>OV049869.1:16511618-17868761 GCA_920104075.1 Melanargia galathea | reverse complement strand
TACATACAAAAAAATACGCATCGAATTGAGAACCTCCTCCATTTTGGAAGTCGGTTAAAAATAAGAATATTTGCTGGACGTTCTTCGCCAAAAACAAAATACGCGTCGAATTGAGAACTTCCCCCTTTTTATGAAGTCGGTTAAAAATTTGTTAGAAACTACGAACACGAATTTTCGACTAACTATGTCAGTATGTTCATATGTACTTCACTTTGTTCATATGTAGTGATAGAATATAATTATACTTATAACCTTCTTGGTAGTGATGTAAAGTATCAGACTATTTAAATTCGGTCGCATTATATTTCCTGCAGGGACCACGGGTAAAAAAAATTGCCCGTGGTCCCTTCGAGGGACTACGCGAAGGGACCACGGGCAATAAATCATCTTAACTACCAAATACTACTAAATTATAGATAAGGTTTCATTTGATTTTATGAGGTAGCGTCCGCGGTTCAGACGGACACCTAAAAAACTACTAAATTATAGATAAGGTTTCACTTGATTTTAAGATTCCGTCCGCGGTTCTGACGGACACGATTTACGGTCCGTGGATCTGACGGACACCTAAGTTAATAAGTTAACAGAATAACCCCCAGCTGGGTTATTCTGTAACTTAGGGACCTTTCAGACAGACCGGCGCGGAGAGCGTCGGAGAGCATTTTTTTTTTCACACAGACCGGCCGTTCAAATTTGCTCTGCTCTCCGCGCCGGTCTGTGTGAACGGACACGCGGATGCGCTCGGAGCCGAGCGTACGCTCTTGGGCCGGACGGCAGAGCAATTCGGCCTACGGTCGGCTGTGCGAGCATGAAAGAGCACGCGAACGGAGCCGGTCGGATGCTCGAGCGCGACAGGGCACGGGCATGGAGCAGCCGACCGGCTCGACGAGTAGCCGACCGGCTGCTCTCATATATTTCACACAGAGCGTATTGGGAGCATGCTCGAGCATCCTCTTATCATAAAAGAGTTAACATGTAAAAATAAAGCCTATTTCAATGTCTTAGGGACCTTTCAGACAGACCGGCGCGGAGAGCGTCGGAGAGCATTTTTTTTTTCACACAGACCGGCCGTTCAAATTTGCTCTGCTCTCCGCGCCGGTCTGTGTGAACGGACACGCGGATGCGCTCGGAGCCGAGCGTACGCTCTTGGGCCGGACGGCAGAGCATATTCGGCCTACGGTCGGCTGTGCGAGCATGAAAGAGCACGCGAACGGAGCCGGTCGGATGCTCGAGCGCGAAAGGGCACGGGCATGGAGCAGCCGACCGGCTCGACGAGTAGCCGACCGGCTGCTCTCATATATTTCACACAGAGCGTATTGGGAGCATGCTCGAGCATCCTCTTATCATAAAAGAGTTAACATGTAAAAATAAAGCCTATTTCAATGTCTTAAGATTCTATTTTAAATGCGATTAAAATTTGCTCTGCTCTCCGCGCCGGTCTGTCTGAAAGGTCCCTCAGACAGACCGGCGCGGAGAGCGTCGGAGAGCATTTTTTTTTTCACACAGACCGGCCGTTCAAATTTGCTCTGCTCTCCGCGCCGGTCTGTGTGAACGGACACGCGGATGCGCTCGGAGCCGAGCGTACGCTCTTGGGCCGGACGGCAGAGCATATTCGGCCTACGGTCGGCTGTGCGAGCATGAAAGAGCACGCGAACGGAGCCGGTCGGATGCTCGAGCGCGAAAGGGCACGGGCATGGAGCAGCCGACCGGCTCGACGAGTAGCCGACCGGCTGCTCTCATATATTTCACACAGAGCGTATTGGGAGCATGCTCGAGCATCCTCTAAGGGACCTTTCAGACAGACCGGCGCGGAGAGCGTCGGAGAGCATTTTTTTTTTCACACAGACCGGCCGTTCAAATTTGCTCTGCTCTCCGCGCCGGTCTGTGTGAACGGACACGCGGATGCGCTCGGAGCCGAGCGTACGCTCTTGGGCCGGACGGCAGAGCATATTCGGCCTACGGTCGGCTGTGCGAGCATGAAAGAGCACGCGAACGGAGCCGGTCGGATGCTCGAGCGCGAAAGGGCACGGGCATGGAGCAGCCGACCGGCTCGACGAGTAGCCGACCGGCTGCTCTCATATATTTCACACAGAGCGTATTGGGAGCATGCTCGAGCATCCTCTAAGGGACCTTTCAGACAGACCGGCGCGGAGAGCGTCGGAGAGCATTTTTTTTTTCACACAGACCGGCCGTTTAAATTTGCTCTGCTCTCCGCGCCGGTCTGTGTGAACGGACACGCGGATGCGCTCGGAGCCGAGCGTACGCTCTTGGGCCGGACGGCAGAGCATATTCGGCCTACGGTCGGCTGTGCGAGCATGAAAGAGCACGCGAACGGAGCCGGTCGGATGCTCGAGCGCGAAAGGGCACGGGCATGGAGCAGCCGACCGGCTCGACGAGTAGCCGACCGGCTGCTCTCATATATTTCACACAGAGCGTATTGGGAGCATGCTCGAACATCCTCTTATCATAAAAGAGTTAACATGTAAAAATAAAGCCTATTTCAATGTCTTAAGATTCTATTTTAAATGCGATTAAAATTTGCTCTGCTCTCCTCGCCGGTCTGTCTGAAAGGTCCCTAAGGGACCTTTCAGACAGACCGGCGCGGAGAGCGTCGGAGAGCATTTTTTTTTTCACACAGACCGGCCGTTCAAATTTGCTCTGCTCTCCGCGCCGGTCTGTGTGAACGGACACGCGGATGCGCTCGGAGCCGAGCGTACGCTCTTGGGCCGGACGGCAGAGCATATTCGGCCTACGGTCGGCTGTGCGAGCATGAAAGAGCACGCGAACGGAGCCGGTCGGATGCTCGAGCGCGAAAGGGCACGGGCATGGAGCAGCCGACCGGCTCGACGAGTAGCCGACCGGCTGCTCTCATATATTTCACACAGAGCGTATTGGGAGCATGCTCGAGCATCCTCTTATCATAAAAGAGTTAACATGTAAAAATAAAGCCTATTTCAATGTCTTAAGATTCTATTTTAAATGCGATTAAAATTTGCTCTGCTCTCCGCGCCGGTCTGTCTGAAAGGTCCCCAAAAGCCTATTTCAATGTCTTAAGATTCTATTTTAAGACATTGAAATAGGCTTTATTTTTACATGTTAACTCTTTTATGATAAGAGGATGCTCGAGCATGCTCCCAATACGCTCTGTGTGAAATATATGAGAGCAGCCGGTCGGCTACTCGTCGAGCCGGTCGGCTGCTCCATGCCCGTGCCCTTTCGCGCTCGAGCATCCGACCGGCTCCGTTCGCGTGCTCTTTCATGCTCGCACAGCCGACCGTAGGCCGAATATGCTCTGCCGTCCGGCCCAAGAGCGTACGCTCGGCTCCGAGCGCATCCGCGTGTCCGTTCACACAGACCGGCGCGGAGAGCAGAGCAAATTTGAACGGCCGGTCTGTGTGAAAAAAAAAATGCTCTCCGACGCTCTCCGCGCCGGTTTGTCTGAAAGGTCCCTTAGAGGATGCTCGAGCATGCTCCCAATACGCTCTGTGTGAAATATATGAGAGCAGCCGGTCGGCTACTCGTCGAGCCGGTCGGCTGCTCCATGCCCGTGCCCTTTCGCGCTCGAGCATCCGACCGGCTCCGTTCGCGTGCTCTTTCATGCTCGCACAGCCGACCGTAGGCCGAATATGCTCTGCCGTCCGGCCCAAGAGCGTACGCTCGGCTCCGAGCGCATCCGCGTGTCCGTTCACACAGACCGGCGCGGAGAGCAGAGCAAATTTGAACGGCCGGTCTGTGTGAAAAAAAAAATGCTCTCCGACGCTCTCCGCGCCGGTCTGTCTGAAAGGTCCCTTAGAGGATGCTCGAGCATGCTCCCAATACGCTCTGTGTGAAATATATGAGAGCAGCCGGTCGGCTACTCGTCGAGCCGGTCGGCTGCTCCATGCCCGTGCCCTTTCGCGCTCGAGCATCCGACCGGCTCCGTTCGCGTGCTCTTTCATGCTCGCACAGCCGACCGTAGGCCGAATATGCTCTGCCGTCCGGCCCAAGAGCGTACGCTCGGCTCCGAGCGCATCCGCGTGTCCGTTCACACAGACCGGCGCGGAGAGCAGAGCAAATTTGAACGGCCGGTCTGTGTGAAAAAAAAAATGCTCTCCGACGCTCTCCGCGCCGGTCTGTCTGAGGGACCTTTCAGACAGACCGGCGCGGAGAGCAGAGCAAATTTTAATCGCATTTAAAATAGAATCTTAAGACATTGAAATAGGCTTTATTTTTACATGTTAACTCTTTTATGATAAGAGGATGCTCGAGCATGCTCCCAATACGCTCTGTGTGAAATATATGAGAGCAGCCGGTCGGCTACTCGTCGAGCCGGTCGGCTGCTCCATGCCCGTGCCCTTTCGCGCTCGAGCATCCGACCGGCTCCGTTCGCGTGCTCTTTCATGCTCGCACAGCCGACCGTAGGCCGAATATGCTCTGCCGTCCGGCCCAAGAGCGTACGCTCGGCTCCGAGCGCATCCGCGTGTCCGTTCACACAGACCGGCGCGGAGAGCAGAGCAAATTTGAACGGCCGGTCTGTGAAAAAAAAAATGCTCTCCGACGCTCTCCGCGCCGGTCTGTCTGAAAGGTCCCTGAAAGGTCCCTTAGGGACCTTTCAGACAGACCGGCGCGGAGAGCAGAGCAAATTTTAATCGCATTTAAAATAGAATCTTAAAGACATATAAGGGACCTTTCAGACAGACCGGCGCGGAGAGCGTCGGAGAGCATTTTTTTTTTCACACAGACCGGCCGTTCAAATTTGCTCTGCTCTCCGCGCCGGTCTGTGTGAACGGACACGCGGATGCGCTCGGAGCCGAGCGTACGCTCTTGGGCCGGACGGCAGAGCATATTCGGCCTACGGTCGGCTGTGCGAGCATGAAAGAGCACGCGAACGGAGCCGGTCGGATGCTCGAGCGCGAAAGGGCACGGGCATGGAGCAGCCGACCGGCTCGACGAGTAGCCGACCGGCTGCTCTCATATATTTCACACAGAGCGTATTGGGAGCATGCTCGAGCATCCTCTTATCATAAAAGAGTTAACATGTAAAAATAAAGCCTATTTCAATGTCTTAAGATTCTATTTTAAATGCGATTAAAATTTGCTCTGCTCTCCGCGCCGGTCTGTCTGAAAGGTCCCTTAATAAGCTTTATTTTTTCATTTTATCTCTTTTATGACAAGAGGATGCTCGAGGATGCTCCCAATACGCTCTGTGTGAAATATTAAGAGCAGCCGCTCGGCTGCTCCATGCTCGTGCTCTTTCGCACTCGAGCATCCGACCGGCTCCGTTCGCGTGCTCTTTCATGCTCGCGCAGCCGACTGTAGGCCGAATTGCTCTGCCGTCCGGCCCAAGAGCGTCCGCTCGGCTCCGAACGCATCCGCGTGTCCGTTCACACAGACCGGCGCGGAGAGCAGAGCAAATTTGAACGGCCGGTCTGTGTGAAAAAAGAAATGCTCTCCGATGCTCTCCGCGCCGGTCTGTCAAAACGGTCCCAGCAATGTATATCGAACTAATTCGTTGGCAACTATTTTCAGTTGCTAAGTTACAGAATAACCCCCCCCCCCAGGACAAATCGGTGGGACCACGGGCCCTTCATCGCTCGCACTTACCCTATACATTTTGGGAAGACTAACCTTGACCTGCAAAGTAACCTGAAATACATGAATTAACATCCACCTTTTGTATTTTTAACTAAGTAACCCGTAATACATGAATTAACATCCACCTTTTGTATTTTTAACTAAGTAACCCGTAATACATGAATTAACATCCACCTTTTACAATGTATTTTAACTAATTACCGAAAAACATTACCAGCTAATATTTCAAACTGCTTTTGAACAGAACCTTATTTATATTATCCAACTGTTACCTACAAAGTAATATTTTATTTAAATTAACCGTACTTAAACTACAGACCGTACCTTTATACCACAAATATATGTGAAGTTCACCACCTAATTACCCAATTAACAATACACTAATTACAGATACAATGATTACCCTTGCACTAATTACAGATACAATGATTACCGTTGCATTAATTACCGTAAGAACACCTTTACCGTAAGAAATAAAATTACCATAAGAAAACCTTGCTTTGAGTATATTAGAACAACAAAGCAAAGTCTTCATTTAAACCTGTAACATAATAAAATGATTACATACCAAAATATGCTTAACACTACATAGTATATAATTATTCTAACTTATAAATTTCATTCTACAGCTATTAACTCGTATGATCAAAATTAATATTTCTCAAAACTTCACTACAAAGATCATACGAGTTCCAAGTAAATGGAAGCCAGCCTTTGTCAAGCAGTCTTACTTGTTGACAAAAACTAGCCAGTTGTACGACATGTAAACCTACCTTGTGCATCGCCTACTGCGCCGCCTTCGCCCGTTCCAGTTATATTACCATCGCCTGTTGTTGAGCCATCAAAACCTGAGAACAAAAATAACTTTAGTGTTGGCACTAAAGACTATGTATTTGGAAAACAGGTTAAAAAATTCAATATTTACCAGACATTTCCATATTCGAGTCATCTTCACCGAAATTCGTTTCATCATTATTCGTGCCATCGTCATCTTCGTCCCACATACTTTCATTAACAAATTCGGGTTCCATTTTGGGTGCCACAGCGTTATTTTCATCTTCATCCGGTATCGTTACAAACTCCTCTTTTGCCGAACCCGATGGTCCAGCTTCTAAAGGATCTACACATTTCCGTTTCACGGGTCCACTTTGAGATGACGATGAATTATTTGATGCTATTGATGGCCTATTTGGTCTCTTAATTGCTACTGGAGTTGAGGAGGGCTTAGAATCTAAATCAGTCTCTAACTTAGTCATAACAGATTGCCTTTGTTGTGACGACCTCGGGCCTGGCCTCGACGTCGGCTTTGGTTTGGATGGCGTGGAACTTTCTTCATTTTGATTACCGGTTAAACCTTTCACTTGAAGTTGTTCCGCGGTACTAATAAACGACGCTAACTCTTCTTGCTTAACATTAACTTCACCTTGGTACATAAACTGTAATAAGTCTCTAAGCGCAGAATGACTAACATCTTTTAAAAATACTGAAACAAAAGGAAATCACATTAATTTCTCACCTTACAAACCATAAATATATATATCACATACATATTACAAGAAAACTTACCTATGGGATGTTGAGTGGGGTTCATTTTGAACATTTCTTGAAAATAGGGAGAACATACTGATAAAACTAGTTTGTGTGCCTGTAATAATCTGCCTTCTGCGGCCAATGTTACATCAACTAAATCCCCACGCGACAGCAGGCCGTGAAAGCCTGCTGACATATTCGCATGGAAATTGTTCCAACATAGCGAAAACTGTTCGTCCGACGCCATGATGGCGGCGAGCGTGGAAAAACCCTGTAAGATAGAAATAAACATTATGATTCTACACAAGATATACAAGTAGGAAATAAAACTCCACAATTCATCAACAATCACACAACACTTACCTATCCTATAACTTTGTACTTTACAATTCCGATATTAGAAACATTTGAAAAAAAATATAATGTTTCTAATGAAGCACTGTTTAACCACTCTTCATCCCACGTCCTCCCCGTTTGAGCGCTGTTAACGTTATGATGACGCAAACGCGACGTATAGCGTCGCGTCACAGTGTGGTAACATGCGAATGAATTTGCACAAAATAGAAATTAATTATTTGTAGAGAAAGTAAGTGTTTTTACGTAACTATTTTGGACGTTTTATACTTATAATTGTTTTGCACAATGATTGATATAAAAAAACATATTTATCAATAACTATTCACTAAAGTAGCAGTATTGATCCAAAAAGCTTGGTGAAGTACGAGGTAGTCTCCATCCGTAAAAACGGAGTCCTATTAATGTAACTCTGCTGTCGGTTTGTCCGTCTATCTGTCTATCCACCGGTTAAGTACAGGTCACTAGCTCGTAGACGAAATGAGTTACAAACCTGAAATTTTGGTACATATTTTGTGTAAAACGTTGACGCAAAACCAAATATTTAATTAAAAATTGAACGAAATTATTTTTCAGAGGGCATACTTACATCATGAAAAAGGGTCCCGTACCTACGCCACATCGAATTACACAACATCGTACCTCACGAAATCGAACACGTTAGATCGATAGCTTATGTTATCGACATTTTATGATATCGAAAGTTTATGAGCTCGATCGTTCACGACATCGAATGCTTATGACATCGAAAGCCCAATAAATCGAATATATAAGATCGAAGCCTTAGCAAATCGACAGGTCGTGATATCGACAGCTTTATTAGGGATAGACATGGCAATGAAAAAATGAAATAGAATGGAGTCCGCATCATGACTTCGAAATATGTTACGACGAATAATACGACACCGAATGTTTATAATAACGTATAACGTGATGACGAAAGCACATTATAACGTTTATAGTAATAACGAAAATATGTGATAACGTATCACGCAATAACGAATGCACGTTATAACGAAAAACATCATACCGAACTACGCGCCTCGAAATAACTTAGGGATGGCCCTTTTAGGGTGCTGTACCCAAAGGGTAAAAACGGAGTCCTATTAATGTAACTCTGCTGTCTGTTTATCCGTCTATCTGTCTATCCGCCGGCCACAGGTCTCTAGCTCATAGACGAAATGAGTTACAAACCTGAAATTTTGGTACATATTTTGTGTAAATCGTTGGCGCAAAACCAAATATTGAATTAAAAATTGAAAGAATTTATTTTTCAGGGGACATACATGAAAAAGGAACCGGAATTTATTTTTTTTGGGTTTTTCTTTCACGGTTAGCTGCGATATCTAGCTTGGAAATTAAATATTTCTTACACAAAAATATTTTGTTGTTCATAATTATGTACGGAACCCTAAAAGAGCGAGGCCCGATTCACACTTGGCCGGTTTTTTTTAATTCACGCAATAACGAATGCACGTGTAGCGACACATTAGGTGTGCATGCAAGGCGTTCTGTCGACGTTAGCAAAACGCATTGCATGACGACACACGGCGCCGCGGAGGAGAGTCTATCCCGGCACGTCGCGACCGTTAGACGGGTACTAAAATCACTGTAATTAATAATAATAAAATTGGTAATTGTGTTTGGACATATTAACATTAAACAACCAGTAACTTGATAAAGCCCTTTATTTATTTATCATCTTTCCAACAAACCTTTAATTACCCAGCTGGTAACATACCTACCAAAGTGGTGACCCCGTAACGAGAAATACATCGTTACCGCGAAAAAGAACGATAAATCACTAATTGTTTGGGACGATTCAGCTAACGAAGCATTCTTGAAATGTAAGAAAAGTCTTCAGGAAGCTGCGACATTATCTTATCCCATACCGCACACTCCACTAGCGTTGATGACGGATGCATCAAATACTTGCGTAGGTGCCGTATTACAACAATTAGTCAACGGTCATTGGAAACCATTAGGTTATTTTTCGCGCAAATTAACAGACACTCAATTAAAGTATAGTACATACGATCGCGAATTGTTAGCCGTATACCTAGCTATAATTCATTTCAGAAAAATGTTCGAAGGAAGAGCGCTTACCATATATACAGACCATAAACCGCTCACCTTTGCATATAGTAAACTAACTAGCGATAAAGAAACGCCTCGCAGAACTAGACAACTCATGTATATTAGCGAATTTACAACGGACATTCGATATATTCTCGGTAATGATAATGTAGTCGCCGATTCGCTAAGTCGAATAGAGACAATAACATGTCCAAGTAGTTTAGATTACGAAGAAATCGCTACCGCACAGAGCGATGATACCTACATTGCACAATGGAAACAAGACGCTACTAGCAGCGTAAGCATTAAAAAGGTATGTATGCCTAATGTTGCAACACACATTTATTGCGAAATGTCAACCGACAATATTAGACCTTATTTACCTAAACAATTTCGTAAATTAGCTTTTGACTTAGTTCATAATTTAAGTCATCCCGGAATTAATACCACACGTAAACTAGTATGTCAGCGTTATTTTTGGCCAGGTATGAATAAAGAAGTCAATAACTGGACCAAGACTTGCGTTCAATGCCAGAGAGCGAAGGTTCAACGTCACACCGTATCCGTTTTAGGTCGATTTGAACCGGCCGGACGTTTTGAACATATCCATACTGACATTGTTGGTCCATTACCAATCACGGTCGACGGATATAGGTACTTACTTACCATTATCGATCGCGCCACACATTGGCCGGAGGCATTTCCACTTAAAGAGATTACAGCGGAGGCCGTAGCGAAAGTCATTTATGACGGATGGATCACCAGGTTCGGAATATTTCAGCTCTTAACTACGGACCAGGGCCGTTCTTTTGAGAGTAAATTGTTTTCCGAACTTTTGAGGTGCATGGGCGCACATAGAATTAGAAGCAGTCCTTACCATCCGCAAAGTAATGGAGCTATAGAGAGATGGCATAGATCACTCAAGGTCGCTCTCAAAGCCCGACTTAATACTACTTCGTGGGTTGACGAGTTACCTACCGTTTTACTAGGACTCAGAACTACCTTACGAAGCGATTCCAACATTAGCGCCGCTGAATTAACCTACGGACGCACGTTACGGTTGCCAGGCGAATTTTTCGCGTCAGCGAAAGAGGAAACTACTGACCCGATTACATTAGTACAGGACATACGAGACAAGATACGTAAGTTGAAGGCCGTTCCTGAAAGACAACGAGATTCTCGGACTTTATTCATCCATCCAGATCTAAAGTCCGCTGAATATGTATTCGTAAGGAATGATGCAGTTCGTAAACCCTTACAGACACCTTACGACGGTCCTTATCGTGTATTACGTAGAAGCAGTAAGGTATACAAACTTCAACTTCCTAACAGACAACTAAATGTATCTATAGACAGACTCAAACCTGCCTATATATTAAACGACTCATTGACGGATGACATCATGACTGATAGTGATAACCCTACGATCAAAGTATCTAGAAGTGGTCGAGTTATTCGCCCACCTATACGTTTCAATTTATAACTTACATGTATCCATTTTACCTTGTAAGCATAAGTAGTTAACTAAGAAATTATAATATGCAACTAAGTATAATTATTATTAAGGTTTTATGACACATACACATTTATATGAACGATCATTTATAATAATATTTTATTTGCAACTCTTAGCTATTGTGTTCTACTTTTTAAACATGCAAATCTGTCAAAATATCGTATTTATGTTAAGATGTAACTTCTTCTCGTAAAAATAATTTTTGGAGTGCATTAGTTAATTAAATTTCAAAGAGCTAACACGTCCATGATTTTTACAAATATGGGCAAAAATCAGTCTAAGGAACAAAAGGAGCAGATTATAATAGCTCAGAACTCAACAGAAGTAGAAGCGCACATGTCTCGGCAGAGCGTTTTAACCATGGTAATCATCGGGTTACTCCTGCTTATCGTTGGGTGTGCCTTGATCCGAAAGGTTCGTCGAGGCATTCGGCGGCAGTTCCGCAGCCGCATGAGGGCCTGGCTCCGCGAGGAAGTTAGTGGACCAGCGGCAACCCTTACGCACGTGCAAGTACAGCCGGCAGTAGCAGCACCAGCAGCGGTCGCGAATCTCGCACCAAATCCCGCGCCTGTTGCTACCCACTACGCGTAACACGTTCCGTAATTAATTCTTTTGTACTTATTCATTTTTTATTACTGTTATCATGACTCCACAAATTATTTTTACCTTTAACCATACTTATCTAGATATAAAATTTATTTTTATGTAACTAGTTCATACTGTGTATTGTGAAACCTACCGTGTCAGCGCACTCGGCGAGCGCAGCTGCCGATCATATTACAGAGCGCTCAGCAATGTTTGCCCCAGTGCAATTGTATGTTATTATTATATTTTGTAACTACTTAGTTATCATGTTTGAAATGTATTTAGTTTTGCTTTCATGTAGTATCAACCTTTCTTTTTACAAAAAGGGGAGGTTGATGTAGCGACACATTAGGTGTGCATGCAAGGCGTTCTGTCGACGTTAGCAAAACGCATTGCATGACGACACACGGCGCCGCGGAGGAGAGTCTATCCCGGCACGTCGCGACCGTTAGACGGGTACTAAAATCACTGTAATTAATAATAATAAAATTGGTAATTGTGTTTGGACATATTAACATTAAACAACCAGTAACTTGATAAAGCCCTTTATTTATTTATCATCTTTCCAACAAACCTTTAATTACCCAGCTGGTAACATACCTACCAAACACGTTATACTTAACGAAAAACATCATATCGAAATACGCGCCTCGAAATAACATAGGGATGGCCCTTTTTAGGTTCCCGTACCCAAAGGGTTAAAACGGAATCCTATTAATGTACTTAACTCTGCTCTGCTGAGTCCGCATCATGACTTCGAAATATGTTACAGAGTCCGCATCATGACTTCGAAATATGTTACGCCGAATAACACGACACCGAATGTTTATAATAACGTATAACGTGATGACGAAAGCACATTATAACGTTTATCGTAACAACGAAAATATGTGATAACGTATCACGCAATAACGAATGCACGTTATAACGAAAAACATCATACCGAACTACGCGCCTCGAAATAACTTAGGGATGGCTCTTTTTAGGGTGCCGTACCCAAAGGGTAATAACGGGGCTCTATTAATGTAACTCTGCTGTCTGTCTGTCTGTCCGCCGGTCACAGGTATCTAGCACGTAGACGAACTACATTACGTTACATACACGTACATTACGTAGACAACAGACATTGTTACAAACCTGAAATTTTGGTATTTGGTGTAGAATATTGACCCAAAACCAAACATTGAATTTAAAAAAAAAACCGGCCAAGTGTGAATCGGGCCTTGCTCTTTTAGGGTTCAGTACATAATTATGAACAACATAATATTTTGGGTGTAAGAAATATTTAATTTCCAAGCTAGATATCGCAGCTAAACGTGAAAGAAAAACCCAAAAAAAAAATTTCCGGCTCTTTTTTCATGTATGCCCCCTGAAAAATAATTTCTTTCAATTTTTATTTCAATACATATTTGGTTTTGCGCCAACGTTTTACACAAAATATGTACCAAAATTTCAGGTTTGTAACTCATTTCGTCTACGAGCTAGAGACCTGTGACCGGCGGATAGACAGATAGACGGACAAACAGTCAGCAGAGTGACATTAATAGAGCCCCGATATTAACCTTTGGGTACGGCATCCTAAAAAGAGCCATCCCTAAGTTATTTCGAGGCGCGTAGTTCGGTATGATGTTTTTCGTTATAACGTGCATTCGTTATTGCGTGATACGTTATCACATATTTTCGTTGTTACGATAAACATTATAATGTGCTTTCGTCATCACGTTATACGTTATTATAAACATTCGGTGTCGTATTATTCGGCGTAACATATTTCGAAGTCATGATGCGGACTCCGTTTATCGTAGCAAAGAAAATATGTGATAACGTATCACGCAATAACGAATGCACGTTATAACGAAAAACATCATACCGAACTACGCGCCTCGAAATAACTTAGGGATGGCCCTTTTTAGGGTGCCGTACCCAAAGGGTAAAAAAATCAGCCAAGTGCGAGTCGGGCCTCGCTCTTCCAGGGTTCCGTACATAATTATGAACAATATAATATTTTGGGTCTAAGAAATATTTAATTTCCGAGCTAGACATCGCAACAAACCGTGAAAGAAAACCCCAAAAAAATGTTCGTTTATTTTGGTCACAGCTTATAAACTATTTAATAAATCGTTGTTTTCAGTATTTGTTGTTTAAATAGAGCATATAGTTCATAATATACTGAAATATCATATTCCCAACTAGTTTAGTTTTTGAGATAGCCCCCGTCACAAAAATGGTCTAAAACTGACAACTTTGATGGCCTCCCATTCCCTTATTTTTTGAGATAAAAATTAAAAAAATATATATTTGTACTCTACTTAATGAGCTCTAAACAATGATACCCCACAAGCTAGGGTAAAGAAAAAATTTTTTTTTCCGGCTCCTTTTTCATGTATGGGAGCCCCCCTGAAAAATAATTTAATTCAAATTCTAATTCAATATTTGATTTTGGGTTAACGTTTTACACTAAATACCAAAATTTCAGGTTTGTAACTCATTTCATCTGCGAGCTAGAGACCTGTGACCGGCGGACAGACGGACAGACAGCCGAGTGACATTAATAGGGCTCCGTTTTTTACCCTTCGGGTACGGAACCCTAAAAACGGAGTCTTATTAATGTAACTCTGCTGTCTGTTTGTCCGTCTATCTGTCTATCCGCCGGTCACAGGTCTCTAGCTCGTAGACGAAAAGAGTTACAAACCTGAAATTTTGGTACATATTTTGTGTAAAACGTTGGCGCAAAACCAAATATTGAATTAAAAATTGAAAAAAAATATTTTTCAGGGGGCATACATGAAAAAGGAGCCGGAAATTTTTTTTTTGGGTTTTTCTTTCACGGCTAGCTGCGATATCTAGCTTGGAAATTAAATATTTCTTACACCCAAAATATTATGTTGTTCATAATTATGTACGGAACCCTAAAAGAGCGAGGCCCGATTCACACTTGGCCGGTTTTTTTTATTCAATGTTTGGTTTTGGGTCAATGTTCTACACCAAATATCAAAATTTCAGGTTTTTAACAGTGTCTGTTGTCTACGTAATGTACGTGTATGTAACGTAATGTAGTTCGTCTACGTGCTAGACACCTGTGACCGGCGGACAGACAGACAGACAGCAGAGTGACATTAATAGAGCCCCGTTATTACCCTGTGGGTACGGCACCCTAAAAAGGGCCATCCCTAAGTTATTTCGAGGCGCGTAGTTCGGTATGATGTTTTTCGTTATAACGTGCATTCGTTGTTGCGTGATACTTTATCATATATTTTCGTTGTTACGATAATCGTTATAATGTGCTTTCGTCATCACGTTATACGTTATTATAAACATTCGGTGTCGTATTATTCGGCGTACCATATTTTGAAGTCGAGTCCGCATCATGACTTCGAAATATGTTACGCCGAATAATACGACACCGAATGTTTATAATAACGTATAACATGATGACGAAAGCACATTATAACGATTATCGTAACAACGTTCGATGTTGTGTAATTGGCATTTTTAAGTCATGAAACGGACTGAGTCCGCATCATGACTTCGAAATATGTTACGCCGAATAATACAACACCGAATGTTTATAATAACGTATAACGTGATGACGAAAGTACATTATAACGTTTATCGTAACAACGAAAATATGTGATAACGTATCACGCAATAACGAATGCACGTTATAATGAAAAACATCATACCGAACTACGCGCCTCGAAATAACTTAAAGATGGCCCTTTTTAGGGTGCCGTACCCACAGGGTAAAAATGGAGTCCTATTAATGTAACTCTGCTGTCTGTCTGTCTGTCCGCCGGTCACAGGTGTCTAGCACGTAGACGAACTACATTACGTAACATACACGTACATTACGTAGACAACAGACATTGTTACAAACCTGAAATTTTGGTATTTGGTGTAGAACATTGACCCAAAACCAAACATTGAATTTAAAAAAACCGGCCAAGTGTGAATTAGGCCTCGCTTTTTTAGGGTTTCGTACATAATTATGAACAACAAAATATTTTTTGTGTAAGAAATATTTAATTTCCAAGCTAGATATCGCAGCTAACCGTGAAAGAAAAACCCAAAAAAAAAAATTCCGGTTCCTTTTTCATGTATGTCCCCTGAAAATAATTTCTTTCAATTTTTAATTCAATATTTGGTTTTGCGCCAACGATTTACACAAAATATGTACCAAAATTTCAGGTTTGTAACTCATTGCGTCTATGAGCTAGAGACCTGTGACCGGCGGATAGACAGATAGACGGATAAACAGACAGCAGAGTTACATTAATAGGACTCCGTTTTTACCCTTTGGGTACAGCACCCTAAAAAGGGCCATCCCTAAGTTACTTCGAGGCGCGTAGTTCGGTATGATGTTTTTCGTTATAACGTGCATTTGTTATTGCGTGATACGTTATCACATATTTTCGTTATTACTATAAACGTTATAATGTGCTTTCGTCATCACGTTATACGTTATTATAAACATTCGGTGTCGTATTATTCGGCGTAACATATTTCGAAGTCATGATGCGGACTCCATTCTATTTCATTTTTTCATTGCCATGTCTATCCCTAATAAAGCTGTCGATATCACAACCTGTTGATTTGCTAAGGCTTCGATCTTATAAATTCGATTTATTGGGCTTTCGATGTCATAAGCATTCAATGTCATGAACGATCAAGCTCATAAACTTTCGATATCATAAAATGTCGATAACATAAGCTATCGATCTAACGTGTTCCATTTCGTGAGGTTCGATGTTGTGTAATTCGATGTGGCGTACGGGACCCGTGCTAGACACCTGTGACCGGCGGACAGACAGACAGCAGAGTGACATTAATAATTTAATAGAGCCCCGTTATTACCCTGTGGGTACGGCATCCTATAAAGTTATTTCGCCATCATAAATATAAAGCCATCCCTAAGTTACTTCGAGGCGCGTAGTTCGGTATGATGTTTTTCGTTATAACGTGCATTCGTTATTGCGTGATACGTTATCGCATATTTTCGTTGTTACGATAATCGTTATAATGTGCTTTCGTCATCACGTTATACGTTATTATAAACATTCGGTGTCGTATTATTCGGCGTAACATATTTCGAAGTCATGATGTGGACTCAGTCTTTTCATTTAATTTCATTCTATTTCATTTTTTCATTGCCATGTCTATCCCTAATAAAGCTGTCGATATCACGACCTGTCGATTTGCTAAGGCTTCGATCTTATAAATTTGATTTATTGGGCTTTCGATGTCATAAGCATTCGATGTCATGAACGATCGAGCTCATAAACTTTCGATATCATAAATTGTCGATAACGTAAGCTATCGATCTAACGTGTTCGATTTCGTGAGGTTCGATGTTGTGTAATTCGATGTGGCGTACGGGACCCCAATCGATTTGCTAAGGCTTCGATCTTATAAATTCGATTTATTGAGCTTTCGATGTCATAAGCATTCGATGTCATGAACGATCGAGCTCATAAACTTTCGATATCATAAAATGTCGATAACGTAAGCTATCGATCTAACGTGTTCGATTTCGTGAGGTTCGATGTTGTGTAATTCGATGTGGCGTACGGGACCCCAATCGATTTGCTAAGGCTTCGATCTTATAAATTCGATTTATTGGGCTTTCGATGTCATAAGCATTCGATGTCATGAACGATCGAGCTCATAAACTTTCGATATCATAAAATGTCGATAACGTAAGCTATCGATCTAACGTGTTCGATTTCGTGAGGTTCGATGTTGTGTAATTCGATGTGGCGTACGGGACCCCAATCGATTTGCTAAGGCTTCGATCTTATAAATTCGATTTATTGGGCTTTCGATGTCATAAGCATTCGATGTCATGAACGATCGAGCTCATAAACTTTCGATATCATAAAATGTCGATAACATAAGCTATCGATCTAACGTGTTCGATTTCGTGAGGTTCGATGTGGCGTACGGGACCCCGGACAGACAGACAGACAGACAGACAGCCGAGTGACATTAATAGGGCTCCGTTTTTACCCTTTGGGTACGGAACCCTAAAAAGGGCCATCTTTAAGTTATTTTGAGGCGCGTAGTTTGGTATGATGTTTTTCGTTATAACGTGCATTCAGCCCTGCAATATCACTTGGATGAATGATCTTTTTAAATTGTGCCGACAAGACTTAATCACTGCATATAGACTTCGCTCCGGACACATTCCGTTAAATAAATTTGCTTTCTTATTGAAAAAGGTGCCTTCCCCCTACTGTCCAGACTGCCCAGATGCAATAGAAGACGTGTACCATATACTGACGGACAATGATGTTTTACCTTAACTAGATCAGCATTCTAAAGCACCGACTCATCGCTACTTCGCATATGTCAATGGGCACCTACGACTTCAGTTGCCAGCCCGACGTCCGAGTGAACACGAACTTAACTGTTACTTGCCACACAATTTGTCAAGATGGTGAAATGTGTTGTTAAAATTTGTTTGTCACGGTCAGAAAAAGATAATAAAGCAACTGGTGTTACTTTTCACAAGTAAGTTTGTTTTATTTAATTCCGATTATCCAAAACAACACGTAATAAAAACATAAATTTACCGCGCATTATTTTTACTATAAGTGTTGCCAGTAAAAACTATTTTGATTTTCCCTACATTGTTGGGAAATTAGTGAATAAAAAAAGCGAATGATGAACGTATACCTATAAGGCAAACGTTATATCATTATAAAATAGTTAGTAGTAGGTATAATGATTTATTACTAAGCGAGTTCAAAAAAGAAGGTTATATATTCGACCCGTATGTTCGTGATTATTTCAAAATCCAATGAACCGATTTTGATAACTTTTTCACTATAGTAATTTACAAACATTCAGAAAGATATTAGTATACATATACATACCTAGTGATCATTCTTATGTATGAAGTTACTAACATAAACGTACCCATATGTAACTAATATTTTTGCTTAGTTCAAAAATTTTCAAAATATCTTTAATGTACAGAATTGGACCAGTTACAGTTTTATTATTAGTACTAGATGATGCCCACGGCTTCGCCCGTGTGGATTTAGGTTTTTAAAAATCCCGTGGGAACTTTTGATTTTCCAGAACAAAAAGTAGCCTATCTGTAGTAACCCATCCTGAAAACAGAAAAATTCCGTGGGATCCCTAAAATTTCGGAATGCAATTCCTTACAGCATCAGGGTTGAGGAGTTGGATATGTACCTACTCGAGTTCATTCAACGATAGTCTTTAATTGGTACCCCCAATATCAATATAAATAACCGACAGTTCCTAAATCCCATTAGTTTTGGGGATCAGGTTCAGCATCAGGATTGAGGAGTTGGAATCCAAATGTTGTATAGAACATTGTCGCAATGTTCCTCTATCGATTAAAAAAAATATACGCAAATCGGTTCAGATATCTCGGAGATATCGGTGTACATAGGTAAAAAAACACAACTCCTCCGTTTTTGAAAGTCGGTTAAAAAAGTAGCCTATGTTACTCCCTGGTTAATTCTCTACTTGTATGTGAAAGTCCCGTCAAAATCGGTTCAGCCGTTCAGAAGATTAGCCCGTTCAAACAGACAGACAGACAGACAAAAATTTTAAAAACGTATGATTTGGTTATGGTACCGTTCAAATAACTATATGAGCTTAATATGAGGTAGTTATTTCGAAATTACAGACAGACACTTCAATTTTATTTATTAACTAGATGATGCCCACGGCTTCGCCCGTGTGGATTTAGGTTTTTAAAAATCCCGTGGGAACTTTTGATTTTCCAGAACAAAAAGTAGCTTATCTGTAGAAACCCGTCCCCAAAACGGAAAAATCCCGTGGGATCCCCACGATTTCGGAATACAATTCCTTACAGCATCAGGGTTGAGGAGTTGGATATCTAATACCTACTCGAGTTCATTCAACGATAAAGTCTTTAATTGGTACCCCCAATATCAATTTAAATAACCGAAAGTTTCTAAAACCCATTAGTTTTGGGGATTAGGTCCCCTGCAGCATCAGGATTGAGGAGTTGGAATCCAAATTTTTTATATAACAGGGTCGCAATGTTTCTCTATCGATTAAAAAAAAAATTACGCAAATCGGTTCAGAAATCTCGGAGATATCGGTGTACATAGGTAGAAAAACACAACTCCTCCTTTTTTGAAAGTCGGTTAAAAAAGTAGCCTATGTTACTCCCTGGTTGATTCTCTACTTGTATGTGAAGGTCCCGTCAAAATCGGTTCAGCCGTTCCAAAGATTAGCCCGTTCAAACAGACAGACAGACAGACAGACAGACAGACAGACAGACAGACAGACAGACAGACAAAAATTTTAAAAACGTGTGATTCGGTTATGGTAGCGTTCAAATAACCATATGAGCTTAATATGAGGTAGTTATTTCGATATTACAGACAGACACTTCAATTTTATTTATTAGTATAGAAGTAGTACAGTATAGATAGATAGATGAGAGATTTAAATAAAGTTATTTACGTTCACGCATTTGAATATTTTTTTCCTATTAATAATCCTTATTTAGTTCTATATGGTTTATATTGAAAATTTTATTAAATCTAATATAATTATTAAATCTCATAAACTCAAATAATTTTTTGGGGGAAATCGTTCTTTTGTGGGAAATTATTCCTGATACTGGTAACTCTAATCGTTTGTCTAATTGCAATGTCTTGTCCTATTCTAACGTAATTAGTTTGAGGGCAAAAGAAACGAGACAAATATAGTTTACTCAAAGTTTTCTTGGCGTATTTGTCAGTTTCAAAGCTACGTCTTTGAAACTCAAAAGTGGTTACGTTTTTCTGAGAACAGTTTTTATGACGCTTCTACTCTTTATTTATTACACCTCACTGCTGACGGAGTGCGTCCGGAGTGAGGTTTCGGATAGGATGTTGGGACGTGAAAATATCATTTTGGCGAACCCGACGTCCAGAGCGGCAAAAACTCTGTATAAGAGAGTTCGTCATAATATTAGTAATAGAAATAGGTTGTAAATTAGTTTTTAGGATGTTTAATAATTATTGTTTATATAAGTACGATTTAATGTTGTAGCCCTACGAGAGCAACGTAGTCACTTTATTAGTGACTTTCGCTCTATAAATGAGAATAAAAAAAAAAAAAAAAAAAACGTGCATTCGTTATTGCGTGATACGTTATCACATATTTTCGTTGTTACGATAAACGTTATAATGTGCTTTCGTCATCACGTTATACGTTATTATAAACATTCGGTGTTGTATTATTCGGCGTAACATATTTCGAAGTCATGATGCGGACTCTACGAAGTCATGATGCGGACTCAAACGGACTCCTTAAAAAACCGTGTTTATCCAAACAAACATATAACCTCTTTATTCCAACCTCGTTGATGTTCCGCCACTACTGACTTAATATAGAAGGTCTTAACAACGTAAAATTTAGACGCAGCGTACTTTCAATCTTAATTCCTGGTACTAAGTTTGATATTTCATTGTAATAATAATATCCTAAAATGTTGCAAGCATATAAATATTGCACATTATTGTGAAAAAATATTTGGATTTGTGATAAATATGTGGACTAAATAAAACAAAAATAATAATAATTATCATCTTTGGAATAAAATACCTAATGAAAAATTTAATCTTTGAAATAAAATATTATGCCAGAGAAATTAATTTTTTTTTATCTGTGTTTTGATTTAGGAGGTACTAGAGATGGGACGAGTAGGTAGGTATAATAGGTACTAGCCTACTACATTTACTTATCGAGTAACCGAGTAGAGCTTCCATTACGTAATTACGTAATTACGCAATTACGTAATTACGGACCAAAGGAGAATGGTCACCCCTGACCCAAACATTTACACAAAATGTAATTTATTAAAAATTATCTTACGAATATATGACAATTTGAAAATTAATAATTATTAATGCTACACTTCACGATAAAAAAATGTAATAAAAAAGGAATTAAACCGTCTTTTCAACTTCCCGTTTAAATCTGACGGCCATTTGCATTACATTCTACGCATAGGTACATGCCCAAAAAAGAGGTTTGTTATTTTTAAAAAAATAATTTCATTTAAAATAGAACGGATATTAATAATTTAAATACATTATTTTATTTGTTATTTGTTGTAAATCGTACAATATATGCTTAAAGTAAATAAGTAATAATTAATATATATTTTTTTTATAATATTGTTTTAACTTCGTTGCGTTTTGTGCAATGGAATATAATATAACTACAACCTTTTTGATTTTGTGTAACGAAACTTATTTCAAGATGTCAATGTGACATGTCATTGTTTTAGTTGTGTGACGCTAGTGACGTCTACTCTGTTTACATTTTGAATGTTTATTGTAGCACAGCGGAGACCAATATTAATTTGGTTTATTGTTTTTGTATTGAATATCGTTGGACAGGTATGTTAAGTATAGTGCGCGCCAAACAAATAGTTCAAATCGGCAGGAAAGATACACGGCTTTCCTTACTACTTTAACAATTATAAACTACACATAACCTAGAATCATTTTCAAACTTAAACTTGGATTTATTTAAAACTACAAGTCCTAGAGGTATTAAAATGGTGTGTTTGGTTATCAGGAATAAACCTGCAATAAATGCTGCATACAACACGCTTGTAAACGACTGGGTTACACGCCCATAGATTTTTGGGCATTCTCCTTTAGGACTTTCATAATTCCGTAACTGAAAATTAAAATTCCGTAATTACGTAACTAAGTATATAATAATAATTTGAAAGACAAATGTTATAATTTAAATTAAATTCTGACTTGGCACAGCAACACTGTAAATCATGATTTATAAATTATGAAAACACCAGAACGGTAAAAGCGAGTATTCCCCGTGTTTTGTGTTCGAGTTTGATATGGTAAAGCAAAAGTCCCTAACTTTTTTTGTCCTGTAGACCACTGGTTTTCCTAATATTGATTTTTAACAATCTATATCTATACTTATATTATTCTAACTAAAAGGTCCAAGTTTTTTTCAGGGCACTCTATCGATACTGAAGCCAAAACTGTAATTTTATTCATTTTTGTGTTTGTCTGTATCGTGGCCGCGCATCATGTTGGAACTACTGAACGGATTCAAATGAAACTTGGCACAATTTGAGTTTATACTACGAAACGCTGGACCTATTTGATGGGACTTTTACTGGCAGTCGGCAGATATCTAATGTTCTACTTTGACTCAGGCTAATTTTATTATAGAATTAAACTGACCAAGTGTGAGTCAGACTCGCGCACCGAGGTTTCCGTAATCCAGAAATATCTATAAGTACAATTGGTTTTTCCGTAGTTGTTTTAAAAGGTAAACAAATCGCAAAAATTTTCTCGGAGAAACGCGAAAGTGACTCTCTTTCCTTCCTTTCCTCTTTCCAATAGCACAATTTTATTTAAGGTTGGTGCCAATTAAGCTAGGCCTCTAAATTGTATGAGCACCCCAATTGGCGTCAACTATGTATGTATGGGGAGACACCCTTTAATTTCCAACATTTTTATTTTTTGGAATTTTTCCTTTATTTTTACTGTAAGACCTGGCTTTTTTCAAAATTTCGTAATTCTAGGTCGACGGGAACTACCATATATACGTTTTCGACCCAAAACCTATAGGGTACTTCCGGTTGACCTAGAATTGTCAATTATCTTTTTATCGTGTTGTCTCAGGACCTTGATTTTTATACACCCAATAGGGACTATAGATTTCAGTATCTGGTATAAATTTGAACTTGCTAGGTCCACCCGTTCTTGAGATAATCGGTGGTGACATATGGCCAGACAGACGGACAACAAAGTGATCTTATAAGGGTTCCTGTTTTACCTTTTGAGGTACGGAACCCTAAAAAAGAATGAGGGGTTTTGCTCCAAAAAATTAAAATCCAGGATGAAACCCTTAATGATGGGATTTTGATGCGCAACTTTTAACAGTTTTTAAAAATGTATGAGCTCTAAGGAACTTACAAAGAGTTTCAGCAACCTAAATCCACGCAGACGAAGTCACGGACATCTAGTTCTAACTTAAAATACGTTTTTGAAGCTGACATAGTCCTACTAACTTTGTTAGGTTTACTGTAATGGAAAATTAAAAAAAAAATGGTACGTACGTACTTTACCAATTTTTAATGTCCTGGCGCACTCCGTGCGTCTCAATATCTGTTGTAAATGTTCCAAAAGTACTAAGTAACATAGATACTTACCTATCAAGTTGTTGTAACCAAAATTCTCGTGACGGTCTGACTGAATGGGATCTAGAATAGCGATTTACGTTTCATGCAATTCATTTTATTATTGACCTAGACCCCTTTCAGGACGAATTCAATCCCTAATGGTAGATTTAGATCATTTATAAGCTACTTTGGGAATTTTCATTTCATTTTCATTATTGGAAAAAAATTACAAAATCCAGTTACGTAATTACGTAATTAGAGCATTAAAATGCGTAACCAGTTACGGAATTGGAAAATCCGTAATTTTGGAAGCTCTATAACCGAGTAAACGAGTATAAACCTATTCGATTTATCTTTTGTCAAACCGAGTACTTATATACCTACATAGGTACTTGGCCCGTGGCCGATGCCGGTCTATCTATATTATTATTTTTTTTTAATAAATAAAATTGAAGTGTCTGTCTGTAATTTCGAAATAACTACCACATATTAAGCTCATATGGTTATTTGAATGATACCATAACCGAATCACACGTTTTTAAAATTTTTGTCTGTCTGTCTGTCTGTTTGAACGGGCTAATCTTCGGAACGGCTGAACCGATTTTGACGGGACTTTCACAGACAAGTAGAGAATTAACCAAGGAGTAACATAGGCTACTTTTTTAACCGACTTTCAAAAAAGGAGTTGTGTTGAAATCGGTAAGTACCTATATTAAAAAATGCCCTGATAGGTATTTTACGGCCGACGCGACGCTCGCGCTGCACGGAACTCCCCGCGCCGCGCCGCGCCGCGCCCCTGCGCGCGGCGCCCTGCGCCCTGCGCCCTGCGCCCGCCGTACGCGGTACCGCGGTACGCCGCCGCGCGGCGGGGGGCGGGTGGACCAGAAATCTACTTATCCCCAGGATTTGTGAAAAACCGAAATTCACGCGGGCGAAGCCGCGGGCAAAAGCTAGTTAATAATATAAAGTAGCTTGTCCTGACTGACAATCAACGCACAGCCAAAACCACTGAAGCTAGAAACTTGAAATTTTCACAGTAGCTTCCTTTTATAACGTAGGCGCACACTAAGAATAAAGAAAGGATTATTGCGAATTCCACCCCTAAGGGGGTTAAATAGGGGATAAAAGTTTGTATGAAAGTCCGTCATTTTTCAAGTTATATCCATGAAAATTGGTATTTAGGTTTTCGGTTAAAAATAAAGAGTAAGGGCGTTTGTGCACTTACTCGTTTTCGATTCGTTTTCGATTCGTGTTCGTTTTTTTAATGAACATCATAAAAACGTATACGAAATTCACGAATGACATTTGTGCACTTAATCGTGATTTCACTATACGTTTTAAGCATTTCGTAGATAAAACCGTGTTCATAATGTGTGCTGCATTTAATCGTCGTCAGCTTTTCGCACTTCTCTTATACATTCGTAGGCGATCATCACTTAATGACATGACATGACATCATGAAAAAACTTTTTTTAATTACTATCGAAAGAATGTTGCTACTTTCGATTTCATATTGTGTCATATAAAAAAAAGATTCCTCGGCAAGACACACGTTTTAGAGAATGCATAACTCCAGAAAAAATGCTGGCAGTAACACTAAGGTAAGTGATTATGAATATTTCACACGGTACGGTTAGTATCAAAATTATCTAAGCATACGTCATATATTTTGTGAACATCCCAAGTGGACATTACGCTCTTGTAAGAAAACAGTAACAACTAAGTATCAGAAATGATATTTTTTATGAAATGTTCATATTTTGCTGATAGTTTTTGACTACCAACCACAGGTATGGAAATTTTGATTATACTACAATATTTAGGTATTTTACTCGAAGTAAAACTAATTTGAATGAAACAAACGATTTATTTTAATGCCAAACTAAGTAGGTATTAATTTTTAATAATAATCAACTGCGTTGAATCATGTTTTGTTGGAATTCAAGAAATGCAAATACCTATGTTTTCCAAATACCTCACAACATCAGGACTCATCTCTGCCCTCTTTCCACACACCATTCCACTCGCGTCCTTATTTTAAAACGATTCGATGTGAAGAATTCACGAATATATAAACACGAAAACGAATCGAAAACGAGTAAGTGCACAAACGCCCATACAGTTATAAGGAAGGCTATGTCGAATCGTGTTTTCACGAAACACGAAAACGAATCGAAAACGAATAAGTGCACAAACGCCCTTATGAGCTTAAGGAATTTTGGAAAATCTACCCCCAGGTGGGTTAAATGGGAGATGAAAGTTTGTATGAAAGTCCGTCATTAGGGTTCCGTAGTAAACAAGGAACCCTTATAGTTTCGCCATGTCCGTCCGTCTGTCCGTCTGTCCGTCTGTCCGTCTGTCCGTCTGTCCGTCTGTCCGTCCGTCCTCGGTTAATCTCAGAGACTATTAGTGCTAGAAATCCGTAATTTGGCATGAGTATAAATATTAATCACGCCGACAAAGTGGTGAAATAAAATTTTGATAAATATTTTTTTTTAGGGTAGCTCCCCTACATGTAAAGTGGGGATGAATATTTTTTTTCTCGTCTACCCCATAGTGTGGGGTATCGTTGAATAGGTCTTTTAAAAATACTGTGGGTGTGGGAACATCATTTTTCGATTTCTAGATCCGTTTGTAAAATATGATGTTTTAAAGTGCAAATTTTTATTAGAGTCAAGTGTCCCCCCCCTCTATCAGCCAAATGGCAGTATATAGGAACTTGAAAAAATTCACAGCAGTAGGGTATATAATCAATTTTAAAGGAAAACTATCACGGCTAAGTAGGGTTCACAGGTTAAGGAGTTATATCTGTTTTTCGAGGATTGTGACTACGGAACCCTACACTGCGCGTGGCCCGCCACGCACTTGACCGGTTTTATTTTTAAAGTTATATCGATGAAAACCGGTGTTTGTATTGTCGGTTAAAAATAAAGAATTACGTGTTTCAGGAATTTTGGAAATTCCACCCCCAAGTGAAATTTATAAGAATCCAAGCGGACGAAGTCGCTGGCATCAGCTAGTTTTTATAAACAGTGCTGCAGGGCTATTCTGTAAAGCCATTTTCGAATTATAGAGAGTGAATTCGAGATGAGTTTGCTAATTTGTACTCTGTAAAACTCGATAGTACAGGTCTTCTCACTCAAACTCACTTCACTTCGCAAGTGCGTAGCAGATGTTTACAGAATATCCAACCAAGGTGAAGTGAGTTTGCTTTCGAAGCGAGTTATCTTACTTGAGTGAGCTTCGATATCGAGATGGTATTTTAGAGAATAGCCCTACAGGTCTTCTCACTCAAACTCACTTCACTTCGCAAGTGTGTAGCATATCCAACCAAGGTGAAGTGAGTTTGCTTTCGAAGCGAGTTATCTCACTTGAGTGAGCTTCGTTATCGAGATGGTATTTTAGAGAATAGCCCTAATGGTTTAATAACATAATAATGAAGTGATAAGGAAGATGCCGTTCTTAGATTAAAAGAAGTGAAGTTGCAGAGTCCCAGTAGCGGTGAAGAAAATTAAATGAATGTTAACATTTCAAGATCTTCACAAAACGCTCATGTACACGGAAGAGAAAAAGCAGTACCTATTCATTTTATCTATGTATACTCTTATTCATTTTATCTATGCTCATGTACTTACTTAGCTTTAGGATTTGCTACTGGCTTCTACAATATTAAACCACCAGAGCCTGAAGATCCTAAAAGTCCCATCGCTCTAGAGTAGCCCAAATTAGACAGTGCCCTGTTCGTTCATTTTTGCGATGAACGATGCACTAAGTACGTGGAGGCAAAATCGCCTATGAACCATGAACGGAATGTTCAGACTTCAGAGTTTAATTTCTGATGACTCATCGATAAAGCCTCGAAAATGAAAGCAAAAATCCCGAAAAATGAACCGTCTAATTTGGGCTTTAGCGAGAATTTGTTGCCGCGAGATCAGAGTACATTGGTGGTGTGCAGGACATAATTTAAAATAAAAAATTCGGTTAAGTAAGTACTTAACTACTTACCTACTAGAAGTTAGAACCGAGTTATTCGGTCGAGTACGAGTACCTACTGAAAAAAGACCGAATACGCCGAGTAGGTACCGATTGCCGCCGAGTAATAAACGAATAGGTAAGTACCTACTACCTACCATGGTGCATCTCTACTATTTATTATTAAGGCGCAAATACACATGCTACTAGAAAAGCACGCTTGTTTGGTACTAGGTAGTATGCTAATTTAAAGCGTGCTCTCTGAGTAAATACATTTGCTCATGAAAAGCACAGATTTCATAGCATACTTATTACGAGCATACTTCTTTCTAGCACGCCTGAGATACACATGCTCATTATTTGGCATTGAAAATGGATGTTTCTTTGCGGAATAAATTAAATTCAGTTATTATTATTACTATCAACACATTTAATAAAAAAACTTTTAATGATAAGGAGCAATAGATGAAGGGAAAGAATTTGGGTGCGGAACTGGATTAGCAGAAGACAAGGTCTGGGAGCAAGTGATTGTTCACCAAATGAAATGAGACAAAAAGATATAGGTGGTTTCAGAAATCATTTACGAACGCAACCATTAATACGATATATGTACTTTTGAAAAAATCCTCCCATCGAGCCATCGTGACAGCGTAAACAAATTAACACAAATAAAGTAGCATGCTCGCATAGAATGCGTTCAGACTTGCTTTGGAGTTACCCCCCTCTCACACGCGCCTTACACCGTGAGCTAGTTAGCACGAAAAAATAGACCGGCTTGCGATTAAGTAATGTGCTTATTCATAAGCATGCTCTTTTCGTATACACGTGCTAACTGCTAATTGTATGCTACTAAGTAGCGTCTGCTCGAAACTAGCATGCTTATGTGCTACTACGTAGCATGTGTATTCCACGCTTTACTTTTTAGGGCCCATTACACTATCCAGTTTGCAGAGCGCTAGATGAGTTAGGCCTAATTTACACCGCGGCGGAATGGAATGGAAGCGACTTTTTGCAACGAAATTGTACATAGCTAAATGAACTTTATGTCAATTGCATAACATACAAATTAAATAGGAGCCAAAAAAGGTCGCGCGTCTTCCGTGGAATTCTCGCGCATTCTCGAGAATTCCCCTATCTAGCTACTATTTTGTATGTTATACAATTGATATAAAGTTCACAATACTTTGTACAAAAAATTCGCTTCCATTCCATTCCATTCCACGGCGGTATAAATTGGGCCTTAGCGTGCTAAATTTGTATAGTGTAAAGGCAGTTAGACAGCTAGTGACAGCTAGTGAGTAGTGACCCAATCTAGTGCGATCGCATGGACTCTGCCGCGCTAGCTCATCTCGTATACTACCTAGCGCTCTAAATTGCATGGTGTAAGCGTTCTAGCGTGCTAAACACTAGCTATGCTTGGTCAGTCAGTCAGTCGCCGTGCGCTGGAACAGGTTACAGGATGTATTTGTAGGATGTAGGTTTAAGATCAAAATGACGCAACCATCGACTAAAGAAAGGGAAGTGCTGTTAAATCCTACTAATACTGTTATATATAATATATAATATAATCTATACTTCTATACTAATATAATAAAGCGGAAGAGTTTGTTTGTTTGTTTGTCTGAACGCGCTAATCTCTGGAAGTACCTATCGGATTTGAAAAATTCTTTTTGCATTTGGTAGTCCAACTTTTGGGGCAGGTTTGGGCAGGTTATAGGCTCTATACTAATATAATAAAGCGGAAGAGTTTGTTTGTTTGTTTGTTTGTTTGAACGCGCTAATCTCTGGAAGTACCTATCGGATTTGAAAAATTCTTTTTGTATTTGGTAGTACAACTTTTGGGGCAGGTTATAGGCTATTTAATATCCCTAAAATCCTCCCCTAAGGGGGTAAAATGGGGGTAGGAAGTTTGTATGAAAGTCCTATGTTTTTAAAGTTACAGACCTTAAAATCGGCATTTAGATTATTAGTTTTAAATAATAAAACTCTGTATATTTTATTTTGAAAAATCTTCCCTTAAGGGTGGTAAAATAGGGGATGAAAGTTTTAATGGGAAGTTTTAATTATAATTTTGCTATTATCAACTTGAAATTTGGAAGGTAGGTTAATTCTACGGCTTAGATATCAGCCTAGAAAATGTTTCACAAAAATCCTCCCCTAAGGGGGTAAAATGGGGGTAGGAAGGTTATGTTTTTGAAGTTACAGATATGAAAATAGGCATTTAGATTATAATTTTTAAATGATAAAAACCTGTATAAGTTATTCTGGAAAATCTCCCCTTAAGGGTGGTAAAATAGGGGATGAAAGTTTTTATGAAAGTCCTATGTTTTTAAAGTTACAGGCCTGAAAATCGGCATTTAGATTATGAGTTTTAAATAATAAAACTCTGTATATTTTATTTTGAAAAATCTTCTTTTAAGGGTGGTAAAATAGGGGAGGAAAGTTTTAATGGGAACTAAAAACGATCGCAGCGCCCTCTGGCGGCCTAACTTGAAGTGATCACAGCGCCCTCTGGTGGCCTAACTTGAAGTGATCACAGCGCCCTTTGGCGGCCAAAACTGGAAACTAAAAAACTATCACAGCGCCCTCTGGCGGCCTAAGCCGGAAACTTGAAGCAATAGCAGCACTATAGTGGGTGAATGTTCTATAAGTCGGCACTTTGAGGGTCGCGTCATGTTTAAAAATTCGTAGACGTGTCAAACGAAGCAATTCCAGTACAATGTTTTTTTCTTCTAATACTTCATGCTTTTAACTTTTTGATTCAATTTTTAATACCCGCTTTTAGCATAAAGAAGTATTTTTTTTATTTATAAAAAAAAAGTACTAATTTGCCTTAGCCGGCACCTTTGTCCCTTCCTCCGGCATTTGTGTTCTCAAAGTCGGCCCTCATGTTTTTATTAGAAAATTAACTTTTACCCCCAATATTATCCGCGAAAAATTATGTTTTTTATTATTATTTATAAGAACTCTTTCTTCGTTTTCATTTTATTTCATTTTCCCGCCAAAAAATATACCTTTTTCCGAAATTAATAGAATTTTTGAAGAAATAAATATAGAATTTCTTTAACAACATTGACAAACAATCAGACAATTTTTATATAGATAATATCAAGTTTATTCAATAGGGTCGACCTTAGAAATAACCCAAATTCTTAAGTCGGCACCCCCTGCCGACCTCAGGTACCTCATACCCTTCCTTCCTTTCCTTAGCCCGGCGCCCCTATTTTTTCTTTAAATACGCAAAATAATTGAGTTAAATTTAGATATATATATTACAATATCTTAGGTTAAATTACTATAGCACGATGTCAAATATTACGCAAAACAAATTAAATCGCAACAATAAGTCTTAAATCTACTATATAAAAATAAGTCAGGTTTTCCTTCCTGACGCTATAACTCCAGAACGCACGAACCGATTTCCACGGTTTTGCATTCGTTGGAAAGGTCTCGGGCTCCGTGAGGTTTATAGCAAAGAAAATTCAGGAAAAATTTCAACAGAAAAGCGGGAAAATCTTTTGTAAAATAATAATATGGCTTTCATACAAAATTGATATAATATATCAAATATGATATATATCCGATATCTATACTAATATAACAAAGCGGAAGAGTTTGATTGTTTGAACGCGCTAATCTCGGAAACTACTAGACCGATTTCAAAAATTCTTTCACCGTTGGATATGTACGTAATCCTTGAGTGCTATAGGCTATATATTATGTCCAACGGGCGAAGCCGGGGCGGCCCGCTAGTATTATATAATAAGTAATTTATTTCTTACCAAACAACGCTCGGAAAGTAGCAATTTTGCAAGAAATTTAGCTATTTATGCACTCGCGCTCGTTCTATGCGACTATTGAGGGAAAGGGGTGCAAAAAAGTGGAGCAATACTAAATTTAAAAAAATACCCATTGCGACTAAATGGCACCAAAACGATAATATCGACAGAAATATAACGAAGTGCTGACCTATGGGTGGTGCCGGCCTAAGGAGCATCCACCCTACTTACTTGTGTACAAATAAAAGTTATTTTTATAATTTTTAGTGCCGTTTGAAGTCGGTTACTTATTTTTTTAATAATTTTTATTTTAAGCTTTTTAGTGTAAGTTTAAATTTAAGTACTAGATGATGCCCACGGCTTCGCCCGTGTGGATTTAGGTTTTTAAAAATCCCGTGGGAACTTTTAATTTTCCAGAACAAAAAGTAGCTTATCTGTAGAAACCCGTCCCCAAAACGGAAAAATCCCGTGGGATCCCCACGATTTCGGAATACAATTCCTTACAGCATCAGGGTTGAGGAGTTGGATATGTACCTACTCGAGTTCATTAAACGATAAAGTCTTTAATTGGTACCCCCAATATCAATTTAAATAACCGAAAGTTTCTAAAACCCATTAGTTTTGGGGATTAGGTTCCCTACAGCATCAGGATTGAGGAGTTGGAATCCAAATTTTTTATAGAACAGGGTCGCAATGTTTCTCTATCGATTAAAAAAAAAATACGCAAATCGGTTCAGAAATCTCGGAGATATCAGTGTACATAGGTAGAAAAACACAACTCCTCCTTTTTTGAAAGTCGGTTAAAAAAGTAGCCTATGTTACTCCCTGGTTAATTCTCTACTTGTATGTGAAGGTCCCGTCAAAATCGGTTCAGCCGTTCCGAAGATTAGCCCGTTCAAACAGACAGACAGACAGACAGACAGACAGACTGTCGAGGTATGCAACCTCTGTTAATTCGTGTGCGCTGGCCAATTACACCAGAAGAAAAGAGTTTGTCAATGAGAACATTTTAAGAATTCGAATTACGAAGCCGCAACCGAGAATTAGCTACGAGAGCACACTTCAATTCTGTTCCTTGTACTGTGCATATACCTGAGTAATCTCCTGTCCGGACCGGAGCCCTAAAATCCTTTTGGTCCATTTATTGTTGTATTGTTTATCACAAAATATACGGAGTTATTGTATTCAAGATGTAGCCACTTGTTTCATTTCCGCTACATATTGGTGATCCGACGTGATCATGATACACGGCTACGAATCCGACGTGATACGATTGTTTGGACCCACGGGCGATTTAATCCATGGAGACATAAATATTTGGAGATGTAACTAATTGGAGGAATTTTATTGGAATTATTTGGAGAACTTCATTACCTACGTACTTTGGAAGACGTGACTGAGGTTTTTCTTTTCCTTAACCAAGTGCCTCCGGAACATAACCAGTGCTAAAAAACATAAAAATCAAGAATTACGATAATTATTGCATTGGAAAATAATTATTTTTCGTTCACTGAAAAGAACGTTGTGATTGACATCTGACACGGTCAAAAAAATTTATTTTTGAATTTTTGGAATTCGAATGAAAAGATAGAAGAACGTAAAGACATTAAGTGTCAAAGTGTAAACAAGAAATTTTTTATTATTTTGTAATTCTTATATTGTAAATATTTTTCCTTTTTTTAGCAGTTTATTTTCAGCAATTATACAAACAAAATTAAACATGGATCAGAGAATTAGGCAATTAGAGGATGAGAATGCGGTACTGATTGAAAAAATTAGAGAGTTAGAGGGAATTATACAAGAGAATTTGTCCCTCCGTTCCCAATTAACCGTCGCAACGGAAACCTCAACCCCTACGGAGTATCAAAGAATTTCACAGGTTTCCCCGGGCTGCATGGCACTTTCTGCCTCTTCTGGTTTGCCCGATCATTTAAAATCCCTCATTGTCAAACGCCTCGATGATCTAACAGATCAAATTGCTGCGCTAAGCAGAAATAAACGTAACAGGTTTAAAAATAAAAATAATAATAATAATTTAAAAACTAATTCTTCCAGATCACAGAGCAATCACCAGCGGCAATCAGTGGGGGCGATGCCTGACTGCCCAGCTGATAGTCGCCGTTTATTCATTACGGAAGCAAAATCTAAATTGCGTTTTTTAATAGATACTGGCTCTGATCTGTCTTGCTATCCGGTAACGTGGATTAATCGACCACCTAAGGTAACTGAGTTTACCATGCGCGCCGCTAACGGCAGCGACATCAAAACGTACGGTACGATTACCTTATTACTAGATTTAGGTCTTCGACGTGCCTTCAAACGGAACTTTATAATATGCGACGTAACTACCGCTATTATAGGGGCCGATTTCTTATCTTATTTTAATTTAATGCCAAATTGCAGGAGCGGCCGGTTGTTCGATAACACGACTGGTCTGTCCAACGTGGCGTCCGTGTCTTCAGAGGGACACGTTAGTGTAAAGTCTATTGACACTAAAAATGAAATACTATGTAAGTATCCTGCTATTTTAAGGCCACCAGGTCCTGTGCGCGAGATTAAACACAACACGGTGCACTACATCCGAACAACGGATGGTCCGCCGGTTGCTTGTCGCCCGCGCCGCCTGGGCCCACAGAAGTTAGCCATCGCAAAGAAGGAGTTCGCAAGTATGGTTGAATGCGGCTCCGCCAGACCTTCCGATAGTCCTTGGTCTTCAGCTTTGCATCTGGCTCCAAAAGGTGAATCTGATTGGCGTCCGTGCGGTGATTATCGCGCTTTAAACGCGCGGACGATTCCCGATAGGTATCCTGTGCGTCACATAGGCGATTTTAATCAAAATCTAATTGGTTCAACAGTTTTCAGCACGATCGACCTTGTAAAAGCCTATCAGCAGATTCCCGTAGCAAAGGACGACATTTGTAAGACTGCAATTATTACACCTTTTGGTTTATTTGAATTTCCATACATGACTTTCGGACTCCGTAATGCTGGTCAAACATTCCAGCGCTTCATTGACGAAGTCGTTCGGGGTCTTAATTTCTGTTTTGCTTACGTTGATGATATTTTAGTTTTTTCTAAAGATCCGCAACAGCATGCGGAGCACTTAAATATTTTATTTAAACGCTTAGAACAATACGGCGTTGTAATAAATGAAAATAAATGCAATTTTAATGTTTCAGAAGTTCGATTTCTGGGTTACAAAATCAACGCCGCCGGCATAAGTCCGCCGGTTGAACGCATTAAGGATCTTCAGGAGTTTCCCTTGCCGAAGACGGTACAAGGTGTTCGAAGATTCCTTGGTATGGTGAACTTTTATCGTAAGTTTTTACCTGGTATAGCCCGGTACCAGGCCCCACTCATAGATGCTCTGTCGGTCATTCAAGGTAAAGGCGCTAAGCCGTTTACTTGGACGCCTGACTTAGAGCGTTCTTTTAACTCGTGTAAAGAGAGTTTAGCTAATGCTACTTTATTAGCTCACCCAGTCGCCGACGCTCGACTCGGGTTGTTTACCGACGCGTCTAATACGCATGTCGGCGCGTGTTTACAACAATTAGTTGATAAGGGGTGGCAACCAATCGCATTTTTTAGCAAAAAGCTAACTGCAAAGCAATCCGAATGGCCTGCTTATTACAGAGAGCTTCTGGCAGTCTATGAGAGCGTGCAACATTTCAAGCACATTCTGGAAGGTCAACATGCCACTATATTCAGTGATCATAGGCCACTCTTATTCGTTTTTACTCAACGGCGTGAAAAACTTCCGCCTGTACAGTTAAATCAAATAATATTTATTTCACAGTTCACTACGGACATTCAGCACGTCAAGGGTGCTGACAACCTGGTCGCTGATGCTTTCTCACGCGTAGAGAGCATCTCGCTAGAAGACCATCTCGCTGCACTGGCGCACTCACAAGCTTCAGATGAAGAGTTAAAGCGCCTGCGCAATGAAACATCCATGAAGTTGGACTTCATTACGGTACCTGGTACAACAATTAAGTTGGTATGTGATGTTTCTACGGGTAAACCCCGTCCGTACGTAACTCCACAGTTCAGGAGGAGCATTTTCGAAAAGCTTCATAACCTCAGCCATCCAGGTATTCGTGCAACCGCTCGTTTAATTATGGATCGCTACGTATGGCCATCGATTCAACAAGATTGTCATATGTGGGCGCGAGCGTGTGAAGCGTGTCAACGTTCGAAAATTTCTCGTCATACAATTGCTCCGTTTACATCTTTCTCTTTGCCATCTGGGCGTTTTTCTGTAGTGCATGTAGACATTATAGGTCCTTTACCCTATTCCTCTGGCTCTAAATATTGCCTCACAGCCATTGATCGTTTTACACGTTGGCCTGAAGCATTTCCAATGCCAGATATAACTGCGGAAACGTGTGCCAGAGTCTTCTTAGATGGCTGGGTGGCGAGATTTGGGTGCCCTTCTTCTATCATTTCAGACCGAGGTTCCCAGTTCAGTTCGCATCTCTTCGCGAAAATCGTTCAGTTGACTGGTGCGCAGCATCGCATGACGACAGCTTATCACCCGCAATGCAACGGTATGGTGGAGCGTTTTCACCGACAGCTCAAGGCAGCCATTGCGTGCCACGCAAATCCGCAATGGACCGAGGTATTACCATTGGTACTCCTAGGTATCAGGAGCGCATGGAAAGAAGACCTCGGTGCGTCAAGTGCTGAACTTGTTTTCGGAGAACCTTTGCGATTACCAGGTGCGTTTTTTAACCCGCCTGCTAACGATCGCGTTTCGGACCCGGCGTATTTTGCCGATAGACTTCGCGCGCATATGGCCGAGTTAGTTCCGACTCCTTCTTCGAAACATGGTAAAACAATTTTTTACATTCCGAAGGACTTAGCCTCTGCAGATCATGTTTTCTTGCGTCGAGGGGCAGCTAAAAAACCTTTTGAACAGCCATACACTGGCCCGTTCAAGGTATTAGAGCGTAATAAAAAATTTTTTAAACTTAGTATAAAAGGCAAACAAGTAAATGTAGCAATAGATCGCCTTAAGCCGGCTTATATTTTACAGCCTCATCAAGACGATTCGCCCTTGCAATCGTCCCGTCCTGCTGTCACTACTCGCTCCGGTCGTAGAGTTCGTTTTTGTATTCCCTATCAAGCAGCTTAATGATTAACAAATTATTAATTTTTCTTTTTTCTCTTTTTTACTCCGTAGGGGGGTGATGTCGAGGTATGCAACCTCTGTTAATTCGTGTGCGCTGGCCAATTACACCAGAAGAAAAGAGTTTGTCAATGAGAACATTTTAAGAATTCGAATTACGAAGCCGCAACCGAGAATTAGCTACGAGAGCACACTTCAATTCTGTTCCTTGTACTGTGCATATACCTGAGTAATCTCCTGTCCGGACCGGAGCCCTAAAATCCTTTTGGTCCATTTATTGTTGTATTGTTTATCACAAAATATACGGAGTTATTGTATTCAAGATGTAGCCACTTGTTTCATTTCCGCTACAAGACAGACAAAAATTTTAAAAACGTGTGATTCGGTTATGGTAGCGTTCAAATAACCATATGAGCTTAATATGAGGTAGTTATTTCGATATTACAGACAGACACTTCAATTTTATTTATTAGTATAGATATCAATTCAAAATCAACCGTTCCTGAAACCCTACGAATTTAGCATATATATGTATGTTATATACTTACTATGTATGGTTAAAAGTCTACATACCTACTCTGATCGTGAGCAATTTGCTCTTATTTAATGAGGAGTTCCATTCTTCATCTCGGAAGATATTCATCAGATCTTCACCAAGTTTAAATGGGACCAACATGACAATACGTTCTTTCAAATAAAAAAAAAGTTAATCAAATCAGTTCAGATTTGATGGAGTTATGGAATAACATCGCCAAAAAAAAAAAAAAAAAGAATTGAGAACCTCCTCCTTTTTTTGAAGTCGGTTGTAAGCGTTCCCTCGGAATAATTAAAAAACTGACCAAGTGCGAGTCGGGCCTCGCTCTTTTAGGGTTCCGTATAAACCGTGAAAGAAAAACCCAAAAAATGTTCGTTTGTTTTGGTCACAGCTTACAAACTATTCTATGAATCGTTATTTGTAGTATTTGTTGTTTAAAGACAGTATATTATGGTACATAATATACCGGAGTATCATATTCCTAACTGGTTTAGTTTTTGTGATAGCCCCCGTCACAAAAATACTAAATAGTCTAAAACTGACAACTTTGATTACCTTATTTTTTAAGCAAAAAATTAAAATATATATTCGTGCTCTACTTAATAAGCTCTAAATAATGATACCCTACAAGCTAGGGTAAGAAAAAAAAAATTTTGTTTCGGCTCCTTTTTCATGTACCTATGAAAAATAATTTAATTCAATATTTAGTTTTAGGTTAACGTTTTACACTAAATACCAAGATTTTAGGTTTGTGACTCATTTAGTTTACGAGCTAGAGACCTGTGACCGGCGGACGGACAGACAGACAGACGGACAGACAGCCGAGTGACATTAATAGGGTTCCGTTTTTACCCTTTGGGTACGGAACCCTAAAAACCTAAATCCACGCGAAGTCGCGGGTATCCGCTAGCAACTAATAATACTCTGTTCATCCGAACAAGCGACTTCTGCAATCGGTCATTTTCGGACGGAACTCCAAAAAGATTAATCTATCGGGCGTGGGTTGCGAATTCCGTTTTCAACGGACAAACAGCGCCGCAGCTTCCAGAGGGTGAGTTATTGTTAGCGATGCTGTGGTGTTGCGTGAGCGTGCTGTGCTTCGTGGTGGCGCCGGCGGCGGCGGTGGTGGGCGGAGCGCCCGCCGCGCCGCCGGAGCCCGACGCCGCGGTGGTGTTCACGCAGAGGCACGGCCTGAGCTGCAGGCTGGAGGGCTTGAAGGACGACAAGCGCGGATATTACACCTTTGCTGGCATAAGGTAGGTATAATAACTAAAGGTCGGGGCATACTAGCACAGTCGCAGCACGTCGCAGCGCATCGAAGCGCATCGGATCGTCAAGCAAAAAATGTTCATGGCATTTGGCACTTACTCTAGCGGCACGCTATGATGGCCGGTTTGACGTTTGTCCGCTCATGAAGTTCCGTATTAATTGATAACGACTTTGAAGGAAATAATTGTATTACTTTATTGACGATAGTGATGTGCAGAGATTCATAAATTTTATCGAATGTAGTTTTAGGTTTAGGACTCAAAATTTATTTATTAAATTGATTTCTTAAATGTATACAAGTGTAGAAAAATCAGTTTGCACCATTTAAGGGGTGAATGTACTTGTGAATATGAACAATTTTCACTATGTGGACAAACCTCTGAAATCGCAAAAAAATATCAATAAATTTTTAAAAATGGAATCTAATACGATCGTCACATAGGATCGCTGGCTAGCACAACTACTACCTCCGGCAAACTCGCGTCAATGCTCAATGCAAAACAAAGCAGTTTCGAATTGACGTTGCTTCGAAAAGTATAAACTGTCAGTGCAATGCGATTGTGATATAGTTTTGACCTGGCTTTGGATTTCAAATATTGATACTGCATTACTGTTGACCCTTGCTCGTTAATTTGGACTCTGTTCAAGCCCTTTGTTGTGGATTTCGTCGATATGACCGAACGTACGCAGAGAACTGTTCTAAATAGTCAGACACGTGAGTTCGTAATACGCCTTCGTAACTATTTCGATCGTGAAGCTCAAAATGGAGGGCCAATTTTACCTATAACGTCAGTGGTTGAACGCGTAGCTGATGCGCTTAATATTGGACAACGAACTGTTAGACGGATAACTAAAAAAAAATATGGCGAGACTGGCACAGAAGAAAATAAACTTCACACACCAAAAAAGAGAAAACGAGCAAAACCAGTCGTAGGCATCGATAGCTTTGATGCCGATGCTATCCGAAGACATGTTTACGGCTACTATTTACAGAAGGAGTATCCAACAAGAAAAAAGTTGGTGCATTCACTGAAGGAAGCTGGATTATTCTTCGGTGGGGAAAGTTCTTTAACGAAGATTTTGAAGACCATTGGATTTCGATACAAAAAATGTAACAAACTCAAAATATTGATGGAAAGATTTGATATAGCGATGGCAAGGTATACTTTTTTACGGCAAGTGAAAGAAATCAAAAATTGGCAAAATGTTGTGTTCTTGGATGAAACATGGCTTAATGCTAACCATACTGTAGGCCGTTCTTGGAACGATGACACAGCAGCATCTACTTCCAAAGTTCCTGTAGGAAAAGGATCGCGACTTATAATTTGTCACGCCGGAACCATCAACGGGTTTGTCGAAGGTTCTCTCATGGCTTTTGCGTCAAAAACCACTGGAGACTATCATGAAGACATGAATGGAGAAAAGTTTACTGAATGGTTTACCTCAATGTTGTGTAGCCTCCCTGAACCATCTATTATAATTATGGACAACGCCCCATACCACTCGATGCAAATTGACAAGCCACCTGCCCAATCCCAAAAGAAAGCTGATATCGTCGCATGGCTTCGTAAAAATGGCGTAGATGCAAACATGAATATGTTAAAAGCGGAATTAGTACGTCTTTTAAAAGAAAACAAACCAACCAAGATCCGATACGTCATTGACGAAATAGCATTAGAACATGGGCACAGAGTTATACGGTTACCGCCTTACCATTGTGAGTATAATGCGATTGAGTTGGTGTGGGCTCAAATTAAGGGATATGCTGCAAGACACAATACAGAACCCCCATTTACCACAAAAAAAATGCTAAAATTATTAGAAGAAGCTTGTGAACATGTGACTAAAGGAGACTGGGAAAAGGTTGTGAATAGAACTGTTAAATTAATAAGGGAAGATTATGAAAGAGATGTGAAAATAGATAATATTATAGAAAACGAACATATAATTATTAATGTATGTGATGATAGCAGTGACGACAGTGAAAATAGTAGTATGGACGAATCTGATTAATTATGGCCTTTTGTGGCACCTTTTTTGGTATCTTTTGTATTCATATGTTTCTTGTGTGCATATAAAGTATGTATATTCATTTTCGTTCAAATATTCAGTTCGTTCAAATAAATTAAATAAACATATACATTTTTGTTTTATTAAACCTATTTAATCAGGTACAAAAACAAAACTTAATTGTTTTTTGTTCGAGAATAAATTGACATTCCACATCACTATTGTAATGTGTCAAATCGGCCATCATAGCGTGCCGCTAGTATAGGGTACCTAGTTACCTACTACCTAGGCTATCACCATGCTATCACTAGGGTATCTCTACAAAATAAGGCACAACGAGTTCGTACAAATATGCACGCAAAGAATTCCACTGGACCACAGGGCTGGACTCACGTTATATGCGCCGGAGTATGCCTGACTACCTACTTAGGATAAATAGGTAGGTACATAAATGAGAAAGGCAGTCGTTGACGCGGCGATAAACTATTTTTAGGGGGCCTTAAAGGCATCCTACTTAGAATACCTATTTATTCTAAGGCCTGACTAGTTTCAAATCTATCCGGGGCTCTTAATCATGAGCACGTTCACGAGTTGCAGCGCAGGACGCTTACTTAACACCGGATGAGTTTGAACACGAAGATGACTAGTCGGGCATACCGCATACCCCGGCAACTATTACATTTTATTAGATACTTATCAGTATTGCTCACTCATTTTAAATGCTAAAAACATGCTAAAAAGGTACGTGCATTTGTGTGTATCTGTTTGTTCCACCGTAGCGCTCAAACGGATGAACATAAACCGATTTGAATGCATTTTATTTTGTTTGTAAGGTGAATTTAGTCGTGAGTGTTCTTAGCTATATGTTTGATGAAAATTGGTCCAAGATAGCCGGGATCGAAAGTTTTTTTTAAAATCTATAATATAATAAAACTGTAACAGATCCAATTCTGTACATTGAAGATATTTTGAAAATTTTTATTGGAGGGCACTCTATAATCGATACTGAAGCCAAAACTGCAATTTGTTTCATTTTTGTCTGTCTGTCTGTCTGTCTGTCTGTCTGTCTGTCTGTCTGTCTGTCTGTCTGTCTGTCTGTCTGTCTGTCTGTATCTTGGCCGCGCATCACGCCGAAACTACTGAACGGATTCGAATGAAACTTGGCACGATTTGAGTTTATACTCCGAGGTAGGACATAGGATACTTTTTATCCCGAAATTCAGCACGGTTCCCTTGGGAGAGGCGATGAAAGTTAAAACGTGTATTTAGCTGTAATTCATTAAGGCGTTGTTCGATTTCACTCATTCTTTTTTTGTTAGAAAGGTAATACTTTATTTATTGTCCTGTAAATATTTCAAGGTCATAGGTTTTTTAGTTCAGAAATGACAGACATTACAACCCTCAGTATTGGGTTCAAATAACTTGGGACCCGGATCTTTGAACGTACGGCTTATTTTAAACTGGTGTGCGTTTAAATTTATGTTTGTCGGTCTGTCTATTTGTTCCAGTTAATCTCCGAAACGACTGGACCGATTTTAATGGAACTTTCAATATTTTAAGGAGTAACTTAGGCTACATTTAGATTAGGTACATAAAAGAATTATGGGATCCGATCCGATCCTATATAAAAACCTATATCTACGCGAACGAAGTTGCGGGGATCGGCTAGTACTTAATATAATAAGTATAAAACATGTATACATATTACCTATTATATAGGTAACTCATAATGGTACAGGTCCAGGTGGGAATATTCATTAAATTACGTGGCATTCTTGACCACAAACTCCTTCAATTTCCATCATAAGAAACATAATTGTCGCTCTTTTTTTTAGCGACTGAGTTCTGCTAGGTAGGACCTTCCTCAAAAAAGTTGTTTACTATTCGCTTATTTTAGATATGCGGAACCGCCAGTGGGCGAGAGAAGGTTCCAGCGGCCAGTGCGCCAGCCCTTGGCAGGCGAGATCAATGCCACGAGGTACTGCGCGCCGTGCCCACAACTGGACCCCATGGGGTCTGGACGGATCGTCGGCCAGGAGGACTGCTTGTGTCTCAACGTCTTCGCACCTAAGATGCCGGGGGATGAAGAAGGTAAGTATTTAAAGTTCGCAATGTAATGCAATCAGCTGACGCTAGAGGTCAACGAATGTTGGGCAAACAGTAAACACCCACGCGATTTTTTGGTACTGAACTGTGTTTAGGTAGTATAATAATAGCGCTAAGTTTTCGATAGCGCTTCCCTTATAACCTGTAATGTACATGAGATGATGAGAGTATAATGAGAATAAGAATTCCGTTATTTCCTTTTTAAGATATACTTAGAACGCTAAGTCTAAAAGCACAAATATTGCAACGCTTCTTGGTGGCCTATAACTATAATTATAATTAGTGTAAATGTCAAAGAATTTTTAGTGAGGTTGATTTAGTGAGGTTCTATGAAATACAAAAAACTGCATCAAAAGCGTTCTAGTCGTTTTTGTGAAGACAAACTCTCACACCCAAACGCGCTCGCACCCCAATCTAATATTATTATTATTTACCGTCCCCTTGCTGTTGTAGCCTAAAATAATAGCAAAAAGAATGATTTGGTGTAGCATCTCCAACTATTATGTTTTCCTAGGACACAACAAGATTTTAGGATATTGTGTGCTTTCATAGCCCTTTTTTTTTCTTTATAGGAAGCCCTACTGTTATCTTTATTCATGGTGGCAACTACAGAACTGGATCGGCTGTACAATATGGAGTAAGAGTTCAGTTTTCTTAGGCTACAAAAAAGTACAAAATGGGTTGCGAAAATTGATAATCCTTCTTTGTACTTTGGTAAAAGGTTAGGGGTAAAATTTTGGTGTAAAGTTATTGGAACTTGACTATGGGAAGTGGGAACCCATTTTGTTCTTTTTCGTGCTCAAATTTTAACAGTAACCGTATCGTAAATCCCTCTCTCCCATGAGACAGGAGGCCTGTGCCCAGCAGTGGGACGTTAAAAGGTGGTGGTGTATTGTAAGTTAAACCGCCTGTGATGTTCTCTTGATGGTGATTTAAATTAGTAAGTAATGATGTACTTAGTTTACACTAGCTGACCCCCGCGACTTCGTTCGCGTGTTTATAGGTTTTATATAGGATCGGAACGGAGCCCATAATTCTTTTATGTACTTAAACTAAATGTAGCCTAAGTTACTCCTTATAATAACACCTATCTGCCATTGAAAGTTCCCTTAAAATCGATCCAGCCGTTTCTGAGATTAGTTGAAACAAATAGACAGACCGAAAAACATAAATTTAAACGCACGCCAGTTTAAAATAAGCCGTACGTACAAAGATCCGAGTCCCATGTTATTTGAACCCAATAAATGTCTGTCATTTTTGAACTAACAAACCTATGACCTTGAAATATTTACGGGACAATATATAAAGTACTACCTTTCTAACAAAAAAAGAATGAGTGAAATCGAACAACGCGTTAATGAATTACAGCTAAATACACGTTTTAACTTTTATCCCCTCTCCCAAGGGAACCGTGCTGAATTTTGGGATAAAAAGTATCCTATGTCCTACCTCGGAGTATAAACTCAAATCATACCAAGTTTCATTTGAATCCATTCAGTAGTTTCGGCGTGATGCGCGGCCAAGATACAGACAGACAGACAGACAGACAGACAGACAGACAGACAGACAGAAAGACAGACAGACAGACAGACAAAAATGAAAAAAATTGCAGTTTTGGCTTTAGTATCGATTATGGAGTGCCCTCCAATAAAAATTTACAAAATATCTTCAATGTACAGAATTGGATCTGTTACAGTTTTATTATATTATAGATTGGAAACGCGTTGCCTTAGAACAGGCATAAATGTATGTGAGCCTGATTGATTAGTTTCTGTGCGGCATTTACCTGAACGAAACCTCCTACTGAATTAAAACATGTACATACTTAAAAAAAAATTCGGTTTGATGAAATACAGATACCGCCAATACCTTACTGTGAATATTTTTTTCCCAGGGTCAGCATTTTGCCCAAAAGGACACTATATTAGTGACGGTGCAATATCGTCTGGGATCCCTTGGTTTCTTAAGCACAGGACAAAAGGATGCATCAGGAAACACTGGTTTATTTGATATTCGCTCCGCCCTTGAATGGGTAAGAAAATTATTCTCTAAACACTCTCTAAATCTTCTCTTTTGTAATTGATAATTGCAACGTCGCCAGTCGCCCTGTAACCTTAAAACATATCTGAGCACCTGCACTAATTTAACATCTAAATATGCAATACAACAAACTATATTCATCAAATCCATTCAGAAGTTTTGAGAAATGATAAAATGACATCAGAGTTTACCTCAAACGCATATCTCGTCGTAAGAAGCTGTATCAACTATAGTGCGGTATCATAAAATTTGATCACCTTACAAATTTATCATTGTTCTCCATTTTCAAGGTTAAGGAGTACATCGAATTTTTCGGAGGAGATCCAACACGCGTCGTAGTCGCGGGTCACGGTTCTGGAGGCAGTGCGGCATCACTCGTAGGTTTAACGCCCGAAGGACGTTCAGCTGGAGTAGTCGCTTTATCCGGGGCACCTCTGTCTCCCGGTGCGGTCAGAAATGAGACTCAAACTGTGTCTCACTCAGAAGCTGTGGCCGAAAAGACCGGATGTCCCAAAGCTCCTCCTGAACGGTTAATTATGTGCTTGAGGAAGTTGCCCATGGAAAAGATCGTGCAGGTGATTATTTTTCGAATATGTATTAGGCATTCTCACGCTTGAAATATATTCTTTCTCCTTTCTCATTATCTTGATTCACTAATTACATAATGTTTTTATGTAGGTTGACAAGGAAATCAAAGGTGACATGTTGGACACTACTGCATTTTTGGACGAAATCTCTGGGCGCGGAGGTAAGCTTAAAATTAACTCTTTCAATTTGTTTCATAAAAAAGATAAAAGCTAGTGAATAATTCAGTTTTTTTTGCTCAGAGATATTAGGATATATTCAGGCTAGTTATATTGGGACTCGCTTATCTCTGAAAAAAATTCGCTGCCTAATTATTTGTTTTTTATTTGCGCAGTACGCTATATCCATGTGCGATAGTAAAAGAGCACAGGAAGAGCTGGGCTTATCGTACTCCTACGCGCATGTCTAAATATTATAGGTACATACATGATTTTAAGATTTTGCAGGGTTCTGTAGTAAAACAATGAACCCTTATAGTTTCCTCCAGTCGGACCATATTATATACGTGTGTCTTTCAGGCATTTTATTCAGAAACAAACCCGCGACTTCGTTCGCGTGGATATTAATGAATTATTAATCGCGTGAATTATTTTGTTTTTCTAAGCACCTTTGAGCTCATACCTTGCTAAAAGCAGTTAAAAATTCACTGGCGAATGGTTGGCAGATCAAAATGTAAACTTCCGCCAGTGAAAATCCCATCAAAATCGATCCAGCCTTTCAGATATTAGCCGGTAATCTTTAAAGTTTCTCCTTTCTAACAAAAAAAAATGAATGAAATCGAAGATAGATTACTAAAGCTGCAAACAAAAGTTTATTCCGGCAGAGCTCTTTCTCTCTCTCTTCGGTCGTTCCTTTATTGCTGAAAATCGTGATCCTGGCATACTGCCTTCGAACGAATTAGGTAACTGTTTCCACCGGCTTCTGTTCGTAGCCATTTTAACGGTATCGGTAACATTATGGTTTTAAACATAAGTGAGAAACCGTAGCAAGTCAGCTAATCTCATATTTTATTCATTTTATGAAGGCTCTGGACCCCGTACGGAGGGACTAGATGATTTCCGCGGATTACCACCATTAGTTGAAGAGGAACCCAACAAATTATTGAAAAAGAAGTGTCAGCAAAGCCCTATGCTGACGGGAGTCGTGTCCGCCGAGACTTCACGTGCTGTTTATGGTAAAAGCAAAAAATATACTGTGTTACTACGAAAAATTTAAACAAGTATAAAATATTGAAAAAAAAAATATTTTTTCAATTTACGGATGATAACTTTACGTGATAACGTCCTAAGAAAACAAAGAGAGATGCGTCACAACTTCACAAGCCGAACTCTTAGCTCCGCGCTCGCGAGCAATGGTACGTGCGTTGCTATGGCGTTGCTATGGTACGTAATGAGTCGTTCGTTTTTTGGTGCGCGCGGCCGGCGGTCATCGATTTATAGCACGTTATCACGTCAAAAAAGTTAAACTTGTTTTTTTTGTAAGAGACGTGAGAATGTTTGGCTCTCTATAAAATGTAACTGTTATACATTAGTAATAATTAGTACAGTTTGATCAGAATAATTATGTTGGTTAATGGAATGCGCTGCATTGGATTGAAATGATCAGACGCGTTACATATTCCACGCGTGATTTTCCTTTAAATTTATCCCTATCCTTTTTTAACTTAATTAGGATTTAGGAATACTAAATTCAACAAAACTACTCAACAGTTCAGTTGAGTAGTTTTGTTGAGTTTAGATGATTACGACGACATCAGTCTGATGTCGTCGTAATCATGTGAAGCACGCGACATCATTAACGATCATTCCGTAGATGATGTGATCGGCAGGATGAATGATGACTTATTTTCTTATGTCCTAAGAAAATAAATCGTATTTGTCCCGGCAAACTCATTGGATTGGTTATCCTACTTTTAAATGTTACTATGGGCTGTGCTATGGGCCATTGGGGCTTTGGGCTCTTTGTTTGATCCACCAAGGAATGTTCACAAAAAACAATCGACAGAAGTAGCGCGTTCTTTTATTGTTATCATACTTTTGTACTACTACTGTTACTACTACGGGATAAAACGTAGCCTATGTCTTTCTCCAAGATCTAATCTATCTGTGTACCAAATTTCATCAAAATCGGTTAAGCAGTTTAGGTGTGAATTAACAGACAGACAGATTTACTTTCATATATTTTATATTATAATATTTAACGTATTCTGAGCTTTGCTTATGGATGTAGAATGTATCTAATTAACTTATGACTGACTGGTTTTGTTGTAGATCTTATACTAGCAACGGGTAGATTAGATATTCATAGTCATCTCGATTTCAAAAGAATTTTTTTTCCAGGAAAATACGCAAACTTCCTTACTCAGCAAGCACAATCTGTCAAAGATTTCATCAAGAAGGATCTAATCGGCAACCTTCGTGGTACACTGCAGTTGGTAGGAGGCTTGGATGTCGTTGGCGTACAGAACATACTGCCAATACCAGAGTTCTACGGTGCTGTGCTTGATACTGCCACTCAGGTTGTCGAAGTTCTCGGACAAGTCGTAGAAGCCACTGGTAAAATATATTATGCTCTAATTTTGTTGCATACTTTTTCAATTCAATCCGTAGTTTTGGATCGAAGAATAGGTATGACGCCGAAAATAAATATTTTATAGCAAACTATCAATCCACACGATAGGATACGTACATCCAGGTAAGGTCCCAGATTTTGTGAAATACAAAATTAATCCATCGATCGGCAAATTCTTCAAGAAAGAGAAACATACTGTATTAAGAGTGCCCAATCTTTAGTTCCCAATCGCTCATTGGCAGTTTATAACTATAATAAAATATCCTTTTTTTTTAGCTATGGTATGGTAAAGTTTTTATAAAAAGGACAGCTGCATTCTCAGACCCCTATTATTGTTCAACAATAGCCTTTTAAAGTTTAATCCCGGAACGAGGGGTGCACTTTTGGGAATAGTATTATTACCTGCATACGCAGAATAATAATATCGTTCTGTTTCACACATCGATGATTTTCTCACTCTAGAGCACGGGTGGGCAACCTTTTTTCTTGTATAAAGGCCACAAATATTATGCCAATATTGGTACGGGCCACATTTCATCTAATAAACACAATTTTTTTAGATAAAACTAATTTTTGGATTTTTAACCACATTTATTGTTACTCTCATTATAATTTTATAGGCACAAAATTAAGTAAGACTTATAAAGCTAATTTTTTTAAAAAGATTTTTGAGGTTGTACCTACTTGACTTGAAACTTTTTTACTGTCTGCTTCCATTTTAGACGTAGAAACTCGCTGTATCGCATCTAAATGTTCATCGGTTAATCGAGAACAATACTTGTTTTATCGATAGTTAAGAATTGAAAAAGTCTGCTCACACAGATAGGTACTTAAGTACTACCAAACATCATAATATTCTGATGAGCAAACTTTTTAATTCCTTGAACAACAGCGAACAAAAGCAACATCGCGTGTGAGCTTTAACTACCTATAACCTAACGCATATTCTCAAATGAACGAGCAGCAATATCGCGTCACAGTCTAACAGTTCTTTAATTGGATTTTGCTTAGACTGTGATCGCTTGAACTGAATCTCCGGTTTCCGCGGACGCAAAACAATTAAATAAAAACTTATTTCTATAAGTATTTTTGATTAATGCCTGCGGTGTGGCCTCGTGTGGAATGGAACTTGCGCCAGCCGCACCGTAGTGACTTATGAGCCATATGCGGCCCGCGGGCTGTGGGTTGCTGAACCCTGCTCTAGAACATTGAATTATTATGTAGGATTCCCCAAAGCTCTAGACTTCTAGAGTAATCTTCATGGAACTATTGAATATTCTGCTGTTTGAATATTCTGCTATTAGTATTGCTGCTTGAATATTCTCCTAAGTATTCGTCTATTTGTCCGGGTTTATCTTTGGAGCGGCTAAACCGATTTTGACGGTGCTTTCATGTGGTGGTAGAGAAGACCAGGGGGACTTTTAAAAAACCGAACTAGACAAAGTTGCGGGCTAGTTTATACTTACTTAAATCATTTTTTTAACAGGTGATGCACTGTTCAACTTCCCGGCGTACCAAAGCGTACGGGAGTGGAGCGAGTCCGCACCCGCTTACCTGTACAGCTTTGAACATATGGGGAACCTATCGAAGGGATCGCATTTCCTGCCTGGCCTTGAACTGATGCGTGAGTTTATACTTTTTATCAACTTTTTCCAACACACCAGAAGAATTTTAATTCAATGCTAATAAGTATGTATAAAAAAATACTAACAAAATTATTTAAAAACTTGTCGAGCATGATGACTATGGTTTAACCGAAGACATCGCGGCATATCATGATACCTCACTTACGTATCAAATTATGCATATCGATTTTATATGTTTCTTATATCAACAGAAGGAGCAGACACTCCGTTGGATAAAAATAAAAAAAAACCCACAGGGCCATCTCATGGGGATGAATTGGCCTACCTCTTCGAACCTTTGGACGATGAAGGCCGATCTGTAGCGGGGGAAATATCTCCCACCGACAGAAAAGTTAGAGATTCCTTCGTATCCCTGATCGCCAAATTCGCTCACAGCAAAACTGAGACAAACACGTCTAAGACAGGAGACAAAAGTGGTATTTCGAGCATCTTCGGGTTTATGCCGTATTCTGCTGGCAGTGAGCAGTTTTTAAAAATTGGAGATAAGATAACCGTGGATAAGAATTTCAGGTACGTCATTTCTTTTATAATACAAATACTTAGGTAAATTTCTTCTTTAGCAAAAAATATTCAATATTCAAATAACTTTAAAACCTACGAAACTGAATGAACGGCTTATTCCCATAAATCAAGTCGTATTTTAAAGAAAGTAGACTTTCAATCTGGAATATTACACGTTTAACTACTAATAGTGTATATCTTTTTTCTATGTTCCAGATTTTGCCAAATGGGCCTATGGGGCAACATAGCGGATAGAATCACCGGAGCATTCTGCAAGAACCTCCTTAGCAGTCTTCTCGATCCATCAAAATTAGCGGGGACCGCGACTGGCCTCGTCAAACCTGTGGGTTCAGTAGTCCAAGGACTACCAGTCATTGGTGGTCAAGGTCAGAGGCCAACGGGAAACCAGAATCAAAGACCTTCAGGTGTGTTGGACCAAGGCGTTGTTGGAGGTCTGCTGGGACCATCCAGACCAAAACCGACACCGTCTGTGAGACCAATGTTCTCACCTTTTAACAATCCGCTTGGGTTTATGCGCAAATAGATATTACTTACATGTTAATGTAAATAAATATAAGTATTTAATATAAATAATAAAATGTTTTTGAATAAACTATTTTAGTTACATACCTACATGCTTTTTAAACTGGAATAATATGCTAACCCCTAAACAAACGAGGCACTTAAATGCCTTGAAAAACTTAAATACAATGACAAAAATTACACAAATGCACAGGAAAACAGATATTTGTCCTGTCTGGACTGTGTTGCAATGTTAAATAGATAATGTAGAAAAAAATTCTGTGAAGTGATATGTAAACAAGGTTAATTGATACTTAATACAAGTTTTAGCTCATGTAAAGGTGGATTTTTATATAGTGTATTATATTAACATTTTGTCATTGAGGACTGTCCGTTAATATTCGAAAGCAAACTACACCTACACAAAATGTTTAAAAATTAAATTAGTTTGTAGATAAATTATGTTAAACCATGCTATAATTGCACTTAATGATAAAAGTATAAAATATACTTATTATTTGATTGCACTGTGAACAGTGATATTGTAATAACACGCTAGAAATGTTTGTAATTTTTTTATGCTACTAAGAAACTAAGTAGGTAGGTACCTATCACTATGTATTAAAAAATGATTTATCACGACAGCAGCTTTCAGCGTAAAAAAGTAGGTAAGTAATATCGAGGACTTATTGTCCGCCTCCGAGATGTAGGTAAGTTATTCTTATTATGTCGGATTTTGTCAGATGAACACTTCAGATGAAAATCTAAAATTTCATTCATCCTCATCATTATCAGCCCATTACTGGCCCACTACAAAGCACGGGTCTCCTGACTCCTCCAAGAGTGAGAAAGGCTTGGGCCGTAGTCCACCACGCTGGCCATGTGTGGATTGGTAGACTTCCACAGATTCTACTAATCTGGGCTTCACACGCCTTTGAGGACATTATGGTGAATTCTCAGACATGCAGGTTTCCTCACCATATTAATTTCCTTCACTGGTGATTGGTGAAGGAAAACAGCAAGTGATATTTAAACGCCCGAAAAGTTAGAGGTGCATGCCGGGGATCGAACTCGGTCTCCACGAAAGGGAATCCGACGCCTTAACCACTAGGCTATCACAAAAAAAACATGATCACAATAAAAACATTTACCTATTTGTAAGTAAACTGGGTAACTAATGAACTTTTGTAACTACCTAAAACCGACAAAAGTAAAATGGATCCGCAAAGTCAGGTTACCGCAACGTACTTACCTAACTAACCGCTATATGAAGAAAGTAAGCTAGGTACTTACCTGTACATACCTACTTATTTCAGTTAAAACCTTTGATGTTAAAACATTAGACTTATTCATAGGTACTTCTAATTAAAATCAGACTTAGTTCACTATAGTTTAATTAGACATCGATGAAGATGTGGTGTTAAGTACTTACCTAAATTTGATTTTATTTGCTAACTGAAATAAACAAAAAAAAAAAAGAAACCGCCCTGTAACAGATGATATTGAAAGTACCTAACGGGTCAGGCAACCACCTTATCATACCGTTAACAAATACCTAAGTACCTATCACACATATGCGGGTGTATGGACGCAAGCAACAGTCATGGAGTCATAAAAGGGCTGCCGACAGTCCACCCCACAACAGTCGACAACAGTCCGTTGTACTTACAAACTTACAATTTACGTACAGAATTAGACAAATCACAATGGCTCGTGGGTGTATCGTTCTATTCTTTGTTTCTTTTATCATCGCGTGTGATTTTTCGAACGGATTCCTAATAAGAGGCAAGAACTTGGAACCCGTGTTCACAAAAGAAACACCAGCGCCACAAGATGGATTAGCGATGGAAGATGTACCAGCCCCGCAAGACGCTTTAGCGCTGCAAGATGCTCCAGCCCCGCAAGACGCACTAGCGTTGCTAAATGCTCCAGCTCCGCAAGATGCACTAGCGTTGCAAGAAGCTCCAGCGCTGCAAGTTGCACCAGTACCGCAAAATACGGTAGAAGAGGTTGGACCTGAGCCTGCTCCAGTGGAAGTGTTGGTGACCAAACAGTGTGCCAAAATTGGCGAATTTGTAAGTACTTCATTCAGTTTTTTATTTATTCCCACGGTATCTATACTATCTATACTAATAAATAAAATTCAAGTGTCTGTCTGTAATTTCGAAATAACTACCACATATTAAGCTCATATGGTTATTTGAACGATACCATAACCGAATCACACGTTTTTAAAATTTTTGTCTGTCTGTCTGTCTGTTTGAACGGGCTAATCTTCAGAACGGCTGAACCGATTTTGACGGGACTTTCACAGACAAGTAGAGGATTATCCAAGGAGTAACATAGGCTACTTTTTTAACCGACTTTCAAAAAAGGAGTTGTGTTGAAATCGGTAAGTAGGGTGAATGTTCTATAAGTCGGCACTTTAAGCGTCGTGTCATGTTTAAAAATTCGTAGACGTGTCAAACGAAGCAATTTCAGTACAATATTTTTTTCTTCTAATACTTCATGCTTTTGACTTTTTGAATCAATTTTTAATACCCGCTTTTTGCATAAAGAAGTTTTTTTTTTTAATTTATTTAAAAAAAAAGTACTGATTTGCCTAAGCTCGGCACCTTTGTCCCTTTCTCCGGCATTTGTGTTCTCAAAGTCGGCCCTCATGTTTTTATTAGAAAATTAGCTTTTACCCCCGATATTGTCCGTGAAAATTTATGGTTTTTAAAATATTTATAGGAACTCTTTCCTCGTTTTCATTTTCGCGCCAAAAAAATATACCCTTTTCCGAAATTTATAGAATTTTTGAAGAAATAGGTATAGAATTTTTTTTAATAACCTCGACAAACAATCAGGCAATTTTTGTATAGATAATTTCAAGTTTGTTCAATAGGGCCGACCTTAGGAATAACCCAAATTCTTAAGTCGGCACCCCCTGCCAACCTCAGGTACCTCATACTACCGGTTTTCCTTAGTCCGGCACCCCTGTTTTTTCTTTAAATACGCAAAATAATTGAATTAAATCACTATAATACGATGTCAAATATTACGCAAAACAAATTAAATTGCAACAACAAGTCTTAAATATTATAATACGTATTAATTTATTTCTTACCAAACGGCGCTCGGAAAGTAGCAATTTTATAAGAAATTCAGCAATTTACGCACTCGCGCTCGTTCTAAGCGAAAATTGAGGGAATGGAGTGCAATAAAGTGCTGCCTTATTTTAGAACTATTTTTCCCATTGGAGCAATACTAAATGAAAAAAATACCCATTGTGACTAAATGGCACCAAAACGATAATATCGACCGAAATATAACGAAGTGCCGACTTATGGGGGGGTGCCGGCCTAGGGAGCTTCCACCCTACCTATGTTAAAAAACGCATTGATAGGTATTTTCGCTGCGCGCGACGGCCGACGCTCGCGCTGCACGGAACTCCCCGCGCCGCGCCGCGCGCCCCTGCGCCCGCCATACGTACGCCGCCGCGCGGCGGGCGGGTGCGGTGAAGAGGGTGCATGCTCCAATCTCCATTTCGAAATCTGTGATTTCGAACGAGGGAGCTAATGCGTGCGGATGTGTCCTGCGTTTTCGTAATTTTTATTTTGAATCGGAGATTTTGGGATTTGTGAAAAACCGAAATTCACGCGGGCGAAGCCGCGGGCAAAAGCTAGTATAAAATAATAATATTAGACACACAGATTGTCATGTTAGAAAGTAGCCTATAATAGGTCTGTTTTCGAAATGCAAGCTATCCCTGTACCAAATTTCGTAAATGGTCGGTTCAGCAGCTGTAATAGTATAGTAGTAGTAGTAAGTATAGGAATCTTAAGTATTTCTAGCATAAAACGTAAACTAGAGAACTCCATAGGTCTGATTAATTATGAAAGTCCCGTCAAAATTGGTTCAGTCACGCCGTTCCGAAGATTGGTCCGGACTACAGACACAATTTTGATGCATGTATTGAGGACAAGTACTTACTTCATTGTTCAAATATTTAATCAATGAGCTCAATACGAGGTAAGCAGTTATTTCGAAATCACAGACAGACGCTTCAATAATAGATAGATTCAAGCAAGGCATTCAATTCAAGTTACGGATTCTATAAATCACACTAATATTATAAAGGCAAAAGTTTGTGTGTGTTTTTTGAAATTTTGAATGGAGATAGATTATACCTTGACTTAACACATAGGCTACTTTTTATCCCGGAAAAGTAAGTATTCCTGTGGGACTAAAATACAAAAATACAAAAACGCGATAGATGGCGCTGACTGTTTTTAGGTAAATCACGCTCACATAGCACATTATTACAATAGTAGCATGCGTCTGTATGCGTTTGCACTTTTTATTCTGGAAAATCCACAGTTCCCACGGGATTTTGAAAGACCGAAATGTATAGCTACAGCTATAGGTAGATTACTATAGCAAACTTCCTTGAATGTAGGTATAAAGGACAAAGGTTAGAAAAGGGAGCGGGAACGGGAACCGGAAATCCACGATTCCCTCGGGATTTGAATGGGGTTTTTTTGTTTGAAAGGTGAAATAGTCAAGAGTGTTGTTCCTTCTTGGATCAATTTTCATCAAACATAGCTTTGATGAAAATCGATCCAAGAAGGCCGCTGCTACAAAATGGCGGATTAAATATTCTATTTTTTCACAACTCTCTTATTATGGGTATCAAATAAAAGGGCTTGATTAGTAGAATAGTACTATGCAAATCCAAGATGGCCACCACCACAAAATTCTGAATGTCGGGGGTTTTTAAATTTTTAATTTATACTTACTTACTTGTTATTTCAGTGCATGAACCACAGCGACTGCTGCACAAACGCCTGCTTGGGATACATGAAGAGATGCGTTTCTTAATTATACGAACTACGCTAAGTAAGATGACTTAATTTATTATATTATAAATTAATTAATAATAAAATAAGTGCTATTATTGAGATTTGAGGTTGCAACTTGCGATCGTTAAAACAAAAGTTGCTTATTGTATTCGCGTCATGTTCAAAATTCAAAATATTGTAGGTAAATGTAAAACAAACTGTATGTACTTTTAATAATGTTATAAAAATGAAATATATACATATATTTTTTATAATAAAAATACTGCATTTTAATCCACTTGAATAGGGTTGTCAAAGCACGAGATTTTTTAATACACAAATTAAAAATTTTCAAAATGATAAATTGTAATAATATAATTAGTTACAAACCAGTAAGTGACATATGAATAAACTTTTGAAAATCCCACCCGAATTGTTAAATTATGTATAAATAATATAAAGAAGCTTGACCTGACTGACTGACTGATCATCAACGCACAGCCTAAACCACTGAAGCTAGAAACTTGAAATTTTTACAACAGCTTCCTTTTATAACGTAGGCGCACACTAAGAAAGGATTATTGGAAATTCCACCCTTAAGGGGGTTAAATAGGGGATTTAAATTTGTATGAAAGTCTGTTATTTTTCAAGTTATATCCATGAAAATTGATATTTGTGCTTTCGATAAAAAATAAAGAATATGTATTTCAGGATTTTTGGAAATTCTTCCCCCAAGTGGGTAAAATAGGGATGAAAGTTTGTATGAAAGTTCGTCATTTTTAAAGTTATAATAATGAAAATCGGTATTTGTACTGTCGGTTATAAATAAAGGATTAGGTGCTTCAGGAATTTTGGAAATTCCACCCCCAAGTGGGTAAAATAGGGGATGAGATTTGTACAAATCTACGCGAGCAAAGTCGCGAGCATCAGCTAGTTATGTATATGTTCGCACGTTCAAAATTTTGACTTATTCACACTTTCAAATGAATGATTTAAAAGACCTCGTTCAAAACTTTATCCAAACAGGCTTAAGTATAAGAACTTACCTATTTCCGTTTCCAATGCGAAGTACAAAGGAAGTACATAAATTATTAACTAATTATCATTTATCATGTTGCGTAGGTGTAGTATAGCTTCATAAATTGTATACCTACAGAATAGTAGCTTTTGTGAATCATTCTATTATGTCCAATGTTGTTGACTTTTTCCTCTTACTTAATCATTCGACAGCAAGCTCGGTCGAGGCATAACTTGAATTCGCAAATACTTACCTGTTACCATGACTCGCATGTGTTTTGTATTGTTCTTTGTGAGTGTATTGGCTACTTACAGTGTGAATGCATATTTAATGAATAGAATTACCATAGTTTTAGAGGATATACCGATGCCTCGTGAAATCGTTAGTAATGACATAAGTGTTGAAGAAACTCCAATGGAATATCTTTTAAGAGTTTACAAAAAGTGCGCTGAAATAGGAGAATTCGTAAGTATATTTTAAATACTTTGTACGATTTACATATTATCATATTATCAAAAGAATATATAGGTAACTAGGTACTTTATATATTAGTGTATAACAACTAGGTATATTAAGTACGAGCGGATACCCGCGACTTCGTTCGCGTGGATATTGATTTTAATAATCCCGTGGGAATCATTTTGTTTTTCCTATGCTCCTTTGAGCTTAAACCTTGCTAAAAACTGTTAAAAGTTCACTGGCGGATGTTTAGGTACATCAAAATGTAAACATCCGCCAGTGAAAGTCCCATCAAAATCGGTCCAGCCTTTCGGAGATTAGCCAGTAGTCTTTAAAGTATCTAATTTCTAACAAAAAAAGAATGAATGAAATCGGACCACCCGTTAACGAATTACAGCTAAGTATACATTTTGCCTTTCATCCCCTCTCCCAAGGGAACCGTGCCGAATTTCGGGATAAAAAGTATCCTATATGTTACTCCATAGTATTAACTTAAATCATGCCGAGTTTCATTTCAATCCATTCAGTAGTTTTTACGTGATGCGCGCACAAACATACAGACAAACAGACAAACAGACAAACAGACAAACAGACAAACAGATAAACAGACAAACAGACAAACAGATAAACAGACAAACAGACAAACAGACAAAAATTTCAAAAATAGCTTTTTTACGTTCTATTACTTATCCCTAACATCCCCCAGTTATTATTTTGCAAAAATCTTCAATGTACAGATACGGCAATTCTACGATTTTATTATATGTATAGATTTGACTGGCCCGTTGGCGCGGTTGGCAGTGACCCTCCCTACCTCTCCCGGGTCGCGGGTTCGATTCCCGTCTTGAGTCTGGGTGTACCTATTTATGTAAGTATATAAGTACGTATTATGTATTACTATTTAAACATTTATTAAATATTTATATGTGTAATATATGTAAATATGTATATCAGTCGGTTGTTACCTATAACACAGGCATTAAGTTGCCTACTTTAGGAACAGCCGACCGTGTGTGTATGTGTGTATATTTATAAAAAAAGTATATACAATATACATCTGTCATTTTATTGATAATAATGTGATAACAATAGTCACATATTATTGATAATAATATGTGACTATTCACAAAGTTTAGGCCCCAAATATGGAAAGCAATTTAAATTTACCGCCTTTCGTTAATGGTATAAAATTAGTTTTTATCCTTAGGTAGGTATAGTATCTCAATAGTTTTTGCCTTGAACAATTCAATGTTAAGTTTTTGAATCGAGGACAAGTTAGCATCTGATTGCGATTTAGCCGGATGGTAAGTAAAGTTGCAGTCTATGAAACTGAAGAATGAAAACGCGATAGTCAGAAAGCTGGTTGGCAGTTTTTTTAAACCCACTCTTTGGAACTAATGTATACTAAATTTTATTTCTGTGCATTTCAGTGTAATAACAACAGCGATTGCTGCTCACATTCCTGTTTGGGTTTTATGAAGAGATGCGTTTCCTAAAAAGGTTCAAAGTTAACAAAAAAAGAAGGAAATACAACCCATCATACATTTATTTATTAATTTTACGTGCAGGATGAATTGGATGATTCAAATGTGTTAAATCAGGAGGATTGTCCACGAAATATTGAACTTCCTTCATTGCACCTTCAGAGATCTTCCAGAGTTCAGGATAATTCTTTTTAAAATCATTGTACCATTTGGAAATCTGTAAAAATTATTACAATATTATATTTTTAATAACTCTTATGTTGTTTATTTAAAAACATTGTTTTAATAGTAAACTATTCCCAAAGGAAGATTTTTCTCGAGTCTGTATGCTAAAAACTTTTCCAGGGTAAGTTTAAAGAATCCAATTATTATTTCTCATTGAAATCTGATGTAACATTAAAGATCTATGAAAGATAAAGGAAATCAGACCAAAGAAAATATACGAAAATAAACGTGTGGAAACAACGCCAAGCTTGCTGTTCTAGATCAGATTTGTTTGTCAAGTTTGTATTCACTTGGTTAGTCTACTTAATTTTATATAATTTTGATAAGCTAAAGAATTTCTTCATTTCAAGTAAGTTTTTACGATATCAGTAAGTTCTTATTGGTATTTTATATTAGTCAATATTCAACCTTAATAAACAAATTATTTACCCTCTTGTATTTGCTGAAGTCCAAACCGATGGCCTCCATAGTCATGTTGGTGTTAATGAGAGGAAAGTCTGCGATAGTCAAGTGATTGGCTGCTGCGTAACTGGTGCCCTGTCTTTCAAAATAGGTTTCCAAAACCTCCAAAGCCATGTGAACTTTCTTCAAACCTAACTCAGTCCGTTTGTAGTCATAAAAGACTGGTGCCATCTGAAAATAAAGTTGATCTAATTTTTGTAAGCGTTACCTTGGTTTGGCAAAATTTCCAAACTGCGTTATTGAAAAATAGATTTAGCTTACAGTTTTTGTTTGATTTATAATTATTTCTTGCTAGAAGCACGTTATTTTATGGGATTGAACGGACAGTACGATTCCACCTTATAAGCTTTGATTTACGGTTATTTAAGGGCTGATAAATAAATTCCTCAAAATCTAATAACCAAATTAGAAGTGCCTTTGCCTTACTGCAAATATTCTTATATAGAGCTAGCAGGCAATAACAACACAATTTTTTGTTTGATCTCTATTAATTATAGCTAGTTTTCGCGAAGAAACCCATAAATAGCGATATTTAAGCTCATTATTATTTCCTAGATATCTAGTTAATCAACACTAGTTCTGAATGTATCTAACAGATTTCTCAGTATATCAAAAAAAACCGAATACGTATTTATAGGTATTAGTACCGATTTTAACTTACTGTATATGCAGATATATTAGCGTAGTATGTTGATAAGTTGAAGCAGAGTCGATGATTCACGATGGCTCTGGAAAATTTTGTAATCAGTATCCTGTTATTTCAATGAGTTAATTGGCATATTCATTACTGTTGGTTATCTACAACAAGCTATTATAAGCTCCTACAAAGCCTATAAAATACTTTATATCATTTGTAGGAGCTTGTAACTTGACTTGAGTTGAAGGTTTGATGTCAAACCTACAGCAAGGGTTTTAGAGTTAAGAGTTTTCCTTTTCGATGTTAAATCTGATCAATTAAAGGTAAATAAGTAGGTAAGTCAAATATAGCTGTATACTTGAACACAACATTCAACTACTTTTGTGCAACTCCAGATACAAGTTATCGCATAGACCCAGAACTCTGAATTCAACTCTAAACTTTGCAAGCCACATAAGAATTTCGATGAAAATAAACAGTCTCTATGAGAATGAAGATTACCGGGCTTTAGGTTCCTGTGGATACAAATCTGACCCTGGCTTATATTTGTCGCATATGTACTGCAGTATCGCATTGCTCTCGCTCAGAAAGAACCCGTCATCGTCTAAGACAGGAATTTCTTTTTGTGGATTCATCTGTAATATAAATTAAATATGCTTAGCGTGTACAAAATTTTATACGCTCAATGTTTCTCAGCGCGTCAAGGAACTTACAAATTCTAAATATTCAAGCCTATAAAAGACTACACTATAAACATTGTATATTAGGTAGGTACTAGGTAGGTATAGGTGGAAATTGGAATATCTAGGTAGAATATTTAGAGAAACTAATCTGGGACCTCTTGGATTTTTTAGATATTCCGTAATTTTTACATCGTCCTCAAGTTTAAATGGCTTAGGTATAAATATTTTGGTGGCAACATTTACTATTTCATAATATACATTGGTTCTTATTCGTGTTCTTTACCTTTGCATACTCCGCGGTCATGTGTTCCCCTTGACCGTAGTCAACGTTGATCAGTTCAAAAGGGATCTCCAAAATCGTTAAGGCCTGTCTCACCGAGATAGACGGTGGACCGTCAGACACTCCGTAAAGTTTAAGCACCATTGTCTATAAATGAGATAAAATAATACATAATTCAGTGCTACAATATTGTGGAAATATTATATTTTTCAGCAGTGGACGTCCATTGGTTGAGACGACAACGATGTATAAAGCAAATAGCAGCAGGTAGGTAGGTTCATTATTTATTGGTGGATTGAAATAAGTTCTAGAAATAAACTTTACCCGCTAACAGAAATGTTTTTAAAACAAATTAAGTTATACTCATTGAATTATTATGTAAGTAGTAGTACCTCTATTGTTATACTTGATTTGTTCTGAACTATCTGTTGTTATACCTTCACTTCTAATATTGTTGGAAAAATTCAGTTTTGATTATCTATACTAATAAATAAAATTGAAGTGTCTGTCTGTAATATCGAAATAACTACCTCATATTAAGCTCATATGGTTATTTAAACGATACTATAACCGAATTACACGTTTTTAAAATTTTTGTCTGTCTGTCTGTCTGTCTGTCTGTCTGTCTGTTTGAACGGGCTAATCTTTGGAACGGCTGAACCGATTTTGACGGGACTTTCACATACAAGTAGAGAATTAACCAGGGAGTAACATAGGCTACTTTTTCAACCGACTTTCAAAAAAGGAGGAGTTGTGTTTTTCTACCTATGTACACCGATATCTCCAAGATTTCTGAACCGATTTGCGTAATTTTTTTTTTAATCGATAGAGCAACATTGCGACACTGTTCTACAAAAAATTTGGATTCCAACTCCTCAATCCTGATGCTGTAGGTGATCTGATCCCCAAAACTAATGGGATTTAGGCACTGTCGGTTATTTAAATTGATTTTGGGGATACCAATTAAAGACTTTATTGTTGAATGACCTCGAGTAGGTACATGTACAACTCCTCAAACCTGATGCTGTAAGGAATTGCATTCCGAAATCGTAAGGATCCCACGGAATTTTTGGAAAATCTGGAAAATCAAAGTTCCCACGAGATTTTTACAAACCTAAATACACACGGGCGAAGCCGTGGGCATCATCTAGTTTCACAATAAATTCGAAGACACAGAAATAAAGACGTGGCAAGTGGCAACCCTACAGTTACTGCTTAACTATACCTACTTACTCAAATCAACTAAATCCAAACATATTCGATACTACCAATGATTTTAATTAGTAGTATGCATGTAGTATGTAAGTATCTATTTTTGAATTAAATTTATCAAAATGAAGGTAGGAAGATACCTAGATATAAATAACAGGTAAAGAATATTTACCAAGGCACTGTGGTGCGTTGAAACTTTGCAGCAAAATTATTGATAATACAAACCTTATTTTAACAAATAATAGACGTTCACGACCAGTTACGATATGAACAGCAAAGAACTAAATCCTTTCACTCGGCGTGACTTGCCCTTGGCATCCGGCCGGTCGAGGCACTGCTAGCATCGATGACTGCTAGCCATTCGCCGTTATCTTCACAGTTTGTTGACACGACTAGCTCTCACCCGCCACAAGTAATTTATAGGGTTCCGTACCCAAAGGGTAAAACGGGACCCTATTACAAAGACTCCGCTGTCCATCTGTCTGTCCGTCCATCCGTCACCAGGCTGTATCTTATGAATCGTGATAGTCAGACAGTTGAACTTATTCATTATTCTATGGATGAAATATTCACAGATGACGTATTTCCGTTGCCGCTACAACAATACCTACTAAAAAACAGAATAAAAGAAATATTTAAGGGGGCTCCCGTACAGGTAGTGGTACGGAACCCTTCGTGTGCGAGTCCGACTCGCACTTAGCAGGTTTTTTTACTAGTTTACCTATTGGTGCTATCTCACCTGATAAATATATAATTTCCAGCATGCACAAAGTTTCCCTGGCTTCGATTTCCGGGTTGGGCCTAAAATTGTTAGGAATGAATGATTGAATGAAATACACATAAAGCTCTTTTCAGACTACGCTCTAATATAATCCTTGGCTCTCTACACAATGGCCCATCACGATGGGCAATTGTGTAGAGGGCCGACAAAAATACAGCTGTGTAGGTATAGACAAAAATTTAAATTTATAAGAGGCAGTTAGGTACCTACTTCGAAATCACAGACAAATATTTCAATTTTATTTAATTGTGCATAGGTCTTCGATCACACATTACCTAGAACTAAATTGTTACAATTATTATTGGTCGCCTGCATCGAGCATACTCGTAGATTGGTGGTATTACCTACTCAGTGGCATCACCACAAATCACAATGCAATACTTGTGTTGCCATAAATCCCAATGCAACTGTGAGCCAAATTTTTAAAAACTGATTGAGCCAAGCAATGCTCGAAATCTGGATATCTTTAAAAAACCAGATTGTGCTGTGCATCAGAGAGATTTTTTTTAAGTCCTTTGCTTCAGAGCCGTTTAGTTAAAACAATAGCGCCTTGACATAATTGAGTGAAAAAGATGTGACAACAGCTGCAGGTGCAAACGGATTTAATTTACTAAGGTATAATTTAACCAAACCACAAGATGGTTTTACTTGTAAACAAACCCTCTAGTGCATTTGGGAACAATTTAATGCAAAATTAAACAAATTAAAACACCACCGTGGACCACCACAACAGCCTTTTTTATAATATCCTGCTGGGCCTCCTCTCTCATAGGAGAGAGGGATTTAGAGCTTTAGACCCACCACGCTGCTCCAATGCAGGTTGGCGACCTTTAACGACTATTGACACATGATAGTGATATCTACCGGGACCGACTGCTTAATTAACCTGCTCTCTTCGAGGTACGGGGGTGGAACACCGCGAACTACCAATTCCGGGCTGGCACTGAGAATTTCTTGACAGAAAAACCCGATACCTAACAATTATTTAGCCCGACCCGGGAATCGAACCCGTGACCTCGTGATCTGCAGTCGAATATGATAACCACTAGACCAACGAGGCAGTTTACTTCAGTTTTCTGAGAACATTGAATACATAATTAACTTTATGATTTTATGACGAAATGGAACAAAAAACGCGATGCTCGGTCATACCTAATGGTTTATCTCGCATTTTGAAGTACCTACCTACCTACATTCAATTTTGCACTGTATGTCAATCTATACTTCTATACTAATATAATAAAGCGGAAGAGTTTGTTTGTTTGAACGCGCTAATCTCTGGAAGTACCAGTCGGATTTGAAAAATTCTTTTTGCATATGGTAGTACAATTTTCCGGGAAGGTTATAGGCTATTTAGCATCCCTAAAATCCTCCCCTAAGGGGGTAAAATGGGGGTAGAAAGTTTGTATGAAAGTCCTATGTTTTTAAAGTTACAGACCTGAGAATCGGCATTTAGATTATTAGTTTTAAATAATATAAACCTGTGTATTTTATTCTGAAAAATCTTCCCTTAAGGGTGGTAAAATAGGGGTTGAAAGTTTTTATGTTAAGTTTTAATTATTGTTATTATCAACTTGAAATTTGGAAAGTAGGTTCATTCTAGGGCTTAGATATCAGCCTAGAAAAGATTTCACGAAAATCCTCCCCTAAGGGGGTAAAATCGGGGTAGAAAGGTTATATGAAAGTTCTATGTTTTTGAAGTTACAGATATGAAAATAGGCACTTAGATTATAAATTTTAAATAATAAAAACCTGTATAAGTTGTTCTGGAAAATCTCCCCTTAAGGGTGGTAAAAAAGGGGATGAAACTTTTTATGTGAAGTTTTAGTTATTGTTATTATTAACTTGAAATTTGGAAGTTAGGTTCTTTCTAGGGGGTAGGCATAAGCTAAGAAAAATTTGACGAAAATCCACCCCAAGGGGGTTAAAATGGTTTCTTTTCGACATATTATTATCATCGGACATTTAACTATAGATTGACGTGATTTTTTGCAGTTACATTTTTTTAGTTGAGGACCTGGAAAGTGACAGGCTACTATTTTGTCCCGAGGAAACAAAGGGTTCCCGTTTAAAATTTTATAACGCGGACGAAGTCGCGGGCAACAGCTAGTAATAATAATATTATAAAACTGAAGAGTTTGTTTGTTTGAACGCGCTAATCTCAGGAACTACTGGACCGATTTCAAAAATTCTTTCACCGTTGGATATGTACGTAATCCCTGAGTGCTATAGGCTATATATTATGTACCACGGGCGAAGCCGGGGCGGACCGCTAGTAGTTAGATATAATTATTCGGTGTTCTCAGAAAATGGTCTGCTCTGCGCTACTCTTGGTGTGCGCTGGACCTAAGAGCTGTATCAATCATTGCTACAATCACAATTATTGTGATGATTGGCTGAATTTATTGTATTCTCGCTGCAACAATGCATTTTAGCCAACGCAAGTGGCAATAGCAAGAGAGAGACGCGTCGGCCAATCAGAGTCTAATGCGATCGTCACACTGCACTGTGGCAATCATTTTTACACAATCATGTACAGAATGATGGTTTGTTACGAGTATCAATATTAAGTAAGTACCTATGTTATAGGAAAATATAGATAATATTTTTATATTATAAGCGCCGCAAATTGGTATTGCGCCTGGCCGCCATTTTCACGACGTCAGCACTAGACACAGACAGACGTCGGTAGGTACCGTTGACAAAAACTGTTGGCAGAGTACGCGTATCGAGTTTTGATAATAATTATTGTAAATTCACATATTTTGTTGTTATTGTTGTTTAATACTGGCGCAAATCCAAATTAATTGACGAGTTATTCATTCATCATCATCATCATCATGATCAACCCATTACCGGCTCACTACAGAGCACGGGTCTCCTCTCAGAGTGAGAAGGGTTTTGGCCATAGTCTACCACGCTGGCCAAGCGGATTGGCAGACTTCACACACCTTTGAGAACGTTATGGAGAACTCTCAGGCATGCAGGTTTCCTCACGATGTTTTCCTTCACCGTTAAAGCAAGTGATATTTAAATACTTAAAACGCACATAACTCCGAAAAGTTAGAGGTGAGTGCCTGGGATCGAACCCACGACCTTCGATTAGAAGTCGGTCGTCCTAACCACTAGGCTATCACAGTTATTCATTATTAACACAGAAAATGACAGTGCTTCAGACACAATAGACTTTAAAAAAAATTCTGAATCCGAATTACAAGAATGTGATTACATCAGTGGAGTTGAGGAATTAGGATAATTTCTTCATTTAAAGTCTATAAAAGCTGAAAATTATTTGTTCATTCGGTTTAATTTAAAGTCTATAAAAAAATTTCCGTTGCTGACGGTGTATTTTCGTTTCGTCTGACGTCACGCGGAAGTTAATGTGACAAGGTTCCAGCGCAATAGCAACGTGCGGGTGTAATTATAACGCGTACAGTGTGACCTAAATCCGTAATCCGCACAAAAGTTAAGTACGTAAGTAGTTAGAGGTACCTACGGGTTTAAGTTACGCAGTGCTTACCTAAAAGATTAATTATTTATTATATTCATTCACCTAATTTACGTGCGATGCAGTCCTAGGGTTAGGCATGGAAGTACTTATTTCATAATGTCACGAAACAGCTTTCTTGCGAATATTATAAATCCAGTTGAATTGAGCTAGGGCCGCCTTCAAGCGTTTATTTTAAAAATGGGCATATTTTTTCAATGTCCTGCGATTTTGTTGTGTTTTCTTTACGTATTTGTGGGAACAAGTTGTCAAAATCTTCGCACGAATGCGGCGTTCGGAATAGGGAACAATCGTGAGAGGCGTCAAGCTGGGTATGTTTACGATCGTCCTACTATATCTTTCAATTTACCTTCTCGAACTGTTGCTTCGACTCAAGCCACAAATGTTGACAGGACGTCGGCGCTACAAATGTACTATGCATATCCCGCACCTGCAGGCGGCTCCGCTAACTCTGGCTACTCCAGCGGACCTTCGGCGACCAATTCCGCAGCGACCTCAGGGGCAGGTGGTTACGACTACAACAGCGGTGCTCAAATCAATACAGCTGGATCTACAGGCAGTACATCATCAACTGCCACAACAGGATCAGGTTCAACTGGTTACAACTATGGTTCAGGGTCTATAGGAGGTCCTACTTCAACTTCTTCTGGAGGAGGCTCCAGCGGTTATAAATCAGGTGGCACTACCATCACTTCAGGAGGGAGTGAAGGAGGTTATAGCTACAATACTCCCCAACAGAATACTGCCTCAGTGTCTACCAATGCATTTTCTACGGGAACTGGAGGGGCATCGGGCGGTTACAGTTACAGTGGCGGCTCGCAGAATACTGGTTCAGGAACAAGAGACATTACAACCGTTACTTCAGATGGTGGAGGAGGAGGAGGTGGTTATGGGTATAGTAGTGGCGGCACACAGAATACTGCTTCAGTGTCAACAGGAGGAACTACTTCGCTGTCTACGGGGATTGTAGGAGGGTCTGGTGGTTATACATACACTGGTAGCACCCAGAACACTGGCTCAGTATCAACAGGAGACACTGCTGTAGTTTCAGGATCAGGTGGTTACAAGTACAGTGGTGGTTCTCAGTCTACCTCAGTGTCAACAGGTGCGACATCAGTAACTTCTGGAGGTGGAGGTGGCTATAGGTACAGTGGTGCTACACAGGAGACTGCTACAGGATCAGGAGGGTCCACAATAACTGCTAGCTCTGGATCAGGTTCTTCTGGCTATAGCTATGGTGGTGCCACACAAAATACGGGATCTAGGGGTGTCGTAAAAACAGTTACTACAAGCGGAGGATCCAATTCAGGTGGTTACAATGAAGCACAAAACACAGCGAATAGAGGCATGCAAACTATAACCTCAGTATCCAATCTTTATGATGCTCCGTCAAGAGAATTAAATGTTGCTGTAGTTGAAACTTTATCAACCAATGCTCCAGAATATTTACCACCTATATCTGGAGGAGGTAGTGTAACTACCATTACTCAAACTGTGGCAGAAGCACCAGTAGTTGCACCTTCCGACGAATATCTCCCGCCGCGCACTTCATCAGTAACAACAATGCAGGTTGTAAAAACAGCTTCAATTTCTGGACCAAGTTCCACTTACTTGCAACCAAATACACAACAACAAACAATAACATCTAATGTTGCTGTATCTGGGCCAAGTACTAGTTACTTGCAACCGAGCACCCAACCACAAACCAAAACAATAACATCTAATGCTGCTGTATCTGGTCCAAGTTCTAGTTACTTGCAACCGAGTACCCAACAAAAAATTGTTTCCGTTTCTGGACCACGATCTAGTTACTTGCAACCGAGTACCCAACGACAGACAATAACCAGAACATCCAATGCAAAAGTGTCTCGACCGAGTGCTACTTATTTGCAACCAGGTACTAAACAACAAACCACAATTACATCATCAAACGCTGCTGTGTCTGGACCAAGTGCAACGTACTTGCAACCGAATACCCAACAACAAACATCAACTCAGACACAAGTAACAAAACAAACAGCACAGGTAGTGCCTACTCAAGATTACTTACCTCCAGTAAATACTGCACCTCAAATAACAATGCCAGCAGCAACGTATTTACCACCTGTTTTTTAAATGCCATTAAGTACCTACATATAATAGCAAGACAGCAAAATCTAAAAATACTTTTGTTTCTGGAGTGCTAACAATCAACTATTTAACAACGTCTTGCTGTGATTTCTGAACCAAGTAGGTACCTACTAGTAATTTGATCAACAATACGAACGACGAAAATCCAATGAACTTTCACCATATTCCCGCAATCTTTCACGCAAAATTATTAGGTAGTTCTATCGAGTTGACAAAAATGATCAGTGTTATTAATTATTTTAACTTCTTTCAAAATATTGAAAATAGTAACTAAGTAAATACTACTTAATAATATAATTTTTTTTAAATTAAAATTGTTCACCGATTTTTATCTTTTTTTAATTTTACCCTATGTACAAGAACAGTAGCTATCCATGGCTTCGAACCTCCAAAACCCTCTTTTCCCTCTCTACTCCATCAATACCACCTCGGACCTTCGGGGCTCTTGCGTCCTTCTGCCCGTTGTAAGTACGTGATAGTTTAATGGTTTTGACAACATTCACTACAAGGGCGGTAGTTGTGAAAATACTGGGATCACACGCTTATATGCGTGTGATCCTACTTACTTAATTACTGAAAGGAGTTGTCCAAAAGTGGTTTTTTAAATTTGAATGTAATTAACCAGGTTTATTTTAATGTATTTGGATAGAGACCTAAAAAGGCTTCTATTTAAATAATTTACAGATTTTTTGAAGACGCCAATATTGAGAAAATCATTTTTTTTAATTTTGAAGCATTTATCTACCTTAGCTTGTGATTAAACACTGGTTTAAAAAAAACTTCAAAAATATAATTTGTCTACAGTGCGACCAATGTATCTGTGAAGTGTGAACTGAGGGAGGTCGTTAGTGTCGCTTTAGTGCTGCCATGTCTTTACCTTCAAAATTCTATTCCGGGCTTTTAGCATCGTTAATGCTAACAAATAATTACGGATAAGGAGATGGATTCTATAATAATTTCCGAAAATATTTTTCTTATTATAATTATTTAGGTAGGTATTATTGTGGCTAATTCTGTTGTACACAATCTCTAAACCTAAACTAAATTGACAGGTTTAAAAAAAAGTGCTATCCTCTTCAGCAGGGAGGATTGTGAAAGAGACAGGAATATATTTAGACCTGTCATTTTAGTTTAGATTTAGAGATTGTGTACACAACAGAATCGGCCACATTTTATAGAATAGAAAAGTTTTTTTATTCAAATAAACTTTTACAAGTGCTTTTGAATCGTCGATTGAGTCTACCACAGGTTCGGAATGCAGTTCCAGCCGAGAAGAACCTGCAAGAAACTCGGCGGTTGCTCTTTTTTAAAAATAACATTATAACAATTATTATTATTAATGTACATGATTGAAATGCCGTCTCGCGCATTTCTGGAACGAGTTAAATCCAAGCTTTTTTTTATCGTTTATATAATCTTCAATTGTATAATAAGCTTTTTTTATGAGCATACTTTTAATAAAGTTCTTAAACTTGTGTAAAGGCAAGTCTAAGACATATTTTTTATTCAGATAAACTTTTACAAGTGCTTTTGAATCGACAAATGAATCTACCACTGGTTCGGAATGGTGCTTACAATTCTACACGTTAAGAAGGGCAGACAAAAGTAGCCCCATTTCCGACAGCGGCACCCGTTCACGAGCATGACGCATGATCCAGCCATTGCTTCGCTCAACCATATTTGAGGGAACGTAACAACGTATGTGGTAAGTCATTAATATAAACCAGAAACATGAATGGACCTAGAATAGAGCCTTGGGGGACACCCATTACTGAGGCTGATCCGGATGACTTAACATCATTGATGCATACCCTTTGTATACGATCACCGAGATAAGACGCAATGAGACTGAGTGCAGATTATTTAATACCATAGTGGCCTAATTTTCGTAAAAGAGTCTCGTGCTCAACGCAATCAAATGCTTTTGACAAATCACAGAAGATACCAATGGCATTCTGTGACTTTTCCCAAGCATCGAAAATGTGCCGTAACAGCCTTGCGGCCGCATCGTATGTTGAACGACCCTTAGTAAAACCATACTGCTCAGAGTGAAGTAATTTATTTAAATTAAAGTGCAGGAGCAGTTGGTTGAGCATTATTTTTTCAAATATCTTGCTGAGAGTTGGTAGAATTGAAATCGGCCTATAGTTATTTGGATCAGTTTTACTTCCCGACTTAAACAGAGGTATCAATTTACTACATTTCATGAGGTCGGGAAATGATCCCGAATCTATGGACTTGTTAAAAATTACAGCAAGATATGGCGCAATAACATCAATAATATTGTGAATTATTTTTACTGATATTCCCCATAAATCTCCTGTTTTTTTGTGTTGCAAAGATTTAAATGTTTTGATAATATCATATGGGGTTACGTATTTAAATCGAAATAATACATTGCACTCAGAAACATTGCCCCTCAGGATATTATAGGCTTCTGTTGGCGAGGAATTCAGGGAATTAGTCGTGGTAACTGGAATATTTTGGAAGAAGTTCTCAAAAGTATTTGCTATCTCTATATCAGAGTCAATAATATGATTATTAATTTTTAACTCCAGTTTATTATTATGTACTTTATGTTTCCCCATTTCATATATTTAAGGAACTGACAACATTAACCTGTAGTCAAATTATGTGAAGATCTAAGATGGCGGCCTTAGTTCCATTTTTTCGCCATTTCACAGAAATGTTAGTCGCACTATACCTGAATTACTAATTCCGCGGAATTCTGACAGCTGTCATTGTCATTTACAGATGAGTTATTTGTGTCGATTAGAATCAAATTCGGTCATCTCCAAAAATGAAGGAAAATGAGTTATGAATGCCATTTTTAATATAAAGTTGTCTTCTATCGTTGTCATTCACAAAAATAGTCAAATCCATGTAAATAAGGGCAAAAAACAGGTTTAAATATACGAGTTATTATCAAAGTCCGTTAAATCCTTCAAAGTTTAATAACAAACTTAGTCAAATCCTTTCAGCCAATCGGGAGCGAGATGCCAAATCCTTTCGGCCAATCACGAGCGCGAATTTGTTTGTACTGACAGCGATTCAAAATTCATGTCGGTAGCGAGTTGTGTCTGTACAGATGTCTTTGCAAATTTTAATTGATTTTCTTCGTTTAAAATGGATAATGTGGACATTTCGGTTAAGGAAACAACCCCTCAGTTATCACGAAAAAGAAAACACCAGGAATCGAATTGGAAATGTAATAAACTGAAGAAATATAGGCAAGTTTTATTCAATCAATACGTAAGATATATAAACTAGGCAGGGGTGTTAAACAGTTTTGGTCTATGACTGTTTGTCATAAGGAGTATAGATGTAATGTATGTATGTGGCTATGTCTGTTTCTTTAGCGGAGCCTGTAGTCTAATGGCATAACCAATTTTAGCACATAGTCGTTACATTTGTTGTTTATAAAAAACAGGTCAAGTACGAGTTGGACTCTCTACAGTCTACTCTACATATTTATTTGTGACTTTGTGAAACATATGTACAGTCAAATTGAGAACCTCGCCCTTTTTTAAAGTCGGTTAAAAATGTCTAAATTATTTTATATATCGACCAGAATCTCATGAAAAATAGGGAAATGAAATTCCGAGGTAAGCAACACTACGGCTGCCCTAGCGATAAACAAAGTAACTGACATTTTTTGTGAAATTCAATTAACAAAAGTTTTATGTCGAGTAGGTAGTTTTTTACCACAGTTTAATATTTCGAATAACTTGAACCGTTTACTGAAATTTAAATTGCCCAAACAAAGTAACTGCACTCACTAACCCGGAATATCAATGCAAAAACCAAGTAAACAACAAGCACAACACAAAAACAAAGTAATTGGATGTTGATTACTTTGTTTTTGTATTTAAAATGCAGTTGCTTGATTTTTCGTTTCGTGAAACGATCCCAGGTAAGGTGTTCTGTGTGCTTAGTCTAAATCGGAGCACTCGAAAACGAACTCGAAAACTATTGATCGATTTCAGAGTAAAATAGACCTAAAATGGCTTGTATTAAGGTTTGAGTTCGCCAATACATTCAGCATTGTTCGAATGCTGAATGTATTGGCGAACTCAAACCTTAATACAAGCCATTTTAGGTCTATTTTACTCTGAAATCGATCAATAGTTTTCGAGTTCGTTTTCGAGTGCTCCGATTTAGACTAAGCACACTGAATGTAATTACTTTGTTTATCACTAGGGCAGCCGAGTTAACCTAGTGTTGCTTACTACAAAATTTAATTTCCCTATTTTTCATGAGATTCTGGTCGATCTATACTAGCAAAATGCGTACATAAAAATTGTGATAATTTGTCTTATTAATTTAAATTTTGGTTGATTACGTTCGTATATTATTATTGTTATCTACCTTATCGTATATATCTTTTGATTTCTTTTTCTTACCTACTGTATCCTAGGTTGATGATCTCTGCGCTAGGTTTAGGTAAGTTTCAGAATCAGTCTTCTCCTAAATGGTAAACATCAAAAATGGCTAAATCCAACTGTCTTAGTTACAAAAGTAGTCAGATCCAAACATTGGTATCAGAAACAGCCAGATCCAAATTTTAAACTAGAATTACTCTTGTTTTTTATTCTATGGACATAGTTTTTGTTTTTTAGATCAGTGTTGCCAACTATAATGATGTTTTATCAGTATCAACATATTTATTTTTCTATGCAGTTATTTTTAGATTGAATTTTGGCAATACTCACAAAAGATACCAAGTGGAGCTGGCCATTTTTGATTTTAACCGACACATTTGTATGGAGAACAGGGTTAACATCTACGAAGTACGATTTTACCCCAAACTACTTTAATTCCCTGTCATCTGTAGTGTATGTAGTCTGTCGCGTATCTGTTATCTATGCTCTATGGCGTATCTATTATCTATGATCTATGGCGGTTGTCTAGTTGTCATTGTTGTAAGAATAAAATGTGTGTTCGCTTCTCTTGTTTTACTGTCGAACAGAACATATCACTGGCGACGAGGATGGGATAATAACTCGTTTAACCTTAAAATAGAAAACACCAAGAGTGGAAACTAGAAAGTGCACACTAACAGCAATAGAAACCAAAAGAAGCACATTGAAAAAATTTATTCAAAAATGGATGTCGAATGACATTATCACCATGAAGTGTCTGTCAGGCATATTTTGTCATATCTACATGCGGCAGTTGATTTGTATTTGCATAAGTTTTGAATTTTGTATCTTTTTTGTGGGAATTGTTTTATCTCTGGTAACATTACAAAACGTCAGAATTCCACGGAATTAGTAACACGGGTATATAGGTAACTTGTCGATGTCAGGTGACTGTCAGGTCTGTCATTTTCATCTTATTTCGTGGTCTGTGCTTAAGGTCATTAGAGGTCATACTGAACTGGGACATGTCCTTAATGATTTAAACCTTTTATTGAACTAATTTTATAGATTTTTCTCAAAACGCAAAGCTTCTTATCTTCTTTTTCATCCTACTTAAAAGTCAATGTTCATAAAATTGTTAGCTGGAGAGCTAGGGGGACATTTTGAGAGACTATAAAGATGATATCTCTATCTCCTGTTATTATTCCCTGTCCTAAGTATGGAAAACAGTAAGAACTCTTGAACTACCAGTCAGTATAGGTAATTTTAAAAGTTTTGTGCATTTTTATAAATACTCATACACCTATAAGGCTATAACCGCACAAAATGGCGCGCTTTCAATGTGATGTATCGAGATGTGCGTGTATGTTTATTTACACATTTTAGGGAGGACATATTGTGTGGTGAGTCGGCCGCAATATGGCCGACACTTTTTATATGGAAATAGGACATTATTTCATCTCTATGGTTTGACTACTCAACGTAAAAATGTGGTAAAAATGTCAATGTCACATGTCACAACATCGAACGTTAAATAAAAGTAAAACGTTGAACGTCACAGTTCATACAAAAATTTAAAATAGCATCAATTCAAGTCAAAGATGAAAGTTATTTTTAATATTTCTTTTTAAAAATTGTTATAAATGTATCGTTTCACTATTTAAAATGAGTAATGTAACCATGCACGAAGAACTCAACTTCCTAAAGGATACCTCCAGATTGTGATTATCGTTACAAACAGAGTTTACATAAATTATGATTTTATTAAAGCAAACTGTAAAATATTCTCGAATAGGAAGCAAGGTAATTCCGAGGTATGTTGGCTATCTAAAACTTGCTACACGAGAGGAGTTCACTCCGACATATTTGATTTCTTGTTTATGTTATTGCTATATCAAGGTTTATTTCTTTAACTGTTTCCATCTTTTATTGCATAGTAAAGTCGAATACAGCTTTTCACTTGACTAGAAGCTTTATTTATTGCAACGTACTACCTATTACCTGGCTAAATATTTTGTGGGTATGTTCTCAGACCAGGATGGTCTTGGAATCCCCCATAGCTTTAGTTATAAATAATTGCCTCACTACTATGTACTTGTAAAATTCATTGACATTCAAAAAGTGTACAACATGCCAGTCTTATAGAAGTCTTTGAACAGAGTGATAGATAACAATTAAATATTTTAATTAATTAGTTATAAGTATATAAAGATTAATAACAATAAACAAACGGACTACATTTATTGAAATGAGCTTGAACTTTTGCTTGATAAAAGTAAATGTGTGCAGGAGTGCTATGGCCTGCTAATACATACTATATTAAATTCACAATCAGTGCATAGAAGTGCGGCTATTTTCAGAGCCTGCAAGAAGATTAGCATGGACTATGTCTATTTTGAAATAAATTTACTTTAACTAATCTAAAACTTAAGTTCAGACTTAAAAATATCTTGTGACAGGAATATAAATATATTTCCAGGATTCCAGAGGGGAGGGACACAGCGAGTGAGAATGGTGCACCTTGAGATGACAGGTGTACAGCCAGGCTCTCACTCCCTCACTATCAATGATCTGCCAAATGAGTTACTTATCTACATTTTTTCTATGATTGATTTTGAATCTGTACTGGCGGTGGCTCAGGTGTGCATGAGATGGCAGCAGCTCTGCCTGACGCCTTGCATTTGGGAAAACACACGCATCATTGTTTGCATGAAGAACTATGTGAGAGTAAACGACAGTGTTGTGCCCTTTGTGGCCAAATATTTAAAGAAGGTAAAACTACAGTATTTCAAGTTGTATTCTCAAGTCAGAGCTTCCCTAATAAGCTACTGTCCTAACTTGACTCATCTAGAAATAAGTATATCTCTAGTTGATAGTTGTATCTTCGATGATTTGGGCCACTGGCCAAACTTGAAATTTCTGAGCTTTCGCAACTCGTTGATAGCGCAAACTGCTGAAAATGCGAATGGAAATTTTGTGTATCACTTACCATTTGAAAAGCTGAAAAATCTGGAAACTCTCATTTTATCCAACTTTGCATTGACTCACAGCAGTTTGTACAGCATGTTACAATGTGTGAATCTAGTGAGCATCAATATGGAGAAAATGAAGAACATACCCGCAGACTTTTTGGAGTCTCTCCTCTTAAGCAAACAGACTACGTTGAGAGCATTGCACATTTACGGAGACATATTAAATGATGACATTATATCTTTAATATCTAAATGTAAGGCTTTGCAAGTTTTACACATAATGACATGCAAAACCCTGTTTGATTCTAGTCTGTTGCATTTATACAGGCTCAGAAGTCTGAGATCGTTGAAATTACGCCACGGTTATTTCTCAACGAATGCTTTATTGGCATACTTTTCAAAGAATTTATTCCAACATCTAACATACCTCAGTCTCTCCAGGTGTCTCCATGTCACCATGCAAGTAGCCAAGGTCATCAAGACTAGTGCCCCTAACCTTAAGGAGCTGTCCTTCTATTTGTGCCCATTTATAGTGGCCGGGGATTTTAAAAGGGCAGAATTAGAAAGAATGTATAACAAAATAGAATTATTACTTGATTAAAATGGTTGTAAATTATCCATAAGAGCAGCTTAGGTATCCGTCCACACTGAACAATAAAGTGAAATAATCGAATTGTTACTACAACTAAATGGGTATAATTTTATAAATTTTTGATGCAACTTATATTAATAGATAATTAATTTATAAAGAAAGGAAAAGTTCTATCTATACATATACATGTTTTTAAATTGTGTATAATAATATTGTGAAAAGAAAATGAACAACCAGTTGGCATGAATTGTGGATGTGCATATTATTGTTGCATATATTGTAGATTATACTATGTGCATGCTTGTGGTATAAACAATATTTAAGTATGAAAAGAAAATGTTGAACTAAGTGCCCTAGTATAAAATTTAATATTTCTCAAATTATAAAAACTTAAATAAAAGTGGGTAGGTATTTCTTTAATTCTTTTATAGCTACTTTTATTTAATTTAAATTTTGATAATTTGAGAAAGACTTGGTGCCCAAAGGTGTCCCATAATTTGGGAAGCATCTTAACCGAAGCATCGGTTGTTGATAAACAGTGTGACCAGTCACACTTCAGTATTTTGAATACTTCTAGTATTAAATAGTACTACTTCTAAATTATGTATGTTTGTGATTAATAAAATTTATCTCACAGCAATGGTTAAAAGCTAACATGTATAATTCTAGTAATTAACATCAATTTGATAGAATATTATACTTAATTTTTCCTATCACAGTGTGCAGTTACTTGTCAATAGGTACATTGGTCTTGTTTTTGTTGTGAGGTCATATTGCCTAGTATAGGACAAGCACAGAACATTACCCCTTAGTAAATTATTATTATTTATGTATCTACCTACTAGAATTATACTAATATTTTGGCTTTAATATTGTTACTGTGATGTTTAATAGTCAATTTATAACTCATGTGCCTTAAAAAGGATGTTATTTATTTATTGGTTTCTAGAATTTAGATAAGTATATCAAAAATAAAACCTATGTTATATATTGGATAAAACTAAGATTTAGTATATATAAGATTATAAGATATACCAAATAAGAAATATTTTGGTATAAAATTGATATATTAAATGATGAAGTATTACGCTCATCATACACTTCTACAGGCTGCTCCATTTCTAAATTATCGCACACTTTTGACGAAATTACAAATTAATGAAGTTCAAGAAAATGTATAGCCTTTTCTCACATGGGGAGAGCAATTTTTTAATGCCGATACGACTACATAATTGTGTGGTACCTACTTTAGACATTGTTGCTGGTTGCGTTCTCGCTATTGAAAATTACTCTCCGACAAGTTGTTTCGTGTCAATCTCGCAATTGAAACGCAATTGGTTTCGTCAGAGTTGAAAACAGATTTTATTTAATCACCTCCTGTGAGAAAAACGGTACGGCTTGTACCAATGTGCGTCAGTCTTTGAAAAATCAATTTCTTGTAATATAGAATATCAATGAATCGAAAAAGTATGCTCAGTTTATGACAAACTTGTATTAAAAAATTTTATGTGAACCTACTCGAATTATTCAGACGCTCAGTATGATAAAAATTGAATTGCTTTAGTGTTATAATTAAGCTAATTTTATTTAAATTAGTCCAAGAACTGGTGGGAAATTTTAACAGTTTATAACAGCTGTTACACTCAATGCCAGAACTGTAAGTTCAGCACTCTTAATTTTCTTCACACTATTTTTCTTTACTTATAAAATTGTGTCCACTATATCAATCATAGCCAAACAACATCCATCTCAAATAACTGGCTGGTAGACCTAAGATCCATATCCATATTATCGCGAGTCTAAGAACATATTGGCAGGCGTTGATCTCTATGATACTAGTATGCTAGATAGACTAGGTGACACAGACGTCGAAATGTAGTGTTTGAATATCGTAATTTTGCCACCATGTAAAGGTCCACTTGAACTAAGTTATTTTTATTGTATTGAAAAATGTCAAAAGTTCCCAATATCTTCGTAGCGGTGCTTTCAATCGGTACAAGATGTCATTTAAACACACCCAGTCCAGCAGTATCATAGAGTATCACACCCAATCCAGTATAATACTATCGTAGAGGTCAGTCTTGACAGGTCTATGTCTAGTCAAATACTTGCTCAAAGTTTCCCCCCAGATCTCGAACTATTTGGCGGCCAGACATTGGTCCCGGAAAACTTCGGCTACCTACTTTGTATTCTATTCGTTGTATGAGTTGACCTCAGAATGCTAATTTATTGTATGTGAATTCTTAAAAATCAATAGGTAGTAATTTGCAATTGCGGTTGATTTTAATCGTATAAGGGCAGAAACATACATCTATCACGCGACCAGCTGGGTTATTCTGTAACTTAGTTAGCAACTGAAAATAGTTGCCAACGAATTAGTTTGATATACATTGCTGCTTTACTGTGGGAAATATAAAGTGTTTTCATAATTTTACACAGTAAAGCAGCAATGTATATCGAACTAATTTGTTGGCAACTATTTTCAGTTGCTAACTAAGTTACAGAATAACCCCCCTCATCATTTAACAAATACAAACTCGGAACGGGTGTGCGAATCCCATAATTTAAGTAGTATTATATACGTGTCGTATATCGATCGTATGAATTGTTTTAATGAATTATTTGGGGCATAACCGTAAACCGTTTATAATTAACTAGCGGTCCGCCCCGGCTTCGCCCGTGGTACATAATATATAGCCTATAGCACTCAAGGATCATGTACATATCCAACGGTGAAAGAATTTGTGAAATCGGTCCAGTAGTTTCCGACATAAGCGCGTTCAAACAAACAAAATCTTCCACTTTATTATATTAGTATAGATTTTCCGTGACGTAATTATTAATGCTTTCCCTGCATCGATCGTCAGCAATGAGGAACACATTGCTGACGATCGTGTTCCCTTTCCATTATTCACATAATGGTAGGGATTTTCTCAGTATATAAATGCGATATATCCAATTCCGCATATAACCTAAGGGGGTTTGACTCTCTAATTAACCGATATTAGTGATGTTAACCGGAACCGACCGCTTACCGTGCTCTCCGAGGCTCCGGAAGAAACGAAAACGTATCGTTAAGAACTCTAAGCCGGCCACCCATCCAGTTGTCGACTTAGTTGACTTAGATCAGTAGTTCGCAAAGTGATCCAGGTGGACCCCCAAGGGTCCACGGGAGACTCGAGGGGGGTCTACGTTGGCGTGACAAGAAATAATAATATGGCGTAATATTTTAAAAAGCTATGGAATAAAAACTTGTATATTCCATATTCAGTGCTTAACTTTACCCCCGTCCTTGTCACAGCTGGTCACATTTGTGAGACAATGGTGTGACGTCACATATTTTGCAATTTTTCAACAAAATTTTGCTTTAAAATTTCTTATTTCATGTTTTAATAGTACCTACTTTAAAAATATTAGATTTTGAAATGTGACATCAAAAAATGTATGACCCCTTCCACCCCCTTGTCACACAATGTCACAATTCGTCCCCCCTCCCCCTTAACGTGCGACGTAATTTATGGATAGTTGCGCAATTGTTCGATGGACGCAAATTTCCATAGTAAGATCTAATCTTCATATTTTTTTTGAGTTTTGGGAATATGGTAGAAATGTGGCTGCAGGGGGTCCACCGGAACTAGTAAAATTTTGAAAGTGATCCATGAGAAAAAAAAGTTTGGGAACCTCTGACTTAGATCAACACTGCTTGACCAGCGCAATCGACTGCCGCAACTGGGCCTCGTGTCCCACAGTCATACATAGACTGTTGAACATGATATTACCCTTCCAATGATTTGTTGTAGTCGGGTAAGAAAATTACTCGTTTTGTATTAGCATCGCGTGGTCACGTGTTATAAGTATGTTGCCATAGGGCCATAGCACACCTCCGTCGCGAAACCACTAAAGTTCCGCCATGATTTGTTGTGTATCATGCGAAATCGTGTGGGAAAGAGATAGCCGCATAGTAAAATCTATGCGTTAGAACAGACAGTTTAGCACGTCATACAATGTAAAAGTTAGGGTGGTCTTAAAGCGATTTCACGGCGGAGGTGTGTTATAAAAATAAAGGAATAGATTAACTTCACTCGACAAGTTGTAAACAAAACATTTAGTGTCTACTTATAAAGGTGTGTGTATAAAAAAAAATATTTTATAGTTCTATTGTTTGTGCTGTTGTTTACCATACACACAATAAATTGTAATTATTTCGATTACATAATAATATTATGTTCCTTTTATTTAATTTTTTCTTCTATTAATTACCTAATTCAAATATCAAAATTATTAATTTCATGTAGGCAAAGTTGACTCTTAAAAATACAAAAATTACAAATGTAGCTATCTATATCAATATAACAACTTATGATCTTGCAAAGCCAATTGCTTCAATGGAACTTCGTCACTAAGAAATTCACTGATTAACCTTCAATTAAATGTGTTTTTACACATTACGTATGTAATCGCAAATCTGAAAATTCTTTCTGAATCAAGTTAAATTTAAACGTGTTCATAACACATAAAAGATTTCTTATTTTACACAGACATTTCTAAGACAGACTAAAATATTTAGATTTTAGAAGATAAATTCTCCCTAGACTATAAACCGAACAAATTTTAATAAAATTGAAAGCAAAGTTAAAACTATAATGTGGGCGATTCTGTGGTACACAATCTCTAAACCTAAACTAAATTGACAGGTTTAAAAATAATGCTATCCCCTTCAGCAGGGAGGATTGTGAAAGAGACAGGAATATATTTAGACCTGTCATTTTAGTTTAGATTTAGAGATTGTGTACAACAGAATCAGCCACAATGTGGCTAATTCTGTTGTACACAATTCTCTAAACTAAACCAAAATGACAGGTCTAAATTTATTCCTATCTCTTTCACAGAGCTCACTGCAGAAAAGGATAGCAATAGATTTAGACCTGTCATTTTAGTTTAGTTTAGAGAATTGTGTACAACAGAATCGGCCACATTATGTACCTATTAGTTGCAATAGTTTTTGAAGTTATCTTGAAATATACATCCGTTGGATATCAAGGTCAATATCGAAGCAAATAAATAATAGCCCAAAGCAAAGTAACCTCGTCACATTAATCCACTGACATTATTTACTGTACCAAATATAATGACATCAATATCTGCTTTGTGTGTACACGAGTATGCAACTATTATTATTATATCTATGTATACATTTTTATAGTTTTATTACAGAAATACTTAATAGTGAAGGTACACAAGTATTTAAATATCACTTGCTTTAACGGTGAAGGAAAACATCGTGAGGAAACCTGCACGCCTGAGAGTTCTCCATAACGTTCTCAAAGGTGTGTGAAGTCTGCCAATCCGCTTGGCCAGCGCGGTGGACTATGGCCAAAACCCTTCTCACTCTGAGAGGAGACCCGTGCTCTGTAGTGAGCCAGTAATGGGTTGATCATGATGATGATGATGATGAAGGTACACAAGGCTCACTCCACACAGACATTCAAATAAAATGCGATTCTTGATTCGACTCGATACAAGATATTTTTTTTAAGAAAAATTAAAACGGCGTCGATCCAGCAATCTCAGAGAAATCTGTGTAGACCAACGAACACTATTACTGACAAATATGTACATTTATGCCTGTAATTTCGTATATAAGAATGATAACCAGGTGTGTTATATATTATATACTAAAACCTTCTAGATAGTATACAGATTACAACAGTGAAAAAATCATCAAAATCGGTTCATTGGTTTTTGAAATGTTCGCGGACAAATAAATACACACGGGCCGAATACAGAACTTTTTTGAAGTCTGTTAAAAATGCAATTCAACTCGCACCAACTTTATATTCTAGTCTAAATCTATACTAATAAATAAAATTGAAGTGTCTGTCTGTAATATCGAAATAACTACCTCATATTAAGCTCATATGGTTATTTGAACGATACTATAACCGAATCACACGTCTTTAAAATTTTTGTCTGTCTGTCTGTCTGTCTGTTTGAACGGGCTAATCTTTGGAACGGCTGAACCGATTTTGACGGGACTTTCACATACAAGTAGAGAATTAACCAGGGAGTAACATAGGCTACTTTTTTAACCGACTTTCAAAAAAGGAGGAGTTGTGTTTTTCTACATATGTACACCGATATCTCCGAGATTTCTGAACTGATTTGCGTATTTTTTTTTTAATCGATAGAGAAACATTGCGACCCTGTTCTATAAAAAATTTGGATTCCAACTCCTCAATCCTGATGCTGTAGGGGACCTAATCACCAAAACTAATGGGTTTTAGAAACTTTCGGTTATTTAAATTTATATTGGGGGTACCAATTAAAGACTTTATCGTTGAATGAACTCGAGTAGGTACATATCCAACTCCTCAACCCTGATGCTGTAAGGAATTGTATTCCGAAATCGTGGGGATCCCACGAGATTTTTCCGTTTTGGGGACGGGTTTCTACAGATTAGCTACTTTTTGTTCTGAAAAATCAAACGCTCCCACGGGATTTTTAAAAACCTAAATCCACACGGGCGAAGCCGTGGGCATCATCTAGTACTAGAATATAAAGTTGTGCTATCCTTTTCACAAAGGCGAGAATTACATTTACAGCTGTCAATTTAGTTTAAAGATTGTGTACAGCAGAATTGGTACCATTGAGATACGCGACCGCGACAGGTGACTGGGGTGTGACCGCGACGCGCGACGTTCAGGCCGACCGAATATTATCAGAAAACTTACTGTTTCGTGCATCCGGCTAGTGAGCGTCAAAAGGGACCAAAGTCAGAGGGACCGAAGTCAAAGTCAAAATAGATTTATTCAAAATTTTTGAACGCCAATTTAAGTACCTACATGAAAGTGAGGTAATGGTGATAATTATTTCCGAAAACTTAACTACGAGGGTTCCAAACGCGCCCTGGTCTGAGAAGAGGCAACAACGTACGTCACGAACGTACGAACCGGCCAAATTGTGATGATTTGCGGGGTCTAATACATCAAAATCTGTAAGCAGAATGCCTAACAAAAGCGAGTCATATTTATTCTGACAAACAGTTTCTGATAATATGCGGTTGGCCAGTGTCGCAGTCGCGTACCTCAAAGTCTACGAATTTTGTATAAAAAAAATTGAAGATAATTTAAGATTAAAACCAGTGAACTTGATAAAAATTAGTTTATTGATTTCATATAAAACAATAAAACAGTCAACAGCCGAGACATGGTCGCCAACTATGGGACTCGTTAAGAAAGTTCAGGGACACTCTGCTATGGAGAGAGCTATGCGAGTGTCCCTGCGAGATCAAATCTTGAGATCTATTGGAGAACCATAGTTGCAGACTTCTTTTGACGTGATAACGTCTTATAAATCGATGAACGCCTACTGCACGCACGAAAAAGCATGACTCATTGTCACGTTCCGCCTAAGCCGAGCGTACAAGCGAGAGCGCGGAACAAGCGATAGAGAGGCACGATCGGCCTATATATGTGTTCTACGTTTTCATATGACGTTATCACGTAAAATTATCGTCCGTAAACCGACTTGACAGACAACCAATTTTTTATTGTATGATTGGTTTGACGACAATCATGCCTGATGGAAAGCAATGATGAGGTCTATGTTGGAACGCGCTTGCCTAGAAAATGCCTATTCACATAGCTCATCAAGTCACGAAACTGAAGTGGCAATGATAAACGTTGGGGTCCCAAGATGCTCGAATGGCGACCCCGTCCGGTGAACGCAGCGATCGAAGACCCCCAATAGGTGAACGATTTCATGAGAGCCGCTGGATACAAGTGGCACAAGATCATTGCTAGAGACCTATGTCCAGCAATGATGTCAAGCGGCTAGCCCGCTTTCATCTTAGATTGCATCGTCACTTATCAGGTGACATCGCAATCAAGGGCTAGATTTTTTTTCAGTATGGCTTTGCATGGTTGCATATAGCCTCTAGTAATCATTTTGTGTATATAATTTGCCCAATTTGGGCGAAAGTGGTCAAATACAGTCCATCGTCCGTCATTGTCCGTCAGTCGGACCTAAGTCAAGTCATGTCATACTTTAGTAAAGCGAAGGCAACCTTACCAAAACTTTTGTTAGATTCCTGCGAGAAAATCGAATTAATCACATAAAACACTCTTGCTTAATGTCCACTTCACTTGTGCACCTTTACAGAACTATATTGAATAAAATGCCTTCTACTTTATGCAACAAAACTCTAAAATGCAGAAAATTAATGAAAATAAAACGAGAGCTATTTCTACGATTTTCCCGCCAAAACTCAGGGCTAGATTTTAGATTAAAAAAAAAAAACAAAAAAAAAATTAACGTCATCGGTTCAGATGATGATGACGACGATGATGATGATGATGAACAGTCAATATATGAAGTTTACAGAAGTGGTTCGATGTTGATCTCCAGAGCGGAGCACGGGTTGGTGAGGTCGAAGGCGGCCAGCGTGTGAGGGTGGACCACCCCCACCTTGCCTATCGCCCGCCCGCGGAGCACCACCTCAGCGCACCGCCCGGGGAAATAGCCTGGATCTGGAAAATAAAATAACCATTATTCATTTTAACCATTTTATTTATTAACCCTCGACGCAAAAACGACGGGTTGTTATAAGTTTGACGTGTCTGTGTGTGTGTCTGTCTGTTCCCCTGTAGCGCTCAAACGGGTGAATTGACGATTTGAATGCGGTTTTTTTGTTTGAAAGGTGAATTAGTCGAAAGTGTTGTTAACAATGTTTGATGAAAATCGACCCAAGATGGCCGCCGCTACAAAATGGCGGATTACATATTTTTTTCACAACTTAATATGGGTATCAAATTAAAGGGCTTGCCGCTTGACTAGTAGAAAAGCACTATGTAAATCCAAGATGGCCGCCGCCACAAAATGGCGAATTTCCGGGGTTTTTTTAAATTTTAATATATTAGACTTCGCAATAGGTATAGACTCTATAGAGCTTATAAAGTAGACGAAGCATTTACATAAAAACATGTTGAAAACTCTGATTTCTGTCATAAACACAACTCTGGTCTGGACTGAAACTGTAGATTGCAAAAAATTTAGTCTTATAGAGTGGACCGCCTTCGACAACGGAAATGCATTCAAGATCGATGGTCATGAATTTATTGAAGTGTCGTTGATTAATTATTGCTTATGTATTCCGTCGTAGTGACACATACGTCATAATCTCCCCATCATAATAAAATTGAATTAAGACAACTCGACCATTCGGTCGAGTTTATTGCGGTCGAGTTGTACACTCATTCCTGGATTCCGGGAAATTAATTTGTACGTGTGAAAATTAAGCTGTGATAGCCTAGTGGTTAGGACGACCGACTTCAAATCGGAGGTTCGATCCCGGGCACGCACCTCTAACTTTTCGGAGTTATGTGCGTTTTAAGTATTTAAATATCACTTGCTTTAACGGTGAAGGAAAACATCGTGAGGAAACCTGCATGCCTGAGAGTTCTCCATAACGTTCTCAAAGGTGTGTGAAGTCTGCCAATCCGCTTGGCCAGCGTGGTAGACTATGGCCAAAACGCTTTTCACTCTGAGAGGAGACCCGTGCTCTGTAGTGAGCCGGTAATGGGTTGATCATGATGATGATAAATACGTTAATTGTGCATGTGGGCTGAGTTGGACCTTAAAATATATCTCGCGCATTCATACGTCAAATGTTCAAAGGCCACAAAAGCCTAAATTCTACTAAAAAGGTAGAAATCCACCACATGTGGTCACACTGCAAAACATCCACAAGTATGATCTAAATAATATGTTGCGGCATATTTACAGATTGCCTAGTGGTCCAGTGGTCATATTCGACTGCAGATCACGAGGTCCCGGGTACTATTCCCGGGTCGGGCAAATAGTTGTTAGGTATTGAGTTTTTCCGTCAAGAAAATCTGAGTGCTATCTCGATGTTGGTAGTTGGCGGTGTTTCACCCCCGTGCCTCGGAGAGCACGTTAAGCAGTCGGTCCCGGTTATTATCACTCTCATGTGACAATAGTCGTTAAAGCCCGCCAACCCGCATTGGAGCGGCGTGGCGGGTCTAAGCTCTAAATCCTTCTCTCCTAGGAGAGAGGCCTGTGCCTGTGGGACGTTAAAAAGGCTGTAGTGGTGGTGGTGGCATATTTACAGACAGATTACATAATTAAAATAGATACATCAAAAACTCAGCCCTATTTGTAAATAGTACGTAAAATTCTCACCGTCGCACTGCCTCAAGTAGTACCCGTTGTGCTTGTCCCAGGGTTGCCTGAGCAGCGCCATGGCGCGGTCCAGCAGCCCGTGCACGAACTGGAACCCAGCTGCCTTGCCGCAGTACACCGCGCACAGCCTGCGCTCGTTGCGTGCGCCGGTCTCTGCGAAATTATAACCTATGAGTAACAATAATATAATCACCGAGAATTTGATACGCAACGGACAAGTTTCCAATATATATTTTTTAATTTATTATAAAAATTTAAGTAAAATAAAACAGAAATCTGAAAGAATTAATAAATTATCTCAAAAACTGAAAAAGTTATTGAACTTTAAAGTTGCTAATTTCATTTCACGCGGCGCTCTAGCGTATAACGTCATCCAACCCGCTCGAGGTATTTTTTCCATGTAAAACTTGTTTTACCAATTTCTCCGAGATTACTGAACCGATTTGCGTGATTCTTTTTTTAATCGACAGCTGAGGATGTTTGCAAAACGGTCCCATAAATTTTTTCGAAAAAAACTATGGGACTTTTCTTTTTATACTTTTTTTTTACTTTAAATTTAAACTTTTTGGTCATAAAAAATACCTACATCATATAGAAGGCAATATAAGAAAGATGAAACATCAAGTATGTTCCATGAGAATTCACGATCATGGCGATGTTCAATGTACAAATTAAAGTTTTGTGTTCGTCTATAACAATTATGTAATTATTATTTATTGGTCCTTTGAGCCGGATCAATAGTATTCTATTTCTACCACATTTTTTTAAAGAAAAATATAGGTATTTTAATCTAATAAAATTCAACCATAAACCTTTCGAAACTCAGGGATATTTACCTGCTGTCTCATCCTTCAGCACGACGTCGCTGATTTCAAACAGTTTGATCGGCAATGGCATCTTCTTGTTGGCGGCGAGCGTCTTCAGCAGGCCGGGCAGGATGACAGTGCGCACCACCTGGAACTCCAGGGTCTTGGGGTTGGAGATGTGCACCGCTGGAACACCGTCGATGTCCACGCCCAGCTTGGATGCTATGTCTTCGCGGGAACACTGCGAGAGGAAAAAGAAAAACAAGCCATATTTTAGAAAATATTAAACAGATTTCAATATACTCTAGAAGAGTTCCCTCGATTTCTCCAGGATCCAAACATCAGATCCTGACCTGATGACCATGGGACCATCCTTACAAACAAAAGAAGAATTTAGCAAATTGGTCCAGGCGTCCTTGAGTTACCGTGGAGTTACCATAAAAAAAAAATTCCAACGAATTGAGGACCTCCTCCTTTTTTGAAAGTCGGTTAGAAATTAGCAACACATTGCTGCTAATTTGAATGTATTATAAAATTTAAACTAAACTGGAAGGGGCTTAAAATACATAGGTTTATCCATTTCACAATGTTCCCTGCGGAAAAGGATAGCATTTCGTTTATTAATCGAATTCTAATTAAATGAATGTAGATAACAAGCTGTGATAGCCTAGTGGTTAGGACGACCGACTTCTAATCGGAGGTCGTGGGTTCGATCCCGGGCACGCACCTCTAACTTTTCGGAGTTATGTGCGTTTTAAGTATTTAAATATCACTTGCTTTAACGGTGAAGGAAAACATCGTGAGGAAACCTGCATGCCTGAGAGTTCTCCATAACGTTCTCAAAGGTGTGTGAAGTCTGCCAATCCGCTTGGCCAGCGTGGTAGACTATGGCCAAAACCCTTCTCACTCTGAGAGGAGACCCGTGCTCTGTAGTGAGCCGGTAATGGGTTGATCATGATGATGATGAGATAACAGAGACGTAGCTGCTACACAAAACTGTATCTCCCGATTTTGTAATCGTTATTTTTCTGAATTACCTCCTACTATCGAAGCAAAATTAAAATAAGTATTCACGTCGAAACAAAGTGACTTTATTGTGTATCTTTTGCAGTTGGGACATTACAAACGTGCGAACTGAGCCATAAAACATTACGATCATAGGGTTGGGAGGGCTCTGCTTTGCTCTTTATAACCTGTTATCGACTATCGTAAACACCAGAGAAACAGGTTCCAGTTCCGTAAGACCTGTAAGTGCGAGCGAGAAGTCCGATAAAAATGATTTATGACTCTGAAACTGTTCGCACGTTTGTAATGTCACAACTGTAGCATAAATTAGGATAATATTATAGATCTAATCCATTGTTAATCTGTTTTTTCTGAAAATAAATGATTACTGATTATAAGTCGCGGAAAATAAGTCGACCGGTGACCTTCAATGCGCAGAAGTCGAAAATGAGGTATCTCGGGGTGTAAAGGGGTCGCGAGGAGGGCGTGGGGATCGTTCGTAAGCACTGATTAGCTCTCGCGAATCCCTCGTAAGCGCTGATTGGTTTTCCAATCGTATTGTGTCCCGCTCACTCGTACGACGCTGCGCGCACTTGAAGGTCGCCGGTCGACTTACGTGACGGGGGTTATAATACTGATTACATTGCTGAAAGAATGACTCACGAGCGTGAAGGTGAGCGCTTCTGTGAAGCCGGCGTGCGCGCACTCCTGCCGCAGCTGCTCCGTCGCCTTGTTGAGCGGCACTTGGCCGCCCGCGGTCACCACCCGACACGGGCGACGCTCTATGCGGTTGTACCTGCGGATAGTATTCATCACACTGTAGGTAATGGCCACGGGTGTGCTGTGTACCACTTCAAACTGTACAGAACGCATGTCGCCGCCCAACTACATAGGCAAACATCATCATCATCATCATCATGATCAACCCATTACCGGCTCACTACAGAGCACGGGTCTCCTCTCAGAGTGAGAAGGGTTTTGGCCATAGTCTACCACGCTGGCCAAGCGGATTGGCAGACTCACACACCTTTGAGAACGTTATGGAGAACTCTCAGGCATGCAGGTTTCCTCACGATGTTTTCCTTCACCGTTAAAGCAAGTGATATTTAAAAACTTAAAACGCACATAACTCCGAAAAGTTAGAGGTGCGTGCCCGGGATCGAACCCACGACCTCCGATTAGAAGTCGGTCGTCCAAACCACTAGGCTATCACAGCTTTTTTTTTTAGGCAAACATAGTTCTACGAAATCACGCAAACACATTTACGCTCAATGCTGTGCAGACAGAATTAAGCCATAGGATTAGCGCTTTAAGGTCTCAAATGCGTCGCAACGTTCGCTTACCTCACACATCTTTGCACTGTCGACGTCCTCGCCTACAGCGCGGCGACAAGGTCACGCGTACATCGCACTTCTAAGTGCCTATTATTCAGAGTTCTATGGCAATGGCGATCCAATAAATAAAATAATATGAATGCAGTCGATTCTCGTACGATTTTCGTAGTTTCCTATATCCACTGAATTTCGACAAACTCCGTAGTCCTACCGCGTCATATGAGACAAAAGATTACACAATAGAAAGAGAGGGCTTTGTCGGTGAATGTAAAAGTTAGGCCGTGTTCCCATTAGGCGAATAGTGAGCGTCTGTTTGCTTCCATTTAGCCTGCCTCCCTATACATTTTAAGTGGTGTCCAAATAACGCGTAATGTTCGCAGTTTGCCAACTTATTCAGTGGGACTGATTCGCTCCAAATGCCTCTAAAACTATGCGAGTTCCAGAGCTATGAATTAGCGACCGATACGCCGCTCAGTCAGTCGCTCACTGTTCGTCGAATGGGGACACGATCTTTGGCACTCATCGCTGCGCGAGCTAAACTGCACTTTATTGCGTCGACACAAGAGTCGCTTTTTTAACCCCCGACGCAAAAACGACGGGGTGTTATAAGTTTGACGTGTCTGTGTGTGTGTGTGTCTGTTCCCCTGTGGCGCTCAAACGGGTGGACCGATTTGAATGCGGTTTTTTTTGTTTGAAAGGTGAATTAGTCGAGAGTGTTGTTAGCTATGTTTGAAGAAAATCGGTCCAAGATGGCCGCCGCTACAAAATGGCGAATTAGATATTTTTTCACAACTCCCTTAATATGGGTATCAAATGAAAGGGCTTGATTAGTACAATAGCACTATTGCAAATCCAAGTTGGCCGCCGCCAAAAATAGCGAGTGTCGGGGGTTATTTAAATTTTTAATTTACATTTGTATTTACACGTCTGTATGAAGTGAGACTTCTGTTTCAATAGTAGTATTAAGTATTCTGTGGTGGTGGCACTCACCCGTACGCGATGGCGATGTCCTCGTACAGATCGCAGGCGTGTATGACGTCGTGGCGGGTGGGCGGCACGCGCACGCGCAGCGCGCCGGCCTCGTGCCGCGTCGACAGGCACATTCTAGACAACAACGCTGCTAGGTTTTCACCGTTTTCTCTGTAAGAAACACACCCGTTTTAGAAATATAAACAGAAATTCTTTAGGTGTGACAAAATATGATGATGGTCTTACTGTATAAAATATAAATTCAGCACATTAGCCTAAGCGGCGCACGAATATTATGGTGGGTTGATACAATTTGTGACGTGATAACGTCTTATAAATCGATGAACATCGACTACACGCACGAAAAAGCATAACTCATTGTTAAGTACTGCGTGCAAGCGAGAGCGCGGAACAAGCGATAGAGAAGACACGATCGGCCTAAGCGTTCGGTTTGTAACGCATCTATCTCTCTATGTTTTCTTATGACGTTATCACGTAAAATTATCATCCGTAAAGCGACTTTACAGACAAGCAATTTTCAAGTTAACAGTTTTCAAGCATTCCACCACTACCACCACTACGGCCTTTTTACGTCCCACTGCTGGGCACAGGCCTCCTCTCTCATAGGAGAGAGGGATTTAGAGCTTAGACCCGCCACGCTGCTGCAATGCGTGTTGGCGGGCTTTAACAACTATTGTCACATGTTAGTGATAATAACCGGGATCGACTGCTTAATGTGCTCTCCGAGGCACGGGGGTGAGACACCGCCAACTACCAACAGAAAACCCAATACCCAACAATTATTTGCCCGACCCGGAAATCGAACCCGGGACCTCGTGATCTGCAGTCGAATCATTAAAGTCAACAGTAAGCATTAAAATGATTTTTGCGGACAATGGCTGTGGTCGGGCGGCATAGTGCGCGAGCATAGTTCTAGCGAAGTGATTTTCTGCCTCAAAGCACGTCAATGTCGCAGTTGCAGTATAACCGTACAAGAACTGCACACTCGATCAGCAGTTGCGATGCAAACAGCACGCTCGGTCAGCAGTTGCGATGCAAACTGCACGCTCGGTCAGCAGTTGCGATGCAAACTGCACGCTCGGTCAGCAGTTGCGATGCAAACTGCACGCTCGGTCAGCAGTTGCGATGCAGATACACTTGTGTCAAACTGCAATTTTACAATCGGCTTGTGTTGCAGTCTGTCTGTATAAGCAGTGATCTAACATACCTGATACCGATATAGTTATTAGCTTTCTCAACGTTGATCAATTCATCCCGGTACTCCAGTTGTGGGTACAGTTCGTATGTGCCATCCGGAGAGTACACCTTGCATTGTTGCACTTCATATTTGCTCGAGCAGTATTCGGAGAACATACATACTACTGTATCCAGAACTATTATTGCCTGAAAAAATAATAATTGAATATCTTAAATACACTATACTTTGTATACTTTTTAACCCCCGACGCAAAAACGACGGGTTGTTATAAGTTTGACGTGTCTGTGTGTGTTTTGTCTGTTCCCCGTAGCGCTCAAACGGGTGAACCGATTTGAATGTGGTTTTGTTTGAAAGGTGAATTTGTCGGGAGTGATGTTAGCTATGTTTGATGAAAATCGGTCCAAGATGACCGGCCCTACAAAATGGCGTGTAACATATTTTTTCACAAACCCCTCAATATGGGTATCAAATGAAAGGGCTTGACTAGTAGAATAAGCACTATGCAAATCAAAGATGGCAGCCACCACAAAATGGCGAATGTCGGGGGTTTTTTAAATTTTAATTTATACTTGTTTAAGCTCACATTAATAAAATCTTAATTAGGTAACTGAAAATTGGTTTTGCAGTTTGCTTGTACCTAAATCAAAAACTGTTGATTTTAAAGTAGCTTATTAGACCCTCGATGAGGTTACATTAAAGTGTACAAGTGAAGGCCTCTCATGCAGTGTACTGATGGCGACTGAAAACTGTTGTAAATAATTAAGTTGCGATTTGTCTTTATAAATAATAATTGTCGACACTGATTTATTATCTGTGACTATTGATGCTACAGTTCTGTTGCATGTTTTATCTGTGGTGTCAAAACTCGAATTGTACTTTTTCTTCTCTCGCTCTCTGCCTCGGCGTCCCGTCGGCCATTTTGTACAGTGCTAATTAAAATTAAATATAATGATCCACGGAGAATCCTCTTTTATTTCCAAGAGGTTATCGGCCCTTTTCATGCTGTAGAAGAAGTGAAGCACTGATTTTCGTCGATTGTTGGACTGCATCGGACGTTTGTGATTTGAGTGCATTACGACCGGCGTGCAGCGTGCCTAGTTGCCTACATTGCAGAGCCCATGTAAGTTACGTCAGCCACGTGTTTTAATGTACAACGTCGATATCAAGCAATGGCTTTTGGAACAAATAATCTGCATCAGAACCTACCTTTTGAAAAGCTCGAAGGCGTAAATAATTACAACTTATGGAAATTTAATATGCGACACGCCTTAATAATTGAAGACTTGTGGTCATCCGTCGAAGGCACACAGCCCGTTGATCCGAGCAAAGATTTGCGCGCACTTGCTCGAATAAGCTTGGCTGTGAAGCCAATATGTGTGCAATATATCAGAAAAGCGACCACAGCTAAACAAGCATGGGACAGTTTAAGCTCAGTTTTTGAAGACAAAGGTTTTGGGAGACGGGTAGCTTTGTTGAGACAGCTACATCGTGCGAACTACGCAGATTATAATAGTATGAACACATACTTTGAATATATAACGACTCTTGTCCAACAGTTAGCAGATATTGGCCGAACTATTGAAGACGCTGAGGTTGCAGAGATAATTTTAAGCGGCCTTCCACATGAGTATGATATAACAGTGTCTAGCCTCGAAGCTGTCGCCTGCACAGGTACAATTTCTAGTGATTTAGTGCGTACAAGATTGTTACAAGAAGAAGAACGAAGAAAAAGGTCAGAGAGCAGAGACGACCTGGCCCTGCTTTCCAAACAAAAGGCTAAAAAGGTACCTGTTTGTCATTTTTGTCACCGTCGTGGACATAAGAAGTTCCAGTGTTATAAGCTTAAAAATGAAAAGAAAGATTCAGGAACAGTGTTGGTGACTCAATGTTTTGGTGTCTTCGAGAGCAAAGACTGGATTGTGGACTCCGGCGCTTCTACACATATGTGTAAGGACTTACAGTGGTTTATTAGAATATCCAAGTGTGATAGAACTGTACAAGTTGCTAATGGTAGTACCCTAAGATGTCTAGGTTATGGTGATGTCAGGATTCCTATGAAAAATAACAAATTTCAGTTAGTTACAGATGTTCTTTATGTACCTGACCTCTCAACTAATTTAATTAGTGTTTGTAAATTATGTGAGAAGGCTTTATCTGTAAAATTTAGTAATAGTAAATGTTATGTTTTCGAAGGGGAATCGCTTGTTGTTTCTGCCACTAGACAGGGGGGAGTTTATATTTTGGACAATGTTTTATATGATTCACAGGAGCATTCGCTTGCTGTTATGAATACTGTGCCAAAGCCACAAAGTTCGCTTGACACAGGGGAAGCCAAGGATACACCGGACTTATGCTTATGGCATAAGAGGCTTGGACATTTGAGTTATAATGGGGTAAGTGTTCTCCGTATACTTGCTTTTGGTATTAATGTTCGCTCGACTCAGCATGGAGTTGTCACGAATAATTGTGTGTCATGCGTTGAGGGGAAGCAAGCAGTGCAAAGGTTTCCTAGGGGTGAAGCAAGACGTTCTAAGCAGTTGTTGGAGCTCTTACATTCTGATGTGTGTGGTCCATTGCCTGTATGTAGTCTGGGTGGGTCTAGATATCTGGTAACGTTTACCGATGATTTTTCTAGAATAACATATGGCTATTTATTGAGATATAAATCTGAAGTTTTGTCCAAATTTAAGTATTTTAAGGCAACTGTTGAAAAACAAACTGGTTGTGTAATTAAATGTCTGCGAACTGATAGGGGTGGAGAATATTGCAGTGCTGAATTCTCAAGTTATTTAAAGAGTGAGGGAATAGTTCATCAAACGACTGCTCCATATAGTCCATCTCAAAATGGTGTCTCTGAGAGGCTTAACCGAACACTTTTTGAGAAAGCTCGTTGTATGCTTCGTGAAGCCAATCTTCCTAAAGAATACTGGGGAGAAGCTATTTCTACTGCTATATATCTTAAGAACCGAAGCCCTACTGCAGCTGTTCCCAATAAAACTCCTGAGGAGGTATGGACAGGTCGCAAAGTCCACCTGAGCCATTTACGTGTTTTTGGTTGCCGTGCTATGACACTTATACCACAAGTAAAGAGAGATAAACTTGATTCAAAATCGAGAAGTTGTATCTTTGTTGGCTATTGTGAGCACACTAAAGGTTACAGATTGATAGATCCCTCAAACCCTAAGCAGATTATTGTTTCTCGAAATGTAATATTCTTTGAAAATCAATTTATAAACCACTGTGATAGTAATTATAATTATGATGATAGTAATAATATTTTTATTTATAATGATGTTGGTATGCAAAGCAACCGAATCTGTGATAGTAATGTGAATATGCAAAGCAGTATTCAAATTGAGAATAATGAGAATAATTCTGATAATAATATTAATATGGATTTGCAAAGCAATGTTCCAAATGAAGATAATATTAATAAAGATAATAATGATAGCTGTGATGCTAGTAAAAATGTAAATGATGAAGTGTTTTCTTCTCCAATTTCAGGCGAGTCTTCCTTCCAAAGTGCTGCGGGGACATCCAGCGATGGAGACGGTAACGAGTCAGATCTTACTTTAAGAAACGAAACAGTCGTTCGAGGGGAAGATTCCGTGCTAGAGGTTCCTAGTACTAGTTGCGAACGACCTGTTCGTTCTACTCGTAATAGAAAACCGGTAAAGTATCAAGATTATGACTTATCTGATTCATCAGATTTATCTTTTTTGGTTAATGGTTTTATTTATGATGAACCTCAATCCTATGATGAGGCAATGACCAGTCCTAACAAAGACTGTTGGCTCAACGCTATGCGTGAAGAGTATAATTCACTGATTAAAAATAATGTTTGGCAGTTAGTAGATAGACCGAAGGACTGCAACATAGTAAGTTGTAAATGGGTTTTTAAATTAAAATCTGATGAGTCTGGTAACTGTACAAAATATAAAGCTCGTCTTGTGGCAAGGGGTTTTAGTCAAAAACCTGGTGTAGACTACACAGATACTTTCTCACCAGTAGTGCGACACAGTACCCTTAGAATTTTGTTTTGTATTGCTAATGAGTTAAATATGGACATTGAACATTTGGACGTAAATACAGCCTTTTTACATAGTAAACTTGACGAAAATATTTATATGGAACAGCCTACAGGTTTTTCGAATGATAAGACTAAAGTTTGTTTGTTAAAGAAAAGTTTGTATGGTCTTAAACAAGCAAGTAGACTGTGGAATAATAGTGTAAACATTTTATTGACTAACAATGGTTATGTACAGACTAAATGTGAGCCATGTGTTTATATTAATAGAAATGACAATCAATTAACGATTCTAGCATTATATGTTGACGATTTTTATATCTTTAGTAATAGTTTTAAAGAAAAGGACAAATTGTATAATTTATTAGAATCTGAATTTAGTTGTAAACGCCTAGGTGCTATAAAGAACTGTTTAGGCATAAGAATACATAGAGACAGAGCCAATGGGATTATTGTATTTGACCAGTCAGATTATATTGTCAAGTTGTTAGAACGTTTTGGTATGACAAATTGTAAAAGTGTCTCTACACCGATGGTTGTAAATAAATTAGAGAAAGGCTCAAGTGATAATATTTTAGAGGACACTGTTTATCCTTATAGAGAGTTGATTGGATGCCTCATGTATCTGTCAGTATGTTCTAGACCTGACATTACATATGCTCTTAGTCATTTAAGCCAATTTAATACAGCATTTACACGAGATCATTGGTTGGCTGCAAAGAGAATTTTAAGATATTTACATGGTACCATAAATAAGAAACTAGTTTTTGTTAAATCTGGTACTTTTAATATGTCAGTATATGCAGATGCTGATTGGGCCAATGATGTCGTGGATAGACGGTCTTATAGTGGATTTGTTGTAAAGATTGGCGACTCCACTGTATGTTGGGAGTCGCGTAAACAGCGATGTGTTGCGCTTTCAAGTACTGAAGCTGAGTACTTAGCTCTTAGTGATTCATGCAAGGAAGTATGTTTTATTAGAAATTTTATGTTTGAAATTTTTGGTAAACATAATAATTGTAGAATCTATAGTGATAATCAAAGTGCACTAAGATTGCTTGAGACTAAAGAATATTGCCACAAAAAGACTAAACATATTGACCTTCGCTATCATTATGTAAAAGATTTTGTAAGGAATAAGAATGTTATTGTGAGCTATTTGCCATCTCAGAATATGTTGGCTGACTTGTTTACAAAACCTTTATCTAATTGTAAATTTTTAGGTTTTGTTAATAATTTAGGTATGAGGAATATAGAGTCAGATATTTTATAATAAATCAGTTGTGTGCTAGAATAGTAGTTTATGAAACGGTTGCATAATAGAGGTTATTAAAACACGAGTGTTAGTTTAAAAAACGAGCCGCAGGCGAGTTTTTTAATAGTATTACACGAGTGTTTTAATAACTAATTATGTAGAGTTTCATACACTACTTTATCTAAGCTCATCAATAGGTATCTTACGTATAAAAGAAAAGACTAAGAAATTAACAAAATTATTTATTATAATAAGTATTCATGTTTTGGATATTGCAATTTATAAATGTACTCAATTCTTCAGGGGAGAACGTTTTTGCATTTTTTCCCTTAAAGCCCTGCGATTTTCTTTTTAAAACAGCAATCAGTCTTGTGTATTTAATAATATCGATTTGGTTGTAGATACTCAATAAACTTTTGAGCATTGAGTATTTAGCCCATAAGGACAAAGACTTAAATTTATTTGATAATTCTTGGAAATATGCTAGCATTACATTTTCTGAAAATGAACTGGTTTTTTTCAAAATTTTCCAACTCATAAAATCTTGGTAACATTTATCGTAAATTTTCTTTGATTTTGCTGGCAAAAGATTATTTGTCATTCCCGATGCTATTTCCAGAATGTCTGGTGGAGTTAAATTCTCTTCAGTATCACTGCTAGACATTTTTCCGCGCAACAAAAATCACTTGCAAAATTTTGAGTTACAAAAACTGAATAGTAAATAAATAATAAATTAAAAATTTAAATAATAGGCGCCAAAATTCAATTGTCAATTTCGAATGTGCGGTGCGTGCAGTGCGTCTATGGTCAATTATGGTAGCACTACACTCTGTCCTCTGGCCGCATCTTGCTACCGCCACACTTTCGCAGTAGTAGTAATAGGGTAACTTTGATAGCGGGATAATCATTGTAAGTAACAAAATTAAACTAACTAACTATTGTAAACTAACTATTGTACCTATTTCTTTTAAAATGTTTCTTTTGTTTAATTTATGTTTTTTTGGTGTACAATAAAGTATTAAATAATAATAATAATAATAAACACCCGGCATGGCTCAAAAATACCAGAACCCAGTGCCTGTACTATAATGTAGAAAAAATTATTTTTTAACATTGTTTTGCAATAATTTCCTAACAAAGTAGTGTTTTAATGAACTTTTTTAATTTTTTTTTTAAATATTATAGATGTATGTGAATAAAGTAGTCCAATATATGACACATTTTGATTTCATATTCGGAATTTTATGATATGAGAGTAGATAAATAATATTTTGAGGTGTTTAGCTAGTCACATAATTATGTATAAAATCATACAGCATGCTAGACATGAGATGTAACTAGAGAATTAACCTGAGTTGTTAATTTAATGTATAGTGTACTAATTATACATTGTAAAGTGTGTTTCTCATGTTACGCATGAGGGGAAGTGTTGTAAATAATTAAGTTGCGATTTGTCTTTATAAATAATAATTGTCGACACTGATTTATTATCTGTGACTATTGATGCTACAGTTCTGTTGCATGTTTTATCTGTGGTGTCAAAACTCGAATTGTACTTTTTCTTCTCTCGCTCTCTGCCTCGGCGTCCCGTCGGCCATTTTGTACAGTGCTAATTAAAATTAAATATAATGATCCACGGAGAATCCTCTTTTATTTCCAAGAAAAACTGCTCTTAAAAAAATTGGTTGTCTGTAAAGTTAGTTTACGGAGAATAATTTTACGTGATAACGTCATAAGAAAACATTGCCTATCGCTTGTTCCACGCTCTCACTTGCACGCGGTACGTGATAATGAGTCATGCTTTTCCGTGCGTGTAGCCGACGTTCATCGATTTATATCATTATCACGTCAAATTCTGTGATTTTTTGCATAAAACAATTAGTTACCTTCCTTCTACATAAAATACAAGATCTATCTATCTATAATATAATAAAACTGTAACAGATCCAATTCTGTACATTGAAGATATTTGGAAAATTTTTATTGGAGGGCACTCCATAATCGATACTGAAGCCAAAACTGCAATTTTTTTCATTTTTGTCTGTCTGTCTGTCTGTATCTTGGCCGCGCATCACGCCGAAACTACTGAATGGATTCGAATGAAACTTGGTACGATATGAGTTTATACTCCGAGGTAGGACATAGGATACTTTTTATCCCGAAATTCAGCATGGTTCCCTTGGGAGAGGGGAAGAAAGTTAAAACGTGTATTTAGCTGTAATTCATTAACGCGTAGTTCGATTTAACTCATTCTTTTTTTGTTAGAAAGGTAGTACTTTAAGTATTGTCCCGTAAATATTTCAAGGTCATAAGTTATTTAGTTCAGAAATGACAGATATTTATTGGGTTCAAATAACTTGAGACCCGGATCTTTGAACGTACTTCTTATTTGAAACTGGTGTGCGATTAAATTTATGTTTGTCGATCTGTCTATTTGTTCCAGCTAATTTCCGAAACGGCTGGATCGATTTTGACGGAACTTTCAATGGCAGATAAGTGATGTTATATGGAGTAACTTAGGCTACATTTAGTTTTGGTACAAAAAAGGATTATGGGATCCAATCCGATCCTATATAAAAACGTATATCCATGCGGACGAAGTCGCGGGGGTCAGCTAGTAATATAATAAAACTGTAACAGATCCAATTCTGTACATTGAAGATATATTGAAAATTTCTTTCGGAGGGCACTCTATAATCGATACTGAAGCCAAAACTGTAATTTTTTTCATTTTTGTCTGTCTGTCTGTCTGTATCTTGGCCGCGCATCACGCTGAAACTACTGAATGGATTCGAATGAAACTTGGTACGATTTGAGTTTATACTCCGAGGTAGGACATAGGATACTTTTTATCCCGAAATTCAGCACGGTTCCCTTGGGAGAGGGGATGAAAGTTAAAACATGTATTTAGCTGTAATTCATTAACGCGTTGTTCGATTTCACTCATTCTTTTTTTGTTAGAAAGGTAGTACTTTATATATTGTCCCGTAAATATTTCAAGGTCATAGGTTTTTTAGTTCAGAAAAGACAGACATTACAACCCTCAGTATCGGGTACAAATAACTTGGGACCCGGATCTTTGAATGTACGGCTTATTTTAAATTGGTTGCGCGTTTAAATTTATGTTTGTCGGTCTGTCTATTTATTCCAGCTAATCTCCGAAACGGCTGGATCGATTTTAACGGAACTTTCAATGGCAGATAGATGATGTTATAAGGAGTAACTTAGGTTACATTTAGTTTAGGTACATAAAAGATTTATGGGATCTGATCCGATCCTATATAAAACCTATAAACACGTGAACGAAGTTGCGGGGGTCAGCTAGTCTATAATATTATTGATGAACATAAGTATTTATGTTAAGAGCCCTCTCCATGGGAGCGACAAATCGTTGGTGAGTGGAGTCTAAAACAGTGATTTCTGCATTTAGAGAGCGAGACGTCTTCAGTATAGAAGAGTACTAAAAATATATACATAAATAAATAATAAATTAATTAAATAAATAAATTTTGCTTGAGATATCATGATTTTTAGTGCAAAACGGCAAAGTAAAAAGATGCAAATCAAGGTTTGGAATTTCGCCTATTTTAGCAAATATTTGGCAATTTTTTATATGAACTAAAGACATTTGTAATTATTATGAAGTAACCTATGATAAGATTTCGGTCGTTTTTCAATTTTCTAGTTTCTTATATAGTTTATTTACGCACGAAGTTGCCCCAAAATTTGCCCAAAAATAGTGATTTTTCATCGTCATAACTTTCAAAATAAATATAATTTTACTAATATTTTTATTTTAAGGCATAGGTAATGGAGATATAAATTGATATCTGGCTTAACTTTAGACCTATTGCGACAAATATTAGAATGATAGGCGTAATACGTTTGTATGGAAAAGCGCGTGAAGAGAGCGGCCTTAATGCCCGGGCTACACGAGGCTAGTTTTTCAAGCTAGGATAGCAAGCTAGTGTCAGTAAGCTAGCAAGCTAGTACTTCTGGCTTCGTGTAGACAAAACTAGCTTCGTTTCTAAGCTAGTAAACTAGTAAGCTAGTTGACAAGCCAGGGCAGTTTTTAATAGGATGGAGTTCTATTTTTTAGGCTAGTAGCGCCCCCACCACTGATTTTACTATCCTGGCTTGTGTACTAGCTTCATGTGGCCGGCGAAGCTAGTTTTCAGTTGACTCATAAGCAGTAACCACGCGTTTTGTTTGTTTTTCTCCGCGACGTGTTTTTGCGATTTTAAGATGCCCAAACTAATTACGGAGATTAATTTAAAGTTCGCACAATTGTACCGTGACCATGAATCATCCACGATCTATAAATGATCCACGGTCATCTCTTCTTAAAATCCACGGTCTTGTCCACACCCGTTTTTGTAATTCATCTTCTAGTGCGAATTGGCACAGTTTTTGAAGTAACTGTTTCAGTCGAATAGTATTTTTTTTCGCGTGCAGTTCATTTTGGACGTGTGGTCACCTCAGTCACAGCAATAATACTAGCTTAAAATAATATAGCCTCATGTAAACAGAACTAGCATATTCCAAGCCAGGTCAGCTAGCCAAGACAGTTTAAAAGAGAACTAGCTTGCTATCCTAGCTTGAAAAACTAGCCTCGTGTAGCCCGGACATAAGTAAAGTTCATTAAATGTATGTACAGCAATGAAGAGAAAAAAAGTCCAACAAACTCCAAAGATGACGATAGACATCTAACACATCTAACAAGTCGAGAGCGATGGCATCCCTATGTGGTTGACGTTCAGTCTGCTCGCACAAAGCGCTTTCGGTCGACGTTTCTGATACGAACCGCTAGGGTGTGGAACGCCCTTCCGGCTTCCGTGTTCCCCGCCTCGTTCGACTTAAGTACCTTCAAGGCAAGAGTGAATAGGCATTTTCTAGGCAACCGCGTTCCAACTTAGACCTCATCATTGCTGTTCAGGCATGATTGTCGTCAAGCGTAAGCCTATTTTGCAATAAAAAAAAAAAACACTCGTTGATACAATGTAGACCGATAAGCGAAAGCTAGCAAGCACAGAAACTTGTAAATAAAGATAATAATTTATGTTGGACGTCCAATGTTCACTTCCCCCATTGGCGCTTGTTGGACTAGTCTGGACATATCAATGTAAATTTTGGCTTGTTGGACTAGTCTGGACATATCAATTTAAATTTTGAAGTTACCTTAGTTAGATCCGTGGCTGTACACTCAATGAACACATTCTTGGTGTGTAAGGTGATCTTGGAATGATCACCGTTGATGATCGGTGGCATGGACAGTACGACGCCGTTCTTGTCCTTGATCACGGGGTACACTGGGCTGTCCCTGATGATCCCTAGGTATTGTTTCAACTGGGCATGTGTCTAAAAATCAATCAGATGCTTGCTAAGCTTGGTTAACCATAGAACATAGAGGAAGTTTCAAATGCCATCCATGGAAAATATTATGTTAGCTTTTTATGGTGTCAATCGAAACCCAAGTTTAGGGATTAGAAATGTTAGGTTTTGAATAAACTTTTTCTGATTTATTTAGTATTAGCTTTTGTCCATGATTCCGTATTTTTAGCCGCGATTTTTAAAAATTCTCTAGAATCTACACTGCGTTTCTAGATGCAAGGTTTCTAGGTGCATTCGAACACCTTGGGGCACTGGGACCTACTCTCTATGGGTACTTAGAGCAATGTGTCTCGGCCATTGCCACTACAGCTTCGCGACTAGATGAGCTATGACGCTAACTCTGATTCTTGTACGGATTTTCTCATTTCTAATGTGTTGAGTCAAAGTTTCTTTATTCAATGTCAGTCATACAACTAGGAAGAAGTGAGATAATGCTGTTAATTACTTATGACTCACAATAACTAAAAACTAAAGCTACATATCAGAGTTACAAATATGCGCGGTCTGAGGAAAACCCACAAAAAACTCAGCTGGGTATTTTTATTCACCATCTCACAATATTACCTATTTATCCTGCAGGGTTTCTCTGAGTAGGTATAGCTATTTTGGTTTATGCTATCATTAAAATAATTATAACATCACAAGCTTATTAAAGAGTCAGTTAATTCGAATTTACGGACAGAGACATATTTGTGTAGCATTTTCATGAAAATTATATTTTCTTATACATTTAGCATTTGAATCTTTCCAGCATCAATAAATTATTTCATGGATAACTGAAAAATTCTTAACTGAGCCTTTATGAGCATATTAATATGTAACTTACAGAATACATTTCCATGAGTTCAGGAGCTGTCATTTCTTTAGTTTGATTGAGGGCTTTGAATTTAATCTCATTCGGTGGTAAGGCGTCGTATACAAAAGGTCCATTTATGGTGTCCAAGTCATGAGTACCGATGGCTACAAGACTTCGTTTCCTGCAGATATTCTGGTGCAATTTGTCCTAGAACATAAATTTGAAAATTAAGAATGATGCAGATTTTATGATTTATAACTGTTGGGAAAAAGGATTGCTATTTATATACAGAAGTATCCAGAATATTTTAAACATTTATGTTAATTCAGCTTATTTTTAAAAGAATTTTGAAAATTTGAAAGAGTTGTAAAAGCATTTTGAAATTAGTAGATGTATTATGTGAAGCATCAGTGAAGCTCACAAATATATTATGTGAAGCATGATTAAAATATTATATATAGATTATATGGATTACCATTCAATCTCCCAAGAAAAAAAAAATAAACAAAATAGAGCATAAAGGCAGACTAACAAGTATAAATTGAAGATTTAAAAAACCCCCGACATTCGCCATTTTGTGGCGGCGGCCATCTTGAATTTGCAATAGTGCTATTCTGCTAGTCAAGCCCTTTCATTTGATACCCATATTGAGGGTGTTGTGATAAAATATGTAATCCGCCATTTTGTAGCGGCGGCCATCTTGGATCGAGTTTCATCAAACATAGCTAACAACACTCTCGACTAATTTACCTTTCAAACAAAAAAAACCGCATTCAAATCGGTCCACGCGTTTGAGCGCCACAGGGGAACAGACAGACACAGACACACACACACACACACACACACACACACACACACACACAGACACGTGAAACTTATAACACCCCGTCGTTTTTTCGTCGGGGGTTAAAAATGATTTTAAACAGCAATTTAATACTGGATTTACCTGCAGGTCAATGAAACTGTTATAGCTCTCTTTAGTGAAAGAGACTCCTTTGAGCACGGCTGCAACTGCGTATGGTCGTATCTGGGCAGTTGCTGGGGTCAAATGTAGAGAGTAGATGTCTTCATATTTTGCCAGCTTGTATGCTGGTGGATCTTTTCTGAATAAAAAATAGTTAGCAAATCAGTAACCTAATTAAGGATCAAATTCAGAGTCACTTAATGGTTATTTAAGGAACTACTTATTGTACATATATAGATTCAAAAGTTCAGTCTCAGAATCAGTTAACACTTCATAAGTATAGCATAAATATTTACAGCTCATTAAGAGATATTAAATCTCAAAAGATATAATAAGTTTATGAGTTATATGGAATCATTTTTGGCAATTATATGTAGGTCATACGAGTATTGTGGTAAAAATCATAGACACTGACCACATAATTATATAATTTTTTTCAAAATTTAGGTGTTGTAAAATATTTTTTTGCATTTACATGCTTAATAATGTTGTGAAGACAAATTGATTACTTTTATGGCTGAAAGCCTAACAAAATCTATTAGATTAACCATTTATTGATTACATATCAAGTTATTGACCATTTGACTTATTTGCTGGACAAATTCCACAGCCAACATCATGCTACCATCACATACTTATAAATATTCAAGACCCTCGATGACCTACTGTCATGAGAACTGTCAAAATAGTTGAAAAATGAAAATCAAAGAATGAGCATTTAATTTTTTGACAATTGTTTTTTATATTGAAATAAAGTTCAATCCACTTACTTGCCCTGGAAAACTAGTATGCCATTGACCAGTCCTTCCAAACAGAGGAGGTCATATCTGTTAGCAGGGATGTCTATTCTGTATAATATTTCCTCCGAGACTCCAGTGCCCGCCTGGTCCCCTTGTTCCTTGATGAGCATCTGTTTTTCTGTGGTCTGAAAATGAATAAAGCTATATGTAAGTTTTCCTGTAATATTATGTATAATACATACTGTAATACATACTGTCAATCAGATACAAGCAAGAGATATAAAAATAACATTACACAAAATAAGTGTATATTATTTATAATTTAACATCTTGACTGTACCATATTTTTAGCATATAAATATTTTATTCACTCAAACCCATTACACAGTAAAATATGCAATACCTTCACACAATTATTTTATTTAACTTAAATATAAATAATATACTTACAACTTCATCTAACTCAAGCCCAAATTCAAAACACAAATCTTGAAATTCTTCATCAGCTAAAATCAAAGATAAAGTTAAAATCAAAGTTCTTTATTCAAAATTTATAAGTTACACTTTATGAACAATTTATGAATGTCAAGTACATATCCAAGTAATAGAAGTGGGTTATTGGTGATTTCTTACAAAAACTTAAAACTAAAGCTACGAGGGTTTAAAAGACGCCCTGGTCTAAGAAGAACCCACAAGAAACTCAGCCAGGAATTCTTATTAATATCACCATCTTATAATATCATTAAAACGAGCTGGCATAATATCATTAAAACGAGCTGGCATAATATCATTAAAACTAACTAACTGTAAATTAATAATTATTTGCTACGAGAAATAATTAAATTACTTACTTAGTGTATTTTTTACTTAAATTGATAACTTACTGTAGGTTTTTCCTAAAGCAGAAAAGAGAGCGTCACGTTTCAACGATATTGTCGGCATTGTTGTAAAAGTTTATGATAAATAAATTGTTTAAAAATCACTACATTAGACTATGTATTTAAATAATTTATAGTTATTTTCAAATTTAATATTTAAAAAATGATCACAATTTATTCACTGATGAAAATCACGAATTTCAAAATTCACAGATGAGCATGTGAAAATGACGTTCACATGACGTTTTGAACACGTTTTGACTTTTCAGCAGTATGACCAGATTTTATTTGACGAATTACTACTTGTGGAGGTGAAAATTTATTAAAATCTACTAATTTCCATAATTATGGAATAGTATAAGTATGTACTGAAAATGTACTCCATTTCCATTTTTTACTTTTGTTTTATACTAATATCAATAAAATGAAGAAAAAAATCACCATAAATCAAAATTATTCATTTATTATTATAAAATATGCTGTAGAATAAGCCCCGCAATTTGGTATTGCGCCTGGCCGCCATTTTCATGACCACCACTAGACAAACGTCGGTACCGTTGACAAAAACTGTTTGCAGAATACGCGTATCGAGTTTTGATAATAATTATTGTAAATTCACACATTTTGTTGTTATTGTTGTTTTAGTGCCATAACCCACTGACGCGACACGTCGCGCGCGGCAAGCCGCAGGTAGTCGCGTGCGGTTTTATTTTCCATATAAACTCTATGCAAACGCTTGGCACATAACCCACTAGCGCGGCACGGTCGCGCTGTCGCGCGCGGCTTGTCTTTGAATGAAAAACCGCGCGCGACATCCGGCAGCGCGCTACACGTTTTTACATGTAGGACGTTCTAAAAATAGAGGATGTATCCAGTATCTATGTTTCGCTTTTTTGTGACGGCGGTTGTAATAAAACAATAGTGCTGCGATCTCTTCGACCTCAATTTTAAGACTGAGTGTTTTTGCCGCGCCCTGTCGCGCGTGCTGCTGCGCCTCGAAAAAAACGCACGCGGCAAGCCGCACGCGACGTGTCGCACCAGTGGGTTATGGCACTAATACTGGCGCAAAGACAGATTAATTGACGAGTTATTTATTATTTAATAACACAGAAAATGATAGTAATGCAGACTAATGCAGACACAACAGACTGAAAAAAAATCCGAATCTGAATTACAAGAATGTGAAGAAGAATCAGTGAAGTTGAAGAATTAAGATAATTTCTCCATTTAAAATCTACAAAAGCTGAAAAGTGTTTGTTCATTCGGTCTAATTTATTTATAAAAAAAAAAAAATTGTTTCCGACGGTATATTTTCGTTTCGTCTGACGTCGCGCTGAAGTTAATGTGACAAGGTTCCAGCGCAATAGCAACGTGCCGGGGTTATTACGATCAAATTTTAAACATACTTGATTGAATACCTATAAATCAAAATAAAGATATGAAATAATATTAATAATGTTAATTAAATTATAGTTCCTCATCTTTATTTTGGTTTATATTTTCATACAGATTTTTTGAGTCCATTAATTAGATTTACAAATTACTAACTAAAGTGGGATTCCCTGAATGCTTTCTCTCTCGTATTTCTGAATCAGATAATCTTGATATTTGGATTCCTTAGAAAGTGAGAATACCCCGCATCAAAAAGTTTCACACAGAGCTGTCATCTCAAGCCAAAAAAGTACCGAAAATTCAAAATAATCTAAAAAATGTGAATTCTACCAAAATATATCAAATATTATTTACGTACTAAATATTGCCGCCAATACCTCAAAAACTACGAAAAAAGTATAAATCTACTAAATCTGGTCAGGCTGCTTTTCAGTCGTTTGACTTTTAGACTTTGTCATTTTGATTTGACAATTTGACATTTTTGACGTAAATAACAGATAATGAAATCAAGCTATTATTTTTAACTGGCATCACAGTTCAGGGTTTTTACGGGGTTTTTGCTTTTTTGGAGCTTGTAGTTTACTATACAAAACGTAAAGATCGACCAGAATCTTTATCTTTTTTGTGGGAATTGTTTTACCTCTGGTAACATTACGAAACGTCAGAATTCCAGGGAATTAGTATAGATCGACCAGAATCTCATGAAAAATACGGGAATGAAATTCCAAAGTTAGCAACACTACGGCTGCCCTAGCGATAAACTAAGTAACTGTCATTTTTTGTGAAATTGACTTTTTTGCATTAACAAAAGTTTTATGTCGACTAGTTTTTTACCACAGTTTAATATTTCAAATAACTTGAACCGTTTACTGAAATTTGAATTGCCCAAACAAAGTAACTGCACACACTAACCCGGAATATAAATGCAAAACCAAGTAAACAACAAGCACAACACAAAAACAAAGTAGTTAATTGGATGTTGATTACTTTGTTTTTGTATTTAAAATGCAGTTGCTTGATTTTTCGTTTCGTGAAACGATCCCAGGTAAGGTGTTCTAAATGTAATTACTTTGTTTATCACTAGGGCCGCCGAGTTAACCTAGTGTTGCTTACTACAAAATTTAATTTCCCTATTTTTCATGAGATTCCGGTTGACTTATACTATACCCGTATTATAGATTGACCAGAATCTCATAAAAAATAGGGAAATTAAATTTTGTAGTAAGCAACACTAGGTTAACACTAGGTTAACTCGGCTGCCCTAGTGACAAACAAAGTAATTACATTCAGAATACCTTACCTGGGATCGTTTCACGAAACGAAAAACCAAACAACTGCATTTTAAATACAAAAACAAAGTAATCAACATCCAATTACTTTGTTTTTGTGTTGTGCTTGTTGTTTACTTGGTTTTTGCATTTATATTCCGGGTTAGTGAGTGCAGTTACTTTGTTTGGGCAATTTAAATTTCAGTAAACGGTTCAAGTTATTTGAAATATTAAACTGTGGTAAAAAACTACTCGACAAAAAACTTTTGATAATGCAAAAAGTCAGTTTCACAAAAAATGTCAGTTATAGATCGACCAGAATCTCATGAAAAATAGGGAAATTAAATTTTGTAGTAAGCAACACTAGGTTAACTCGGCTGCCCTAGTGATAAACAAAGTATTTACATTCAGAATACCTTACCTGGGATCGTTTCACGAAACGAAAAAACAAGCAACTGCATTTTAAATACAAAAACAAAGTAATCAACATCCAATTACTTTTTTTTTGTGTTGTGCTTGTTGTTTACTTGGTTTTTGCATTTATATTCCGGGTTAGTGAGTGCAGTTACTATGTTTGGGCAATTTAAATTTCAGTAAACGGTTCAAGTTATTTGAAATATTAAACTGTGGTAAAAAAACTACTCGACATAAAACTTTTGTTAGTGCAAAAAGTCAATTTCACAAAAAATGTTAGTTACTTTGTTTATCGCTAGAGCAGCCGTAGTGTTGCTAACCTTGGAATTTCATTTCCCTATTTATCATGGGATTCTGCTTGATCTATACTTTGTTTATCGCTAGGGCAACCGTAGTGTTGTTAGCCTTGGAATTTCATTTCCCTATTTTTCATGAGATTCTGGTCGATATATGGGTAAGGACCAAATTTTTGACTTATGTAGACTTGCTGCGTTGTCCAACATATTTGTGATCAAAATTAAAAACTTATAGACAAATGAGAATAGTTTTCGATAATAAGTAACAAAATACAACATATTATTAATAGAAATATCAATTATTTATCTGATTTCTTGGCTTTATTTCTCCATATAAAACGTTTTAAAATAATTTGTCTTTTTGGCGCTATATAAAAGAAGCATGTCCCAACCTGACTCACTCAGAGCATATTTGCTGCAGTTTTTTTTTTATGAGAGCTAGCATTTGTAATTTTATATTCATATGACTTCACTAATATTATTAATATTTTATACAGTCGAAATCACAATAATAATTGTTGTTTTAATTTTTACGGGTTATAACACATACGTCCTAAATTTATTTCCGTTGTAATACTTTGGTTGTGCGACGTCATAATTTCGGATCATTCAACGGACGACAGTAATTTCGTGATTCATTAGTATGGGAACATTATTATCTTACTGGAAATCAAATTTAGGATTAATCACCATGTTGTGTTTTCTGTCATTTGAGCAATATGTTTGGAAGGTCATGGTGTGTCATTAATATTTTGTGACTTTATGTGAATTTAATTAGTATTTTGTGTAGATTTACTATTGATCTAATCTGTTACTTCAAATAATTGTATAATTTACTATTATAAGGCACCTTGAAGTTATCGATTCGTAGTTAAATTTGTGATTTGTGGCACTTGGAAGGTTAGGTTTGAAGAATTTTCGTTCCATTGTGAGACGAGTAACACGAAATTGTGCGACGTGTTACAACGGAAATTTGTAAAGGTATGTATACAATAATTATTACAAACGAATATTACAAAATAATTAATGCGAAAGCGTGTTTGTTAGTTAGCTTCGCCCGCGTGAATTCGGTTTTAAATAAATCCCGAGGGAATCGTGGATTTCCGGTTCCCGTTCCCGCTTCCTTTTCCAATCTTTATACCTACTATCAAGGAAATTTGCTATAATAATGTACCTATAGCTGTAGCTATAGATTTCGGTTTTTTCAAATTTCCGTGGGAGCTCTTTGATTTTCCGGGATAAAAAGTAGCCTATCTGTTGTGCAGGGTATAATCCTTTCTCAGTTTCAAATTTCAGCCAAATCCATCCAGTAGTTTTTGCGTGATTGAGTAACAAACATCCAAACATCCACACTTTCACATTTATAATATTGTTATAGTATGATGGTATAAATTATTGTTAATTTCACTAAAGGAGTATATATTATGTATTTCAAAGTAAAGAATTTGTAACCGATTTTGTTTTTCAAAATTAAATGTCTTAATTTATTTCTTTAATTACGATTTTTTATTGATAAGTAACTAACATCTTTGTACTATGTACACATGCCCCAATAATTCTGTTGTGTTACTGCATTTTCCAGTGTGACACATTCCGTTGTGATTTCCGTTGTACAACAACGTCAAAAATTTGGTCCTTACCCATATACCAAGATTATTATAATCTATCTATGGACACTGGAATTTGAAATCTAGTCTGATTTTTAATTCTGACAGTTGTCGTTTAAAAATAGAATAATGTATTTGTATGAAAAACAGGGTTACTGCCTTATGTTCGATTTTACCCCAAACTAAAGTACCTGAAGTATCTGTCAGGCATTTGTCATATCTACATGAGGCAATTAATTGTTATTTATAATATTATGTAAGTTTTGATTTTTTTGGGACTGCTTTATCTTTGGTATCATTAAGAAATGTCAGAATTCCACGGAATTAAAAATGAGACTATAAACAAAACGTTGACGCTTTAGCCTTGAACAAGTCTCTGTTGTTTTTGTCTCGTTCTCGCCCTACTTAAATAAAGTGTGTGAGGTATATTAAAACATCACTACTCTGATTTTTAATTCCGTGGAATTCTGACATTTCGTAATGTTACCAGAGATAAAACAATTCCCACAAAAGAGATAAAAAATTCAAAACTTATGTAAATAAAATTCAACTGCCTCATGTAAATATGACAAATGCCTGACAGACACTTCATGGTGATAATGTCATTCGAGTTCCATTTTTGAATAAATTTTTTCAATGTGCTTCTTTTGTGTTCTATTGCTGTTAGCGTGCACTTTCTAGTTTTCACTCTTAGCGATTTCTATTTTACGGCAAAACGACTATTTATATTATATACTAGATTATGCCCACGGCTTCGCCCGTGTGGATTTAGGTTTTTAAAAATCCCGTGGGAACTTTTGATTTTCCAGAAAAAAAAGTAGCTTATCTGTGGTAACCCGTCCCCAAAACGGAAAAATCCCGTGGGATCTCCACGATTTCGGAATGCAATTCCTTACAGCATCAGGGTTGAGGAGTTGGATATGTACCTACTCGAGTTCATACAACGATAAAGTCTTTAATTGGTACCCCCAATATCAATTTAAATAACCGAAAGTGTCTAAATCCCATTAGTTTTGGGGATCAGGTCCACTACAGCATCAGGATTGAGGAGTTGGAATCCAAATCCTTTATAAAATAGGGTCGCAATGTTTCTCTATCGATTAAAAAAAAACTACGCAAATCGGGTCAGAAATCTCGGAGATATCGGTGTACAAAGGTAGAAAAACATAACTCCTCCTTTTTGAAAGTCGGTTAAAAAAGTAGCCTATGTTACTCCCTGGTTAATTCTCTACTTGTAGGTGAAAGTCCCATTAAAATTATGCCCACGGCTTCGCCCGTGTGGATTTAGGTTTTTAAAAATCCCGTGGGAACTTTTGATTTTCCAGAACAAAAAGTAGCTTATCTGTGGTAACCCGTCCCCAAAACGGAAAAATCCCGTGGGATCTCCACGATTTCGGAATGCAATTCCTTACAGCATCAGGGTTGAGGAGTTGGATATGTACCTACTCGAGTTCATACAACGATAAAGTCTTTAATTGGTACCCCCAATATCAATTTAAATAACCGAAAGTGTCTAAATCCCATTAGTTTTGGGGATCAGGTCCATTACAGCATCAGGATTGAGGAGTTGGAATCCAAATCCTTTATAAAATAGGGTCGCAATGTTTCTCTATCGATTAAAAAAAAACTACGCAAATCGGGTCAGAAATCTCGGAGATATCGGTGTACAAAGGTAGAAAAACATAACTCCTCCTTTTTGAAAGTCGGTTAAAAAAAACTACGCAAATCGGGTCAGAAATCTCGGAGATATCGGTGTACAAAGGTAGAAAAACATAACTCCTCCTTTTTGAAAGTCGGTTAAAAAAGTAGCCTATGTTACTCCCTGGTTAATTCTCTACTTGTAGGTGAAAGTCCCATTAAAATCGGTTCAGCCGTTCCGAAGATTAGCCTGTTCAAACAGACAGACAGACAGACAGACAAAAACTTTAAAACCATGTGATTCGGTTATGGTACCGTTCAAATAACCATATGAGCTTAATATGAGGTAGTTATTTTGAAATTACAGACAGACACTTCAATTTTATTTATTAGTATAGAGTATAGATTATTACGCGGCTTAGGGCTTTTTATGTTGACAGGGAATTAAAGTAGTTTGGGGTAAAATCATACTTCGTAGATGTTAACCCTGTTTTCCTTACAAATAGGTACCTCATCTGTAAATGACAATGACAGCTGTCAGAATTCCACCGAATTAAACAGACTAAAATGTGAATGAAACTTCACTAAAATATTTAAGGCGCAGTGTCCAGTGTATTTATAGATTATAATCTTCTTGGATGTTACCTACCTCGACCACAGCCTCGACTAAAGTTTATCATTTGACAAATGGCTTATGGCAACATCGAATTGGTCACGTGATTAGTCTGGGTTTTGCAAACGGTGAGTGGAGTGCCTTGTCATCAGTCCTTTGAGTTTTTGGATGATTTTCTTTGGAATTCATATTCAAAGTGAGTAATTTGCAAAGAAAATTGATAATATTGTACTACATTTAAGTCAAAGATGGTGTTTGACCGTGACTGTGTGATGTGCTTCTATATGATGAAATCGTACCTTGTTCCGTGACTAGTGGTACAGTGTGATATGACGCCATTTTCTTCGTGAATGCCAATTATCGAAGTTCTTCAATATTTTCTAACTTTCTTCAGCCCAGCAATACGAGAAATTGTAAATAACTCAATTTTTTACCATCATGCGTATGTTTCTTGTAGCAAGCTTCATTAGAAGTACGTCAACGCATCATCACACTTTCGATAAGTACAGTACTTTGCACGCAATTCATTAATGACACCACCACCTTCTTGAAGGCGTAAATTATGCATAATAGTTTGATTTCCTACTACAGACATGCGTGGAAAATAGCTTACACACGTTGCTGTGATCGTGTAGATTGTATATATGACCATTTTTCTAGAATTTCACTGACATACCCTACATTCTATGTGCACTAATGTGACGTTTTAAAAAAATCTACTTCGATTAATTAATACAGAATGCATCAACTTTACATATTTTTTTATCCTAGTAGTTTACAAAGTTCTCAGGTTTCTGTTTTGAGGATTAATTGCATAGCATTACTCCAATAACATTGAATCTTCATTGTTTGTAACAAAACAATGACAGGCCAAACTGGTTTTTAGGTTAAAACTTTATAAGTGAATTTATTATTTGGTTCTCTGCATTTGTATAAACTTTTATTTATTTTACTTTTGAGCAGTCATCAACAACATAAGGCTAGTTTAAATTATATTTCGGGTTTGAATATTAAGTTAATTTTATTGTAATGTGAATGGTAGCCATTGTTTTTATTCTCCTTGTTCAATTTATTATTGTCCTCGCACCTACTAATGTTCTGTCAATAAACCAAATGCTATAATAATATATGCAGCTTGCTATGTGCTATGCTTTAGCAGTGGTTTTTATATGATTTTTTTTCTTCAAATAATCTGTGATGAGAATTGTTAGGAGTGTTACTGTATTTGTTATCTTAGCATAAAGTTCTTATAATAAGTGTTATTATTTGAAAAATAAATGTGTGTTCTCCCAAAAGTAATAAAAATTGGACAAATAGATATTTTTGATATTGAACTTTGTTTTTTTGACACTCTGGTTTTAGGAATACACATGGGAATAGATCAATGACATTGTAGAATGAGGTTACAGTTCCAAGGCAACCCTTTCCAGCATTGTTACGCCCAGAGCAACCTACATCTAGCCTTCAGGTATTTCTCTAAATTTATTTACTTTTCTATGCAAACTATTTGGTTCTTCCTGTTCTTTTTAATCTCTCGCAAACCTGTCTATTGCCAAGGCGGTGGTCACGATAAAATCTAGTGTGGGAAGATTTATTGTCTACCTACTTTACAATCTATTAAGTGAAAATTATGTCACACATGATTTTTTACCCCCTGCCCCGTCCTGGTCACAACTTGTCACATTTGTGCGACCCTCCCTCCTAAGTGTCACGGCACATATTTTGCAATTTTACATGCATACATACATGCATGCATACACATGCATACACAAACACCATTTTGCATGAATTTGCCAGAGTAATTATTTGAACTTAATTTTTAGGTAGGTACTCATCTTTTCTAATATAAATTGCATAGAAGCATTTAGGGATTTAAGGATTTAATTGATAATTGCAACTCAACTCTTAAACTAATGCAGTTATCACAGTGTATATTGCAATAAATCACATACTATCAGACTGATAGATCGCAAGAGATCCTTGCAAGAGACCTATGTCCAGCAGTGGACGCCTATTGGTTGAGACAACCTCCTAGATTAGCTTGCGCTTAGTAGTGGGTAGTAGTGAGGAAACTGGAAAAACTATTTCCCCTCTACTTGTTCACCATGCCTAATATTCTGGTTTAAACAAGAAACAATTTAATAGGTACATTAAAAGAATCATAATAATCTTGATTATTACACAATTCTTGCAACAGGTACACAATATCATTGAGAAAAATATTTACATGATATACACTACAATTATGAGCTGTTTGCTTGATCTATTTTGTTCTTTACTAATACTTTTATGTGTAAAGATAATATATTATGTCAGCAGTTGCAATGTAGTTGTGATAACTGTAATAAAACTGCATTCAAACTGCAATTTTGCAGTCTGCTTAGAATGATAAGCAGACCTTTGTCAAAATGCTATAGAATAGAATAGATTTTTTTTTATTCAAATACTTTTGAATTGTCAATTGAATCTACCACTGATTCAGAATGCCGTTCCTACCTAGAAGAACCAGCAAGAAACTCAGCTGTGCATACTAAACATGCTAGATCAAGTTTACAATTTATTTTCTCATTACTATCAGGTGGAGTAACTATTCATTGTGATGCCGGTGGATGCTGATCTTTACTGCTCAGACGTGGTGCCGCCTGGTTGTGAGCTGAAGGGCCTTCGCACTTGGAAAGACGTTTGCCTAGTACGAAATTCGCTTTTCCAACATCAGGTTTGTATGTTGCTCTTTTCTATTGAATTTTATGTACTGTATTGCTGTTGCTGTCTGAAGCGATTGTACTACAAAACCTGCAGTGTCACAGCTGCCACCTACCTTTTCAGCTTTCGTGACATTTTCATTTTAGAGTAATAAATATTGGAAGGTCTTGTGTGATAGATTTATTATGAAAAATGCCCAGATTTTAATTCCCAGGTGAATTATTTTCTGAGATATTGTTTATTTATTTCTTATCAAGTGCCTGAATACAAAGTTTCATGGTTTTATCTTCAATAATAATGGCCTGATATACAAACCTTCATCCCCTATTTCAACTCCTTCAAGCCATTTTTCGCGACAAAAGTTAGCCTATATTCTTCTTCAAGACCTAATCTATTTCATCAAAACATTGGTTCAGCGGTATGGCGTCAATGCGTAACAGACAGACAGATTACAGTTACTTTCATATTTATAATATTAGTAGGGATTATATTATGATTCAGATGAATAAGATCATTTCACGTACATAGCTCACATGTCCAAAAATCATAATAATATCAGAGTGCTTAGTCTAAGTTTGAAGCGCTCCAAAACTAAAAGTATACTAGAAGTATACTATTGATCGAATCACAAATGACTTCAGAGCAAAATGAACCCAAAGACTCTTATTTTAGGTCCATTTTACTCTGAAGTTATGGTGATTCAAACAATAGTATACTTATAGTATACTAAAAAGTTTTGGAGCGCTCCAAACTGAGACTACTCTAGCGGCACGCTATGATGGCCGGTTTGACGTTTGTCCGCTCATGAAGTTCCGTATTAATTGATAACGACTTTGAAGGAAATAATTGTATTACTTTATTGACGATAGTGATGTGCAGAGATTCATAAATTTTATCGAATGTAGTTTTAGGTTTAGGACTCAAAATTTATTTATTAAATTGATTTCTTAAATGTATACAAGTGTAGAAAAATCAGTTTGCACCATTTAAGGGGTGAATGTACTTGTGAATATGAACAATTTTCACTATGTGGACAAACCTCTGAAATCGCAAAAAAATATCAATAAATTTTTAAAAATGGAATCTAATACGATCGTCACATAGGATCGCTGGCTAGCACAACTACTACCTCCGGCAAACTCGCGTCAATGCTCAATGCAAAACAAAGCAGTTTCGAATTGACGTTGCTTCGAAAAGTATAAACTGTCAGTGCAATGCGATTGTGATATAGTTTTGACCTGGCTTTGGATTTCAAATATTGATACTGCATTACTGTTGACCCTTGCTCGTTAATTTGGACTCTGTTCAAGCCCTTTGTTGTGGATTTCGTCGATATGACCGAACGTACGCAGAGAACTGTTCTAAATAGTCAGACACGTGAGTTCGTAATACGCCTTCGTAACTATTTCGATCGTGAAGCTCAAAATGGAGGGCCAATTTTACCTATAACGTCAGTGGTTGAACGCGTAGCTGATGCGCTTAATATTGGACAACGAACTGTTAGACGGATAACTAAAAAAAAATATGGCGAGACTGGCACAGAAGAAAATAAACTTCACACACCAAAAAAGAGAAAACGAGCAAAACCAGTCGTAGGCATCGATAGCTTTGATGCCGATGCTATCCGAAGACATGTTTACGGCTACTATTTACAGAAGGAGTATCCAACAAGAAAAAAGTTGGTGCATTCACTGAAGGAAGCTGGATTATTCTTCGGTGGGGAAAGTTCTTTAACGAAGATTTTGAAGACCATTGGATTTCGATACAAAAAATGTAACAAACGCAAAATATTGATGGAAAGATTTGATATAGCGATGGCAAGGTATACTTTTTTACGGCAAGTGAAAGAAATCAAAAATTGGCAAAATGTTGTGTTCTTGGATGAAACATGGCTTAATGCTAACCATACTGTAGGCCGTTCTTGGAACGATGACACAGCAGCATCTACTTCCAAAGTTCCTGTAGGAAAAGGATCGCGACTTATAATTTGTCACGCCGGAACCATCAACGGGTTTGTCGAAGGTTCTCTCATGGCTTTTGCGTCAAAAACCACTGGAGACTAGCATGAAGACATGAATGGAGAAAAGTTTACTGAATGGTTTACCTCAATGTTGTGTAGCCTCCCTGAACCATCTATTATAATTATGGACAACGCCCCATACCACTCGATGCAAATTGACAAGCCACCTGCCCAATCCCAAAAGAAAGCTGATATCGTCGCATGGCTTCGTAAAAATGGCGTAGATGCAAACATGAATATGTTAAAAGCGGAATTAGTACGTCTTTTAAAAGAAAACAAACCAACCAAGATCCGATACGTCATTGACGAAATAGCATTAGAACATGGGCACAGAGTTATACGGTTACCGCCTTACCATTGTGAGTATAATGCGATTGAGTTGGTGTGGGCTCAAATTAAGGGATATGCTGCAAGACACAATACAGAACCCCCATTTACCACAAAAAAAATGCTAAAATTATTAGAAGAAGCTTGTGAACATGTGACTAAAGGAGACTGGGAAAAGGTTGTGAATAGAACTGTTAAATTAATAAGGGAAGATTATGAAAGAGATGTGAAAATAGATAATATTATAGAAAACGAACATATAATTATTAATGTATGTGATGATAGCAGTGACGACAGTGAAAATAGTAGTATGGACGAATCTGATTAATTATGGCCTTTTGTGGCACCTTTTTTGGTATCTTTTGTATTCATATGTTTCTTGTGTGCATATAAAGTATGTATATTCATTTTCGTTCAAATATTCAGTTCGTTCAAATAAATTAAATAAACATATACATTTTTGTTTTATTAAACCTATTTAATCAGGTACAAAAACAAAACTTAATTGTTTTTTGTTCGAGTCGAGAATAAATTGACATTCCACATCACTATTGTAATGTGTCAAACCGGCCATCATAGCGTGCCGCTAGTGTAAGCACTCAGCATGTTGCTATATGTGTGTCCTCATATCTATTGGCGCACACTCTAGATGACGTCCGCGTCATATCGATACGATAAACAGGCTGCGATATGAAAGCGATAGGCAGACTATTCTTCCTTTTGTGGTCAGTCCTTGTTTCACTTGATCAAACAAAATCAACGCGCGATGGCAGTGGCGCGGGCGCAACGGCAATTGCACGACAGCACGTCACACTTAACGCGCGCGTACGCGTGTACAATTTGCGATACTAAAATTCTATGAAGCACGTTACGCTGTGCGTCACGTATGTACATATGCGTATTTCGCAGTGTGGACCTGTATTTAGTTCTTTACATTATAATATTATATTAGTTCTCGAAGTCATGCGTTGGACACGCTTCCGTCTTGCATTTTGTGTTTTTCAGGCTTTAACCATTATGAAATATCAAACCTATTTCTTTTCCATATCTCGTCACGACGATTTATTTTATAGGACAAAAAAGTGATAATTTTTCAGTAAGTATTAATATTCTTCATTAGTCTACTTGATTTTATTAGAATTAATTACATGACCTTTGTTCAGTAACTTTGAACTTACAACTATCACATACTCATACGAATTGCGATATTATTGTGTGCGTTCAACAAACATTTGTTAAACATAACTAACTCAGCCCGATTCTAAGTCAAACATGTAGTTTGAACACAAGTTTTTATTTTAAGAAAAATCCGCGAAATCGCCCATCATGCATTTAGGTATTTTAAATCCCGTGGGGATTTGATTGAAGGATACGTGGGCCGTAGACCAAAAATCTTTTCTCATATATGAAGTGGGCTCGCTATTGACAATGGAAACGGGAAAACGAAACGAAAACTGCCTTACGTTGTGCATTTTCAGAATATCCTTTGCAAAACTAATGGTTTATAGCCAAAATTCACATGTGCTTGTAATAGAAAAACGATTACCAACTGGTTTCGTCATTCATCCAGTACATTACTCTTTCGTTTGAACAAATAACAATTATCCAAACTCCAAGTTGTTTCGTAAAAGTTTCGTCAATTACCTTGATATTTTGGCAGCGCGAACCATCTTTGTGAAGTCCAGAATCCGGTATCACGTGTTCCGATTCCGTTTATTGTTCTGCGTCTTTATGGCACTGAGAAGCAAGAGTTCATGCAGTTGTTATTAGTCATCATTTGTTTACTTTTTGCCGACTGTAAACAAAGCGTGCGCGACGAGGGAAGGGGTTGGTCATTATGCGTGTGTTTGTCGCACCTACTGGGGGTTTGATCGGGTCGTGCAGCGCCGCGATCGTCTGCAAGCCGCGTAGCTGTCGAGGTCAGCGCCCTTGCCCAGGACTAATTTGGGGGAGATCGACGACTCGCGCCGCCGCTGCTTTGTCTGCGTCCATCGCTCCCGCACCAATCTCGTCCTCGTCTGCTATACCTTTGTCTGCACCTGTTATATCGTAGAAAAGTGCACTTATTCATTGTTGCTATTTCTTGCTCTCTCTTTTTTTTGATCACTAAAAGAACCGATTTAAGACGTGTACAAAATAATTACTGCTTGCTGTTTTGTCTTCCTTCCCACTAATTTTTGCATCTTCTTCCTTATTGTAGTATGCTTAATTGAGGAAATTACTATTCCAATATTATATTAGTAAAGCTATTATGAACGTGATAAGAGCCGTGAGCCATAGTTGCCTAATATAATTTCGGAAAAGCCATGAGTAAACGCGTCGTTATTTGTTTATGACTTATGAGTCATCCCCATCAGTTAATTGTAAATAATTTAACGAAGTTCATTCGAATTGATCTCCTTTCTCGTGTCCTCGTGAGCGTGAACTATGTATGTTTTCTCGGTAGTCGGTAGTGTGGTGTGGCATGTGTTTATCAGTGGTGTGGCTGCCCGGCGCTTGTTTGTATCGGTGAGTGCGTGCGCGTGTGAGCAGAGTGACGCGAATAAATGGCTGGCGAGCGGCTCGGGTGGGCAGCGTGAGTCGTGACCGCTTCTCTCTGTTGCCTGGCAAGTCGGCTAGCGCGCTCAGTTGGTGTAACTGCGCCGCGCGCGTCGGAGCTCGCACACGAGGCCGATACAAGCCTGTTGTGGTTCAATATCGTTTCAATATCGGGTGCGGGTAATGCATCTTATCTACTCCGATAATAGTGCAAATTATTGCGCCGTTCTTCCAGTGAAACGTGTTATAAAGTTTTTGTGATCGTGGTGCGCTCGCGAGCGTGTTACCGACGTGGCCATGGGATTGTGTTCACATTGGAAGGTAATGGTTTGCGGTTTCGTATGCATATGTCGGTTTGTCTGTAGCGAAGTGTCGAATGGAGTCTGCGCCCGTCAACTAGACGAGGCTGTTTGAAGGCCGCCGCCCCGACCTTGATGCCAGAAGGTCAATGTCCTTTCTTGTTTAGAACTTTCATGCAATTTTCGATGATATCTACGTGCTTCCAAACAAACATCGGTTGCTTTTTAAAATGTTAGTTTCATCATAATAATATGTAGTTGCGTTATTATTCTACTATAAGTATTCAGAATAACAATTAATTGTATCTGATTTGAAACATCTTGACACCTAACCTTGTGTTCTCTGCATAAGTATCTACACATTGTTGCGGTAAGTGATGATTTCCTGTGATACACACTCGTACTGAAGTCGTTTATTAGACGTGATTCTCTTATCTTATCTATTAATTTATCATTTTACGGTATTAATGTATGTATTTGTTACATGGAGAAGGGTATTAATATATTCTGGAATAGCCAGTGAATTGAGCGGTTACTCAGCGGTTTTATTCTTTTAGTGATTAACTGATTAGTGATTACGGTATAGGTGGTACCTATATTTAAATTCACTAAGCCAAGCTTTAAATGCATAAGATATTGTGCAATGTGCATACCTACAACGATTCTAATAAGGTATATCCAAATAATAGGCAGTTCTACTTCAGATGGTCATTGGATATGATTTTATGACGGCATTGATTGATAAATTATATCCTCTTGCATAACTAGTTTACGGATATAGTGTGTTTTTCCAAATCATCTTTCGTGGATAGGAACTTACGTCTTTATTTTTTTTACCCGACTGGGTATATGTGTTTCACCTGTGTGTATGTATGTCCATTCCTATGTCCGCTTGTAACTAATCAACGGCTCAACGGATGTTGATAAATGATACGTCATTAGATTTGTCTCAATGACGCGAGTGTTATAGGGTACCTAAATTAAAAAAAAGTCAAAATGGCGGACTTTATGCGCTTTAATGTGCGAGCTGAAAAAAAATTTTTTCTTCAAGACCCTCGAGTGGGGTATCAAAATAAAGGGATTCAAAAGGCAAATACGAAAATGTATAAATTTATATATTTGGAAACAATTTGGAGTGATAAATCGTAGAAAATGACCGTTTCCTATGTCAGTTCGTAACTACTTAACGGCTCAACCTATTTTGATAAATTATACGTCATTAGATTTGTCTTGACGGCGCAAATGTTACTGGGTACATAAAATTCATAAAAATTCAAAATGGCGGATTTTATGCACTTTAATGTGCGAGCTGAATCAAAATAAAGGGCTTTAAAAGGCGAGTACGAAAATGTATACAATCTATATGTTTTAAATCAATTTGGAGTGACAAATCATGAAAAACAAAATAAATAACAACTACACTGTAAGTGGTACGGTGGTAGTTTATTAATTTTTTAGTTCGTTTTTTAGCATGGCAGTCGGGTTTTTTTAATTTTTAAATTATAGCTTGTTACCCGACTGGGTTATGTGTTTCACCTGTGTGTATGTATGTCCATTCCTATGTCCGCGTGTAACTACTCAACGGCTCAACGGATTTTGATAAATGATACGTCATTAGATTTGTCTTCATGACGCGACTGTCATAGGGTACCTAAATTAAAAAAAAATTAAAATGGCGGACTTTATGCGCTTTAATGTGCGAGCTGAAAAAAAATTTTTTCTTCAAGACCCTCAAGTGGGGTATCAAAATGAAGGGATTTAAAAGGCAAATACAAAAATGTATACAATTATATATTTGAAAACAAGTTGGAGTGATAAATCACAGAAAATGACCGTTTCCTATGTCAGTTCGTAACTACTCAACGACTCAACCTATTTTGATAAATTATACGTCATTAGATTTGTCTTAACAGCGCAAATGTTACTGGGTACATAAAATTAATAAAAATTCAAAATGGCGGATTTTATGCACTTTAATGTGCGAGCTGAAAAATTTTTTTTTCCTCAAGACCCTCGAGTGGGGTATCAAAATAAAGGGCTTTAAAAGGCCAGTACGAAAATGTTTTAAATCAGTTTGGAGTGACAAATCATGAAAAACAAAATAAATAACAACTACACTGTAAGTGGTACGGTGGTAGTTTATTAATTTTTTAGTTCGTTTTATAACATGGCAGTCGGGTTTTTTAATTTTTAAATTATAGCTTGTTAGATCATGTGATCATATCTTCATTTTGTAATCATTGTGTTCGTAAGGTTTTTGTATTTTGATGTACCTACCTACATGAGTCCTTTAATCTTGTAGAAACAATAAAGTATTTATGGAATATTTTTAAGATAATGAATAGATCTATCAACGTTAGGTCGGTACAGTCTAACGTGATCATTAACTGTGTCCGTGTCTCAAACAATGAGCGCCGCGTCTTAATCACCGCGGCTGAAAGAGAGAGCGATATATGAAACGGCAGATTCGGTCACAGCTGCGTGCGTGTGCGCGCAATCAGCTGACGCTGCGGCGGCCATCTTGGCGAGCGTGCTCCATTGTCGGAGCGTCATTGTGCATGTTTGTGACGCAGTCTTCCTTGGACTGCTATGTCATTGTCCTTTCCGCTTGGCGATGTGCTTTGTTACCGTCGCCGCCCAGCGCTGGGTCGTGGACTCGTATTTGGATTCACTTCCACGCTATTCCACGGTTGCGACGCCACACGGAAGGTTCGCACGAGACCCTGGCTTGTCTATTTTAGGTGTGTAACGTTTCCGCTTTGATAGACATCTATAGACATAGTCATGTCGTTGAATGCGCGAGTGCTAATTTGCGAGGTTCTTCATACCTCGGTTGTAGTCATTTTTTTTTCACAGAACCGATGCCAAGAATTAATTTTATTGACCTCGTTTCACGTCGCGGTGTTTCCGTGTATTTGTGTAGTTTGTTTTTGTTTGTAAAGTTCGCAAAATTTTGGCCGATCTTGGTTTCTCCTTGAATGTTTAATTAAAAAGCAATTCTCGTATTTTTGTGAGGTACCTACGTACCGTACCGACTAATTTGATATAGGTTTTATAGCTAGGTAGATACCTGAGATTGTTTATTATAAGCTCATCTATTTATTGTTCAATTGAATGTAATTAACTATTTTTTTTAGATTTCATGGATCATATTGTGTAGTTTCATTAATAATTAATTATTAGTTCCAAGCATTACCTACCTGTAATTATCCTGTAAATTTATTACTGTCATTTTTTTATAAATAATTACACCTTTACGAATTTCCGTGTACTTTTATTAAATCGCCTCCGGTTTTCGGGGTTATGGCAAGCATTATTTAATTTATTTCTCGAATGCTACGGAAATAGTGTTATCAGTAAGAAATATTATTACCTACATCTTTTTACACGAATGTGTCGACGCTGGTGAGTAGTGAGGGAGTTCTCTGGTCTGCTCGATTTTTCCCACTTACCGTTATTGTTACCGTTGCACGAGTGGTCAGACCTGTATTTTGTCTCGGTCGCTTTAAATTTGATCAATTGAGAGAACGATAAGATTCATGAGTGCTGGGTATGACCTAAATTTAACTCGTACGAGGAACTGTTTGTTGTATAGGTAATCCAAAATCTTTGTAAGGGTGACTGTCCACTGAAGCAATGCGGAGCGGAGACTTTTTCAGCAGACCAATCAGATTATTCATGCCTAGTTGAAAATTATCACTCAATAGTATCATTGGTCGAAGCGAGCACGTCACCCCTCGACTTCGAGGACGCTTCAGAGGACAGGCACCCTTATTACAGTATAGCGTTGGCTTCTACTGAGAATTGAGATGTACCTAGATGTTCGGATGTTTTCTATTAGTGAATTTTCAGTCGTTTCCACTTGAAAAAAAAATTTTTGGATTTGTGGATAGCAGAAAATAGTTCCTTTTCTCGATAGGATAATATAGTCAAACATAAAAGTAAGATAGCGTGGTAGTAATTAAAGAAGTAGGTAACACAGAAGGCTACCGAACGCTAATAATTTTGTTAACAAGTAGGTAGGTAGGTACTATAAATTAAAAATTTAAAAACCCCCGACATTCGCCATTTTGTGGTCACGGCCATCATAGTCAAGTCCTTTCATTTGATACCCAAATTAACGGAGTTGTGAAAAAAAAAATCTGCCATTTTGTAGCGGCGGCCATCTTGGATCGATTTTCATCAAACATAGCTAACAACACTCGACTAATTCACCTTTCAAACAAAAAAAAAACCGCGTTCAAATCGGTTTACCCATTTGAGCGCTACAGGGGAACAGACAGACACACACATACACACACACATACACACACACACACACACAGACACGTCAAACTTATAACACCCCGTCGTTTTTGCGTCGGCGGGGGTTAAAAACAGCGAGAATAAAATCTACGCGCTCGTCCTCTCAATTTATGATGATACACGTGTAGGAAAAGTAAACGTCCTTATTTACCACACGTATTTTATTAGCAAATGGTTCATTGTAGATTCATACTGCTGCGTATAGTTCCTTAGTTATATAATTATTAATTATACAGTATACTACCTGATGCTTCCGACTTATGTCCGCGTGGATACAGGTGTTTTAAAAATCCCGTGAAAACTCTTTGATTTTCCAAGAATAAAACCCGTGTCCGTCTTCAGGATGCAGGCTATCTCTGACCCCAGTTTGTATAACGTCAGGGTAACAGACAGACAGCTACTTTCGCATTTATAATATTAGTTTGGATTTTGGCAGTGGCATTCCACGTGCTTATAATATCACAAACAAGTTTATTTTGCCTGTTTACAAAAAGTAGATGTGATGCTTCGTATACGAAATCTCAATGACTGTAGGTATGTCACCTTTTTGAAGAACCTAGTTTTACACTGATAAAACAAATTCTTATCGTAAGCACCTATAATCTATATACATAGAAGTAACTTCAGATAGAACTGTGTCGATTTTAGTACCTAAGTTTAGCACCTAAGGTTTTAATAGCCAATTTCCCGAGCTCTATAGACATTGATATCTTACCTAGATACACAAAGAAAACGTTAAAATGTGCGTTATCGATCAAAACCATAAGCCAACAGGTGAAATCATGCGGGCAAAGTCCGAACGCAGATGCTAGTTAGGCCTCTTGTACACGTATTTTTGCCGTGAAATATTAGGCCTAGGCCGCACTGCGAAATTTATTCGCGCGAATTTTTTCGCAAAATTCTGTGACATATCTATACTAATATAATAAAGCGGAAGAGTTTGTTTGTTTGAATGCGCTAATCTCAGGAACTACTGGACCGATTTCAAAAATTCTTTCACTGTTGGATATGTAAGTGATCCTTGAGGTGCTATAGGCTATATATGTACCACGGGCGAAGCCGGAGCGGACCGCTAGTGGGAATATATGAAGCTGCACGCACATGCGATTTAAAATTCGCGAGAAAAATATATTAAAATGCGGAATATAAACCGCGCGAATAATTTTCGCAGTGCGGCCCCGCTCTTACGGTTTATTCGCCGTAAACGTAGACACGGTCGCCAGTGTTGTATGGATCACAATGAAAGCTTGTTCACACGTATCCCCGGGGCACTTACGGCAAGCACTCCACGGCACGGCTAAGAAACCGTGCGGTGAACAAGAGGCCTAAGGGCGTTTGTGCACTTACTCGTTTTCGATTCATGTTCGTTTTTTTAATGAACATCATAAAAACAGATACGAAATTCACGAATGACATTTGTGCACTTAATCGTGATTTCACTATACGTTTTAAGCATTTCGTACATAAAACCGTGTTCATAATGTGTGCTGCATTTAATCGTCGTCAGCTTTTCGCACTTCTCTTATACATTCGCAGGCGCCAAAGAATGAAAAAATTCTGGATACACATCCTCTATTGATAAACAGAAGTATTCGAGGAGCATTTATCGATCATCACTTAATGAGACATCATGAAAAAACTTTTTTTAATTACTATCGAATGAATGTTGCTACTTTCGATTTCATATTGTGTCATATAAAATAACAGATTCCTCGGCAAGACACACGTTTTAGAGAATGCATAACTCCAGAAAAAGTGCTGGCAGCAACACTAAGGTAAGTGATTATGAATATTTCACACGGTACGGTTAGTATTAAAATTATCTAAGCATACGTCCATATATTTTGTGAACATCCCAAGTGGACATTACGCTCTTGTAAGAAAACAGTAACAACTAATAGTATTAGAAATGATATTTTTTATGAAATTTTCATATTTTGCTGATAGTTTTTGACTACCAACCACAGGTACGCAAATAAATGTTTTGCTGATTATACTACAACATTTAGGTACATATTTTACTCGAAGTAAAACTAATTTGAATGAAACAAACGATTTATTTTAATGACAAACTAAGTCGGTATTAACTTTTAATAATAAATAATCAACTGCTTTGAATCATATTTTGTTAAAATTCAAGAAATGCAAACGTTTTCCAAATTCACAACATCAGGACTCATTTCTGCCCTCTTTCAACACACCTTTCCACACGCGTCCTTATTTTAAAACGATTCGATGTGAAAAATTCACGAATATATAAACACGAAAACGAATCGAAAACGAGTAAGTGCACAAACGCCCATACAGTTATAAGGAAGGCTACATCGAATCGTGTTTTCACGAAACACGAAAACGAATCGAAAACGAATAAGTGCACAAACGCCCTTAGAGTATTTTAAAACCGTTTGTCGTACAAGTTACAACACATGGTCTTCGCAGGGGGGAAGGCAAGTCACTCGGTGTTCGTTTTTTCTGCACCGGTGTGTGGTTCGTTTTTGTTTGCTTGGCTTAGCTAAGTATAAGTAAAAACTTGTGAACCCTTTTTTTTTGTTGGAGATGAAATTTTTAGAGGAACATTCCTATTAAATTGATGATATCTTTTATCCTCGGGACTGTTCTTCTCTTCATTTATTGTTGATTTAAACCTTTTATAATTTAGAAGATCGGCTGTAAAGAAAGTACCTGATCTATAGGGCAATTCCGTATTACAGTGGCTATGTGATATAGCGGCACACTAGACAGACAAATAACAATCAAACTCCTTATTTGTTATTGGCTAAGTAACTACTGTAACCAACCGAGATGACATATAATTCGTGAGCTCTTTTCGGCGATAGGCACCGACAGGATTAGTGTGGACAGCGTAACCGTGACGCTGTTATTTGTTGGAAACTTTTCGTGGTGTCCAACTGGATTACATAGTTACTGACACAATGGAAAAGCCCTACTGGACTGACCTGACAAAACCAAAGTATTTTGAATACCTTATTTCAAATAAACGTTAATACGATTACAAATTTATTTTCTGTCAAGAAAAACATCGTAGGCTACATTGTGAACGTGGCGTGGCAGCAAAAACTTTGTATTACCAAGCCAATTCTGCCGACGTGTTGCTTTCGCAATTTACGGATGGCGTGTTTTTCGACAGCAAAATATAAATGGCATTATTTCTTAGAAACAAGGTATACAATTACATACTTTTTGTATTATAGAGAGCTGAATTGCAGTTTTCAAAAATGTAAAACTCTCAGTGTTTGATAAATAATAATCTTCTCGAAACATACCTGTTAACTCCTGTTTCCTTTACATAAACTTATTCCATGATTACTCTATATTTATGAAGGTCATTTCGTGTTACACAAGAGATTGTATGTTTGTATGTTAGATAACGAGACGCATTCAGAATAGTCGATTCATTCCTTCCCTTAATCAGATTAGTACGTACGCACCGTCTTCAAAATAGTTAGCAAATTACAGAGGACTTCAGTGTTAGCGCAAAGCAAAGCGGGTCGAGCTCGAATTGCGTAGCGAACACTGCAAGTGGGTCAGCGGGGCGCGCACACTGACGCGCGCAACTCACACACACACGGACAGATGCTTACATCCCAGTTATACTAGCAGATAGGTCGACTCCTAGAACCACTTATCTTAGGGTTTATCACGTCCTGTATTACTAGAAATAACTAATTCCAACTTGATACAAACCACAACATAGAGTCGCTAAGGTTTTCCTCTTAGCTGTATTTACAACATGAATGCTGCAAAATATTAAAAATTGTCCAAGACATAAGTCGACCACTACTATAACATAGACTCCTATATGAGGAGCTGGCGAACAAAACGGCATAATTACACCTCTTGTCAAAATACTTTTTTTAATCCGGTTTTTGGCCTGCTGAACAATCTCAACTTATTTCTATCGAAAACGGTCTAAAACTGCATCAAAATTGCATCCAAAGTTCGTTGGCTTCGAACAAGTCTTAACAGCTTTGAATACTTTTTTTGCTTCTCCTGTAAAATTTCAATTTTATGTAATTATGCCGTTTTGTTCGCCAGCTCCTCATATTATAGTACATTGTCTTAGATTTAATCCTGCCAGAAAAATACTATTTTTGGACTCCTACTACTACTTTTGAACTTGATGATGCTCCATATAGTCATAAACTTCACTATCAATTTCCGTATCAATCTGATGGGATATCCAACTTGGAACAGGGCAATTGAAGTAAGGCATCCCTAATTTTGTGAAGTTTAAAACTAGACTAATTAGAGATAATCTATTCCAATTGACACACATATGCACTCAATAGTCATAAGCCATTGTCCCACTTTTTCAATAGAATAAGACATATTTTGGTCTGCTTCTATCCTAAATTAGTCATCGATTGTCATTTTCGCGAACCTACATGACGACAATTTGGAAAAGTTAACATGTGTACTTGTCTAGTTAGACGAAATAGTTGTTTCTTGACGAGACGAGACCAAGTGGATATTTTGCAAGGGAGGCATCGTTGCAATCTGCGGAATTTTGGAGCCAATTTGTACCAAGGTGGTTACTGTGGTTAGAAATTCCATATTATAAACAACCCGATCTTTCCTGACGTCCAAGTTTTCTTAGATTTTCCCTGTAGATAAAATTTATTGCCTTAACCTTCAGGTATTATGATTAAGGCCTTTAAAGCTTATTATGGCTTCAAAGTGTAGCAATGTAACAGCTGCTATCTGCATATTATTGCGTTCAACCACAATTTTAATATTTAAATACCTTTGTTTTTTATCAAAACCATTACAAAATTATTCATGCTCTGATAATGATGTGCCTAATCTTCACAATCATATTTCGCAATTGCATTATTAAGGAAACCTCTGTGCAAAATTTTAGCTTTCTAGGTCCAAGGGTTTAGGCTGGGCTTTGATGAGTCAGCCCCATGTGTGAGATTTTTCTTTATAATATATTAATAGAGTAGATTAGAAAATAGACGGATTATGAACCATCAGTGAAAGTGTCCAAGTACACCAAGTCAATGGAGATGGCATAAGTCTGTCAAAATATCTCAACACATTTGGCCGTCCATAAAATTGATAGCAGATTTAAATAAATTCCAATGACGCCTCTGTTTACGTAAAAACTTGTATTTACCTAAACCCTTCGTTCGTTTTATTTTTGATGGTGTTGGATCTGTTGTTTTGGCGTTTGTATTACATATTTTCAATGTTTTTACTTATAATTTACACAACACTTCAAAACAAGTCAAGCTGGGCACTTCTTATCTCATCGGTTGCATATGTAAGAGGTTCCGATGAATATATTTACTTACATATATTCCGATAACTAAACTGTACACATGCAGTTTAACTTTGAGAGCGGATTGATTATTATTGTTATCGTTAATCGTGTTTGCCTTGACATGCTTATTTCGCACCGATTTTACAAACATATTGAAATTAAATCTATTTACAAATAGGTAATTAGGTCTACTTGAAGGCAATACAGCATCTTTGTCGGCACTATTAGAAAATAACCTAAGTAATTTTGTCTAAGATTTTTCTGGAACATCACACCCATTGTGGATTTTCAGTTATAATTTCCCAAATAAAATCGTTGATCAACCACGTATGCATAGTTCTATTTCATAATCCAAGATATCTATCTGTCTGTCTTGTATTCTGGTTTTACATTTAGATTAACTTGTTCTCGCTCCCGTCTTTATAACTGATCTGGAGTCACGATTATAGTTTGGTTACGAACAGACACATTGTGTAGATGTTTGCTTTCTAGTCACACATTCACATAATATGTAATGGTCTCTGGACTCAGTACATGGTCTGCAATATTCATTTGGCTAAGTAACTCGTAACCTTCGTGCAGTAGAACACAATGACAAGCTATTGAATATATTAGGTGCTTCGAGGTCTAAATAAGTGTTGCTTTAGTCAAGATAACAAACAGTTAAGCCCTATTCCATCCATTTTATCTTTACGTCATCTTTGGTGAACTGAGGCTGTGCCTGAGGTTCACCTCATGTTTCCATGTTAAACTGACACTGGAAATAATATCAAATTTCGACGTTTATCTATCAAATTATCCATACTAAATGACAGATATACGCCAATGTGACCTAGGCGAGAGTCTGTTGTAAATTAACTTGGAAAGTTACACTAAGGCCTTGGGTGTCTTGGACATGTGTGTGCAGTCGCGCCGTTCTGCTGTTCGCACTTTGTATATTTTACAATCATGGACGGTGAAGATGATTTGTATGTTGGACTGTATGGATGGTTTGCACATTCACAACAGACGCGACTGTTTACGTTTGCAATCGTGTTTTGACGAATTTTCGAATGTGACGGAGACTACGCGCTTTGATGTCCCTTAAAGAATCTACACAGTTCGGAATACGGTCAAAGCTGTCAAAAAACATTGCAAAACTTAGCACATTCTTTTTTGAATGTCCTCCTATATCTACTTGTGGGTTCTCGTATTCGTGCGAATGTGAGGGACCGTCATAAAGATAAAGGTTCGATTGGTCTTTGGTGCAACAGATAAATGCCCACGCAGAATGTAGCGAAGCATTTCTTGGCTTACGATAATCATGCTGGTACTGATACTAATGATAGTTTAGCCGGCCTTGGCCTGAATTGTAGTAAAATGTTGACATACCACCATAATGGTTACAGTTTCAATGATTTGGCGCCCGATGTTATATTTTATAAGATGTCACACCTTGTTTAGATAAGAATTAGGTATATACATTCACACAAGTGTATTCTTACACTTATACACGTCAAATATATGACAAAATTATGTTTTGTTTAAGCCACGTATAATTAGTGTGTAAATTTTTATTAGTGCTGGCCATATTTATTTTGTGAGGTTTCTCCGCTAGAATTTGAGTTCTTTTTTACTATGACGAACAAAGCGTTAATCGTATCCAACTGTAATTTGTGACGTCAAATTCCACGCTTCATGTTTGAGCAAATGTCAAAATTGACGTCACAAACTGCACTTACTCGGATATACGCAATTACGATTTTATTTGCCATGGGGAATCAGTCCCGTGCGTCGATTGTGTAAAATTGAAAGCTACTACAGCATGACGATCGCAATCAGCTCTGATTGACTAATAAAAACTGTTTGTTACTTTTGGTTAAAATGCATTGTTGCTGAGAGAATACCATAAATTCCGCCAATCGCCACAATTGAGACTAGCAATGGTTGATATTGATACACCTCTTAGACAATCCGGGAGAGCTGTTTTTTGACAATCACAGTCCCACAAGTACAAAGCTTCAAGCTTTTAAGCCTGATTCGCACAGATCAGTGAAGCATCAGTGCCGGTATAGTTCCGGCACAGTGAAAAATATTCTTTCATACATTCTCTATGAACGCGTTTACACTTGTCCGTATCAGTGACGAGTGACGACGCAGTGTTTCATAGTCAGTTCGTAGAGCACTGATGCTCCACTGATATGTGCGAATGGGCCTTTAAGATGATTAGTTTATCTAATTCACCTTTTCTTATTTTATGACAAGTTAACCCTAGACCTCTATCTCACCTTGTAAGTGACGATGCATTCTAAGATGGAAGCGGACTTCTTTAGAGTTCCTGGAAGGTGTATGGCCTACCTACTTCTAATAGGTTTGGCCGTGGCATCGTACTGGAACGTAAATACGCTTGGTGGCAAGTCTTTGTTATTAGGAGGTTACCTACTAATAGCCAGGGTTACTAGAAAAAATATTATAATATTAATATTTGAAAATGTGAGAACTTTCGCACACGGTCCGTGCATCCGGTTTGAAAGGATTCTTGTTGTTGAGGTAATAAAAACAACGGCACTGTATCAAATTAGCGTTATTATGACTATAACATTCAAATTGCCGATGCGAATAACTTTATTATTTTATACTTTGATGATAATGAATAAAGCAATATTTATCAATTTCCATTTACCTCGTCCATCGCTTTATAGTTAACATTTGTTATTCGAGTTAAATTTTTATTTAATTTTATATTCCTTTGTTACGTGCGATGATGCGCAAAAAGATATCCCTACTGCGTTGCTTCATATAAATTATAAACGTTTTGTAAACAATAATAAACATACGGTAGCAGGCACTTTCACGCCATTTATTTTTAAAATGTTGCGTAGACAAACCAAGAGGTCGTCGGAATGCGCTGGTCGCGTCATTTCATATGTGGACTTCGAACCGCGAATCGGACGATCATCACACGTGTATGCGACACACAATACATGTGCGAGGTTGTACTCTGGGAGCCTAGGGGCTGTCCATTAATCACGTGAGGTTCGAAAGGGGGGGGAGGGGTTCGACGAAAATCACGAAATATCACAAGGGGGGGTATAGTAAGATATCACGTGTACTTATTTTTTCGTCAAACGCGTGATTTCTAAACCGAATTAATTTTCTTGAATTAAGGATTAGATTATACTTTATGCCGGTAATTAAAAATAATATTATAAACATTTTAAGATTCTTTGTAGGTACTAAAAAATACACGTGATTTTTGGTGGGGGGTGGGGGGTAGTCTTAAACCTCACCACGTATCACCGTGGGGGAGGAAGGGGTTAAAAAATGTTAAACAAACATCACGTGATTAATGGACAACCCCCTATCAACCTACCATGCACTTTACGAATTACTTACTGCATCTGGACTGCGAGACGACAGTATCAGTTTGGATGCAGTTGACTTCATCGCAACTGCGGAGCGATTGCGCAGTTCGCGCGTAGTGTGTAGTCGGCGTACAGTTGCTAAGCTAAGCTTTTTCTAAGTGTGAAGTAATTATTCATCCATGACTCATACCTAACAGTGTAGAACTTTGATTAAATTGTAGTCGTACAGTTATATTAACAAAGGGCTGCTTATCTGGTTGTTCAGTTATTATGTCGACTGCAATATAACTGTTTCTAACCTTGGTGCTTGCAGTACATATTATGCAGTCCGTCTGTCCAGACGCCTACTAATTAATAAGTAGGTATAATCTTTAAACTATACCAAACTGACTGAAGTCAATTTACTGACTAGCGGTCCGCCCCGGCTTCGCCCGTGTTACATAATATATAGGTAGCCTATAGCACTCAAGGATCACGTACATATCCCAACGGTGAAAGAATTTTTGAAATCGGTTCAGTAGTTCTTGAGATTAGCGCGTTCAAACAAACAAACTCTTCAGCTTTATAATATTAGTATAGATTATTGTATGTACGTATAGATTTGTGCAAACTCTAGCATCATTTGATTTGGCTGTTTGATTTCCACTGAACACACATTTGATTGCACAATGGTTTCGTTTTTCAAACTCTTTTTTGCAAGATTGCCATGACTCATGTATGGTACCTATAAAATTCAACATAATTATATTGTTCGGATTCCTAAGTAGTGATTAATGACGAATTAGATTACGAAACAGTTCATGGTAATATCCGAATATGCCCCCTGGATGCTTATGGCTACGTCAAGTATTGCATTATACAATTTTTCTAGAAGGCACGTATTGGATTTTAAGCTAACGGCGATGCTCGTGACGCGTGACTATGTACTATGTAGGTACTTCGAAGTAATGAGATATCGTATTAAAGTTTTTATCTGTTGCACGTTGCACAACGAACAACTACTTGAGAATATTGATTAATGTTTAAAAATAGCTCTGAATTAGCCCTAATTCTAAGATTGTGTTCTTCGGACTGCCACTCAAACCGTAAAAGATTCCGCAGTATAACTGATAGCACTGACCTGACGTGAGCTCAGCCGACTGGCTACATCACGGTGTGAGTCGCGTACCCCTACGAGATACACCGAGTCCGGTCGATGACTCTCAACTGATGAGACCGCACTATACTCCGGCCATTATACTTTTTTCTATTTAACGGATGCAAAGCTATAACTTTTAAGTTCTAGAAGGTGTAAATCTACGCTGTAATTTTTGCGCGAAATCGTTATGGTCTAAGATACCATTATAGAGATTACTACCCTCATCTGTTATTTAATGCTGATAGAGATAATATGCTAGATAATTCATAGATTGATACATTGCACTTTGGTTGCCTGGCTAAATTTGGTGCCTATGATGTTAAACACAAAAAAATTTAATCAATTTTTTTCGATCTGCTTCCCTCATCTGTTATTTAAACGAATTATATGTCAAATGAAAGATTATTTTATTCCCAATCGAACTGTATTTGGTTGCCTGGTCAAAAGTGGTGCTAAATCATGGTTGTCTGGATTTTAAGATATAAAATTTTCTGTGCGAGTGTTGAAAGTGACGGAAAACTGTTGCGCGCGCAATTCCATTTGACAGACAAAGATGCAGTGAGGCAGGCGTGCACTCGGCAGGTGCTTAGTCTATACAAAGATTAAAACCATAGACTAGCTGTGCCTGTCCATTAAAGATATTTGCAAAAAAAATAAGTGAGCGACGTAAGGAATAAGTAATAAAACGTAAAAAAGCTGTTTTTGAAAATTTTGTCTGTTTGTCTGTATATTTGTGCATGTATTACGCAAAAACTACTGAATGGATTGAAATTAAACTAGGCATGATTTAAGTTCATACTACATAATAGCATATAGGATACTTTTTATCCCGAAATTCAGCACAGTTCCCTTGGGAGAGGGGATGAAAGTCAAAATGTGTACTTAGCTGTAATTCATTATCGCGTAGTCCGATTTCATTCATTTTTAGGGTTCCGTACCCAAAGGGTAAAAACGGAGCCTTATTAATGTCATTCAACGTTTTAATAAATAATCAACAAATTCTTTTTTGTTGAAGTAACAAAAAATTTAAATTTAGTGGAGAAATTCGAAAAAAGGCGTCCTTATTTTGTGTAATAGACAAAGATGACTTGACAGGTTGAAAATTGTTTGGAGTAAATCTCATTTCGTCTGCGAGCTAGAGACCTGTGACCTGCGGACAGACAGACAGACAGCCGAGTGACATTAACAGGGCTCCGTTTTAACCCTTTGGGTACGGAACCCTAAAAATGAATGAAATCGGACTACGCGATAATGAATTACAGCTAAGTACACATTTTGACTTTCATCCCCTCTCCCAAGGGAACTGTGCTGAATTTCGGGATAAAAAGTATCCTATATGCTATTATGTAGTATGAACTTAAATCATGCCTAGTTTAATTTCAATCCATTCAGTAGTTTTTGCGTAATACATGCACAAATATACAGACAAACAGACAAAATTTTCAAAAACAGCTTTTTTACGTTTTATTACTTATTCCTTACGTCGCTCACTTATTTTTTTTTGCAAATATCTTTAATGGACAGGCACAGCTAGTCTATGGTTTTAATCTTTGTATAGACTAAGCACCTGACGAGTGCACGCCTGCCTCACTGCATCTTTGTCTGTCAAATGGAATTGCGCGCGCAACAGTTTTCCGTCACTTTCAACACTCGCACAGAAAATTTTATATCTTAAAATCCAGACAACCATGATTTAGCACCACTTTTGACCAGGCAACCAAATACGGTTCGATTGGGAATAAAATAATCTTTCATTTGACATATAATTCGTTTAAATAACAGATGAGGGAAGCAGATCGAAAAAAATTGATTACATTTTTTTGTGTTTAACATCATAGGCACCAAATTTAGCCAGGCAACCAAAGTGCAATGTATCAATCTATGAATTATCTAGCATATTATCTCTATCAGCATTAAATAACAGATGAGGGTAGTAATCTCTATGACTGTATCTCCCACTATTATTGCTGTAGGCCCAAAGTTAGTGACGTTTCCCGGGTTATCTACGACATAGAATCCAATATAACTTGTAAATTCTTATTTTTGGAATCGAAAACAATTTCAACTAAAATATTATTTTGTTCAATAAATAACATACGTCTGGCCAACGTTCATCCTAGATTAATAGAAATGAAATAAGACATTAGTGCTGCGTTCGGGAATACGTAATATCGACTTTACATTAACGATCTGCTGTGCTAGCCTAAGCTATGAAGCTGTGATAGCCTAGTGGTTAGGACGGCCGACTTCTAATCGGAGGTCGTGGGTTCGATCCCGGGCACGCACCTCTAACTTTTCGGAGTTATGTGCGTTTTAAGTATTTAAATATCGCTTGCTTTAACGGTGAAGGAAAACATCGTGAGGAAACCTGCATGCCTGAGAGTTCTCCATAACGTTCTCAAAGGTGTTTGAAGTCTGCCAATCCGCTTGGCCAGCGTGGTACACTATGGCCAAAACCCTTCTCACTCTGAGAGGAGACCCGTGCTCTGTAGTGAGCCGGTAATGGGTTGATCATGATGATGATGATGATTAACGATCAATAAAATCGATGTGTGCAAACCGATGTGTCAAATAGAAAATGGCATAACAGAACGCGGTACAGTGTAATAACCTCGCTCTCTATACTCACCATCACTTTCATAATATCACGCTAATTGGTGCACGCTTCGTGATCTTGCTCCCAAATAGAATTTTTCTAAAACGCATTTAGATATGACTCCTTCCATTTTACATGACGCGAGCTGACGTTGTTTATGAACTACTTCGAGAAAATATATCGTAGAAAGCGACTCCGGCCGGACGAACTGTTTGACACTTTGTCGTTTATTCTCTATCCATAAATTATGTGCATTGATAAGATTCAATAGAGGAAGTACGAGTGTTTAGAAGTCAATTAGATGTTTATAGTTTGGGATATGAAAAAGAGAAAGGTTTAATCGTTGTATTCTTTTATGCTGTTTTAGTGGTACATGATAGATGAATTGTTTCTCTAACTCACCTCCGTCGCTGCAGTGTTGATATGGACCCTTTCATCCTTCCCTAATCAAATGAAATTAGTTTAAGTCAGTGAGAGAATTCACTACATTTCATTCATTATGGCTTCTCGTACCAATTACTGAAGAGCATTTTTACATTAAAGAAGGAAACTAGCGGAATTTCGCGAAATTTTGTCTGCACAGATATAGCGCTTCCATTTTTAGGGTTCCGTACCCAAAGGGTAAAAACGGAGCCCTATTAATGTCACTCGGCTGTCTGTCTGTCTGTCCGTCTGTCCGTCTGTCCGCCGGTCACAGGTCTCTAGCTCGCAGACGAAATGAGTTACAAACCTGAAATTTTGGTATTTGGTGTAAAACGTTGACCCAAAATCAAATATTGAATTAAAAATTGAATTAAATTATTTTTCAGGGGGGCATGAGAAAGGAGCCGGAAAAAAATTTTTTTTTCTTACCCTAGCTTGTGGGGTATCATTGTTTAGAGCTCATTGAGTAGAGTACGAATATATATTTTTTTAATTTTTTGCTTAAAAAGTAAGGAAATGGGGGGTCATCAAAATTGTCAGTTTTAGACCATTTTTGTGACGGGGGCTATCTAAAAAACTAAACTAGTTAGGAATATGATATTTCGGTATATTATGTACTATATGCTCTATTTGTACAACAAATACTGAAAACAACGATTCATAAAATAGTTTATAAGCTGTGACCAAAACAAACGAACTTATTTTGCGTTTTTCTTTCACGGTTTCTTGCGATGTCTAACTCGGAAATTAAATATTTCTTAGACCCAAAATATTATATTGTTCATAATTATGTACGGAACCCTGAAAGACCGAGGCCCGACTCGCACTTGGCTGATTTTTCATTTAGATCAAATCAGAAATTTAAATACTTATTAATTTTAATTTTTGATTGACGTTGGAGCGGAATTACGTACGCATTTCCGCTAGATTTTTCACTTAACTATTTGTACTAGAGAAGAAGCGATGTACTTTTCGAGTTAACACGAATGACACAAATGGAGCATAGTGACAGGTCGATGGTTGGTTGGTTGAGCGATCAGCGGACTGCGGAGGTTGCTCACAGTCGGCGGGACCTTGACGCGGGGCGCGGGCCGCGTTCGTGTTCCACTTTTGCCATAGCCGCCGTAGCTCTCTCTTGTTATGCAAACCTGCCGTTATGCATATTATGTTTTGCCTCCGTTAAATCGCGGTTTGCTCTTAGACACCACTTTCTATAATGCCTGCCCGCGCCTGCGACCTGCGAATGCGTCACGCGGTCGTACCTGTTTGGCTGATAAGCAATATGGAGAGGTTGCAATAGAATGTTTTGCGTCATTGATAAATTGCGTTTTATTGGCAACTAGCTGATTCGCCCAGGCTTCGGGTGGGCTTACCTATGTATATTATGTCATTGTGAAATATAAATAAACTTTCCTTGTGAAATGTTTTGAATGATGGTGAATAAACGCATTGAAATCCACTAGCAATAAGTTTAAAAGCTTTTGATATTCATACACATTTAGGAAGCGTGGCCGCAATCTTCAACGTGATGAGTTGAGAACACTTTGAACTTGTATTCGAGGCTCTTCGATCGTCTTGAAACATTTCTCCTATATATGAAGGGTAACGTGAATTTTCCATTGTTACAGGGGCTTTTGCGATCCTGACACAGAAAGAAGTAGCAGCTCATCTCGCCGGCTTACAGCAAGCCGCCGACCGCGTACCCGTACGCGTACCGTAATTGACAAGTGCATCGAACCGTGATCACTGTGAACATTACAAACAAGTGCAATATATACTGATAGTGCAATCAATCTACGTGAACTTTTTGTTGTTGTTTAAAAGTGATATATCGTAACCGTGGAACAATGGAGAGAGAGTCCAACCCCATGGAGGCTCTGTGCCGTTCAGGATGCGGATTCTACGGGAACCCCTCCACAGATGGACTATGTTCAGTTTGCTTTAAGGTACCTACGTTATTTGTTTATCTCTATGAATACCGTGCTATATATAATAGGTATATCACCTCTCTTTGCTTTGCTCATTGCTCATGAAGGTCATGACTCCTTGCCATTAATCACAGAATGGTTAGAGTTTACTTGAGACAATAATGTGGTTGTTTCCTAGATCCTTCTGCATATGACTCAAATAGTGTTTTGACTTGGTCTTTTACTACAATTAGCAGATTTTAGTGATAATAACCGAGCTTATCGTGCTCTGGAGAGCTAGGTGGGTACGGAGGAAACGAAAGACCAATCAAAGTCACCCATCTAGCTGCCGACTTGGGTCAACGTTACAGGTCGCGAGTAGGCCCCTCGCCCACGTCCCTCGATACATTCCCACCAATCTATAAAACCCCGTCCAAATGTTAAAAGGTTGACCTTGACCTTGATAGCTTCTCACAGATTACTCGGAAATGGAATAATATTGCTAACACGATGAAGGTGTAATTGCAGTTAGCAGGAGCTGTTAAGGTCATCCTAAATTAGCATTTGGACGATGTAATGACACTGGTATCGATCTGTGTTTGATTTAGGTAGATTGGACACTAGGCGAGCTGCAGTAACCGTAAGCATTTTTCTTTTATTTAGCTTATTATGTATTTAAAATTTAAATGGCTTAGCGAAGTTTTTTAATAGGACATTGTAAAATGTCACCGGTGTTTTTCAGCCTTCAGGTTATTCTTTCTGACTTCTTCAGCCAGATCACCGTTAGTATTTCGATTGATTCGCCCTTTCACTTCATATGAAAATACTGATGCCCTCGACTTCATTCTCGTGGAATTTGTTTTTAAAATATAATATTATTTTCCCGTCGAACTAAATGAGTATTTTCCGGGATAAAAGTAGCCTTATTTAGATTCAGCAGATAGCTAACTGCAGACAGAGACAGATAGATGCAATTTTGCATTTTTGATTTGCCCGCGATTTTCTGGCGTGAATTTGATTTTTAAAAATCTTCCGGGATAAAAGGTACCCCATATCTGACCCCATCATGCTATTTCTGTACCCGTTACAATTGCTTCAGCGGTTTTAAGTTTTGAAAGAAAACAGACATGGTATATGCAGATATACTTTCGTATTTATAATATTGTATGGATTAAGTATGGAACAAAAACAGTTTTGGTCTCTGCGATTGTGCAAAAACGGGTTAATCTTTATTCGAGCACAAAAATAGTTGACAATATATTTGGAAAGTGTTAAATTCGCCCACGTCTGTAGCAATGTCTGCTTTTTATTTTTTGAGGTCAACAGCCCGATATTTTATTTGGCTTGTTTCGCTTTTTGGCACCGCGTCGTAGGCGCAATGAGGGAAGTGAATGGCGGTGCTGCAGCTACTTTGCAAAAAGCGTTAAAAGAAAGGAATTCTCTAGTAAGGAACCGCTTTCATAATACCTGTGCAGTGTTAACACGATAGAAATGGTTAGTTAGTCTTTTACTAATTTTGATGAATTGTAACATGTATTTGAAAATATTGCTTTTTAAAATGTATTGAGTATTGACTACTGTTTTATGACGCTCTACACTGTTGGTAAAGATAGTGGTACATATAGTTGGTAAATAGTTAAGATTACGATTAAGATATTTTTTTTTAATTTTTTTACTTCATTCATCCCCTAGGAATAATAAATGCCAAAGTGTGTCAGTCTATTACTATCGTTAAACCGATATCGATGAAATTTGGCAAAGTGATATCTTGCATACTGGAGTACCGACATAGTATATTTTTTACTCCAGAAAATCAAAAAGTTCCCGCATGATTTTATAAATCCTAAATCCAAGCGAAGAGCAAATAGTTTTGAATTATGGAATAATATGGATCTTTTTGAAACAATCATGTGAACAATTATTAATTAGCAGCTACTTTAAATACATTTTATCAAATTAACCATAATTATTAGCTCGCTAATCCTTGGTTTACCTCGTTAATCCGAAGTTAACTATCACAACATACTGTCGGTTATGACTTCATTTTACGCTTCGAAGCACGTTGGTCGTTACTGTAAAGTATTAAGCCAATGGCTTTGCTGCACGTTATAAAAATGAGGACGAATTATTTGCAATAGTTTTTTTTAGCTATCGAAGTAAAAGTTAAGAATCCATACTAATAATATACATGCGAAAGTAATTCTGTCTGTCTTACCTTTTTACGGCTCAAGTCTCAACCGCTGAACTGATGGTGTTAACGTTGGCACAGAGTTTCCATATTCGAGACAAATATAGGCTACTTTTTATCCCGGAAAATCTATAAAGAGTACCCACGGTATTTTCAGTTTCTCAATTGGTCGATTTGTCAGAGAGTTTAGTTTCTTGGAAGGGCTCGAGTGAATAGAAAGATGTTTAGAATATTAGAAGTCATACCATGGTCTTACCTCCAAATTGTAATTATTAAAGAGCAATGATAATAATTATTATCATTGCTCTTTAATAATTATAATTAGGTATAGTATTTCGTAATTATTGGAGTTAAGACCATTCTATAACCTCTAATATTCTAAACGTCTTTATATGGTATGTTAACATGCTTTACTAGATTTTCCGGAAACCGTTTATGGCTCGATTTTATCAAGTTGGTTTACTTGATTAACAGCACTGGCCAACGCCCTCCATCATTCCACTTTGATAGTCCATCGCTACTTTTTCTTTGTTCTAACAAATACGTCTTGATGACAAAGTCTTCGAAATCGAATGTCTATGCGCTTAGTTCAATCGATCAACTGTAGATTACGACTATAATAGATTAACGGAGTTGTTCACAGAAACTGTTTGCTCTTTTATACCACGTTGTAATAGATTTCAATTTTTTAACGTTATTTGATTTTTTTTGGCGAAGTCTTGAAATTAATATTTTTTATACAGAGCTGGTAACTGTTACCTGGAGGTATAACAAAATTCATAACCAAATGTACCTATCTCTGCGCTCGGTAGGTACTGACTAATGATATCACTATAGTAGTCTATATTATAGTCTATATAGTAGTCCAATACCTTATACCTGATACCTAATACGTGATACCTGATACTAGTCTCAGAAGTTCATCTAGATTATAAACAATATTATTCATTGCATCCTATGAGCGACTCAGGGCGAGCGATTTAAATCGCAGCTCTATATGGAGTCCGCTTATATTGTCATTTTTAGGATTCCGTACTTTACACTTTGGCGCGACTTCGTCTCTCCGTCCATAATTACGAAATACTATACCTAATTATAATTATTAAAGAGCAATGATAATAATTATTATCATTGCTCTTTAATAATTATAATTAGGTATAGTATTTCGTAATTATTGGAGTTAAGACCATTCTATAACCTCTAATATTCTAAACGTCTTTATATGGTATGTTAACATGCTTTACTAGATTTTCCGGAAACCGTTTATGGCTCGATTTTATCAAGTTGGTTTACTTGATTAACAGCACTGGCCAACGCCCTCCATCATTCCACTTTGATAGTCCATCGCTACTTTTTCTTTATTCTAAAATCTAACAAATACGTCTTGATGACAAAGTCTTCGAAATCGAATGTCTATGCGCTTAGTTCAATCGATCAACTGTAGATTACGACTATAATAGATTAACGGAGTTGTTCACAGAAACTGTTTGCTCTTTTATACCACGTTGTAATAGATTTCAATTTTTTAACGTTATTTGATTTTTTTTGGCGAAGTCTTGAAATTAATATTTTTTATACCGAGCTGGTAACTGTTACCTGGAGGTATAACAAAATTCATAACCAAATGTACCTATCTCTGCGCTCGGTAGGTACTGACTAATGATATCACTATAGTAGTCTATATTATAGTCTATATAGTAGTCCAATACCTTATACCTAATACGTGATACCTGATACTAGTCTCAGAAGTTCATCTAGATTATAAACAATATTATTCATTGCATCCTATGAGCGACTCAGGGCGAGCGATTTAAATCGCAGCTCTATATGGAGTCCGCTTATACTGTCATTTTTAGGATTCCGTACTTTACACTTTGGCGCGACTTCGTCTCTCCGTCTGTTTGGCACAACTTCCTATCACTAACTACGAATGCTATCGATTTTAAATTAGGAACAGTTGATGTAAATAATTCTTGAAATCAACAGCAATCATTTATAAACAACTTTGTTATCTTGTCCTCCGAATCGGTGGGATTTCTTTTGGATGCGGTGGAATATTTTAAATGTAACCGTTTAACCGAGACGGTTGGCGCATGCGGGAGGGGTGACGGTTATGTGGGGGTGGGTGACAGTTGACGTAAAAGTCTGCACCCATCCCGCACCATGCAGTTGCCTCAGGAACCGTCTCAGGTAAATGGTAGTTGACCTATAAAATAACTATTTATAGGTTTCCTTCTAAGAATGCTTCCATAAAGCTGCGAATCCGTCGGTGCGCGAGTCTGACTCACTCTTGACCGGTTATTGTTATTGCTATTCGACTTTTTCCATGTCATATTTTGACTCCTTTTATGTCTTAAAATTAATAGTAAGCGACCGTGCAATTGCAGGAAGCTCTGAAGAAGAAGCAGCAGCCGCCCGCGTCGACGCCGTCGCCGGTGTCGTCGTCCTTCGTGGCCGCGCCCACGCCCACGCCTATGCCCACGCCCATGCCCACGCCCACGCCACTGGCCGCCGCCGCGCCCACCGTGCCCTCGCTGCCCGCCAGCCCGCAGCCGCTAACAGACGTGAGCATACTTTCCACTCTCTTAATACTCTTAATTACAGCACATACCTACAACCAATAAAAGTCACAATTAACGGTCCAATTTATTGAACTCAGGGCCTGTTTCACCACCTCAATAGGTGTCGGATAGCTTATTCACACATGTTGTCTTTGCCACTTGGCATAAAGTAAGGTAGTGATAAAACTTACGTTTAGGCTGTCCGACACTTATCAGAAGGTGGTGAAACAGACCCTTAGTATTTTATTTTTATACCTTCATTTGTGTACTCGTATTTGGGGTATGTGACCCCATTTTGTTGTGATTGTTTGTCGCGTCGGGTTTGAGCTGAATCACGGTATAACGGCGTGGAACAATGCCGTTGTGTGCGAGATGTTTGTTTTAATAAACACCACTTTATACCTTCTTATTATACCTCGTCTCGTATATGTACAAGATCTACTTACTTATTTGTGTAGGCTCGGAACAATGCACGAAACTATAAATTTATGATAATGTATCGTTGACACGCTGATTTGATATACGAGATGACAAATGATACACTGGTTGCGATCTTAAAAACGTATTGACAAATAATACATTCATAAAGAGTGACATTTTAAAATGGCTGTGGAATATACTAAAAACATTGACCATGTTTTTTTAATGTCACTACTGAAAAGTTGTAAATTTTGGAGAAGGGCCCTACTTCACCACCTTCTGATAAGTGTTGGATAGCTTATTCACAACTTTTGTCTTGTCACTCGACATAAAGTAAGAAAGTGTCAAAACTTACGTTTAGCTAATGCTACTTTTTCGTGACAGTCAGTTAAGTGCATTTCTATTTTTCCTTCTATTACGGAACCCGAAAACGAACGATGGAAATAAGACGCTCCTATTTCAGGGTTAACTAAAATTTTATAGAATACATACCCCTTTCAGCACCGCGTCATTGATCGGCCGATAATAATTGGGTCGACTTTTAGATTGCTCGGGAATTGGACAGATGAAAACTCATGGAAGTGAGGGTTTTTTGTGGTCTTGGGTATTAAGAAATAAGAATCTGACGCTCGGCTAATCAAATGTTTGGTTGGGGTCCTTATAGCGGGGTTCACATGGTTCGATTTTAGTTTATCAATAAACTTAAAGGCATTTGTTGCTTCGATTTGATTGAACGCCTGTTCAGACGGTTCAAAATATGGCATGCGATTTAGCAGTTGATCAACCGGTGTTAGAATTATCTGCCCTTTTCTCAATGTTCCCTGCGGAAAAGGACAGGATTGCATTTACATAACTAAATTAGCACCAACATTGATGCCAATTCCTAAGTACACAATCTCTAAACTAAATTGACAGCTCTAAATGTAACGCTATCCTTTTCCGTAGGGAACATTGTGAAAGAGATAGCACTATTAGACCTGCCACTTTAGGGATTGTATACAATAAAGTTCATACCATTGTCTTTGTAGCGTCGCTTTATAGGACCGCGACGCCAGTACAGGGTACCGTCAACATAAGTCTAAATTCTAAATATAAAGGAAAAGGTGACTGGCTGGCTGATCTATCAACGCACAGCTCAAACCACTGGACGAATCGGGCTGTTTGGCTTACATAATAGCTATTATGACGTAGGCATCCGCTAAGAAAATGATCTTGAAAATTCAAAAATCGAACTTAACGTGAGCGAAGCCGCGGACAATAGCTAGGTTATAATATGGGCTACAGCACATATCTATTCGTAAGTGCACAGTATGTGTAATTTTGTTATGATTTTTCTTTTTATTTTTTAATGAATTTAATTTTTGATTTGTCTTTCATTTTTTTTTAACAATTATTCACAACTGAGAAGCGTTTCAATTTATAAAAACAATAGTTGTTGGTTTATTACCTTAGGTAATTAATGTAATAGATTATTTTTATTATCGCGGTTTTTTGTTTATCTTTGAGGTAATGTATGTTGTGAAACACGAAATGGTGATAACGTTACAGACTACAGTATTCAGAGGGTAATTTTAGTTCATTACAGTATTTATTTAACTTATTTAATTTACCTATATCATATTCACTAAATGATTTTTTTATGAATGGTGGTGCTAAATGGCTCTACTGGTAAGTTCATTGTAAAGATTTCAGACTCTTTAAATCCTTTAAGAATGCTTCTAAACGATCGAGCATGCTTGACGGGTTCGTCAAATTTTATTAGAGCCAGCCCTCCTACAACCATGCTTCATAATGTTGAAAATGCTTGATAGGTCTTCTGAATCAATGCATCGACGTAATTTTTCCTTACGTCCAAAATAGTATAGAATGGCTAAAAATAGTATTCGCAGTGCTCTGCGGAAAAGGATAACAACACAGTTGTGTCCTGTTTTATATAAAATCGAACCAATGGCAAGCTCGGTCGTCTGGAAAGCGTTTAAATTGAACGAATAAATGGGAAATATTGTATTTGCGTATGCACAAGAACAATCAATGGTGATTGTGCTGAGTTTGAACAAAGGCCTATAAAAAGCGGCGTGGACTGTGGGTACACTACCTTATGCGACACTGACAACGCGATTTTCTTCGTATTGTGAACTAACATTCAATATTCTAATCATAGGACTGCTGTGGCTATATTTAACATATCAGTGACATGTTTAAACTTTGTGTCCAAACTCGGCACAAAGAACAAAAATCTTGGTACAACGTAGATCTTTATAATACAATCTCTTTTTTTTAATATTCTTAAAAAAAATGTATTTCCTTCTTGTGTCAAGGATAATCCAGTTAATATTCTTTCCGTGTTGTCTTTGACGCGAAACTATGAAACAATTCAAAATGTATGATGTTACCTATAGAAGAACAATACATGTGATGAACACATTAGCATGAGAAATACTGAAATGGTTTACAGTGACCATTTTGTTCTGGCTTTACAATTGTTGCTAATTCTATTGTAACCAAAGTAAACTAAATGGCTAATAATAGTGCTATACTTTTCAAAATGTTAAAGAATTTAAGAAAAACATTTAAAGCTTTCAGTAAAGTTCAGTTTCGAGATTGTGCTCAACAGTGCCCCATTGACCATTGTTTCAGTAAACACTTCAGTGAACAATAAAATGGAATCCGTCGGAGAACTAAACATGCCAAAGGTTATTTAAATTAATTGAATACAATATAAATTGTATCGCGTGATGATTCAGTCAATCGAATACATCGCCTGTATTCGTTTTATAATTTGATGTACTGTGTACACTGTAAGGTTCATACAAATTGAACATCGGAGCCAAATGCATCGCATATCGCGTACTTGCATAACAAGCGACCTTGCTCCACCGTCACCGGTTGAATATTCAGTTCACAATGTACTAAACATCTATTAATTAGTCGTGCCGTACCTATTATAGTTACTATTTACAGTACATCACCCATGATGGCGGAAATGTACTTATAACACGCGACTCGATCCGACGCGGCGCCGCGACTTGGGCCTACAACAATACTGATTTCTAGAGACCCCGCAGACATACAATTTTAAGTTGGCTGACTATCGAACAACTAAATTGCGAACTTTCACAATTTAATCGGCCAACTTTTAAATTGGACGTAATCGCAAGGGAATTTCGATTCTGATACAATCGTCGTCCAATTATTTAATTGAACGATTTAGTTGGTTATAATGTGCGGGGTGTCATAAGTCACTGTGTTTATCAGTATGCTTTGCGATTTAGTTGGCCAATTTGTAATTGTATGTCTGCGGGGTCTCTTAGCAAATGTGTAAGAAGGATAGATTTAAACGCTCCCGTGACCGAGAAAGAGATGGCACTAATGCGAGTTGGCCGCGAAGTGAGCTAAAATGAAATTATATCGTTTTAAGAATGAACGATAACAATTCCTGGACGTCGAATTCACACAACATTACCTATGCTGGATGATTGGCTATCCCCAGGATGGTCCAGTTTAAATGGCATCCAAATCAAGAAGAAAAAAATTCGTAGCAAAATAAAGGAAAATTATGATCGTAGACAGTAGACACCGTGCAAAAGATTAATTAATAACAAAAAAGAATTATGGTGATATTGGAAATTACAATGATGTACACAAATAAAAGAGAAATAAGTAAAATTGGAAATAACCAATTAAAATCTAAAAAAAAAAAAAAATAGGCGTCAGTGATACCGATCTTCCCGTGTGAGAATAGGCTGATGGCCTTAAAAGTGTGTTTCCAGCATTAGTACCTATTGCCGTTCCCAGATACTATTCACAGTACGTATCACAATAAAGAGACGTCAGACACAGCAGTGGTTATTTTTAGTGTTCCCTGCTGTACGGAAGATTTCGATATCCAACTGTCATATGCAATTTACTCTAGCGGCACGCTATGATGGCCGGTTTGACGTTTGTCCGCTCATGAAGTTCCGTATTAATTGATAACGACTTTGAAGGAAATAATTGTATTACTTTATTGACGATAGTGATGTGCAGAGATTCATAAATTTTATCGAATGTAGTTTTAGGTTTAGGACTCAAAATTTATTTATTAAATTGATTTCTTAAATGTATACAAGTGTAGAAAAATCAGTTTGCACCATTTAAGGGGTGAATGTACTTGTGAATATGAACAATTTTCACTATGTGGACAAACCTCTGAAATCGCAAAAAAATATCAATAAATTTTTAAAAATGGAATCTAATACGATCGTCACATAGGATCGCTGGCTAGCACAACTACTACCTCCGGCAAACTCGCGTCAATGCTCAATGCAAAACAAAGCAGTTTCGAATTGACGTTGCTTCGAAAAGTATAAACTGTCAGTGCAATGCGATTGTGATATAGTTTTGACCTGGCTTTGGATTTCAAATATTGATACTGCATTACTGTTGACCCTTGCTCGTTAATTTGGACTCTGTTCAAGCCCTTTGTTGTGGATTTCGTCGATATGACCGAACGTACGCAGAGAACTGTTCTAAATAGTCAGACACGTGAGTTCGTAATACGCCTTCGTAACTATTTCGATCGTGAAGCTCAAAATGGAGGGCCAATTTTACCTATAACGTCAGTGGTTGAACGCGTAGCTGATGCGCTTAATATTGGACAACGAACTGTTAGACGGATAACTAAAAAAAAATATGGCGAGACTGGCACAGAAGAAAATAAACTTCACACACCAAAAAAGAGAAAACGAGCAAAACCAGTCGTAGGCATCGATAGCTTTGATGCCGATGCTATCCGAAGACATGTTTACGGCTACTATTTACAGAAGGAGTATCCAACAAGAAAAAAGTTGGTGCATTCACTGAAGGAAGCTGGATTATTCTTCGGTGGGGAAAGTTCTTTAACGAAGATTTTGAAGACCATTGGATTTCGATACAAAAAATGTAACAAACGCAAAATATTGATGGAAAGATTTGATATAGCGATGGCAAGGTATACTTTTTTACGGCAAGTGAAAGAAATCAAAAATTGGCAAAATGTTGTGTTCTTGGATGAAACATGGCTTAATGCTAACCATACTGTAGGCCGTTCTTGGAACGATGACACAGCAGCATCTACTTCCAAAGTTCCTGTAGGAAAAGGATCGCGACTTATAATTTGTCACGCCGGAACCATCAACGGGTTTGTCGAAGGTTCTCTCATGGCTTTTGCGTCAAAAACCACTGGAGACTATCATGAAGACATGAATGGAGAAAAGTTTACTGAATGGTTTACCTCAATGTTGTGTAGCCTCCCTGAACCATCTATTATAATTATGGACAACGCCCCATACCACTCGATGCAAATTGACAAGCCACCTGCCCAATCCCAAAAGAAAGCTGATATCGTCGCATGGCTTCGTAAAAATGGCGTAGATGCAAACATGAATATGTTAAAAGCGGAATTAGTACGTCTTTTAAAAGAAAACAAACCAACCAAGATCCGATACGTCATTGACGAAATAGCATTAGAACATGGGCACAGAGTTATACGGTTACCGCCTTACCATTGTGAGTATAATGCGATTGAGTTGGTGTGGGCTCAAATTAAGGGATATGCTGCAAGACACAATACAGAACCCCCATTTACCACAAAAAAAATGCTAAAATTATTAGAAGAAGCTTGTGAACATGTGACTAAAGGAGACTGGGAAAAGGTTGTGAATAGAACTGTTAAATTAATAAGGGAAGATTATGAAAGAGATGTGAAAATAGATAATATTATAGAAAACGAACATATAATTATTAATGTATGTGATGATAGCAGTGACGACAGTGAAAATAGTAGTATGGACGAATCTGATTAATTATGGCCTTTTGTGGCACCTTTTTTGGTATCTTTTGTATTCATATGTTTCTTGTGTGCATATAAAGTATGTATATTCATTTTCGTTCAAATATTCAGTTCGTTCAAATAAATTAAATAAACATATACATTTTTGTTTTATTAAACCTATTTAATCAGGTACAAAAACAAAACTTAATTGTTTTTTGTTCGAGAATAAATTGACATTCCACATCACTATTGTAATGTGTCAAACCGGCCATCATAGCGTGCCGCTAGTGTAATGCGGAATTATTATATTATGATGAATTTATCAATTAAATATTGTTTATAAACTTATGTTGACTGAAATGTACAGTGGAAAACATAATTAGATAAAGGTTACTATAATTAATTAGATTATTATTTAGAGGTTCAAATAAAATCTAAAAGTTTGTCCATACTCAAGAGACATTCATTAAATTATCTCTAATGATTTATTGACTAACTATAATTAATGTAATTAACTAAATGAGCTTGTTTAGGCTGTACTAATGAAGCGTTAACTGTCTCTGAGAATATAATTTTTGAAATCTATACTTCTTCTAATCGACTGATGTCGCAAAGTGAAAGGGTGCAATCGAGTTTTGGCGGGAAAATCGTAGGAATTGCATATAGCTCTCGTTTTATTTTCATTAATTTTCTGCATTTTAGAGTTTTTATTGCATGAAGTAGAAGGCATTTTATTCAATATAGTTCTGTAAAGGTGCACAATTGAAGTGGAGATTAAGCAAGAGTGTTTTATGTGATTAATCCGATTTTCTCGCAGGACTCTAACAAAAGTTTTGGTAAGGTTGCCTTCGCTGTACTAAAGCATGACATGACTTGACTTAGGACCGACTGACGGACGATGGACTGTATTTGACCACTTTCGCCCAAATTGGGCAAATTATATGCACAACAATATTATTACTTGAGGACTGGCTATATGCAACCATGCGAAGCCATAATGAAAAAAAATCAGCCAAGTGCGAGTCGGGCCTCGCTCTTTCAGGGTTCCGTACATAATTATGAACAATATAATATTTTGGGTCTAAGAAATATTTAATTTCCGAGCTAGACATCGCAACAAACCGTGAAAGAAAAACCCAAAAAAATGTTCGTTTATTTTGGTCACAGCTTATAAACTATTTAATAAATCGTTGTTTTCAGTATTTGTTGTTTAAATAGAGCATATAGTACATAATATACTGAAATATCATATTCCCAACTAGTTTAGTTTTTGAGATAGCCCCCGTCACAAAAATGGTCTAAAACTGACAACTTTGATGGCCTCCCATTCCCTTATTTTTTGAGATAAAAATTAAAAAAATATATATTTGTACTCTACTTAATGAGCTCTAAACAATGATACCCCACAAGCTAGGGTAAAGAAAAAATTTTTTTTTCCGGCTCCTTTTTCATGTATGGGAGCGAGCCCCCCTGAAAAATAATTTAATTCAATTTCTAATTCAATATTTGATTTTGGGTTAACGTTTTACACTAAATACCAAAATTTCAGGTTTGTAACTCATTTCGTCTGCGAGCTAGAGACCTGTGACCGGCGGACAGACGGACAGACAGCCGAGTGACATTAATAGGGCTCCGTTTTTTACCCTTCGGGTACGGAACCCTAAAAAGGTGCAATCATCTAATGAGTTAAATTATGAAAACGATGCAATCCTAGTCGTAGGTTTTACGTCGAAAAGCTGATAAAAACGGATATTTGCTCTGCTAAATTAAACATCCACCACCACCACTACAGCCTTTTAACGTGCCACCGCTGGGCACAGGCCTCCTTTCTCATTGGAGAGAGGGATTTAGAGCTTAGACCCACCACGCTGCTCCAATGCGGGTTGGCGGGCTTTAACGACTATTGTCACATGATAGTGATAATAACCTGGACCGACTGCTTAACGTGCTCTCCGAGGCACGGGGGTGAAACACCGCCAACTACCAACTCCGGGCTGGCACTGAGAATTTCTTGACAGAAAACCCAATACCTAACACTTATAACCACTAGACCAGGCAGTTAAATTAGACAAAGAATGTTAAATTACACATCATCGTTACAAAATATATAACGTGAACATTGAACATAATGAAACGATGAATAAATAATAATACAGTAGTACGTAAAATTGAAAATTAACTTCATTTCGTGTTAATCGAGGAAACGGGCAATCATAGTACGGACCACGAAACATCAGTTGAGAAATTACAGCTTGCACTTGACCGGTTCTTTCAATGGGTATCAATTAAAGCCATTTACGGGCGGGATGTCGGAACATCGACTTGCTCTCCACAAATGTACGCGTGTGTGCGAAATGCGGAAGAAGCGCGTATAAGGGCGCGTGAATGTTGCGGCCTGTGTATCGCCATGTTATCACTCTTGTTTACTGAAACGTGTTGGTGCATTAATTTAACATAATATTATACAAAGCGTGACGTGCTCATATTGTATATACGGAAAAGTTACCGAGGAAATAAAAATATTTTGTAGATATTTTGTAACCGACGAGCGACGCGAACACTGGCACAATGCAACATTTCAAAAAAAAAAAAAAAAGAATTTACGTCAAACAAACATTTTACGTGTCACGAAAATCAATAGTATTTTTTAGTAATTGTTTAAAACGGAGAAATATATTTTATTATTATACAAAATGTAATTTTTAATTGTATTTGTTTATTGTGTAAAATGCCGGACAATTGTATTCTGTTTTAGTGCGGTAATAAATAAAAAATTATAAAGTGAACAAGATAGCTCACTTTATACCTAATATGTAACGTAAAAAACTTAATTTCAGTCAAAATGTTTGATTATATAGCAACTTAATAATAATGGAAAATGACCCCAACAAAAAAGAATCTAAAGGGAAGCGGATATTTAAGAAAGTCATTCGACGGAATAGTAAATCTAGTAACAGCAACGGAAACTCTTCGCATAGTGTCGGTGGGTCACTATCGAAAAGTTTCGAAAACGAACGTTCGTCCGTTGAAATAAACGACAGCACGCTACCAACGACGGATGGGACTAGCGACACGGCCGACAGCCTCGCAGCTCCCAAGCTTAAAATAGAAGAGAAATCCGCGAAGATCAGGCGAATTAGTCTGGGTCGCCAATCCGACTTAAAATTGAAAAAAAAAGTCGGCATAAAAGAGGAGCATGATAAGATATTCGAGGAGGAACCGCCAACTAGCTGCGAACATGCACCGAACTCGCCAAGATTCTTAACACCAGAATATCCCTTAGAAGCGGAGTGTAGCAAAAAAAGTCGAAAACGGGTCGGTCACATAATCATTACGTGTTAAATATTTGAAGGGTTAGGGCAAGCGTCCACACCTCTGCGTCACACGAATCGGGTGGATCGCCCGGATTTTAAAATTCTTCGTATACTGTCTTTGAGAGCCTGCAACATCCGCGACACGGGCGTCGATTTTCTGAGAGCTGCTTCAATAAGTGCTACAATGACTGAATTTATGGTATTCTTTGCTACATTTTAGCCAATCGTGCGATCGTCACACCATTTTATTAGACATTTTTGGACGATTGACGCTCTGGAGTTTTAAGTTGGACATGACGTGTCTTGTCTAATAGGAGTACTAATAGATTTCCAGAATTCTAGAATGCACAGGTTGTTCGTACTCAGCGTTAGTTAACGAAATAAGTACATAAATGTGTATTAAATATGTAAAACGGAATAGTTCTGGTATAAATAAATAAATGAAAAATAAATTATACCTATACATTTGAACGTAGCCAACCAAAAAATACATTCTTAGTTGAAACGCACAGCAAACTTAGAAATTAATTTGAATTCTAATCCTAATATTCTATCTAATAATCTATGGCGCAGAAGAGTCCCAAAAAGGGTATCGCCTCATCTATATGACGGGATGACTTGTACTTCGTGGGTTGCTGTTGATAATGTGTCACCGTGGTGTAAGTTAAATAGTAAGGAAGGATTGATTAGTTTGTGCCACGATTGATGTGTTGTGCGTTGTTCCAGAAGTTGGAGGAGGAGAGCGGGGCCGGCACGAGCGGCGCCAGCACGGGCGCCTCGGACACCGACGCCGACGACAAGGACCCCAGCAAGGACAAGAAGAAAAAGAACAGGTGCGCCGTCTGCCGCAAGAAGGTTGGACTCACAGGTAACACTAATGCTTACCTAATGAACTCCTTGAACGTCTACTCCAGTGATTGGACAAGCTTAGAGTCACGCAGTGGGCGATGGAGAGAGCTCGGAGTTTCTTTTTTTTATTCCTATAACTAGCGGACCCGGCAGACGTCGTCCTGCCCGCTATTAGCGCCACCTACCGGGTCCAATTTTTCTACTTATAAACCTTCCTCTTGAATCACTCTATCTATTAAAAAAAACCGCATCAGAATCCGTTGCGTAGTTTTAAAGATTTAAGCATACATAGGGACATAGGGATAGAGGGACAGAGAAAGCGACTTTGTTTTATACTATGTAGTGATTAAGCCCTTGATTAAGGTGGAAGCGTATGGATTAAAACCATTAATTGCCTGATCGGTTTCTACGCGGCATCGTACCGGAACTAGCCACGGCTGAAGCCGCCAAATAAAACCAGTTTCTCTACGTGACCAAATCAGAAACGAGGAAGAAGAAACCATAGATGAAGCAGAGCCACCAACATAGCTCAACAGGTGGCGCAGCCTAGACGAAGCCCTGAAGTCACGCAATATTAATAAATATTTTATTTTTTAATATACAAAAACAATACCAATATGACGAATAGATTTTAATGAACATGATATTGTATTTGTTTCCTAGACTATTTTACAGCCTTAAGCTCCTGTCCAAGAATTTCACAACCAGAAAATTGTTTAGTTAGCATCTCTACTTATTAATTACTTTACCTGCCTGATGCAGTAGTTTTTTTTTTTTTGTAATGAATTGACTCGTTGTCGGCAGGGTTCGAATGCCGCTGCGGGGGTCTGTTCTGCGCGGTGCACCGGTACAGCGACAAGCACGACTGCTCGTTCGACTACCGGGAGCTCGGCGCGCAGGAGATCCGCCGCAACAACCCCGTCGTCGTCTCGCAGAAGATACACAAGATATGAGCCGCCCCCAGCGCACCGCCCCGCCGCACCGCGCATGCGCACGAGCATGTGCACGAGCGTGCGCACGCGCCCGTCAGCGCTACAACGCACCAAACGTATATAACATGTGACGGTCAACCGTGTGTGCTCTATATAAAGTGTTTTAAAAATAGAAATCAAATCGTTAAAGTTACTCGGAACTATACCTCAACTGACTAAAAAATATATGAATTAAAATACATATAATTATATAAATACTATTATTATTAAATAATTGTGATGGCAACCACGTGTACTCCTCAGTGTTTTAATAAATTTTTTGTGTCAGATTTATGTAACATTTGATTGAGTTTGAAGGGTTTTTTGGTTGTGTAGCGTTGATGATATCGTTGGAGGCCTTTGCACGAGTTGAATTGGCAAAGTGATTTCAATGCAAGTGATACTGTATGAAAGGACATTTGCTACGTGTGCTTGCATTTCAATTTCGTACACTGACAACTCCATGGAGGCTTCAAGAAACGTGTAAACCACAGCCAAAACCCATGTCAAATATTCTTTATCGTCCTACCATATGCCTTTTTGGTGACGATAATAAAAATGTCTGCAGTTTAAATTTTCTAACTGTTCATTTAAATTGTGTCATAATCATTAATTAAAATTATATGCAATAAATGCGCTCTTACTATTACTAAATCATTTGTTTGTAAAATATATCATCTTTTTCTTAAAAAAAAATTCTTGTATTGCATTTTGGCCTATACTTCTTTATAAAAGTGAAATTTAAATGTGCTACGGTTTAGTTTGTACTCCTTTAGGTCGCATACAGACTGACGGCTCGCCTTGGCGCCTAAAGATTAGGCAAAGATGAATTCCTTATAAACATCCATCCTTATTATGCAAAAATGAAAGCTTTTTAAAATTTAAGCATGCCTTGAATTTTAGTTGAATTTTTTATGTCATTTTGTATGTACTGAAAATATCAAACATTACGTAACTTGAGGTGACCTCAAATGTTTATAGATGTTTCAGTATTTACATTTAGAAATAAGGCTAGGGGCATGTCGGTCTGTGTACATCTTAAACTGAATGACGATGGAAAATTATCATTCTGAGGAGTCTACGTCATTGCTGTTGAAACGATTCTTATTGCAGCCTCTTACTTATTTATCTATTGTGTCAAAAGACAACTATATTTCTTTTTATTCTATGGCTGACTGTTTTTACCGGTTGTTTTCAACTTAATACTTTATTACATAGGCGTTTTCAGCGCTGGCGGCCTCTTACCTATATTAATTTACTCTGAATAAAAGAATCGAGTCTATGTCTCTAGTTTGTATGAGAACATATTTCTGATTTGCCAACGACCGTTTTAACAAGTTTTTTCCTTAATAATTTTATCGTCTGGTCGGCGGAGACAAAGGCTCGATCTATATAACGTTTAGATTAATTTGTGGCGAGAGTTTTGCTTAGAGATTGGGCATTTTGTTGTGTCACGGCGACATTAAGAGATCCTTAAGATAACTTATTATGACCATAAAGGTGGACTTTATAGAAATACATGAAGAATGACCAAAATAGTCTTTATGTATTTCAGTGAAAAGCAACTGGCACCTCCTATCTTATATAGCACGATGCGTTAAAGTATCCCTTAACCTAGCGATTAGAGAGATTAGTTTGGTTAGTTTATAGAAAGTAGAATTATATTATAATCTATTTCCTTGATGTGCTTTTAGGACCATTGTTGTATAGCAGATATTAAAAAAAAAATACGCATAAAATTTCAAATTTAAGTGCATATTTAACGTTTACCTACTCTATCAAAAATTAGAATTTCAAAAATTAATTTCAAATAAATATATCACTCCTATTTCTAGTTCGAATCTGGGTCCAGTGGTGTTACCATTTGAATGCGCGTATCGTACTGAAAATTACTATAAAGATGGCGACTAACTGGATTTATCTTAACGTAACATTCGTGGCGAGCCTGTTATGTTACGGCGTCTGCTAAAAATGTGCATAACGTATTCGTTGCGAGCGTAGCTTTATTTATTCATAGTCAAGATCTACTGCATTGACTTGTAACGTAAAATCAAAGAATTCGTCCAAGTGAAGCTCGCAGCGAACGGTTCGGCTCGCTGTACTGTGTAAAATGTTACATTACGTTAATGGTTCAAGTCAGTCGCCAGCTTTAACAATTCAAATGCTAGCAGTATTGACCTCAGTCGTTCTGACTTACTATGTTACTGAGAGATCGCTGGCGCCGGGTGGACGAATACTATGCAAATTGCCCAATCTCGCACCTTAATAAACTTGTAGATAAAATGTTCGTTTTGGGTAGGAGTTTCATGATTAATTTTTTGAATTATTAAGTAGAGTTTTGAATATTATGTCCATTCACCTCCATTGTAAATATTAGATGTAATTATTAATTATAGAGAAAAAAAAAACAAATCCTATATATTATTGTAAAAAACTAAAACTCCAAAAAAAGCTACATTGTTACGATTCCAAGGGATACGGAGCGTAGCGCGCTTCACGATACCGAGATAACAATCGTAGGCTGACGCTCAACGAGTGGAGCGGCTCGTCCCTCCGTGGTGTATTTGCCTAGTTGTAAACTGTACAGATGTTACGCTGCTCACTTGACTCGTGTTTTATCGAACATTCGCGAACATTCGCTAACACTCGCGAACATGCGCAAACACTCGCGAACGCACGCGCACAGGCCGCGACTGCACCCACGACTCGCGGAACACCCAACGACCGAATCACCGTGTAGGAGATTGACTTAGGGCCGGGACCTTCAAAACGACGGAAAGCATTATGAAATTGATTCCATTTGATTCATTTTCATTTGTATGATTCTACTCTAATATTATAACAGTTCGTTAGCGCCATGTTTAAAAGTTACATCTCCTTGAAAATAATTTGATGAAGCTATGATGCATATATTTGTACAAAGTTAATTTCAAACAAATTAAATACAATATGCTGCTTTCGCCGGCTAAAACTGTATAACAAAAGCAAATAAATTTTAACGAAATGGACTTACTAGACGTATAAATTGGATGAAGGTAGATTTATATCGTTATTTCGTGTGATATTGTATGTATTTGAATTTAGCAATAGATTTTGTTGTTTATTATGTATGTGTTCCATAATTTGTGTAACATTTTATGAAATAGTGTAGGCGTATGACAAGGACGCGGGCGATTTGCAGTTGCGGCCTCGGTCCGCGCTCGTCGGAACGACATCGTCTTCAAATTGTTAGTACGTTAATTTCGGTTTGGGAAATCGTCGCTTCTTTGTCTAACATTCGGCGTAAGTGACCTAGAGTTAGCGAGATTGTGATGTGTGTTGGCGTGCGGCGAGGGCGCGCGGGCGGCGAGCCACGACTGTCGCGTCGCAGTCGCGCGGGCGGCGAGCCGCGACTGTCGCGCCGCAGTCGCGAGCCGCGCCCGACCCGCTCTTTGTGTGAAAATTATAAGTAAGCGATAGATATACGTTTATAAGTAGTGGACACTTTATATTATTACACATTATATAAGTAGGAGAGAATTATTTAGCTTTTTCTTTTTTTTTTATCACAATATTATTCAAAATTGTAAGTTGTATGTATGTATGTAACTCGTTCGTTTAGCGGTGGAGTCACGGTAACACCTTGTGCTGCTTCGGTCGTCGTCCACGGTAGACTAATATAGATCGGCTGGACTTAATTATTTAATGACTTTTGTTGTATATTTTGTTAGGTCATTGATTAATTTTGGTCTTTTTGCTTAAAACATAAATAATAATAATCAGAAAAGATGATGTTGATGATGAGTTTTACTTCTATCTTGCTGTTTTAATTTAGTTATTTCTTCTATTAAAGTCATTAAATTTCCAGGAATATAAAATTGTTCTCTTATTTACTCACCGATTTGTGTTATATATAATATAGTGTAATAAAGTTATTCACTATTTTGATGAAATAAAATTTCTCTTAATTGACCCTCCGATGCAGTTATAACCTTTTGACTTTTACAAAAGCTACATGATGATTATAAGCTCTATCTAAATCGCATCAAGATGGAACGTAATGAGCGAAATGTGCTTAATAAAAGGAGTTACTCATAGAGTCCGCATAAGTTGAGTTTATATATATAAAGCCTTTATTTTCAGACACAATATTACAATATTATTAGTACAATTTACTCATATGTTACGCTATTTATTATTTCATTTCCTAACTTAAAATATATACATTATACACTAATTTATATAGAACAATATCAGATCCCGGAAACGACATCTGTGTCCGCCTGGTTGGTGTCTGTTTGCCCTCTGGCAAAGGCCTCCTCTAACCTTTTCCATACATCTCTGTCCCTTGCCTTTCTTGTCCAGGTTTTGCCTGCCACTTTAACTATTTCGTCGTCCCATCTGGTCCTTTGTCTTCCTTTCTTACGCTTCCCTATTCTTGGTTGCCACAGTGTAACCAGTTTACTCCATTTATCTTTTCCCCTTACCATATGGCCTGCCCATTTCCATTTTAAAGTTCTTATTTTCAATGTTGCGTCTTGCACTTTTGTTATATGTCTAATATATTGTGTTGTTTTCCTATCTGTGAGCCTAATTCCAGACATACTTCTTTCCATTGATCGCTGACAGACTTGGAGTCTATGCAGGTTGTGCTTCGTCAATGCCCAGGTTTGGCAACCGTATGTGAGAATCGGTAGTATGCAGGTATCAAAGAGTTTCTTTTTTACAGACATAGATATAGTTCTGTCTTTCATTATGTCTTTAAAAGACCAATAGCGATTCCAAGCCATGGCTACTCTTTTATCGATTTCTTGTGACATTTGGTTATTGGTTGATATAACTTGACCAAGGTATGGGTAGTTATTCACATACTCAATAGTATTATTCTCCAGTGTTATTTTTTCTTTTTTTCCATTTGTCATGACTTTGGTTTTTTCTAAGTTCATGCTTAAACCAACCTCCCTGCTCCTAAATGCTAAATCCTTTAGCATTAGTTCTAGTTCCTGCGCGTTTTTGGCAAACAGTATTAAGTCGTCAGCAAAACGAAGATGATTCAAACACGTTCCATCAATCAAAACCCCAAAGTCATCCCAGTCAATTTTCCTAAATATTTGTTCTAAGACTGCTGAAAATAATTTAGGTGAAAGGGGGTCTCCTTGTCGTACTCCCTTTTCAATATTTATGACTGATCCCTTCTTTTCTAACTGTATTACCGCTTTACTCTTAGAATAGATATTCTTTATAAGTCTTATGTATTTATTATGCACGCCTTGACTTCGTAGGGCTTCCCATATTTTGGTTTGTATTAAAGAATCAAAGGCTTTGCTATAGTCTACAAAGGCACAGTAAAATATCGTGCTGTACTCCGAATATTTTTCTATCAATTGTCTTACCACATGTATGTGGTCTAACACCGAGAAACCTTCTCTAAATCCAGCTTGTTCTCGTGGTTGATTCTCGTCTAGGACTTTCGTTATTCTGTTTAATATTACTTTTGCAAAAACCTTATATATATTTGATGTTAAACTGATAGGTCTATAATTGTTAATATTTTTCTTATCTCCTTTTTTATGCAGTAAAATAATATTTGACATCGTCCATTGCGTTGGTATTATCTCTTGATTAACAATTTGGTTGAATAGTTTCGTAAGTACTGGTGTTATTATTAACTTATGCTGTATAAGAAAATCATTTTTTATTTTGTCTGGTCCCGAGGCTTTCTCTCTTTTCTGAGTTTCTATTGCCTTTTCTACCTCTCGACGTAATATTTCCGGTACTCCTTCTTCCTCATCATGGTAATCGTTCTCACAATCTTGCGTGAACTCGGCGTCCATTTTATACAGATTTTGATAAAAGGTAGTAGCGACGTTGATTATGTCAGATCTTCTAGTTTCCTCGTTTCCATTTTGGTTAAGGAGGCTTGGTACCCAACTTTTTATATCTGTCAACTTTTTTAATGCTTTTTTGATTCCTCCTCTTAATACAACCTCTTCTTCTATTGTTTTCATTCGATATGCTTTCCTATCTTTTCTTATATTGTTATTAATTCTTTTGCTTATATATGATATTTGTTTTCTGATCTGGTTTTCTTTTGTCGGTTCGCTCAGCAGTTGCTTTCTTTTCAGAAGTAATTCCTTTGTTTCCTTTGATAGGACATTTGACTTTGCCTTTCCATTTTCAACAAGTGGTGCATGCTTTTGAATCACTTCATCAAGGCAATCGTAATTTTCTTGTACGGTCTTCTTATTAATGTCATGAAAGATTTTAATGAGTTGGTCATCAAGACTCATATTTTTATTACTGTTCCCAGAGTTTTTTGGTGAACTTGGGGCTCCTTGGTACGTTTTTCTTTTTTTCTTTTCTGGTTTATTTTTAAGTTGGGCTCTTACCATTCTATGATTGGTATTATAGTTAAAGTTATTAACTACACTAACATCATCAAAATTATCGGGTTTGTTTGTAAGGATATAATCAATTTCGTTTTTATAACGCCCATCCGGGGAGACCCATGTCCACCTACGACCAGCTCTTTTCTTAAATTTGCTGTTTAAAATTGTCAAATTATGTTCGAATGCAAAATTAATAAGTCTCTCACCATTCTTGCTTCTCTTACCAGTACAAAATGGACCTCGAATTAGTTCCTCGCTTATGCGCATATCTCCTATTTGTGCATTAAAATCACCCATAATTACTAGGTTATTATAGTTTCTATCATGCAATATAGTGTTTAGATCAGTATAAAATTTTTCTATGTCCTCAAGCTTAGCTTGTTCGGTCGGTGAATAGATTTGGATGAATGTCCAGCAATTTTTGTAACCAGGTATATGCATACTCAAAATCGCAATTCTCTCTGAGATTCCAATGAATTCTTCTATCTGATGCTTAAGTCGGTTGCTCACAAGAAACCCCACTCCATGTTGTCCAGGGGTTTGTCCTATATAGTAAAATATGAATTGATCATGTTCCTCTATTTGTTCTCCTATACGTCTTACTTCAGAAAGACCTAGGATATCCCATTTAATTTCCTTAAGGGCTTGTTTTAATTCCAGTAGACTATCATCAGATTTTAGAGTACGAGTATTCAAAGTGGCAACGGCAAGAGTTTTACTTCTTTTGGATCCTTTGAATTTATTTCCATCCCTGTCTTTAAGGTTAAGAGGGTGGTGGTCGATTTCCTTTCCCACGGTGACCAACCGGCTTGGGGAAGGTGTTTTGTTAGTTTTATTGTATGTTTGCTTGATTTTACAGTTTGTTGTATTCCGGAGGCTGATATTGTGACCGATTCTATTGTACACAATCTCTAAATCTAAACTAAAATGACAGGTCTAAATATATTCCCGTCTCTTTCACAATCCTCCCTGCTGAAAGGGATAGCACTATTTTTAAACCTGTCAATTTAGTTTAGGTTTAGAGATTGTGTACAACAGAATCGGCCCTATTGTTCCTTGATTGCTAATTTTTGTTCATCTGAGTAGACGAAGAATGTGGCGACATCGCCCTGTCTCTCATTAAAGTAAACGCATCTCTTTTGTTAATTTTATTAGGGCCACGCGATGGGCCTGGGTTTTCCATGGTTTCATTCATTGGTGGAGAAGTTGTAAGCGGTCTTTTCTTGGTCTCAGATTTCTCATATTGTCTTTGTGTCTTGGGGTTTATAACTAATTTATCGTATCTCAAAAATGCAATGTTCCCCTTCTCTCTTTCCTTCTTAAGTTCTTCTTGCAATTCTTGCCGCTTAATCAAGACATCCTTTGGAAAGTCTTCCGCTACTCTGACTCCATTGCTTAATTTCTTCTTGTTTTTAAGTATTTCTATCTTTTTCCACCATGTAAGAATTTTTATAAGGACAGGTCTATTCCTGTTTTGCACAAATTTTCCTAGCCGATAAGATGTAACAACCTCACTTATTTCCAAATTTATGTTCAGATCTCTTTTTAAAATATTTATGATGTTGTTTATCAAATTAATCTCGCTGTCCTTATTTTCTGGAATACCATAAAAAATTAGATTGCTTCTTTTTTCTTTGTTCTCCAAATTTGTAATCTTATTTTCTAATTTTCCCACTTTTTCTCTCAAAATTTGATTTTCTAGTTGTAGTGGTTTTATTTCTAATTCTAATTTATTTAACCTTTCAATTATAGTGTTTGTTTGTTTTTCCATCAGTTCTGATAAAATTGAAACAAGTTCTTGCTTATCCATCCTAAAGCCTATCAAGTTGAGTTTAGATTTCTTCAAATAGCAAGTTTTCAGCAACTGATGGTTTGTAGAGGTAAATGAAAAACTAGGAACATAGAGATATAAATAAAACACTAGGAACATTTGGTATAAAAATGTTTTATTTCAGTTTAAAGTCTTAAAAAAGTAAGTATTTTTTACATACGATTTCATAATATACAGCTATAAGAAGTACTTGGTATTAATTCAATATCACAACCCTTTGAAAAAAAAATTAATAATATTAGAACATTTTAAGAAGTCAAATCATTTTTTCTCTATCGTTGGAATTTAGCCTGGAGCCTGTCTAGATACATAAAGTATAAAAATTTGACTAGGAGAGATTCTTTTATGTACTTACGAAATTCAGTCATACTTACGAAGTTACGAGTTACGACAGTTATTAGAAGTTAAGCTGGAAATTTCATGTTATATAAATCTATGCACCTACCTGATCAAAATTAGATAAGCTACTTACGTGCTGGAAAATGGTAAAAAATAACACGCTTTACCGAATCCTTATCTATACTAATATAATAAAGCGGAAGAGTTTGTTTGTTTGAACGCGCTAATCTCAGGAACTACTGGACCGTTTTCAAAAATTCTTTCACCGTTGGATATGTACGTGACCCTTCACCCTTGAGTGCTATAGGCTATATATGTATCACGGGCGAAGCCAGAGCGGACCGCTAGTGTAACATAACATAAAACCCTCCAATAGGTAGGTATGTACGCACGATATATTATGCGTAGGTTATAGAAAATCATTTGTTGGTAATTCTATACTTTTTTATAATCGGCTGCCGGAGGACATTTTGGATTTGTCTCTCAATAAGTTCAAGGTTTTTGTAAAACGAAAATTAATTGAAAAATCTTAATATAGCGTAAAAGATTTTTTTTAATGACAAAAAACCATGGACATAGATTGCTCTAAAAGCCATGAGTTCAAATCATTTACAAATTAGAGATATTGTGAAATGGTCATAATAAAAAAAAACCCGGCTGAGTTTGTTGTGGGCTCTTCTCAGACCAGGGCGCATTTGGAACCCTCGTAGTTTTAGTTTTAAGTTTCCGTAGTAATTATCACCATTACATCACTTTCATGTAGGTACTTTATAATATATTGACGTTCAAAAAGTGTACAGTACTTTGTTCAGTAATTTGAATTTATGGCATTTCTGTAAGTAAATACTAGCCACATGACTTAAAATCCTTTGTACCTTAGATACCTACATTAGATTTATGTAGATCTATTGGAATTTAAATTTAATCTTATGGTTTAAGTAATAAGTTTAATTGTTTACTTCATAATAATGGAATTAAAAATTAAGTAATTATATTTTTAAGGATCAGAAAGGAAATAAACTATCGTGTCCTAACGGGTCTACAAAATATTTCGTAGACACGTTAAGAATAAATAACAAAATAGTAGGTAATGTAACAAATAAATACAAATATTGCCTGTATGTTTTCTAGGACATTGATCAGCGTCATAAAGAGATCCTTACTAAAGAACAAGATCCTTTACTTTACAAATTCTTCAAACTGTTCTTTGGTTGGAAAATCTCAACTAAGTATTTTTTATCATGAAGTTATAGGTACAGTCAATTCCTTTTATAATATATGCTATATTTTTTTTTCACGACGAAATTCTTAAAAAAAAATTCCATTTTTTGTATACCTAACTACGTCTTGTAAGTTGTACTTTTCGGAAATTCTTTGTAAAAGATCATCACGCTCTTTTATTATGATGAATGATTAATTTATTGATCTTAACTTTCAGGACTGTATGACAGATTTCTAAATTATTGTATGTTATTAGGTAGGTAGGTAGTTAGGTAATTTTTGAGCCACTAGTTTGAATCTCATTTTCGTCGCGTTTTTAACATTTTTTTTAAACTAAGTATTAACCACTAACATTATGTAGTCTATATCTTCGTAACTTGTCTGATCCAATCGCGTACGGCGGCCACCCTCGAGAAGATGACCCTGGCGCCGGGGCGGCACGTGGTCGCGTCGTCCTCCACCCAGGACGCTACTCCTAGGATGGCGCCGTTGCTGATCAGGCCACTGCCGCTGTCGCCCTGAAAGAAGAAAAATTATGATTACTTACCTACCTGTACCTTACGAACAACTAAGTATCTATACTTTACCTACTTAGTTCGTGCTGCAAGTCAGCAAGTGTTAAATATAGGTCCACCCGTTCCTAAGAAAATCGGTGGTGACACGGACAGGCGGACAAGAAAATGATCTTATATGGGTTCCTATTTTTACCTTTTGAGGTACGGAACCCTAAGAATCACTATGGAGTCTATGGGTTTTTGTCTGTTATGGGTACCTTCGTACCCTAGTACCTAGGTACCCTTACTTAAGGGGTAGGTAACTTAATAGTTAGGTCACCACTTTTTAAATAAAAGTTATATACGTGAATTAAGTACTCACATTACAAGCAGAGTCGAAACGGGGTGCGCGCCCCTTCGTGCAGATCATGTCTGTTTTGTCGAACTCGATGAGCGACTCGCAAGCGGCGTCGTCGAGCACCTCGAGGTCCATGCCATGCATATCTTCGCGCATCGTGTCCTGAAATTAATTGAACACAAATATAAATAAAACAACATCTATAACCTGATTTCTAATTCCCCGGAATTCTGACAGCTGCCATTGTCATTTACAGATGAGTTATTTGTATGGAGAACGGGGTTAACATCTACGAAGTACGATTTTACTCCAAACTACTTTAATTCCCCGTTATCATAAAAAGCCGCGTAATAATATTACTCGTTTCGCCTTAAAATAGAAAAGAAAAATAGAGACATTCTCACCATGAAGTGTCGGTTATGAACGTCGAATGGCCACACCAAGAGGAAATATGAAAATTAGTACAACAGATTGGGGTATCCAGATGAACACATAAAAAGTCCCCATGGGTGCTAAGAGTGTGGGGGGAGGGGGTTAAACTCATAGTTTTAGTTTAAAATAAGCAAGCAAGTGCGAGTCGGACTCGCACACAAAGGGTTTCGTACCGTCGAGCAAAAAGAAAAGTTTATTTTTGCTTGATGGTACGGAACCCATTCGCATGCGATATCCACGGTTGTGCGATGTGTGCGATATCCCATGTTATTGTATGGAGATCCCCTTATATTATTAACTTTATTTTATTTTCATTATTCTGTGGTTACAGTAAAAATATTCATTCAGTGAAAATTTCAAATACATAACCTAGTTATTAACGGTTCAAGAAGTACAACGATTAGGGTCGAGTAAAAAGATCCTATGGCACCCACATACCTACACGTTACAATAAACGTGATTTTTCGGCGTTTTTCGCTGACCATAGACCTACACTCATAACACACCTGAGCATAAGGTCACAGAACACACTCCTAGCGGAGCACAAGGTTCGCTGGTTGCTGTTGGTGGTAATAGGCAAAATCAGTTATTATTTGATGGAACAAATACCGACCCCGTGTACTGCTGCGCCGTAGCCTGCGTAGCCGACCTTTTCCCCCGCCGGTAACCTGGCGCGCTCGTCCAACCTCGCCGCGACCATCGTCTTGCCGTCCAGTGGCAGGGGCTCCTCCAACTCGGCCAGAAGGAAGTCCCAGTGGGCTCCCACCTAAGCACACAGATACAAGTCACGGCAAATAAGTCTAGCGTTGACCTTCAATGCGCAGAAGTCGAAAATGAGGTATCTCGGGTGGTGAGGAGGTCGCGGGGAGGGCGTGGAGATCGTTCGTAAGCACTGATTAGCTCTCGCGAATCCCTCGTAAGCGCTGATTGGCTCTCCAGTTGTATTGTGTCCCGCTCACTCGTACGACGCTGCGCACACTTGAAGGTCATTTCCTACTTTAAAGGTGAATTAATCGGGAGTGTTTTAGCTATGTTCAAGAAAATCGGTCCAAGATGGCCGCCGCCACAAAATGGCGGATTACCTACACATTTTTTCACAACTCCCTCAATATGGGTATGAAATGAAAGGGCTTGACTAGTAGAATAGCACTATGCAAATCCAAGATGGCTGCCACTACAAAATGGCGAATGTCGGGGGGTTTTTTTAAATTCATACTTGTGTACCTGTTTGATGCCGTACGCGTCAGCGCTGAGCCAATACGGGCCCACGGTGAACTTGGGGTGGATCACCAGCCGCTTGACGCGGCGCCGCACGCCCGTGTCGTTCTCCGTGTTGTTGGTGCCGGCGAGCACGTCGCGACCGCCCGTGAACAACGTGCTGGAACAACATAATATACAAGTGATAAGCTGAAAGATTGAAAGATAAACCGATTGCACCACACACTTAACAGTCCATAAACCTTGAAAACTACTGAACCGATTTTGATGAAACTTGCACTTGTAACTGTAGTCCAATAAAAAGGAATGGTCTCAACTCACAGTCCGATGAATAGTTTCGGAGAAATCCGCGGACAAACATACATACGCCTATGAAATGTAGGTATATTTATTTGGAAGCCCTTATAGATTAATGTGAATAGGTATATTGCAGTTCCAATAATATTACATACACGTGTACATTGTGTCGAATTGATAACCTTTTTTTGAAGTCGTTTAAAAATGTTAAGATCGATGACATACGAGTGATACGACAAGGGGACTGTGGCTTCCTACTAAGAACAAGTATAAATTAAAAATTAAAAAAACCCCCGATATTCGCCATTTTGTGGCAGCGGCCATCTTGGATTTGCAATAGTGCTATTCTGCTAGTCAAGCCCTTTCATTTGATACCCATATTAAGGGAGTTGTGAAAAAATATGTAATCCGCCATTTTGTAGCGGCGGCCATCTTGGACCGATTTTCATCAAACATAGCTAACAACACTCTCGACTAATACACCTTTCAAACAAAAAAATCCGCATTCAAATCGGTCCACCCGTTTGAGCGCCACAAGGGAACAGACAGACACACACACACACAGAGACACGTCAAACTTATAACACCCCGTCGTTTTTGCGTCGGGGGTTAAAAATCCGCTGCGATGTATCGCGCTAAAAACCTCGAGCTAAAAGTTTAAAAACCTAAAAGACGAGCGCAGTCCTCGGCGTACTTTTGTGGTCCGTTAAAATAGGTACCTTGTATTGTAACTGTATCCCAATGCACACGATGGATTAATGTTACATTATATTATATTATTTATGATGGTTTTTACGCAAACAATAGTCCCTCCTCTGTACAAGCCCTAATTTGTTTGTAGGGATGCGTGCGACGCGACGCCACACTAGCTGTGGCACACAATCCGGCAATATCACAATATTTCTTATGTACCACCACAAGAAATATTTGGCTCGCCTGAAAACAAGGTAGGTTAATACCTACGTATTTTTTTTTACGATGTCTATTTTTTCATAGTAGTGATATATAAATAAATATCGTTGAATACATTAATTCAGGTTTATTCCACATCCTTTTTTATTGATACTGGAGCCTATACCTACTCAAATTGAAGTTTTGCTTTTTTACTGTTATTTTCAATGAATGATGCCTTCCCTTAAATGCTTTTGTACCGGTTTATATTTTTTAGTCTTGATGTGTATATAGGAAAATCTGTACAAACACAAAGCCGATAAATACCTGGTAGACCTTGACGCTATGACTCCAGTCGATTAAAATGCTACAAATTGGTATATATGTATAAATAATACTGACAGTATAATGTATATACTTATAAATGTCTTGTAGTGTACCGGTTGCGGATAAACCCATGGTAATTTAGATAAGTCATACTTGTGGAATGAGAATCACTACGAGTGCCTATACATATACATATATTACACAAAACGTTAGTTCAGTTACTTATTCAAAATTTTAGACTTAAAATTTTTGTCAGTTTGGATGCAGTTCTATCTGTGGTTCTATTGCGAACGAACTAGGTACTCGTACATCGCTACTGCGGAGTGCGGATCTACCGATCGGTCTGCTGTCACTTGTCATCATCATTATCAACCCATTACAGGCCCACTATACGGCACGGGTCTACGAGAAGGGCGCTCCCGAGGAGCCCTTCTCATTCTGAGAGGAGACCCGTACTACCTAAAGTACGTAGGTAGGTAGGTACCTACGAATTACGATTCAAAATAAACTTTTTTGCGTTATAGACTTTTTCTAATATTTTAAAAACTTTTTTTGACAAGTAGATAGAACGTACAACATAAATGAAAAAGAATAACTAATTAGTATTCCGTGACTTCAGTCCTTTCTTGAGTAGTAGGCATTCAAACTAGCACCGTTATGTTTTGTTGGGTAATACAATGTTGACAATGAAACGACTTGACGCAATGCGATTGCCTAAAGTAGGTGCCTAGGTAGGCTGAGCGTCCATTGGCTTTTCTTGCCTGACGGCTTGAACGTCTAACCTTTTTAGGAGCCGTAGCGTCTAAAGGAGCCTTAAAATTATCGACTGCAGAAATACTCAAATGATTCCGTTCGGGCGCTCAAACCTGCTAAAAATAAGACGCTCAGCTGATAAAAAGTGATCGATTAGCCAATGGACATCCAGCATTACTGCGTTTGAAGTCTCACAACAGAAAAACAATGAAACCGACAGGGCATTGGTCTCAAAAATATCATAAGAATCCAGGTATCACATTAATTGTTTTGTTAAACCAAATTCTAAGTACCTATATACCTATTTTTTTTAATCGGGTTCAATTCGCGGGGGCTATTACAGAAGTTGTGATTTTCACAACCTATACCTAATCACTATTGTGATTTGTGATTGTATGGATTTTACTTCGGAACTTTACAGCGTTCGGGAAGCTTCGCGATGTCTTCTCGTCCAAAATTCCTCAATGCCTGAAGATGAAAGTCTTCGAACAGTGCGTGTTGCCAGTGATGACATACGGATCCGAGACATGGTCGCTAACTATGGGCCTCATAAGAAAGCTCAGAGTCGCTCAGAGAGCGATGGAGAGAGCTATGTTCGAAGTTTCTCTACGCGATCAAATCAGAAATGAGAAGATCCGTAGAAGAACCAAAGTCACCGACATAGCTCAACGGGTTGCGAAACTGAAGTGGCAATGGGCGGGGCACATAGTTCGGAGAACCGATGGACGTTGGGGTCCCAAGGTGCTGGAGTGGCGACCTCGCACCGGGAAGCGCAGTGTTGGTAGACCCCCCACTAGGTGGACCGACGACATCAAACGAGTCGCAGGGAGCCGCTGGATACAAGCGGCACAAGACCGTGGCAAGTGGAAGTCCCTTCAAGAGACCTATGTCCAGCAGTGGACGTCAATCGGTTGACAACGACGACAACGATGGATTTTACTTCAAACAATCTCTCAATCTCAATACTCTTTGTTGACTTGTGACAAAGAGTAGTCTTAGTAGGTCGAGCGAAGTGCAGAATAAAACTTGTCACCCAGCCAAAAAATAGTCCAGAATGAAATCTGATCACCCAATTCCACTTTGTCTTGTCTGTCCATTCATTACCGTTTTGTGTTTGTGTAGTGTTTTTGTAAAACGGCGAGTCTTCTGGCATAACACATTTAAATAATTTAACTTAGATAGGTGACATTAGTACATATTATACTTAATATGTTTAAAAAAAATAGTACTTACTTAAATCGGAAATATTTCAAATATTTGATTTGAAATTAAGTGCATTGGCGCCTACTTATTTATATGATACCTCATACCTTCCTATCTTCTTTATGCAAAGTTACTGTATAGATCATATAGATACTTTTGAATGACAATTTCATACAAGTAGATACATAGAAGTGAGGTAATGGTAATAATTACTTACGACAACTTAAGCTAAAGAGTTCCAAACGCGCCCTGGTCTAAGAAGAACTTTTTCTATCACCATCTGGTTTAGCGTTTAAATAGAAGCAATTTTGCGTAAAAATAAAAATCGCATGTAAATTAAGAAGCTCCGCCGCGGTTCAGTCTACCTACAAAGATAAGTCGAACAAAAATAACAGGTAGGTATGTATATTAAAAAAAAAAACAAAAAAAAAAATTGTATGTCGTACTCGTCTCATAGTGTAACAAGAATGATAAAATTCGGTTCCGGATCACAGCACATATTACATTACCTACTGCACGGCCGAATTGATTTGGTGAACACGCTGCACGCTGCGGTAAATGAATATAATCTGACGTTACTGAACTGTGAACATTTTGAAATTTTAATCATTTGTTGCAAGTACAGTAGGGGGTTCATTGAGTAATAATAACGTTCACCTGACCGAATTTCGGCCACAACAGCCCATCTCGAAGATGAAACTCAAGTAGACTCTCAATTCCGTCACTTTCATCTCATATTCCTTATGAACAATTCGATACGAGCGGAAACAAATCAGAGACGCAGCACTATTTACCCGTATTTAATATTAAGCAGGTATATGTATATAAATAAAGCCCGCCAACCCGCATTGGAGCAGTTTGGTGGGTAAGCTCTAAATCCCTCTCTCCTATGGGAAAGGAGGCCTGTGCCCAGCAGTGGGAGGTTAAAAGGCTGTAGTGGTGGATATAAATAAATAAAATTGACGTGTATGTCTGTGATTTCTAACTACAAAACTCTTGTGTTAGGTATTACAATAACTGTCCCTTATAAATCACTTAATAGGCTTAGAATAAATAGGTAGTTCGATGTTAATAGGTGATTATTTGAATTTGGAACGATAAGCATAGCCCAAACACGTTTTTAAAATTTTCGTCTATCTGTTTATTCGAGCTAAATTCGGAACGGCTGAACCAATTTTGACGGGACTTTCACAAGCAGGTAGATAATTATTAATCATACAAGGAGTGATCTCGCTTACTTTTTATCCCGGATATCGAAGAGTCTCCACGGGATTTTTTAAAAACGTAGGTAAAGCCACGCGGACGAAGTCGTGGGCATCAGCTTTTTAACGAATCATTATTAATAATTTATTATTACCAAATAAATATCTAATTATTAATAATTCAAGCGGGATAAATTGAATTGCCGTGTACCTAATCGTTTTGCATGCATTAGGCATACCTACATGATTAATATCGACTATCGACTCGCAATTAGCGTTTTGCTGCAGATATAAATAGTGCAAAGATGCGAGACCGCGAATTCCCAAGAAATTCAAGTTCTCATGCACTCAAAGGCCGTCGTTTATAAGCCTCTACACACGGACCGACTTCCGAATCAGAGTGATGTTCCAATCCAGTCCGTTACGAAAAATGTGTGAATCGATGACAAGTTACTCCTATAGGCTGCGATCACCTGTGACAGTCTGAGATGTAAGATGCCTAACTGTGGGAAGGGATGTGGCACTTTTATCTATACTTCTATACTAATAAATAAAATTGAAGTGTCTGTCCGGATAGCGGTGCTAACTTTTAGTGCCCTGCAGTGTTTTGAAGATTTCGTCACGCCATTGATACATAGTCAACGGCTCGATTGAAATATTTTTATAAATTACATTAAGTAGAAAGTTAGATTGGAAGTTGTGTACCAATGTGTAGTCTTCAAGGCAATTATAAGTAGTATAAATAATTATAAGTGAGTTGAGCTGATTGTATTAATTGCTAAAATAAGGAAAAACCCAACGCTTGTGTGTATAATATAACCTATTGACGCATGCGCGGATAGGGTATCGTGAGTAGATAGTACTATGTGCAGTGTAACGAATAAACCGCAGTAAACAACTTTGTCGCAGGCCATAGACTTGTCGCAGAAGCGACATAATATCGCATAAGCGACAACGTTTTCTCTGTATTCTGAGACGACAACAAGAAGAAATGTAAAGAAATGTTATGACGCTGTTGCGCGCGCGTGGACAACTGGACACATTAGGCCTACTTATACGGTATACCTATGTGTTTATATATCATCTGTTTTATTCAAGGAAAACCCTAACTAGTTCGACATATTATGATCTGATATGGTAGGAGGGAGTGACTGGAAGTCTCTGGAGTATAGACACAAGACCGCGCGGATGGTGGAAACTCTTCAGAGGTTTAGGCTGACATCTATAGAAACGTACACTCAATACAGAGTTAAAACGGGACTTATTATGGCAGGGACATATTATTTATGTCCCGTTTTAACTCTGTCTCAAATCTTCAAGTCTGCCTTTAGTTAGGACTCACAAAAAAAAATGTCTCACGTAATAATATTATAGACTCAATAGCGCAACAGTCGTCGGGTGTGGATCAAAAAATTCAAAAACCGTAAGGTCGATGGTTCAAACCTGACCCGTTACATTATTCGTACCAAATCCTAGTACAAGTTTTCGCTAATTAGAGGAAAAAAGGGAATGTTCCCCTTACCCCATGTCATCATGAGTCCTGTTCATCATGGCTAATAATATATTCTTACAAAAAATAAGATAGGTACTGACCTTTGAGGAATTACATAATAATTCAGTGGTACTGACCAGTGTGCAGCGGTGAGGACCCACGTGGGGCTGATGATGGTGCCGCCGCAGGTTCTGCCGAACAGCAACGCTGAAGGGTACTGCTCGTTGACGGGCTTTGGGCTCGGTAGCCTGTTTACATCTTTCACCAACGGCCGCTCGCCACCTGACAAATTATTCACATCTGTAACCACGGAAAGGCAATAATTATTGTAATTTTAACTGGTTATAACGGTCACAAAAATAATAATAATTATTATTATTCATGGTACACATAAGAAGCATTGACGTTTAAATAAATTATACCTATGTATAAGTTTTAACAAACAGAATTAACGGATTAGATTTCCTTCCGTGGTTTTACCCAGGTTTTTTTCGTGTAATAAAGTGGTTTGTTCACCAAGGTAAAAATCGTATTCTAAAACAGGTAACGTGGTGTCGCCAGGTATGGACCAGGCACCAGTAGCTGACCACCTTCACCGTTTTTGACAAAAATAAGAGCTAGATTAGAGTTTTACCGCTGGCAACATTTAAACCATGTAGAATAGGGATCTGTTTGTCATATTGACAAATATCATATGAAACGGCCATTTTGTTTTAAAATGGCAAGACGAACAAAATGTTGTGTGCAAATATCTTTCGATTTCAATAGTTTTCTTAAGCAAATCGCTAAGAAGGTAAATAAACGTTTTGATCGATGGATTCTCGTTTCTGATTAAAATGTAAATTTACAATGATTAAATCACTTAGATATAAACTTTAAAACATGCTTGTGAAGGAATAAATGCGACATAGAGTTATTTTCAAGTTTTAGAGGGGATGTCCATTACTGGATCAGAAACACATCAAAAATCCAGTCATGGACCTATCTATTCTTGTCATTTAAACACAATTACAAGTCAAAATTAAACTTTATAGTTTAACTAGCTTCTGCCTGCGTGAATTTCGGTTTTTTAACCCCCGACGCAAAAACGACGGGGTGTTATAAGTTTGACGTGTCTCTCTCTCTCTCTGTTTGTGTATGTGTGTGTGTCTGTCTGTTCCCCTGTAGCGCTCAAACGGATGAACCGATTTGAATGCGGTTTTTTTTGTTTGCAAGGTGAATTAGTCGAGAGTGTTGTTAGCTATGTTTGATGAAAATCAAGATGGCCGCCACCACAAAATGGCGAATGTCGGGGGTTTTTTAAATTTTTAATTTATACTTGTCACAAATCCAAAGGGAATCGTGGATTTCCGGTTCCCGTTCCCGCTCCCTTATGCAACTTTTATAGCTACTTTCAAGGAGGTTTGCCAGAGTAATCAACCTATAACCGTAGCTATAGATTTTGGTTTTTTCAAAATCCCGTGGGAACTGTGGATTTTTTCAGGATAAAAAGTAGCCTATGTGTTAAGTCATGGCATAATCTATCTCCATCAAAATTTCAGCCAAATCGGTTCAGTTCGGTATAGTAGAAGGATTGCATCTTCAAATTTTTTTTCCTTCAAATCTTATCAAGTGGGGTGTCAAATTAAAGGGGTTGAAAAAGGTGATTCCGAAAATATAACTTTTTTGACTAAAAAATATTGTGATCAAAAGTGAAAGAGAAAAAAAATTATCACGCAGTTGATATTTTTTATTTTTTAACAATATTATACTTGTTTTAAAAAATAATTATGGTTTCCATGCAAAAAAAAAGTCTGATGGGTGGGAAATGTTTAAAAAATTAATACCTATTATTGTAGTTCCATTTAGATGCGCCACTTTTAACATTTTTTAGAAATGTAGGTATGAGCTTAGAAAAAACAAAGAGTTCCCGCGGGATTATAATAAACCTAAATCCACGTGGATGAAGTCACAGGCATCCGCTTGTATGCAATATGGGGCCTAGCTCTATATTAACACAAAATAAAGAAGTGTGATGATGATGATGATGAATAGTAAAACGTGTCATACGAGTAGCTATGAATGAGTAACCTTCTTTCACCTAGAAAGAAGATTCTCCATAGCTAAGGATCACCTTTTGCCCTCTTGGACAGTGTCCAAGTAATTATTACGCAAGAACCTTTTACAGGTAAACGGCCTAGAAAAACACTTATTCATCTTTTCAAAAAACAGGCGAAAATTCCTCGCTGCTTATGTGAGCAGTATCGTGCTGCATCAGGATTAAGGAGCTGGGACTCAGAGCTCCGTGATTCAATCTAAGCTTGGTACCAAAAATATGAAGTCATAGTGGACAGTTCCCGAATCCCTTTAGTTTAGGTGGGTAGTACCCTACAGCATCAGGATTAAGAAGTTGAAGCAGATAAAAAATTATGGAATCATTTTGTAAACGTCCTCAAATAGACAAGTGTCAAATTGAAATGTGACGAACCTTGGTTGTTTCTACGTAACTTTGATATTTATATATTACTAGATGATGCCCACGGCTTCGCCCGTGTGGATTTAGGTTTTTAAAAATCCCGTGGGAACTTTTGATTTTCCAGAACAAAAAGTAACTTATCTGTAGAAACCCGTCCCCAAAACGGAAAAATCCCGTGGGATCCCCACGATTTCGGAATACAATTCCTTACAGCATCAGGGTTGAGGAGTTGGATATGTACCTACTCGAGTTCATTCAACGATAAAGTCTTTAATTGGTACCCCCAATATCAATTTAAATAACCGAAAGTTTCTAAAACCCATTAGTTTTGGGGATTAGGTCCCCTACAGCATCAGGATTGAGGAGTTGGAATCCAAATTTTTTATAAAATAGGGTCGCAATGTTTCTCTATCGATTAAAAAAAAATTACGCAAATCGGTTCAGAAATCTCGGAGATATCGGTGTACATAGGTAGAAAAACACAACTCCTCCTTTTTTGAAAGTCGGTTAAAAAAGTAGCCTATGTTACTCCCTGGTTAATTCTCTACTTGTATGTGAAGGTCCCGTCAAAATCGGTTCAGCCGTTCCAAAGATTAGCCCGTTCAAACAGACAGACAGACAGACAGACAGACAGACAAAAATTTTAAAAACGTGTGATTCGGTTATGGTAGCGTTCAAATAACCATATGAGCTTAATATGAGGTAGTTATTTCGATATTACAGACAGACACTTCAATTTTATTTATTAGTATAGATATTAGTATAGATGAGCTTAATATGAGGTAGTTATTTCGATATTACAGACAGACACTTCAATTTTATTTATTAGTATAGATTCGAAATAATCAAGGAGCGGATCAACAAATTCTTTAAAAGCCGGCAACGTATTAGTGGTTCCTTTGGTGATGCAAATGTTCATGGGCAGCGGTAATCACTCAACATCAGGTGACCCGCTTGCTCGTTTGCCCACAATCCATATAAAATAAAACAAAAGATAAAGTTCGTAAACTAAAACCCATCATCATCATCATCATCATGATCAACCCATTACCGGCTCACTACAGAGCACGGGTCTCCTCTCAGAGTGAGAAGGGTTTTGGCCATAGTCTACCACGCTGGCCAAGCGGATTAGCAGACTTCACACACCTTTGAGAACGTTATGGAGAACTCTCAGGCATGCAGGTTTCCTCAAGATGTTTTCCTTCACCGTTAAAGCAAGTGATATTTAAATACTTAAACTAAAACCCGACTACTCATAATAGTATACAAGTATAAATTAAAAATTTAAAAAACCCCTGACATTCGCCATTTTGTGGCGGCGGCCATCTTGGATTTGCATAGTGCTATTCTACTAGGCAAGTCCTTTCATTTGATACCCATATTAAGGCAGTTGTGATAAAATATGTAATCCGCCATTTTGTAGCGACGGCCATGTTGGTTCGATTTTCATCAAACATAGCTAACAACATTGTCGACTAATTCACCTTTCAAACGAAATAAAACTGCATTCAAATCGGTTCACCCGTTTGAGCACTACAGGGGAACAGACAGACACACACACACACACATACACACACAGACACGTCAAACTTATAACACCCCTTCGTTTTGCGTCGGGGGTTAAAAATAATAATTTAGAAAAACGTGTATTCATTTGTGTACTAATGGAAGAAAAGGCGGGGCAAGCGGCTAGTGGCGCCATCTGTTATGTCTATCTAAAACTAACTTAATATTCCAATTTAGCTGTGCGAACGTCACTTCTCGATTTTTTCGCATATAAAATGTAGCCTATGTCACCCCCAAACTATAACAACGAATCAATTAACACCTCATTCATCAACATTGGCCCAGTAGTTTAGGTGCTTCGCTAGAACAAAAAATTGGATACAAACATACATACATAGACTACAAAAATCATAACCCTTCCTTTTGGCTTTGCAGTAATCGGATAAAAACGAACTGTCCATCACTGGGTGTCCATAACTGGATTTAGACTGTCCATCATAAAGATTTTTACATATTTCAGTTGATCGTTTTTAGGTTTCCATATTTCAAAACTCGTTCAACTATTTCTAAATTTTAGCAGTTAGTGAGAAGCTCTGTATATCTGAGTATATCATTGTAAAATTATAACACTCTAGATTAAATAATAAAAAAGTTATAGCTCCTCATGTTTGACTCGGCGCTTAACCCTGTCCATAACTGGCGCCATCACGTTAAGTAGATCTATGACGTACTTATGTTGAAGGCCTAAGGCAGACGGCCGATTATCTCTGAGAACGATTTTATTCGACAACGGTCGTCCATAGAGGATTGGAAGCAGTCCGATTTCAGGCCGACCTGACGCACAACTTTTAGTCTAAGAGCGCGTGTTCAAAGTTCACACGTATGACCTTTGCTTATGACTATGTTCTATCTTTTCGTCAAAAATCGGATCGGTTCGCCGCTGCGAAAGATAGTCAAAATTCCCATTATAACAATTTTTTTTTGTTTGCCAACGAAAATAATAGGTACCTATATATCCAATAGATATTCTGGGTTCTTATTTTTGCTATTTTTTCGAATCGACTGTCATATTGGTAATTGGCGTTGGGCGTAAGACATGCGTGTTCGGTTGAAAAAGTAAGTAGGTATAAACAAGTAGTTAGGTAGGTATTATTGATTTCATTAGCTCGTCATCATACCGGTTTGACAACATACAAGCAACTCACGATGCATCATGTGCCTCAGCTAGTGTTTCGATCATGACTTTTAAACTTCACACAGACCCTTGCAACCGGTTTTGGTAAAGGTCAAGAGCTGTACGGATGGGAACCTTTAAACGTTGTAATAACTGTTCTGTTACCACTGCAGTCCCTAAAGTACAGTTACTACTGTATTAAAATTTTATTAGAACATCCTGAAATTCGTGAATTACAGGGTCAAACCGTAATACAAAATTCAAACTTATGTAGGTAGGTCTAGGTAATAATTAAGACTTAATTTTTTTTTTTGACTTACTTATAAGAATAGAAGTCTATTATCTGAACGGAATTTATCAGACATTTTTTTATGGTAGTAGGTAATAACTAAGTTTATGGTTTTTCCATAGTCAATACTTGAGTCACCTATCTATAACCTACCTTCCTTTAACATTGGATAACCTCGAATAACCTGTCGTCTAGTATGATGGTGACGGATATATTTTGCGTGACAAAATAATATGGACCATTCTGAACTCCATCAGTCGTTTATCGCTCATCACACAATTAAATCGACTGATGCAGAGCCTATGGTCTAATGGACCCAATGTTTAGATGGAAGGGGTGTGGGAATATTAATCATTATATTATATTTAACTAGTGGATCCGGCAGACTTCGTCCTGCCCGGTGACAAACACACGCACAGAGGATATATTACGTATAACTGTATGAGGTACGGGTGAGAGTTTACCGTATCCACGCGACGGGATGTTTGACAGTTACGAAACCCGTGAACATTTTGTATGGGAAAATGTTTTTTCTTTTATTTTATGTTTTCGTCTATTTTTTAATGTTTTTAATAGTTATTCTGCTATTCGGGACGGTCCCAAATATAACAAATCAAAAACATTTTTTGCTTTTGTCTGTTACCGCGACTCAACCGCTGACAAGATTTGCCACGGCGCAGGCTACTTTTAATCCCGGAAAATCAACGAGTTCCCACGGGCTTGGAAATAAAATCCTAAAAAAATCACTACTCATAGGCCACAGCTTCAACGTCGTTATCTATAATATACTATAAATAATAATAAAGAATATGATTTTTATTTTTAAGTATTTATAGTGTTTAGAGATTATCTAATTAGAATTTGAATGATTAAAAATTTTTAATAATAAATATAAAAGGTATGGTCAGATAGCTAAATTTTATCGAATGATTAATATTGAGCTATAATGAGTAATCAGCTGAGAGACAAACAACTTCCATAATGCATATCTTTAAAACATGAGGTAGGTACATATACTAACTACTATGCCAACCAGAGTGGCGCTATAATCTACTGTATAAAAATTATGTTTCGCCATTTTGTACCTTATTGCTTTCGATATTATGTGATTTTTCAAACCCGCCATGTGCAAATACTACGGGAAGAGGTCCTGAATGAACAGAACCAAAGTAAAAAATTTTATACGAATACTTTTGTCTTATTGTTGTTAATAATTATAATGCTATTCGTAGCGATTTTCGTGATATGAGCAAAAAACCGAAAAAAGGGACAAAATTAAAAATGGCGGCTGGTTCCGCACTCCCCATATGGAGTTTTAGACATGTTCAAGAGAAAGGACCAAAGAATACATTTGGTCAATTTTTAAAACTATAGGATATTATTCCTAGATTTACCGGGCTATAAATGCACTGAGCGCCCAAAATGTTTATCAAGCTGACTGACGGTCTTTCCCCCATCAGAAGTGTGGCTGACGATTTTCTTTATTATTTTAAAAGTGTGAAAATTTAGCTGCATAAATTTTATAAAGTATTCAATAACTTTATTTTTCAAATTTTTAATGCAGTTCATGCGCGTAGCGGACGTATATAATCCACCCTCGTGCAGCTAACGATTGTTTTTGTATCAAAAATGATTGAAACAATAATTTAAGAACATTTTGTCCGGGATAAAATCACTCGGAGCAGATTGATTTCCAATCACTTTCACATGCTCTCACTCTTAACTCCACCGGAGCTGTGATGGGTTAGGTCTGAACTGTTATTGTTAAAATTTCCAGTCGGTATAAAATGACTTTTTCAACTGGACCTCTATCTCCCATAATAAATGTAATGATGTCGAGGTGCATGTTATTGTTAATTTTTATTAGTCGTTACAGCCCTTCAGCCCGCATTGAAACTATAAATCCTTCTCTTCTATAGGAGAGGAGGCATATGCCCAGCAATGGGCCAGGGCACGTGTTCGGACTCTGTATATAAGTTCTCTCTGTAGTTCTCTTGAATAATATACTGATTCGATATTGTACTTAACTATTAGGATGTATGACAATATGTTGAAGACGCATAAAATAAACGTGATATAAATTATTTATTAATGACGAACAAGATATTTATATGTGGCGCTTTGTATTTTTCATACATGCCTACCATAATATATTGCAGTATTTTTCCCCCAACTAGGTATAGTGATGAGATCTTGACGAACTCCCTAGCGCCGTGGTGAGCGATGTGGTCTTATAAATGTCGATGTATAAATGGGAGGTTCCAGTTCCGATTTCCCGCAGGATCAATTTGAGGATTTAAAATTTCTAAATTGCCTTAAGTCTGGTCTTGTGGGAGGCTTCTGTCATGTCTAGTTACCATTCTAACGCCTTAGCCGTGCTGCCAAGCGGTAACTAAGCTACCTCATCTGTGCCGCGTAAGATGCCTCGTCTAAACCGATTTGGTATGGTGCAAAAATTATGTTCTCCAGTTTACCCCGCTACCTTAAATTTTGTGTATTTTTTAATAACAATTATGTCAGGTCTTTTGATCTAATTAGTACATCTAGGTACTTAATGTTCAAAAGTTCTATTAATTGATCTAGTTACTTAGTTGATAACCTACCTACCTACTTCATACCACAATAATAATAATTTTTAAATAAATATTTATAAGACTACCTTCGTTTTTGTACTCTTTGTAGTCTTAATTTTTAATTCATTTCTTACTGTCGGTTTTTATATCAGTTAAAAGCCGAAGATTCCGAATTGTTAAATACTTTTTAAGTAGGTAGGTACCAACTACCAACCTAGTTTACTACCAGTGAGTCCAGTGGCCTTTATGTTATTTCCAGTGACATTTCCATACATTGTCAAGGCTGTCTCTATAGGTCATTTACATACGTACTTGATTATAAATAGTATTGTGACAACATAAATTTTTAAAGATTGTTTCACCGTTTTTCACTGTCGCGTTTGTCCGTATGCTAAAGTTTATTTGCTAAAAATACCATCTACTAGCATAATACATTAAAGTACCCATATTTAATCTTAATATAAATACCTAAAGAATTTGTTGCATATAATTCGTAATAATTTAAAATCATATCATAATCCTAATACTGGCCCGGGTCTCGTCTCAAAATGACAATGGTTTCGGCCGTAGTCGACGGCCATGTGCGGATATTTAGTAGATATTAGACTTCACAAGCCTTTGAAACATTATGGAGAACTCTCAGGCATTCAGGTTTCCTCACGATGTTAAAGCAAAATAACTATATATTTTTAATAATATTAAATTTAACTTTAAGCGATTAAATCCTTATTTAAAACTAGCTATGGCCCGCGGCTTCGCCCGCGTGAATTTCGGTTTTTCACAATCTCGAGGGAATCGTGGATTTCCGGTTCCTGTTCCCGCTCCCTTTTCCAACCTTTATACCTACTTTCAATCAAGTTTGCTATAATAATCTATCTATAGCTTCAGCTGTAGGTATGCTATAGCAAATTTCGATTTTTTCAGAATCTCCGGGAACTGTGGATTTTGTTAGAATAAAAGCCTATGTGTTAAGTCAGGGCATAATCTATCTCCATTTTAAATTTCAGCCAAATCGATTCAGTAGTTGCGGCGTTAAAGAGTAACAAACATACACACAAATTTTGGCCTATAAAGTGTGATAGTGTGATTACACTTTAAATTATTCAAACTGTAATGGCACGGATTCTTTGGATCCGTTACATACTCGTTCTACATGAAGTGCTTGATTTGACTCTAACCTTTGAATTTAGTAAATACAAAGATAAAGTTAACAACTTACTGTATATTGGGTTGATTGGGTACGTTGAATCCAGATGTAGTATGTTGTTGTACCTATGTCGCTCAATGGCGTTGACGCTATAACATAGTAACGTAAATATACCGCACGCGATAACTTTGAAAGACATCGTATTTTCCTTGTAAAGTTGCTACTTGTTATAGGTACCGTGACCTCCAAGGCACTAGTACCAACTGCGGCGTGCGCGCTTGCGCCGCTGCATTTATATATAAGTAAACCAACAGTCTTGTAAATACATAACAAGGAAAAAGAGCGCGAAAACTTAATCAAAAGTTCGTTATGTTCCAAACAAAGAGATTAAAATATACGTAGTTTAGTACCTTTGACTTCAAATTATACAAATATGTTATTAATTCGTTTAAACGATTCGAATTGAGACGATTATGTACCTATTACTAAGATAGGGTAAGAAGTATTATCATCACCGATAAAAATATTTGCTTCATTTATTTTAATGTTTTTATTAAACTAATTATTGAGTTCTTAAATCTTGTAATCTTGAAAATGGGTATTTCCGATTTTTTACCGACTTTATTAATAACAAGCGGATAATTATTGCGGTGGATATTGGTTTTTAAACATCCCATGGGAATCATTTTCTCTTTCCTAAGCTCCTTTGAGCTCATACCTTGCTAAAAACTGTTAAAAGTTCACTGGCGGATGTTTAGGTAGATCAAAATGTAAACATCCGCCAGTGAAAGTCCCATCAAAATCGATCCAGCCTTTTGAGAGATTAGATCTTTAAAGTATTTCCTTTCTAACAAAAAAAGAATGAATGAAATCGGACCACGCGTTAATGAATTACAGCTAAGTACACATTTTGACTTTCATCCCCTCTCCCAAGGGAACCGTGTTGAATTTCGGGATAAAAAGTATCCTATATGTTACTTCGTGCCATGCCAAGTTTCATTGCAATCCATTCAGTAGTTTTTGCGTGATGCGCGCACAAACATACAGACAAACAGACAAACAGACAAACAGATAAACAGACAAACAGACAAAAATTTCAAAAATAGCTTTTCTACTTTCTATTACTTATCCCTAACATCCCCCAGTTATTATTTTGCAAAAATCTTTAATGTACAGATACGGCAAGTCTACGATTTTATTATATGTATAGATAGATGTATAGATATGTATAGAAGAAGAAGATATAGATAGAATAGAAGATAGAAGATAACTACCTACGGTTTGTTCTGTAGAAATTCTGAGATAATGCGATATTATAATTTTTAATTGATAGTATGTATGAATTTATGGGTAGGTGCATAATATTAATATGCCTCGTTGATGGAGGGGTTAGCATGTTCTACAGCGGATCATGAGGTCCTGGGTTCGATATCCGGGACGGCCAATAATGGTTAGGTATTGGGTTTTCTGTCAAGAAATTCCCAGTGCCAGCTCGAAATTAGTAGCGTTTACCCCGTGCCCCCCGCCTTGGTAGATTATCTAACTTTTATATATTATAGCATAATATAGTAATGTATATAGTCATATCTATTGTTGTTTGTTAGGGTAATTTTAAACTAAGTACACGGCGAATATTGAAGTTGGATATTCGTATGCAACTTCAATAAATCGACGTAAGTATAATGCGGAGCGAAATACAGTGTAGTAGTGCCCACGGTGGCATAATATATCAATGGTGATATACAAGTATAAATTAAAATTAAAAAAAAAAAAACCCGAAATTCGCCATTTTGGTGGTGGCGGCCATCTTGGATTTGCATAGTGCTATTCTACTAGTCAAGCCCTTTTATTTGATACCCATATTGAGGGAGTTGTAAAAAAATATGTAGATCATCCACCGTTTTGGGGCGTCGGCCATCTTGGCCGATTTTCATCAAACATAGCTAAGAACACTCCCGACTAATGCACCTTTCAAACAAAAAACCGCATTCAAATCGGTCCACCCGTTTGAGCGCTACAGGGGAACAGACAGACAGACACACACACACACACACACACACACACACATACACACAGACACGTCAAACTTATAACACCCCGTCGTTTTTGCGTCGGGGGTTAAAAAGACCCCGAAATTTGCCATTTTGTGGTGGCGGCCATCTTGGATTTGCAATAGTGCTATTCTACTAGTCAAGCCCTTTTATTTGATACCCATATTGAGGGAGTTGTAAAAAAATATGTAGGTTATTCGCCATTTTGGGACGTCGGCCATCTCGGACCGATTTTCATCAAACATAGCTAAAAACACTCCCGACTAATGCACCTTTCAAACAAAAAACCGCATTTAAATCGGTACACTCGTTTGAGCGCTACGGTGGAACAGACAGACACACATACGAGCACAGATACACACAGACACGTCAAACTTATAATACCCCGTCTTTTTTGTGTCGGGGGTTAAAAACTTATCTAAAACTTGCTCTAAGAGGATATAATGGTAAAATACGTGTACGAGAAACTTAGAAATGTATACGAATCTTATTAAAAAACTGCCCCGAACTCGGTTAAGTTAAACAAATTGAAGAAGAAAGATGTACACACATACACACAAATAAACAAACACACACACAACCTCTTACCCCAAACGCATATACCGCCTCCGTACCGTGGTGGGTAATAAGAACATCCCGCAAATATATTCCAGTAACATTCTAGGACGAAGAAAATATTATTGTTGTTAATAATAAATAAAGAACTTGGAAGATTTATAAATAGGTATACTTATACAACGTTAGTTTTACTTGAAGCAAAACCTGACAGTAGTTTGCTTAAAATCAGTAACAAAATTGAATCCAACTATTTTTAGATTGTATTATAATTTTGTCCAAAAAAATTTTAAAATCCTGCAAGCTTAGGCACAGTGGTTGGAACGCGCATCAGCTGACGATCGGCATACAGCGCGCGGTCATTCAACTCGCGAGTCGAGGTGACGATGGCCTGCGAGTTGGGGTGACCATTTTTTTTGAGGACATTGACGCAACACAAGAAGCTTATAACTTTGTAAGCTTACATTATATGTTTTCGAAATTTTGTATAATTATTTCAAATGTAAAAATATTTGACACGTATAGGTATTTCGGTTTTTGCGTAAAGTAAAATTAGCGTTGTATATGGGGCAATTTCAACAAAGCCGTTTTTTCTTGAATTTCGGTGGACTTTTTTATTATTAAGTTTTTTCAACTTTGAACTATGGTTTATTGTTCTTCTTGTTATTGTTTATGCTCTTATTGAATGCCATCAAAATATGTCTTATAAACTCGTGAGAATACGTGTTTAAAATTTTAATGCCACCGAAATGATAAAACTAGCCACCGAAATGATATAAGTAGCCACCGAAATGATAGAAACTGTCCACCGAAATTAAAATTCACTGAAAATATAATAAATATACTACTGAGTGCATCTATTTAACTAAATAGATGCACTCTTAGCAAGTGTGAAAGGTTGTATACTATCATGAGTGACAATTTGTTACGTATGTTCTACTTAATTTTAGATATTCCTCTGGATTTCACACAAAAAAATGCACCTACAATAAAAGGAATAGAAAAAAACTAAATGAAAAGACATATTTTAATTAACGATTTTAATTTTAGCTTAGCAATAATTATAATGAGTCATTATTAACTAAATTATTATCAAAATCGGTTCATTAGTCTTTGAGATAATTGCGGCCATACATACGTACGGGTCAAATACATAAACTATTTTTTTGAAGTGGTTTAGTTAAAAAATTTTCTGCTGGCCTGAATTTTCATCGAAACAAATAATAATCTCCCAAAATAATAAAACAATCCACCGAAATGAGACAATTAAACACCGAAATGATAAAGCAATCCACCGAAATGAGATAATTAAGATTTAAAAAAACCGAAATGAGAATTTTTATCATTTCGGTGAGTTTTTTGTCATTTCGGTTGACAATTTAGCCCACCGAATCCACCGAAATGATAACACCGAAATTAGAAATACGGACAAAAATTAGCATTACAAGAAAACTATTTATTACAAGATGATATGAATATTACAAAAATAAACGTATTGCCATTACGCACTCTTGAATAGTATTTTATATGTATTAACTAATTGCAAGACAAGTTACACCTGTGCACGGAAATGATAAGAAGTTTGTCACATGCCACCGAATTGAACTACTTACTTTTTTTGCGGTAACACGCAGGCAAGCGGCGCATTTCCTCCCACGATAAGCACATAGACCACACTGTTACGTACATTTTAAGCGCATGAGGGGGGAGCTAGAGTTGTCCTATGCAAAACTACAATCGATTAAAAAAAAAACACCGAGATGAGAGGACTTTCTGGGACACAAGCATTTTTACTTACCAGTTATTAAACTAAGTAGATATTATCATAAAATTATTTTATAACTATACTGTCACTATTCACAATTTAAATAAACGTAGCCATATACCTAAATAAGCAATACTTTTTGATTTATGAGGGAAATTACATTGAAAAAGGTTGTGAGGACAGCTACCGAAATGATAAATTCGGGGCTTCAAAAATTTTTTATTTCCTAAACTGCAGTCCTAATCAATAAATATTTATTGTCTCGCATAGGTATCTACCTATTCTACCTAGAAAAAAATATTAGATCTTTATACTAACGTTGGACAGTACCAATTTCACCCATGCCGTGCGAATTTTGCTGTTGGGAAATCCACCCATATATCTACGTCTCAGGATTTTTATGAAAGCAGGATTTTGATAAAAAGCCTTTAAAATTATCTCTAAAATCTGGATTTATCATAATCCTGATTGATCCAGGATTTTGATCAAATAGCTGGATATGTTTAGGAGAGGTAGGTACTTAATTACACAAGAAGCTACAATAAGTATTATTTATTACATGTATTTTACAGTTTGATTCAGTTTTGCCAGGGCCCTCGAGTCGAAAGCTGCGTTTCCTTTCTTTTCCTAAAAAGTTTAGTTGAGGCGACGACGACAAATCATGTATGGAGATGGCAGTTGTAGTGCGCGACTGTCACTTGTCAAAAAATTAAACATATTGTACAAAAACTGCTGAGTCGTCGGAGCGTTTCGTGGGACGACAGAAAGCGAACGACAAGACCCCGACGCAAAAATGACGGGGTGTTATATAAGTTTGACAATGTTAGATTATTATATTAGTATAGATTTACTCTTTAACCCGATAGGCACTGATTAAGTATCACTTACTTCGCCCTAAATGACCGCAAATTCGTCAAGTCAGCATTATGGGTGATAGAAAACGGCATGACATACTTATTATATAACGGTATACCTAACTAATATCAGAGCTAGTTAGTATTTTTCCGGTACGCTGTGAAGTTAAATGAAGTAGATATTATAATCGTGTGTTTAATCTAAAATTATTGTAGCAAATCCTTTTTATGTTTTTGTTGGATCAAGGCTGTTCGAATCACGATTTACGGCCAAATTTTTATGTAGATATTTAAAGATACTCGTCGATAAATAAAATTAATTGGATTTGAATGATATTTTGAATTTGGAAGGTAGGACGAAGAACCTTTTCTGACAACATTAACAGGGTAACTAAGCGCACAAATCATAAGTATTATTGTGGGTGTATTTCTATACCTATAATTTTAAGAGTTTTTTGAAAAACTTTCAAAAAGGTCATCGGGTCTAACGGAGATTCAAGAGCTGGCAGCTATCTGGCCTTAGACTTAGAGACAAGTAACTTAAGTATTTTACTTAGTTTACATAAATATAAATTCTTAAAAAAATTGTAAATTCCTCTCGCATGCACTTTCCTCCCAGGCTTAAGGATTCAGTCCATTATAATATTATATAGAAGCTGGAGATCGCGCACAAGTGATAGCTTTATATTATAAAAGGTCTGCGATATGACGTCATAGCCGGTTGTTGGAAATGCCATGTGCGACGAGCACGCGACCACGTGAAATGCGTCATCTATACGCGCGACTTTTTTTAATTATTACAAACAAAATATTTTTGTGTATTTTAGTAGATAAGGTTCTGTAGTTCTGTTCTGTAAGGTTCCCATTCTGTAAGCGCATAAGGATCATAATGATACCAATAGTGATAATAAGTTTGTGATACGATAGTTGGCTGGCAAACATAAATGATATTTTTTTGAAATACTAGATTGAAAAAATAAACTTACTGTCTTCGCTGGTGTCGGTTGCGGGGTGCGCGGCAGTGCTAGCGAGCAGCACGGCCAGCGCGTACAAGGTAACTCTCAGGGCACACATCCTTGTATCTAAGTGATAAACTCAACACTAGCGCGGTGATTACTGCGCGACCATTTATACGGCGGCTAATGCGTATAAAAACAACAAGCTAAGCGCGAGCTGCAGAATCGATCAATGGATATTTTAACGATCAATTAATACGTCGATCGATCAATTGCTGCGGTCTGAAGACGTCGATTGCTGCGGTTTATTAAGGCGAATTCACGGAGCGGTTCTAATCGCGCGCCCGCCGCGGTTTCGGTCACGCGGCCTCCTAGAATGAAGATTATGTAAAACGAGCTGATGCCCGCGACTTCGTTCGCGTGGATTCATATATATCTCATACAAAATTTCAACCGCGCTATTTAACCGCCCCCTTAGGGATTGAATTTTCAAAAATCCTTTCTTAGCGGATGTCTACGTCATAATAACTAGATATCTACATGCCAAACAGCCCGATCCGTTCAGTGGTTTGAGTAGTGCTTTGATAGATCAGTCAGTCAGTCACCTTTTTATTTTATGTATTTAGAAGATTAAGTACTTAGCATATATTACGACGCGATTATAAACAGTTGCCCCACAACTGCAACGGGCTCGGGTGAAAACCACTCCGTGAGTTTATAGCCTAAGACGTCGATAACTGCGGTTGCTTAAAACGTCGATAGCTGCGGTTTATAATTACGTCATTTGCTGGGGTTTGCTTAGACATCGATTGCCGCGGTTCGTTTATCTTCCAGCAGGTTTTAGTGGTATACAGGTCACAAGAGGACGTGGCCGTGACCTCGCCATTACCTGCTCATAATGCTGCAGCTCTGCAGGCGCGCTGCTTTATAAGTTCATAACAATTTCCCGGAGTTTGTGCAACGCGGCTACAGTGATACAAGAGCAGTGCTAGCCGCCAGCGCTGCAAGAGACACAAAAGGCACACTTTTCAGTACTGAAAATGCGATTGGTCAATGGCACGCCGTAAAAGTGCGTGAGCAGAGGTCATGTCAGCGCTGACCTCGCATCCGATGCTGCTGAATCTTGCTGACGTCCCACACACTTTCAGTATTTAAAAATGCATTACTGTGCGGTGCCTCTTGCGGCTCTATTGGTATTGCGGCTTGGGCACTTGCGGTTCGTCTCGTGGTGTACGAACACCTTAAATTGCGTCTTCCAATTTTTGAAATCGGTTATTTAGTATATAATAAGCGTTTTCAACAAACCAATTATTGGGTGCGGAATCCCAAAACCATAGTTTTATTTATCTATAGGCGCTATTAATATGAGGTTAAAATGAACGTAAGATAAGATAGCAGGAGCGATTTTTCTAATTTACTACAACGTTAAAACATGTCTAATAAGCGTTTTATAAATACATGTTTTCAGCTTGTTTGTTTTCCTTCTACCTATGCAATATAAGGATAATTATATTGATATCTATGTTGTTAATATAGGTACATAATATTTTAGGATAAATATACCTAACATAAAAAAAAACTATAGAAAAAAGAACCAGAGAACAAGTCAAAATCTTATTTCCCATAGCGTGTTTTTACTGAACCTATTTTGATAAGTATATACAACTTATTACGCTCATTCCCAGTCGTACAACCATTTAGTTCAACTGCTGAACTAGTGAGACTTCTTTTCCCAGCAATTCAACTGTATCTAAATTGTAAGAATCGAAAAAGTTGAACTCGGGTAGTGCGGGGAATTAAATAAAATTGATTAAATTAGGTCATACTTACCTTATCTGTGTCTATAACAATTATTAGGGCATGACTAATTCTGTAAAGCGGTGATAGCCTAGTGGTTAATAGATACTTCGGCCTCCCTTTCGGGTGGCCGGTTCGATCCCCGGCACGCATCTCTAACTTTTCAGATTTAATGTGCGTTTTAAGAAATTAAATATCACAGCTTTAACATTTAGCAGTGTGTGTGTGTGTCTGTCTGTTCCCCTGTAGCACTCAAACGGGTGGACCTAGTTGAATGCGGTTTTTTTTTGTTTGAAAGGAGAATTAGTCGAGTGTTGTTAGCTATGTTTGATGAAAATCTATCCAAGATGGCCGCCGCTACAAAATAGCGGATTACATATTTTTTCACAACTCCCTTAATATGGGTATCAAATGAAAGGGCTTGACTAGTAGAATAGCATTATTGCAAATCCAAAATGGCCGCCGTCACAAAATGGTGAATGTCGGGGGTTTTTTAAATTTTTAATTTATACTTGTTAGAAATACTTACTTAGGTCAAAAATGAAACGCTAGATAAATTCAAATAAACTTTAATACTCTCATCAACATCTACAGTTTGAATCCAATCAATAATAAATTCAATCAAATTTCAATAAAACTTCATTCATTATCGTTTATCCTAATTCCAAGACACGATGCGTTTGCGTACCGGACAAACATACAACTTACAACTTTCATATACGATACGATAGGTACATGGTACACGCAGTCGACAAACATAGGTATTATAAGACGTATGTAATTTTCATATTAAAACATTAAAATACTGGTATATTGCTCTTGAATATCACTCTAAATCTTCAAATATTAGGTACAGTTCATTAAATAAAATAATAGCGAAACATGAGTTCTGCGTGTGTGTGAGTGACTATGAACACCAGCGGCAGGGATGGGTTTAGCTGTGTAGTAGTCTATTATTTTGTGATTGTGTTGGTCAATGTATCAGTTCCCTCATAATTGCTAACATAACATTAGAATGGGATAAATAAAGTGTCGTTGGTTTCGTCTTTACCTTCTTCGTGTCATGTCACCAGTCACATAAAGGCAAGAAAATTGTACTCTACAATCTACATAATATATTATAGACACTGGTATTTGAAATCCAAAGAAAACGTTGTTGTTATTGTCTCGTTCTCACCCTACTGAAATAAAGTGAAAAGTAACAGTAGTAAGTAGTAAGTAGTAGTAAAGAAAAACACTAAAATTTTGAAGGCGCAGTCTCCAGTGTATATACCTAGAACAGTTATAATCTTCTTGCATACAGGCACGCCATAAAATTCCAATATGGCGGATATGAACAAATATATGTATAATTTTTTTACTGTTAATTTTACCGTTAATTATTATAATAATTCATTAATAATTCGTTAATAATTCATACGTCAACTGCATATAGATCGGTGACGGTTTGGACTGGCGCATCACCCCTACACCGGGATCCGTCCCCGTTGGATGGACTTCCTATTATTTTATTATAAGCGGCCCAAATGAATCCCACCCTACCAATTTATTGGCACTTTAAACATACCTATAAAAAATAAAGAACATTATTCAATTAATTGTATTGCTTTAAAAGGTGCCATTAAGTAAACGACGAGTCTATTTACTAAAATCAAGTGTAATGGTTGCAATTGAAAATATCGGAAAAATTGTAAAATTAAATGTAATTTTCTCAATATAGTAATAACATCTGAATGGATAATCAAAAACATCTGTAGTAATTATATTTTACAGCATGTAGGTACCTAATATAATTGCGGAGTTTACATTGTAGGTATGTGAAGAAAAAATTAAATTTAAATTTTACCGAGTTTGGTAGGTAAGTAATATAAGTAATTAATTGATAATTAGTATCAATAGTAAAGTAATAGTTAAATCGTTTATGATTCGTTTGTTTGGTTTTCTTAAAAAAAGCTATACTTATATATCTTATATGAATGAATAATATGTTACAAACATTCATCAGATTCACGTCATTATACGCACAAGGTACACACATTCTTGGTAAAATGATTTTTGGATTGTTGGGTTTTTCAAGAATTAAATTATATAATTTTTCCTTTTATTTAAATATGTAACAAATACAAGTTGACGTAAACACGTTCTTTATTTTAAGTAAATAAGAATAGTTCACAAAATAAATGGTGATGTATTAAATTTTGACATTACGACTGGTATACATTCAGATTTTACACGTCATGAAAAGGAAGGTTGCATACATAATAACATAATACTTTTATTAAATTTGATTTTTTCGGTCTGCGAACAAATTGCGAGTGCAAGAACAATGTCAAAGTAACCAGAATTTAAACATTCACGTAATAATAATTATTTTACATTAATTGGTAGCAAATAATTTACATTATTAAAATATAAACGTAACTAATTTAATCTCTTGGTACTTTGAATTAATTCTTTTAAAATGTATGAAATAGATACGATAATTGGATTCGATAAAATGTTTTCTTTTATTTATGTCTTTTTATAAAGAAAATAATTTAAAGCTGTTGTAAATAATGTGTATTAAGTTAAATTTCGATTTCCAAAAATATAAATAAGAAATTACACGTGTTTTATTTTGGCAGGTTTGCGTGGGCGTTACGCCCTTTGGTAAGTATATATAGGTACGTATTTTAAAATTGTGTTCCATAAATTAAGATTTCAACATTAAAAAAACCTTAGCTTGCATACACTTCTAAAACACTATCACAATAAATGATCAAAACAAGAGAACTTTGACAAAAGTAGATTCACTTAAACAATCAAAATAAAATTTCAACAATTTTTAATGTTTAATTTATTTATCGATATTCCTATAGCACTACTTTTGTCAAATTTCGTAACAATTGTCTAATAAAATTATTGCTTGTTAACTACCTAACTACTAAAATATCTATCGATAGAACTACTTTAATTAAGTAGATAAATTACTAATTTAGATTTAAGCGAGATTTTTAAATGTCAGTTTTTTAAATGTCAGTTTGACTCACATAAGTACTTACTAATATGAATTATATTTTCAAATCGACACTGATCGAGATGTTTTTCTTTCCATATTAGGTATTATAAAATAAATTGAAAAGGTTTTTGAGTATTGTCAATTTTTTTACATTAGTAAAAGTAGGTAAAGCAGGTGCTCCAACATAAAATTTTAACAAATTTAATAAAAAAAGGACCGAATTGAGAACCTCCTCCTTTTTTGGAAGTCAGTTAAAATGTAAATATAGAATTAGGCGGACCAATGCAATTACAGTATTGTTGACATGACTTGACATAGTAATGTTATTTAGAGGAGAATAACTTAAAAATGGAATTCGCTTAGATTAATTATGTACCTGGTACCCAATAGTATGTACTTAATGATTTATGTTATTAACCTAGTTACTTTAATGAGCGTTGTAATTTAAGTAAATATTAAGATGTATACATAATATAGTAAATATTTTTATGTTTTTAATATATATTATTTATTATTATGTAAGTAGGTAGGTACGTACATATCATAAGGAATATTCAAAAATTTATCTCATTGTAACATAATAAAAATCTACATCTTCAGTAAAGAAAATAAATCATTAGCGTTTCCGAATCTACTCTAAGCATTTCCTTCGACGTACATTGTTATAACACATTGTATTAGGTACTACGTGCAGTAGATCAAAATTACACAATGACAATCACGATGACAATAATAAATTATATGAAATATACAAAAAAATCTCGACCGTCGACCGTATGATGGCCTCTATGACATTTGAATGATAGGGGCTGGCCAACTTTCATGACAATATTATAATTATCGATAAATCGATAACATTTTAGTAGTCTTGTGTAACTGAGGTTTGATATCAGTTGCACAACGCTCCTAAAATGTAGAGTAGGTACCTACTGGGTAAATAATATAAAATAAATTTAAATAATATATAAAAATATCTACGGCGATAATATTGAAATATAACTCGTTCTATTTAGTAGTAATTATTAATTCGAATAAAAGCGTAGAAATTAATGCTTATTAAAAAGCGAAAAATTCAGCGGCGGTCTAGAGTGTCGAGGGAGTACCTATGCATTACTTATACATGTAAATCCGGTTCCACATATATCATAGGTATATATGTATCATTTGCTATGCGTGATGCGTGTCGGCGATCCGATCGGGCTAATAATATATATGTGGCTCCGGCTTCAGGCTTAAGGCCGAATTCGCTTATTGAGCGATTTCGTTATTGAGCCTAATATACATACCTATCTATGTAATCATTATATTATGTATATCAGTGCGTTAAAAAAATCTTTAGACTTGTTTACAATATTATAATTTCTAGAGTTAGTGTTTATTGGTTCTTACGCTAGATGCGTATTCTGATAATACATATATACCTCCAAATACTCACGAGCCTTAGAGGCTTCCAAGCAACTAAAGATTTATTTATTGTAACAAGACTTTATACTTAGGTATATTACTGATGATCGCGGTGACTGACGGCGTATTTTTGATATAAAGGGATAAAAATTTTGAATACGTTTTCACAAACAAGCGGCACCGTACTCTGTGGTATTAGTTTCTCATAACTGTTGATTTATTGCAATTCTCAGACCAGGGCGCGTTTAACACCCTCGTAGTTTTAGTTTTAAGTTTATGTACCTAAGTAGTTATCATCATTACCTCACTTCTATATACTTGTAAAATTGACGTTCAAAAAGTGTACAGTGTACCAATTTTGAATAAAGTTTATTTGACTTTGACTTTATAATTTTTCATAGATGCAACCAGTCAAAATAGTTGAAACGCCTACTTAGAAATTGTCTACTGTTTTTTCACTATCAATCCTAAATGCCTTCGAATTTACAAAGCGTATAAAGTTTATTCTTAAAAATATGTGACATGGAGGGGGTGATTTTTAGGAGAATGCTTAGTGAATATAATTAAAACTAATTGAAGTAAGCCTACGGAAGGTTTTTGATTAGCGTCACATCATCATCATCACCATCATCACAGTATCACCCGGAAGACGCCTACTTAGAGGACCTTTCCCATTGACCTGCCTCATGGATGTGCCAAATCCAATCAGTGCTCAGCGGCTTTATTCAACTTTTTGAATTTTATCAAACCTTTTAAGTTTAACATTCGATTTTTTAGGACATCACAGAATTGACAATAGCAAAAAGGTTGAGGTTGCCCTGGATGAGGGTAGTTCCGTTTTCAGCTATCAGTGCATAGCTGCAACTTGCAACCTCGTTAAAGTTTTCAGATCATTGTTATTTAAGCCTGTATTCCGGCAAGTCGAAGCTGCAGAGGTGCCTGCGTCTTGCTACGCAAGAGCAAGGGTACCTACTGCACTTCTCGCAGCGCCGAAGCCGTAGAAGTAACTTTGGGTGTATAGTAGTACATTGCACGTCACGGCCCAATTTATATTGCTCGACTAAAAGTAAAGAAGTATTCATACAGCCCGGTCCAAGTGATAAATTCAAGTTATGCTAAATGCAAACCTTGATTTTTTAAATGGACCACGGGCTGTCTGGTGTTATTAATATGGGCCGGTCAAAGTAATAAATTTATCAGTTCGACCAACGAGATGGCCTGGGTTACTATTCATAATGATCGGTCCGTATTAATACTGTCCGGTTAACCAAGTTAACATAAATATGACAACCCTGGCAGCCATCTTACAGCACTGATAGTACGAATAGTACCATAATTATATATGCCTTAGATCTGCAAATTCACTATTTTTGGTAATGACACAGGACAGCTACTCTTTGCACGCCATTATCTTGGAATCCATCATGCACCGAACGTTTCTTTCTTCTCATCACATTAAGCATCGCTTAAGACAATATTATTAATAATTGTACTCGTTATCTTATCTCTAATATTATTATACCTATTAATAGAGAGTCGATCACTATTTAATTTATTACGACTTGAGTGCGGCTTTCACATTATGAACTATTAAAAAGGTTATATCACGAATCTGTTAGAGGAAAAAAAAAACTAAAATAGGCCATTATATTGTCCACTAACTATTGTATATTGTTAATTATATTTAAACCAACTTTTCATCATTAAAATACCAAATCAGAGTCTTAATTTTCTTATATTATTTCATACTAGGTATATGTAATTGAAACAGTATTTTGCAATGCAATCACTAAAACGTGCGTGGATATGTTTTCAAATATAAGTTTAAGAGGCAGATTTCTCGTTTCCCTAATAGAAATGTGCTTATAAAAGTTAACCGCCTAAGGAGGTATTTAGAATAGTAGTGTTCTGTCTAAATAATAAAACGTATAGTTTTGGCTATTTCCAGCGACATACTTAGCCGTCACTTCTCGTTATAAAGTGTCTATCGTAGCTATAAGTTATTGCAGTGAGTATAGGAACAGAGCAAACGTAAAGAAAGAGCGGAAATCTTTAGCAGAGAGCGCAATGACGCGGACGTCTTTAGTTTCACGTCACGTATTAACGTGTATTTTCTACATTACTAACATGCTTCTATTGTCGGTCTCAGCCTGCGGTGTAAATCATTATCACGATAAACTTGGTATTAACATAGGTGGAGCGATGTATGAGGAGTCAGACGGTGACAATGTTCAAAGGCGGTATGCGTCAAAGATTCCGCAGCGGCGCGCGGCATTCTATGCGGGACATCCACGCAAGGTCCTTCGTTGTCACCTGGAAAAATAAAAAAATACAATTTGAATAAAAAGATGATGTAAATTAAGAGTTCGAAGACATACTTAGGTCCTAGCAAGGATCGCTACAGTATGCATTTTTGTGCCGTTTGTATTCAGATTTCAGCGACTTTAAGAGTCCTTGAGCACGTTGAAACATTAAATATTTCGTGGATGACTCGCGGACCTACCGGTTTGACCCGCCAGTGGGTCCAAGGGGAATTCGTATTTCCTCGTAGACCCACTGCTTTCTATAAATCGTTGTCGCTCACACGACTGCCAGCCACTAGTTTGAAATCTTCCGTCCGCCTATTGGAGGGTCTTCCAACGTAGCGTTTGCCGGTACTTATTTGATCCAATCGAGCCCCTTGGGACTTCAATTTCTATCGGTTCTTCGAGTTATGCGTCCCGACCCTACCAATAAAATGCCCTACCTGGTGCATGGAGTAGACAGCGAGCACTACCAGCACATGCATAATGTTGTGCGAGTTGAGGCAGCGGTCCACCGCGCCGGGAAACCACTTCTCCGGGATGTGCATGGCACCGATCACGCCCCCGCCCAGAGATACTGCATCCTGGAAAAAAAGGAATTGTTAAAATCAAGAAAATAAAAACGCCAATTTTTTTTTTTTATTGCAATACTTAGTAGGTATAGTCATGCTTATGTGACATTTCATGTTCACAGACGATATTTATATAATGTTTAGAAGTTAGATGTAACCAATAGAAGAAATTAATTTTTGGGTCCAATCGATATCTAGGAATCTGGAAAATCATCAATTTTTTTGTTTTGAACGTTGACAAAAATATTTGGTAGGTAGGGTAAAACCCGGATAGACGCCCCACTTTTTGAAATGGCCTCCTAACTTTTAAAATATTAATTTATCACAAATAATATTTATGAATATAGCTAGTTTAATCTTTTGGGTTCCATTATGACTTGTTTTTGTTGTCCTAACGATTACAGATTTTGCAGAATTTAACTTTTTGCAGACCCTTTTTTTTGAGGATAGATGCCTACCTGTGTGGATAGATGCCCCACTATGAAAATACTAAAAAGGATAGATGCCCTATGAAAAAAATAAGCAAAATACATAGTTTTATAAGGTTTTATTATCTAAATATATAAAAGGAAAAGGTGACTGACTGACTGACTGACTGATCTATTAACGCACAGCTCAAACCACTGGACAGATCGGGCTTGAAGAGATAGATGCCCCGAAGAATATTAAAACTATTAGGAATTTATTGAAAAAAGAAATAAAAATATAAAAGAACATTAAAAATATTTAAAAAAATACTTGATATATCTATAGGTATATTAGGGGATAGATGCCTCTAAGGGCACCTATACCTCGAAAAATCGAGGCAACTATCCTTTTTGATATGGATAGATGCCCTTTTATTTATTAAATAAACTAAAAACTAAAGAGCGATTATTTACACTTAGGTGTACACTTATTAAACCAGTGTATTGACATAATAAAAAATATAACAGAATCTACTACTACTTCAAAAGTTATACAACGGCAAATACTCGCCTCTAAAATTTTGAAGGATTTGCCGCGTTCGCTGCGGAGATAATCACACGCACAAGCGAAACAAATTGTTTTAATACAAATGTATGTAGGGGCCTGAGGTTTGGGGGGCCTGCGCTTCTTATTTAAACTATCAATTTTTAGTCACGAGTTTGGGAAGTCAGGTTTTTTGACACTGAGGCATCTATCCAACTGCGGCATCTATCCGGGTTTTACCCTACCCATAATTCAAACAAAAATTATGTTTGTAGATATCTAGTTTAAGCAAATGTAGTCGTATTTGTGGTAAATAAAAACAAGATTAAATCATAAAGCGACCTAATTATTTAATGTGAAAAATATCGCTGGCCTCTAAAACTTTATTGCATGCGTGCCAATTTATTAGTATTTTTTGGCCAATTTTGCGCCTGACTACGATTTTATCTGAACGTTAAATAACATTAAACTATGTATACTAATGACATAGTTTAGTTAATAATAATGTATATTTGTTATTTATAAAAATGTAAATTGTCCCTGACTCCTAAAGATATACCATATCTGGGGTCATGTCACCCATTGAAGGTTTGACTTTAGAAAAATATACCTACTTAAATGATTTTAATCATTTAGGTATATTTTTCTTCGCTTTATACGCTTTATTATATTAATTATACGCTTCTTGTCATTCAGTAGACCTTAAGATACGGTATCTTTACCTTTCATTAAAAACTAAAAACCTCTTTCCGAAAAGTTAAAAAATTGGCCAAGTGCGAGTTGGGTCTCGCTCTTTTAGGGTTCCGTGCATAATTATGAACAACATAATATCTATATTTTTTGGTGTAAGAAATATTTAATTTCTGAGCTAAACATCGCAACAAACCGTGAAAGAAAACCCCAAAAAATGTGCGTTTTTTTTGGTCACAGCATACAAACAATTTTATGAATCGTTCTTTTCAGTATTTGTTGTTTAATAGTAGTTTACAAGCGGACACCCGCGACTTCGTTCGCGTGGATATTGGTTTTTACAAATCCCGTGAGTATCATTTTGTTTTTCCTAAGCTTCTTAGAGCTCATACCTTGCTAAAAACTGTTAAAAGTTCACTGGCGGATGTTTAGGTAGATCAAAATGCAAACATCCGCCAGTGAAAGTTCCATCAAAATCGGTCCAGCCTTTCAGAGCTTATCCAGTAATCTTTAAAGTATTTCCTTTCTAACAAAAAAAGAATGAATGAAATCGGACCACCCGTTAACGAATTAAAGCTAAGTACACATTTTGACTTTCATCCCCTCTCCCAAAAGAACCGTGCTGAATTTCGGGATAAAAAGTATCCTATATGTTACTCCATAGTATGAACTTAAATCATGCCGAGTTTTATTTCAATCCATTCAGTCAATCCATTCAGTAGTTTTTACGTGATGCGCGCACAAACATACAGACAAACAGACAAACATGAGTGTGAGTTTAAAAAACGATCCGCAGGTGAGTTTTTTAATAGTATCACACGAGTGTTTTAATACCTAATTATGTAGAACTCATATCTTAAAATCCAAACCATAAAATCTTGGTAATAATTGTCGTGAGTTTTCCTTGATTTTGCTGGCAAAAGATTGTTGGTCGGTGGTCAGGTGTTAAATTCTCTTCAGTATCACTGCTAGACATTTTTCCGCACAATAAAAACCACGTCTTGTAAAGTTTTGAGTAACAAAAACAACAAATAAAAAATTTAAATACTTAATATAACAAGCGTATGGCGCCAAAATTCAGTTGTTACAAAATGTGCGTGCAGACTGCAGTGTCAGGTGATGTCTATTGTCTATGGTCAATTATGGTAGCGCCACACTCTGGCCGCCGCGCCGTCACGTCTAAATAAAAATCCAGGAAGAAAATATGCTCTATATTAATTCGTATAATATCTAAAATTATAGTAGGTAATACAATAGCACACAAATAGCCATAGACAATACAATACGTCTCACGTAAACGGCCAAGGAGGTCGCGCGAATTTCCCGCCATGGCTCAAAAATCTAGAACCCAAAGTCGTTACTCGACCAGACCTGTACTATAATGGAGCAAAAATTATTTTATAACAATATTATTTTGCAAGAATTTCCTAACAAAAAAGTATTATAATGAATTTTATTTTAAATATTATAGACTAGCTGACCCCCGCGACTTCGTCCGCATGGATATAGGTTTTTATATAGGATCGGATTGGATCGCATAATCGTTTTTTGTACCTAAACTAAATGTAGCCTAAGTTACTTAACATCACCTATCTGCCATTGAAAGTTCCGTCAAAATCGATCCAGCCGTTTCGGAGATTAGCTGGAACAAATAGACAGGCCGACAAACATAAATTTAAACGCACGCCAGTTTAAAATAAGCCGTATGTACAAAGATCCGGGTCTCAAGTTATTTGAACCCAATAAATGTCTGTCATTTCTGAACTAAAGAACCTATGACCTTGAAATATTTACGGGACAATATATAAAGTACTATCATTCTAACAAAAAAAGAATGAGTGAATTCGAACAACGCGTTAACGAATTACAGCTCAATACACATTTTAACTTTCATCCCCTCTCCCAAGGGAACCGTGCTGAATTTCGGGATAAAAAGTATCCTATGTCCTACCTCAGAGCATAAACTCAAATCGTACCAAGTTTTATTCGAATCCATTCAGTAGTTTCGGCGTGATGCGCGGCCAAGATACAGACAGACAGACAGACAGACAGACAGACAGACAGACAGACAGACAGACAGACAGACAGACAGAAAGACAGACAGACAAAAATGAAACAAATTGCAGTTTTGGCTTCAGTATCGATTATAGAGTGCCCTCCAATAAAAATTTTCAAAATATCTTCAATGTACAGAATTGGATCTGTTACAGTTTTATTATAATATACAACGTGTTAGGTAAGTGGTATAACATGCCCGCGGCTACCCATGTAATTTTGGCCATGTAAACATATTGGTGGTATTAAAAAGTCAAAATTAATTATCAAAAATTTCCATACAAAATTAATTACTTAATTAAGGAAAATTAATTTTGGCAACCCTACAACCCGCGCAACATCAATTCCGTTTAGTTAAATTCCTGATATCCTAGTACAAACTACAAGTGATAACCTAGTAGGTACATACAAGACGTGAAGACGAATAGGTAGGTAGGTATGCCGCGGCTGGCGCGCCGTCTTTCCTGAATAAGTAAAAAAATAGGTAGGTAGGTACCTACCTAAGTGACGACACTGACGAACACGTCAAGTAGTGCAATTTGTCATGGATGATAACGAGGTTGTGGGTTCGATTCCTGGTTCGGTTCAAAACTTAGAAAATGCGGGTTGCGGTGGTTATTTCAATTATTATCATTTCATGCTATTGATAATAAGTAATAACCAGGACCGACGGCTTAACGTCAACTACTTAGGTACCTACTTGCCGAAACACCAGGGTGAAACGAGATCGATCTCTTGGCTGGTAGGTACACCTACGTAGGTACTTACTGAGAGTTTCTTTACCTACATAAAACTCAATCCTGAAAATCTTACGATATGAATGACCGACGCAGAACTCAAACCGAGAACCCGAGATTCGCAACCGAAAATCACTAGAAAACTTACGTAGGTACCAATTTTTATGTTAGCCTAGTACCGACTACCTACCCATAAAAAGACTCTTTACAAACGTTGTAAGGCGGCGCGCCGCCTTTGACAAATGCCGCCAAGATGCCAATACTCAATTTGATTATTTTCGGAAAGTTGAAATAATTATTGTATTTTACGAAGTAGGTTCAAGGTTTACTGGCCTGTGTACGAGTATTCCCTACCTAGGTACCTAGGTAGGTACTCATAAATAAACTAACTAACTGGCGAAAAAAACTCGGGCTAGGTAGGTACCTACCTAGGTAGGCCGAATCACTGGTTAAGGTAGTCCCTGAACGGCCGCGAAAAGTGTGCTGGAGCTCCATCGTGCTGGAATACGAGCGATGCGTACAGTGCCAACAAACAAAGCCAGCTCGCTCGGAAAACCGTCGTGCAAACTCCATCTCTGTTCAACGTTCGCCACACCGTCCAATGACTGACATCAAGAACTGCTCCAGCACGGCGAGTACCTACTAGTGGTTGGGTTTTCCTCGAAATGCTGCAGAATTTCTTCTTCCAAACGAGTAGTCGATGTTGAAGGCCGTCCTTCACCATCGCGCCGGTAAAGGAACCGGTGGTGTGAAGTCTATGGACTAAATTCCGGAAACACGTATGCGACGAAACTCGAACTCTTGGGTTATTTGGTCTACCGGAAACATACTGTTCATCGTACAACCTTCGGGCGTCCATCAATACACCATTACAAGCACCCACACACATAATCATGTCATAATATTGCGCGTTAGTGTAACTCATTATTTCACCCTTGTATGACGACTTCACAGTTCAAACTTCAATGAGAAACTAAAAAATAACAATTAGAATAGAATAGAATAGAATAGAATAGAAAAGTTTTTTATTCAAATAAACTTTTACAAGTGCTTTTGAATAGTCAGATGAATCTACCACTGGTTCGGAATGCCGTTCCAACCGAGAAGAACCAGCAAGAAACTCGGCGGTTGCTCTTTTCGAAATTTACAATATCAATATAACAATTTTATGGTAAGTACATGATTGAATTGCCGTCTCGCGCATTGCTGGAACGAGTCAAATCCACGCCTTTTTATCATTTATATAAGTAATCATAATTTTATTCAGATAAACTTTCGGAAGCGTTTACGAATCGACAAATGAATCTACCACAGGTTCGGAATGGTGCTTACAATTCTACACATGTGAAGAAGGGCAGACAAAAGTAGCCCCATTTCCGACGGTGGCACCCGTTCACGAGCATGACGCATGATCCAGCCATTGCTTCAATTAAAATAGCTAATATGAACTTCGGATTTCGGAAGTCTTCAAAGAACAAAACGAAGTTAAGACCCGTTTACACTTTGACTAGTGCTTATTCAGTGATTTAGTGCGCTCGGTCTGACTCGACTGATGATTTACTAACGTATGTAAGTCAGTTTATAAGGACTAAGGAATGGCGATTCTTTCCAAAAATGATCGATTTTTAACTTGATTTGAATCGAAGTCTGATGAAACGATTCATAAAAAAAGATCGATTTTTGAAAAAAAATTTTTGATCGATTTCTCAAAGACCTCTATACGCGATCGCGATTTATTGAAAAAAAAAATCGATTTTTTAAATCGAAATGTAGTACTGAATTGATTTTCTAGGCTGAAATCCACTAGATCGATTCTCGATTATCGATTAAAATTGGCTAAAACGGGTTACTACCCCGTTTTATGAAATGTTGTAGTTTTATACGAATTCTTATAAGTAGCAGCTAAAAGGATAACCTGGCGTTTCTGCAAACGGGTCTAATCGCATTTGGATCTGCAGAAAGTAATGAAAGAAATATCAAATGTGGCGCTGTTGGAAATCGAAGAATACGTGGAATAAGAATACGCTCTTTTTTATTCTACTTCGCTAATCAGTAATCACTGATCACTAGCAATAATCACTAAACAAAGTGTAAAACGACCTTAAGTCATACGAAGCTTCGTCAATGTTCGTACCTAAAACGCTGTGTTTAGGTATACCAGTTTATGCTGACCCTGGTATTTAGGCTACGACTCAAATAATAGCTATGCGACAGCGATGCTATAAAATATTCTAGTAACGACAAAACAGCGCATAACATAGACCAATGCATTTGAAATGTATTAAGTATTTAATAATTTTAATAAGTCTGCTATCGACTTTTTATCTCTCGGTAGTAAGACGGGCGGCATCAGCGGTAATAATGCAATTAAAGATGGAACGCGCTGAGCTGATCTTTTTGGATATTGTGTACCATGATCATATTCCATTACAGTCCAGAATGTTAAATCTTTTAGCGTTAGGCTCGACTTTGACGATAAACGGCTCGAATTTGACTCTAGTAAAAAGCGGCTCACAATTCATTTCTACAGCAGACCACATCTCATAAAAGAAGAGTCATTCGCAGAAACAAAATCAAGATTTAAGAAGAATTTCACATAAATTTCGATTTATCTCTCCATTCTTATCAATTTCAATGCAATAATTGAATAGCTATTTAAAAATTACATCGACTCGATATTTTCGCTTCTGTACTGTAGTCATATCTTTATCTTTAGCTTAAAGTAGGTAGGAATAGAATGAATAGAAAATAATATCGTTTCGGAATTATTACACCTATCCTAAAGCTAAGCTGTGTCTACACTGATCAAAATTCGATAAACGTTCAACACTGCTGCTGCCTTGGTGGTTTTTTTTTCTCAAGTCCTTTTTATTCCCATGTACCATTGCCCCATCGCATGCAATCTATCATGCACGAGAATTTCTTAATGTCATACTCATTGCTGAGGGTCGTGATCCATGGTAGAGGTTTTTTTGAGATTATTATGCGGTGGGCTTTCAGGGCTTACACTAGAAAATGCTTTCAGGGCTTACACTAGAAAATGTGAAGAATGTCGAAGCATAATGAGGCACAAAAATCTTACGATTTATCCGACATACAGTAACAAATTCGGGTGCAATAAAAGGAGTAAACATAATTTACGTGCAAGTACGGCCTCGTTGATCTAGCGGTTAGCATGGTTAGCACGTTAAGCCTGTGCCCGGCTGTGGGACGTTAATGGGCTGTAGTGGGGTGGTAGATAGCATGCACGTATTTGAAACTAGGTAATGTACAAGAAAAAAAATTGAATGTGTACGCAGCTTTACACAGTTACAGTGACGCCCATTTTGTAGGCATTATTATTATTTCATAGGTAAAGATTTTTCATTGGTCGATAATTTTTTGGCGGGAAAACGGTTCACCAATCACGTAAAATTAAAGGTGGTCTTTGACCTTACAGTCAAAGTAGGTCAGGTTTTACTCAAATTAGGTCAGGTTCAATTTCATCAATGACTCTAGCAGCTGTTTAAGGGTCACCGAGGAGTTTTAAGAAATTTCTGAATGTCCTCATAACTTCCACTGGTATCACGCTACGAGGGTCGTTATATTTTTTCGGGCATACACACATCAGTCCTAACCTCAGCCTGCCGGGATGTTATGGGACTTACCCAACACGTTGTACAAGCGGACACCCGCGACTTCGTTCGCGTGGATATTAATTTTAAAAATCCCGTGGGAATCATTTTGTTTTTCCTAAGCTCCTTTGAGCTCGTACCTTGCTAAAACCTGTTAAAAGTTCACTGGCGGATGTTTAGGTAGACCAAAATGTAAACATTGGCCGGTGAAAGTCCCATCATAATCGATCCAGCCTTTCAGAGGTTAGCCGGTAATCTTTAAAGTATCTACTTTCTAACAAAAAAGAATGAATGAAATCGGACCACGCGTTAATGAATTACAGCTAAGTACACATTTTAACTTTCATCCCCTCTCCCAAGGGAACCGTGCTGAATTTCGGGATAAAAAATATCCTATATGTTACTCCGTAGTATGAACTTAAATCGTACCAAGTTTCGTTTCAATCTATTCAGTAGTTTTTGCGTGATGCGCGCACAAACATACAGACAAACAGACAAACAGATAAACAGACAAACAGATAAACAGACAAACAGACAAAAATTTCAAAAATAGCTTTTTTACGTTCTATTACTTATCCCTAACACCCCCAGTTATTATTTTGCAAAAATCTTCAATGTACAGATACGGCAAGTCTACGATTTTATTATATGTATAGATATAGATTATAGAAGATGTATGTGAATAAAGTAGGGCAATATATGATACATTTTGATTTCTTAATCAGGATTTTAAGATATGAGAGTAGATAAAAACAGTATATGGTACATAATATATCGAAATTTCTTATTCCTAACTGGTTTAGTTTTTGAGATAGCCCCCGTGACAAAAATGGTCTAAAACTGACAACTTTGATGGCCCCCCATTTCTTTATTTTTTAAACAAAAAATTAAAAAAATATATATTCTTACTGTACTCAATGAGCTCTAAACAATGATACCCCACAAGCTAGGGTAAGATTTTTTTGATTTTCTAGCTCCTTTTTCATGTATGGGAGCCCTCCTGAAAAATAATTTAATTCAATTTCTAATTCAATATTAAATTTTGGGTCAACGTTATACACCAAATACCAAAATTTCAGGTTTATAACTCATTAATTAAGCTAGGCCTCTAAATTGTATGAGCGCCCATACAACTCAGAGGTCTATCTTAATTGGACTCAATTATGCATTTATTTTTTGTGGACCTTTAAAGCGTCTGATAAAAGTTCTGGTCCATGGAAAGTGTCTGATACTGTTGGTAGTAGTTCGGGGTGATATTCTACAATATATATATAAAAATCAGCCATGTGAAAGTAAGTTAACTTACTCTTATTTTTAGTTACCTTTTACACTTGATATCTCCCCAAGTATCACAGGTACGAACTCCACAAGTACGCAGGTATTCAAAGTAAATGAGACACTACTGAGAGTAGGTATATGGTCTCATCTTTGAGAAAATAAGTTATGTCAGATCGTTCTGGGTTCTCGGTCTAATAGACTTGATCATAGAGATAATAATAATAAGTAGAGTAGGCATACCTACCTTAAAAACGTGCCAAAAATACACTCACACACGCACAATCCCCCAACCTAAAATGGCGCGTGTTCATTGTGATGTCTCAAGTTGTGCGTGTGTGAGTGTTCATGTATACATTTTAGGGAGGCCATCTTAAGGGAAGTTGCAATAAAATTTCTGCCACGATCTGTTTTATTGTTATGTTTAAAAATGTAGTGTTGTCTCTTACACACTTATGAAAATTTTGATAAGCTTAAGCTATTTTCCGATCCACTATTTTCTATAGGACATTATGCCAAGTCCTCTTCTATAGGTTCATGGACTTGATTGACAATGATTGTTTTCTCAGCTTAATGGAATGTCAGATAGCTATTAATTGTACATACCTATATATACCTATAATAATATACTTATGTTTTTCAAACAATGGGTTTTTACTAAATCGACATTATTTATTGATCTTATATGACCCTAAAATATCCAATGACGAATTTGCAGGAAGTTCCAATAATAATAAGTATAATCTTGTGTCCGTCTGAACCGCGGACGCTACCTCATAAAATCAAATGAAACCTTATCTATAATTTAGTAGTTTTTTAGTAGTATTTGGTAGTTAAGATAAAATATTTAGTAGTTCAATATAACCAAAATTAAATTAAAAATAAAGTGCGCCGCCAAGCTGACGTCAGGTTGGCGGGTGGAATTTTAACGGCGTACAATACTTTGAAAATATATATGTCAAATTTTAGTAGTCTTTTGGTAGTTTAATAAAATTACGTTAAATCTTATTCACGCCTTTGTTTATAGACTGGAAAATATATTTTCTTTTTCTTCATCGAAAACGCCTGTGGAAATTATCATAGCAATCTTTCAGCAGAACTAATTTAATTTCCACAGGCGTTTCCGATGAAGAAAAAGAAAATATATTTTCCAGTCTATAAACAAAGGCGTGAATAAGATTTAACGTAATTTTATTAAACTACCAAAAGACTACTAAAATTTGACATATATATTTTCAAAGTATTGTACGCCGTTAAAATTCCACCCGCCAACCTGACGTCAGCTTGGCGGCGCACTTTATTTTTCATTTAATTTTGGTTATATTGAACTACTAAATATTTTATCTTAACTACCAAATACTACTAAAAAACTACTAAATTATAGATAAGGTTTCATTTGATTTTATGAGGTAGCGTCCGCGGTTCAGACGGACACTATAATCTTTGTTTATAACTACTTTTCCTTATATTGACAATTAGCTGATGCCACGACTTCGTCAACGAGGAACTAGGTTTTTGATAATCCCGTGAGAACTCATCGATTTTCCGGGATAAAAATTATCTTGTAATATTAAAATTACTTAGCATAATAATTTTGTACAAAATAAGATTTAGACCTATAAAAGACATTTTGCTCATGTTATTATTTTGACCCACATATAAATTGTATAATTATTACATTGTTATCAAATTGTACCACTCGTTATGCTCGATAATGATCAAAACAATATTACTTAAATGTAAAATAGTTTTTTTTTTAATTTTGATTTTTGAATGACTTTTGATGATTTGTTTTGATTTATAATAATTACAAATCAATATTAAGTAGTACAACTTAGCATTAAGATTGTCCATATTTTGTATGCTCCAAGGCAGATAGATTGTGATATGCGCTATTTACTATATTTCTCTCTTTCATACCTACTGTCTTAAATAAAAGCTAAGTATTTCTATTTCGCCCGTCTTCAGGATCTCTGTGCCAAATGTCAAAATCGGTGAAAAGCTAACAGACAGACCGAGTTACCTTAGCATTTACGTTAATAAAAATATAATAAACTTAACATAAATAAATACTAATTAAGATAGTCAAGAAGTGTCAAGGCGTAAATCCGAAAGGTCGAAGGTTCAAACCCACACTAAACCTGCACTACTGTCGTAACGTCTCCTACCACAAGCTTTTCACTTAGTTGGAGGGGAAAGGTATAAGTAATTTTAAAATTGGCTCATATCTATATCTATACTAATAAATAAAATTGAAGTGTCTGTCTGTAATATCGAAATAACTACCTCATATTAAGCTCATATGGTTATTTGAACGCTAGGTACCATAACCGAATCACACGTTTTTAAAATTTTTGTCTGTCTATCTGTCTGTCTGTCTGTCTGTCTGTCTGTCTGTCTGTCTGTCTGTTTGAACGGGCTAATCTTCGGAACGGCTGAACCAATTTTGACGGGACCTTCACATACAAGTAGAGAATTAACCAGGGAGTAACATAGGCTACTTTTTTAACCGACTTTCAAAAAAGGAGGAGTTGTGTTTTTCTACCTATGTACACCGATATCTCCGAGATTTCTGAACCGATTCTCGTAATTTTTTTTTAAATCGATAGAGAAACATTGCGACACTGTTCTATAAAAAATTTGGATTCCAACTCCTCAATCCTGATGCTGTAGGGGACCTAATCCCCAAAACTAATGGGTTTTAGAAACTTTCGGTTATTTAAATTGATATTGGGGGTACCAATTAAAGACTTTATCGTTGAAATGAACTCGAGTAGGTACATATCCAACTCCTCAACCCTGATGCTGTAAGGAATTGTATTCCGAAATCGTGGGGATCCCACGGGATTTTTCCGTTTTGGGGACGGGTTTCTACAGATAAGCTACTTTTTGTTCTGGAAAATCAAAAGTTCCCACGGGATTTTTAAAAACCTAAATCCACACGGGCGAAGCCGTGGGCATCATCTAGTCCTACTATAAATGTGAAAGTGTGGATGTTTTGATGTTTGGATGTTTGGACGTTTGTTACTCTATAACGTCGCAACTACTGAACCGAATTGGCTGAAATTTTTTAATAGAGATAGATTATGCCCTGACTTAAAACATAGGCTACTTTGTATCCTGAAAAAAATCCACAGTTCTCGCGGGATTTTGTAAAACCCGAAATCTATATCTACAGCTATAGGTAGATTACTATAGCAAACTTCCTTGAAAGTAGGTATAAAGGTGGGAAAAGGGAGCGGAAACGGAAACCAGATATCCACGATTCCCTCAGGATTTGTGAAAAATCGAAATTCACGTGGGCGAAGCCGCGGGCAAAAGCTAGTTCTTTAATAAAAAAATAAACTAAATTGACAAAGGGTCTAAAAGTGTTGCTTTGTTTTGTGGAAAAGGATAATCTTGTACAGGGTGGAGACGATTAGTGTTCGTTCTCAAGATAACAGATACTTATTCTATTTGATACCAGTATTGAAACTACATTTAGTTAGTACAATTTATAGAGTAGGTATCTAAGTAAAGTATCAGTGTCTAATAGGGTGAAGCGAGACGACCGTAATTTTGTAAATTGTGATTAGGGTTTCCAACAATCTTTCGGATGAGTATAGTATTTTTCAGAATAAACAATAAAAAAATAAAGTACACTCCAAAAAATAAGTACGTATTTACTGGAAAGAATAATAAAAGAACAAGGTTTGTATTATACTATATACTAGTATTTTTGCGTAAAATATATACTACAATAAATACTATATACTTAACATCTATACATATAATAAAATCGTAGAATTGCCGCGTCTGTACATTAAAGATTTTTGTAAAAAAAATAACTGTAAGACGTTAGGGATAAGTAATAGAATGTAAAAAGGCAATTTTTGAAATTTTTGTCTGATTGTCTGTTTATCAGACGTATGTCTGTATGTTTGTGCGCGCATCACGCAAAAACAACTGAATGGATTGACATGAAACTTGGCATGATTTGAGTTAACTACGGAGTAACATATAGAATACTTTTCATCTTGAAATTCAGCACGATTTCCTTGGGAGAGGGGATGAAAGTTAAAATGTGAACTTAGCTGTAATTTATTAACGGGTAGTTCGATTTCATTCATTCTTTTTTTTTTGTTAGAAAGGAAATACTTTAAAGATTATTAAGTAAATATTTCAAGGCATCGGTTTTGTAGTTCAGAAATTACAGCCATCACAACCCTTAACTTGGAACCCGGATAGCACAGGAACCTTTAAACGTCCGGATTATCATCTGGAGTGCATTAAAATTTGTTTTTGTCTATCTCCGATTGCTGGACCGATTTTGATGGGACTTTCATTGGGAAAACTTTAGTGATGGGAAAGAGTTATTATAAAATTAATACTCATTACTGTAGTTCCATTTTAATGCATGACTTTTAACAGTATGAGAAAGAAAGAAAGAAAGAAAAATAATTTATTCTAGGTATATGGTATCACAAACAAACAATAATCATATTACATACAAAAGTATTAAAATAAATAATGCCTGTCTGTGACACCACCCAGAATGGGTGTACAGCTCAGCGTATGCCCCACAATGTGCGCATGTGCGAACAGTGCAGGGCGCTGATTTTCAGCTGTGACCCGGGTGACGTCACAGCCAAATAGAAATTAACTATCGTTTAGTTAATCATCAAGTAAAATGAAATAAACATAAGCATCACCCTAAGCATAAACATAACATAACATAACAGAATGCAGCAAATATAAAATACACAATTTGTATTATTTATATAAAATAAATATATATTATATATAGGTACATATGAAATAAGATGAGTATAAACTACAATAAAAACATAACAAAAATATATTAGAGACTATTTTGTTCAAATAAATTGCCTAGATAATTGATAGATCAACCGCAATGTTTTCGAATTCTTTTTGTTTCGATAAGATAAATTGTTTTAATTTATATTTAAATGTGTGTTTGCTACCGGAATCCCGGATCGGTGGAGGAATATTGTTCCAACATTTGGTTGCGGCATACTTAAAACTACCTCTAAAAGCAGGGACTGAATAACCGGAATTTAATGGTAGTTTTATTTAGCGGTAATGGGCCTACCCTTTTAATAAAAGTAGCGAATTGTTTAGATACATAGAATTTCGGTACCGCTTCATTTCGGTACCTCTTTATTTCTGTACCTTTATATTTCAGTTTAGCGGTACCGAAATAAAAAATATAGTTTTATTTCGGTACCGCTATTTATATCGATATTTTTATCTAATAAGGCTTTACTTTGATGTGCCGTTGAATGAATCCCACCACTTCGGCATTCTTTATTCTTTAATATTCTTATTTTTAGATTTAGAATTTGGAATTTCTTAAAATCCTTACGTTTTAACAAACACAGGAACCGACGGGAAGCGGGGGACGCGCGGCGCGCGGCACGTGGCCAAATTCTTCACCCCCGCGCGCGCACCTTTTCGTATTTTTTCGGTACCGAAATCGCAAAGCGGTTAAATAAAGGTATCTTTTATAAAGGTTGAGATTTTGGTACCTATTTTGTACCGGTATGATAACGTTGGTATGTACCGGTATGCTCTATCGCTTTCAGTCCCTGGCTCAAAGGAGTTTAGGAAAAACAAAGAATTCCTGCGGGATTTTCAAAATTAATATAAATCCACGCGGACGAAGTCGCAGGCATTCTCTAGTATTATTATAATACCTTTGGTAACCCTAGTTGTCAGTCGCATTTTTTCAGCACGTAAATTACACTGCACTTAGGTATGAAACCAAGTCATTCGGTCATTTGGCACAAAGCGCATTGCCATATGACAACAACGTAAAATGAGAGCGAATTAAAAAAAGGGACTCACAACTCACAAAATTATGCTCATTTAGCCTCACCATTATATGTACCTACACCGGATGCTCTACTTCATCCCTTTAGGTTTAAGGCGGGCGGGGGCGAGTTTACCCTATTTGGAATACGCACGAGGGTAGAGGGATCCCCTTTAGGTCTACAAAAGCCGGAGCAAAGGTAATAATAAATGAAGCAAGATTCGAATTTCCACAGATTATCTCATCTACGGGCAAAGGTTTCTCATTTTATCTACAAAATTATTTAACGTACATAGATGTCGTGGCCTAGAATTGATCACTTCATGATGTGACCGATCAGCTACATCACGAACTGTCGATCAAATCTAAGATCTGGCCACAACATATACTTACACAAGTTTAATGTTTACGAAATGTTTTTACTTCTGAAAATGTATATAATATGTATGTTATCCGCATGACATGATTAACCCCTCCAACTGAGCGTAAAGCCTGTGCTAAAAAATATGAAAATATGACGCACAAACTCTGAACTTATTGAAATTTCTGAACTGAGTAGGTCCACTAGAACTTGAGTTAGGTATTATCTACCTACCTACAAATAGTCCTGAAGTCCACAAGAACGAAACCGAGAACAAAAGCTAGTTTAATTTTGTAATAATATTATACTTATTTATATATTTGTAAAAATATAATAATAAACCCAAACCACGTAAGTGTGTTCGTTTGTTGGTTTGTCCTTTAGTCACGTCGCAAAAGAGTTACGGATTGAAATTAAAGAGTGACGCATGCGTATAGGTGAGCATCTGAAGAATAACTTTACCCACTTTTTATCTAGAGAAAACAGAAGGTTCCCGCAGAATTTTTAAAAAATTAATTCCACGCGCGCATGAAGTCATTTATAGCTAAGCTAATAATAAAATATAAATAAATTTTATTATTCATACTTGTTTACAGAAATTCTATAGCTACGTAACCACTGCCTCATACGGAATATTACATTACCGCAATTCGGAGATAAATGCGGAAAAACATGAGTTTATTAAATACTAGTTGTACTGCCCTGGCTTCGCACGCGATTAGGCTTTTCTATAAACCAAGTTAGAATGTGTTATTTCGTATAACTTAGGATTTAGGCCCTCTCCTTAATATGCTCGTACTGATGGTGAAACCTACATTAAACACAAATAAGCTTAGAAAATTGGGATTTTACCCGCAGCTTCATTTGTGAAAAGGGTTTTGTAAAAACACCTACCACACTAGTGGGTCAAGACCCTCATTTACGTGGAATGTATCCATGTATCATTAAGTCTTATGTGAATGAATTGCTTATTCTCCGTTTAGGAGTTATGTCCTCTATTTCAGTTTTTTTTACGTACAGCTTCGCCCGCGTGAAAATCATAATAATCTATTTCATGTCAAACTTTCGTAATGGTTTTGTATCTCCTTATTCCACTCAACGGCTTTTTACCCATACAAGATTTGCGCTTTAAATTGACACCCTTAAAATACGAGTCCCAAATTAGAAAGTAATCTGCCATTAATCGTGATAAAAATAAATTGTCTCACGATCTTTCATGCATCTTTGGCGGTTTCTTTTAATGATGCAAGATCAAACAAAGTGAGAAACGAACATTAAAAAGTGTTGAAACTATTCACCGCTGCTGGTTGGAACGACTTTAAAATTGAAATTGTGAAGCCGATTGAATTTTTGTAATTTACGGCTCTAAAATAGAATATTCATGTATAGGATATTCATATATCCTATTTTATATACATAAATAAAAATAAGTCGGGTTTTCCTTCCTGACGCTATAACTCCAGAACGCACGAACCGATTTCCACGGTTTTGCATTCGTTGGAAAGGTCTCGGGCTCCGTGAGGTTTATAGCAAAGAAAAACACGCGAACGAAGTCGCGGGGGTCAGCTAGTATACATAATATATATCCTAAATGCATCTCAGAATTATGAGTATCTACGTACATCCTTTATTTTATTCCATAACTAAGTAGAGCTTGCATTCAAGACTCTGAGTATCCTTAGATAAATTAATGTCAAGCTTAGCGTCATGCACGAGGCGCCAAGCGCTCTCTAATACATTCCGACACTCTACGGTTGTCTGGAGATTTGCCATGCTAATTGTTACTGTCACCTAGCTCAGTATTCACAACTCACAACTTGCATAAATCATTGCAGGAACTTTGCTAAGTAAATGAGATCGCAATGTAATGCGATGTTGAAACGAATCACTATAATGTAGACGTCTAGTTTTGATTTTTTGTCAAATTGATAATTGTATGCTCTAAGTCAAAGTTAAGAGAAGATTCAGTCTGATAAAAGTCTGCTAACCTGTCAGGGGCATGGCAGTTAAGAGTCGTAACTCTTATGGGTTTCTAGACGGCATTGATTAGTTTTCTCATTAGGAAGTAGTTGCTATCTGGGATCAAAACTTCAAACCAGACAATTATTGAAGACATTAAATAAATATATTCTAAATAGATTCTGCCAGGAATAATATAGACAAAGCTGTACCTAGCGATAAAGCGTTCCTGTAAAATGCCGCTTTGAAACCGAATAGAAGTATATGGTAGTACTTATGGAATATTAAACTTAACTGCCATACCCTTTCAGATTAAGTAGTTTTCGTCTCAGATAACATCACCACTTTACTAAATTGTCAGGTCTAAACGTAAAATTAACTTGTTCCAGTGGGATTTTCTCATGGCGAAAAGATATTTTAGATCTTTCAATTTAGTATAACTACTCAAGTAAGTAAGTAGTTTAGAGAAAAATATTTTTCGATATTTGTATCCCTTCCTCTACCACAATCTATTAACACTAAGGACTGTCATAACATTTTCGATATTACGTGCCTATTTCTCCTTGCAAGGGATATGTAACTTTAGGTAAGTTCTGAGCATTGAGTTCGACAAACTATCGTTAGGTTTAGAGCAGAAGTAACTGGCAGAATTCCAGAGCACTTCTGGAATTTATAGTTTGCGAACCCGTTGGCACCTCGTATGTTTAAACACACCAATGGCTTCACACCGGGTTCATGATGTTTTGTTACAATTTAAATGGCGAAAATTGGCGGCGATAGGTCAACTTACTAAGGTTATCCATTGCTTGAATGCAGTTGATAATTACCACCAGTATTCAGCGGCTGCTAGCGACTCGCTTGAGATCGTCCGTGCACCTAGCCAATGATGGGTTTTCCGGTGAGAGCCTGCACTTAAGTATCTTGAAACTGGGTTCCCATCATTTTTTGGAATTATATTAAAAATGGCCGTGTTATATGATATCAACCGTAAAACCAGAGGAACTAGCAATGCGTTTTTTTAACTTGCTTGCTGAACATGACTAATATTACCTACCATTTCCCCTCCAACTAAACTTACCGCTTGCCCTAGAAATATGTAGGTACGACAATAGTGCAAGAGATGGGATTTGAACCACCGATCGGTTTTAGCTCCTCTGAGGAGTGGAGCTAAAACCGATCGGTGGATGAGTGGTCATCCATTGAGGTTTTACAATTTCCAGCTAAAATATCTCACTTGTAAGAAGACGTGTAGGATAGCGTGGGGGTCGCCGCCGCCCAGTCGCGCCGCCCTCGCGCCGGCCAGCAGCAGCCGCATGCAGAACGGCGCGGCGAAGCACAGGCGGCGCTCCCAGGGCGACCACGCTCGCATTGCCTGTAACGACAGTTGTTTGTGCTACTAATGCGGTAAGTTCAAAATTACAGACGAAGCGCGATTTTCAATATCCAAGCCGCAGGCGAGGGTTTTAAATAGCGCCTAGAGTTTAATTTTCGCGCTCGTGTATCACACAACGTTTTTCCAATAAGTAAATACGTTAAAAAATTGGTTGTCTGTAAATTAGATTTACGGACGATTATTTTACGTGATAACGTTATGAGAAAAGAAAGAGAGATAGATGCGTCACAACTTCACAAGCCAAACTCTTAGTTGCGGAACTAAGCGTGCAAGCAAGCGAGAGCACGGAACGCGCTTTCTCTTGCTATGATATGTGCGTTGCTATGGCATTGCTATGGTACATGACATTGAGTCATGCTTTGATATATTACAATATCTTAGCTTTGTCGCGCATGCAGCCGTCGTTCATCGATTTATAAGACGTTATCTCGTCAAAAAATATTATGGTCATCAGTATAACCAGTACCATGGTATCACGTCGTATTTGTATTAGCTAGGTCATACATAGTACCACATACCTAGGTATAACAGATTCTAAATAACTACAAACACAAACTCTAACAGGCGCGGTTCTGCGTCGTTATTATTACTTAATATGATATTAATATTAAATACCTCTGTAAACCTCAGGTTAAGTAAAGACGATAAGGTAAAAGAAAAGATTTGTGAAAACATTGATTCATACAAATTAATTATCCTGCAAAGCAATCGACACTTCAATCAAAATTATAATTAGATGTATAGCACAGACAGTAATGTTAATGTAATTAAGTTTCCTGAGTAACCCACCGAGGCGTTGAATAATCCCAGCGGTGGAACTCTAATAAGATACGTGTAATAAAGACGTCGGGCTTGTTCACGTTAACTCGCGGACGCGGTGGTGACAGCATCGTGAGCGGCTTGTCAAAGTACTTGCAAGCGTAGGCAAGCAAGCCTCGCTAAATTATGCACAGACCACAGTCAATGGTAAGCTAATCTTGTCTACACGATCGTATTCTAATTTCGCACGGTACGGCAATCACACTTCACACTAATATTATAATGGCGAAAGTTTGTGTGTATGTGTGTATGTTTGTTACTCTATAACATCGCTACTACTGAACCGACTTGGCTGAAATTTGAATGGAGATAGATTATGCCCCGACTTAACACATAGGCTAAAGTTTCCAAGGGATTTTGTAAAACCACAATCTACAGCTACAGCTATAGCTACCTAGTAATCTACATTACTATAGCAAACTTCCTTGAAAGTAGGTATAAAAGGTTGGAAAAGGGAGAGGGAACAGGGGAACCGGAAAACCACAATTCCCTCAGGATTTGTGAAAAACCGATATTCACGCGGGCGAAGCCGCGGGCAGATGCTAGTATAGAATAATGTGTTTGCGACTTTGCGTCAGCGTAAAATAGCACTCGAGAGTTCACGTATCTACAAATACGTGCGTTTCGCTGACCTCTTGTCAGTTAAATTGACATGCATTTATAAAAATATTAATAGTTTTATGGACTGACTATCATAGACGACGTGATCATGAATCAAATTGACTATCGCCATTTTGGCGCTGATTGCATCCAAATGTGACAGTGAAGATGCTCAGAACTAATGTGAATTGTGATAAATTGTATTGGAAATTAACAAATTTTCCAGTAAGTACTTTTGGTGGGACGATTTTAATAAGCCCAAGAATCAGCTTTCATTTTATGTGGCAGGACTGTCAAGCGTACCTACTTATATTAGTCGTGGTACAGACCACGATTAATAAATGTAGGTACGCCTTACACGAGTCCGTGCTATCCCTATATTAAAAGTCACGCCCGCCAGCGCGGCCGCTTCCGCGGGTGGTACGTGAACACACGCGTAGCACTGTCGTAGCTCGCAGTGCTACGTAGTGTTACGACTGCAGAATCACGAGCTTTTGATTGCGAACCAGTCGCCCTGCAAATTGCCTCCGCAAATAAACAAGTGAAAACCGAGCTCTTTATGACAACTCGTAATAGTTATACAATAAAAAGCGAGAAGAAAAAGAGAAGTCGTAAGGAATAAAATGGTCTTTTCGCGTCGTAATCGTCATAGTTGAGGGTTGTCATCGACCCTTCACCCCACCAAAACATTATCGATTAATGACGTATTGGTGTGGGTTTCCTTGGGATAATAATCCGATGGGCTTATGGATCTCCGCATACGACCCGTCTAAGTGGTTCGGTTTCGATCATTGGGTTAACAGTTATTATGTTAGTGATGTTAACGGATTATGCGGAAGAAACTGGGAATCCACTACATTATATGAGTACGTAATATATTCTACCTTGGGTCAACGTTTGATAATTGAGAGTTAACTTATCAACACAATCAACTCAAAGTCGAAACTAAGTAACGCCACCCTCGATCACGAGCTAAGCTTTAGAAAGTCACACAATTAGATGTATTATAAGATAAGTTGTTCTATTGTTCTAAGTTACATTAGCGCTAACTCAAAGCTGTGTTAAGTAATGAAACTAAAACTAGATTAGTGTATTAGAGACATGGATAGCGTCGGTTGTCGTAATTAGCGTCGGTCGTCGTGCTACGTATTGCTACGTCTGTCCAAATCATGAGCTAAATAAAGCCTTTCTCAAACTGAGAAGTTCTACGGTCGCGGTCGCGGTCACGGTCACGGTCACAATCAGATACTGCAGGTACTCGCGCCCGGGCGTGTTTGAAATTCTCTGTATATTACCGCCCACCACATCTGACCGCGGTCGAGACCGCGACCGCAAACCGCCTCAGTTTGAGAAAGGCTTTAAAGAACAGTCATCTCTAGTCACGTCGAGAAGTCCCAAGAAGAGGTCACGTCACTTGTATTCACCGTGTATGGACTCAGTTCTAATCTAATACTTACCGTTAAGTTCACCGAAATGTAACAAAAGAGTGTTGGGTATATGTTTTTTGAGTAGGTAGAATAAAAGAAATGTTCAATTTAAAAATGTGTTTCCTTTAAATCCCGATTGCAATATTCATCTTCAAATAGATTTTCTTATATAAACTCCGTACTGAATGTCTGATCTACTTTTCTGCACGACATACCTACAGTCACTTCGGAAGCTGCTCGTCGTGTGACAGCTTGAAACTAGGAAGAAGTAACTAAGTATAGTCGATAAAAGAAATAAAAAGGAAAACAAACCCTAGCTTAAAATCATCTCACGGTTTAGACGAATCGAGACATCTCATTGATTAAAATCAATCGAGCCGTTGGGATACTTCGAAGATCTATAAAAGAGTTACATAAGTATATACCCAGATATACGTGACAAACATACCCTGTCATTGCTGTCGCGCCGTCGGGAAATTTTTTACCGTCGCCATCAATCGAGTTGCCAATTGCCATCCAGTAACCAGTATACTTAGTATGACTTTACACATCTCAACAACGTTGATACACAACCATCGAAACACTACAACGCCAAAATAAAATGGACCTTAGCTGTATTGTATTTTGTATTGTTTTAAGGCCCGATTGCAACCATATTATATCTGCAGCCAGTGGCCCTAGCGAAAAATTAACGAAATAAAAATCGGTAATACTGAATTTGCGACTCGTATATTAACGTTATAGTGATTTGATAATATCGAAGTGTTTATTAAGATATTAAGAACGTTATTCGCTTACAACGCGAAATAGTTCTATGAAGTATAGTAGGTATAGAAACACTACATAAAAAAGTATAATTACTTTGTACAGGCCCAGCAAGCTGCCGAGGCAGTAGACGGCGAGAGTGGCGTGACGCAGCGGCGCGGGCGCGCAGTACACCGTCGCCGTCACCATCGGGATAGCGCCTGGAAACAATCATAATTATGAGTGTGTCTGTCTGTATGCCTGTCTGTCTATCTGTATTTCTGTCTGTTACATCTCTGGGCTTTGCCACTGAACCGATGATCTTCACATTTGGTACAGAGACAGACCATCTTGGAGACGAATTCATTTCATCCCGCAAAATTTACTCGGATTTTATAAAACCTAATTGTAAATCTATTTTATTAATTATTCTTCTTGAAAGGGCATCGTATTCAAATAAAGCCAAACCACTATTAATGAAGATTTATTATTATTATTACAATTATTACAACAGCCGCTGGATAAAAGAGGTCTGGATAATGCTTATAAGAGACCTACATATGTCCAGCAGTGGACGTCTTTCGGTTTATATGACGAAAACGACGCTTCAGTTGAAGTGGACAACTTGATTACTCTAATCGAGTTGTTCACTTCTGCACTGAAGCGTATAGTGACAAAGAATAGTATCTGTTACTGAGTAGTAGTGGGCTCATTTCAATTTCTAGTTTGTCTTTTGTGTATCATCGTAAATAGGGCAGCCATCGGACCAATTTTGGAGCAATCAGAGGCAATCAGAAAGCAATCAACAGCCCAACTTCAATGAACGGCCACTTCCTACTGCCAATGGAATTTGCCGTTTCAACTGAATGACTATTTATATCACCAATTTCAGTTGGGTATTTCAGTTCAGCTCGGATAAGGGATCTGATATACGAGCAACTTTTTTCTCTGCAACAATTTTGTATTCCACATGAAGTTTCAATTCATTATAGTATAGTTAGCCTCTATATCCACCACTACAGCCTCTTTAATGTCCCACCGCTGGGCACAGGCCTCCTCTCTCATCGGACTGAGGGATTTAGAGCTCAGACCCGCCACGCTGCTCCAATGAGGTTGGTTAGCCTCTATATATATGTAGATATAATTGAGATACCTCATAATAGCTCGCGATACCTCAACTACGCCTCAAGAAGGTCCGAAAGTCTTTTGTCGGAATGGGTGACGTTCTAACTAGACGCAACTATCACGGAGAGGAAAGTCAATCGAGATTACAGCCAAAGTAATAAATAAGGATATTATGTATACTATCCAGCTATTATAAATAATATCAACTCAATTTGGATAAAGTGATAATTGACACAGAATTATTAAAATTATCTAGCTATTATAAATAATATTCTGCTATTTTATATAATATCTTGGAAGACTCGGATAAAGTAACAAAACAACGACTTATGTTTAACTGATCACCAGATATTGCAAATAAACAGCTGTTTATACCACCCAAAACACACTTACTTACTTCTGCAACGGTTTCGGCGCTGCAGGAAGTGCAGCCCCTTCGCCCTTGCGTAGCAAAGCCCAGGCACCCACGCTCACCTCCGTAGCTTCGGCTTACTGGTCGCCTTCGGCGACCTGCCTCATCCGCTATGGCTCGCACAGGTGCCTGCGATTTTCTACAGCGGGCGGGGCTGCTCTTCCTTCGCGCCTACGGCTTTATAAAAATACTCTAGGGGAAGGGCAGACAAAACTACGTGGTCTGTGAAATGAAACTTGGCATGATTTAAGTTAATACTACTGAGTAACTTATAGGATACTTTTCATCCCGAAATTCAGCTTGGTTCCCATGGAAGAAGGGATGAAACTTAAAATGTGTACTTAGCTGTAATTTATTAGCGGGTAGTTCGATTTAATGCATTCTTTTTTTATTAGAAAGGAGATACTTTAAAAATTATTCCGTAAATATTTCAAGGTCACCGGTTTTGTAGTTTAGAAATTACAGCCATCACAATCCTCAGTATCCCATATAACTTGGAACCCGGATTGCACAGGAACCTTTAAACGTCTGGATTTTCATCTGGGGTGCATTTAAATTTGTGTTTGTTTGTCTCCGAAATGCTGAACTGATTTTGATGGGACTTTCATTGGGAAAACTTTGGGATGGGTAAGAGCTATTAAAAAATTAATACTTATTACTATAGTTCCATTTGAATGCGCCACTTTTAACAGTATGACCTCAAAGGAGCTTAGGGAAAACAAAGAGTTCCTGCGGGATTTTTAAAAACCTAAATCCACGCGGGCGAAATGGCAGGCATCCACTAGTTAATTAATAGTACTTATTTTCGTGAGGTACTTATCTCTATAGCTGTCTCCGGAGAAATTACAACAGCTATGCCTATAATGTTTCTATCATCAGCTTTGGCACGGTCTACATCAGGAATTTTAGGCTAGGTTAGGTTAGGTTAGGATATGGTAGTTTAGATTACGAGATCGTGGTGATCACGCTACACCACAAAGGAATGAGATGCGGGAGGGGAAACAAGTCGGGCCGTATTTATCATTTTGACCAACGTTCACCTGCTATTATGAATAATGTCTGGTTTGACATGATATTATGAATAATATCTGGACAATTTAGATATTATTTATAATTGCCAGTCATTATGAATAGAAGCTAATTAATTACTTTGGCTGTAACATATACACTCTTATAGCACCACATCTTAGGTTTAATTCTGGGACCATTTCGTTTCCAGATGCTCTTGTACTATTACCTAGAGACATTTTCCCGTTTATTTTCGTAAAATAACACGGAAACCTTGTCTGGGAAAAGAGGCGTGTGTGTTTGAATTGGAACTGTCAGACGCAAGCCACTTTGGCTACTTTTGATCTGTGGAGCGAACATGGACGTGTATTAGGAGGCGTCTATAGGTATTCAAAAATAGTTTTTTCTTACATTTTTATTCTTAATTTTTTGGTGGTTCCTGTTTTTTCACTGTTCATTTTAAGACACAAATTCGTGTCCTGAAATAGCCCGAATATCCTACTTATTACTAGTTTTTTGACTGCAAATAAAACAAAATATGTAGATAATTGTGACGAAAATATCACTAACACAGTAAATAATAATAAACCAGGATCATCGTACTCTATATGTAACTAAGTACTAAGGAAAGAAAAGTTGAAGCCCATCGCATTATTATACCAAGAAAAACTCTAACATTATGTAATTAATGGTGAGTGATCACAACCCCCGCTAATGAGGCACACGCCCGCGCCCGCGCCGCAGGAGACGGGGCAGGTAGACGGTAGCGGGGTAGGTATTAAGTAGCAATTTATAATTGCATGGTATCAGAGTAAACAGTGTAATAAATCCTTTATTTATTTGCATACAATATTATACTCGTAGTAAGTACTTACATAGGTAGGTATTTGATGTAGCTCCCATATTTGCAAAGTGAAACTCAATGTTCTAGGAGTAAGTAGTTTAGTTTACTTTGAGATGACGACGAAGTTGTGGTGATTTGCGAGCCACGGCCCTGCTTGTCTAGTTAGATTACTTACTGAGTTTGTGTCTTGTGAACACATCAATATTGTATTAGAACTATAAAGTGCCCCGTTGGTCTGGTGGCTAGCATATTCAACTGCAGGTCTGTGGTCTCGGGGCTGTTCTTGTCGAGAAATTTTCAGTATACAAGCAGTCCGGAGAGGGGAGGAGGTCCGCAGTGTGACACCCCCCCCCCCGTGCATCAGAGCAAACGTAAAGCGGTCGGTCCTGCAACTTATCTCTCTCCAGTAGTGTCGGATTGTTGTCCCATCAAAATACGAGTGTGAGGGAGAGAGTGCACCTGTGTTTGCGCACTTACTTGTGTACTATAGTTAATATCTCTTGCGTAGTTAGCAAGTCTTCGTTGAGATTGGCTGCCGTGAAGGAAAATATAGGGTTTATATAATATATTCTCATAGAGTTCATCCAGTGTAAAGAAGATGAAGCCATTCACGGTCAACAGATACTTTCATTTCTAATTACGCATCATTCGGTATTCGTATATTGTGTAGAAATAAATTAACCTATGGTTCCAGAAGCAATGTGGAACGTCTCAGCACTGTTTGTGAATATGGGTGAACATATTATTATAATAAATACTATACGGCCTCTCAAGAATTACCTACAATCCTACCTACATGGAAAAATGTGTTTTACGGTACGGCATAATGAACGCGGCCTAAGCTCTTTAATGTTTGATAAATTGTGGAAGCCTCTGATGCGTGTAGGTATAACATATGATATATCAGTGGGGTATTTATGTGCGACTGAAGAAATTAATGATATCCTGTCTACATTTGGCTACTTAGGGGTAGTTCTATTTTTTTTTGCTCAAATAATTGATTGTCTTGCTAATATTATTACTTATATCAAAAATATTTAAGTATGTGAGTACTTATTCAAAAAATGTTTTGGAACAATTTTTCTTTTCTTCTACTGTTTGAGACTCGCGAGCGCTCGGGAGCGCGCCTCATATTTTAAAAAAAGCTTGATTCTTATTTGAATATTCACCAAAGTTAATGAAAATATAGTAGGCACGCTCTAGAAAATAATATTTACCTATATGTGGTGGTTCAAATTTTCGTAAAAATATGTACCTACCTACCTAGTTTCAAAGTAACGCAGGCTGAAACTAAGCTAAGCAACTTTAGAAAATAATTCATATACATACGTGTACAGCAAAATTCATGAGAAGAATGCGGAATATCTTATATTCTAAAAGTATATATATGCTCGAGTTGTTTTCCGTTTACATATGTATAGGTTATGGTCGATTATTTATTAGTGATGACGTAGTTGCTTTAAAATAATTTAAGCTACGTATTATAATAGAACTTGGGTATAACTTATTTCTAGATACTTCGGTCCAGCTTTCGAAGGTCGGAACAGAAATAAACGAAGTTTCGATGCGCGCCATCCGACCCGATATTGAAACAATATCACAGACGATTACATCATGTCTGGACCTGATATGAATTGAAGATGTACTCTCGAATTATAAAATGTAAAAAAAACATTTGTTGACTAGTGGCAGTGGCACTATTGAACTGTGAATAGAAAAAAAAAACTTTACAAATTATAAACTCCCAAATTACTATTGCCGATATCGAACCCGGGACGTCCCATTCAATAAGACCACAGCGCTCACCACTGCGCTACGAAGGTCATAAAAAAATATATAATATTATAAAGCGCCTCCTGTTTATATAGAAGTATTAGGTACCTGCTTAGAAGTGATACCTTCGTACTCAATGCAAAAAGCCGTATTATAATAGTCTCAGTAGTTTTTCAGGAAAAGGGTAACATAAAAACGGACAAATAACCTCTTACGTTAAACACACATTCTGTCTCCGTCCTGTTAGAATATGTGTGCTATGCCTTAAATATCTATGGCTATCACTTTGTAATTATCTATGACATAGACTCCTTTCTCTTTGGTCGGCAACCTCCAACATGACAAGTCATGTATCGTAATATTTTGTGACTTTATAATTTAATAATTTAATAATTGTCTAATAAACAATGTGAATAATATAACTGTGATATTTCCTTTCTCGACCCAGTGCAACACTCAGCTCAATCCACTGCACCTCTGATATTCAAATCATAACAGGTTATGTCAGCCCAGAAAACCTTGAAGAAATTACGTGGAATATTTTTGAGCGTTGAGATTGAATGCCGGGTCAGTTTGATCGGAAATAAAAGTTTATTTCAAGAAATCACATTGATTTAATACGATCGGGCTCAAGATTTGAAAATTAAACATAAGGAATCACTCGTTGCAAATGGATTCGTCCTTGGATCGTGCGGGTCATTCAACTTCGCATTTGACCAATTTCGAAAAACTAGATGGACCGTCTAATTTCCACACATGGAAATTTTGCATCAAGAATATCCTGATACTCGAAGGATTATGGGACGCTGTTGAGGGACGAGACGATGACGTGGTACGCCAAGCGCGCGCGCTCGCACGCATTTGTTTATCGGTCAAGAAAGAATTATATCAATATGTCCGGAACGCGACTACAGCTGCTGCAGCACGGGCGAAACTTGCAGAGGTATTTGAAGATAAAGGGTTATATAGACGAGTCTTATTGCTGAGAAAATTACATCGAGTTGAGTTCAACGATTTCAGCTCCATGAGTGCTTATATTGAAAACGTCACGACACTGGTGCAGCAACTCCACGATATAGGCAGAACCATAGAAGATGCTGAAGTGGCTGAAATACTCCTCAGTGGACTTCCGTCGGACTATGATACCCTTGTTTCAAATTTATCCACCGCCACAGTCACAGGTCAGATTTCTAGTGAACTGGTCAAGGCTCGACTTCTGCAAGAATATTCTAGGAAGACTTCTGTTGACACCGCTGCTTATGTAACCAAGAAGAATGTCTTACTCTAGCGGCACGCTATGATGGCCGGTTTGACGTTTGTCCGCTCATGAAGTTCCGTATTAATTGATAACGACTTTGAAGGAAATAATTGTATTACTTTATTGACGATAGTGATGTGCAGACTGCAGAGATTCATAAATTTTATCGAATGTAGTTTTAGGTTTAGGACTCAAAATTTATTTATTAAATTGATTTCTTAAATGTATACAAGTGTAGAAAAATCAGTTTGCACCATTTAAGGGGTGAATGTACTTGTGAATATGAACAATTTTCACTATGTGGACAAACTTCTGAAATCGCAAAAAAATATCAATAAATTTTTAAAAATGGAATCTAATACGATCGTCACATAGGATCGCTGGCTAGCACAACTACTACCTCCGGCAAACTCGCGTCAATGCTCAATGCAAAACAAAGCAGTTTCGAATTGACGTTGCTTCGAAAAGTATAAACTGTCAGTGCAATGCGATTGTGATATAGTTTTGACCTGGCTTTGGATTTCAAATATTGATACTGCATTACTGTTGACCCTTGCTCGTTAATTTGGACTCTGTTCAAGCCCTTTGTTGTGGATTTCGTCGATATGACCGAACGTACGCAGAGAACTGTTCTAAATAGTCAGACACGTGAGTTCGTAATACGCCTTCGTAACTATTTCGATCGTGAAGCTCAAAATGGAGGGCCAATTTTACCTATAACGTCAGTGGTTGAACGCGTAGCTGATGCGCTTAATATTGGACAACGAACTGTTAGACGGATAACTAAAAAAAAATATGGCGAGACTGGCACAGAAGAAAATAAACTTCACACACCAAAAAAGAGAAAACGAGCAAAACCAGTCGTAGGCATCGATAGCTTTGATGCCGATGCTATCCGAAGACATGTTTACGGCTACTATTTACAGAAGGAGTATCCAACAAGAAAAAAGTTGGTGCATTCACTGAAGGAAGCTGGATTATTCTTCGGTGGGGAAAGTTCTTTAACGAAGATTTTGAAGACCATTGGATTTCGATACAAAAAATGTAACAAACGCAAAATATTGATGGAAAGATTTGATATAGCGATGGCAAGGTATACTTTTTTACGGCAAGTGAAAGAAATCAAAAATTGGCAAAATGTTGTGTTCTTGGATGAAACATGGCTTAATGCTAACCATACTGTAGGCCGTTCTTGGAACGATGACACAGCAGCATCTACTTCCAAAGTTCCTGTAGGAAAAGGATCGCGACTTATAATTTGTCACGCCGGAACCATCAACGGGTTTGTCGAAGGTTCTCTCATGGCTTTTGCGTCAAAAACCACTGGAGACTATCATGAAGACATGAATGGAGAAAAGTTTACTGAATGGTTTACCTCAATGTTGTGTAGCCTCCCTGAACCATCTATTATAATTATGGACAACGCCCCATACCACTCGATGCAAATTGACAAGCCACCTGCCCAATCCCAAAAGAAAGCTGATATCGTCGCATGGCTTCGTAAAAATGGCGTAGATGCAAACATGAATATGTTAAAAGCGGAATTAGTACGTCTTTTAAAAGAAAACAAACCAACCAAGATCCGATACGTCATTGACGAAATAGCATTAGAACATGGGCACAGAGTTATACGGTTACCGCCTTACCATTGTGAGTATAATGCGATTGAGTTGGTGTGGGCTCAAATTAAGGGATATGCTGCAAGACACAATACAGAACCCCCATTTACCACAAAAAAAAAATGCTAAAATTATTAGAAGAAGCTTGTGAATATGTGACTAAAGGAGACTGGGAAAAGGTTGTGAATAGAACTGTTAAATTAATAAGGGAAGATTATGAAAGAGATGTGAAAATAGATAATATTATAGAAAACGAACATATAATTATTAATGTATGTGATGATAGCAGTGACGACAGTGAAAATAGTAGTATGGACGAATCTGATTAATTATGGCCTTTTGTGGCACCTTTTTTGGTATCTTTTGTATTCATATGTTTCTTGTGTGCATATAAAGTATGTATATTCATTTTCGTTCAAATATTCAGTTCGTTCAAATAAATTAAATAAACATATACATTTTTGTTTTATTAAACCTATTTAATCAGGTACAAAAACAAAACTTAATTGTTTTTTGTTCGAGAATAAATTGACATTCCACATCACTATTGTAATGTGTCAAACCGGCCATCATAGCGTGCCGCTAGTATAGTGTGTGATTATTGTCACAGGACAGGACACAGTAAATCTAGGTGTTTCAAGCTTAAGCGTGTCAAGAAGAACCCGAAGACTGCTAGTGCTGAGAATATTAACTTAGTGTCTGGGTTCACAGCGGTTTTGCCATCACAAGACTTTTATTTAGATAGCGGTGCAACCAACCACATGGTTAATAATAAGAATTATTTTAATAGTTTTACGCCATGTCACACCGCCATAAGAGTGGCAAATAATGATGTCACTTATTGTGAAGGGCAAGGGCATATTGAATTAACACTTGAACGACAGGTGAGTCCATTTTCATTGTCCAATGTTTTGTATCTACCCCAACTTTCTTGTAATTTAATTTCCGTATCAAAATTAGTTGAGAGTGGCCATGATGTTGTTTTCAATAGGAGGAGTTGTTTTATTTATGACCAAAACAAGAGCAAAACCACCGGTGTTGGCAACCTAATTGCATGTGCTGTTCGTTGTAATGGTTTATTTAAACTTAACGTTTGTGTGAATGTGAGAACTAACAATTCCTCGCCAATGGATCACTCCTTGTTCCTGGAAGACAGCCAGGAATCACCGAGGGCCATAACAGTAGCAGCAGGCTTTCCAGCAGAGTTGTGGCACAGACGTCTCGGACACCTTAGTCTCCAAGGTATGAAACTCTTGCGGGACGGTGCATGTGGTATAATGTTTCAGGATGAAGACTTGAAGAGCTGCGTGGGATGTCTTGAGGGGAAGATGTCGGCCGCATCCTATCCCACAGGACACGCAACACGCACTGATCAACCACTGCAACTTATACACAGCGACGTCTGCGGCCCGATGCAGGAACCAAGCTGGGGTGGGGCGAGATACCTAGTGACCTTCACAGATGACTACACTAGGAAGACTTTTGGATATCTCATGAAACATAAATCTGAGGTAATGTCACATTTTATCACTTTTAAAGCACATGTAGAGAAACAGTTAGGGTTGTCAATTAAAGTTTTAAGGTCCGATAACGGTGGTGAATATTTTAATAAAAGTTTCTCTAATTATTTGAAAAGGGAAGGCATTGTACATCAGAGTACTGTCCCTTATTGTCCACAGCAAAACGGGGTCAGCGAGCGCGTTAACCGCGTGTTGCTGGACAAAGTCAGATGTATGCTTAGCGAGTCAGGTCTCTGCAAGCGTTATTGGGGAGAGGCAGTTATGACTGCTATTTACTTGAAAAATAGGGCTCCTACAGTTGCTTTAGCAGGACGTTTACCTGAGGAGGTGTGGACAGGATCTAAAGTGGACCTCAGTCACCTTCGGGTCTTTGGCTGCGTTGCATACTGTCTGAATCCATCACAGAAAAGGCAGAAATTAGATGCTAAAGGAAAATTAGCTATCTTTGTCGGCTATAGTGAGACTACTAAAGGCTATCGTCTATGCGAGCCCTCTAGTCCTAATACTGTGATATTGTCCCGTAGTGTGGCTTTTATAGAGAATAAGTTTTATTATGGACCAAAGAATTTTAATGATTATTATTTTATTTTAAATGACAATTTAATGAATAATAATCTGACTGATAATGTTGAGCCAATTGAACGTCATAATACTAATGTGGAATTTAATAATGAAACTAATGATAATTTAATAAATGTTTCAGAAGGAGTCCATGACGATGACCACCCGACATTGAGTGTCAGTGAACCCGTCTCCAGGGGCGAGTCTGCTGATGGTGGGCGTGAGGAGCGCTCGACATCATCTAGCCAGGCGTCATGTGGAGGGGAAGCTGTGCAGCCAAGTAGTGAAGCTACAATTGGTTTGTCTGGTCGTTCTATTCGTGAGAGACGTCCACCACAAAGGTACGGAGATTATGATTATTCTATGTGTTCTCAACATGCCTCATTTGAGGAACCACAGTCTTATGCTGATGCTATCGCGTCACCGTATCGTAAAGATTGGATTGCCGCGATGCAAACTGAGCATGACTCCCTGGTGTCAAATCAGGTATGGAAATTGGTAACTAGACCTACTAACACGAATGTTATTAAATGTAAGTGGGTGTATAAGTTAAAGCATGATGCTGGTGGAAAATTCGATAGATTCAAGGCACGACTTGTAGCCAGAGGTTTTAGTCAAAAGCAGGGAATAGATTATAACGAAACGTTTGCCCCTGTTGTTCGACATTCATCTATGAGAATTTTGTTTTCATTGGCTAATGAAATGGACTTAGAAATAGATCATCTTGATGTAGAAACTGCATTTTTAAATGGTAACTTGAATGAAGTTATATACATGGAACAACCTGACGGTTTTTGTAGTAAAAATGATACCCGTGTCTGTCTTTTACAAAAGAGCATATATGGTTTAAAACAAGCTAGTAAGATGTGGAATGTAAAAGTTAACAGTGTTCTTGTAGATAACGGTTTCAAACAGTCTCTATGTGAACCATGTATATATACAAAAAGATCACAGAATGACTTTGTTATCATAGCTTTATACGTGGATGATTTTTATGTCTTTTATTCTAAGAACAGCTCAGTTAAGGACCAGTTGCTGAATGTTTTAGAAAGAGAATTTAATGTTAAAAATTTAGGTCCGTTGAAAAATTGTTTAGGCATCAGAGTCACTAGAGATAGGTTGAAGGAAACTTTGTGTTTAGATCAAAGTGAGTATATTAAGAAATTGTTGTTTCGATTTAATATGCAGAATTGTAAACCTATTGCTACGCCTATGGCTTTAAATTCAAAGTTGACTCTACCTAAAGATGAAAGTGCTTGTATACTTGATGAGACCTATAACTACAGGCAGCTGATAGGTAGTCTTATGTATTTATCTGTATGTACGAGACCAGATATCACGTTTGCATGTAGTCAATTAAGCCAGTTTAACAACAGCTTTGATATATCCCACTGGATTGCGGCAAAACGTATCCTTAGGTATTTAGCTGGTACAATTAATTACTCTTTATGTTATATAAAAAGTGTTAATTTGGATATAAGCGCATATACCGATGCTGACTGGGGTAATGATGAATATGACAGGAAATCTTTTACTGGTTTTGTCATAAAGCTGGGTAATAATACCATTAACTGGGAATCACGTAAACAACGTTGTATTGCACTTTCAAGTACAGAAGCAGAGTACCTAGCTATAGGTGATGTTTGTAAAGACATTTGTTTTATTAAAAACTTGCTTTCTGAAATAGTGAATAGAAAAATTCCTTGCACTGTATTTAATGACAATCAAAGTGCCCAAAAGCTTTTAGAATGTAAGGAATTTTGTCATAAAAGAACGAAACATATTGATATCAGATATCATTTTGTTAAAGACTTAATTAAGAATGACTCTATTTCAGTAAAGTATCTTCCTACAGACAAGATGATAGCTGATGTATTGACTAAACCTTTGTGTGTACAGAAACATTGTAGCTTCATTGAGAATATGAGTTTGAAATGACTGTCTCTACATATCTAGTAGAATGTTATTTTATGTACTTATTAGACATGCATTATTTTTTTTTGTGATGTAATATGATAGCTACTATCTCTACATAGTAGAATTTTTTTGTATGCATTTTTGACTTACAATTATTGTTTGTATCAATGATTTTTATTGTATTGGACAAGAGATATTGTAAGGCATAAGGGGAAGTGTTAGAATATGTGTGCTATGCCTTAAATATCTATGGCTATCACTTTGTAATTATCTATGACATAGACTCCTTTCTCTTTGGTCGGCAACCTCCAACATGACAAGTCATGTATCGTAATATTTTGTGACTTTATAATTTAATAATTTAATAATTGTCTAATAAACAATGTGAATAATATAACTGTGATATTTCCTTTCTCGACCCAGTGCAACACTCAGCTCAATCCACTGCACCTCTGATATTCAAATCATAACACGTCCCACCGCGGGTAAAATAAATATTGATAACAAAAGAGACAAAAGTAAAAAAAAATCAATGAGTGGTTTGAATAGCAGTAAGGATGACGCAACTGCTACCACTGCTGCATTTTCCTATCTTTTCATTTCTTTACTCTAAAAAATTAATTATCTGTAATTCAACCGGGCGTGTGAATTGATAAAATATTTTGGAAGCAAAACATGATACTGATATGAACTTTCCGCAGTACTTATTTTATTTTGTTTGCTTTTTATATTGCACTAGTTTAACTGGAGTTCACATTTTAATTTCTTTTCTCAATAAAGCCAAATCGAGAGATTACTCTTGTCTGATATTGTCATTTTATGCTGTGAAAATTGCTTTCCGACCAACACCCAGAGCAAATATAACCTGCCGCTACGACTTATATAGAAACTAAACATCTAAGTATATCAAGAATTCATTCAAGTGTACATAATGGCGTAGGATAAAAAGAACTTCGTACGACAGTGGAGGGGACGTGTCCGCGCCTATAGTTAGGTATACCTACTTACCTAGGTATACCTAACTTTCAACTAGCGCGTGAGAGCGCAAGGTTGACTGATGAACCGATTGTGCGGCGGCACAACCATTGCGCCTTACTAAGTCCCTACCATCAAATAGAAAACTTTAAACATGTGTGTTTGGGTTATGTTATCGTTCACATCGTTCAAATATGAGCTCAAATGAGAGTTATTTCGAAATCACAGACATTTATTCTTTAAGGCTCTGAGTATAACTTCGCAATCCCGTACAAAGTGAATCAGCTACCGCAACCCATAAATCTATAATATAATAAAACTGTAACAGATTCGATTCTGTACATTGAAGATATTTTGAAAATTTTTATTGGAGGGCACTCTATAATCGATACTGAAGCCAAAACTGCAATTTTTTTCATTTTTGTCTGTCTGTCTGTCTGTCTGTCTGTCTGTATCTTGGCCGCGCATCACGCCGAAACTACTGAACGGATTCGAATGAAACTTGATACGATTTGAGTTTATACTCCGAGGTAGGACATAGGATACTTTTTATCCCGAAATTCAGCACGGTTCCCTTGGGAGAGGGGATGAAAGTTAAAACGTGTATTTAGCTGTAATTCATTAACGCGTTGTTCGATTTCACTCATTCTTTTTTTTCTAGAAAGGTAGTACTTTATTTATTGTCCCGTAAATATTTCAAGGTCATAGGTTTTTTAGTTCAAAAATGACAGACATTACAACCCTCAGTATTGGTTCAAATAACTTGGGACCCGGATCCGGATCTTTGAACGTACGGTTTATTTTAAACTGGTGTGCATTTAAATTTATGTTTGTCGGTCTGTCTATTTGTTCCAGCTAATCTCCAAAACGGCTGGATCGATTTTAATGGAACTTTCAATGTTATAAGGAGTAACAGGCTACATTTAGTTTAGGTACATAAAAGAATTATGGGATCCGATCCGATCCTATATAAAACCTATAAACACGCGAACGAAGTCGCGAGGGTCAGCTAGTATTCTATATTTGTATGAATTCTAAATCAACCGTGGAGTGGATTTTTATTTATTACAAAGCTAGAGTAGAAAGTTTCTTTAACTGCATAAAGTTTCTTTAACTTTATGCAGCTTACTTTAATCTTTGTAACTACTGCACTAGTTAATCCAAAGGAACTATAAGTATGATGCTTTTAAAACCGTTTGCTCTAACCGTGTAGGTACGTGTTCATACAAAGTAAGGCGTGTGTAACTTTAACTGCAAGTTGGCGAGCTACCGAGCCAGTGTTCTTCATTTTGCGAAGTATTCTATGTACCTACTCTATGCACTTTCACTTACAGAAATGCTTTCTTATATGAACTAACTTTATTTGAGCATGGAATTAATATAAAATGTATTGTCGTATTATTATATTTAAAACTAGATGATGCCCACGGCTTCGCCCGTGTGGTTTGTAAAAATCTCGTGGGAACTTTGATTTTCCAGAACAAAAAGTAGCCTATCTGTAGTAAGTAATAACCCGTCCACAAAACGGAAAAATTCCGTGGGATCCTTACGATTTCGGAATGCAATTCCTTACAGCATCAGGGTTGAGGAGTTGGACATGTACCTACTCGAGGTCATTCAACAATAAAGTCTTTTATTGGTATCCCCAATATCAATTTAAATAACCGACAGTGCCTAAATCCCATTAGTGTTGGGGATCAGATCCCCTACAGCATCAGGATTGAGGAGTTGGAATCTTTGGAGGACAGTGTCGCAATGTTTCTCTATCGATTAAAAAAAAAATTACGCAAATCGGTTCAGAAATCTCGGAGATATCGGTGTACATAGGTAGAAAAACACAACTCCTCCTTTTTTGAAAGTCGGTTAAAAAAGTAGCCTATGTTACTCCCTGGTTAATTCTCTACTTGTATGTGAAAGTCCCGTCAAAATCGGTTCAGCCGTTCCAAAGATTAGCCCGTTCAAACAGACAGACAGACAGACAGACAGACAGACAGACAGACAGACAGACAAAAATTTTAAAAACGTGTGATTCGGTTATAGTATCGTTCAAATAACCGTATGAGCTTAATATGAGGTAGTTATTTCGATATTACAGACAGACACTTCAATTTTATTTATTAGTATAGATTCCGGTGTGCGTGTGTTAGCAATTCTTCTCCTCCTAAACGGCTGGACCGATTTCGATGAATTTATTATTCTTATGGGTGCAATGATGTCTAAGTTGGACCCGGTGGGTGGCGCTGTTGTTGACTTCCAGATTTTTATTTTTATTTTTTGACCAAATGATGATGATGAAATGACTTTGCATGCGAAGTCTTTGACAGGACAACGAACGTCTACCTACTGAGTCCACTGGTGTATCTATACAAATAAATAAAACTTGAAAAAACATAATTTCGAAATCACAGACAATGTAATTTTATATACATATTTTTAACCTATTTGTTGTAGGTGTTTATGTAGATAATCAAAATGACACTTTTCCTTCAGTAAACTTTGTAGGTAGACGTAGAACTATATATTTTTTGTGTACCTACAGTTAGTATAGATCGACCAGAATCTCATGAAAAATAGGGAAATTAAATTTTTAGTAAGCAACACTAGGTTAACTCGGCTGCCCTAGTGATAAACAAAGTAATTACATTCAGGACACCTTACCTGGGATCGTTTCACGAAACGAAAAATCAAGCAACTGCATTTTAAATACAAAAACAAAGTAATCAACATTCAATTACTTTGTTTTTGTGTTGTGCTTGTTGTTTACTTGGTTTTTGCATTTATATTCCGGGTTAGTGAGTGCAGTTACTTTGTTTGGGCAATTTAAATTTCAGTAAACGGTTCAAGTTATTTGAAATATTAAACTGTGGTAAAAAACTACTCGACATAAAACTTTTGTTAATGCAAAAAAGTCAATTTCACAAAAAATGTCAGTTACTTTGTTTATCGCTAGGGCAGCCGTAGTGTTGCTAACCTTGGAATTTCATTTCCCTATTTTTCATGAGATTCTGGTCGATCTATAGTCACAGTATTTCACATCACAGGTAATCTATATTTCATGCGAATAGAATATAAAATGTGAACGTGTGTGCGAGATTGATAAAATCTTTTTCACGGCAAACATTCGAGTTCCATTTATCAATCATATAGTCGATGGTTCAAATATTTGTCGGTATCAACGAGTATCTGCCCTTCGCGACTTTTTGTTATTACCTAACTATATACCTACCAACAGTAAGAGCTAGCGCGCATTATAATTTTTAATCGCTATAGCGTCGATTGCACTTCACGCGATTAAAATAACGGTCAAAGTTAAATTAGACGAACGACAAAAAGCCTCTTTGGATTGTAGGTTCATTAAATTTTAATTTTTGACCCTTAAACTCTCCATGGAGGTTAATATTAGGGAATTATACCAAAGAAAAAGAAGAGATTATAAGTACCAAAATTCAACCCTTATACTCATTAAGGGTTAATACAAATAGATAACAAATAATGTCTTCCGGAACCTTTTTTGCTTTTTAATTGGTGTTTTAGCCTTAACCGTTAACGTCTCTCATGCAACTGACTCTTGGTCTGCAGTATGGCAAAGTTGACAAACTAGCGCGCCATGCTATTCAACCGAACCGTTTATTTGCTATTCGCTTTTCACTCGCTAAAATGAGAACTATGTGTGAATGCAGCTAACTAAAAAAAACTAGTAGGTAAGATTTTTAATCACTTTTAGGGTGGAACTAGTTTAAATTATTTTGGTTAACTGTTTTTTACTCACTTTAAGACTTCATAGGCAGGAATACGCAAATCATTTATTTTACGTAGACCAAAGTTGTACCATCGTGTGTACTTAGTTCTATAACTCTCTCTGAATAAATAAAATAAATCAAAATTAACTTTTCCGTCCATACTTAATATTATAAATACGAAACTGTGTCTATCTACATATAAGTATGTCAGCTGATGTCTGCGTAGGTATCTGTTACCTTTTCACGGCACAACCGCTAAACAGATCTTGATGAAATCTGGCAGAGAATTTGCTCTATCCTACACCACGCGGCCATAGAATACCACGGGTTTTACAAGTATAAATTAAAAATTTAAAAACCCCCGACATTCGCCATTTTGTCGCAGCGGCCATCTTGGATTTGCAATAGTGCTATTCTACTAGTCAAGCCCTTTCATTTGATACCCATATTAAGGGAGTTGTGAAAAAATATGTAATCCGCCATTTTGTAGCGGCGGCCATCTTGGACATATTTTTTTCAAACATAGCTAAAAACACTCTCGACTAAATCACCTTTCAAACAAAAAAAACCGCATTCAAATCGGTCCACCCGTTTGAGCGCCACAGGGGAACAGACAGACACACACACACACACACACACACACACACACATACACACACGCACACACACAGACACGTCAAACTTATAACACCCCGTCGTTTTTGCGTCGGGGGTTAAAAAATAAACTAAATTCAAGCGGACGTAAGTAGTAGAACAGCAGTTTTAATAAAAATATAATAAAGGCTCTATACAAAATAGCGTGATAGTGATAACATGATAACTGATAAGCGAAACGAAACTTTTAGCTAATTTCATTGAATCATGAATGTAGTTTATTTTCATAGCCGTTATTGATGGGTTTCGGGGGAGCGAGCGGAGCAGTGGTGGGCGTCGAGTGGCCTTGACACCGCGGCGAAAGCTCAAAGGTAAGCCCCTTGTTAATTTAGTTGAAAAGAAGCTCCACGCTTGTTCAATGTTACCTACTTGATGTCAACTTAAGGTACATACGAACATTTCCTGGTTTTGAAATAAAATTATTATAAAAATATCTTGCATATCAGTAACATGGACCACATTTGTCCATAAATAGCGTTACCGCCTTTGCCTCGTGTGTGTTCGAGCTAGGTTTTAAAGAAACTAAAACATAACTTCTAATGTACCTACCTACATATTCGCCTTACCGTTAGGAATTTGATTATTACTACATAGGTGTTGTGGGTGGATTTCCCAACAGCAAAATTCGCACGGCATGGGTGAAATCGGTACTGTCCAACGTTAGTATAAAGATCTAATATTTTTTTCTAGGTAGAATAGGTAGATACCTATGCGAGACAATAAATATTTATTGATTAGGACTGCAGTTTAGGAAATAAAAAATTTTTAAAGCCCCGAATTTATCATTTCGGTAGCTGTCCTCACAACCTTTTTCAATGTAATTTCCCTCATAAATCAAAAAGTATTGCTTATTTTGGTATATGGCTACTTTTATTTAAATTGTGAATAGTGACAGTATAGTTATAAAATAATTTTATGATAATATCTACTTAGTTTAATAACTGGTAAGTAAAAATGCTTGTGTCCCAGTAAGTCTTCTCATCTCGGTGTTTTTTTTTTAATCGATTGTAGTTTTGCATAGGACAACTCTAGCTCCCCCCTCGTGCGCTTAAAATGTACGTAACAGTGTGGTCTATCTGCTTATCGTGGGAGGAAATGCGCCACTTGCCTGCGTGTTTCCGCAAAAAAAGTAAGTAGTTCAATTCGGTGGCATGTGACAAACTTCTTATCATTTCCGTGTACAGGTATAACTCATCTTGCAATTAGTTAATACATATAAAATACTATTCAAGAGTGCGTAATGGCAATACGTTTATTTGTGTAATATTCATATCATCTTATAATAAATAGTCTTCTTGTAATGCAAATTTTTGTCCGTATTTCTAATTTCGGTGTTATCATTTCGGTGGATTCGGTGGGCTAAATTGTCAACCGAAATGACAAAAAACTCACCGAAATGATAGAAATTCTCATTTCGGTTTTTTTAAATCTTAATTATCTCATTTCGGTGGATTGCTTTATCATTTCGGTGTTTAATTGTCTCATTTCGGTGGATTGTTTTATTATTTTGGTAGATTATTATTTGTTTCGATGAAAATTCAGGCCAGCAGGTAATTTTTTAACTAAACCACTTCAAAAAAAGAGTTTATGTATTTGACCCGTATGTATGTATGTATGGCCGCAATTATCTCAAAGACTAATGAACCGATTTTGATAATTTTTTTCGCTATCGTAATTAACATACTTTCAGGGAGTTTTTAGTAATTATATTATACCTACGTTCATATAATTCATAATATGTACAAATTAACATAAGTGTACACTTATTTATGTCATCAAAATATTGAACGTTATCATATTCTTGGTTGGTCACAGACTTTCAAACTGTATACTTTATTAGTCGCTGTATGCATCATAATATTGTTTTTTTTTTCTCTTCATTTAACGACAACTCTGAAATCTCAATAACTCCATATAACATTAGAAGCCCCTTAAGTGTCGCAATATAGAGTTTACACTGTATTTAAGTAAGTGCTAAATTATTAAAATAGTAGAAATTAAAAGACTGATTATTGCTAAGCTAAGATTAAAATCGTTAATTAAAATATATGTCTTTTCATTTAATTTTATTCTATTCCTTTTATTGTAGGTAGGTGCATTTTTTTGTGTGAAATCCAGAGGAGTATCTAAAATTAAGTAGAACATACGTAACTAGGTTAACAAATTGTCACTCATGATAGTATACAACCTTTCAAACTTGCTAAGAGTGCATCTATTTAGTTAAAGTGTATGGTTGAGGCTGCTCAGTAGTATATTTAATATATTTTCAGTGAATTTTAATTTCGGTGGACAGCTTCTATCATTTCGGTGGCTACTTATATCATTTCGGTGGCTAGTTTTATCATTTCGGTGGCATCAAAATTTTAAACACGTATTCTCACGAGTTTATAAGACATATTTTGATGGCATTCAAGTAGAGCATAAACAATAACAAGAAGAATAATAAACCATAGTTCAAAGTTGAAAAAACTTAATAATAAAAAAGTCCACCGAAATTCAAGAAAAAACGGCTTTGTTGAAATTGCCCCTTGTATTGTAACGAAACGTTACATATTTTATTAATATATACAGTATACTAAAACCGTAGCGTGTCCACGATTCCATAAGTATTTTATGATATTGTCGTGATATCTCGAGACTCGAGAGTTATACTCGAGAGTCGAGATAGAGATCGTGAATATAGCGAGAGTCTCGATATATTCACGTGTACAGCCTACATCAATGTGGCCACACAAAATCTAAGTGGTGATGTGACGACATAACTAGTATTGCGAATTGCGATGAGTTGAATATTTGGATCATCGCGTTATATGAGTCCGATACGAGTAGAGACATAAGCGTAGAACGAATTCGAGCTTTTTTCGAGGCGAGTAAAGCGCTCCGTTGATATCGATAAAAGAAATAACATACCTATTATGTAGTAATGAATAGCGCTCTTTTAATCTATTTAATATCGTAATAAGCCTCGTGCACGTGCCTCGTGTTCGGAATAATGGCTTCGCATGGCTTTACAGTGAGTTATTGATAGACGCGGACTGAATAGTGATGGCTGCAACGGGCACGACCTTGACACCGCCAAATCACAAAGGTTCTGCGATTTTAGCCATCGACATTGACTTTTTATAATTTTACCATCAATTTATATCAGAGAATATACTTACATACTATTTTAAGGAACTGAATCATACTTAGTTAACTTATGCACAATCGCAGACTGGAAATGGAAAGCGCAGATGAATTAATGATTGAACGATTGTTTAATTTGTGGTCGGAGATCGCTCTTGAAAATAGTGATCCAATACACGCTTTATGTTTTAAAAGGTCAATGTGTCTAGTAAGTATTTACTTTAATCTAATTACATTATACGCTGAACCTAATCCAGTTAGGTACTAGCCGGTATTATTTTGTTAAGATCAGCTCTATTGGAAATGTGCAAGGCATTGAAAATATGTTAATTATATTACTGTCATTAGTTTAAAAAGCCTTACTAAATGCCGATCTCTCTCGATGAATGCCGATTCGCCAGCCAGCTTTGGAGCAGCGTGGAGGACTCTCCTACAATAGAAGAGCCCTGTGCCCCGCATTGAGATGTTAAAGGCTGTAAGTATTGTAGTGGTGAATACCATTTTTAACCCCCGACGCAAAAACGACGGGGTGTTATAAGTTTGACGTGTCTGTGTGTGTGTGTGTGTGTGTCTGTCTGTTCCCCTGTGGCGCTCAAACGGGTGGACCGATTTGAATGCGGTTTTTTTGTTTGAAAGGTGAATTAGTCGAGAGTGTTCTTAGCTATGTTTGATGAAAATCGGTCCAAGATGGCCGCCGCTACAAAATGGCGGATGATATATTTTTTCACAACTCCCTTGATATGGGTATCAAATGAAAGGGCTTGACTAGTAGAATAGCACTATTGCAAATTCAAGATGGCCGCCGCCACTAAATGGCGAATGTCGGGGGTTTTTTAAATTTTCAATTTACACTTGTAGCTAATAACAACGATTGCGATTATTGCAAGACGATAGTCATAGCTTCTATGTTAGGCCGCAATACAATCTAGATTAGGAGGGTTCGACCTTTATACATAAACCGAGTCAATGCCAAGTGAACAACTGCAGTGCTTCGAACTATTTTCTTACAACGGTTCCAGATATAGGGTAACAGAACAGTGGTGGGTGTAGCAGGCGGCCTTGGAACGGCAAAATCGAAAAGGTTACGCTATTGTTGGTTCAGTGTTAAAGATAGATCAGAGGCCGCCCGAAGTTAGGTAATACGGAGCCTACTAAAATAATAGGCGTTATTTTTTTCGGGAATAGCAATCAATCTTCGAAGTCTCGACACCCACGTAAACGCATAGTTAAGTTAGACCGAGTGGTAATAATTCTAATAACTATAAAAATACCTTTACCTACATAAAATATGACACACAGATATGACATTTATATTGAGTCGAGGGCATTAAAGTTATTTAGAGAGATTTCGTCGAAATTTGACAAAAGGTTCTATTATTGGAGAGGGCTCAAGGGCTCTCTCCAATTTACTCAATCGTCGTAATTCTGAAATGTGCTTATTAAAATTTCTCAGAATGATTCGGTATTTGTATTTCGCAAATGAAAAATAGTGGCTATTTTTCCATCTGAATTGACAGACTAATTGGTGAATGCTTTCAGTTGAGTGCTGTCGTTTGTAAAGTGGACGGCCGAGAATTCTAAGAATTTTTAAAAATAAAAATTTTGGGATCTACTGGGCTTCTGGTATAGCTATACTGTACATTAGCTTTCTGGTATGGCGTCGCGCTTTGAAACCACGTAACGCTTTGAAAACATTAAAGATGAGGGGCGTAGAGACACTGGGGCTCACCTAAGACGCCGAACACTTTCAAAATTACCGCGTCCAGTTCAGCGTGCTTTTATCTTAGTTTTAGGGCACACCAATGGAATTAAATGGAGACAAGGCGCGGAGTCTATTAATAAAATAAATTAAATTCAGCTTTATTTTCTTTCACATCCGGTTGAAAACTAAACAAAACACGAACCTCGCCTGGGGGCTCTGGCGTGCGTTTCGTGCTTGTTGTGTTTTCATTAGGTATACCAATTTCAACCGATTTTTAAAGTAAATAGGGCTGTTTAATTTTGTATCTTTAAAAGGCGCTGCGCTTTGGCATTACTCAAATATGAATAGGTGAATCTAGGACTAACTTTAGGTTAAAAATTCTGCCATGTGAAAAAACAGCTTTAACCATGTAGGAGGTGCGTTAGTACTGTGCTACTGAAAAAATATTGGCCGTCTACGTTGTGCTACGCCAAGTCTACGCCACTTAAAATACACGTTTTCTTTTTTGTTTAATTTAAGATTTCGTAGCACTCACATTAATAATCTAGAATTGAATGAATATTTTAAGCTTGACTGCGATAATACCTGTTGTTTCTTACTTCCAGTTCCAGTTGTAGAAACTATCGTTTGAATAAAATCCGATGCACCATTGTATAAAGTTTCATTTCTGCGTAATACACTGGGATTACACACCGCAACAAAAGACCCTGCAAGCTGCAGAGCAATTTAGCAGGCTTTGTAGGAAAGTAAGAAATATTATGAAGAACATTTCGACATGGAATGAATGAAATATTAAATAAATTATGATGGGTTAACAGTCCGTGCGGCGTAACCTCATCTTTTCATTTAAATTCATTGCAAGGTAAGCTTAGGCCATAGTGGTTTATAATCTTGATAAGATAATTATTATAATACTAGCTGACCCCAGCGACTTCGTCCGCGTGGTTATATAGGTTTTTATATAGGATCGGATTGGATCCCATAATCCTTTTTTGTACCTAAACTAAATGTAGTCTAAGTTACTCCATATAACATCACCTATCTGCCATTGAAAGTTCCATCAAAATCGATCCAGCCGTTTCGGAAATTAGCTGGAACAAATAGACAGATCGACAAACATAACTCTAAATGCACACCAGTTTAAAAAAAGCCGTATGTTCAAAGATACGGGTCCCAAGTTATTTGAAACCAATAAATGTCTGTCATTTCTGAACTAAAAACCTATGACCTTGAAATATTTACGGGACAATGCTTAAAGTACTACCTTTCTAACAAAAAAAGAATGAGTTAAATCGAAGTACCCGTTATTGAATTAGAGCTAAATACACGTTTTAACTTTCTTCCCCTCTCCCAAGGGAACCGTGTTGAATTTCGGGATAAAAAGTATCCTATGTCCTACCTCGGAGTATAAACTCATATCGTACCAAGTTTCATTCGAATCCATTCAGTAGTTTCGGCGTGATGCGCGGCCAAGATACAGACAGACAGACAGACAGACAGACAGACAGACAGACAGACAGACAGACAGACAAAAATGAAATAAATTACAGTTTTGGCTTCAGTATCGATTATAGAGTGTCCTCTAAAAGAAAATATCTTCAATGTACAGAATTGGATCTGTTACAGTTTTATTATATTATAGATAGATACTTAGTTACCTTAAACACGCACAAACATATTTAACCTTTTATCAATGATCTCTATTTATTTCAATGCTTTTATCCCAAATGCATATAATGTACACGTGCATATCATGTCGTGGGTAACTAAAAGGCATAGACACAATACTAATAAACTCGTTCGAGCTAACGTTGTAAATCAGATGTTGCCGGCTTGCTATTGCAGCTATAAAAGTGTATAAAAGTTTCATTGCTCCATAAACTCCGATTAAGCCGAGACTGCACATCCCCGCGGGCTTTGTAAGAGATATAGTGGACACCCGGTGCAAATGTAACATAGAATGCATACTAAGTAATATTGGATTTAAGCAAATACACTTAGGAAGGTCGTCTCGTAGTTTGAGCTCAATTTTAATTTTTAAAAAAAGTGTGTGTGTGTGCAATTCACACACGGCAGAAGTGAAACTTCAGAAAAGTAACTTTAACCTTAACTTCTTAACTTGAACTTTGCACGCTAAAATGGTGTCGCTTTTTCGTTTCATAGAATTTTGCAAATGTACTTACAATGATCCTAAAGAAGTTTCACTTCGAAACTCCAAAATTCATGGAATCGAACATCCGTCGTGTGAAACAGCATGGACGTTCCTTCTCACACATTAAAAATCCTTTAGCATGAAAAATCACTGCAGACGCCTTTAGTATTCACTTACTAGCATTCAGTGTAAGATATCGACGAAATAATGCTTCGCAAAGACTTTAATGTTTTCTTAAACAAAGTTTCTCTTAAATGAAGTTACTTAGGTAGGTATTACCACAGCCTTGAAATAGTATTACCGATATTTTTATCTATATAGGTACCTAATGGTTCCTTTGTATAAGAAGAAGGTATAATTAGTTTTCTTTTCAAAGCTTTTCTTCGATAACAAAGAGAGGCGCCGTGAAATTGTATTTTTAGATCAAAGTTACTAAGGGTCTGTTTCACCACCTTCTGATAAGTGTCGGATAGCTTATTCACAATTTTTGTCTTTGTCACTTGACATAAAGTAAGAAAGTGGCAAAACTTTCATTTTGGCTATCCGGCACTTATCAAAAGGTGGTGAAACAGGCCCTAAATCTAGTAAAATAAAATACCTAGATAGGAAAATACGATTTAGATACATTTAAGTATTTTTTATATAAGTAATTGGTGACATTAGCGCGTTCAAACAAACAAACAAACTCTTCCGCTTTATTACTTACTAGCGGTCCGCCCCGGCTTCGCCCGTGGTACATAATATATAGCCTATATAGCACTCAAGGATCACGCACATATCCAACGGTGAAATAATTTTTGAAATCGGTTCAGTAGTTTCCGAGATTAGCGCGTTCAAACAAACAAACTCTTCCGCTTTATTATATTAGTATAGATATTAGTATAGATAAGTCACATGAGAGCTGCTGGATGCAAGGCACAAGACTGCTAGTGTGTCTTTCCTGACAAGAGACCAATGTTCAGCGGTGGCGCGTCTATCGGTTCAAAACAATGACGACGAATGAATGTGCTAAAGGCGAAAGTTAAAAATAATACCTAGTTAGGTACTATTGTTTGGATCTTGTTTGGATATAATTTGATATTCGATCGTGATTTAAAGACAACGTTTCGGTTGCTTTGTCGGTAAGTACCTACATAAGGTTGCCTTTCCATTAGAGACGTGCGATAATTTATAGCGAGTATTTGTTGAACCTTTTTCTGTCAAAGCTAAAGCCTAAAGAAGCGACACAATTTGTGGGTTTTAGGCACATCCATTGCGAACCTAACCCTAGTAATCAATCACAGGCTGCCTCCAATAAGACTGGATTAAAGCCAACTAAAAATTGAATAGTTTCTCTACTGTAGTAGCTATCTATCTACTATCTACTGTAGTAGTGTAGCTTAGTTCTAGTAGATTTAGAGTTTGCATATTTAGACAACGCTGATAGATAGATATCGAGTATCGAAACTATTTAAGTTAATACGTACCTATACGCGTCGAATGGATAACCTCCTTTTTAACCGACTTCAAAGAAAGCAAGTTAAGTTAAAGGCCTTCCAAACAATATACAAGTTTTATAGGTAGGTATATATATATTTATGTATGTTTATATGTTTGTATGTATGTTTATATGTTTGTGTGTTTGTCCGCGGTTTTCTCCGAAACTATTAATCGAATTAAAAATCGTGACCATTCTTTTTTATTTTCTTACATTTACTTCAACTTAAGGAACAGTGCAAGTTTCAGCAAATAGTTTTCAAGATATGGACAATTCTTTATTTCGGTAGGATATTAAATTCGATTTAATTTTTCTTAAAATATACTTAGCTTGTTATGAAGTCGGTTAGAAAAAATAAAATTGAAATGGGACTACTTCACCGCCCGCTAAACTTTTTAATTAAGAGTGCAATAGTTTCTCTGGCTGGCGACTTCAACGAGGCGGGAGAGCGCGGCTCAATAAGGTGACCCAGATACAGCCTGCCGGTTGTTACAATGTATGTCTAGGTGACACGTTCCTGCTGTGATATGGCTTCTTGTTAGGACTGAAATTAAAACCCAAGAGGAGTAACTTCCTCTTAAAAATCATATAGACCTAAAGGCCGCAGTCGGACGATACCGAAATCACCCTCAACAGCCGATTGAACAACGCAGGAGTAGTACAGTTGTACTACCTATTGTCAAACTGATGAATATTCAAAACTAGCTTCGCCCACGTGAATTTCGGTTTTTCACAAATCCCGAGGGAATCGTGAATTTCCGGTTCCCGTTCCCGCTCTCCCTTTATTTATACCTACTTTTTCTCGCATTCATCACCGCACGATATAAACCGTCTTACCATCCTACCGCCAAGTGATTTAGGATTCCGGTAAGATACGATGCCGCGTAGAATCCAATCAGGGGCATGGATTTAATAAAAACTACCATACCTCTCCCAGGTTAGCCCACTTCCGACCATCTTTAGACTGCATCATCACGTCTTTAAAATTATAATTAGATATATACCTGTATTATATTAAAATTGGCCGAATTAGCCCATTGCAGAGGGGATTGCGATCGTAAATTACTGTAACTATCAAACTATGGCGGCAGGCCTAAGGTTTTACATATTATGTATTACCAATTATTGAATCAAAACATGATTACATACATTATTACATACATTATTTATGCAATCACGATGAACGTTGCGTTAGATTATTATCTTAATAATTAATGCCGTATTGATAGAATTTATTGATGCAGCAAAATGTAAAATATTTATTATAGTTGCCTCGTGCATAATTTTATCAGCATATTGCAATATACATAATAATTTATAATTATAATAATTTTACATTATTTTATTAAACATAGGTAGGTTATACTTATTATTTGATGAATAAGTATATATGTATTGATAAATGTTACTTTGTTTGTCCCGTATGCGTTCCTGTACCATTCATCCGATTGCGGTGAAACTTGGCACAGAGATAGCTTGCATCGTGGAGACGTGGATACTTTTCATCCCGGATAAATATTACCCCTGGAACAAAGTCATGGGCATCAGATGATACAATTTATAAAGAAGTTTGATGTGTCTGTCTATGATTTCTTGATTTATTTATGCCTAATAAGCTCTAATAGTTACTATTTATTTCCACGTTACCAAACATCGGGACTTTAGCAGAACCTAGACGACTATGTGAAAAATGGCTTTTTATCCTGGGAAATCAAATGGGGTCTCAAAGGATTTTCAAAAATGTAATTCCACGCGGATGAAGTCACGGACAAAAGGTGCTTCTTGAGTAATGAACTTTAGGTACCTACCTATATTATGTATAATTTTCAGTATAGGTATCTAAATGATTAATACAAACACGAATACACGACCAGGGAAAATCATTGTTGTTCAATAATAATGTTGTTACTTAGTGCCTAATAATAATAAACAATATTTTTTCCCTGATTATCAACCAATGTTAATAATATAATATAATAATTGTCATTGTGTTGTTTTTCTCCTTATAAATACAAGGTCACGGTTACATTGTACTGTTCACAATATAACAAATTATATAACTATGATTCATAAAGTGTGGCCATGTTATAGAAATTATAATTTCAGAAAAATATTGTAGACCGTACCACATCAGATGTAGTAGAGTGTGCTGGTTCGTTGTTTGCTCCGGTGGGTGAAGAGAAAAAGACACCGATGCGGCACATACTAATTGCATTTATTGTTTAAAGCGAGTTAATTACAAAATGTCTTGTGTGTACGGCAGTTTCGAGAGAAGAGAGCGAATATGAACGAACAATGGACTAGAGTGATTGACCGATCTATATATTGAATGATTTGTTGGTGTTACCAACATCAGACATCCTTTATTAATTTAGGAACAAGTATAAATATAAAATTTAAAAAACCCCCGACATTCGCAATTTTGTGGCGGCGGCCATCTTGGATTTGCATAGTGCTATTTTACTAGTCAAGCCCTTTCATGTGATACCCATATTAAGGGAGTTGTGAAAAAATATGGAATCCGCCATTTTGTAGCGGCGGCCATCTTGGATCGATTTTCATCAAACATAGCTAACAACACTCTCGACTAATTCACCTTTCAAACAAAAAAAAAACAGTATTCAAATCGGTTCACCCGTTTGAGCGCTACAGGGGAACAGACAGACAGACACACACACAGACACGTCAAACTTATAACACCCCGATGTTTTTGCGTCGGGGGTTAAAAATAGGGACTATAGAGGGATATTGTTTTAAATTTAAAAATAATTTTTAAATTTAAAACAATATTTTACTGCTAGAAAAATTTAAAAATAAACATAATAAGAGTAAAATTTGTTATGTATAAGTACATAGCAAAAACATTTTCCTCCTGGATTTTAACTCAAAATCGGTCGCCGCAAATCAAACAAAGACAATTGGATTTGCATTACCTATTCAAGGTAAGTAGGACAGGTAAGTATTAATAGGTATTAGTAGTAGGTTATATTATGTAGGACTAGTACATAAGTAGGTTTATTCTGATCGGTTCGGTATTGACTATTCAATTAAGTACGTGGTATGTCGATGGCTGTCGACACCTTATCTGCGTTAGTAAATTAGAAATGCAAGGAATCGATTGATTCTTCGTTTGTTTAGTTGCAGTAGAGCAGCAATTTTCCGCAAAAACAAAATGAGGTCAACCGTCTGGTTAAAGAATATTAAAGAGAGTTTTCTCTATGGTCTGGTGTAGCTACCTAAGGCAGCTACAAAGTCGAACTTTTCATCATAGTACATCTAGAAAAATTACAAATTCATTTAAGTATTAAACTCACTAAAAAGAAAAAAACCGTGACGTGTCATAGAACACGTATTAGAACACCCGAAATAAGCGAAGATGTACTCTACTCTCTCTGTCGCTTACATTTGGGAAACAATGCGCAAAATTGTCAATAATCGAGAAAACTTAAAATCTGAACTTTGATATTAATCGATTGAAATAAAAATCGACTATTTAACAAAAAGATAACTATAAAATTAATAGATTTTGCAGACAAAGACAGCATTGAAAGACCTCCACTAGGTGGACGGACTATCTCAATACGAAAGTCTCGCAGCCGCTGGGTACATGCGATCCCTGTAAGAGGCGCACGTCCAGCTGTGGATGTCTATCAGTTCAGATGATGATGATGATGATCATGAAGAATAGAGTTTAATTATTCTCTCTATTGTACTTATTTTGTCACAAGCGGACACCCGCGACTTCGTTCGCGTGGATATACATTAGTTTTTAGAAATCCTGTAGTAATCATTTTGGTTTTCCTAAGCTCCTTTGAGTTTATATCATGCTAAAAACTGTTAAAAGCTCACTGGTGGATGCTTAGGTAGATCAAAATGTAAACATCCGCCAGAGAAAATCCCATCAAAATCGATCCAGCCTTTTAGAGATTAGTCGGTAATCTTTAAAGTATCTACTTTCTAACAAAAAAAGAATGAATGAAATCGGACCACGCGTTATTGAATTACAGCTAAACAAATACACGTTTTGACTTTCATCCCCTCTCCCTAGGGAACCGTGCTGAATTTTGGGATAAAAAGTATCCTATATGTTACTCCGTAGTATGAACTTAAATCGTACCAAGTTTCGTTTCAATCCATTCAGTAGTTTTTGCGTGATGCGCGCACAAACATACAGACAAACAGATAAACAGACAAACAGATAAACAGACAAACAGATAAACAGACAAACAGACAAACAGACAAAAATTTTAAAAATAGCCTTTTTACATTCTATTACTTATTCCTAACATCCCCCAGTTATTATTTTGCAAAAATCTTCAATGTACAGATACGGCAAGTCTACGATTTTATTATATGTATAATGTATATAGAAGATAGAATAGATAGATATAGATGTATAGATTTACGGGCAACAGCACGCGTTGCCCAGCCACTGAGGTGTGTCCGTTACACTTTTTGCCCTGTGGGAGACGATCCGTAAAAAAGTCCGCTAAGAAGCTTCAAGAATAAGAGTCTTCATTACAATGACAAATAATATAGGTACTTAGGTGCCTATAATAACACAAAAATAATAATATGTAAAAATGTAGTAAAAAATAAATGAGTCCTTTAAATTAAATAAAGCTACTAAGTGTCAAAAGTTAAGTTAGTGTTACTTTACAAGTTAATGTTAAATGTGCATAAATCTGTCATTTAATATGGACAATTCAAATCATAACATATTATCAGAACGTTTTCCCAAAACTTAATTTGCATACTCAATGACAGATAAGGCATACTCAACGTGAACTTGACAAGTTATACTCAGGGCTCAAGTAGCAATTACGAAATTTAAGTACAGCTATTTCACATGAAAAATGGTAACTCATTAAAGTTCGGCCGTTCAGAGAATGCGTTCCTGACACTTCGCGATTGAACTGACGACGTAGCTTTGTAATGGCGTTGCAGTTACGATAAAAATATTTTTGCTGGTTGTTTACCGTTTTAACAATTGATGAGCATTAAAACAACATTATTATATCAATAATCAATGAATGTTATAATTTTGTGCCAAACTGAGTGTCAAATAACTTGGTAAACAATATTTTTCTAAATCTATACTGCGCTATTACAAGGTTATGTCAGCGCTTTATATTTGTATAATAGTGCTGTGCTAAAAATAACAGGCAAGTATCGTAATCTGTTCTTATACAGTTATACTTATAATATAAAATAATACGCTTTGTTTTTCTTTTTAAGAATTTGAAAATAATGGACTATAAGATAACTTTTATGAAATATAAAAATAAAACTATGACCAAACCGAACGCGCGAAAGAAAGTAGCATTTTTATAATAATGTCCTCCTGACCGAATTTCGGCCACGGCGGCCAATCTCAACCGAGGCAGAGACTAGCCATCTGCGCAGGAGATATTATAGTGCACAAGTGTGTGCGCATACACAGGTGCACTCTCTATTCCCTCACTCTCATAGTCCGATGGGACGCCAATGCGACACGACCGGAGAGAGATTAGGCGCAGGACCGACCGCTTTACGTGCTCTCCGAGGCTCGGGGGTGTATCTAACACCGCCAACTTCCAACTCCGGGCTGGCACTGAGAATTTCTTGACAGAAAAACCCAATAACCTCATTTTTTTTTTTTATTGGCCCGACCCGGGAATCGAACCCAGGACCTCGTGATCCACAGTCGAACGTGCTAACCGCTAGACCAACGAGGCAGTTATTTAAAAGTCAAAAGCATTTTTATATTTAGGTTGAAAATGGTAACCCCAAATGGCGTTGGGCCGCCATTTTGTGACGCTAAAACAGTCGTCTGTTGTCGTTTCGTGCGCATAGACCACGTTCTTCAAGTGTTTTCGATCTGTTTTTATTTGACAATTTTATTATATGAATATTACCTTTTTTTGGTTTCTACTTAAATAACTAAAATATAAATTTTAAATGATTCCGCCAATTTAAAACGAAAATAATCTTAAAATAATGCGCCGGTTCATTTTGGAGGAACGGTAACGAACTCAGTGTTATGTTGTGCCCATCACTAGTCGTGACTAACTGATAGGTGTCAGGAACGCATTCTCTGAACGGCCGAACTATAGGAGAGAAATTGCGGTGGACAGCGTATCCCGAAGCGCAAACTACTCCCGCGGGGGAACTTTCATCTGTACGGGTTGAATCTCGGCATAGATGTTTGTTCCAAACTCAGTCCCAGCCCCCAAACCGTACTGCTATGTAACCCCTTCCCCGAGGTATGTGCCGGTCCTTCTAGCCGAGATTCTTAACAAATAGAACATCTGACATACGTGGACAAATATGCAAAGGTAGTTTTAGGCTCCATACTGCGATAGAGGCAAAATGTTTCAAACCAAATTGAACTTAAAATCTGATATAATATATGTAATGTACTAATTTGTGTGGAGCAAATTTTCCGCAAAGCCATACCTACAAGCCATGCGAGGATTATACGAGTAACCTGGGATACTTTTATCCTCAAAAAATTATATCCTGCGTTAAAAAAACTGTTGATATCAGCGATAATATTATATGGGTCTAACCGCTGAACCGATTTTGACGAAATTTGGCACTGCAGTGTTAACTTGCATCCTGGAGACGGACATAAGTTACTTTTTATCGCGGGAAATCGAATACCTAAGGGATTTTTAAAGTTTTTAAATCCACGTGGACGAAGGCGTGGGCATCAGCTAGTTATATATAAGTTATTGCAACCAACTCGAGTAGACAACATAAAACTTTACGGTCATTAATTAAGCGCTAAGTACAATATTAAATCTTAATTAAATTTCACCCTTCACTCCTGTCTGCTTCCAACTTGCTTCTGTAATATATTAACATGGAAGATTGTTTAATATTAAAGTGTGAAACGTTTATAAGCTAAGAACGTTTATTTTTAACATTATGAAAAGTTTATAAAAGTTAAAGATTATAAACTAAAGCTAGAAGAATGATAACGTACCTATTGTGCAGTGAAACAAATAATGATTGTGTAAAAGGTAAACGCTGTTTCTGATATTTGAATACATCAATGCAAAATTTCAGCAACACATTGTTATTCATGAATATGAAAGGTTTAAATCCCGTTCACACAACATAACGAAACCCGCAGAAGGTACAAACGTGTGAACGGTTCTTTACTCGATGCAACGTGCCGTCTTTCACTTCGTAAAGCTCTATCCTCTGTCCGTGCTTATCGGAATATCTTGGTTCGATTTTTGAAATAACAAGGTTCATATTTTCATGTTATAAACTTTTATATTGAAAATTATATGCCTCGTTGGTCGAGCGGTTAGAATGTTCGATTGCAAATCACGAGGTTCTTGGTTCGATTCCCGAGTCGGGACCAAAATTGTTAGGTCTGGGGTTTTAAGCTCGTACCTCGGAAAGCACGTTAAGCCAACAGACCCGGTTATTGTTACTATCATGAGTGATGAGACAGTAGTAGTTAAAACCCGCCAACCCGCATCGGTGCTCCGATGATGTGGCGTTACGGGCCTAAGCTCTAAATCCCACTCTCTTGTTCTTAGGAGAGGAGGCAGTGGGTTGTTTAAGGGATGTAGTGGTGTTTTCAAATGTAAATTATATATTTTCGGAATCTACACAATCGCAGCTTTCATTAGATATCAAATTAAATTGATTTACCTCAATTTTTTTTTCTAAACCATTTTACTAACGCCATCGTCATATTGAATTTGTCATGACGTCATATGTAACCCATTACACTCAGACCATTAAGATAAAGTCAAACATACCTTATACTTATGTGAAATCTATAATGGGTAGTTTGGCAAATTACAAGTGAATCGATGAACCGACAAACAAACACAAGTGGACATGTGCACCCTTCCGCAGTCCGGTAAAAAGGTAATTAGGTACAATAAACATTTACAAGTCACAATTGTGTCAGATTATTGTTGAAAATTAATTAGAATTTTTAAAAATAGTTTACAGATTATTAATTTCTTAATGAAAATAGGTTAGAATGCACTGACATTTGATTCATTCAATGGCGCCGAACCGCCATCTTGAATTATTGGTATAAATACGGCAAAATACGGGCACTTCGAAGTTCAAAGCCATGAATTCAGTCTCCTCCAGAGACTCAACCGACTATTAGATGCTTCAGCATCTAGGTCGTGATATTTGATTGAGGGTTGCGATAGCAATCACACCCTAATCGAATAAAGTGCTGCCATTTTGGACTTGGCTGAGTGTAATTAAATTAATTAGTATAAAATAGATTTTGAAAAGAGATCTCAGTTAAACTCTCTGTGATTCGATATTAATTAAGTTTGTGCGGGTGATAAATAAATATATTTTAATAATAGTTTGATTTAAGTAGTTTTAATATGAAACCTTATCCTGATTCTGTAATGATGATGTTTACACATGGCAAAAGGAATCAACGTGATACCCTGACTGACCTATAATCACTTACCGATACTCTGACTGACCCAGATGCCCAGCATGTCCAGCTGCAGCAGCCGGTGGTACAGGCTGGCGCCTTGCGTGTGGTTCATGAACAAGTGGTACAGGAACGAGCCGCACCAGGGCGCCAGCGCTCCCAGCAGGTGGCACAGCGACAGGAACCACGCGCCGGCTCCTCCGCTGCCGCTGCCCCACGGCAGCAGGCCGGGCAGCACGGCCAGGATGTAGACTAGGGATACACCTGGAACAAGAACTTGGCCTGAAAATGGTAGCTTTTAAAATAAGAATACCAGGCTGGAGGAGGTTCTGAAGTTGAAGTTTCGAAGTTGAGTTTCATTATAGCAACAGCTAGTAAGATAGCTTATAGGCTTTTATAGTTAAAAAAAAACAGTATTTTGTTGAGTTCTGTGTTGGATCCATCATCACAAATTCATCGAGTCAGGTGTTCACTGATATAGACCAGGGAAAATATGGCCTAACCGGGAACTATGACAGTACGAGAAAGTAGTACCTAACTACGAAAATTAAAAAAGTCGGAAAGCGAATGAGTCATTTATAAACTACTTAAACTGTAAACGCCACTTTTGAACCTAATTATGATAATTCGTAAGGCTTCTGACAGCTAAAACAAGCGTTTTGGTTGAATGATTTCCATGTGTATAGGGTGGACCGCCGACAGGAACGGAGCCCTTGCAACTCCTCAAGTAGCACATGCGACGGCCGCGCGCCGCACGCGACCGTTGCCATGCGGGACTTTGCGAAGGTAAATAATTGCCGTACACAAATAAATTAATGGCTGTAATAAATTATTTGGTTACACCTATCGTAGCGGAGAAAAATTATCGGCAAAACTTAAAAAAATTACAAATTCCCTAAATAGTCCAGTAACTTTAGTAATCTGACCTTGCGTTAAATCGGGTAGTTCTGATTTTTTGCAGACTTGTTTATGATGTTGGCCCAATGATTAATCCAAGTTTGTGACCTCGAGCGACGAACGCAACTTTGTCAAAAATCGAAAAAACCGCGAAAATTTGGGATTTTTTTCAGATTTTGGCGATCATAACCCAAAAGGACTAGTTCTTGACACTACTTTTTCAGGGCGTTTTTAAAGTAGAATAAAATTGCTACAATTTAAGACCAGAACCAGCTCTGTAGGTACATTACTTACTGAGATGCTCGCGACTTCACTTGCGTGAATTCTTAATCTCATACAAACTTCCATCTCCCATTGTACCAACTTAGGGGTAGTTTTTCCAAAATTCCTTCAACACGTAATTCTTAATTTTTAACCGAAAATCTAAATCTCAATTTTCATAGACATAAGTTGATAAATGACGAAAACGTGACGAGGTCTCATTTAAACTTTCACCCCCTACTTAACCCACTTGCGGATAAAAATTTCAATAATCCTGAAATTCATATTTTTTATTTTTTATGGAAAGCCCAAATACCAATTTTCATGGATGTAACTTGAAAAATGACAGACTTTCATACAAACTTTCATCCCCTATTTAACCCTCTTAGTGGTGGAATTTCCAATAATCCTGTCCTAGTGTACGCCTATATCATAAAAGGAAGCTACTGTGAAAATTACTACTTTCGGTTAAAAATTAAGAATTACGTGTTGAAGGAATTTTGGAAAAACTACCCCTAAGTTGGTACAATGGGAGATGGAAGTTTGTATGAGATTAAGAATTCACGCAAGTGAAGTCGCGAGCATCTCAGTAAGTAATGTACCTACAGAGCTGGTTCTGGTCTTAAATTGTAGCAATTTTATTCTACTTTAGAAACGCCCTGAAAAGGTAGTGTCAAGAACTAGTCCTTTTGGGTTATAATCGCCAAAATCTGAAAAAAATCCCAAATTTTCGCGGTTTTTTCGATTTTTGACAAAGTTGCGTTCGTCGCTCGAGGTCACAAACTTGGATTAATCATTGGGCCAACATCATAAACAAGTCTGCAAAAAATCAGAACTACCCGATTTAACGCAAGGTACCCCATACTAGCAAATCCTAAAGTTACTGGACTAAAAGCCCGATTCGCACATACGAGTGTCAAAGAAGCATCAGTGCAGGCATAGTTCAGGCACAGTGAAAAATATTCTGTCATTTCTTTCAACTTTCATAAATTCTCTATGAATAAGTATCTCTCTAACTTGATACTTAATTTGAGGTTCACAGCTGTCCGTATCAGTGACGACGCAGTGTGTCAGTGTCAGTTCATAGAGAATGACATATTTTTCACAGTACCGGAACTGCGCCTGCCACGGCACTGATGCTTCACTGATATGTGCGAATGGACCTTAAATGAAGAAAGTAGTTTGAAAGTGATGTGACGAGGTGTATGTAACGCAAGTACCAACGTAGGTATTACGTTGATTTAAGCAAAACTATAATTAAGTAGTATTTTAAAACAAATTAAACACATTTGAGTTTATTGTTAAGTAAAGTATGCCGTCTTGTTGTTTGTTTTGCTAATTAGAATTTTGTTCTTTTTATTTACGCATGAATTTTCCTTAAATAGTTCACAAACAAGTTACAATCATGAAACGAGCTGGTTGCTCTATAATAGAGATGTTTGAAGTGTTGTTTGCGGTAAGATAGAAAATAAAGAAATAAATCGATTTCCGGCTGTTAGATCAGCAGGCCGATTCAGAACACTTCGGTTATGGTTCGATTCGGTTTCGATTTCGACAACTACTTACCCTGTCGATATGGTGATTCTGAACTGAAAATACATCTTAAAACGTACGATAACTTACCGAATCGATCGATAATTACGTTATCGAAGTGTTCTGAATCGTTCTGCTCGTCTATGGATGGATAGTATTTTGAAATGAGTAATGATAAAGAAAATAAAAAAATAATTATTTTTGTTGATTGGCTTGTCTAAAGATCAGAATAATAATAATGATAAAATAATAAATAATAAAATAATACAGTAGGGCGATTCAGAACACTACGATAACGTAATCGAAGTGTTATGAATCGCCCTGAAGGAGAAATAAAATAATAGACATGTACCTATATCAGCGTCATAATATGTTTGTATGGAGAAGCACGCTACTTAGAGCTTACAATACGTTATTATTTCATCTATAGTTCAGACGTCATAGGATGGTATAAAAAGTAGTAAAAGTCGGCCAGATTTTATCACCACATATTTTGTTGTCAGATACCTAGACATTATTTACGATCATTCTCCGAATATGAAACATCCAAGCACACAATATGTATAAATCAATATGTCACATCCGTAAAATGAAAATATTAAAGTCGTGACGTAAGTAAGCTTTTAAGTAACGTTTGTGGTAAAATAAAATACAGCTACATACGGAAAGCCACGTCATTAAAAACTGCGCAGTCATTTCACTGTATCAAAAGTCGCGTAAACACTTAACACATTTACAGCTTGCCAACGCTCTAGCAATTAAGGCTTGAGTCCATACGAATATTTTCTTTTAACTCTTTTACTCTCGGTCGAAATGGACAAAAAAACCAGGACAAACGTGAGAAGGACCGTTTTTAGTCCCCGGCTTAAAAAAGGGTAGAAGGTATGGTTAACATCGTAATTTTGGCCATTTCCCTCTGTACAAAATAAAAATTGCCTAGCTTTTTATTCCTATATATAAGTAAGTATATACTTACTGAGAAATATACTGAATTTTTCAAAAAATCTAAAATTTCTAGAATTTAGACCGTATAAGCATACCCAGATCATAGATGGACCGACGATATGGAAAGTAGCTATAACCATCCTATTCACTAATATTTATCCAGTTTAAAATCGCCTCTCAGTGGGTTGAGTGAAGTAAGCAGATATAGCATTTGAATAGGGTCATAGATTAGGATGGCCTAAAATGCCTAAGTCCAACATTGGATGTCCATTGACCAAGGCTTTTATTATTAAGAAGAGGAGAGAAAAATAGCACCATCAAAACAAGAGTTTTGCTCCCTGTACTTACATCGTAGAGTCACACTCCCGGCAAGCGAATCTACTATAATATTGATAAGGACAACGCTATTATGTAATACTAGCTTCTGCCCGCGACTTCGCCCGCGTGAATTTTAGTTTACACAAATCCCGAGGGAATCGTGGATTTCCAGTTCCTGTTCCCGCTCCCTTTTGCAACCTTTATACCTACTTTCAAGGACGTTTGCTATAGTAATCTACCTATAGCTATAGATTTTGGTTTTTTCAAAATCCCGTGGGAACTGCGGATTTTTCCAGGATAACAAGTATAAATTAAAAATTTAAAAACCCCCGACATTCGCCATTTTATGATGGCGGCCATCTTGTATTTGCATAGTGCTATTTTACTAGTCAAACCCTTTCATTTAATACCCATATTAAGGGAGTTGTGAAAAAATATGCAATCCGCCATCTTGGATCGATTTTCATCAAACATAGCTAACAACACTCTCGACTATTTCACCTTTCAAATAAAAAAAACCGCATTCAAATCGGTTCACCCGTTTGAGCACTACAGGGGAACAGACAGACACACACACACACACACACACACACACATACACATACACACACACACACACACACACAGACACGTCAAACTTATAACACCCCGTCGTTTTTGCGTCGGGGGTTAAAAAGTAACCTATGTGTTAAGTCAGGGCATAATTAATCTCCATTCATTTCAGTCAAATTGGTTCAGTAGTTGCGGCGTTAAACATACACACAAACTTTCGCCTTTATAATAATTATTAGTGTGACTACTAGGCGTACTTCTACGTTGCGAGTGACGGCGGGCGACGATTGGCGGGGAGAATGTCATCTTTAGTAATAATTAGTATTCTTTGACAGAGTAAGTAGTTAATTTTATTTATTTTAGTCGTACGTAGCTGGTTGCGTGATAATGAGGGCTGTCATTAATCAAATTCAACAACATCAGGCGATGGGCAGGTCGGGTCGTTTGCGTCGTTTAAGCGTCCAGTAAGTTACTAAGGATATAATTTTGTATTGTTTGTTGATCTAGACAAATTATCACGATCCCTTAAATTGATCGCACACTGTGCTTAAGGCACACAAATTGGTCAATTCAAGAATTGTTAGATAGATAACCTTGGACATCAAAATATAGTTGGTGACTTTTGAATAAAAATATTAGGTACATTCCGGCAAAGAACGGAAAGTTACAAATATTTCACCACAGTACGGAAAGGCACTCCCGAGAAAAAAAAAAACATTGATATTTTTCGTAGAGTATAGGTAGATTAAACCGTAATGTAAAGAAAATTACGAATATTTTGCGTGAAATGTGATACTTGAGTGTTTCGAGATAAGAAAATAAAATGCTGGCAAGTGGCACGTAGCGAAATCATGTAAATTCTCGTTATAACGTAACTTAGTCCATTAATCACGTCACGACAATGCCGACGAGCGATATTGTCGAGCAGCAAGTAAGATTAGAGCGTGCAGAAATGCTTGAATATTAAACTGTTGTATGCAAATTGTAGTTAGCATGGTATTGTCAGCTACCCTTCATTAGATACTCAAGTGCAGGGTGGAAACGTAGTTGAAAATATGCGCAGGCGATTATTTTCTCAATAAACATAAAATAGAGATATGTACTTTAATTTATCGAGGGGTGTCACTCGCGTCAAATCTCTCCTCCGCGAGAGTGCATGACGAGATGCGAGGCGAGACGAACGTGTGAACAGTAGGGTTAGGTATGTAACATGACTAAATGTTATGCCGAGTTTGCACACCTTGACATTGCTACTAGATTTCGAAAAGCTACAATATCGGAGCAAAATGGACCCCAAAAGGACGTCTTATTCGCTTCTTAGTCGCTAGCTGTACTTAGATGTAAGTACCTATAAACGAACTCAAACCTATTTTATTGAGTAGTCTATTTTACTTTGAAGTTATTGTGATTCGATACTCGAATTCGATGAACGTTGTCGCAATGTGACTCGACATAAACCCAACAGACGTTTCGTGTGTCGTGTCTTGTACATACCGTTCCCATTCCCGTGTCGTATGTCCATTGTCCGTTTTTTACTAAGCCGGTTTTTTACTCTGATCGGTTTCTACGCGGCATGTACCGGAACGCTAAATCGCGTGGCGGTTCGGCTTTGCCGGAAGGGTGGTAACTAGCGACGGCTGAAACCTCCCACCAGACCAGACTAGAAACAATTCAGAAATTATAAATTCCCAAATCGCCCGTGCCGAGAATCTAACCCGTGATCTCCAATTTACAAGACAACAGTACCTACTCACCAATACGCCAGAGGTCCTTACAAATTAGCCTTCACTATCACTACATAGTATAAAACAAAGTCGCTTTCTCTGTCCCTATATCCCTATGTCCCTAATCTTTAAAACTACGCAACGGATTTTGATGCGGTTTTTTTAAATAGATAGAGTGATTCAAGAGGAAGGTTTATAAGTAGAAAAATTGGACCCGGTAGGTGGCGCTAATAGCGGGCAGGACGACGTCTGCCGGGTCCGTTAGTCCTACTAATATTATAAATGTGAAAGTGTGGATGTTTGGATGTTTGGATGTTTAGATGTTTGTATGTTTGGATGTTTGTTACTCAATCACGCCGCAACTACTGAACCGATTTGGCTGAAATTTTGAATGGAGATAGCTTATGCCCTGACTTAAAACATAGGCTTTTTATCCCAGAAAAGTATTCCTGTGGGACTAAAATAGATATAATCTTCCAAAAACGCCATAGAGGGCGCTGACTGTTCTTAGGTAAATCACGTTCACATAACACATTATTGCAATAGTTTGCTGTGTTGCATGCATTGGCAACACATAGGCTACTTTTTATCCTGGAAAAAATGCACAGTTCCCATGGGATTTTGAAAACCCCGAAGTCTACATCTACAGCTATAGGTAGATTATTATAGCGAACTTCCTTGATAGAAAGTATAAAGGTTGGAAAAGGGAGCGGGAACGGGAACCGGGAATCAACGATTCCCTCGGGATTTGTTCAAAACCGAAATTCACGCGAGCGAAGCTGCGGGCAGAAGCTATCACACATAATCACAATACCAATCCTACTAATCCTACTATATAATATTATAAACTAGTAGGGCGCGTGGGTGCGCGGCCCGCTAAAGCGGACCGCGAGGTTTCGCTTTCGGGTATTTTGTTTTGAGCAGCCTCCACCTATCTCTCCCATATTCCTAATCCTCGATCATTATCACTCTCCATATTTTTTCTCCGAATCATTCTGCTCATCAAGTAGGTAGACCTTTAGGTCTTGATCATATTTTTCCAAGAAACCACTCTTCCATATTTTATACTTGGTGAGATAGATACCAACGTTTGTATAGCCGCCATATTGAATCCGCCATTTTGGTTTTTTTTTTCAGCTCAGTGCCAATTGGATGAGGTTCTGAGTATTTTTTGTTTGAGCAGCCCCCATCTATTTACAATACCCTGCCCGGGCTCATCAAACATCTTCCAAACCCTTAATCATCATATCATCCCATATTTTTCTTTGACATTTCTCCAAAGAACCGCATCAAAGCCTTGCATGGTTCACAACTTGTAATCTCTTCAATATTCGCCATACATTTTCTATGATAAAATAAATTCCGCCATTTTGATTTTTTTTTCTATTCATCAGATAGACCTTCCAATCTTGATCATCTTTTATGAAGAAACTACTCTTCCATCTTTTATACCCTCCGAGATGGACACCGACGAAATTTGTATGGCGGCCATCTTTTTTTCGCCATTTTGAATTTTTTTTCAACTCACTGCCAATTGGATGACGTTTCGAGTGACATTTGCTCGAGCACCCCCCACCTATCTTCAATACCTTAAGCGTGCCCCTCACCCGTCACCGAAATCCTCAATCATCAGCTCTCTCCATATTTTTGTTCTTAATGAATTTTTGGCTTCTGTACGAAACTATTAGTGAAAAAAAAATTTTTCATACAAAATTTTACAGGAGAGGTGATCAATCAGTCAGTGAATCAGCACGAGCAGCTATATATATATTAACTAGTATGGCGCGTGGATGCGCGGCCCGCAAGCGGACCGCGAGGTTTTGTTTTCAGGTATTTTTTGTTTGAGCAGCCTCCACCTATCTTCCCCCATATTCCTAACCCTCGATCATTATCACTCTCCATATTTTTTCTCCGAATAATTTGTCAGAATGAGAGTTTCTCCATAAAAAAAGATTTTGAAAAGGAACTGTATCAAAGTCTTGCATCAGTTCCTAACTTACATTCTCTTCAATATTCGCCATATATTTTGTATGGAAAAATAAATTTCACCATCTTGTTTTTTTCTGTTCATCAAGTAAACTACGTCTAGATCATCTTTTGCCAAAAAACCACTCTTCCATCTTTTATACTCAGTGAGATAGACACCGACGAAATTTGTATGGCCACTATCTTGAATCCGCCATTTAGGAATTTTTTTCAGCTCACTGCCAATTGGATGAGGTTTTGAGTAATTTTTGTTTGAGCACCTCCCATCTATCTACAATGCCCTGCCCGGGCTCCTCATCCATCTTCCAAACCCTCAATCATCATGTCCTCCCATATTTTTCTTTGAGACTTCTCCAAAGAACGGCATCAAAGCCTTGCATAGTTCACAACTTGTAGTCTCTTCAATATTCGCCATACATTTTCTATGGAAAAATAAATTCCGCCATTTTGATTTTTTTTTCTATTCATCAAGTAGACCTTTGGATCCTCATCATCTTTTGCGAAGAAACCACTTTTCCATCTTTTATACCCTCTGAGTTAGCCGAAGCCGAAATTTGTATGGCGGCCATCTTTTTTTCGCCATTTTGAGTTTTTTTTCAACTCACTGCCAATTGGATGACGTTTCGAGTGACATTTGCTCGAGCACCCCCCCCCCTATCTTCAATACCTTAAGCGTGCCCCTCGCCCGTCTCCGAAATCCTCAATCATCAGCTCTCTCCATATTTTTGTTCTTAATGAATTTTTGTCTTCTGTACGAAACAATTAGTGAAAAAAATATTTTTCATACAAAATTTTACAGGAGAGGTGATCAATCAGTCAGTGAATCAGCACGAGTAGCTATATATATATTAATTAACTAGTATGGCGCGTGGGTGCGCGGCCCGCTAAAGCGGACCGCGAGGTTTTGTTTTCGGGTGTTTTATTGTTTGAGCAGCCTCCACCTATCTTCATCCCTCTTCCAAACCCTCGATTAGGACTTATTTTTCAGCTCACTGCCAATTGGATGAGGTTTCGAGTAACTTTTGTTTGAGCACCTCCTACCTATCGTCAACACCCTAGCCGTGCTCTTTACCCGTCTCCAAAATCCTCAATCATCAGCTTTCTCCATAAGTATTTTTCCTCCGCATGAATTTTTACTAAAAAAAGAAATTTCACTAAAAAAATTTTTGTGTGAAAACATAAATTTCGCCATCTTGTTTTTTTTTTTCTGTTCATCTAGTAGATTTTTAGTTCTTGATCATATTTTTCTTAGAAACCACTCTTCCATCTTTTATACTTGGTGAGATAGACACCGACAAAATTTGTATAGCCGCCATCTTGAATCCGCAATTTTGTTTTTTTTTTTTTCAACTCAGTGCCAATTGGATGAGATTCTGAGTAATTTTTGTTTGAGCACCTCCCATCTATCTACAATACCCTGCCCGGGCTCCTCATCCATCTTCCAAACCCTCAATCATCATGTCTTCCCATATTTTTCTTTGAGAGTTCTCCAAAGAACCGCATCAAAGCCTTGCATAGTTTACAACTTGTAGTCTCTTCAATATTCGCTATACATTTTCTATGGAAAAATAAATTCCGCCATTTTGAATATTTTTTCCATTCATCAAGTAGATCTTTGGATCCTCATCATCTTTTGCGAAGAAACCACTCTTCCATCTTTTATACCCTCCGAGATGGAGACCGATGAAATTTGTATGGCGGCCATCTTTTTTTCGCCATTTTGAATTTTTTTTCAGCTAACTGCCAATTGGATGACGTTTCGAGTGACATTTGTTCGAGCACCCCCCACCTATCTTCAATACCTTAAGCGTGCTGCTCACCTGTCTCCGAAATCCTCAATCATCAGCTCTCTCCATATTTTTGTTCCGAATGAATTTTTGTCCTCTATACGAAACCATTAGTGAAAAAAAAATTTTTCATACAAAATTTTACAGGAGGGGTGATCAATCAGTGAGTCAGTCAATGAATCAGCACGAGCAGCTATATATATATTAATGTGAAAGTGTGGATGTTTGGATGTTTAGATGTTATGATGTTTGTTACTCAATCACGCCGCAACTACTGAACCGATTTGGCTGAAATTTTGAATGGAGATAGCTTATGCCCTGACTTAAAACATAGGCTACTTTTTATCCCGGAAAAGTATTCCTGTGGGACTTAAATAGATATAGACTTCCAAAAACGCGATAGATGGCGTTGACTGTTCTTAGGTAAATCACGCTCACATAGCACATTATTACAATAGTTGCATGCATCTGTATGCGTATGCACTTTTTATCCTGGAAAAATCTACAGTTCGCACGGGATTTTGATAAAAACGAAATATATATCTACAGCTATAGGTAGATTACTATAGCAAACTTCCTTGAAATTAGGTATAAAGTTTGGAAAAGGGAGCGGGAACGGGAGCCGGAAATCCACGATTCGATTTGTGAAAAACCGAAATTCACGCGGGCGAAGCCGCGGGCAAAATCTAGTAAAATATAAAAATGACACAGTATCCTACATGTCACGTTTATTTATGCACAAAATTAGTTTAAAAAGTTATTTTCTAGTGCGGTGAGCTCTGAAGCAGATATTTTGTATTCCGCATAACGGCAGCCAGGCCGGGCTGCAGAAATTTAATATTTCTATTTTATTTCGTTACATTACCTACGGCATAAGTGGTGTTCTACGCGAGATGCATTAAGAAGTAATAACTATGTACTTGTAGGAACGTGGTTCCGTTTCTTTGTACGGTAAAGTTATACCTACTTACCTACTTGTGCTGAATCATTTTCAAGGTTGAAAAAAAGTTTATTCAGGCCTGGTTGCTCGGATTAATTTAACCATTGAATAGTACGAGATATATTGAATTAGATCAACCTTCACTGCCTTCACCCAAATGTTAATCAAATAAAAATATTTTTTTATCTAACTTAACTAAGTAATACATAAACGAACACACTGCATAAGGCAACTGCCTAGTAAAATCAGGTTGAGTACGTAGCCCTAAATAAAATAAGAGCATTTTTTTTTTAATTTCTTTCATATATTTGTTCAACAAATAATTTAATACTTTAACTTTAACTTTAATACTTTACTTTAGATTAGGGAGCACAATACGAGTAGTACAAACATCAGTCGAGAGTCATCGAGTGATGATTAACGATGCTTAAACTTAAAAACTAGAACAAATTATGGATGCATTACCTACTTATATTTTTTTAGAAAAAATAGTTATAGGTCGACCAGAATCTCATGAAAAATACGGAAATGAAATTCCAAAGCTAGCAACATTACGACAGATGACAAAGGACAGTTACTTTGTTTATCGCTAGGGCAGCCCTAGCGATAAACAAAGTAACTGTCATTTTTTGTGAAATTGACTTTTTTGCATTAACAAAAGTTTTATGTCGAGTAGTTTTTTACCACAGTTTAATATTTCAAATAACTTGAACCGTTTTCTGAAATTTGAATTGCCCAAACAAAGTAACTGCACACACTAACCCGGAATATAAATGCAAAAACCAAGTAAACAACAAGCACAACACAAAAACAAAGTAATTGGATGTTGATTACTTTGTTTTTGTATTTAAAATGCAGTTGCTTGATTTTTCGTTTCGTGAAACGATCCCATAGGTAAGGTGTTCTGAATGTAATTACTTTGTTTATCACTAGGGCAGCCGAGTTAACCTATTGCTTACTACAAAATTTAATTTCCCTATTTTTCATGAGATTCTGGTCTACCTGTAGTATATTTTCTATTAAAAATCACTCATTTGTTTTTTTAATCAAAATATAAAAGGGACAATAATAATTTTAGAGCAAACCCTGACATTAGGTTGGTTTATAAAATCAATCAATGTCAGCGTTGCCGCGCTTTAATGTTAAGGACACAGAGTAGAAAAAGGGTTTGTATATAGCTCGAAAAGTTCCACGGCCCACGCATTCTACGGTTGCCGCCATCAGGTGAAGGGTTAATTGCCAGTAGCATGCGATACGGATAGATTGGTTTTTTTTTTTTTTGCCAGCATAATAAAGTTTGCGAGGCCGGTGTATTGACGGAGTGGAAAGGAATATGAGGGTTTAAAGCTGAAGCTGGAAGGAAGTTTTCCTGACCTCCTTCACTGGAGAAGTGTGCTGGACCAACCCAAGGCCCACCCAGGACTGGGACTTTGTATGATGTTGATGATAAAGTTTGGGCGTCATCCGATAAAAATCGTATGGCTCGACATCGATATACAAATTATATTATAGGTATAAGTTTTATATACCCGGACAGTATGAACAATGTACACGCCGTTGAATTGGTTCGCAACATGTTCAGTAACGCCCGTCTCTCGGTGACATTTTGTGTATTCAAAGCAGCAAAAGGAACGTCCAAACATAAGCCAAAAGATTTCGGTAGGAGATTGTATTGTTTGCGAAGCCCTTGTTCGTTGTTTTTCCATTTCTCATCCCTTATTGCGAATAGCTGACTCGCCACAATTTCGAGACTAATCGAAAAATGGCTGCCCCACAATTCTTCACTCGGAAAGAAAATAAAAAACTCTCCATGATCACGGTATATCTTTAGAATGCTTCTATGTTTTTCTATTTCTAACAACGAATATCTGCATATTTCACATAATTATTTGTGTTTTCATTTAGGTATTTTAACTTTATTTACTCCGTGATTTTGTTTTCATTATACCAATTTCAATTGATGACAAAGAAAATAAAGATGATTTTCAGTTGCTATTAAAATACATAGGCTACACTACTATCCGTTAGGCCACCCATTGGCCCATTGGCCCTCTTTTTTTGGAAGGTGGTTAAAAATGCTCTATACAATAAGGTACTACTTAAGTATAATAACCATTAGTTAAATCGATTTTGACGATGTACTTTTACAGTTCCATTCACTAGAAATAGATATAATAATTGTAATTGAAAAGTAGGTGTACGTTTTTCTACATTCTATATACATACAATCCTAAAGTTCAGTTTTGGTTTAGAACTGTCACTTTAATGTCTTAACTAAAATAAATTATAGTTTAGTTAAGAGATTGTGTAGGTACGAAATAATTAGCCATAATGAACAGATAAATCGATAGCTGGCTTAGTTTTAGATCTGGAACAATAAACAAGTATAAATTAAAAATTTAAAAACCCCCGACAATCGCCATTTAGTGGCGGCGGCCATCTTGGATTTGCATAGTGCTATTCTACTAGTCAAGCCCTTTCCTCTGATACCCATATTGAGGGAGTTGTGAAAAAATATTTAACGGCCTTCTCGGACCGATTTTCTTCATACATAGCTAACAACACTCTCGACTAATTCACCTTTCAAAAAAAAACCGCATTCAAATCGGTTCACCCGTTTGAGTGCTACAGGGGAACAGACAGACACACACACACACAGACACGTCAAACTTATAACACCCCGTCGTTTTTGCGTCGGGGGTTAAAAAAGACTTATCAACGGCTACGCTTGTATGTAGAAGCGCGACGCTAGTGTAACCTTAATAGGTTTGTTTACTTTACCTTGAACTGGCCTAATTTTACAAGAAAATAAATCTACCTTAGGCTTGTTCGTGAAAGAAATATATTAAATTCGATTACAATTCGTTTATGGCCCTGCTTCTATGCAGATCAAATTATTATTTTTTTCTCGCACGAGATTTCTCCCCTTATTTAATGGAACATTTAATTTAATTTTTTTCTTATATTTTCATTCACTCTTTATACGTAAAGGTAAGTGACTATATGGCGTAAATAAAAACTGAAACTAAACTGTGACTATAAATTATTTGATATTCGATTTACGGTAATGAAAGTTTAACTTGCCTGTCTATCCGTAGGTAGATTAGGTTACGTAAATTGGATTTGAATTATGCATTGTGAATGTCGCACCCTTGTTACATTACAAAGTTATGTTGGTTATAAATATATAGGAAGATAGCTGTTGTACCTACAACATCCATTATCTAATTATTAGCATCAAAACATGCCACCCCTCCTTTGAATAAATCGGAACGGATTAATATATTTTAGAACCTAATATTACGAAGACAACAGCCCGGGTGATTCCAGTTTTCTGAAGGCTTCTTTTCTGATTATGTTTTTGTGTGATGTTCCTTAGTATATGCCTTTCAATTTTCCTTCAAAGTCGGTCACCCATCCACTGAGTAGGTACGTAAAAATATTCCGGCAATGGAATATCGGCTTCTGTATCTAAATCAGTAAAATATTTAAGATATCAACTTTATTTTCAAAACAAGTGGAAACCCGCGACTTCGTCCGCGTGGGTATTGGTTTTTAAAGATCCTGTGGGAATCATTTAGATTTCCTAAGCTCCTTTGAGCTCATACTTTGCTAAAAACTGTTAAAAGTTCACTGGTGGATGGTTAGGTAGATCAAAATGTAAACATCCACCAGTGAAAGTCCCACCAAAATCGATACAGCCTTTCAGAGATTACCCGGTAATCTTTAAACTATCTCCTTTCTAACAAAAAAAGAATGAATGAAATCGGATCACGCGTTAATGAATTACAGCTAAGTAAACATTTTGACTTTCATCCCCTCTCCCAAGGGAACCGTGCTGAATTTCGGGATAAAAAGTATCCTATATGTTACTCCGTAGTATGAACTTAAATCCTGCCAAGTTTCATTTCAATCCGTTCAGTAGTTTTTGCGTGATGCGCGCACAAATATACAGACAAACAGACAAACAGATAAACAGACAAACAGACAAACAGATAAACAGACAAACAGACAAAAATTTCAAAAATAGGTTTTTTACGTTCTATTACTTATCCCTAACATCCCCCAGTTATTATTTTGCAAAAATCTTCAATGTACAGATACGGCAAGTCTACGATTTTATTATATGTATATAGAATAGATATAGATAGATGTATAGAAGATAGATGAGGGTAGCGTCACAAAAGTCTATACCTTAACTCAAAATATAGTACAAAAAATTCCTGACAAAGCCATAAATTATGTATAGAGGAGCCAGTTCGTAATAATCTCAGACAGAAACGACGCTTTGTCATTCAAACGGATTCCATTAAATATATATTTGTGGCGGCGATACAGCATTCATAATATTCCGGTGTTGATTTATTAGGATTGCGAATATAATTTCTGTTTCATCTTATTTTACGAACTCTATTTCTTGTATCTATTAACTGTTTAAGTAAATCCACATTTACATTTTTAATGCGAAAGTGTCTATTTAATTTTAGAATGGTCTGTCTATTTATCTATCTGTCTATATCCTTTTTAGGTATCCAAATCGTTGAAGTGATTTTGATCTTGATGAAATTTTGGCACAGAAATTGTATGCGTTTTGGGGTCGGACATTTTACTTAGAACCATAAGAAAACAGATTTTCTCAAACATAAAAAAAACACAGACCTAAAAAACATAACATAAATCACACAAATTGCATCAGATGGACGAAGTAATATATTTCTCAACTTAAATATTAACTTGCAAAGTTATACTAGAACCTCGGATTCATGGCCTATTACATCTTTTATGTACATAAATATGTTATAAAGGAAACACTGGTGGTCAAAAAGATTTAAATCTCTTTCTTGTACAGGTAAGTGGCTCTTGAATCTTCAATTGGCTAAGCTTAGCTTAGGTGGTTCTTTGTGGTGTTTTGTATTTCTTTGTGCCTGTAAACCGACAGAAAATGATTGAGATCTGGTTGGTCCTAAACTTTTTTTCCATGTTGAATTTCTGTATACCTAAAAAGAGCAATAACTGTATCACCGTACGTCTTAAAGTCGAAGATACAAATTCAATCCCGTATCTCTCTGGCAAATGCTTAGCGCCTAGTTCTAGATGGATGTTTCTTACAATAACCGTAAAATACTGTACAAAAATATGCGTAACTAAATGGTGCCCGCGTCTTCATCCACGTGGACTTAGGTTTTTGAAAATCCTGTGGAAAATATTTGCCTGTGTCAATTTCCGAGACGCAAGCTACCTTTGTATCTTTCATCAAAATAGGTTAAACTGTTGGGCAGTGAAAATAGCAGACAGACAAACAGACACACTTTCGCATTTATAATATTACTCGTAGTGTGGATCTCATACTTGTATTGAGGCATTATATAAACGTAGCGTGCGGATTGTTCCGCGTAGCCAACGCTACGAATGCAGTACGAATGCCTGTCGGCTATTAGCATTCCTGTCCTTGTGATTGCAACAGTTTACAACACACGCTTTTATTGTTTTAGTACTTTTTGTGTACGGCTTTGCCCACCTAGAATTCGGGTCAATGTCGCGTTCCACTTGACCGATTTTAATCGAATTCGCTATTTTTTAACGCATTCATATTTCATACTAGCCGCAAGAGTTGCACAATATTGTGGGGCTGCAGCACTGCAGCTGCACAATATTTTGAATTGCATTTTCTCAACACTATACTTATTTGAATGCGCCCAAAGGGCAAAATAGAGCCCTATTGTTGTCACTCTGCTTTCCTTGTGTCTGTGTCCATCCGTGTGTCACGGATGTGTAGCTCGTAGATGGAATATATTATAATATAAGTCCACAATTTGGATATTTGGTGTAGAATATTGACCGATAATTTAATATTTAATAAGAAATTCAAATAAATTATTACACGCTTTATATTTTTCAAATATAATTTATTTTTCGTAGCGTGCAGATTGTCGCGCGTAGTCAACGCTACGAATGCGCTACGAATGCCTGTTGGTCTATTAAACGTTATCCTTGTGAATGCTACAATTAGCAATACAACCTTCATTTTATCGCTTGTTCCAACACTGCATGAATTTATTATGAAAGTGATTGTGACAAATGAGGATCACCTACATAGTAAAATAATACTTAGAATATTATATAATCTCTAGTCTAGTTTGTAACTTTAATACTGATTTTCTTAAGTATAATATTTAAGACAGTGATTCCTTTACGGTTAATTTTCTTCCTATAATTTTAAGAATTTTGGTTTATACCTAAACATTCACAGGAACCATAATAGTAGGGGAACCCAAGAGGGGATTTTTGGATTTACGCGAGCGCGTCAGATTAAGATATGGGAGGCATCTTGCATCCTGCTGAATACCCTCTACCATATACATATATATATATATATATAGAGATCTCTCTATCTATCTTTATATAGATAGAGGCGCGCGAAAAATAAAAAAAATTATGGACAGAAATACTCAGAAACGTCAGATTAAGATATGGTGGGTCAATTACGAGCTAAAAAAAGTATATTTAGAAAATCAGCAGACTATTTGAACGTAACGTACGAGAGTGGGAGCGTTACAAAGCTGCAAAAAAAAACGTTATCTTGACCTTCTCGAATCTCGAGCGTGGTTGATTTTTGTTCTATTTTGAAGGAAATGATGCAAAAATAACAAAAAAATATAATCAGCCGATTTCTACAAGCCAAAGTTATAAAAATCGTCTATTGAAGATGAAAGCGTGCAGCTAGAAGCTTTCCCCACCGCTGAAAATTATAACCTTTTATTCTTCCTATCAACTAATCTACAAAAGGTAATAGGTCCCGACGACGCTCGAGTACATCCACATTTAGCATCCTCATCCATCCATCCCCTACCATAACATTTATCATAGAAATGGCCCGTGTTCACTTTGTAAAACTTGCAATACTTATAAATGAGTTAGTGACCGTTCTAACAAGTAAAACTGATATAATATTTCATTAAAAAGAGGGTTATAAAGTTAAGGAAGTTATTTTAGCTGTTGGCACTTAGCTAACAGAAATATTGTATATTATTAACGGTATCGCATTCACGACTTTAAGTGAAAAATGGAGCGCTCGCTCAGCGAAGATTGCTTTGTTCTTTGTTTCTACACCAATTGCCAACAATTTATTATTAATTATAAAAATCCTATTAGAATAATTAATATAATTTATTAAGTATGTTTTATTTTTTCACATCTCATAACAGCGAAACACTTATAAAATACTTACTTAAACAAAATAATTTTATGAATATTTTAATTCTTAAAAGTTACGTTTTCACAGTAAAACCATACCCCTGAAAATTCAAACAAGTGCTAACCGTAAATAAAGCGTAAAGAGGAGTACGCTATACTGCCAGGCGTACTTCTACGTTGCGGGTGACGCCGGGCGACGATTGCCGGGTGGGACTCCGTGGACGTTACGCAGAGTAATAGGAACTGGTAAACTTTATTATTTGGTTAAACTGTTTGTTTTATACATATAATTGAAGATTACAAGCATGATAAAAAAGCATGCATGGATTTGACTCGCTCCGGCAATGCGTGAGACGGCAATTTAATTATGAACATAATTGATATTTATTTGTTTTTTAATTTTAATTTTAAAAGAGCAACTGTAGAGTTTTTTACTGATTCTTCTCGTTAGGCACTGTATTCCGAATCAGTAGAGTCACTTGACAACTCAAAAGCACTTGTAAAAGTTTATTTGAATAAAAAATATTTCAATTCTATTAAATTCTACTGGTTTACGCTTCACTTTAAAATTCTTGCCAAACCAGCGCGTCAAATAAGGGCAAGAGTCAGCGACCTGTGTCTGCTGACGTCTCCCTTTGTCTTAGAAAGTGAAATGACTGTCGATCAAGATTGAGGTGAAAATATCAAAGGAGATCAAACGAGTAAAAGCTTCATATTACTTATTCATGTAGGAACTCGTGGATTTATATTTTCTTACATCAAAGAGCAAGCTGCTGTTATAATTATGTATTTTATTAGGTACCAGCGGACACCCGCGACTTCGTTAGCGTGGATATATAGGTATTGGTTTTTAAAAATCCCTTAAGAATTATTTTGTTTTTCCTATGCTCCTTTGAGCTCATAACATGCTAAAAACTGTTAAAAGTTCACTGGCGGATGTTTAGGTAGATCAAAATGTAAACATCCGCCAGTGATAGTCCCATCAAAATCGATCCAGCCTTTTCGAGATTAGTCGGTAATCTTTAAAGTATCTACTTTCTAACAAAAAAAGAATTAATGAAATCGGACCACGCGTTATTGAATTACAGCTAAATACACGTTTTGACTTTCATCCCCTCTCCCTAGGGAACCGTGCTGAATTTCGGGATAAAATGTATCCTATATGTTACTCCGTAGTATGAACAAACATACAGACAAACAGACAAACAGATAAACAGACAAACAGATAAACAGACAAAAATTTCAAAAATAGCTTTTTACGTTCTATTACTTATCCCTAACATCCCCCAGTTATTATTTTGCAAAAATCTTCAATGTACAGATACGGCAAGTCTACGATTTTATTATATGTATAGATGTATAGATTTGACATTGTGACCTATTTTTACAACAACATTTATTTATGCCATAGCTCGAAGTTATCTCAAAAATTGCGGACAAAAATCAGGCCGTACGGTTGGGCAGCAAGTACGAGGCGTACAGCCTTAACCCAGAATCGTTACTCAAAGCTTGGCGCTCCGCCAAAGCAAAGCGCCTTCTCGGCATCAGTAGGTAACTTTCACCTGTTGTCGTGTTGCTGTCTTATTAATAATAGCGGACTGACTACAGGCTGGGAGGCCACCTTGAGGGCTCATTCGCTGCTACATTGAAACCGTAGCCAACTGTAACTGGAGTAACTAAGTTTGTGACGAGAGTGCCTTGGACTAAAGTTTTACATAACTGTGGGAAAAATTACGTAACATATTGGACATAACTACGAAAGTATTGTTTCCCAACAATACATTCCCAGACCAAATGAATCGCGACTCATGTTCATGTCAAGTCAAATTAAATGTATCCTTCACCCGTGCACCCGGCACGGGTGTAGGATGCATTTCATGTGACTAAACTAAAGACTAACTAAAAGCCTATTTTTTTTCAGCAGACACTAGCCAACTACGCAAGAGGTTTTATAGTGCGCAAATACCGGTGCGCTTATTACACCTATGGGACCTATGGGACGGTAAACCGACAGGACCGCAGAGATCAGACGTAGGAAAAACAGCTTTACTTGCTTTCCGAGGCGCGGGGGTCTAATACCGTCCGCCATCTTCATAACTCCGGGCTGCTACTTAGATTTTCTTGAAAGAAAAACCCAATAACCTCACGTCTGCTGCCGTATAAACTACCTACTACACTAATGAGGCAGTTACAAACCATTAAGACTACTTATTATAATTAATATACTTTACTACGTATATCTATATCTATAAAACAAAGTCGTGTTAGTTCAACACTTTTATAACTCGAGAACGGCTGGAGCGATTTTCATGGTTTTTGATTTGTTGTATTTGTCTCAGTCCGGAATAGCAGAATAACTATTAAAACATTGAAAAATTGATGAAAAAATAAAATAAAAATAAAAACATTTTCCCATACAAAATGTTCACGGGTTTCGTAACTGTCAAACATCCCGATTCCCGTCGCGTGGATACGGTAAACTCTCTCACCCGTACCTATAATTGTAATTCTTCTGTACGTGTGTTTGTCACAGGTAACTCCTCCTAAACGACTGGACCGATTTGTACGAAATTTTGTGTGTATATTTCAATGGGTTCCTGGATGGTTTGAAAACACGATTACCGGGTAAGTAGAGGTAACCTACCGGGTCTCAGTAGGTGGCGCCGATGTCGGTATGTCACCGAGCAGAGTGCTTAGTCTCAGTTTCGAGCGCTCCTAAACTTTTTAGTATACTATAAGTATACTATTGATCGAATCACCATGACTTCAGAGTAAAATGGACCTAAAATAAGAGTCTTTGGGTTCATTTTGCTCTGAAGTCATTTGTGATTCGATCAATAGTATACTTCTAGTATACTATTAGTTTAGCAGCGCTTCAAACTTAGACTAAGCACTCAGGACGAAGTCTGCCAGGTCCACTAGTTAAATATACATATATCTCCTTTTCTTATAGGTAGAGAGAAGCTCTATATTTGATTTAGCTATATTTTATTTAGAAATTCTATGCTACTAATGCTACGTTACTTTGTAGCGGGCTAGTAGCAAGTCAAGTATCGATAGTCACGTATCCGGGCCCCATTTCTCAGAATTTGACATTTCCTCGATGCTTTTACATCAACTAAAAGGTCAATAATTTTATTTACTTTAGGTATATTTTAGGCACACTTACGAGCCAAAACATACGCAGCGGACCGCGGCGGACGATTCCTTTACATACCGCGCCATTTATTTTGCTAGGGCGCGCCATCCTGTCTATCTTCATCAGGGAGGTCAATATGGGCGTTCTATTCATTTCCCTACGCGTTAAAGCTTCATTTGTACACTTTCGCGTGACATACCGAGATATTTATTGAAAAAAATTGAAACAAACAATATATCGTTGTTAAGTAAGAGTTTCGAAAACTTATCCGACTCTATAACACATTTGTCACTCTTGTAAGGGACAAGTTTATTTGTTCTCGGCTTTTGCACTAGTTCGCAACGTTGCGTTGTATGAACAAGAATAACTTATAATATAACAAGACTACAATCGCAGTCTTTTTGATTAGCACTTTTCATATATTATTTCTGGATTATAACCTTTGTGGAATATTCAAAGGGGGAACGCTGCTAGTATCTTCGGACCCTTGCCTAAAGGGACTCCTTTTAATAATATATTTTAGTTATTATATTATTTTTTTAAGGTTTTTAGTTTTAGGTTCATTGTTCTAGTTGATATACTTATATATTTTTTTATTTCTGTATAAATAAATAAAGATTCAATTTTAGAAAAAACCTAAATGGATACTTACCTATGTATGCCTCGTAAACTTTACTTCTAGAATCCCACAGCACCATATAAATCTTTATCTGCTATCAACAGTCTACGATACGTTTCACTTTAGCATCGGAGCGTTGTGTCAAAAAATGTTGACTTTACAATGAACAATAGTATCATCGTATGAACAATAGTATCATATTATCCTAGTATTGTCTTAGGCGGTGGTAGCCCTAGGGTAGCCCAATACCTATTAATAACCTCGCTACCAATCTCTTTTATGTTAGCGCGCTCCGTCCCGAATTATTTTATCTAGGCCTTCTACTATATCGACTTCTATATCAGGGTCGACCATTAGGTATACCTACTTGCTAAAGGCGCTGTCATGTTGTTCTTTAAAGCAATATAAATATTTGAGATTTCGCGATTTCGATGATAAAAATAATAATAAGTACCTACCCACTTATAATAAATATTATAATTTAATTTATAACTGTCGAAAAATTTATTTAAACTTCTTTATCTGTAACTATTCAGTAACCTATTCAAATCTAACCTCCTACATAATTAAATAGCTCTAAACTAAATTGACAGATTTGAAAGCAGTGCTATTCTTTTCTGCGGGGCTAATTGTGGAGAGGATAGCACAACTTTTAGCCCCAACAATGTGTAAGTACAGGAAATAATTTCTAGCAATTTTTAGGGTTCCGTACCCAAAGGGTAAAAACGGAGCCTATTAATGTCACTCTGCTGTCTGTCTGTCTGACCGTCCACCGGTCACAGGTCTCTAGTTCGTAGACGAAATGAGTTACAAACCTAAAATTTTGGTATTTGATGTAGAACGTTGACTCAATACCAAATATTGAACTAGAAATTGAATATAATTATTTTTCAGGCGGGCTCTCATACATGAAAAAGGAGCCGGGAAAAAAAAAATTCTTACTTGTCTACCTAGCTTGTGAGATATCATTGTTTTGAACTCATTGAGTAAAGTACGAATATACTGAAAACACGATTAATAAAGTAGTTTGTAAGCTGTGACCAAAACAAACGAACAATTTTCAGGTTTTTCTTTCACGGTTTGTTGCGATGTCTAGCTCGGAAATTAAATATTTCTTACACCCAAAATAATATTATGTTGTTCATAATTATGTACGGAAACGAGGACCGACTCGCACTTGACCGGTTTTTTACTAAACGGTTACAGCCACGCTATTGATAACCAAAATAACTGTGTAGATAATTAAATAACAAAACCGATTTATGTTACTTACATTACAATCTAATTTAGAAATAATGAACGATCATTAGTGATATGATCGTGAATAGCAATCCGCGTTAAATATTCCATTTTTGGAAGCTGACCTTTAGATATTTAGTAGTAGGTACCTATTACGTTTCTATATCTGGAAAGTCTGTCTGGCTTTGGTGTAACTAGAGATCCATTGGGATGAATTCAATATGATTTTCCTTTTGTGTACGTAGGTAAATTATTTTTAGCGTAGGTACAAGAAAATAATATTTTTAAGTTGTATTGATATTTCTTCTATAAAACGTGACTGTAAGAGTAACTTGAGGAAAAGCATCAGCGCCGGACTCCACAGAATCACATTAAACTGTAATTAAAAAAAAAATGAAGAACATGTTTACTTGAAGAAGTATTATTAGGTTTTTACGGCCGATATTACTAAGCTAAAAAGTTTTTAACACACTTGACACACCGTGTTTAAAATATGCTAAAAAATATTTATTAACTAGATTCTGCCCGCGGCTTCGCCCGCGTGAATTTCGGTTTTGAACAAATCCCGAACGATTCCCGGTTCCCGTTCCCGCTCCCTTTTCCAACCTTTATACTCACTATAAACGAAGTTTGCTATAGTAATCTACCTATAGCTGTAGATATAGATTTCGGGTTTTTCAAAATCCCGTGGGAACTGTGCATTTTTCCAGGATAAAAAGTAGCCCATGTATTGCATTGGCAATACATAGGCTACTTTTTATCCTAGAAACTATTGCAATAATGTGTTATGTGAACGTGATTTACCTAAGAACAGTCAGCGCCCTCTATGGCGTTTTTGGAAATTTATATCTATTTTAGTCCCACAGGAATACTTTTCCGGGATAAAAAGTAGGCTTAGATGTTTTAAGTCAGGGCATAAGCTATCTCCATTCAAAATTTCAGCCAAATCAGTTCAGTAGGTAGTTGCGGCGTGATTGAGTAACAAACATCCAAACATCCACACTTTCACATTTATAATATTATACTAGCTGACCCCCGCGACTTCGTTCGCGTGTTTATAGGATTTATATAGGATCGGATCGGATCCCATAATTATTTTATGTACCCAAACTAAATGTAGCCTAAGTTACTCCTTATAACATCATCTATCTGCCATTGAAAGTTCAGTCAAAATCGAACCAGCCGTTTCGGAAATTAGCTGGAACTAATAGACAGACCGACAAACATGAATTTAAACGCACACCAGTTTAAAATAAGCCGTACGTTCAAAGATCCGGGTCCCAAGTTATTTGAACCCAATAAATGTCTGTCATTTCGGAAGTAAAAAACCTATGACCTTGAAATATTTACGGGACAATACATAAAGTACTACCTTTCTAACAAAAAAAGAATGAGTTAAATCGAACTACGCGTTAATGAATTACAGCTAAATACACGTTTTAACTTTCTTCCCCTCTCCCAAGGGAACCGTGCTGAATTTCGGGATAAAAAGTATCCTATGTCCTACCTCGAAGTATAAACTCAAATCGTACCAAGTTTCATTTGAATCCGTTCAGTAGTTTCGGCGTGATGCGCGGCCAAGATACAGACAGACAGACAGACAGATAAAAATGAAAAAAATTGCAGTTTTGGCTCTGGTATCGATTTTATAGAGTGCCCTCCAATAAAAAATTTCAAATATTAGTAGGATTAGTAGGATTAATTATATGTATTCATTTAATCCAAAATCTGCATGTTGTTAATTTCGGCAGTTAGCAGACAAACCAACTTGGACGGAATTATATTTTTTTACTAGCTGCGGCGCAGCTAGTAAAATATGTATACACAAACTTATTAACCTTGTTGTTTGTTTGTGTACACATAAAAATATTTGAACTGAATCTTCTAAGAGTAACTTAGCAAAGAGAACGACAGCAAATTCATGCAAACGCCATACAAATGCATGCATACGACATCAAACTATTGCAATAGTGTGCTATGTGAGCGTGATGTACCTATCTAAGAACAATCAGCGCCATCTATCGCGTTTTCGGAAGTCTAGGTATATCTATTTAAGTGCCACAGGAACACTTTTTTCGGGATAAAAAGTAGGCTATGTGTTATTCCAGGGTATAATCTATGTCCATTCCAAACAGCCAAATCGGTTCAGTAGTTGCGGCGTTAAAGAGTAACACACATATACTTACACATATATATACAAACTTTCGCCTTTATAATATTAGTGTGATTTTACCATTTTCAACATTTCGCTGGCTTTTCGCTGACAAAAGGGGTTTAATTAACACAAACCGCTTCGTTACGGCGTACAAAAATAGTCAGAGTGCTTAGTCTCAGTTTGGAGCGCTCCAAAACTTTATAGTATAGGGTAATTCCGGGGGAGATGGCCGTATGGGAGAGATGGCCAATAGAAAAAAGTCGAAGTAATTATTAATAGATGGCACCTACTATAATTTAGTTCGATTCGTTTCGGCACGGGCAACAAGCCGGCATGGAGTTTTTTGCGAAAAAGTTATGGAAAGGTGAGTAATTTGACTTTGTTTTTTAATAACACGTTTTAATAACACTAAGGGGTTGACATATTAAGTGGTCACAAAAAAGTTTTGAAAGTTTTGTCCGTTTTTGTGATTTCTTTGTAAAGTAAATAACTTTCTCGTCATTCTAACCTAAAAATTAACTACAAAATTGAGAAGTTGCTTTTATTAAGTACTGTGGCCATCTCACCCGGACAATCAGGAAAGATGGCCAAATTATTTACGGGAGAGATAGCCATAAAATTAAATGTCCTAATTTAAATCTATTTTTAAAATTCAATGTTTCTATAGATGCCTAATCAATACGTACGGAAGGCGGCTATTGGACGAGGTGTCTGGAGCGAAGAAGACTTAAAAAATGCTGTGTCAGAAGTACACAGAGGAGGGATGACGGTTTATAGGGCCTCTTTTATTTACCATTTTCCAAGAAAAACACTAGAAAGAAGGTTAAAACAAAACAACTACACAAAGGGACCTATGGGACTTTTGTCGGAGCGAAACGATCGTCGAGTTGAATTTGTGTGGTGTTGTGCCTACAAATTTGTCACTGTTAGCGGATTATAGCAAAGTAATTTTGTGTTCATTGTATAGGACCTATAGGACTATCATCAACCTTTGGTGCAGACACCGAAAAAAGACTGAGCAAGCATATAAAAGACATGCAGTCGAGAAGCTTTCCATTGACTATCGATGATTTGAGAAGAATTACAAGTCAATTTTGAGTCTCAGATTCAGGCCCAAGTAGGTACATCCCTTCAGACGGTAGACCAACCAATACCGACTAGATTACTGGACGAAGTATCTACACTGCCTGTTAAACTAAACGAGGTTTGGAAACGAGCCAAATAAGTAAGCATCATTTTGACATCTGAAGATCATATTGAAAAACGAAAATCGAAAGAAAATGAAAAAGAAAAAAAGGAAGAAAAGTCAAAAAAACCAAAAATGATAAAAACAGATACTATGACTTATAGACCTAAGAAAAAAAACTGTTAAGAAACGAAAGGCAATTCGTAGGTTGTCTGATAGCAGTTGCGAAGAAATTCCCATCGTTTTCAATGATACCTCTGAAAGTGAATCTGAAGATAGAGAGAAAGATAACTGCTGAGATTGTGGTGATAATTATTACAGGACACAATTAGTTGAAGATTGGATACAATACAATATTTGCATGTTTTGGGTGCATGAAAACTGCACCGAGTTTGAGGACATGTGTTCTTACTGCGGTAATAAGAAAAAAAGGAGTTAAAAAAGATCTCAAGAGCAAAGGGAAAGGCAAGAAGAGTATTGGCCATCTCCCCCCGATTACTATGGCCATCACCCCCGGACACTCTGGGAGAGATGGCCAGTCCTAGTTTTTTTTTAAAGTTTAAAATTACATTGTTTGCGTTTTTTAAAGTAATTTATCGTTAATGTTTGATAAGAGTAATAAATAAAGTTTACGTTTTATATTAATTCAATGTTTTATTCATCATAATTCCTTCACTATAGAGTTTTAAAGTTACTAGGGCCATCTACCCCGGACTTACCCTACTAATGATCGAATCACAATGACTTCAGAGTAAAATGGACCTAAAATGGCTTACATTAAGGTTTGAGTTCGCCAATACATTCAGCATTCGAAAACAGCCAGCGCTCCAAGCAGAAATGTTGTAAAATAAATATTCGAACTATTGAATTACGACTTTAAAATAAGAGTCTTTGGATTCATTTTGCTCTGAAGTCATTTGTGATTCGATCAATAATATTTTATTCGATCTATAAAGTTTTGGAGCACACCAAACTGAGACTAAGCACTCAGGAAAAAATTTAATTTCCGCAGCTCATCTCATCTCTCCGTCTCTGGTAGCGATATTGAACAGACGCGGACGACCGGAATATAACTCAATTCACACCGATCGAGTTATCGGTTTAATTTCTACTACTGGCACGTACATATGTACCTACTTATATCTGTTCCAAGGATTGTAAGTTAAGCGTAAACTTACTTTTACTAACGTATTCAAACCACAAAAGTGTTCTTAAATTATCATTCAAATATGTATAACAAGCGGATACCCGCAACTTCGTTCGCGTGGATATTGGTTTTTAAAAATCCCGTGAGAATCATTTCGTTTTTCCTAAGCTCCTTTGAGCTCATACTTTGCTAAAAACTGTTAAAAGTTCAATGGCGGATGTTTAGGTAGATCAAAATGTAAACATCCGCCAGTGAAAGTTCCATCAAAATCAATTCAGCCTTTTAGAGATTAGTCGGTAATCTTTAAAGTATCTACTTTCTAACAAAAAAAAGAATGAATGAAATCGGACCACGCGTTAACGAATTACAGCTAAGTACACATTTTGACTTTCATCGCCTCTCCCAAGGGGAGTGCTGAATTTCTTACTTTACTTAGTTAGTACATATTATAGATTTTCGCACCCTAACCACTGAATCGAGATTGATAAAATTTAAAACAAAGATAAGCTTAAAAAAACAAACATATTACTTAGTCGAACATAAAGAAGCTGTAGAAATAATTAAAAGCAGGATAGAAAATTCAATAAAATATTGAATTAATTTCTATTAATTAATTAAACTTAGAAAAACTTTTAAATACTTACTTAAACAAGTATAAATAAAAACCCCCGACATTCGCGATTTTGTGGCGGCGGTCATCTTGAATTTACAATAGTGATATTCTACTAGTCAAGCCCTTTCATTTGATACCCATATTAAGGGAGTTGTGAAAAATATGTAATCCGCCATTTTGTAGCGGCGGCCATCTTGGATTGATTTTCATCAAACATAGCTAAAAACACTCTCGACTAATACACCTTTCAAACAAAAAAAACGCATTCAAATCGGTCCACCCGTTTGAGCGCTACAGGGGAACAGACACACACACACACACACAGAGACACGTCAAACTTATAACACCCCGTCGTTTTTGCGTCGGGGGTTAAAAAGAGGTTAAGTATATTTTTGAATAGATACAATAAAAAATAATGTAGCCTTGCACAATAGCAATGGCAACCTGCCAGGCTGCCATTATGTCCCCTGCTCGTGAACATTCCAGGTCACCTGTTGTGTTCAAAATGTTAACCGTTTTCCATTTTTATGGAGAACAATTTTATTATTTCAACGCGACAATTAGTATTTCAAGCGTTTCAAACTTTAGCCCGAAACACCCGCATATTTGTATCCGGGCTTTAACGCGCGAGGCATAAAGTCTGTTCGTTTTCTTACGGTCACCTTTGTGTCTCGCCGCCTCCGCCGCGCGGCGTTTTTCCAAAGGTACCGCCAGTGACTTTAAAAGATGCCGCGGGCGCGTGGGGTGTACAGGCACAAGGGATTTTGGCGTTTTATACCTACTCATATTTTTTTATTAAAATTCTCTTTCCTTTTTATATTTTTTTATTACAATATAACCATAAGCATAAAATATAATATTATCATGAACACGGGTCTTCTCTCAAAATGCGAAGGATTTTAACCATAGTCTACCACGCTGGCCAAGTGCGGATTGGCAGACTATTCGGAGATTCTGTTAGAATAGAAAAAAAATTACAAACAGAAAAAAATAAAAATAAAAGAAGAATACTAAGAGCACCTGCGCCTGTACCGACACTATGTTACCGAACGGACTATACCTACCAACGGATTGGATTGGAGCGGAGGCGGCGTGGTGTCTTTTTACCCGACTACGGCAAAGCCAAAAGAAAGGATTATAGCAGTCTATGTATGTATGTATGTATGTTTGACGTGATGACGATGACTTTTCTCACACACACATCCTTCACTACGCAGTAGTTTATTTTTATTTTTCTATAAGTGCCCTTAAAGTTGACTGCGATCTCACGTGGTGACCACCACCATCAGACCACAAGAGACAATTTACAAATTATAATCCCCAAATTGCCTCTGCCGAATATCGAACCAAGCAGCTCCCGTCTATAGCTCCCGCGTGCACCACTGCGCTAGAGAGGTCGTCAAAACATTAGTGGCAGTAGTGAAAGACAGCCTGAACGCTTAAAATATTGGCTGATTGTAATCTAAACAGAATTCTAGGAAATCTAGGCTACCATCTGTTGGTCCCACTGCTTTGACACTCCAGAGCAGCGGTCGTCACACTTTTTTGGTCAAGGGCCACATAGGAAAATGTGAGATAGTATTGGGGGCCGCACACTTAAGTGTGAATTGTATGTGAAACTAGCAACGCGAGTGCAAGTGAATGTAACTAAATAAAAACAGAAATGTTTATTCGAGATTTTTATTACAAAGAAAAACAGGTAGGTACTTAAGTAAAAAAAAAAAAGTTAACACCATAAATTGTGATGTTGCATTTTTTTTACAATTTCTTCTATGTTCGCGTCTTTGGGACTACATGAAATCCTCATGGTGTCTTCTAAATGACTGGAAAGACGATTGCGATATTTATTTTTTAAAAACGACATTTTCGAAATGAGGCCTCACAGAGGTAGTTAGAATAAATTGTGCGCAGTCTCGTAAACATTTATAGTTGCTAGGCACATTTCTCCAAAATTCAATATAAGTACTCCTGCTTTTCGCGATGTTCGTAGAAGTGCGCTTTAAGTTGTGTGTCGAATTTAAGTTCTTTAATTTCGTTCAACAATTGTGTTTTCGGAAATCCAAACTGGCTGAATAATTTAATGTCACCATTTTCAAAATGGCAAGGGTTTTCTGCAAGAATGAAACAGTTCCTACTATTTCTCACGTCATTAAATCTGTTTTGAATTTCTGCCAAATATTCCTTCAAAACCGGCCAAGTGCGTGGCGGGCCACGCGCAGTGTAGGGTTCCGTAGTCACAATCCTCGAAAAACAGATATAACTCCTTAACCTGTGAACCCTACTTAGCCGTGATAGTTTTCCTTTAAAATTGATTATATATCCTACTGCTGTGAATTTTTTTAAAGTTCCTATATACTGCCATTTGGCTGATAGAGGGGGGGGACACTTGACTCTAATAAAAATTTGCACTTTAAAACATCATATTTTACAAACGGTTCTAGAAATCGAAAAATGATGTTCCCACACCCACAGTATTTTTAAAAGACCTATTCAACGATACCCCACACTATGGGGTAGACGAGAAAAAAAATATTCATCCCCACTTTACATGTAGGGGAGCTACCCTAAAAAAATATATTTATCAAAATTTTATTTCACCACTTTGTCGGCGTGATTAATATTTATACTCATGCCAAGTTACGGATTTCTAGCACTAATAGTCTCTGAGATTAACCGAGGACGGACAGACGGACAGACGGACGGACATGGCGAAACTATAAGGGTTCCTTGTTTACTACGGAACCCTAAAAAGGAGACCATATCTTGATAGACACTATCTATTAATATAATAAAACTGTAACAGATCCAATTCTGTACATTGAAGATATTTTAAATTTTTTATTGGAGGGCACTCTATAATCGATACTGAAGCCAAAACTGCAATTTTTTTCATTTTTGTCTGTCTGTCTGTCTGTCTGTATCTTGGCCGCGCATCACGCCGAAACTACTGAATGGATTCGAATGAAACTTGATACAATTTGAGTTTATACTCCGAGGTAGGACATAGGATACTTTTTATCCCGAAATACAGCACGGTTCCCTTGGGAGAGGGGATGAAAGTTAAAACGTGTATTTAGCTGTAATTCATTAACGCGTTGTTCGATTTCACTCATTTTTTTTTTTGTTAGAAAGTTAGTACTTTATATATTGTCCCGTAAATATTTCAAGGTCATAGGTTTTGTAGTTCAGAAATGACAGACATTACAACCCTGAGTATTGGGTTCAAATAACTTGGGACCCGGATCTTTGAACGTACGGCTTATTTTAAACTGGTGTGCGTTAAAATTTATGTTTGTCGGTCTGTCTATTTATTTCAGCTAATCTCCGAAATGGCTGGATCGATTTTAATGGAACTTTCAATGTTATAAGGAGTAGCTTAGGCTACATTTAGTTTAGGTCCATAAAAGAATTATGGAATCCAATCCGATCCTATATAAAAACCTATATCTACGCGAACAAAGTTGCGGGGTTCAGCTAGTCACCAATAAATACGTTGGATCGCAGAGCAGCAACAGTAAGAAAATTAGAAAAGTCTCTAGCTTCAAGCTCACATTATGCAGTTTAGCTTCAAATGCGAAAATTTTATTCGTCATTTGTCCGATTATCTGGTTAGGTCCCTGCAATCTATATCTATCTATACATATAATAAAATCGTAGAATTGCCGTATCTGTACATTGAAGATGTTTGCAAAATAATAACTGGGGGATGTTAGGGATAAGTAATAGAACGTACAAAAGCTATTTTTGAAATTTTTGTCTGTTTGTCTGTATGTTTGTGCGCGCATCACGTAAAAACTACTGAATGGATTGAAATGAAACTCGGCATGATTTAAGTTCATACTATGGAATACCATATAGGATACTTTTCATCCCGAAATTCAGCACGGTTCCCTTGGGAGAGGGGATGAAAGTCAAAAAGTGTACTTAGCTGTAATTCGTTAACGGGTGGTCCGATTTCATTCATTATTTTTTGTTAGAAAGGAAATACTTTAAAGATTACTGCCTAATCTCTGAAAAGCTGGACCGATTTTGATGGAATTTTCACTGGCGGATGTTTACATTTTGATCTACCTAAACATCCGCCAGTGAACTTTTAACAGCTTTTAGCAAGGTATGAGTTCAAAGGAGCTTAGGAAAAACAAAATGATTCTCACGGGATTTTTAAAAACCAATATCCACGCGAACGAAGTCGCGGGTGTCCGCTTGTTCTAAATTAAGATTGTTAAACTTCAGTGTAATATCGGTCAAAAAATCCATAAGTGCCCACCATTCATCATTTTGAAGTTGGGATATTCTTTACCACTTTGCTGTAAAAATAGAATTACATATTTCAAATTTCAAATTAATTAAAAAATCGTTCTAGCACTTTTCCTTTGCTTAACTATCTGACGGCAGTACCTATATAGTATAATTTATTCTGCGCTAATCCTCCGAATATTTATAAATTATAATCTATACTTAATCATAGGTATAGTTAGTATTTTTTGTAAAATTATTTGGTTTTGGTCGCGGGCCGCACAAATACCAGCGGCGGGCCGCATGCGGCCCGGGGGCCGCAGTTTGACGACCACGGCTCCAGAGGGTCCATCAGGACCAGTGGCGTAACTATAGGGTGGCATTTCGGCATAATGCCACGGGCCCTCAGCCGGAAGGGGCCCTCTTATTTATTTTAAAACAAGCGGATACCCGCGACTTCGTTCGCGTGGATATTGTTTTTTAAAAATCTTTTAAAAAAATTTTTTAAAAATCCCGTGGGAATCATTTTGTTTTTCCTAAGTTCCTTTGAGTTTACACCTTGCTAAAAACTGTTAAAAGTTCACTGGAGGATGTTTTGGTAGATCAAAATGTAAACATTCGCCAGTGAAAGTCCCATCAAAATCGATTCAGCCTTTTAGAGATTAGTCAGTAATTTTTAAAGTATCTACTTTCTAACAAAAAAAAGAATGAATGAAATCGGACCACGCGTTATTGAATTACAGCTAAATACACGTTTTGACTTTCATCCTCTCTCCCTAGGGAACCGTGCTGAATTTCGGGATAAAATGTATCCTATATGTTACTCCGTAGTATGAGCTTAAATCGCATCAAGTTTCGTTTCAATCCATTTAGTAGTTTTTGCGTGATGCGCGCACAAACATACAGACAAACAGATAAACATACAAACAGACAAACAGATAAACAGACAAACAGACACAAATTTCAAAAATAGCTTTTTTACGTTCTATTACTTATCCATATCATCCCCCAGTTATTATTTTTCAAAAATCTTCAATGTACAGATACGGCAAGTCTACGATTTTATTATAAGTAGGTAAGTAGGTAATATAATATAGATAGATATAGAATAGATATAGATATAGAAGATATAGATAATATAGATAAAAACTTTAACGTTGGTTGAGATTTATATTGGGCAGAAGAGGCCTCAACCAATTGATTTGCCAAGGGCCTCAAACCGTATAGTTACGCCACTGAAGACTCGAAAATCCTGTTGGTCCCACTTATATAGTGGTACTATAAATGGGCACTTCTCCCAAATTCTGGCAAAAGCATGTCACAAGCTGGAGAACGTAGGTTAATAAATACCCAGGGTTATGTAATTTTTTTTGTAGATACTAGACAGTGTCCTCTATACCTGCCATCAAGAAAAAGAAGATAAATGGGATGGGATCTGTGTTAAAAAAAATTTTGAACCTCTAATTTCTCACTACCATGACTGTCACATTGCTTGGGTCGTCGGATACAAACCCATTTAATTCGAAATTGAGTGGTTAAAAAATTCTTAAAAAAATATGGTCAATTAATGGATAACTACCCCTTAGAATAAAATAATCAGTCTGAAAATATAACTAAAAATAAATAAATTACAAGGTAGTGAAGTCTGTCACACGACTTTTTCATAATTGCCATGACCTGACACAAACACTATCACAATAATGATACTATATGTAGTACAACGATCATGATAAGATCAATTAACAGAGCATTGGTCATTCTAGCAATATGTTTTAAAAGAAAAAGCGTACTTCATAACGTTGAGAAGATAAAGGGAAATAATGTAGTAAAAATGCACTTTGTCATTTAGTCCTCCTCATTCATAGATATTTTGCCAGGCCTAAAGTACGCGTTATATTTTGTTGTTATTTATTCTTGTCATGTCAAATGTGTTTCTTTTTCACACGAGTAGCCTACAAAAATTTTACTGTGTTTCTAAATTTTTTAATAAATTAATAATTAGCAAATTTTCATTACCATGGTCCTAATTACCATAATTACCATGATTTTTTTAATTAATTTTAATAGTAAATGGGAAGTATCTCTCTCATTTATCATAATTTATGAATGGTTTTGATAATAATGACGTTATATAATTTTTTTTAGAATTTTCAGATGTTTAAACAATTGCAATATGGAAGCTGCAATATCTTGGGCACATCATGCGTCACGAGAAGTACCGACTATTGCAACTAATAATACAAGGCAAGATCCAGGGACATCGAAAACCTGGCAGACGACGTACTTCCTGGCTCAAGAATCTCCGTGAGTGGTACGGGATGAGCACACGATCATTGTTCCGAGCGGCGGCATCAAAGATCAAAATAGCCTTGATGATAGCCAAACTCCGTAGAGGAGACGGCACTTGAAGAAGAAGAAAACAATTTAAATCATAGAAATTTGAAAAAAAAGTCAAAAATGACAAAAATACTGAAAACAAAGGAGTTTATAAGAAGATTAAGCATAATACAAGTGTGATATTTAAAATAATAGAAAAACTACCTAACTTGCTATGAAAATATATGAAATAAATATATATTTGGACTGAAATAACGACATGACAACAAAAAATACAATGTAATGACAGTAAAAAATGGAAAATTAATAATTAAAAAAAAAATAGAGACCTATATCAGTATAAAAATACTAAGAAACTTGCTCTGATGTAATACCTACATAATGCCTCAAATTGCATCCAAATCGGTTTGGTAGTTTCCGAAAAAATTGGGCTCACAATTTTACAGAAAAACATTTCCTGCTATGCTTCTGGTAGTCTATACTAGAATCATAAAATATATCTAAAAATATGCTTTGAGGTAATTTATAATCTACGTAGCGAATAATGAACTGCATTTGAATCTGCCCAGCACCATTTGAGGAAAATGAAAACATATAAACACATAAAAATAACATATACAATTTCTCTCCCCAAACGTATATAGCGTTTCCTTTCTGTTGTGGATACAAATGCTTTTTATTATAAGAAAAAAAATTATAATATGCACTCTTGATTTAAACTCCTTCTTGAAACTGATGCTAGGCACAACCAACTAACTTGTCATCTTATTAGCCACAAGTTCATTTGGAGACCTACATGTTCGGAGGACACATAAAAGTTATAAAGCATTTGCTGAAGCTATTAAAAGTCTAAGAAAATGTTAGTCTTTGTTAAAGTTTATGTTCTGTCCCTACTAATAATCAAGCATCTTGAAGTATTCTTCCAGCGCATTTTGAGCAAAGAGAGTCTTTGGTGGATTGCATTAACTTGTTTCAGATTGCAATAAAGCGAATACACAGGCATGTTCACCGTAGTTCCTACTATGAAAAGTATATCCGTTATCGATACTAATGAGATCTTGGATGTGAAAATCGTATCCAATATCAAATTTGCAAAGGTTTTCTGCCTCTCGCACTTTTAACAGACATGCCATTTGAACTACCATGGAGCACCGTAACCAGCTATGTGATGACTCTGCCGAATACCAGACCGATTCAATAAACCTGGTACATTTTTGTGTTTGAAGAGTCATTGGCTCAATCACTAATACAGGCAAAATTACTTTGTTTATGGCACTGATTCAAAGTTGCTTGTATCGGTCTTCTATCGGATAAAATTTGAAATGTGCTCTCAGGAACTTTACAAAATTGTTCCTTCTCCACCGTTCTACTACGGAACAGAGAGAAGCAATTTGTAGAAATTTTCTTGGAAAGTCCAACTCCACCTAGATTTCACCATTTTGTCTAACTGTCTGCATTCAAACAGATATTGAAGCTTTCTTGAATTGTACATCTTAACACTTCGATTTCAAGCTAATCTACTTGCGATCGTTGCATAGCCTAAGTTTCAATTATTTTAAAGCCTTTCTCATAGTGTGTAAAAGCGAGAGAAACGAAACTAGTCATATTTGTAAGATGTCTGTACAATCTGCTATCAACGAATTTTTTGTTGTTATCAGTACCCTTTTCGAAATCAATAACATCGTGGAGTCTTCGTGGTATATGGTTCTTAATCGGGAATGTGTTCTGTCCACTTTTTTAAATATAAAAAAATTATGCTTCTGTTCACTCTCAATTATGCTCACACCACGCCTTTTTGGGTCTAAAATTATCTGTTTAGGTCTTCAAAGCTGCACACTCATTGCGTCCAGCAGCTCAGAGTCTTTTTCAGAGAATTTCAACATGAAACTCGTCCACACAAACATCTGGAACAGGTTTACTCTGGAATTTACACCTCAGTTGTTATGCTACGTAAAGTGGCTTTCAAGGTTCTTTGGCTGAATACTAATGGTTGTAACGCTCGAGGTCCTAAGTTTTATTGGTCAGCGATTTCCTAGACTTTAAGCAAACACCTTTTTCGGATACTTTTCTATGGCTTTCTAGAGTTTCTCATCACCATGATTAATAACAAATTACCATAGGCATATTCTAATCGCCATATACCAGAGATAATTACCATATCGCAATTTATCATTACCATGACCATCATAATTACCGAATTCGTTATATCTCCTAGGAAACCAGGGTACGATAAAGGCCTTCTTCATCACCGATATCAATTTAGGTACCCCTTTGAGGAGGTATCCTTAAATAATCAAAAATTTAAAAAAAAAATTTTTTTTCAACCTCGTCACTTTTTGCCAGAATTTCGGAGAAGTGCCCAAATATAGGATAGGATATGATAATACAATATGTTCTAAGGTTTCTTTTGGGCTTGTGGTCCCACAGTAGCTACTATACATACTATGCTATTCTATTACCACCTTTTTATTACCATGGCCTTGTATAAAACTATTTAGCAGTAAAATAGCTATGTATAATGTCGATTACTTCCGCTTGAATTTACTTAACTGCAACTTGATCTTGTCTATTCCTGAACGACGCTCTTTTACGACCGATAAAGGTGCAAAGCGATTTATCTTAAGCACATAAGTACTTAAGTATTCCAAGAAATAACCATTAGATTAGAATTTATCTTTATTAGACAATTAACATCTAATGTTTTTCCAATTTATCACTTTACTATTTCCATTTTCTACCGCCTAAAAGAGAGTATTCATGAACAAGTAGGTATTTAAATTAAAAATTTAAAAACCCCCGACATCCGCCATTTTTTGGTGGCGGCCATCTTGGATTTGCATGGTACCTACTATTCTACCGCAAAAAAACCGCATTCAAATCGGTTCACCAGTTTGAGCGCTACGGTGGAACAGACGGACACACACACAAACACACACGTCAAACTTATAACACCCTGTTGTTTTTGTGTCGGGGGTTAAAAATGACTGCATTGTTAGTCCAGCGGTTATTATGTTCGGCTTCGGATCGCGAAGTCCTGGGTTCGATTATCGGGTCGGACCAAAAATAGGTATTGGATTTTTCTATCAAGAATTCTGTGTCAGCTGGGAGTTAGTAGTTGGAGGTAATCCACCCCCATGCCACGGCGATCACGTTTAGCCGTCGTTCCGGGCTAATCACAATACCAGAGGGCCTACTATAATCTTTAATCTAACGATCCAATTCCGATGCTATTCAATATCAGCGCTTAAGGACCGGCACACCTAAATCGGGTTAAACAAGGTCCAGCATTTTAAGTTTTTACAATAGTAAATATTTAAATTTCTAAACATAATAAATATTATGCACTACTCTATAAAATGAAGTATAAGATCATTAAAAAAAATAGTCATAAAGTCTTATATTAATAATAGAAAAAAAATCGAGAAATTCATAGAAAACTTTAAAATAGCGTTGCCGCATTTGAAGTCTCCTGAATTAGTTTGAGACATAAAAACAACAAAAATTGTCTTAAATTAATGGTAAAAGACCAAGGAACACGATAAATAAATTTGTTTTTCAATACAACTTTAAGTTTTTTTGCAATTGGGTAGCAAACATACCACATTTTTATCCACGATTTCTTCATACAAATTACTATGGCGTGCACCGCTGCAAAATTCAACCTATATATTCCCGGAACGCGAAGCTTGCGTTTCAATCGCCCGCGGGCTGTCAAGGTGGAAGGTACGCTCGTCGCTTCAAAAATCCTGTCGCGATCTCTGCTCGTGTACAAACACAAAAACTCGCTGGAGCGGTACCATTGGACAAAAGCACGTGACTAAATACCTACCATGACGAGAAGCTCCGCTGTGAGGGGCTGCTACCTACGTAGTTCGCGCGAGATTATAATATTTTTCTATGAATTAGGATTTTTTTAACCTTTATTTAGTTAACTTCAGTAAATGATAAAATTAAAAAAATGTAAAATATACCAAATTCTTGCACTATGTGTATGTGAAATTCCAAAATTTATTATTTTAGAGAAATTATTTTTTTTCCTGTCAACCCCATAATTTTTGAACTCTAACTTTTGTTATATCTGTATAATTATAGTCAGTCGTCATCATTTCATCAATCATTTTTGATAGCTTTTATCGCCGAAACTATGACTCATAGCCCCATGGTGTTGGTGTTAATTTTTTTTTGACGTGATAAAGTCTTATAAATCGATGAACGCCGGCTGCACGCACGAAAAAGCATGACACTTGAGCCGAGCGTGCAAGCGAGAGCGCGGAACAAGCTATAGAGAGGCACGATCTTCCTAAGTGTTTGGTTTCATCAATGTTTTCTCGTTATGTTGTCACGTAAAATTATCTTCCGTAAACCGATTTTTCAGACAACCAATTTTTTTTTGTGATGTTTGTATGATCGCGTAGTCAGATTTTTGAAAGTTTTTACTTCCAAAACCATGGTCTATAGGTCCCTTAATGTTACTCAACCTTCTTATTTACGTGATGTCTATATTGCTCACGTGGTTAGATTTTTAAAGGCTTATATCTCCGAAACTATAGGGTGCAGCCCAATGTTGTTGGTACTCAAACTTCTTATTTTCGGGATGTCTATGTACTCACATGGTCAGATTTTTTGCCATATTTTAAATTGGTCATATTTTAAAACTTATATCTCCGAAACTATATGGTGCAGCTAAATGACTACACTTCTTATTTTCACGATGTCTATGTGCTCACGTAGTCAGATTTTTAAAAGTTTATATCTCCGAAACTATAGGGTGCAGCCCCATGTTGTTGGTACTCAAACTTCTTATTTTCGCGATATCTATGTGCTCACGTGGTCAGATTTTTAAAATCTTACATATCCGAAACTATAGGGTGCAGCCCCATGTTGTTGGTACTCAAACTTTTTATTTTCGCGATATCTATGTGCTCACGTAGTCAGATTTTTAAAAGCTTATATCTCCGAAACTATAGGGTGCAGCCCCATGTTGTTGGTACTCAAACTTCTTATTTTCGCGATATCTATGTGCTCACATAATCAGATTTTTAAAAGCTTATATCTCCGAAACTATAGGGTGCAGCCCCATGTTGTTGGTACTCAAACTTCTTATTTTCGCGATATCTATGTGCTCACGTGGTCAGATTTTTAAAACCTTACATATCCGAAACTATAGGGTGCAGCCCCATGTTGTTGGTACTCAAACTTTTTATTTTCGCGATATCTATGTGCTTACGTAGTCAGATTTTTAAAAGCTTATATCTCCGAAACTATAGGGTGCAGCCCCATGTTGTTGGTACTCAAACTTCTTATTTTCGCCATATCTATGTACTCACGTGGTCAGATTTTTAAAACATTACATATCCGAAACTATAGGATGCAGCCCCATGTTGTTGGTACTCAAACTTTTTATTTTCGCGATATCTATGTGCTCACGTGGTCAGATTTTTAAAACCTTACATATCCGAAATTATAGGGTGCAGCCCCATGTTGTTGGTACTCAATCTTTTTATTTTCGTGATGTCTGTATGATCGCGTGGTCAGTCGAGATCAACCATTATTTTTGAAAGCTTTTATCTCCAAAACTATGGTCCACAACCCCATGTTGCTTGAAAGTACTTGATACTCAATCTTTAAATTCGTGGAATTATGACGCAGTGTCGAAGAAGCTAGTACTCATAAAAGGCAAAGGCTACCTATAAAATTTCCACTTTAAAAATAAATAAAGATCTGAATTTCATTTACTAAACCATACCTAAATGGCCTAAAGAAATACCTATTTACCTAATACCTAAACCCATAGAAAAAATAGAGTTTACAATCGACGTTTTATGTATTAATGCGCAAAAAATACTTTATGCTAAATTAAAATACCTACACTGCCATCTCATCTCATCATCATCTGCCATAATACGACTTAATCAATACAAATAATTCACGCACACTTCAGTAAATTCACGTTGATCATTGATCATGAAAGTGTGGCAGACATTTCAGTTGCAAAAGCCGTGTCTATTATTTAGATTTTTTTTTAATCTAACGCCTACGCCCATGATGATTAGAAACAAATAGGTTAATAATAATAATATTAACATTTTGTACACGGACGTGAGAGTAAGATACATAAAAAATAATATTAATAAGTCAGTAAAGTAGTAGTAGCTGTTATTTTATTACACGGTAGGTATAATATCGACAAACATCTCGATAATAGATAGCTAAGTATGCCTAGGTGAGGAACTCGCTCGCACATCACCTGCCGTGAATCGAGTGCGCGCACCCGTAGTACCGCTGCTGAATATATCTATGTGTGCGTGCGCCGACGGTGGCTCTGTGTGTAGCGTTATATGCCTAGTTTTGACTACGCGCTCAAGGTATGCGGGCCCTTAAAATAAATCGCATTGAGTTCGTACCATGAAGTATCTTAAAATTAATCGCATTTGAATCGTGTATGATGAATGAATGACCGAGAATTGTCTCTGGTCTGCGGTTGAGTAGAAAAACGTTTGAAAGAGACAACGCTATTGTAACCTCCAATAAGGCTGTCTCTTTCTTGCAAAAACTATACGCTGCGTTTGTCGACGTTGTAAATTTTATTTCGGTAGATACCGTTTTTTTTAGTTTTATGTTAAATCAATATTAAAAGTATGTGACTACATTGTTAGACATTGTGGCTAATTCTGTTGTACACAATCTCTAAACCTAAACTAAAATGACAGGTCTAAATTTATTCCTATCTCTTTCACAGTGCTCACTGCAGAAAAGGATAGCAATAAATTTAGACCTGTCATTTTAGTTTAATTTAGAGAATTGTGTACAACAGAATTGGCCACATTGTAATGTTATTAATCTATAATATAATAAAACTGTAACAGATCCAATTCTGTACATTGAAGATATTTTGAAAATTTTTATTGGAGGGCACTCCATAATCGATACTGAAGCCAAAACTGCAATTTTTTTCATTTTTGTCTGTCTGTCTGTCTGTCTGTCTGTCTGTCTGTCTGTCTGTCTGTCTGTCTGTCTGTATCTTGGCCGCGCATCACGCCGAAACTACTGAATGGATTCGAATGAAACTTGGTACGATTTGAGTTTATACTCCGAGGTAGGACATAGGATACTTTTTATCCCGAAATTCAGCACGGTTCCCTTGGGAGAGGGGATGAAAGTTAAAACGTGTATTTAGCTGTAATTCATTAACGCATAGTTCGATTTAACTAATTCTTTTTTTGTTAGAAAGGTAGTACTTTAAGTATTGTCCCGTAAATATTCCAAGGTCATAGGTTTTTTAGTTCAGAAATGACAGACATTTATTGGGTTCAAATAACTTGGGACCCGGATCTTTGAACATACGGCTTATTTTTAACTGGTGTGCGTTTAAATTTATGTTTGTTGGTCTGTCTATTTGTTCCAGCTAATCTCCGAAATGGCTGGATTGATTTTAATGGAACTTTCAATGTTATAAGGAGTAACTTAGGCTACATTTAGTTTAGGTACATAAAAGAATTATGGGATCCGATCTGATCCTATATAAATGCCTAAATCCATGCGGACGAAGTCGCGGGGATCAGCTAGTCTATAATATAATAAGACTGTAACAGATCCAATTCTGTACATTGAAGATATTTTGAAAATTTTTATTGGAGGGCATTCTATAATCGATACTGAAGCCAAAACTGTAATTTTTTTCATTTTTGTCTGTCTGTCTGTCTGTCTGTCTGTCTGTCTGTCTGTCTGTCTGTCTGTATCTTGGCCGCGCATCACGCTGAAACTACTGAACGGATTTGAATGAAACTTGGTACGATTTGAGTTTATACTCCGAGGTAGGTTATAGGATACTTTTTATCCCGAAATCCAGCATGGTTCCCTTGGGAGAGGGGATGAAAGTTAAAACGTGTATTTAGCTGTAATTCATTAACGCGTTATTCGATTTCACTCATTCTTTTTTTGTTAGAAAGGTAGTACTTTAAGTATTGTCCCGTAAATATTTCAAGGTCATAGGTTTTTTAGTTTAGAAATGACAGGCATTTATTGGGTTCCGATAACTTGGGACCCGGATCTTTGTACGTACGGCGTATTTTAAACTGGCGTGCGTTTAAATTTATGTTTGTCGTTCTGTCTATTTGTTCCAGCTAATCTCCAAAATGGCTGGATCGATTTTAATGGAACTTTCAATGTTATAAGGAGTAACATGCTACATTTAGTTTAGGTATATAAAAGAATTATGGGATCCGATCCGATTCTATATAAAACCTATAAACACGCGAACGAAGTTGCGGGGGTCAGCTAGTTTATAATAAAATTCAGTTGTTGCAGCTTTTTTTATTTAATAAAAATATTATTAAGTGGCATTGAGTCACATAAAATTTTTGAAATTTACGAACGCACCTGTAAATAAAACTTAGGACCCGGATCTTTGAACGTACGGCTTATTTTAAAATGGTGTGCGTTTAAATTTATGTTTGTCGGTCTGTCTATTTGTTCCAGCTAATCTCCGAAACGGCTGGATCGATTTTAATGGAACTTTCAATGGCAGATATGGGATGTTATAAGGAGTAACTTAGGCTACATTTAGTTTAGGTACATAAAAGAATTATGGGATCCGATCCGATCCTATATAAAAACCTATATTTACGCGAACGAAGTTGCGGGGGTTAGCTAGTAAATAAATAATAGTCGTTAAAACTCGCCAACCCGCATTGGAACAGCAGCGTGGCAGGTTTAAACGCTAAATCCCTCAAACCTCTCTCCAAAAGGTAACCGAGGAGACCTGTGCCCAGTTAGATTCGTCGAATCTATCTACTTTAGGTCCTTAAAGGGCTGTAGTGGTGGCGGTGAAAATTCTAAAGCGTACATATTTTTGATCAAACAATCAGAACAGAAAGGCATATTATGTAGCATCGTGCCTATATGTAACGTATTGTATTGTTTGACTTTGAAGCCCTTGTTTGCGCTCGCTACTTGTTAGCAACCCCTTTCAGGCTGACCTTCCATTGCAAGCGAACTCAAAGCGAAACAATATTATTACATAATATGTTTCCATTGTCTATTTCACTACACCACATGTTGTAATTGTATGGAAATCTTTTCTCCACTAGTCTAAAATTCTAATAAGTAGGTGGTTTATAATCATTGTTTTTGATCTGCTAAAATTATGTTTCAATCGGTTTTCAATTTCACTGGTAACGTAATGCGGAAGTAGAGAGTGGAGAATAGTACAGAGACTAAAAATAGAGATAGAAGAAAACAATAAAATAAAACTCTAATGATATCCTTAAGTTTAATAAATAAATAATTATTGTGTTTACTTATTGTTACGAAGCGATGTTGTCAATTATTGCGGCCGGATCAAAGTTACCTTACAGAATAATTGATGAGATAATTTAGGTTCTTATTTTAAATTGGTAGTGATTTTCATGATTACACACCGGCCAGCACGCGGTGTGTCCACAGCTGTTGTTATACCTAACCACCTTCTGTAATTTAGTTTGTATGCCTGGATACTTGTAGGTGTATTTTTGTGATCGATGCTGTATAAATAAAGGCTTTCTACCAGTGCAAATGTGCCATCTATCTATACATACATATAATAAAATCGTAGACTTACCGTGTCTGTACATTAAAGATTTTTGCAAAATAATAACTAGGAGATTTTAGGGATACGTAACGGAACGTAAAAAAGCTATTTTTGAAATTTTTGTCTGTTTGTCTGTATATTTGTGCGCGCATCACACAAACTACTGAATGGATTGAAATGAAACTTGGCATGATTTAAGTTCATACTACGGATTAAATATATGATACCTTTTATCCCGAAATTCAGCACGGCTCCCTTGGGAGAGGGGATGAAAGTCAAAATGTACATCATCATCATCATGATCAACCCATTACCGGCTCACTACAGAGCACGGGTCTCCTCTCAGAGTGAGAAGGGTTTTGGCCATAGTCTACCACGCTGGCCAAGCGGATTGGCAGACTTCACACACCTTTGAGAACGTTATGGAGAACTCTCAGGCATGCAGGATTCCTCACGATGTTTTCCTTCACCGTTAAAGTAAGTGATATTTAAATACTTAAAACGCACATAACTCCAAAAAGTTAGAGGTGCGTCGTGCGTGCCCAGGATCGAACCCACGACCTCCGATTAGAAGTCGGTCGTCCTAACCACTAGGCTAACACAGCTTCAAAATGTACACTTAGCTGTAATTCATTAACGCGTAGTCCGATTTCATTCATTCTTTTTTTGTTAGAATGGAAATACTTTAAAAATTGTTCCGTAAATATTTCAAGGTCATCGGTTTTGTAGTTCAGAAATTACAGTCATCACAATCCTCAGTATTTCATATTTACCTTGGATCCCGGATTGTACGCAGGAACCTTTGAACGTCAGGATTATCATCTGTACATTAAAATTTGTGTTTCCGAGTGTTTGTCATTTTTAAAGTTATGTATATCAATGAAATACGGTATTTGTATTGTCGTTTAAAAATAAAGACTTACGTGTTTCAGGAGTTTTGGAAATTCCACCCCCAAGTGGGTTAAATAGGGGATGAGATTTGTAAGAATCCAAGCGGACGAAGTCGCTGGTATCAGTTAGTATTGTATTTAATTTGAGTACAAGTTTGACAGTTATGCGAGTTACGAAGATATTGCAGGGTATAATGAAAGTATTCCCACGGGATAAAAAACTCAACCAACGCTAGCAAAGTCGCGGGCATTGGCTATTAGGTAGGTACTTGTAGGTAATAAAAATGCCTTACTTAAACTGCTTGATGCTTGAAAGTTGCGGAGCATAGCGGAGTTTGTTTTTCATATAATTACAGTTAAGTAGACAGTCCTCAACTTTACGACTTGAACGTTCTACATACAAGTAACAATTATGAAACGAGCCGGTTAAACAAATAGAGGCGAACCGCGGGAATGAATATTCCGAAACTGCCGCGGAAATACTCACCCGTAAAGCTGATCGCAGATTACAGTCACACCACATGCGCCGATTGTGCCGCAAGAACCAAACGGGCCTATTTCATGCAGGCTTCTATGCAGGCTCTAATGAAAAATCCACAGTCTGTTTATCTGTAGTGACGCGCGTATTACGTAACGCACTCTACAAGGCACGGAGGACGCCGTTCCCTGGGAAAGTCTTTACCTTTCGTCAGGTATCTCCTTGCAATATGTTATTGAAATCGGTTTAGCGGTTTAGACTATAGGCGTGAATTAGTTAATAGGCATTTGTAATACTACCTATAGTATGAATACAATAACAGGTTAACTCAAGTGGTTTATTCTTTCAATTGCTCTATACTTTCAGTGATATCCACAATAATAAATCCCTTTATACGTCTGTGGTTTGTACACACGCACATTATATTTCAACCGTAAATTTTAGCAAAACAATCACGCGAGGCTTACAAGTATGAGTATTATTGTTAAACGTAACGACTCCCAATAAACATAATAATTATCATCCCATTATACCGTGAAAAAAATATTCATTAGCATATACATATTTACTTATACTGAAACACCAAAAATTATGTCCATGGATTTCCAGACTTTCGTGAAAATGTTCTCATTATTCTTAGGGGAACATAATATGCTATTTTCTACTTCATCTCTTCTCTAAATAAAAAAAAATCAAAATGATTAATTTCTTGCAGCCTAAGATGTGGTTCATAAGCTGGGCCTCCACCAAAGAAAAATTGCCAACTTTTGTGTTGTCAACACGATTTTAGACCAGTGGAGACCCAGCTTTATGGTAAGCCGTGTTCGGAAAGCAGATTCTGATATAAAGAGCCGGCAAGAAACTCAACTGTTGCTCTTTTCAAGCATAAAATAAAGTCGTATCCTCGTCTCTCTGTCATCCTTTCTTTCGCATACGACTTCTGGTTACATGTACTTACCTACTTACTTCAATGCCGTTTTCACCAACGGTGCATTTCATGCACCTTATTATTTTTAGAAAATTCTTTGATCATCAGATTTCTTTTCTTTTCAAATAGTAGGTATACTTTTGAATATTACCTAAGTAATCAATTGTACAACTAAGATAAGGAAGTGACGTAATCCTACTAATATTATAAATGTGAAAGTGTGGATGTTTGGATGTTTGGATGTTTAGATGTTTGTATGTTTGGATGTTTGTTACTCAATCACGCCGCAACTACTGAACCGATTTGGCTGAAATTTTGAATGGAGATAGCTTATGCCCTGACTTAAAACATAGGCTACTTTTTATCCCGGAAAAGTATTCCTGTGGGATTAAAATAGATATAATCTTCCAAAAACGTCATAGAGGGCGCTGACTGTTCTTAGGTAAATCACGTTCACATAACACATTATTGCAATAGTTTGCTGTGTTGCATGCATTGGCAACACATAGGCTACTTTTTATCCTGGAAAAAATGCACAGTTCCCATGGGATTTTGAAAAACCCGAAGTCTATATCTACAGCTATATGTAGATTATTATAGCGAACTTCCTTGATAGAAAGTATAAAGGTTGGAAAAGGGAGCGGGAACGGGAACCGGGAATCAACGATTCCCTCGGGATTTGTTCAAAACCGAAATTCACGCGAGCGAAGCTGCGGGCAGAAGCTATCACACATAATCACAATACCAATCCTACTAATCCTACTATCCTACTAATATTATAAATGTGAAAGTATGGATGTTTGGATGTTTGGATGTTTAGATGTTTGGATGTTTGTTACTCAATCACGCCGCAACTACTGAACTGATTTGGCTGAAATTTTGAATGGAGATAGCTTATGCCCTGACTTAAAACATAGGCTACCTTTTATCCCGGAAAAGTATTCCTGTGGGACTAAAATAGATATAGACTTCCAAAAACGCGATAGATGGCGTTGACTGTTCTTAGGTAAATCACGCTCACATAGCACATTATTACAATCGTTGCATGCATCTGTATGCGTATGCACTTTTTATCCTGGAAAAATGCACAGTTCCCACGGGATTTTGATAAAACCGAAATATATATCTACAGCTATAGGTAGATTACTATAGCAAACTTCTTTGAAAGTGGGTATAAAGCTTGGAAAAGGGAGCGGGAACGGGAGTCGGAAATCCACGATTCCCTCGGGATTTGTGAAAAACCAAAATTCACGCGGGCGAAGCCGCGGGCAGAATCTAGTGGTGATAATAATTATTAGCAACAACAGGCTCCGGTGGAGGACGAATTGTCCATACAAACGTAATACGTCTTAGCTAAACTACGAGGGTTAAACGCACATACGCGCCCATAGCAAACTCATCCGGGTAGTATTTTTGTTTTCACCATCTCACATGTACATTGTACATAATATCTCTTCTGTATGTTAAGTATGTTCGGAATAAAGGCCAGAAAAAGGTTGGATGAAGGTTTAGTTTAAAATAATTTAGCAACCCTACTCGGGTCTCGCCCGCGCCGTGGTATCTATTATTTGAAGGGCGAGCGGCAACTCTGAAGCGCCGGGTGGCTCAAATTAAAAAATAATTAGTCTCTCTGGTGAAGTTAATAACCGGAACAAATTTAACACTTTTTTCTTTTAGAATACTTATTTGAATGGATATTTAATTTTTTTAATGTAAAGTGGCTAGAAGAGGCCACACGTTTTTTGAAATAGATTGGAAAAAATTCATTTATGTAATATATACTTAATATTGCTTTTATTTTGCATTTTTTATTTCCGTTTATTTTTGGCAAACTTAATTTCCCTCTTGTTTTTAATTTTTGCCACAAAGCTGGTAATGTATAAGCGGTTTTAAACTCATGTAAAACACAATTTTTACTACAAAACATAGATTAAAATATTATAGGTATACGAGTACCGCGGTATAAGGTTTTTGGCTTTTGCCACAACACAGCAATCGCAATCTAATCAAAGCGCTCTTGTTTTACTGTCATGTTTTTATTTATAGAATTTACAAACGTGCACGAAAAAGCAAAAGGATATAAAGAAATCCGTCCATATTTTCCTTATTTTATTTATATTTATTTTCATATTCTATTCGTCTAAGTATATCTAGTGTATTGCCAGGCTAGGCGCACTTCGCATTACCTACTATGCGCTACAAGTACCTAGCGCGCTCCGGTTGGTCGGGCGGCGAGCCCATTCAATAACACTTGCTTAGTCGGAATTGAATAGAGCTACGCGACAGAAAGAGAGGCAAATAGTAGGTTAAAGTAACGGTGGGTAGTTAGAGCTACTACGACCTGAATGGCACTTTATTGTGTCGTAACAAGAGTCGCTATTTATTTAAATGATTTTACGGAGTGAATCTTCTGTACTTTGTAGGTATTCTGTGCCTATTGCCTAGATTGATGGGCATTGATATTTCCAGTTACGAAAAGATACTAAGAGGTTATAGTATATCTACCATGAAACGACTCGCAAAAGTAACAATAGGTGCATAGCCACAACACGCAAGATTCGGCCGCATCGAGAGCATCAACGAAATATTGATAATAACGAGATAGGCGCTGGCGTCAACTTGGCGTTTTATTGATTTCTAATTGCAAACATCATTTAATATCACGTCGTGCTATCATGCAGCTGCGTGTGACTTTCAAGCAAATAATATACCCATAGGCAATAAATATTTTAACACTGCTTAATACTAACACGTCAAATGTATGACAGAATTGTGTATAAGCCATTATACGGTGGTAATAATACAGTAGATACAGTTAGTACGGTATTACAGCAATATTTATAGTAAGCGCCGTAGCGTGCAAATTCAACGCGTAGCACACAGCGCTACGAATAGGAATAGGTAGTTACATCACAAAAGTCGAGCTGTGCTTGTTAGTGCACGAAAGCTTCGGCTTTATACGTTCATAGCTTTCAATATCAAATCGATTGCTTCAGAAATATGGATTTGTATGAAAATGAAATGCTATTTGAATATCTAAACAGAGGCAGATTTCCAAAGAAGCAGGGCAGTTAAAATATTTATTTAATACGGAACATTACGTACTACGTCATATTTGCGAAGAAAAATGCGTGTTGTGTGTAACTATTAAATTATATTATTATTTACCCGCTAGGTATATACTACCTACTTAATGTTTATTAGTAGTGTGGTTATAAAATAAACTACTAAAATATTTTTTAAAATAAAAATCCATATGTAAGGCCTAGGCCGCACTACGAAATTTATTTATGTCACAGAATTGTGCGAAAAAATTCGCGCGAATAGGTATATTTCGCAGTGCGGCCTAGCTCTTAATGTGGATGCAATTACCTCTGTGGATGGCGGCCAGGCTTAGTTAGAAAACATAAACGCCAGCTTCAATAAATTAAACTGAAATGAACCTGGCACATCTTGAAAGTTTATTATTGAGAAGTAGGTACCCCAGCATTCGGGAAGATCATTAAACAAAATTTTGGGGCATGAAATATTAAAGGTATAAAATACACATGGTAACGTAGAGTGTTGAAATGAGCGAGGTAGGACGAAGTTAAGGGGCTTCCGAGTTTCACTTAACCTTAAAGCCTGCCACACATATCATGTGAGTCACATGGCGCGTCCTTGGGTTTTTGTGTACCTACTCATACAATAAGATATATGTTTTACATACGTACATTTTATATTAGATCGCAGTGATCTAATAATTACTACGCGATAGAAGACAAGTACGAACAGTTTGCTTAGTCTCAGTTTGCACAACACCAAAACTTTACCAAATACTACGTATCGAAACACAATTACTTCAGAGTAAAATTAATCTAAACTGGCTTATTTTAAGGTTTCAGTTCGCCAATACATTCAGTATTCGAAAACACCAGCGCCCCAAGAAATGTTGTAAAATAAATATTCGAAGTATTGAATTACGACTTCAGTATAAGAGTGTTTGGGTTCATTTTTAACCCCCGACGCAAAAACGACGGGGTGTTATAAGTTTGACGTGTCTGTGTGTGTGTGTGTGTGTGTGTGTGTGTGTGTGTGTGTGTGTGTGTGTGTGTGTGTGTGTGTGTGTGTGTGTGTCTGTCTGTTCCCCTGTGGCGCTCAAACGGGTGGACCGATTTGAATGCGGTTTTTTTTGTTTGAAGGTGAATTAGTCGAGAGTGTTCTTAGCTATGTTTGATGAAAATCGGTCCAAGATGGCCGCCGCTACAAAATGGCGGATGATATATTTTTTCACAACTCCCTTGATATGGGTATCAAATGAAAGGGCTTGACTAGTAGAATAGCACTATTGCAAATTCAAGATGGCCGCCGCCACTAAATGGCGAATGTCGGGGGTTTTTTAAATTTTCAATTTACACTTGTGCATTACCTATTACAGTTTTTTGATACGTAATATTTGGTAATGTTTTGGTGTTGTGTAAATTAAGACTAAGCATTCAATTCAGGTAAGTATATACATACATATAATCGCAATAACCCATTGCGAAATAATCGACAGATATAAAAGTACCTGTATGGGGAAGGCTTAGAAGGCTTAAATATACTTCAGTAATAAAATATACAGTTTTTGTGTGGTGATTAGAACCGAGGGGAGCGCACCCTTGCTGGGTTTTAGATGGCGTGTTGATTGTGAAAAATAGAAATTGTTATAGGTACATATAGCGAATGGCTCAAAAAATTCGTAGGGCGAAACGGCTGATTGAGAAATTCTAAGTCGGTACTCGTATTTATTCGGTAGTCACGTATTAAGTAGGTAATATTAATTAATAGTCGCAGTAAAGCTATTCATGTAGGCAAGAGGCCAGAGTCGTTTCTATTTAGATTAGATAAGCTTGAAACTTTTTTCTAATTTACCTACCTAGGATCTTTGTATTTAAAAGTATTAAAGTTATTTAAAACGCATTCAAATTTTATGGAAAATTTTATTATCTACACTGTGTTATAGGATAGCCAAGCAGGCTACGATAGCTTACCTATGAGAACACCGACAACAACAAAATATGTTATTTTGTTTTTTAAAATATATGTAGGTATACTATCAAACTTATAGTTAGTTTCCTTTGTCGTGATAGTGACCACTACATGTAGTTTTGATAATATTGAACAAAGGTACCGTACAGACTTTAGGGCCCCAATCGGTACGAAGTTAAAACGCAATTGTTGTACCGCGGCATCACGACCCTAACCAGTATTAAGTTCGCAGAGGAGGGAGGTCGAACTAAAATGGTGATATGAAATAGTTTCACTGCCAATTATTACAAACTTTTCTCATAAACAGAAATTCAATGGACATTTTCGATGTTATTCCGATTTTGATTAAAACGATCGGAATTTTGATAATATAATATTACGAGCTGCTAACCTATTATTATCGTCGTATTTTCTATATTTATATACTAGCTGATGCCCGAGACATCAACCGCGTGGATTTAGATTTACGAAAATCCAATGGGAAGTCTTTGATTTCCCGAGGTGAAAAGTACCTAGCTTATTTCCATTTCCGGAGTGCAAGCTACGCGCCCCTACGCGGATTAACTCAGCGGTGGGCCGTGAAAATGTATCTAATTAAGTATACCTATTACCTATTTTATCTATACCTGATGTTTTTTCAATATATTTTGTCTCAGAAACATTAAATATTTTGGGGATAAAAGTAGCCCAGACCTCTTCTTGTATAATTTTCTACCTACCTATAAAAGTCTACAACTACGGGACTATAATGTTTGGCAGTTGTGTGTGTATCGGTTCATCAGTTCCCTCATAATTGCCGAACTAGCTCGCTAGCACAGGGCACTGCAAGAAGAGAATTAATTATTAGATTTTGAAAATTGATATTTGAGATTGCTTCACTTTTAGCGTTTTGCATGTTAGAATAGAATACAATAGAATAGAAAAGTTTTTTATTCAAATAAACTTTTACAAGTACTTTTGAATCGTCAATTGAATCTACCACTGGTTCGGCGAATATAAATGATGAAATGACGTGTGACGTCTATGTGACGTCATGGAAAATTCAACATGGCGGTTATGATACATCAATAAAAAATAAAATTGAAACAAATCTGCCTTATTGTTTGGTATCAAATGGAAGTTCTCATTATGTTGATTCTGAAAATGTGTAATTTGTATGTATAAAACTATGAACCGTTAGTGCGCAGTGGAAGTTTCAAGAGTTGAAGTCGATATTTTTTATCGTATGTATCCATTGCTGGCACAACCAAGAAAGAGGGGAATTAGTTATTTACATATGCCATACCTATTATTAAAATAATCTATTTTGCCGTTTTGCGACGGTTGCTCCGATATAAAAAATAAATACCTAGGTTAATCAAGCTCGCCGCTATTTCCAATGAGTTGGCGCGTAAAATGTTCGCTGAAACAACGCTGCGTAAACGCGGTGAATAGAAAGTAAAAGCGACCATTAAATTTTCTATTTGTGGCGCTCGAATGGGGGCCTAATAAAATATACTTACTTATTAACTTTTTACCAATAATGAAAATAGTAAAGATAAGGTACTTAGGTTGCCTCCGGGTAAAACTTTTGATTTAATAATAATCAAAGTTGTGTAACATCGTCATTAGGAAAAAACCGATCAAGTGCGAGTCGCTTTTAGGGTTCCGTAAATAATTATGAACAACATAATATTTAGGATGTAAGAAATATTTAATTTCCGTGCTAGACATTGGAACAAACCGTGAAAAAAAAACCCAAAAAATGTTCGTTTGTTTTGGTCACAGCTTACAAACTACTTTATAAATCGTTGCTTTCAGTATTTGTTGTTTATGTATGTATAATGCAGTATATGGTTTACAATATACCGAAGTTTCATATTCCTAACTGGTTTAGTTTTTGAGATAGCCCCTGTCACAAAAATGGTCTAAAACTGACAAATTTGATGACCCCCGTTTCCTTATTTTTTAAGAAAAAAAAATATATATTCGTACTCTACTCAATTCTGCTCGCGACTTCACTTGCGTGAATTCTTAATCTCATACAAACTTCCATCTCCCATTGTACCAACTTAGGGGTAGTTTTTCCAAAATTCCTTCAACACGTAATTCTTAATTTTTAACCGAAAATCTAAATCTCAATTTTCATAGATATAAGTTGATAAATGACGAAAACGTGACGAGGTCTCATTTAAACTTTCACCCCCTACTTAACCCACTTGCGGATAGAAATTTCAATAATCCTGAAATTCATATTTTTTATTTTTTATGGAAAGCCCAAATACCAATTTTCATGGATGTAACTTGAAAAATGACAGACTTTCATACAAACTTTCATCCCCTATTTAACCCTCTTAGTGGTGGAATTTCCAATAATCCTGTCCTAGTGTACGCCTATATCATAAAAGGAAGCTACTGTGAAAATTTCAAGTTTCTAGCTTCAAGAAGCTTGTCCTGACTGACTGATCATCAACGCACAACCTAAACAACTGAAAGCTACGAACTTGAAATTTTCACAGTAGCTTCCTTTTATGATTTAAGCGCACATTAAGAAAGGATATTTGGAAATTCTACCCCTAAAGGGGTTAAATAGGGGACGAAAGTTTGTATGAAAGTCTGTCATTTATCAAGTTACATCCATGAAAATTGGTATTTGGGCTTTCGATAAAAAATAAAAAATATGAATTTCAGGATTATTGAAATTTCTATCCGCAAGTGGGTTAAGTAGGGGGTGAAAGTTTAAATGAGACCTCGTCACGTTTTCGTCATTTATCAACTTATATCTATGAAAATTGAGATTTAGATTTTCGGTTAAAAATTAAGAATTACGTGTTGAAGGAATTTTGGAAAAACTACCCCTAAGTTGTACAATGGGAGATGGAAGTTTGTATGAGATTAAGAATTCACGCAAGTGAAGTCGCGAGCATCTCAGTAAGTAATGTACCTACAGAGCTGGTTCTGGTCTTAAATTGTAGCAATTTTATTCTACTTTAAAAACGCCCTGAAAAGGTAGTGTCAAGAACTAGTCCTTTTGGGTTATGATCGCCAAAATCTGAAAAAAATCCCAAATTTTCGCGGTTTTTTCGATTTTTGACAAAGTTGCGTTCGTCGCTCGAGGTCACAAACTTGGATTAATCATTGGGCCAACATCATAAACAAGTCTGCAAAAAATCAGAACTACCCGATTTAACGCAAGGTACCCCATACTAGAAAATCCTAAAGTTACTGGACTAATTACCAAATTAAAAAATACGACTGCTCTGCTGCCCCTTTATTTTTATAAATGATAGGTATTTTTTGGGAATCACTGGATATTGAACTATTGTGTTATAAATTATAATATATTTTTGAAATCTACTCATCATTTTCTAGATGATGATTAATTAACTTAATCTGATTTTCGAATTTTTTTTTCAACTTTAGTCTTTAATGTCGCTCTATCAATTTTTTTTTAAATTTAACTAGATCCATCTTTCTTTCCATTTTTCTATATCATCCAGAATAAACTAAGGATTCCAACGATACCTCTCTATCTATCAAAATCGGTCCAGGCGTATAGAAGTTATGGTGGAATATACAAACTCACATACATACGTATGAACCCTGAAAACAATATACCTAATCCTTTTTCAAGCAGTCGTATAAAAATAGTTTCCTAAAAGGATAAGACAAAAAGTGTTCTAGGTTAAAAGATAAAATCAAGCTTACCATGTGTAAGAATATTAATGGTTTCGTTATGGAAATAGAACAGACTGCGTACGCATCCACTCCAGCTTTGCAGCGGTCGGTACCCCGTCAGTACATACGGATTGAACTGCAGATGCTGGGGCATATCTCGCCAGTGGAGCAGCTCGACGCCTTCACCGGCAACGGAAACCTTGGGACTTGCCCCATTCTCTTCTTCCCTGTCTTTTTCCTGCTGCACTTCGTTCAACAGAGGCTGATCTTTATCACAGATGTGCTCCAGAGACTTTTTCCGCTTCTTGGGGCCTTTGCCGTTGATTTCTTGAATTGACATGTCAAACATTTTTGTACTCGTGTCGGACGCGCTCTCAGCGTCTCTCATAATAATAGCGAGGATCTGTGCCGGCGCGGAGATGGAGGCTGCATCTGCGGTTTGGTCCGCGTCCGCATGACTCGGTGTTCGCTTGTTCGGATATCACAGCTACGGGGGTTACATCGGGGAGGTTTCGCGAGGGTTTTCTCTCAGATAAGTTTCCGTTGGGTCTGTTTCCCGGCGTACTTAGTTGGGTTCGCGCGAGGCGGGTGGCGGGTGAGCGCCGCTGTGCCGAGCGAGCCGCGAGGGCGCGCGACTGGCCGGGCTCCACTGCCCCACGGTACAACCCCGCGCAGCCACCCCCTTCACCCCCTTCACCCCCTCGATATTTGCGCACTGCGCAATCCCGATCAGCTGATTCCCGCCAGGCTCTCACTTCTATTCCGTGAAATATATTTCGCTATTTAAAGATTTACCATTCATGTGTAAATGATCATGCCTTCATAAGCCAATGGCCTGCCTAATTGAATATCGATATGCGTTGGAGCGCCGAATGCGTAACATTCAGTATTATAATGTTTCACGGCTTACGCAATGCATATATGTAAGTACTAGGTAGGTGCCTACATTGATCGCGGATATGTAACTTTTACCAAAGTAATAATAAGGTAATACCATTTGTGGTCATGCATGTAAATACTATGTAACATTTCGTATTTGTTCAAGTGTTTAAGCCAAAAAATAACCCAGTGAACTTTATTGTTTTACTAGCTGACCCCCGCGACTTCGTCCACGTGGTTATATAGGTTTTTATATAGGATCGGATTGGATCCCATAATCCTTTTGTGTACCTAAACTAAATGTAGCCTAAGTTATTCAATATAACATCACCTATCTGCCATTGAAAGTTCCATCAAAATCGATCCAGCCGTTTCGGAAATTAGCTGGAACAAATAAACAGATCGACAAACATAACTCTAACGTTAAAACGTACACCAGTTTAAAATAAGCCGTACGTTCAAAGATCCGGGTCCCAAGTTATTTGAACCCAATAAATGTATGTCATTTCTGAACTAAAAAACCTATGACCTTGAAATATTTACGGGACAATACTTAAAGTACTACCTTTCTAACAAAAAAAGAATAAGTTAAATCGAACTACGCGTTATTGAATTAGAGCTAAATACACGTTGTAACTTTCTTCCCCTCTCCCAAGGGAACCGTGATGAATTTCGGAATAAAAAGTATCCTATGTCCTACCTCGGAGTATAAACTCAAATCCTACCAAGTTTCATTTGAATCCATTCAGTAGTTTCGGCGTGATGCGCGGCCAAGATACATACAGACAGACAGACAGACAGACAGACAGACAAAAATGAAAAAAATTGCAGTTTTGGTTTCAGTATCGACTATAGAGTGCCCTCCAATAAAAATTTTCAAAATATCTTCAATGTACAGAATTGGATCTGTTACAGTTTTATTATATTACTAGCTGACATCCGCGACTTCGTCCGCATGGATATAGACTTTTATATAGGATCGGATTGGATCCCATAATCCTTTTTTGTACCTAAACTAAATGTAGCCTAAGTTACTCCTTATAACATCACCTATCTGCCATTGAAAGTTCCATCAAAATCGATCCAGCCATTTCAGAGATTAGTTGGAACAAATAGACACACATAAATTTAAACGCACACCAGTTTAAAATAAGCCGTACGTTCAAAGTTCCGGGTCCCAAGTTATTTGAACCCAATAAATGTCTGTCATTTCTGAACTAAAAAACCTATGACCTTGAAATATTTACGGGACAATACTTAAAGTACTACCTTTCTAACAAAAAAGAATGAGTTAAATCGAACTACGCGTTAATGAATTACAGCTAAATACACGTTTTAACTTTCTTCCCCTCTCCTAAGGGAACCGTGCTGAATTTCGGGATAAAAAGTATCCTATGTCCTACCTCGGAGTATAAACTCAAATAGTACCAAGTTTCATTCGAATCCGTTCAGTAGTTTCGGCGTGATGCGCGGCCAAGATACAGACAGACAGACAGACAGACAGACAGAAAGACAGACAGACAGACAGACAGACAGACAGACAGACAAAAATAAAAAAAATTACAGTTTTGGCTTCAGTATTGATTATAGAGTGCCCTCCAATAAAATTTTTCAAAATATATTCAATGTACAGAATTGGATCTGTTACAGTTTTATTATATTATAGACTAGCTGACCCCCGCGACTTCGTTCGCATGGATATAGGTTTTTATATAGAATCGGATCGGACCCCATAATTATTTTTTGTACCTAAACTAAATGTATCCTAAGTTACTCCTTAACATCACCTATCTGCCATTAAAAGTTCCATCAAAATCTATCCAGCCGTTTCGGAGATTAGCTGGAACAAATAGACAGACCGACAAACATAAATTTAAACGCACACCAGTTTAAAATAAGCCGTACGTTCAAATAGCCGGGCCCCAAGTTATTTGAACCCAATACTGAGGGTTGTAATGTCTGTCATTTCTGAACTAATAAACCCATGACCTTGAAATATTTACGGAACAATACTTAAAGTACTATCTTTCTAACAAAAGAAGAATGAGTTAAATCGAACTACGCGTTAATGAATTACAGCTAAATACATGTTTTAACTTTCTTCCCCTCTCCCAAGGGAACCATACTGAATTTCGGGATAAAAAGTATCCTATGTCCTACCTCGGAGTATAAACTCTAATCGTACCAAGTTTCATTTGAATCCATTCAGTAGTTTCAGCGTGATGCGCGGCCAAGATACAGACAGACAGACAGACAGACAGACAGACAGACAGACAGACAAAAATGAAACAAATTGCAGTTTTGGCTTCAGTATCGATTATAGAGTGCCCTCCAACAAAAATTTTCAAAATATCTTCAATGTACAGAATTGGATCTGTTACAGTTTTATTATATTATAGATAGATAGATAGATAGAAGATGACACAGTAAAACGACGATCTCACCTACTGGTAAGTGATAATAATGCAGTCTAAGATGGAAAGTGAGGAAACCACTATGGAAACGCACCAACCTAAAGGTGTGTGGAAGTTTTAAAGACCCACCCGCGACTTCATCTAAGTACGTGTCAGTGGCGTAACTATACCGATGGGGGCCCGTGGCAAATTAATCAGATGGGGCCCCTTCTGCTCAATATAAAGTGGCTCGTCGTCGTCGTTATCAACCGATCGACGTCCACATGCCACGGTCTTGTGCCGCTTGTATCCAGCGGCTTCCTGCGACTCGCTTGATGTCGTCGGTCCACCTAGTGGGGGATCTACCAACACTGCGCTTCCCGGTGCGAGGTTGCCACTCCAGCACCTTGGGACCCCAACATCACGGTTCTCCGAACTATGTGCCCCGCCCATTGCCACTTCAGTTTCGCAACCCGTTGAGCTATGTCGGTGACTTTGGTTCTTCTACGGATCTCCTCATTTCTGATTTGATCGCGTAGAGAAACTCCGAGCATAGCTCTATCCATCGCTCTCTGAGTGACTCTGAGGTTTGTTATGAGGCCCATAGTTAGCGACCATGTCTCGGATCTGTATATCATCACTGGCAACACGCACTGTTCGAAGACTTTCGTCTTCAGGCATTGAGGAGTTTTGGACGAGAAGACATCGCGAAGCTTCCCGAACGCTGCCCATCCGAGTTGGATTCGGCGGTTGACCTCTTTCTCGAAATTGGACCTACCTAGCTGGACTGTGTGTCCCAGGTATATATTATACTCGTCTACAATTTCGAGCGCCGAGTTCTCAACGATTATCGGGTGAAGCGGGACATGAGTATTTGACATAATTTTCGTCTTACTTATGTTCATTTTTAGGCCCACCTGTTGAGAAACCCTGCTGAGGTCGTTGAGCATTGTATTAATCTTGATCTTCCAGAGACTCTGCCATCATGACTATATCATCGGCAAACTGCAGGTGAGTGATGTACTCGCCGTTGATGTTGATGCCAAGTTCGTTCCAATTCAGAAGCTTAAATACGTCCTCCAATGCTGCGATAAAGAGCTTCGGGGAGATGACGTCTCCCTGTCGCACTCCTTGCTGCAATTGGATTGGTCTTATAGTCTGATCTTGTATACGGACTGACATGGTGGCCTTTTCGTACAAACACTTCAACGCTTGGATATACCGATAGTCGATCCGGCATCTCTGTAGTGGTCTTAATACGTCCCAAGTTTTCACTGAATCAAAGACTTTCTCATAGTCCACAAACGCTAAGCAAAGTGGCTGGTTATTCTCTTCGGTCTTCTGTATAACCTGCCGCAGCGTATGGATGTGGTCTATGGTACTGAAGCCTTTTTGGAACCCAGCCTGTTCGGGAGGCTGGAAGTCGTCGAACCTACGAGGGAGACGATTTGCAATGATCTTCGAGAACATGGCTCAGCAGCGAGATGGGTCTATAATTCTTTAGCAAGGTGTTATCACCCTTTTTGAAGAAAAGAACCACCACGCTCCCGTGCCACGCCTCTGGCGTTATACCCTCGTCGATGATGGAATTGAACAATCGCTGAAAGATCTTAAGAACTGGTTTTCCACTTGCTTTCAGGAGTTCCACTGTAATTCCGTCATCGCCTGGCACCTTGTTGTTCTTCAGTTGTTTGAGAGTTGGTATAGTGTCGGGTCAATTTGGCTCTGGGATCTTTAGCCAAATCTTCAACAGGCTTCTGAATTGAGATGTAGAACTATCCGTAAAAGTTCTCGATCTCTCTCAAGATCTCAGGCTTTGATGAAATGAGACTACCGTTGTCGGTCTTCGCGTCAGCTGGCTCTGTCCGATAGACAGATCTCACGCGAAGACCTTTGAGCCTTTGTTTCGCTCGATTGTATCTTTAATACATTCTGTATTAAAGTAAAGTTACGCAAGTCTCGCGTTTGCGCCTTAGAGATCTGCCTATTAATCTGCCGGTAAGCAAACACATCAGCTGCAGACTGCAGTCTCATTTCTTGCCTCTTATCATTAGCTTGAGAGTCTGATCTGAGAATTTTTTGGTTCTGATTGCACGGTGGGTCTTAAAGTACTTGGACCCAACCGTATGGACAGTTTCCACCAGCCTGTTGTTTAGATCGTCCACAGAGTCGCAATCTGCTAGGCAATCGAATCGGTTCTGCAGTTCGAGCTGAAAGCTTTCGGGATTTTGTATATGAGCACGAGTAGGCCGAAAATAAGCCCAACATCTATGCTCAAATAAGATCACGATAAAGTATTCATTTTATTTTAAAATAAATCATGTAAGTACGTAAAGAAGGTACATAAAACGCTAATAAAATAAGTTCTTTTTCTAGTAACTTTTAATTTAAAGAGCATGGACGAACATTTTGGTTAGTTTATGAACATTTTGTTCTGAAACAAAAAATGTCATGCAATTTTCGTCTTATAGTGCTGCCACACCGCAGTTACAAATGTTAGTAAACATTATTGTTAGTTAACATTTTGTCACAAATGTTAGCAAAGTTTTAAATGTTTTCATGTTCATGAAACATTTTTAACAAATTTTTATTAAACGTTTTGCAACAAGTATAACAAATTATAACATTAACAACATTAACCTGGGCGACTGCGAGACGTGCGGAATGTGCACACTTCAGGAAAGCTTCAAGAAATAAAATTATTTTTTATCTATCTACAATCTACATAGTTATTATATTATAACAAAACTGTCCAATTTTGTCTATTGAAGATCATATTGAATTTTTTTAAAGGGCTCTATATATCTATACTAATATAATAAAGCGGAAGGGTTTGTTTGTTTGTTTGTTTGTTTGTTTGTTTGTTTGTTTGAACGCGCTAATCTCTGGAAGTACCTATTGGATTTGAAAAATTCTTTTTGCATTTGGTTGTCCAACTTTTGGGGCAGGTTATAGGCTATTTAATATCCCTAAAATCTTCCCCTAAGGGGGTAAAATGGGGGTAGAAAGTTTGTATGAAAGTCCTATGTTTTTAAAGTTACAGACCTGAAAATCGGCATTTAGATTATTAGTTTTAAATAATAAAACTCTGTATATTTTATTTTGAAAAATCTTCCCTTAAGGGTGGTAAAATAGGGGATGAAAGTTTTAATGGGAAGTTTTAATTATAATTTTGCTATTATCAACTTGAAATTTGGAAGGTAGTTTAATTCTAGGGCTTAGATATCAGCCTGGAAAATATTTCACGAAAATCCTCCCCTAAGGGGGTAAAATGGGAGCTGGAAGGTTTTGTTTTTGAAGTTACAGATATGAAAATATGATATGAAATTAAAATTTTTAAATGATAAAAACCTGTATAAGTTATTCTGGAAAATCTCCCCTTAAGGGTGGTAAAATAGGGGATGAAATTTTTTATGAAAGTCCTATGTTTTTAAAGTTACAGACCTGAAAATCGGCATTTAGATTACGAGTTTTAAATAATAAAACTCTGTAAATTTTATTTTGAAAAATCTGCTTTAAAATAGGGGATGAAAGTTTTAATGGGAACTAAAAACGATTGCAGCGCCCTCTGGCGGTCTAACTTGAAGCGATCACAGCGCCCTCTGGCGGCCTAAGCCGGAAACTTGAAGCAATAGCAGCGCCCTCTAGCAGCCAAAACTGGAAACTATAACGATCGCAGCGCCCTCTGGCGGCCAAAATTAGAAATTAAAAACGATCTCAGCGCCCTCTGGCGGTCTAAGCCGGAAACTTGGAGCAATAGCAGCGCCCTCTAGCAGCCAAAACTGGAAACTACAAAACGATTGCAGCGCCCTCTTGCGGCCAAAACTGGAAATTAAAACGATCACACTGCCCTCTTGCGGCAAAAACTGGAAACTAAAAAACGATCGCAGCGCCCTCTGGCGGCCTAGGCCAGAAACTTGAAGTGATTGCAGCGCCCTCATGCGGTCAAAACTGGAAACTAAAAATGATCGCAGCGCCCTCTAGCGGCCTAAGCTGGAAACTCGAAGCAATTGCAATGACCTCTGACGGCCACAGGCGGAATCTCGATACGACAGCTGCGCCATCTGGTGGCCGAAGGCAATTAAATAAATACTAAATTAATAACTAAATCAACAAATAAATAACTAAATAAATAAATAAAAGCTATTTAGTTATTAAATAATTATCTACATGTGAAAGTGCGGATATTTGGATGTTTGGATGTTTAGATGTTTGGATGTTTGTTACTCTATAACGTCGCAACTACTGAACAGATTTGGCTGAAATTTTGAATGGAGATAGATAAGGCCCTGACTTAAAACATAGGCAACTTTTTATCCTGAAAAAATCCACAGTTCCCACGGGATTTTGAAAAAACCCAAATCTACAGCTATAGGTAGATCAATATAGCAAACTACCTTGAAAGTAAGTATAAAGATTGGAAAAGGGAGCGGGAACAGGAACCAGAAATCCACGATTCCCTCAGGATATGTGAAAACCCGAAATTCACGCGGGCGAAGCCGCGGGCAACAGCTAGTAATTAATACTGAAGCAAAAACTGTAAACTTTTCACGTTGGCAACTTAAATTAATTGAAGATCATTGATGATAAATTGATGTAATATTAAATGTTAGGATACTCCTGTGCTCGGGGGCCCCTTTCGGCTCGGGGCCCGTGGCATTTTGCCGAAATGCCACCCTGTAGTTACGCCACTGGTACGTGTATTTATGTATGTTATGTATGTTAAAACTCATTTAAGTATTTTGAGAGATAATAAACTGCGGCCGAAGCTACCAAACCTGAGTCAATTTAGAAAATAAATTATCCCGAAATAACCCATCAGCGAATCAAACATGCGACCTCTTATCCTCTCACGGATGAGACAGTGCAAAAGACCAGTCATTTCTGTTTCGTGAGACCAGTCGACACTACGCGGTCATAAATTAACCCAGACAGAAATCTCGAGAAGATAACAATAATTTGTTTAGTTTTCAAGTGTTTCAAGTCATACGGCATGCCATTAAAACCCTTGTTACATACAACGCGTCACGGCAGCGTCGCGACAACAGTTCAACCTCTAGGTGCTCTAGGTACAAGATCTAATACAAAAAAATAAACCGGTCAAGTGCGAGTCAGACTCGCGCACCGAGGGTTCCGTACTCCAGAAGTATAAGTACTTACAATCTGTTTTTCATTAGTTTGTCTTAAAAGGTAAGGTGCTAATTAAGCTAGGCCTCTAAATTGTATGAGCACTCATACAACACAGAGGTCTATCTTAATTGGCTCAACTATGTATGAATAGAATAGAATAGAATAGAATAGAATAGAATAGAATAGAATAGAATAGAATAGAAAAGTTTTTTATTCAAATAAACTTTTACAAGTGCTTTTGAATCGTCGATTGAGTCTACCACAGGTTCGGAATGCAGTTCCAGCCGAGAAGAACCTGCAAGAAACTCGGCGGTTGCTCTTCTTTAAAAATAACATTAGGGTAAAACCCGGATAGATGCCGCAGTTGGATAGATGCCTCAGTGTCAAAAAACCTGACTTCCCAAACTCGCGACTAAAAATTGATAGTTTAAATAAGAAGCGCAGGCCCCCCAAACCTCAGGCCCCTACATACATTTGTATTAAAACAATTTGTTTCGCTTGTGCGTGTGATTATCTCCGCAGCGAACGCGGCAAATCCTTCAAAGTTTTAGAGGCGAGTATTTGCCGTTGTATAACTTTTGAAGTAGTAGAAGATTCTGTTATATTTTTTATTATATCAATACACTGGTTTAATAAGTGTACACCTAAGTGTAAATAATCGCTCTTTAGTTTTTAGTTTATTTAATAAATAAAAGGGCATCTATCCATATCAAAAAGGATAGTTGCCTCGATTTTTCGAGGTATAGGTGCCCTTAGAGGCATCTATCCCCCAATATACCTGTAGATATATCAAGTATTTTTTAATATTTTTAATGTTCTTTTATATTTTTATTTCTTTTTTTCAATAAATTCCTGATAGTTTTAATATACTTCGGGGCATCTATCTCTTTCAGCCCGATCTGTCCAGTGGTTTGAGCTGTGCGTTGATAGATCAGTCAGGCAGTCAGTCAGTCAGTCACCTTTTCCTTTTATATATTTAGATAATAAAAACTTATGAAACTATGTATTTTGCTTATTTTTTTCATAGGGCATCTATCCTTTTTAATATTTTCATAGTGGGGCATCTATCCACACAGGTAGGCATCTATCCCCAAAAAAAAGGGTCTGCGAAAAGTTAAATTCTGCAAAATCTGTAATCGTTAGGACAACAAAGACAAGTCATAATGGAACCCAAAAGATTAAACTAGCTATATTCATAAATATTATTTGTGATAAATTAATATTTTAAAAGTTATGAGGCCATTTCAAAAAGTGGGGCGTCTATCCGGGTTTTACCCTATAACAATTATTATTATTAATGTACATGATTGAAATGCCGTCTCGCGCATTGCTGGAACGAGTTAAATCCAAGCTTTTTTATCGTTTATATAATCTTCAGTTGTATAATAAGCTTTTTTTATGAGCATACTTTAATAAAGTTCTTAAACTTGTGTAAAGGCAAGTCTAAGACATATTTTTTATTCAGATAAACTTTTACAAGTGCTTTTGAATCGACAAATGAATCTACCACTGGTTCGGAATGGTGTAATATGTATGTATATGTATAATGAATATATAATGGTGTAATATGTATAATGAAATATGTATGGGGGCACCCTTTAATTTCCAACTTTTTTTAGTTTTTGGAATTTTTCCTTTATGCTGTAAGACCTGGCTTTTTGCCAAATTTCGTAATTCTAGGTCAACTGGAACTACCATTTAGGTTTTCGACCCAAAAAATATAGGGTACCTACTTCCGGTTGACCTAGATTTGTCAATTTTGTTCAAAAGCAAGGTCTCACAGATCACGTAAAGAAAAATTCCGAAAAATAAAAAAAGTTGAAAATTAAGGTAAATTTTGGTACTTACAAGTTTTCGTGAAAATCTAAATTCGCCCATATCTTTTTATTGTGTGGACTCAGGACCTTAATTTTTATACACCTAATAGGGACCATAGACTTTAGTATCTGGTATAAATTTCAACTTGCTAGGTCCATCCGTTCCTGGCGGGGTCGCAGTTGTAAGCCACAAGCGTTCCTGTGGCCCTGCCCCCTTGCGGCGAGGCGGAATTTCCGGAGAGGTTTTAGTGGGTATTTTAAAAGGACGGGGCCGTCATGCCCCGGCGAGTCCCACATCCCCGGCCGGTCCCTCGGCCGGCCGGGATGCGTAAATGCATTTCCTCTTCGATAACAAAAAAAAGGTCCATCCGTTCCTGAGAAAATCGGTGGTGACACACGGACAGACGGACAAGAAAGTGATCTTATAAGGGTTCCTTTTTTACCTTTTGAGGTACGGAACTCTAAAAATTAATACTTCACAACTAATCACACTAATATTATAAAGGCGAAAGTTACAATAGTTGCATGAATCTGTATGCGTTCGCACTTTTTATCCTGGGAAAATTCACAGTTCCCACGGATTTTGAAAAAATTGAAATCTATAGCTACAGCTATAGGTAGATTACTATAGCAAACTTCCTTGAAAGTAGGTATAAAGGTTGGAAAAGGGAGCGGGACGGGAATCGGAAATCCACGATTCCCTCGGGATTTGTGAAAAACCAAAATTCACGCGGGCGAAGCCGGGGGCAGAAGCTAGTAGTTTTATATGCGAAAGTGAGTTTGTTTGTTTGTTACGCTGTCGTTTCTTAGGGTTCCGTACCCAAAGGGTAAAAACGGAGCCCTATTAATGTCACTCGGCTGTCTGTCCGTCTGTCCGCCGGTCACAGGTCTCTAGCTCGCAGACGAAATGAGTTACAAACCTGAAATTTTGGTATTTGGTGTAAAATGTTGACCCAAAATCAAATATTGAATTAAAAATTGAATTAAATTATTTTTCAGGGGGGCTCCCATACATGAGAAAGGAGCCGAAAAAAATTTTTTTTTTTCTTACCCTAGCTTGTGGGGTATCATTGTTTAGAGCTCATTGAGTAGAGTACGAATATATATTTTTTTAATTTTTTGCTTAAACAGTAAGGAAATGGGGGGTCATCAAAATTGTCAGTTTTAGACCATTTTTGTGACGGGGGCTATCTAAAAAACTAAACTAGTTAGGAATATGATATTTCGGTATATTATGTACTATATGCTCTATTTGTACAACAAATACTGAAAACAACGATTCATAAAATAGTTTATAAGCTGTGACCAAAACAAACGAGCTTATTTTGCGTTTTTCTTTCACGGTTTCTTGCGATGTCTAACTCGGAAATTAAATATTTCTTAGACCCAAAATATTATATTGTTCATAATTATGTACGGAACCCTGAAAGAGCGAGGCCCGACTCGCACTTGGCTGATTTTTTAGGTTTTACTGTCGGATGTTAGTTATGTATCTCAGTTATCCGCCTTCATTGTACATTAAATATCTATAAAGCGTTATTTACCGCTTTTGGTAACGTTACTTTCATTTGACAGTAATAACGTTAATATTAAATATAGATCAACCAGAATCTCATGAAAAATAGGGAAATGAAATTCCAAGGTTAGCAACACTACGGCTGCCCTAGCGATAAACAAAGTAACTGTCATTTTTTGTGAAATTGACTTTTTGCATTAACAAAAGTTTTATGTCGAGTAGTTTTTTACCACAGTTTAATATTTCAAACAACTTGAACCGTTTACTGAAATTTAAATTGCCCAAACAAAGTAACTGCACTCACTAACCCGGAATATAAATGCAAAAACCAAGTAAACAACAAGCACAACACAAAAACAAAGTAATTGGATGTTGATTACTTTGTTTTTGTATTTAAAATGGAGTTGCTTGATTTTTCGTTTCGTGAAACAATCCCAGGTAAGGTGTTCTGAATGTAATTACTTTGTTTATCACTAGGGCAGCCGAGTTTACCTAGTGTTGCTTACTACAAAATTTAATTTCCCTATTTTTCATGAGATTCTGGTCGATCTATAACAGTTTGACTAAACGGACGTTTGCTACGTTGCTACGTTTTACCTATAATAGTAATTGTGGCTAATTTTGTTGTACCTACACGTAACACAATCTCTAAATGTAAACTAAAATGACAGGGCTAAATATATTCCTATCTCTTTCACAATGCTCCCTGCAGAAAAAGGATAGCACTATTTTTAAACTTGTCAATTTAATTAAGTTTAGAGATTGTCGTACAACAGAATTAGCCACATTGTTAGTGAATTGAGAAATAATGGTAATTTATGCTTCTGAGGTGTAAAAATCCTTAAACGGGGTCTAATGAGCTACGTAATACGGAGTGAAAAAATGAAAGAATAGAAAATAATTATAATTGCGCACCAGTTATTAACGTTTTAAAATAACTGTAAAATAACAGTATCTTAATAACGTTACTATCACTACAACGCAATGTAATGTTTAAAATGTTGGTAAAAATTAACACGATAAAAGGGTAATTTTACGTACAAAATTAACGTTATTTAATTAGTATAATCGTTAATTAGCGCTGTAAAATATTAAATAAATAAATATAGCCACTTAATACCAAAAAAAATTGATTATTTATAAAGTCGGTTTATAAACGATAATTATTTTACGTAAAACAAAGAGGACAGATCCGTCACAAGCCGAACGCTTAGGCCGATCGAGCCTCTCCATCGCTTGTTCCGCACTCTCGCTTGCACGCTCGGCTCAGGCGGAACGTGATAATGAGTCATGCTTTTTGTGCGTGCAGCCGGCGTTCATCACTTTACTTATATGACGTTGTAACGTCAAAAAGTGTTGTTTTAATGTTCATAAACGAAAATTTATTTCTTCATATTGGCCAATATTATTTTGTGTATAGCGGCAAAACTGTTTCTGCTTCCGGCGTAACGTCCATTTTATTTTATAAATTTTGTATTAAATGTCATTAACATTAATAATTTAATTATCATGGGGATTAATTTACGTACAATATGAAAAAAAAACTAAATATTTATTACTAATCGTTATACAGTTTTTCGAAATAATATTTTTTATTTATCTTCATTTATTATTTTATCTTGACAGGAAGCTAGTTTTGGCGAATTTTACGCTAAAACAGTAGTACCAACAATCAGATATTGGCTGTCTCGCATTTGGATCGATGTTCGGGCCTTTATTGCGAAGAAGTATTCTTCAGGGTTCTGCATCGCGAACTTGGAATTGTTTAGCAAATTTTACTCAACTACTGTGGTGTAAATTGAAATATATAAGTGAATTGAGGGTAAGTGAAAGTGTAAAAATAGATCTTTTTATCTTTGGCCTAAGTAGGGCTTCGTTGATCCGTAGAAAGAACATGGCGTCAGCATGTAAATAACTTAGCGACATCTAGTATTGGCAGCATGGGATATTTTGTTATTAATTATTCGTATTTCTTTGAGAATGTTTTCAAAACAAACACAAAATTTAGAATGTTCGAGACTTTATCTGATATGCGTTTTAATATTACACTATGTTTCATACCTATTAGAAAACTTACAGCTGTCTCGATACATAGCTAGAGTATCCCCACTATGTTTTCAAGCTGTAATAAGATGCGTATCAACATTTTACTGATTAGAATGTATGGTTTTCACAGGATCTTAATTACTCAAAAGACCTTAAATATATTAATGTACTATGATACTAATTCTGTTGTACACAATCTCAACTAAGTAGTAAATTGACAGGTTTAAATATAGTGGTATCCTTTTCAAAATGGTCCCTGCGCAAAAGGACAGCAATATATTGAGAGTTCTTTATTTATTTTAGTGATTAGGCTCACACAGCCGGAATGATTCAGAATCTGAAATTTTCAGATTCTGAATTCCGGCAGTGTGAGGCCGGCCTCAGACACATTTTGTTAGATCAATCTGAAAAAATCAGAATGTGTGTGGGGAACAGTGAAATTGTATGCATTTCTGGGTTTTCTGAATTCCGGCAAGCATTCCGGCTGTGTGAGGCCGGCCTTATGTAAAACAGAATAGGTACCATTGTATGGTTCAAAGTGTTCATTACTTTTCATAGGGTTTAACTATTGATACCTATGTTATGGGTCTAATGTTTAAATTATTATTAATTATTTATCTTAAATATCTGTATTTGTCTAATTAGATGCATGGGGGTTAAAAGTTATAACTTATACTTAACACAATATTGACCAATTATTTCTGGTCTAAAAAGTTTAATGTTTTTCAGCTTTTACTGCTTGGATACGAGTTTTGGTATCCTTTTCATGGTAAGTGGAGGTACAAGCAGTACACTCTGATTTTACTTAAATATATTGTGGTTACAGATAAAGATAATACTGCATGATGCATAGAATGGTACTGCTTTAACACAACGTTAATACTTCTGCATAATGCCAATCTATTAGTGTCATTTTTGTATGCGAAACAAGTCATTTTACTAAAAATCATGAGTATTATTAGCTAGCTAACTCCTCCCAGGTTCCTTCATTATTAATAATATATTTTTATTAATATAAATTTCAATAGAAGTTTTTTAGAATATCCATTACTTAAAGTGCTTTAAAACAAACATTTTCATACTTACTTATCACTAGTGTCACATACAATGAAACAGTCTTCTCAAGCTGATGATCATCAGATCATCAGCTTGAGCTGGAGAAAACTATAAAGGTGGCACTCTTAAAAGGATCATATATCATCATCATATATGATGATGATATATGATGATATGATGATGATGATGATGATGATAAGAGTTTTGAGTATTCTGTGGTGATAGATTTCACAAATAGGTCCATGAGTAGCATCATAGTTAAGAATTCAAAACTGCTAATAACAGCCTCTTGACAGGCATGAATTCACATAAAAGGTGGATCGTTATATTTGTAGAAATGCTTTCATCATGTTTTCTTTATTTTAGGTAGACACTTGGTCACACATTGTGGCTAATTCTGTTGTACACAATCTCTAAACCTAAACTAAAATGACAGGTCTAAATCTATTGCTATCCTTTTCCGCAATGAGCACTGTGAAAGAGATAGCAATAAATTTAGACCTGTCATTTTAGTTTAGGTTTAGAGATTGTGTACAACATAATTGGCCACATTATGTACACAATCGTGAGTTTGAATGAATAGGTATTATTGATTAAAGTAAAAGTAGGTAATTTTTTGTGAAATTTTCAGTCACTGCTTTGAATGCCCAACAGTGACATAATAGAACACATGTAATATGAATTGAATTGGATGGTGAATACTCACTGTTAATTTAATTGTAAATTGAAACAGTTCAAATATAAAACTGGCTTTGTTGACCTTGTCGTCAAGGTTCCATAAAAATACAGTGTTTTTTATAATTCTCAAGATTATAATTTAATATGCCTGACTCTGGTTTACCTACTAACTTAACCAAGTACCTATCTATTTAATTGCTAAATCAATTTTTCCATTAATTACTTGAAATTGAATTAAAAGCTTGGATAGTGTTGATAACACTAGAACTTTGATAAGCATGATGTTAGTAAACTTAAATAAAGTATGTTATTTAAAAAAAATTTACAATACTAAAATATTCAAAGTATGTACATACACTTTCTATGGACATTTATAAAATTGTGATTAATATTAGTTGCTACTACCCTGGCTCTTTGTTTTTCCTGGAGTCTTTTCCGCAAGACGGGCCAACCAGTCCGCAAGAATTTCAGGAATGTTGCTGGGGAGCTAATGTAGGTTTTCTTTTATTCAATATACTATTTGCGGGCTAGGCATGTAGCATTGAGAGCTGACAGTAATGCCTAAAATGGAAACATTAATTTTCTGAAAATCCTTTCATATTCTATATGATATACTTCTCAATAGCTGTACATAGATAAGCCAATCAGTCAGTTTCTCCTTTTACATAAATAAATATGAATACATAATTATAAAGGATATCACCAAAACATTGGCGGCAATCTTTGTATTGTCATGCTTATCTTTATCAATACCTACTTACAATATAGATTGGCATTTTGTAAATATGCTTTGTAAGACCACAAGACTGCAGATACAAACAAATTACATTCAAAGACACATCAATTTCATTTCTCCAACCACAATAATTACATGTTGATAAACCATCTTTCTCTTGGGGTTTTCCAGTGTTAAATTACTGTTAGTCTCACATCATATGAATAACTTAAATCTATATTTTATGTAATCAATCTTTCTGTTCTTCATATTATGCCATTTCACCAATTTATGTTAAATATAGAGCCATATTTTTATCAAGTCAAAGATCATAAATGGTGTACATTGTAAATTTCAACACATGCATTTCAGCTTTTTAACTCATAGGGGTGGTTTTTAATCATATTTAGCTCCAATTACTGGCAATTACCTTTTCTATTCAAAAGCCTATAGGTGATATTTCTTTAAAACGCATGTTAGCCTAAGCTATGCAATAAATTGAAAACTGGTAAAAGTTATTATACATATTTGTAGATTTAATGCAAATAAGACACAGTATAAAACATCAGATTATTTAAATGAACTTTATTTTGCTCATTATTTGTTTACCATTCGATGTTTGCAATGCTAATTGAGGTGAAAGCTAAATGCATTGTGAATTGATTACAATTGATATATAAATCTATCTACATTAATAATTATTATTGTTAGAATAAAACTCTATTTTTTGAATGAAAAAGTAATAAATACATAAAATATTTTTATCTATATGATAGTTAACATGGCATGTTAGATACTTAGTAGGTATAGATCGACCAGAATCTCATGAAAAATAGGGAAATGAAATTCCAAGGCTAGCAACACTACGGCTGCCCTAGCGATAAACAAAGTAAGTAACTGTCATTTTTTGTGAAATTGACTTTTTGCATTAACAAAAGTTTTATGTCGAGTAACTAGTTTTTTTACCACAGTTTAATATTTCAAATAACTTGAACCGTTTACTGAAATTTGAATTGCCCAAACAAAGTATCTGCACTCACTAACCCGGAATATAAATGCAAAAACCAAGTAAACAACACGCACAACACAAAAACAAAGTAATTGGATGTTGATTACTTTGTTTTTGTATTTAAAATGCAGTTGCTTGATTTTTCGTTTCGTGAAACGATCCCAGGTAAGGTGTTCTGAATGTAATTACTTTGTTTATCACTAGGGCAGCCGAGTTAACCTAGTGTTGCTTACTACAAAATTTAATTTCCCTATTTTTCATGAGATTCTGGTCGATCTATAATCATATTGTTTCAAATTAAATTATTTGTAAATTCAACGAAAAATACTTAAGTAGATATAACACAAAATGATTTAAAACTAATTATCATGTAACATAGAGTATGTAAAATAATTATCATATAACTTCGTGCTACTGAGTCTTATTTTTAAGCTGAACATTGTGGCTAATTCTGTTGTATACAATCTCTAAACCTAAACTAAAATGACAGGTCTAAATCTTTGCCTATCTCTTTTACAATGATACCTGCGGAAAAGGATAGCACTATTTTTTAAACCTGTCAATTTAGTTTAGTTTAGAGATTGTGTACAACAGAATTGGCCACATTGTGCATATCTAGGTGCATATAATTCTACTGAGTGGCAAGGTTATAAGGCTGTTGGTTTTATATTTTTTATAATTTGTTGTACAAAATTATTAAAATATTTCATTTCAAATAATGTTTGAAATACTTGAGCTTCGAAATTGTATGTAAAAAATTGGTTAATTCTTATTCATTGTCTCAACTGATAGACGTCTTCTGCTGGACATAGGTCTCATGCAAAATGACGACCACTACAGAACACGATCTTGTGCCACTTGTATCCAGCGGCTGTCAGCGAATCACTTGTAATTTTCCCTCCACCTAGAGGTGGATGGATTCCCAATGATGCTTTAAATTCGCCTTATTCTGCTTATAAATACAAGTACATTAAATTAGTTGACTTAAAATTGTACAAATTGAAGTTTGTTATTATGTTTAACAATGTTCTTACTTCTTTCTCAGAATATTAATAACTTCATGAATTCTCATCTGCCTATAAAGATCTTATAGATTAGTAGCATTACTTACAATGACAAAATAATGTTTGTGGAGGGCTGAGACAAAATCCAGCATTCACACAAGAAAACTAGTGTAAGTAGGTATGTACATAAAAAATGTATGGTTATGATGCTGTAATAGAGATTTTGAGACTGCTTTATCTTGATGCTTTCTTCTTGTGTGTGGAAAAGTGGAAAACGGATTTTGCTTCAGTGCTCTGAGTGTCCTTACACTTACTGTGATAGTAGTTCTAGATTGACTGTGTATAGGGCGCCAATGTTTTCAAGTTAATATTGTAACTCCAGAGTTATTTTATCTGCATAATTTGTTTAGAGATGTCAAAACAATGTATCAAGATAAGTATAGGAATGTTAAACTGCAACTTTCTATTTCTATCTTGCCCACTTACATTCTGTCTTGTCAGAAAATGGTGGTTTATATTCAGTATCTTGATAGCATTATACACGGACATATTAATACAACAGATATGTACCCCAAAACTCATGTCATGCTGGTCATCTTGAAAAGTTGCACTAGGAATATTCTTGTAATAATTTTCTTGAATTAAACCAAATATTGAACTAATGTTCACAATTAACAGCAACAAATGTGCTCTTGCTTGCCTGTCCGCCTAACATGATTCCATTGCCATTTGGGATGTAAAGCAATCATTGAATTTATTTCAAGGATTGTTTACGTTTTTGGCTAACATTAATCAGCCATGTTCATGGTACATAACGGGGTATAATTTATTTTGGAGATGGACATCGTTGATATTATTATAAAATCTAAGATATGCATTTGCAAAAATTTTCATCAATAGAAATATTTAACAGCCAAAAAAGAACTCAAAGTATTTTTTAATTAAAACAAAGTATTTAAAGCAGTCTTCTTGAAGATCATTTTTCCACCTATAACGACACTATTTTTATGCTTACTTTAGTGACGCGTTTTTATTTAAAAGTTTAAATTGAAGACTTCCATAAACGAATTGCTATTATAACTTGTCAATCATCCTGTCTAGACTCTTGACAGATGAATTTGGACTGCAATTCAAGAAACTGTAAAGTATCTTAGATTTTTATCATCAAAGATGGACTTCCGTGTACTGATATATTATGTATAATAACATTATTATAATATGACATAACGGTTCCGCAGATGCCGCGCACCCGTAGGAAGCACTACGCGTCTCACTCGCGCTCGCGCTCGCGCTCGTACGAGGCGAAGCGCCGCCGCCTCGACGACGGCTCCCGGGAGCAGTCGTACAGGAAGCGCAGCCGCTCCAGGCCGGAACGTGAAAGGTAAGGACTTCTTGTTAGTTTCTTGACTTAGTTTTATTTTGCTGATTTATTTCATTACAGATCATTGTGAAGACCATGTATTTTTTCGTGCAGACAGCCGCAATTTTTCAATTTTTTTTAGTATAGAGATAAACATAAAAGCAAAGTATGTTGCGTAAGTTATTAATTAGTAAACTGTGCATGGTTTAAAGCCTGTAGTTAAATATCGAAAGTTGACTGAAACTCTCGAGTTGCTCTGCCGTGGTGTAACTAAATCGCTGTTACCTAGTTCCTCTTAAGGAACTAGGTAACGGCGTTTTAGTTATACGGCAGTCAGCTGTTAGTTACCATTATATTTAGTTTTTGACTACCAGAAGTACCAAAGTGGCTTATTTTTGGTAGTTGAATTAAAATTACGCTTCTGTATAACTTTATTCTGTCGCCACACAAAAAACCTGCAGTTTTCTTTGTTTATTGTCATAGTTAATTGCGAAATTCTGCGGAGTAGTTAAAAAACTATGTATTTTTATATCCTGTTGAGAGCTGTGCGAGTTGTGGCTAACGCCATCTATCGACATACGTTGACATTAGTTGACGTCAGCAAGGTTTTCGTCCCGAGAATCTCGAAAACTGAGCTCGTGGTTTGTATGTTTGTTCAGCAAGTCACCACTAGATGGCGTGATATCGTCGCCTTACTTACTCAACCTCGTATCTAAAAATTTAACTTTTTTTTTTTTTTTTTTACAAATAAAATCTACAAGCCCTGTTTCATAATGCAACAAAATCTTATACCAATCAGATAATTAAGTTAGCGGCAATAGACGATACAATTTTCTCGTATCTTGTTGACTTCATTTCAATAACCTGCAGAAGCTCGTAACTTATGCGAGTTTTCAGTCCTAAGCTCTCTGCAGTAAAGTCTATTTTTGAGTACCAATAAAGTGAGATACGAGGTTGCCGCTCTTATTTCAGAGAAGTCAGAAGTAATTGTAAGTTGACAAAAGTTGTAGGTTTCGTTGGTTTTTGTTTTGAAAATCTATAATATAAAGAGGCTTTTCCTGACTGACTGACTGACTGACTGATCATCAACGCACAGCCTAAACCACTGAAGCTAGAAACTTGAAATTTTCACAGTAGCTTCCTTTTATGACGTAGGCGCACACTAGGATTATAAGATAGAATTATTGCGAATTCCACCCCTAAGAGGGTTAAGGGGGTGAAAGTTTGTATGAAAGTCCGTCATTTTTCAAGTTATATCCATGAAAATTGGTATTTAGGTTTTCGGTTAAAAATAACGAATTACGTGTTTGAGAAATTTTGGAAAAACTACCCCCAAGTGGGTTAAAATGGGGGATGAATGTTTGTATGAAAGTCCGTCATTTTTAAAATTATATCAATGAGAATCGGTATTTGTATTGTCGATTAAAAATAAAGAATTACATGTTTTTGGAATTTCGGAAATTCTACCCCCAAGTGGTTTAAATAGGGGATGAGATTTATAAGAATCCAAGTGGACGAAGTCGCTGGCATCTGCTAGTCAAATATATTTTGTAATAGAGTATTATTTTGGAAGATAGGTACCAAGGTACCTATGCACTCTAACTGGTAAGTCAATAATGCTTCAATATCTGTTTATTGACGTATTTTGATGTACCTACTGTTGTGTTGGTTATTTAACTACTATGGACCTTTCTCATTATGTTCTAAGATAGGTAGGTATAGATTGTATTCCTTCCAAAGATTTAAAAGTGTTCATGTTTATAGGTACTTTATAATATTGTTAATTTATTCGGATAGTCTTAAAAATATTATCAACTACTTAACTTAACAACAGTAGATACCCTGGCTATTCTATAACACTAATTGAATTTGCTTTTAATTTTAAAATGTAATGGTAAATTCATCGATGAGTGGAAATTCTTACCACAACGCATGAACCACCAAAGTTCATTTGATGTAGGGAAAATGTACAATGAAGCACTACCAATAACTACATAAAAGAAAATTCGATGATCTGCAATCAATCAAGCAACTAATCCCAAGGGACTATCATGGGTTCTATGATAATCTACGTTACGAATAATTGTTTTTTTAATCCTTAGAATCCAAGGTTTTATAATTAAATTTCATTCTTATTATAAGAGTTTTAATTCAGCAACCTCGTAACTCAAAGTTTGAGTTACTACTTTACTCAGTACTTGTAAAACAGCAAACTCGTATCTGCAAAATTAATCAAAAGTTGCATTAAAATCATTCATAATTATTTGATAACTACTTACAGAATGCGTATTGATATTATACACATAATATATACTTCCAAATAATAACAGAAAATCGTAAAAAAATATTATACAGTTTTTTGTCATTTCCCAAAACCTTACAAAATGCAGATACGAGGTTGAGAAAGTAAGGCGACGATATGTTACAATTTTTATTGAAAATAAGTTTTAAATCAAGCACCGCATTTGCATTTCCCAGTATAACTTCCAAGAGATATTGAAAATAACACGCGGCTTTCATTCTTTCTGCTGAATAAAATTAATCAAATCTGAACTTTATAGGGGAATCGACATTGACATAAACTATGAGGATTACTTTTGGCAATCTATACAAATAAATAACATTGAAGTGTCTGACTGTGACTTCGGATTATTAAGCATAAAAGATTATTTGAACAATATCATAACCCAAGCACGTTTTTAAAATTTTTGTACGTCAGTCACTCTGTTTGTTCGAAATGGATAAAATATGATACTTTCACAGGTAAATAGAGATAGTAAGGAGGACTTCATATCTGGGGAATATTTAGGTTTCCTGTGTAAACATAAAAAAACAACAATAACTAGTTATAGGTACGTTATAAATTATAAGTAATTAATTAATACATTTTCACGACCTAACCGCTGAACCCATCTTGTTAAAATTTGGCACAGAGACAGTTTTCATCCCGGGAAATCCAACAGTTCCCGCGGGGTTTTTTTAAAAAACTATATCCACGCGAAAGAATTCGCGAGCATCATCTTCACTATCATCATCGACTAGTAAAAACTAACTTTCGATTGCTACATGTTGAAGAAATCGTAAAATTATTTATTAATGTGAAAACATTTAGGTTACTCAGTAATTGTGTTAACTGCAATGGCTTGTGTTATTGTCCGAGTTTCACTGTTCAAAACATTTTTACTGTCGATCATTAATTTTAAGGAGAAAACTCGTAACGTTGCAATCAGTTTGATCGACATTGGATGTTATATATTGTGCTCATATTTTCTTCAGCCGTCTGGTTCATATGATGCAAGCTAAGGTACGATTTCATATCCGAGGCCTGCTGTAGAAACTTAAAAATAAATAAATCTGTAAATCGCGTCTCTACTCTTTTTAATATTTTTATTTAAGCCTACTAGATTAGACATAATTATTAAATTATTTCACTCATCCTTAACATTGACATTACAATTTAAAGAGAGTTGAGCCTTCATGCACCATTTTTGATAGTGTACTTATAAAATTACAATTAATTTATATTCACGTGCCACAGATTATATTTTTATTGGACCAATATTAGTGTGATCTTTCTGGTAGAGGCAATAAAATAAGTAACTATGATCGCTTTAAAGAAAAATAAATAACAAGGAACAAATATTCTTTATTTTTCTTGCAGGGGAAGTCTCTTTACCCTTTGAGAGGAAGAAGTCTGTAGTTAGCTTTTCAACTCGTATTTACTAAAAATTACATTTTTATTAAGGGCGGTATTACCTCTTGAATATAATATCTGACCTAATGGATTTTTATGTTTGCCTAGTTTGTCTGAAAAATTTATGCGCTGGCCAAAACGTACTTTAATGATAAAATATTTGACCATGTCGGTGGGCAAGCGATAAATAAGCAATTTTCCACATGCCGCCATATTGAACTGTGCAATGCCAAGATGGCCACTTTTTGTTGGCGCGAAAGACGTGCCAATCAATTATTATGATATTGATTAAGTGGCTCTCGTGAAATTGGAACCTCTCAGTATGGTGTTGTTGCCACAATTTGTTTAACCGACTTCAAAGAAGGAAGAGGTTCAGAGTACTGTAATCGGAAATTCCACGTTACTTTTTTAACCGACTTCTAAAAAGGAGATTCTGTATTCGATCTGTATATCTATGTATGTATGTATGTACATATGTTCCGATTATTTATTTATGTATATAAAAGTGTGTAGTGCCGTTTCATAAAATTCAGTTTAAATCTGATGAAGATCTTCAAATATAACAAACCACTCGCAATTAGATCAGTAATATATATGTACATAGATATTTAATAGAAAACGACCAGTATAAGACATACTTACTAAAGTCAGTTTTACTTTTTGAAAGATATGATTGAATGCAGCCGTGGCATAGCGTGCCTAGGACATAAACGGATGAACTTTTTATCTGTTTTATAAACTTCCTTATTGTTGAGAATATAACTTGGTGCTTTAATTTTATCGCGTTTTTTTATGTAATTTTAGGTCCGCTCCGGTTTTGAAATCGTCGATATTTTTACCCTTATAAGGGAATATCAGACGCGAGGCAAGTGACCTTTTGTAAATTAACCTATTGTAAATCGAATATCGTAATGTATGTCGTTTTGTTGTACGTATACAATTTTTTAATCGCTGAGTAGGATTTATATTTTTCAGCCATGTTTGCCATGAAAATGTAAATAAGTAAAATGGTCTAAGATCCCGCTGTACAACGACCTTCACCGAGATGTTTATTTGATGAAACCTATTTTATATTTAATTTAACATGTCAATAAATATATTGCATATGGGTTGCCTAACAAATTTCAGTCCAGGATATGATTAATTAATAAATAAATAAAAAATATTTTTTTTTTAACATTTCACCGGTTTGATTATTATTATACAAATTCTATACCAATCGAAAGTATGATGCCCATAGAATATGCTCTCATTAGAATATAGTCACAACTCTCGGGTAGCCAGGTGTAAACCGGTAAATCGATACTAGCATTTTGCACCGGTCTGATTATTGAATTAAAATTAAATGAAAATAAAGATGATTTCATTATGAATTTGTCTAATTAATCAAACCAGTGAAATGTTTAAAAAACATTTTTTTTTTTTCAATTATTAATTAATCATATCCTGGACTGGAATTTGTTAGGCAACCCATATGCAATATATTTATTGACGTATTAAATTAAATATAAAATACGTTTCATCAAATAAGCATCTCGGTGAAGGTCGTTGTATGGCGGGATCCTATACTAAAAGTAATAGTACTGTATTGTATATATTATGCCACCAACACTACGGCCTTTTTACGTCCCACCGCTGGGCACAGGCCTCCTGTCTCATAGGAGAGAGGGATTTAGAGCTTAAACCCGCCGCGCTGCTTCAACGCGGGTTGGACGATTTTAACGACTATTGTCACATAATATTAATATATGTACACATGATAGTGATAATAATAGGGACTGACTGCTTAACGTGCTCTCCGAGGCACGGGGCACTCAGAATTTCTTGATAAAAACCCAATTCCTAACAATAATTTGCTCGACCCGGGAATCGAACTCGAGGCAGTCAATATATTAAACACCTATGCGAAATTAACAGATACCAATTACCATACATAAATCTACGGTGCTGTAGAATATTACAAAACTGTTTACAATAGTATGACCTTGGCCTTATCTCACTTCACACGATTATTAGTACATTTTTTTCACTTAATTTTTTTGATCCATATAACTTAATCTCGACCTTCCTTGTCCGCGCTACCCTTTTACTTTGCCCTCAATTACACCGATATTTAACCGAAATGCTTTACCTTGTATGTGTCTTTACTTTTTTATGTGTAACTTTTGTTTTCTTTCCGAATGTTTTATAGCTTAAACATTAACACATATCTACATGCGACTGGGAGAGTTGGTGGTAAGTGAATTTCTGCCAGAAACCATGTATTTTCTATGATCAATAACCAATTTAACAATGAACTTACTTTTGATTAGATCTGTATGAAAACGCCATTGCGCTCTTGGAAAATGGAAAAAAATTGCAAAAATTTTAAGTTAGCCCGCCACATCGGCCCACTTGCACAGTGACAGAAAAATAAGGGTGCCTATGCACTGAAGCGGAGCGGAATCTTGTATGGCGGGCCAATCAGATCATGGAAAGATGACGCATCACGTCATTTCTTAAAAACGTGATTGGTCCTCTGTACCTACGCTCCACTTCAGTTGACTGGCACCCTTTTAGGTTGCAATACATAGAAAAAAATATAGCAACACAAAAATTCACGCATAAATCGACATTTACGCAAATTCTAATTGATCACTTGATTTTTTTTTTCTTTAAGAAGCGGGACCGCACTGCAAAAATTATTCGCGCGAATTTTATTCGCGCGGTTTATATTCCGCATTTTAATATATTTTTCTCGCGAATTTTAAATCGCATGTGCGTATAGCTCATACATTCCCATATGTCACAGAATTTTGCGAAAAAATTCGCGCGAATAAATTTCGCAGTGCGGCCTAGGCCTTATTGGTCAATATAATTATTACAATTTTTTTAAATACTATTTCGGCCATCCTCAAGGAAATTTTACGATCAATTTGCTCGACTGAATTTGCTGTTGCGGTGAAGCCTGTTCCCCGTTCCATACCTTTGTTAAAAGTACCTATCTTTCGACTTCATGAATCACGGCAATTAGGACTTGACTTTTACTACTTATTAGGTACTTAACTACTTGCCTAGTAAATACTAAAAAGGTATAAAAGTCCCAGCTTCATGTATAATCAAATGTTAAGAGGGCCTTAAAACCTTTAATTTATTTTCCTGACGTCTTATTTAAATTATCACGATAGGTAAGTATCTAGTGAATTGGTAACTTTAATTTAATTAATAGCACGATCGATGTAAACATATTATTTTAAATTATTACTTTAAATCCATACTTCCATACTAATATTATAAATGCGAAAGTAACTGTCTGTCTGTGTGTTACGCTTTTAAGCTTAAACCTCAGAACCGATTTTGAGGTTTGGGTACAGAGATAGACTAGAGCTTGAAAAAAGACATGGGCTACTTTCTATCCCGGAAAATCATAGAGTTCCCGCAAAATTAAAAAAAATTTAAATCCACGCGAACAATGTTGCGAGCATAGTTTTTTATATGTATATTATTTAATTATTATTGTTGTTATGAACATGGGCGTCCCTATATTAATGTTTCTATTTCTGTAATTGAAACAGTCACGAACATTTATTTTGTGATATTCGTAAACCTAAAATTAACCTATCACTGTAATGTCTATGTCCATTATTGTCATTTAATTGGTAAACAATTCTTTGGAAAATAATAGGGATTAACCCAGGGAAGATTGACTTAAGGAAAAGCTTTAAATAGCCATATTTAACCATACCTAATAAACAACAAATATTTCCTGTTCGTGTTACTATTTTATGTGTAATAACATATAATATTCAATTCATGATATTATAATTAATTAATTACCTAAAACCTATGAAATCAAAACATGGGAAAATTATTTTTCTTAATTTTTTCGATTGTAAAATACAAGGTCAGTAATTTATTGCTTAAAATTTTACAACTGATCACTTTTTAAATAGCAATTCATTTAAGAAATACCTGGAAGTGAGGTAATGGTATTGTAATAATTAAAACAGCTTAAAACTCACGCTTGAGAAGAGAACACAACCCATAACAATCTCAGCGGGTATTCTTTTTATCATCACCATTTCACAGTATCATTTAAAAAATTAAAACTATTTGAGCCAAGGTATTTCTTATTTAAAAAAATCTACATTAAGGCCTAGGCCGCACTGCGAAATTGTACTGGAACTGGAAATGTATGAAGCTGCACGCACATGCGATTTAAAATTCGCGAGAAAAATATATTAAAATGCGGAATATGAATTTTCGCAGTGCGGCCCCGCTCTAAGGACTTTTCAATAACCTTACGTTATAGAAAAACTTTGAACTTGTTGAAATACATCTTCAAAAAATAAAATCAGCCAAGTGCGAGTCGGGCCTCGCTCTTTCAGGGCTTTTCCGTACATAATTATGAACAATATAATATTTTGGGTCTAAGAAATATTTAATTTCCGAGCTAGACATCGCAACAAACCGTGAAAGAAAAACCCAAAAAAATGTTCGTTTATTTTTGGTCACAGCTTATAAACTATTTAATATATCGTTGTTTTCAGTATTTGTTGTTTAAATAGAGCATATAGTACATAATATACTGAAATATCATATTCCCAACTAGTTTAGTTTTTGAGATAGCCCCCGTCACAAAAATGGTCTAAAACTGACAACTTTGATGGCCTCCCATTCCCTTATTTTTTGAGATAAAAATTTAAAAAATATATATTTGTACTCTACTTAATGAGCTCTAAACAATGATACCCCACAAGCTAGGGTAAAGAAAAAATTTTTTTTTCCGGCTCCTTTTTCATGTATGGGAGCACCCCTGAAAAATAATTTAATTCAATTTCTAATTCAATATTTGATTTTGGGTTAACGTTTTACACTAAATACCAAAATTTCAGGTTTGTAACTCATTTCGTCTGCGAGCTAGAGACCTGTGACCGGCGGACAGACGGACAGACAGACAGACAGACAGACAGCCGAGTGACATTAATAGGGCTCCGTTTTTTACCCTTCGGGTACGGAACCCTAAAAAACTGGTAACTATTTTTGAAAAAAGACGTCAGTCACCCAGATTATCTGTGATTCTTTGGTGGCTACAAAACTGAATGCCATGCTCAAGTATATGTTTGCATAAAACTACTTTAACTTTTGTAACAAATAAAAAAACGATTCGATTAAAAATCTATCTATAAAATGAATCCCTATTTTCCTTGGTCACAGCATCACGCGTGAACAGCTGAACCGATTTTGACGAAATTTGGTATAGAGGTAAATTAAATCTTAGAGAAGGACATAGGCTACTTTTTATCGCGGAAAATTATAGAGTTCTCGAGGGATTCTTAAAAACGCGGACCAAGTCGTGAGGATCAGCTAGTAATAAATAAATACAAGGGCTTTTTGTGTTCGCAGTAGTTTGGACAGATACACGTTAAACTGTACGACATCGTTCTCTGAAACACAGTCGATAAAAAGTGCTCTTTTTACTAACCAAATGTAATTAGACCTTAAACGAAGACGGTGTTTTTGTGAAAAACACGCCGAGCCGCTTGTAGCGTTACATATTTGGCTAGCTTATTACAGCTCAAGCCGTGCCTAATTTAATATGGTAATTGAACCGCATTATTCCTTGTCGAATGTCTGTCAATATGACATGCCGGTATAATCCACTTTGTTCATCGAGCAACCCGGCTAGGAGTAGACTACTTCTTTCGTGTGATGATTAATTTCAATAGAAAAAAAACAGATGTCAAGAAAAGGCGTGAAGCTTTTTATAAAACCACTCAGCCGGAGTTTATGATTTATGTGGTCCTTTCTTCACAAATCGCTATTCGTGCAAATAGGTCAGCAATTCTCTTATAAATCCGCGGTGGTAAAATTTTTAATAATATTTTATTATACCCCGAGTGCGCTCGACTGGATATAAAACTTAAGTCTTACTTGTAGTCTACAAGCATTTCCTAAGGTCTATCATTTAACTACACTACTACAGACCTACAGTATAAAGAAGCGATTTCTGAGGCACTGCGTGGTGCAGGAGTGACACACTTAACTTTTCAGTCAACTTTAAGACCCTCTTGCCACGCAACCGTCAAACATTCCGAAACTAATCGTCTTTTTTCCATACTGCTTCACTATTTCAGGAACAGTCTCAGTTGGTGAATCTAAAGATTAGTATACAATTTGATTTTGCAGAGTTTTACCGTTAATTGGCATAAGTTTCGAAGAAACGCACTGACAAAATGCATAGATATTATAATCCGCTCCTAGCATATATTAAAATGAACACGTCAACAATTCACGCGCACTTTGTTTTTACCAACTGACCCAATGGTCCGGTAATATCTACTACCCTGTCGAGCAGTAGGTTCGTGTTGCTCTTTGACTTTGTATATAACTAGTACATAAAACACGAGTTCGTTTGTTTATTGCATGGCGTTACGTAATCATTGTGTATAACCTACCAGTTTTTAGTCGGCCGGTCGATCTTAGAAGTTCAATGTTTTTGGGTGCACGTGTGTGACCGCTTGTATTAATTAGTCTATATTACGCTTGACTAGATACGTACCTACTCGTGTCAGGTCTGACAAGAACTTCCTTACCGCGTAATGAGCAATCCGCACACGTGCAAGCTTATCTCAAAGCTTTTTTGTTCAAACTACTAGACTCTGGAGCGTGCTTTGGCTTACTCATCCTGTCGCGGTCCATTTATTTATCCAGAGTTTGCTTTATATTCTTAACCCATATTTGTCATCTCTTTGTAGCGTATCGGTTGAAACACGTGTTTCACTTGCCTTCAGCGCATTTTTAGCTATTCTTTACAAATCGCACGCCGCAGAAATGAAATATTGGGAAGCTGATTGCGGTCTGCAAGGAAATAGACCACGAGAAAAATGCCCAACCCGGTGGTCAGAGCAACTTGAGGAAACTGGCGCGTTTACCTTTTACGATGGTACGATTTACATTATGGTCAAATACAGGACCCGGTGAAAAGACATCATTTACCCCAGCCAGCATCACCCCGATCATATCTCATTGAGACAGATATCTGTATCTGATGAGTCTGTGAGTTGAGAGAGATATTTGTGATCTTTTAGGACCGACTACCTAGTCATGTAGTCGGTCGGACTCAGGTGTCTTAGATTTGTTTTAGACCATGTTTAAAGAAGTACCTAGATATAAATTGCATTTTTCCACAGAAGGTTTATTGAGCAAGTTTTGCTTGGTGCTTATTTCCGCAAATTTTAACAGAAGCTCGTTTAAATAGAGACACATAAAATTCTGTTACTCGTGTTTTTTTTCTTCGTGTTACTCCTTTAGACACAGATTTTTTTAGGATTTGTTCAAATATTTTTCACGCGCAGTGATGTATTGGTATAATAGCAAATCTTCGCACTTAGACTTGCACACTTAGAAATAGAGACACAATTAATTAAAAAAAAAATAGTCATCGTGCCTACCCTACTCTTTCAAGCTTAAGATCCCAAATCTTCCCAATGAGACTAATCGAACTTTTTCAAGCTTGAGATCCCAAATCTTCCCAATGAGACTTATCGAACTTTTTCAAGCTTGAGATCCCAAATCTTCCCAATGAGACTAATCGAACTTTTTCAAGCTTGAGATCCCAAATCTTCCCAATGAGACTTATCGAACTTTTTCAAGCTTGAGATCCCAAATCTTCCCAATGAGACTTATCGAACTTTTTCAAGCTTGAGATCCCAAATCTTCCCAATGAGACTTATCGAACTTTTTCAAGCTTGAGATCCCAAATCTTCCCAAATGAGACTTATCGAACTTTTTCGTGTAGATTGAACAAAACATAGTCCTCTTTCTGGTGCAATCGGGTAACAAGAAGTTAAAACATTGGTTGTGCGTTGTAGGTAGCTCGTTTAGGTGCCGTCAAGGTTTACAATATAAGGTTTCTTCGAGCCAGCACCTAGTGTAAGCTTACCGTCGCGTTTAATTGCGCAAATCTACGGCTTCTTGATGACTTTGGCTCTTTCAAAGGCTTGATGAAATTTAAGTCCCAACATTTTTTGTTTCGTTTTTTTTTTCAACAGAATCCGCTTTCCGAACCGGTGAAAGAGTCTTGACTTGTCATAAGAGCCACAAGTTGGCATGCATGAAAATAATTTTGATCCTACTAATAATATTATAAATAAGAAAGTGTGGATGTTTGGATGTTTAGATGTTTGTATGTTTGTTACTCAATCGCGCCGCAACTACTGAACCGATTTGGCTGAAATTTTGAATGGAGATAGATTACGCCCTGACTTAAAACATAGGCTAACTTTTTATCCCGAAAAATCAAAGAGTTTCTATGGGATTTTGTAAAAAACCGAAATCTATAGCTACAGCTATAGGTACAGATTACTATAGCAAACTTCCTTGAAAGTAGGTACAAAGGTTGGAAAAGGGAGCGGGACCGGGAACCGGAAATCCACGATTCCCTCAGGATTTGTGCAAAATCGAAATTCACGCGGGCGAAGCCGCGGGCATTTTCTAGTATAGAATAAAAATATAGAGTTGCTAGTTGATGGGTGTGATTTCGTTGTCATTTAGGTTATTTTAGAAATTCCGTGGGAACTCTTTGATATCCTGGGATAAAAATAAAATCCTAAATCCCTCTCCAGCATAATCGCCAATTTTAGTCAAAATCTGTTCAGCGATTGAGACATAAAAGGATATAAACAAACTGAAAAAAAAAATATATACATATTTGCATTTATTAATTTAGTCTAATTTAGTAAAAGTAGGTGTATGGAGTATTTATGGAAATTGACATCTTCTAGTTGGGTTGATCTACATACTATACTATACGTGTCTACTTGTATAACATACATGACTGACTGACTGTCTCACTTGACGATAGATGCCTAAAGCAGGTTTTTGTCACGTAAATGACTATGATGTGACTTATATAAAAATAAAAGTTAACGAACTGATCAAGGTAGACAATTCACCATATAATTAGCACCGTAAATACAAGGCGGCCGGTACATTACTATAGGTTGATTCTCACAAAGGGCCGACGCAAATAATTGCGACTGCGCCGCAAATTTGCACGTTACGTACGTGACGTGTTGATAATGTGCTCTGTTCGAAGATATCTAAAGGGTATAGAGTGACTATTGCGGGCACTTTGAACCAACATTTTTTTTATCTTTTGGATATTGGAAAGCGTACAATGAGTACGTTGATTCGTCTTACAGTATGCTTAGTCTCACTTTTCACAGCTCGTAAACTTTATTAAATACTACTTACTGATCGAAACACAATGACTTCAGAGTGAAATGGACTTAAACTGGCTTATTTTAAGGTTTGAGTTCGCCAATACATTCAGCATTCGCATACAGCCAGCGCCCCAAGCAGAAATTTTGTAAAATATATATTCGAAGCATTGAATTCCGACTTTAAAATAAGAGTCCTTGGGTTCGTTTTGCATTACATATTACAATTTTTCGATTTGGTACGAGTATTTGGTAAAGTTTTGGAGGTGCGCAAACTCAGAATAAATATACAGAACATACTTTTGCTGTACCAAAATAAGTACAATCAATATTTTTTTCTTTTGCGAATGCCTGCCATTTGAAACCAGTCAAGACATAGGAAGACGGAAGGATCCGTTTTTCGACGTATTAGATACATTAATTATTGTAGCTTTGTCTCCTCTGTCATTAATAATATAACGTTTAAATATCCCTCCCTGGCTCAGTTTAATTGCCTGTTTTGAGTATGACTCAAGGATACCGAAAGTCTTAACTGTAAATTATAACAATCATCCGCTGCACCTAAAACGCGCACGAATTTTTGTGTAAATAATATTCATTTATTTAATTTGAGCAAACCAGGTTGTTTATTTATCGAGTTTGAGTGAAGTCGTATATGGCTTTTCAAAGCGTGAAGAAAAGGTGTACAAACAATAAAGCCCTGAATTGCCGAACGCACAAACGTACGAAATCTCTCGGAACCAAAGGTTAAAACGCGTCATTTCCCTGCCTTCATGTCTTCAGCGTTACAATATCCTTAGCTAATTTAGGCATATCTCACGTCGAAGACAACATGAAGATAAAATAAAGCTACAGAAAAGTTAGTACTTAGTAGTTGGGCATAGGCCTGAGGAGGCACAGATTTTCGACTAGGCGAAGTTTAAGAAAACGGCGTTCTATTCTTCTATGACCCTGGTCGTATGGCCTGTGACAGAACTCATACCGAGGACATTATCTAAATATATAAAAAGCAAAGGTGACCGACTGACTGATCTATCAACGCACAGCTCATACCATTGGACGGTTCGAGCTGTTTGGCATGCAGATAGCCATTGTGACGTGTAGGCATCCACTAAGAAAGGATTTTTGAAAATTCAACCGCTAAGGGTGTTACATAGGGGATGGAAGTTTCTATGAGATTTATATGAATCCACGCGGATGAAATCGCGGGCATCAGCTAGTGAAACAATATTTCTCCAGTCACAATAACCATGATCCTCAGTGAGGAAACTCAAATTAGGAACCGAATGAACAGAGAGAAAGAGACTTGCCCATATGTATATGGCTTTTCTTATCACTGGCGTATGGACTATATTGTTTCACGTGGGTATTTACACTTGACAGTGTGATACGTGCTGATACGTTTATTGTCTCATGCGTTTCGCAATTCTTGTATGCCAAGGACCGGCGGAAGGTCACCCGCTAAAACGGTAATCTTAATGTTATCTCGGTACATGTAACGTTTGGAATTTCGCTAACTGGCCTCACAAATCACGTCATCGCCACGAATTCGTTTCCAACTGCAAGGGATCGCATTTGCATACAATAACAACAGTCAGACTACATGATACGGTACAAACGACAAAGTCGGTCTGGTTTTTTTTTTATTAGATGACAGGTTAGCCTTTGACTGCGAAATCATCTGGGTATTAATTAGTAACGATTCAGTCTAAAATGGGGGTAGGTTACGTTGGAAAGGGGCAGGGCAGCTTAATAAAACCCTTTCTGAGCAGCACTAGCTTAATCGCTTGGTGGCACGTTTTTGCCGGTGGGGTGTTAGACAGCAACGAACGAAGTCTACCGGACTAAAATAACAATTTAGAATTTATTAATTCCTATGTAGCCCTTGCTAGGATTCGATCCCGGGACCTCGTACTTTTAAGTCACCGCTTACTACTGCGCCTTGGAGGTCGTCAAATCCATATTGGATTCATTTCATCGTGTATGAGAGGGATAATGAGGATTTCATGCATTTTAAAATTATCTTATCTCGTGGAAGATATTGTGATGTTTGGAATCTTACCAACTGGACTCGCGAGTCGAGAAGACGCGCACGAATTCATAACTAACTGCAAAGGTTCGCATACAAAAAATAGGGCTTGGAATACACAGCAGTCCGGTCCGGTTCCATACAAGTTTTAGAGTAATTATTGTGCCTTTCAATTTATTTATAAACTAGACTGAAGACTTCATTCAGAGAAGCCACCGTTTCATAAATCGAATGTGCGATCTGATCATTCAGAGCTTCTAATATAATGTCTTCATTAAGTGAAAAAAGTGCATTCCATATTAATTAATATGTAACTATTCAGTCTTTCTTATTAACGATACATTTGGGGTCATCCATACAAATCGATAGATTTAGCCAATATTAGTGACTTTGTTCCCTTAAAACACGCAAAACACTCGGGACCTTCTTCGGTTGCAAATATTGATGGAGATAATGTCTGGTATACTAGTTGTTTCAACCAATAGAATAGAATTGAATTGAAAAGTTTTTTATTCAAATAAACTGGACATCCACTGTAGGTCGTTCCACAAGCCACGTTCTCGTGTTTAACAGTACCCAGCGATTCGCTTTTGAGGTCGTTTGACCACTTATTGGGGGTATCCCAACGCTGAGTTGTTTATCGCGGGATTATTATAGCACTGATGCTGAAAACTTCACGAAACAAATATAAAGTTCGTAAACTAAAACCCGACTACGCTTAATAATTTAATAATAATTTAGTGTGCGAAAACGCGGGGCAAGCCACTAGTAGCGCCATCTGTTATGTCTATCCGAATTACTTATTTAATAATCTAGAAACCCGTGCGAAGGTCACTTCTTAACTTTTTTCGTAAATAAAATGTAGCCTATGTCACCCGGACCATAACAACGAATCAATAGACACCTCATTCATCAAAATCGCTACGGTGGTACACACAGAATCTCATACAAAAAATCGGCCACATACATACATATAACATACATAGACTGCTAAAATCATAACCCTTCCTTTTGGCTTTGCCGTACTCGGGTAAAAAATCTTTAAATGTATGCAAACCGGATCGCGTTTCGTGTAGTCCGAACCTAAAACAGGTATTTGTGTGTTCCGGTTAGTATTTGCACGCAAAGGGCCCGTGTGTGCTCTACAGCGGTACACGCCGACATGTTTTTGTTTAGTATTTTACCCGTACCCGTATACAACTAACTGCATATTAATTTGCATGACGGCTATCTTCATTAAAAACTTTCATTTCGGCGACATGTTTACTTTACTTTCACTGTTTATCGAAAGTTTTATTTCCCACACACGAAACACTAGTAATAGGCGGTAAAGTGGGTACGTCGCGTAGATTTTTGTCAAGGATTCATGTGTACTGTCTTTTCTATGAGGCATTTCCCAGCAGTGGGATAAGGCTGATTGCATATCTAGAATACATTTCTTTGAAGTGTTTGGTGCGTACTGGCGATGTCATTCGTGTTTTGACTAGGTACTGAACTTTAAAACATGCTTATACATATGCAATTAGTTGCTAAAGAAAATTAAGTTTTTCCTGGATTGAAGTAAATACGAAACGATCTTTTCTCGTATAAAGGTGCAATTAGTGCTTTTTACGTAGCTTTTTAAACACAGGTGACAAAATAGAGGCGCGTCGGGCGCGCGGGTCGGCCGAGGGGGAGGGAGGCGTTGTTCTTGACACAGTAAAACTAGAAGTGCAGTAGGTGCAGCCGACCCACGCCGCCGGAGCTTTTTGCAAGCTGCAAACCACAGAGTACTTTGTCTATATATGAAATAGAGACCGAACTCTATGCCTAAAATTGGAAATGCATCGCTAGCGCCTCTGGATTCGACATTTGAAACTAACGTTGAATCTATACATACCTACTTATATAAATGCGTAGGTACAGTACCTACATATATACATATATATTATATATTCTATACGTACCTACTACGTATCCTGATTAATTTATGAAATAAAACAACGTTATTTCAAAAAGTTATTTATTTTTTCTATGCATTAACTAAGCAGTAGTAATTTATCTATAATACACTAATCATTAACTATAAAGAATACAAAGAGTCCTGTCTTAAGTCTTATCTCTTAACACAAGTCTTTTCTCAGTTGCACGAATATCACTGTAATAAACTTAACCGGAGGAACTAAAGCTCAAATCAACGACCAGTTCACACAACAATTTAGAATTTAATCCAAAAAATATCTACGATAACCAAAATGGCACGTTGGCAGACATTTTGAATTTTCTTGACATTTTTCAGTGATCACGTGCTAATCACGTGGTGGTCACTCGTCAGTGTCTAAGTGTTGCCTGATTTAAAGAAATAATACCTACTAATTAAGACTTAAGTATAAGAATAAGATTTTAAAAACAGCTTAAATAAAATTCTAAGAAAAAATTATTGATAACATTAATATTTACTTCATTTTACTAGTTTTTCTTAATTATAATTATTTAAAAACTAATTATACTCTGATTTTAATTCCGTTGAATTCTGACGTTTCTTAATATTAGCAGAGATAAAACTGTTCCCACAAAAAAGATAATAAATTCAAAACTTACATATAAATAAAAATCAATTGCCTCATGTAGACATATGGCAAATGCCTGATAGATACTTCAGGTAGGTACTTTAGCTTGGGGTAAAATCGAACTTCATGTGTTAACCCTGTTTTTCATACAAATAACTCTAGAATAATTCATTCTATTTTTAAATGGCAACTGTCAGAATTCCACCGAATTAAAAATCAGACTTTGTTTACTTTTTTAAAGTTATAGATCGACCAGAATCTCATGAAAAATAGGGAAATTAAATTTTGTAGTAAGCAACACTAGGTTAACTCGGCTGCCCTAGTGATAAACAAAGTAATTACATTCAGAACACCTTACGTGGGATCGTTTCACGAAACGAAAAATCAAGCAACTGCATTTTAAATACAAAAACAAAGTAATCAACATCCAATTACTTTGTTTTTGTGTTGTGCTTGTTGTTTACTTGGTTTTTGCATTTATATTCCGGGTTAGTGAGTGCCAAGGGCGTCGCCAGCCGATGGCCAAGGGGGGGGGGGGGCAATTTGATGATATTATAATATGGGAAAAGTACAAAGTATTGTTGGTACAGTCCAAAGCTTTTGAAGCTAGTTACGAGCTCTTAATTTATTTTTGAATTAGAATTTTTCATTGACCTCGTTTCCATTTACGCCAGGTTTAATTTAGATACTTAATGCAAAATATAGCATATCTATATTTTTCAAATCTCTAGGGCAGCTGCCCCCCCCTGCCCCTACCTGGCGACGCCCATCTTTTTCGTATGGCGTTTAATAAATAAGCGTGTGTTGAGAAAATGTTTCTTCAAAATTTTATGTCAATATTTTAAATGTATGTCAGATTATCTTACAAATAAATATACTAGTTATGTTAAAAAAGACTTATAAGTCAATACCCAAGTTCCCCAGCCAGGAGACAAACTGAGGGGGGAGGTCAAAAAGATCTTTAGGTGAACCCTGGTAAGAGTGGGTACGACAGCGCTGTATGATGTGATCTATGGTTTGGTCCTCCTCGCCACAGTCACAGATAGCGGAGGGTTTCCAACCCCATTTGTGCAAAAGGTAGTTGCAGCGATCATGCCCTGTTCGTAATCTATTCAGACGGCACCACAACTTACGAGGTAGCTGGAAACCCTTCGGTTTTATTGTGGGGTCGGAGACGAGGGTCGCTGGCCCACCGGACACCTTCCATTCCTTTCTCCAACTCTCTGCCAGGTTGAAAAGCCTCATCTCATGAGCATTGGAGTAGACGGGGCGACGCCCATGGTGAGTGCAGTTACTTTGTTTGGGCAATTTAAATTTCGGTTCAAGTTATTTGAAATATTAAACTGTGGTAAAAAACTACTCGACATAAAACTTTTGTTAATGCAAAAAATCAATTTCACAAAAAATGTCAGTTACTTTGTTTATCGCTAGGGCAGCCGTAGTGTTGCTAACCTTGGAATTTCATTTCCCTATTTTTCATGAGATTCTGGTCGATCTATACCAATTTAGTAGTTTTATTTTTGAACTGGTAATTTTCTCAAAATGACAGTCGACGCCATCTAGCGAAGACTTTTCAAAACGTACGCAATACTAGTCCCCTCTGCATTAAGAATTATGAACTACATGATTATAATTCTGCTAAATTAAAAATACTTGTTGAATTACTAACAGACTTGCAGTTGAGTGCACTATGTAAATTTACAGTATAGTACACAAAGCATTTCCCTGTTTTTTATACTAAGTTTACGCACCCTGCTGCAAACACGACTATCCGTCGCCCAACATCTGAGCGCTTAGCTTTTAAAGTCTCGCAACAATGCTTTATTGTGCTTGTCTATGTTATCAAATCCAAAATCGTAGGTAGGTAGGTACGTAGACAATACCTAAAAGAGAAATGGGGGTCATTGTTGCATATTAGCATCAGCTATTGTATTGAATATGACGACCTCCTTGAAGCAGCGGTAAGCGCTGTGATTTTATAAGTAGGAGCTCTGGGGTTCGATTCTCGGCAGGGTCAATTTGGGAATGTATAATTTCTAAATGGGCTCTAAAATCAGAGGCGGCCAGAGGCTTCGATCGTGGTTTGTTACCAACCGGCAAGGCAGTGCCGCCAAGAGATTAACATTCCGGTACGTGCTGTTTTGCAACCGATTTTAGGGAGGCTTAACTAAAACTTTCTTAACCCTTCCAAGTAGGCAGTAGCCCGCTTCAAATTTTTTTGTTACTTATTTGTCATAGAACAAAAAAATACCTTCAGCAGATGACCAATAAAATTGGCCTAGTTATTTAGATGATAGTTATATAGATTAATGTGTTACCATCTTAGACTATAATATTATCTATCATTATTTACATACCTTCAGTTATTTTGCCTGTAATGATATTTTGATAATGGATAATTTGCGTCTTCAGTTTAATGAATTATGAAAATTAATGTAGTAAACCCCGTTAATCGCAAGGTTAAAAGTGTTATTATGTAATACCTACAATCTACATACTTTAACATTATGGTACTCAGACCAAGTTAAACCTGCAAGTTAATTGTGCAGTAACTTAGAACACAAAGTATCAGAAGTGTCACCAAATATGTGTCAGCGCAAGCAATATGTACATTTTTGGATCTTGTATATATTTTATTGTAAATTGCAACTTATGTTATTCCTCAAGAGGTAATGTTTATTTTACAGTCAACTAGTTTTTCCCTTCGACTTTCCTCGCGTGGATATTTTTTCTTTTTTTGAAAACTTTATTCTGAAATGCAGCTTATGTTCGCCCCCAGAATGCGAGTTATGTCTATACCAAACTTTGATCGCTTCAGCGGTTTATTTAGAGTGAAAGTGTAACTTTAAACAATTATGAAATTAATGAAACTATTCCAGTAAGACTAGGGATTTTCTCGCGGTAAAAAGTAGCATAGGTATGTCCTTTCCAGACTCGCCATGGACAATTTTTGGCTGACACCGTACGTAGCTGTGTAAGGCCAGGGACAAAACAAGCTTCAATGGGTCGCATTAAAATGTATGAAAAGTGCCATATCCGGGTGTGCAAGATGTTGCCCGGTTGTCGCGGATTTATCGATTTATTTGTCACGTAGAGGTAGTGCAGTAGAATTCAGCTCGCAAAATTCCACGCTTCCTCGAATTTCCTCTAGATATGTCCCTAGCCTAAAGTTTACAAAATAAAGATAGACACATTTTCGCATCCATAAAATGAGTGGGAACAGATGTTCTTCGCCCTGCGCTAATGTTAATTCTGCAATAAAGTTATCCAAGACCATGTTGGGTAATCTATTGGTTTAACGAGACACGAACGCTATCTAGGCGACAATCACAACTCTTACATAACCTGAAACCTAAGCCTTTCCATTCTCGATTACCTCAAACCGTTAAAGTTTACGTTTATTATTTAGTTGCCTAGTTATTCTTTGCTTATGAAAAAGTTTCATAAGAGTTTTCGTATTGTTTATTATATTTGGCAGAGTCTGAATCTAAAACGGGGTCGAGCTCTGGCGTTTTTTCTTTCTTTGTTTCAAATAGAAAATCTTACAATAATTATACCCTTCTAGATTATGTTGGATTTTTTCAGTGCATGTCCAGTATGTCCGCAAAAATATTTCTTTTGTTTATTTCTGTTTTAATGATAAAACAGAATGATCATGATGATGAAATGATCTGTAAATAAATAAAGAAATCTAGAATGTGTACGTATCTAGATGAACAATCTAGAAATATTTGTATACGAGAGATTGAAAATAATTTAGTAGCCTTTATAAAACAAAGACACATTCGCAGAACAAACGCTGTTGTTAGCCATTAGCCCCGTTCGCCAATTATATTTTTATTTCGATTATAAGTTATGTTTTGATTTCACCGCGTTCCGAGTGCGGATTCGCCGCGTCGCCGGTATTTATGTATTTCAGTGAGTTTCCAATATGCCCGGCGGCGTTTATATTCGCAGACAATCTAAACTCTCAAACAGATGGAAGCATCAAGAGCAATGCAGTGCTTCCTTTCAAGCCTATTCCCGGTATTTAACCATGATTCTGTGTATTATTCTCATGCAGGTTCGTTCTACTTTTACACCAGGCAGTACTTTTTTAATGTAGCTTCATTCAGACGAATCCGAGTTAAAAGAATAGTTCCAGGTGTTTATATTGATGTGTTGCCATTGCATTTTAAACGCTTGCTATCCTCTGTTTCAGCGATAGACGTCCACGACTTGGACAATTGCCTCTAGTACATACGCATTTTTACAATCCACGGCCATAAGTACCGGTAGACATCAAAGCCTTATATGACTGTTTTCCAACTTCCATCATCCCACAGAAATATCATTATTTGAACTGGACAGATTTGAGTGTTGTTTTTCGTCAAAACAGACGCCGCGTCGCAATGGGAATTTGCGATAACACTGATATGTGGGCCAAGAAACGATTTTCATGTCGCTTAGATGGAACACAGGGCAACCTTGATATGGATCCTGTGCATTCGTAGTAGTCTAATGTATCGGACTATATAATTACGGCAAAATAAGCAAATAGGTTAGCCATTCACATTGTGCCTCTTTCTTCAATCTTTTTCTTTGATGTAGTGAAGACTGGGAAGTCGAATAATAGATATATCTCATAGTTGCGAAACTATACTCTTGTCAAGGTCTTGTAAACATACATTTCGCCGTTGGTTAATGTATCTTAAAGAGGACATAGATCCGGTACAAATAATATGTTTAGTGATTCAGACCGGAGACAAATTGCTTCCCACTTCGATGGCGTTGAAATATAACTTTGTAATTTCACATTACACTTCTTAATGGACAACTCATAAACGATCTAACCTTAATGTTGATGAGTTATAATTTTTCATGTTTTTATGAAAAATTATAACTTAACACTGACCCGAGGTGATGATCGTTAAAGGGAATCGTTTCCTGCCACCCCACAAAGGTATAGGATTACAGCGTTGAGGACGTTCTTCGCATCGTGCTAACTGCAAGATCCCACCAGCGCCATGACACTCGACATAAACTTGCAGATTTAGACGCTAGGGTTTTTTATCTACTATATAAAAATAAGTCGGGTTTTCCTTCCTGACGCTATAACTCCAGAACGCACGAACCGATTTCCACGGTTTTGCATTCGTTGGTTTTGGCTCCGTGAGGTTTATAGCAAAGAAAAACACGCGAACGAAGTCGCGGGGGTCAGCTAGTTCAAATTATAGATACAAGTTTATCTATGACATTATTAGACTGCGCAGCTAACGTTAACTTGAAAAGATACATAAGAGTTCTCATTATAATGCCATTCCTACCGAAAAAATTAGCACGAAAGCCGGAGTTTCAATCGAGAGAAAACTCAACAATATACTCAACAATATTTGCAATGTTTTTTGAGTTCTATTTAATGTAATCCTGCGTGGAAACACTCATTGTCGTCGTCATCCAAAGTTGCACACAAAAAGTCCCTCGTGTGATTGTGATCACTTTAACTCTACAAAGACTCATTGAAGCGGCCTTTAGTTTCAGACGGACGCATCATCAGGGTCTCTCGGCACACGTTGTTCTTCGTGAGATGCGGTTTTATTTGTTCGATTAATGCTTGTACGTCATTTAATACGATTTAATAAATCGGTTGCTGTACTATTAAGTTGATCGTTTTATATGCTCGTTTATTCGAGAGTAATTTGTATGAAAATCTTACTGTCAAGTAGCATATAAATAACAATCAACAATGATTTCTTTATTTGACAAAAGAATAAAGGTCCTTGTTTTACTACAGACTTGTGTCATTTAGTTGTAAGATGCCATGATATTTTCCGAAAAGATAATTTCCATAAGTACTAAAATGTCTGAGTTGCGCACAGTTAACGTTAACTTGATAAGTTACTCTCGGCTCAGAACCCTATTAACCGACGTATACCTACAATTTGTACAGCTGCGGTGATATGAAAAGAGTTTAAAACCCAACATTTTTACAAAAATACGTTATCATGTCACTCTTTGTTTACCAGCCTTCCGATTATTGCATTATTTGTCATGTATCCTATGATAAGAATAACACCGGATGCGCAGGCACTATGGAAAATGCCCCGCCGGCCGATCTCGTTCCTCGTGAAAGTGTAGAGTTTCCTGCTACATACCCGTTTTTTCTAGATTGCTCTCTCAATTTACTTCAGCTCTATAATGAAGGTTGTTTTGTATTCAGTGCTTCTCTGGTTCTACTCGTGGCTCTAATTCAATACTATTTAGCAATTTGTTGATGATTCCCATTTCCATTGGCACCTAAGTTCTTAAGTTTCACCACTTCGAAATGATCCTAAACGCCTTAAGTCGCAATTTTTCTACAGTTCATAGAATACATAGTTATATAATTCGCGTGGATCTCTACAGGCTGCCTGTGATACATCTTACTAAAATCCTGATGCTGCAGGGCATCGTACTTCTAAGTCGTGGATTTAGGAACTTTCGATTGTTAATTCATATTGTAGGTAAATTATGCATACAATTTACTAACCATTTTTTATGTAGGACATGGTTGATATAATTGCTCCGATTGATATACTTAAAACTTTCACCAATGTACAGTTACCGTTTCCAGATTGCCCTAGGTATAGATAGGCCTTTAAGTGTGGCGTGGATAATAAGAAAGAGTGATTTATATGGACATAGTCCGAGAAAAATTTCTAGTCACGACACTTTCTCTATGTGTACTGCAGATACTTCAACACTGTGTATAGGCATCTGAACTAGATTTTTAGATCTAAAAAATGTACCTACTACGTACAATAAACGATTTATTGTTTAAGTCTGATTATTACGTGAATGTGCTGCCTTCCTTTGTACTCTAATTGTGTCTTTAAATCAGCGATTCTTTACGAAATACAGAAACGACTTGAGCGTCCTTTGCAAATACATGAGACGTTTTTTGAGTCTGATTTATGCACATTAGCAGTGGTTTATGGATTTGTCTTCTTTTAAAAAAAAAAACAAAAACTGTCAGCGTTTGGAACGTAGTAGTGGCCGTAAGCGAGCCATATGCTCAGCATATGCTATTGCAATTTGATACATTACATGTCCGCTTGGTTATAAAATCGCTCTATGAATCGGTATCTTTATGAAGTCACTTCAGATTTATCCGATCAGGCGGTTCCATTGTGTATGCAATCGGCGCTCGTAGTGAGTGACCGCAGTCGGCCATTTATCTCTTTTATGATACCAGCTGCATTAGATCGTAGCGGAGCCAATTTAATTTATTTCATCGATATAATGTCTAGTGTTGCGTTATTTACCGACTGACATACTATGTACGACTTAAACCGCTTAAGAAATCGTGAAGACTCGAAGTATAGACTATGACGTAGATGTAGGATAAGTAGTATAAGTATTTCTATACTTTTTTTTCTTTTAGTACCTAAATACTTTCATAGCGCATCCCGATTATTTTAAAATAAATAGGTACTGTGAGTGTGTAAAGTTATGAATGGAAAACCCTGTCCATCTGATTTTATCTGGATAAAATGTAAAATTCTACTATTTTTAAAATGCTACAATGCATAAATAAATAGATACATTTAAATAACTTTTATCAAAATATGAAGATGCAACAGTGAACATTGAACCACACGAGTAGAAAAGGAACAGAGAGGAAGCTACCTACAAGCGTCCCGCAGTAAGTACACTCACACATAGCGCCGCTCACGCACACACGGGCTGTCACGGACGCTCCGCTAGTGAACAGTTAGTTGAATAACGTCAAGGCTGTCGTGTGGTCGTGTCGCGTGCGCATTAAATTATTAGCGAGAGTTATTGACGAGAGTTTAGACAACTGTGTACTTAAAATAGTGTAAATTATACTTATAAAAAATTAAGTGTTGTGTTGAGACAAATATGCCTCAGTATTGTACAGTATGTTTAAGTTCCACTATAAAAAATAAGTATATTTCTTTTTTTTTGTACCCTAGAGAACAAGGTGAAGTAAGTATAACTACCTTTACATAATATTACATTATCTACACAAAAAATTAATGAAATGAAATTAATTGAAATGAAATGAATTTATTTATTGTAGGATAGCATGTTCCACTTATGATATTATGTCAAGACTCTACCACTAGTACGGAAATCAGATTCTACTCAATAGAATTAGGTAAAACATTGCCAGGTAAGTTAAAATAGCTCCTGTACACAATGGACCATTACGATGGGCCTATCTAAGGTACCTATCTAAGTAACTAGGTACTTAATTCATTCAATTTAATAAAGTAAGTAAGTATCTAGGTACTGTCACGCGGGCGAAACCGCGGGCAGAAGCTAGTCCTTATCCTTACTAATATATAAATGGGAAAGTGAGTTTGTATGTTTGTTCCGCTTTCACGCCGTAACTACTGAACCGATTTGGCTGAAATTGAATAGAGATAGCTTATGCCCTGACTTAAAACATAGGCTACTTTTTATCCCGCAAAAGTATTCCTGTGGGACTAACATAGATATAATCTTCCAAAAACGCCATAGAGGGCGCTGACTGTTCTTAGGTAAATCACGTTCACATAACACATTATTGCAATAGTTTGCTGTGTTGCATGCATTGGCAACACATAGGCTACTTTTTATCCTGGAAAAATGCACAGTTCCCACGGGATTTTGATAAAACCGAAATCTATATCTACAGCTATAGGTAGATTACTATAGCAAACGTCCTTGAAAGTGGGTATAAAGCTTGGAAAAGGGAGCGGGAACGGGAGTCGGAAATCCATGATTCCCTCGGGATTTGTGAAAAACCAAAATTCACGCGGGCGAAGCTGCGGGCAGAATCTAGTATAATATAAAAAACATTTTATTCCAATCATTACTACATATCTTGCTATACTAGTATATAATATTTTTATTTTTACCCATAATTTTTCACATGCAACAGGTGACAACCCTATCAGAATAGGTATAAATTTTGGACGTTCTTAGGTAGCTTCCCTTCTGGTTATTCTGTGATTGAACTCTGCACTAGCGAATTAGCGAGATATTTGTTTTTTTTTTATCTATACTTAGTACCACGTCCACCCACCTATTTGTTCGGAAATCAAAATAATTGTTCGTAGGTACGAGTATCTATTCTATGCTCAAACATCATGCCTAAACCTTTGCCTCGTCATACTTTTCTAAAATTAGACTAAAAGTTTTTGTGCCAAATTGTACGTCGTTATCTGTATTTTCATTCCTCTGAACATAATGAATAATGCCGTCAACATTAGTCTAGCTAGTTTATTTATATCTAAGACAAACGCTTACAATTTAAGTATTTTAATAGCTATTAATAGTTACACGGCAACACGTGAAGAAATCAGATTTATGTATAACAATATCATTAATGCGCGGTTGCTTAATGTTCTTTCAATCAAACAAACGATAAAGCTATCTTGTCTATCTATAAGCATGAAGTTGTATTACAATAGTCTTATCTAACTATTATTATCGAATAACTAATTGTGTTACAAGTGTTTTTTGTGTACATTGAAAATAAAATGTATTTTAGGATATATACCTCCATTGGCTTAAGTACCGAGAAAATAGTAATAGAATACTGACGAACAGTGGCGGATTATCCTTTAGGCAAACTAGGCACATGCCTAGGGGCGCGAAATTACAAAGGGGCGCCAGGAATCCTAATTCCTGCCTAGGAACACCCAAAGAATGATGGAATAGATAATTTTTTGCCTGTCTCCCAAAGGTTCTAAGGAATAAAGAACTTGAAACAATTTACACAAACATTGACATATTGCCGATGAGGTGCTGCCTAGAGCGCTGTTGACATCTAATCCGCCACTGCTGACGAATGCCCATGAAGATGATGCTATTAAACTAACAAGTCATGCTATAATTGCTAAGTGCCAAACATCCCTAAGTATAGTTCTTTTTTCCGGCTTGTCAGTATAATCTGTATTCGAAAACGTTAGTAAAGTCGCTGCATACTGATAGACTATATGAAAGTAGAGTGCTCGCAATAATCAAATGAACGAATCAAATTTTTGTGTAATGTGAAACTCAATACTTACGCGGTATTTGTATGTTATATGCAAAGTCACGATGTCATATAAAAACGAGTGGATTTTTGGAAAGTGATTGTCATAAAAGTTATACCTACTCCGCGACAAGGGTAACAGGAAATTCGATCTTTTTTTAAAAATTCATAAACAAAATATATTATGTGTAATCAATATCCTTGTTTCTTCATACACTTTCAAAAACTTTCTTTAGTATTAATGATTGATAGCCGTCTAGGATACCTATTGTACTCGATTAGTGACACTATTATTGATATCGCAATAGTGACGACAACAACGAACAATGGAGAAATTGATACGGTAGGTACAGAAAGTTGCTTAAGTCGCGGCCCACAATATGTAACGCTGAATTTGATCTTTTTGAAAAATTCCTTTGCTAAGTTTGCTCACTTAATTTCTATGAAATAATGATTAAAGCTTGAAACACACACAATTTGCGACGGCAACTGCCCAACAGGACGTCATTCACACTAAATGCGTCCATCCGTGTGTACGATTTGTTAGTTTATCATACACTGAACTGTATAAAGCACGTCAAATAGAAGTATGAATTATTGGTAGACTTCACACTCTTTTGAGAATATTATTGAGAACTCTCAGATATGCAGGTTGCTCCATGATGTTTTTCTTCCCCATTAAATCGAGTGACATTTAATTGTTTAAAACGCACATAACTCCCGAAAATATGAGTTAGAGCGGGGCCGCACTGCGAAAATTATTCGCGCGGTTTATATTCCGCATTTTAATATATTTTTCTCGCGAATTTTAAATCGCATGTGCGTGCAGTTTCATACATTCCCATATGTCACAGAATTTTGCGAAAAAATTCGCGCGAATAAATTTCGCAGTGCGGCCTAGGCCTTACGTGCCGGGGATCAAACTCGGTCTCCCCGAAAGGGAGACCAAAGTCTAACCCACTTTCACAGCTTTTCTAAAAAAAACTTCGAGGAGTTGTACACGCAGCAGTCGCGCGTACTGTTTGTTTCAGCCTTTAGCGTTGTGCTGTCGTCGAACATCTAATAGAGGTTTAATTCTGTTACACAACAGCGCGACGTGAGTAAATCAATACGTGATTTTATTGTCTATCGCCTTTTGTTACATGTAATAAAATTATGTAATAAGAAAATGTCAAAACATTGCTAAACATTCTCGCATGTGCGCAGCGCGACTGCAATTGTTTGCGATAGTCTTTGTGCGCTGATTTTATCATAATTGAATAGCAATCTTTATCAAGATGGCTTGATTGAAAGTGTAAGTACATCATTGGCTTAGAGCCTTATATATCTTGACTTGCAAAATTGGCAACCTTTCATATTTAGTTTTAATAGATAGACGTTTTTCATAATAATATTCGCGTGGACAAAATGCCGAAGAGAACTACCGCGAGTGAAATTCCGCAAGGCGTTTTTCCGTTAGATTTGTCCCTGGCCTACAATGAACTCCACAAAATTGCTCCTAACTGGGAAGGTAGGTACTACATTTATTTAAATAATGCTATTTATATAAGTCCTATGTATGCACTATACCCAATAGGAATATTTCACAAACTGATGCCCACGAGTTAGGCGCAATCCGTGTCGATTTAGGTTTTAATTGAAAATGTTTCTTCGTACTTTTACCACCCCTTTTTCATTCCTTAAGGCCGCTCTCTTCACGCGCTTCTCCATACAAACGTATTACGCCTATTATTCTAATATTTGTCGCAATAGGTCTAAAGTTAAGCCAGATATCAATTTATATCTCCATTATCTATGCCATAAAATAAAAATATTAGTAAAATTATATTTATTTTGAAAGTTATGACGCTCGAAAAATCACTATTTTTGGGCAAATTTTGGGGCAACTTCGTGCGTAAATAAACTATATAAGAAACTAGAAAATTGAAAAACGACCGAAGTCTTATCATAGGTTACTTCATAATAATTACAAATGTCTTTAGTTCATGTAAAAAATATCCAAATATTTGCTAAAATAGGCGAAATTCCAAACCTAGATTTGCATCTTTTTACTTTGCCGTTTTTCAATAAAAATCATGATATCTCAAGCAAAATTTATTTATTTAATTAATTTATTATTAATTTATGTATATATTTTTAGTACTCTTCTTTACTGAAGACGTCTCGCTCTCTAAATGCAGAAATCACTGTTTTAGACTCCACTCACCAACGATTTGTCGCTGCCATGGAGAGGGCTCTTAAGGGACGGAATTTCAAAAAATGTTTAGTCCACTTCTAAGTATTTTATTAAAGTCAAATATTATTAAAGTAAATTAGGTAAATATTTCCTCCAAATTTTAAATCTTTAGCGTTCACCGGTTTAGGTTGTACTGTGTGTTAGTCAGTCAGGCCACTGTGTTATAGATTAGATAAAATACAACGTTGTATTGAAACAGCACTTCGTATATCAGACCGTTTGTGAGGTATGTTAAGTATATGTAATGGGCTATGCGCCTATGCGCCTTAAGAAACATTCTGCTAACCAACAATATCAATGGCGTATAGGAGCCGTTATGCCTATAGAGCGGCTGAGCCGAAGACAGGAGAGCGGGTTGGTGGCTTGGTGTGGGATCGATTAGTGAATCCGGTAAGTACGGTAAATCCGGTCCCAGTACGTTGACTCCAGAGCCGCTTGCGCCTACGATCGCGAATTATGCGCCTCGCTATTGCACTACCTCTCCTCTCCCCGCTCTCCCCTTGCGCCTCGCGAGCCCTCCTCCCTCCGCAACCTGCTTGGACATAATCGCCTTGTATTATAACCCAGGCTTGTTCGGTCTTATACCAGCTTTCCTCTAGCTTCAAAACTACTTATAGAATGCAGACTTTAGGGAAAAGTAGACTTCAATTGAATAATCGGAGGAATATGCTAGTAGATATAATAAGAAGATATTTTGGGGTCTGATGGGATATGATATCTGTGAGCCACAAAAAAAATTGATGATTGATTCTACGGATAATATTTTCTGTGAATGTGCTAGGTCTGTGTGGTTTTTATATCTTACCACTTATAGTAAGGTACCTACATAGCCCTGTCGAGAAATGAAACGAAGAAAAAGTAGGCATATCCAGTTTTCCAACATTTTTCCACCAACGGTCTTCACAGAATCTAACCTAACTGGCCGCTAATGTGGAAATCCGCTATTCATGTCAAGAAAAATTTCCGCGTCCATTACTTTCTACGAGATAAAAACAAGTGCAATACTTTTACCATCCATGTCAACCAATAAGGTCATACATAGTGTACCAGTTGTACATTATAACAGGTTTCATATAAAACTGTATCCAATAAAGTACGTGTGTAATGCGATACAAACACGGCGAGTAGCAAAGACGTGGCGCGGACACTTGCATGTCTCCTCCATAGACTTTGGCGTTACTTAACCACAAGCAATATGTCTACGTCTATAAACGCTATAACGTTGCACCACGCTACGCCACTTGCTTTCTAGTCCAAAACTTCAGGGTTCCAAAGTTAGCCTAAACCAAAGTCTGAGCCTCACAGGAGGTGCCTTTAGGACGAAGTTCCCCCCGATTTTCTTTGAGGGCTCTTCTCGCCCACACCTCCCGGTGACGCTGTAGGGGCATAGGGCCTAATAGGGCCTAAACAGTATACTCATTCCGAAAAAAATAAAAAACAACCGCCACTTTCCACATCTGTATAAACCGTGGCTAAGGTACATCTAGTTACACTCACGCTCAGACGGGTTCCTCTGGTTGGTATTTTACTTGCACATGTCCACTTAATAACTAGCATTATGACAGGTGTAAATCGCTTGGCAAAAATAATTAGAAAACTCATTTTATAACGCTTCTTCAAACCAGTTTTTATAGTGTCTTAAGAAATGCTAGCAATGAATAGCTACCGAAATACTTTTTGGTATAATAAATATGTAAAAGAAATAATACGAATAAAATACCGGGTATTTTATAGAATTAGAACATTTAGGGCCTGTTTCACCACCTTCTGATAAGTGTCGGATAGCTTATTCACAACTTTTGTCGTTGTCACTTGACATAAAGTAAAAAACTGACAAAACTCACGTTCAGGCTATCCGACACTTATCAGAAGGTGGTGAAACAGGCCCTAAGTCAAAAGAAACCTGAGACCAAAGGACCAAGGAACATGCCACTAATAGCCAATAGTACTGCATTCTGTGCCCTTATAATAAACATTTACTTAACACACTGCTTAGTGCTTATTCATGACTTATACACGTGAAATATAAAACAAAAATGTAAAAAACGTTGTGTACAAGTTCGCAAATGAAGAAAACGAAATATAATACTGTTTTAAATTGAAATGTAACTTTTTTCGGTATATTTATTTATTGCACAGACAGCGTTAAAAGTTTTTGCCATCTAGAATGTTTTTGCGGTTACTGATTGAGTCTGATGCAAAAAATAAACACAAAATTTTAGAAAATTGCTAGGAACTGAACGAAACGCCTAGCATGTTTCAAAACTTTTTGCTAGCGTGTAGAAGTCAATTAGGATTGAAGATCATAGACTTGCCGTACCCCTTAATTTACTTATGGTGTTCTTTTAGAACTACATACCACTTTAAATGCGTTTTAATTGAAAATTTGTTTTTCGGTTTTTTTTTTAATTTGATTCTCTTATTAATTATGCGTAGTTTTATAAACAGAGAGAGATCTTGGAAGTGTTCCCGGCCCTCACTGCATGCACTGCACACAAGGGCAAAAAACTATAATACTTTATCGCCTTTGACACGGTAAATATGATGAGAAATGTAAATAGGCAGGCGGTGGTCTGATTAACCGCGATAAAGACGTCTGGTGTTGTGTGTAGAAATAGGGCTGCCCTGGCCTCCACCTTTTAACTCAATAAGTCTGTTAAAGTATATTTAGGTCGCTCATAAACTGAATTTTTACAATACTAAAGACTAGTTCAGCTTTGTATCAAGGACTGAATAAGGTATGTTTTTTACATCAGTAGTCCAGTAAAAGCACTTAACTAACTGCGATCTCACCGATCGCATGATAAGGCAGTTGCGATATGGCAGTAATATGCCATAAACCCATACTCCTAACTGGTTTCTACGCGGCATCGCACGGGAACAAAGTACAAACAACTTTCATAGTAAAATGAATCGGGTTATCAGCAATCCATTAACCGCCCACTTCATGGCCTATTTTGAAAATATTAAAAAAATGTATTTCCAATGGATTCCCGAGGAAGCGTTCCAGGGTTATATCGTGATTCAGGAAGATCACGAGGCAACCCTGTTTGGGTTGGGAGTAAAGGGCCTAGGGCGGGGACGGGCGTGCGGGGCGATCGGTCGACGACCGCGCGTGGGTCGGGGGTCAGCTGCGCGAGACACGCATTCATTAGCGCTGACGTGCGCCTGCGACGATCTTTATACACTGCTTGGGAGTTTGCACATGTTTTACTAGTAGTAATCGTATTGAATTATTCCACTCTTAGAGCGTTTGTCCACCGCCACCGTCACCGGGACGTCACCGACAACGAGATGACGGCGCCGATTTAGTGATACATACATTTACTACGGCCGTGAGTCCACCGCACGCCCGTCACGTCAACTTGTTCTCAGCCAGAAATAATCTCGTTCTCGGTGACGCGGACGTCCCGGTGACGGTGACGGTGGACAAACGCTCTAACGCTCCATCTGTGAAGTTTTAGTTTATCTTCTACTAATTATTTTGTTGTACACAAATCTCTAAACTATTTCGAAAGCTTTAAGTGTAAAGCTATCCATTTTCGCAAGGAATATTGCGCAAAAGGATAGCACTAGTTTTTAGACCTGTCAATTTACTTGAGTTTAGAAATTGTGTATAACAGAAATAGTTCCAATGTTAGATTAAACTCTGTTTCTATTTTTAAAGTTTCGCGTAATTAAATTATCTTCAGCCTGCATTCATCAAAACTAATTAAAGATCTAGTAGGTACTCGTAGCGTCACTTGTCCTTTGGGCTTAAGAAACATGAAAGCGTAACATTTTGTAAAAAGAAAATCTATCCAACTGTACTTGCTTTTAAAAAGCACTTATTTGCGGGTTCACGAAACTGTTAATGAATCATCTTACATCTGGTTTTACAAGCTGTTGTTGTGATATATGTCTTGTTGTGGTTAGACAATGAAACCGGTGAATATCAACAATAAAGGCCAACCAGTCGGTGTTGTATCAAGTCGACCTCATCACGGAAGTCTTAAATTTCGGTTTCCGCTCGCTTCAAACTCTCTGTTATTAAATACATACTGCGAGACGTCAATTATTTGCACAACCACAGTTAAGTGCCCTTCGGGGAGTTTTTCAACCATTGATCTTACCTCTCTTACTCATTTTTCATCCATATTAAAAATTTCGAGTGTCAGTTTGCTTGTCTTGTTACAAGGCCGGCTAAATGGCTGTTTCAACCGTCATGATTGATACAAAAAGTTAGTTTGCGCTATACAGACGGACATAGCAGCCTACGCGCAGTAAAAAGCAGCCATTTTGCCGGGGAAAATTATTTCCGTTCAATGAAAAAACAAGTATATTGGTAATTTATGTACATAAATTCCATGCGAACAGAGTCGCACGAAATATCTAGCTGTTAGTTTTATTGATCTTTTACCTTTCTGATTTTTATCTATAATATAATAAAACTGTAACAGATCCAATTCTGTACATTGAAGATATTTTGAAAATTTCATTTGGAGCGCACTCCATAATCGATACTGAAGCCAAAACTGTAATTTTTTTCATTTTTGTCTGTCTGTCTGTCTGTCTGTATCTTGGCCGCGCATCACGCCGAAACTACTGAATGGATTCGAATGAAACTTGGTAGGATTTGAGTTTATACTCCGAGGTAGGACATAGGATACTTTTTATCCCGAAATTCAGCACGGTTCCTTTGGGAGAGGGGATGAAAGTTAAAACGTGTATTTAGCTGTAATTCAGTAACGCGTTGTTCGATTTCACTCATTCTTTTTTTGTTAGAAAGGTAGTACTTTATTTATTGTCCCGTAAATATTTCAAGGTCATAGGTTTTTTAGTTCAGAAATGACAGACATTTATTGGGTTGGTGGGTAAACGTACGGCTTATTTTAAGCTGGTGTGCGTTTAAATTTATGTTTGTCGATCTGTCTATTTGTTCCAGCTAATTTTCGAAACGGCTGGATCGATTTTGACGGAACTTTCAATGGCAGATAGGTGATGTTATAGGGAGTAACTTAGGCTACATTTAGTTTAGGTACAAAAAAGGATTATGGGATCCAATCCGATCCTATATAAAAACCTATATCCACGCGGACGAAGTCGCGGGGATCAGCTAGTAGTAAATATTAATTTGAATTATTTCCCTGGATATAAAGATGACTATTGTAGAGATACAAAGATTTCTGAGGACGTCGCCCTCTCCAGGGCCATCCTGATTACACGTCATCCATATATTATTTTGTACCACAATACTTTATTGTGTTACTGCATTAACATCGATAAATGTTTAAATATAAGATATACGGGTCTTTTATTGATTGTACTAAAGATACAATAGCAATGTATGCCTCTTTTGGCTCGTTATTATTGTCATATTTTATAAAATCAATTGTGCATTAAAATGGTTATTTTTATCACCTTCAAGTATTTATCTATTATCTATTATCTTAAGAATCGGTGACCGAGTGAGCGGAAACACAAGAGCAGGCGTATTAGTGTCAACGAAAGTTTTGTCTGTTGACCCATGGAGCACATCCCAAGAGTAATTGTAGGCATTAATCTAATTCAAACGGCTAGACGTGTACAATGAATCAGCGTGAGTCAATCGAGAAAGTAAACCAGTAAGCAGTCGGCGTCAGGGATGTAACTAAATTTTACATTCGACTCGGAAAAAACGGAACTACACCGATTGAAATGACGTTCGGCTTTATCAATTTTTTTTGTCATTAAATTGTTATAGACAATGCGTTTTGCTGCTTAGTCTGTTTCCTTACTTGTCTTAAAAGGTTCCATTCTCGCAGAAACGCGTACCTAAGTGACGCGTTTTGCACGGCGCATAGTACGTTCTTACCGCGAACTAACAATGAAGCCATGATTTAGGTGAAAATTCAAATACAAGAACGTCTAAAGCGCCGGGGAAAGAGCGTTACATACTTATGCGTTTCTCCGAGAAGATTTTTGCGATTTGTTTACTATTTTAAGACAACTAAAGAAAAATAGACTGTACAGTAACAAGTATAAATTGAAAATTTAAAAAACCCCCGACAATCGCCATTTTGAGGCGGCGGCCATCTTGGATTTGCAATAGTGCTATTCTACTAGTCAAGCCCTTTTATTTGATACCCATATTAAGTAAGTTCTGAAAAAATATATAATCCGCCATTTTGTAGCGGTGGCCATCTTGGACCGATTTTCATCAAACATAGCTAACAACACTCTCGACTAATTCACCTTTCGAACAAAAAAAACCGCATTCAAATCGGTCCACCCGTTTGAGCGCCACAGGGGAACAGACAGACACACACACTCACACACACACACACACACACACAGACACGTCAAACTTATAACACCCCGTCGTTTTTGCGTCGGGGGTTAAATAGGAAATTATTAAACTTATTTTCTCGGTTAACTTTTCCATCACAGCATAATATGAATAAATTTAATCGTCGTCCATTCGTCGGTTTGATAAGGATTAGAATTAAAACTCCAGTAGATATTGTTACGTGCTGGGGTTCGAAGATTTGGAATAAAACACCTGGTGACCCTTGATCAGACTTTATTCCGCACTTCCGTATTCCACTTGGTACTCCTGATCTTCTTGTAGACTTCCTCTTCACGCTTGTTCGCTTCCAATCCTCTTCACTTCCGATCGCTTCCTTCGCTTGTATTTCGCTCGGCTCTCAGAACTGAACTGACTGCGTCAGCTCGCCGGTCCCTTTATATACCCGTTACCGCGTGACTAAGTGTTTTCTAGAAAGTTCCACCCCTATCGATGGTTATTCCGGAAAGGTCGCGTTTGTTGTTGTTTACATCATGGGTTGTTTACATCGATGGGTGATTAGGTATTTATTAGGTGACGAGCAATTATGAACCTTAATGCTCTAGAAATAAGGTTCATTCGTAACACTGCCCCCCTCTTAGCGATGCTCGTCCCGAGCATCACTGTTGCTTCCGTAATGTTTTGCCAAGCGGTCGATGTGCACAACCTTAAATTTTCCCCTTGGTTGACGTTGAATCCTATACGTGACGTCGTTAATACGGGTAACCACTTTGTATGGACCCTCCCATCTGGTTTGCAATTTTGGAGATTTCCCTTTTCGACGAGTCGGATTATGCAGCCAGACTAAGGCACCTTCCTCGAATCCGCTCGTGTTCGATTTCCGGTCGTATCTGGTTTTCATGTTCTCACTCGATTGCAATCCGTTTTCCCGAACTGTAGCATGTATTTCTCGCATTTTCTCTCTCAGATTGGCGACGTAGTCTTGTACGGTGCAAGGTTCATCCGGTGACCCTCCCATCAATAAGTCTACTGGTAACCGTAGTTCCCTGCCATAATTGACTAACGCCGGAGTTGCCTTTGTGCTCTCATGCTCTGCAGTCCTGTAGGCGAGGAGAAACAGTGGAATGTACCTGTCCCAGTCTCTTTGGTGGGCGTCAACCAACTTTGCCAAATGCCTTTCAAGCGTCTGATTGAATCTTTCAACCATTCCGTCAGACTGCGGGTGGTATGCAGTTGTGCGTGTCTTATGCAGACCTAAAATTTTGCATACTTCCTGAAACACTTGCGATTCAAAGTTCCTTCCTTGGTCTGAGTGGATTTCCAATGGTACACCAAAGCGACATATAACCTCCTCAACGAGCTTAGTTGCAACAGTTGTAGCTTCCTGGTTAGGTATCGCGAATACTTCCGGCCACTTAGTGAAGTAGTCCATAACAACCATGAAGTATTTGTTCCCTGATTCAGTCACAGGGAATGGTCCGGCTACATCAACAGCTATACGTTCCCAGGGTGCACCAACATTGTACAGCTGCAGGTTACCTCTACTCCTTGTCTGAGGTCCCTTCACGGCAGCGCAAATGGTACATTTACGGCACCAATCCTGCACATCCTCCCGACAATGGAGCCAGTAGAACCTCTCTCGTACTTTCGTTAGTGTCTTCTTGACGCCAAGATGACCTCCCGAAACTCCGTCATGCACTTCACGTAGGACATCGGGTACCTTGGCTCTCGGAACGACTACCTGAAGATGGAACTCCCTGCCGTTAGTCTTTTCCCATTTTCGGTAGAGTATTCCATTTTGTAGAGTAAGACTGCTCCACTGTGCCCAGTATGCCTTAGTGATAACGCTCATAGGTGCAACCTCACTCCATGTTGGTCTGGCGTCTCCTCTTTTCTTCCACACGATGATGTGCCGTAGATCCTCATCACCCTCTTGAGCCATCTTCATTGCATCATCCTCCCAGGGGCCTAAGGAACCCGTCCTGGTAAGTTTCAATGATAGCTCCGTCGACTCCTGTTTGATGCAATGTTTGCATTCTTCCGGGCATGGCCTCCGAGAAAGTGCATCTGCATTTCCATGTGACTTTCCGCTGCGATGTTGAGTCTCGAAGTCATATTCCTGGAGCTGTTCAATCCACCGAGCAACTTGCCCTTCGGGATTCTTAAATTGCAGTAGCCATTTCAATGCTGCATGATCCGTACGTAGTAAAAACTTTCGGCCGATTAGGTACTTGCTGAAGTGTTGCAATGTTTTTACCACGGCAAAAAGTTCCCTCCGTGTCACGCAGTAGTTCCGTTCCGGTCTTGACAGTGATTTGCTGAAATACCCCATAACGACTTCTCTATCTCCCTGCTTTTGGGATAGCACTCCTCCAATCGCGGTGTTGCTCGCGTCGGTATCGACGATAAACTGGCCTTCCGGTTGTGGGTATCCCAAAATTGGTGTTTCACATAGGTATTTCTTCAGTTTTGAAAAGGAATCCTCACAGGCTTCATCCCAACAAAATGGTCTTTTCTCTTCCGTCAGTCTATGTAACGGTTTTGCGATCTCAGAAAACCCCTTGACGAAACGCCTGTAGTAAGAGCACAAACCCAAAAATGCCCTTACCTCTGTCTTGTCTTTAGGGGTAGGCCATTTTTTAACCACTTCAATTTTCGCCGGGTCAGTCTGGATGCCCTCACTTGTGATGACATGGCCGAGATAATTCACTTCTTTCCTGAATAGCTGACACTTCTTCGGGTTAAGTTTTAAGTTTGCCCCATGTATTTTGGCGAAGACTCGCTCCATGTTTTGCAAATGGTCCTCGAAGTCTCGACCCATGATAACGACGTCATCTAGATACACCAAGCAGGCATCTCCTACTAAACCTGCTAGCACACATTCCATGAGTCGTTCGAAGGTGGCAGGTGCGTTGCACAATCCAAAAGGCATAACATTAAACTGCCATAATCCTTTTCCCGTTGAAAACGCTGTCTTCTCCTTGTCTTTTGGATGTATTTCTACTTGCCAGTAACCTGATTTTAGGTCTAGAGTCGAAAACCATTTCATGCCACTCAAGGTATCCAGAGTGTCATCGATTCTAGGTAGCGGGTAACTATCCTTCTTTGTGATGTCATTGAGCCGCCTATAGTCCACGCAGAACCGTGTGCTTCCATCTTTCTTCTTTACAAGCACAACAGGTGAGCACCAGGGACTTGCGGATTGTTCTATTATTTTGTTCCTTTCCATTTCTTTCAGCATATCCTCGACTTCTTTTTCCTTCGCGATTGGTAGCCGTCTCGCCCGCTGACGGATGGGTCCCTCATTCCCGGTATCGATTCTATGCTGCACTAACGATGTTCTCCCTGGGTTTCCTTCTTGACTAGAAAAGATGTCCGCGTAGCGTAATAGAAACTTCTTTGCCTTGATGCTTTGTGAATAAGTCAGGTTGTTTTTGCAGTCTTTAAGAAGCTCATAGACTGTAGGATCCTTCCAAGAACCTGATTTACCCATGCTTGGCATTGCTAAATTGTTCCCATCGCGTACCTGTGAGATAACCGTTGCTGGGGCTCCCTCCGTGACAGCCAGTACTCGCCCCTTAGTCCTGGCTGTTACTAGTTTCCCTGATTTTGAGACCTTGCATCCTCACCTCTCTTCGCAAGCTCCTCCAACCGTTTCTCTATTTTCATTAGTCGGGACATCTGCGACTCTTTCTGTGGGCAATTCAGCTGCAAATGCCCTTTCTCACCGCATCTATAGCACACAGCGCCAAAGTTCTTCCTGAATGAGGTCTTAACCTCTTTCACCTCCTCGACAACTTCACGTAGTCTGTGAGTCTGCCGAATGTCGTGTCGAACTGCTTCGACCTCTAAGGCATGCGCCAATGCTTCTTTTAATGAGGCATGGTGACGAAGCCTCACGGCAGCTCTTACCTCCAGGTCTTTAATTCCATCGACAAAAGCTTGCACGATGTTTGCGGTTACCATCTTATCGTCGGCCGATGGATAAGCTTTCCGCACAAGCTTATCTATTTCCAACGCCCATTGCTGGAGACCCTCTCCAGATCGCTGGACTCTATCGCGCAGCTGGGCGCGGAACACATGCTCCAGATGTCGCTCCCCATACCTGGATTCGAGTGCATCCAACAGTTCCTTGTATCCACAGCCTGAAGTAGGAAAGGCCTCCAGAACAGTTAGAGCCTGCCCTCTCAATGCGATAGTGAGGGCAGTCAAGCACTGTTCGTCCGTCCATCCGTTGGCAGTAGCAACAGTCTGAAACTGTTGCCGGTACGCGGGCCAGGAGGTGCTACCATCGTATGGGGGTACCTTAACATTAGGTCCCTGAACTGCGCCCATCGCTCCACTTGATGTTAGCCTTGTCGTTTCAAGACGTATCACCTTTTTCTGTAACTCGGTGAGGCCAGTCTTCACACCATCTATGTCCGTTCCTAGGCAGGTGACTCGCTCGTCCATGAGGTCCAACTCTTTTCGCAATTTAGCCACCATGCCGCCAACTTCGTGAACGGCCGACAAAACATTTCGCTGCACCCCTTCTTGATTTTCCTGTATCGCTGCAAATTTGCAATCTTGATTTTCCTGTATCGCTGCAAACTGTTGTTGCATTATCCGCATCAAACCCGACAAGTCAACGGTGGGCGTGGCTTGCTCAGTGGGCGTGGCCAGGTGGGTGTGGCCAGTGGGCGGGGCCTCCGGCTGAGTGGGCGTGGCCTCAAGGGGCGTGGTCTGGTGGGCGTGGCCAGTGGGCGGGGCCTCCGATTGGGTGGGCGTGGTCTCAAGGGGCGTGGCCTGGTGGGTGTGGCCAGTGGGCGGGGCCAGCTGGGGGGACCCACCAGGTGCTGGTTCCTCCAGGTGCTCCTCCACAGGTGCTCGGCTGGATTCCGCTGCACGCTGGGCCCTGGTCTTGACACCCTCGCTGCCGAAGTCGTCTCTCGGAGTCAATGGCATAGCTTCCAAATCGCACTTCTGTCACCAATTGTTACGTGCTGGGGTTCGAAGATTTGGAATAAAACACCTGGTGACCCTTGATCAGACTTTATTCCGCACTTCCGTATTCCACTTGGTACTCCTGATCTTCTTGTAGACTTCCTCTTCACGCTTGTTCGCTTCCAATCCTCTTCACTTCCGATCGCTTCCTTCGCTTGTATTTCGCTCGGCTCTCAGAACTGAACTGACTGCGTCAGCTCGCCGGTCCCTTTATATACCCGTTACCGCGTGACTAAGTGTTTTCTAGAAAGTTCCACCCCTATCGATGGTTATTCCGGAAAGGTCGCGTTTGTTGTTGTTTACATCATGGGTTGTTTACATCGATGGGTGATTAGGTATTTATTAGGTGACGAGCAATTATGAACCTTAATGCTCTAGAAATAAGGTTCATTCGTAACAATATATTTGAAATTTCGCAATTCCAAAAAGGAAAGCAGCATTTTCATACTAAATTAAAATATTAAAATATTAAAAATATTTTCATATTCGACTAAGAGAAATGAATTGAATCGGTATAAGTATTAATTTTGTATTCGGGCCGAAGTAACGAGATATCGTAGCATCACTATTTGAAGTATTGTTCCGAGTGGATGCACGGTGCAGCGTGGGCGGAGGCAGCGGCGCGAATTAAAGCAGCTCTCTATCCATTACTCATCGTTATTGCTATCGCCATTTCGGGACGACGAAAGCGAGTGTAGGTTTATTTAACCTCAGACTTATATGTTTCATATTGTTTGTTTTGTATTTACTCGCGACCGGCGAAAGGATCTGGGCCTTCAGAAAATATTATGAAGTGAGAAAACTTGTTAATTAATTTTGTCTTTTGCTTTTATACTTTCTTTCGCGGTTTCTATTCTTTCTTTGTATCTCTTCTCCGGCAGCCGACCTTCAAAGCGTGTGTACTACGCTTGTATCGGAATATATTGGAATCTACATTCTAAACCTCTGTTATAGAGCTTACTGAAATTGGGAATATTTTATTTCGTAGTTAATTTGGGTGCGATCTAATTCTATGATTTGTCCCAATTGACCTTAATTGTGAAACTGCAAATAATTACATACGATAAAATTAATACGGTCATCACGAATGTGTACAGACTCGTTATTATTCTTACTCGTATTTACGTAAAATAGAGCTGTGAAAAAGTGTTATCATAATTACGTGAAACTCAATGACGCACAAGCAATATCCTAAGTTACTCGTGTATTTTATTCGATAGGAACACGAAACGAAATATTAGTTTTTTTCATTTTGTACTGAACTTTAGAGTTGCGGGTCTTTTTTGCTTTCCAATACACGGTCAGTCGGTACACATGAGTGACCTTTGTCGTCGCTGCGGATCGTTTCACGCTCACTGAGCGCTTATTTGAGCGTGCTGGCCACAAAGCCGATGTTTATATTTAAAATATCAATACCCATCATGAAAATCCACACCGAAGCTCAGTAAATGCATATTTATTTTACAGCGAAAGGTTCACAAATAGAAGCTTTTTTGCCATGGCTACATAGGGTCTGAATACTGATACAAAATAAACAATATTTAAAACTGTTAAGAAGTTCATCGTCTAATTTTTAAAATAAGTGCATTATTTCAAAGATCCGTTGTTCCTTTTGTTACAATATATGAACGTAATAAGTAGGTATAACTTCTGTTAGATTATGTAAAACTGTTCAACTTGGCAGTGAACGCGATTACGTTATAACATGGTTATAAAGAATACTTTCTTCTATAGAGTAACCTCGTAGAAAAAAACAGCAGAGCTGTGTATTGTATGGCACAACTCGACTCGAAGACAGCGGCGTGTTTACTTTTAGTAATGTATACAAGAAGTACATACAATGATGAGATTTTTCATTGTTGAACGCGCAAGAGGATATCGTAGAAAGTAATAGATTAAGAGTCGGCTGTATGAACTGCTACAGATTGATTGATTGTACACGAATTTACTAATATTCTCATTTCCCCTCTAACTTAAAGTAAAACTTATGCTAACACTCGATAAGGCTTTCAACGGATGGCGTCTGAACTGACCTTTTGGTTCAGTTCGTCTTCTGAATCGTTGATTGCTGTTTATTTTGTCAATGTGATACTAGGCAATTTCCCCCGTATAAAGAGACAGCTACTACTTTTTGTATGAGACGTTCACTCCTAAAGGCGTGTTGTTTGATGCATGAAACTGACATGTTTCATCCAGCGTATATGCGATTAGATGAAATATGTAATGCTCTTCTTGCTTTTAGTTAAAAACTCACAGTGAAAAGGATGAGTACGGATAAAATTTCATTAATTAATTATGAATTATTTATCGCAGCATTTTGATGATGGCATGGTCAATCGCTTGCTTGATTTTATAGGTATATTATATTGAGTAAGCGAAGATTTCTTGATTACTACCGAGATTAGGTGTTGTTTCTCAATCATTAAACACGGTAGTTAAATTAGTAGAGCCCCATTCGTAAAGCTAAATAATGAGGTATGTCAATGCATTTGTTTTTATATTAACGTCAGTAAAATTTACGTTTTACCTGTTTCTTGTAAGTTATACTAACCGCTTTTAATGATGATACGCACCGCGTGAAACTTCAAGTTCGTCTCCGAGACTATAAATCCGCGTGCAAGAACGACTATTACTCAAACAGTATTGTGCTGACAGTGATTGCAATTTGCTTCAACGGATCCAATTTAAGTTTGTCTTTTCTATTCTATCCGTTTTTTGTATAAATAACGTTGATTGGGTTTCAACAATAATGTTGCCTTTTTTTTTACAAACGCTTTACTAATCGGGATTGTTAATTTCAATTTCAACACGGTGTAGAAACTTAAGTTTTAATTACTGAAGCTGAAGCAATCTCGCTTACAGTTAAGTAATGGACAAGTAGGTACGGACAAAAAAGTGAAATAATGATAACTGTAGTCTGGTTTCTTTGAATGGAATTTCGAATCTATTGAGGATTTCTAGTTAAATAAGAAATCAAATCCGGATTTTACAAATAATACTTTAAAGACCTGAGTGCTTAGTATAAGATCGGAGCACTCGAAAACGAACTCGAAAACTATTGATCGATTTCAGAGTAAAATAGACCTAAAATGGCTTGTATTAAGGTTTGAGTTCGCCAATACATTCAGCATTCGAACACAACGAGCGCCCCAAGCAGAAATGTTGTAAAATACATATTCGAACTATGAAATTACGACTTTAAAATACGAGTATTTGAGTTCATTTTGCTCTGAATTCACTTGTGATTCGATCAATAGTTTTCGAGTTCGTTTTCGAGTGCTCCGATCTTAGACTAAGCACTCTGTTGGATTTTTTATACTTAGGGTTCTTACTCTTATAAATATGTATAAGCCATATTTATTTGAGTAGTGTTTGGAATCGTGCAAGTAGGTACATATATCGTATATATTACAGTTTTCGTTCAAACAATTTTGCTATAAGATCCAAGAAGACGTTATTCAGCCTTTCTCCGTCTGAATAATTATAAAGCGTGTAATAATTTTTCAACTTTCGCTACCGCTATGTCGATCAAATTAGGAAACGAAATTTTTAAATTACGAAAGGCTAATTAATTTAGAATTTTAATTTATTTTATTAGTTTTTTTTATTTTTCTCCACACCTCCGAAATGTATAACAGTCGAACGGTTCTCGAGCCGAAACCCGTCCTTTGGCAGCACATGGCACTGCCAGTGGGCGGGCACAAGTGAAAGCATACGAGGCGGGCTAGCGGCCGTGGTGTACTGCAACTTTAATTAATACACATTCGTTAATTACTCTTATGAAGGAATTGAAATAAACTTTTTTAATTAGGCTTATTTTTTTTAGAAAATACGTTGATGAATTTAGGCTGCATTTACAATTTATTATAAGAATTACCTACAAAAGTTTTGATGATATGCATAATATTACGAGTAGGTATATTTTTTTTTTTGATACGAGATGAGAAGTTCGTCTCGAAAGCATTCCGTTATTTCTCACGATTTTAAATTAGGCATATGACATTGATTTGTTTTAATTGGAGGCTTTCCATATAAGTAAAGCTACAAGATTTATTGGCGATATTAATAAAAGTATTATAAAACACATAAAGACATTCTCTACTTTTTTAATCCATATAGAACTTATTCTTACTTATAATAACTATATCGATAGAATAACTTATACAGAACTTAATGTTACGACGAAGAAAACACAACACTCGTTTTCTTAAAAAAAACCTTGTTTATGTTTATTTAGTAGTCAGAAGTTGTTAAAAGAACTTCAAATTGCTCAGGTTGTTTACAGAGTATACAGTACGGCCGTTCCAAGTAACGGACTCAAAGACTATTATTGCAGTAATATACTGGAACTTTTTTTCGATTTGTTTTTATGGCATCGAAATCAAAATACTTACCGATGAAATGAATTAATTAACGACTTGCTACTGTGTGATTTCTTTAAACAGTAAAAAATGCATAGGCACCTATATGTTTTATTTTGTTAGTTAAAGGAGTGCAAACAGGTAAATTCTTATTTATTCTGCATATTATATTGTAGTCTTAGCTTTCTGTTGCGTGCTTGTGTAGACAACTTTATAATATTTACTGGAAGCTTACTCGTGAAAAGTATTATTATATTCTCACTCTCAGTAGGTATACATAACGGGTGCCCAGAGGAGGTGGGTTTTGATGTTCATGCATTAAGTTCCAAGGAACTGAGTGTAATACAATGTCTTGTGCCTCAAACTAAAAGCAGGGGTCTTCTTCTCGAGGGAGAAGAGAAATTAACGTTGTTGGCTGCCTCAACTTTGGACCGCTGGCCCGAAAAATAAATATAGAATAGAGGTGCCATCAAAGAGCCCGTGAATTGTTAATGTCGAGGTCAATTACAGATATATGTATCTTGCTTATTGATTATCTTTTGTGATATGGAACTGCATTTTGCACCCTATATATATTTTGTATCGTACGAGAGTTCCTTGTACCTATCATTATATGCCTGAAATTGTTTATCTCCAGGACACATACTATGGCAATATCCTAGTACTAAGTCCTTCCAGACCCCATCTTCAGTGTATATGAAGGCACCATCTGACATATCGGCTCCTAGGCGTGTTTCTTGTTGGCCTCGTGTCGAGGCGCGTGGGTTGAACGTATCTGTAACTCATATAAGTAGGTCACACGGACATTAAAGTGATAATTAATTTGTGCTATTGTTTTGCCCAAGTTGGACTACAACAAAGCTTTTGTTTGCTCTGTTCGCGAGAAAGTACATTGTTGGGTGTTAAGAAATACGTCTTAATATAATATGAACCACATATGCAATAGATCCTCTAGGACTGATTCTTCTGCTTTTGGCGCAATGAAACTTTTTGCGCCATATGGTGTGTGTGAAAAAACAATCGACGTGCTTTTGCAATGCAAGTTAAGTCATATAAGTATTTAAAACGATTTAATAGAATAGAATAGCTAATATTACTAACAAACTTTGCAATCATAATTATATAAAAATCATTAAAAAAAATAACTACTTAATATTAAATGAACTTTTTACTTTTAAGTTTCTATAATATAATGTTGAGACTGGTACATTATATTTCATATCATATGAATCATATATCATATCATAATTATGTATATGGTTCAAGCAGGTAAAACAGGCTCTATTAAACATAATTTCACGCTTGCAAGCTATATTTTTTGAAGATGATAGTCCGAAGATAAACACAGGAAAGACGAGCTTATTTAAACACAGGTTTCAAATGTAGGTAATTTGATCTTCAAAACTAGGTAATTAGAACATGCTCGTACCTAGACCGATACAGTTAGCTTTTGTACTGACTCATTCGCCAATACCGAATGATTGCGCTAACCCAAATTTGTCCAAAACATATGTGCAACAATAGGTTTCACTTGAATAACAGTTAAGAGCTTCGTAGTTGTGCCCACTGAAATGTTAACATTTTCCAAATATGTAGGTCACATTAACATGCTGTTATGCAATAACCTGTCATTATTTTAGATAACATTTTTTTATTAATTAAAATTAACGCCGTTTTGAGGTCAACTATTTAACTGAGTTTTGGGGCATATTAGACCGAGGACAGTGTGGTTAAAATTAGAGTAATTTGTAGTGGGTAGACGAAATTAAAATATTTTACCATTTTCCAAACGTCCTCTTAATTGTTGTCTAGTAAAATAAAAGACAATTGTGCTCGCAAGAGCTCCTTGAAACGTTATTATATTTGAACACGTGTTACATCTTATTATTATGTACTAGCTGAACCCCGCAACTTCGTTCGCGTAGATATAGGTTTTTATATAGGATCGGATCGGATCCCATAATTCTTTTATGTATCTAAACTAAACGTAGCCTAAGTTACTCCTTATAACATTGAAAGTTCCATTAAAATCGATCCAGCCGTTTCGGAGATTAGCTGGAAGAAATAGACCGATAAACATAAATTTAAACGCATACGAGTTTAAAATAAGCCGTACGTTCAAAGATCCGGGTCCCAAGTTATTTGAACCCAATAATGAGGGTTGTAATGTCTGTCATTTCTAAACTAAAAAACCTATGACCTTGAAATATTTACGGGACAATATATAAAGTACTACCTTTCTAACAAAAAAAGAATGAGTGAAATCAAACAACGCGTTAATGAATTACAGCTTAATACACGTTTTAACTTTCATCCCCTCTCCCAAGGGAACGGTGCTGAATTTCGGGATAAAAAGTATCCTATGTCCTACCTCGGAGTATAAACTCAAATCGTACCAAGTTTCATTCGAATCCATTCAGTAGTTTCGGCGTGATGCGCGGCCAAGATACAGACAGACAGACAGACAGACAGACAGACAGACAAAAATGAAAAAAATTGCAGTTTTGGTTTCAGTATCGATTATAGAGTGCCCTCCAATAAAAATTTTCAAAATATCTTCAATGTACAGAATTGGATCTGTTACAGTTTTATTATATTATAGATATTAGTGTTTAATGGAAGAATGGAAGAAGGCATATTAAAACTTGAGCACGTTTTTGAGTCATAGATATGGCCCTTTGTTCGGAGCGATACCTTCCCGCTGTGTGCGTAGTAGCAATGACATTGACCATCGCACTCTGCCACGCTTAGCATAAAACACAACACTACTATTGCAACAACGTTCATATTGTGATCGAACCTTCAGCTTATGTAAAGTACTTAAGAGCATTCTGTATGTAAGAAAGAAGGTTTTTATGAGAATATTTGAGCCCGTAGGTATAATTTTGAAACTACATATTATTTTTATGTAAATTTTACAGACCACGTACACATTGATTACTTGCTTGAACAAGTCTACATTTCACTGAGTATGATTTGCTGATAATCAAATAAAAATAAGTCAAAGTTCTTCATTCAAAATTGGTACACTTTTTGAATTATATGACTAGTTTCTACGAGGGCGCTATTGAAAAACTTCTCTTAAATTAAGACACTAACAATCATCATCATCAGTGTCAGTCACTGTCTTAATCTTAACGTGATAACTCCTTATTTCCCAATAGCTCTATTGACTAGCACGTTCCGGCTTTACACTATTAAATTACCGTCTCGAAACGACATTTTATCGAAAAATTATTCAAACCCCCATAGCAGTAGATCAGCAAGTTAAGCACAGATCGGTTTATTCGCTCTTAGCTTACTAAATAAAGACAAGCCGTGACAGCGTCTATTCGATTATGCTAATACGATCATTTGTTTCCTTTCGTAGCGGACGTGCTGTGGTAGATACGTGTTTAATATAAATTGCTAAAGGTCGTTTTTGTTAGTTTCATCTTAAACCTTAATTTCAAACTATTCATTTCGATCAAGCCTTGTATCCAGTCCGCGAAAGAACAGTAACTATCTACCGCACACTACAAGACTATAATTTATTAATGTTAAATAATGTACCAAGAAATAATAAATTAGTAACACATTCTTTGAACACGGTAACCACAAGTAATTATTATGTTTTTTAATCAGACTTTCTCGACGTTTTTTTCTTACATTGAGATCTTTTTCCTATACGTGAATATACCAGCTTAGTTGTGTCGAAAACAAGACTAAAGGCTAGCGCAGACTATAAGGCTCGCCGCGCCGTGTTAAGCGAATCGCAATAATTCGCCACCATCCTACTTCCTATCCTACTAATATTATAAATGTGAAAGTGTGGATGTTTGGATGTTTAGATGTTTGTATGTTTGGATGTTTGTTACTCAATCACGCCGCAACTACTGAACCGATTTGGCTGAAATTTTGAATGGAGATAGCTTATGCCCTGACTTAAAACATAGGCTACTTTTTATCCCGGAAAAGTATTCCTGTGGGACTAAAATAGATATAATCTTCCAAAAACGCCATAGAGGGCGCTGACTGTTCTTAGGTAAATCACGTTCACATAACACATTATTGCAATAGTTTGCTGTGTTGCATGCATTGGCAACACATAGGCTACTTTTATCCTGGAAAAAATGCACAGTTCCCATGGGATTTTGAAAAACCCGAAGTCTATATCTACAACTATAGGTAGATTATTATAGCGAACTTCCTTGATAGAAAGTATAAAGGTTGGAAAAGGGATCGGGAACGGGAACCGGGAATCAACGATTCCCTCGGGATTTGTTCAAAACCGAAATTTACGCGAGCGAAGCTGCGGGCAGAAGCTATCACACATAATCACAATACCAATCCTACTAATCCTACTATCCTACTAATCCTCCTACTATCCTACTTAATATCATAAATGTGAAAGTGTGGATGTTTGGATGTTTAGATGTTTGGATGTTTGGATGTTTGTTACTTAATCACGCCGCAATTACTAAACCGATTTGGCTGAAATTTTGAAAGGAGATAGATTATACCCTGACTTAAAACATAGGCTACTTTTTATCCCGGAAAAATCCACAGTTCCCACGGGATTTTGAAAAAAACCGAAATCTCTAGCTACAACTATAGGTAGATTACTATAGCAAACTTCCTTGAAAGTAGGTGTAAAGGTTAGAAAAGGGAGCGGGAATGGGAACCGGAAATCCACGACTCCCTCGGGATTTGTGAAAAACCAAAATTCACGCGGGCGAAGCCGCGGGCATTCTCTAGTAATATTATAAACTAGCTGACCCCCGCAACTTCGTTCGCGTGGATATAGGTTTTTATATAGGATCGGATCGGATCCCATAATTCTTTTATGTACCCAAAATAAATGTAGCCTAAGTTACTCCTTATAACATTGAAAGTTCCATTAAAATCGATCCAGCCGTTTCGGAGATTAGCTGAAACAAATAGACAGACCAACAAACATAAATTTAAACGCACACCAGTTTAAAATAAGCCGTACGTTCAAAGATCCGGGTCCCAAGTTATTTGAACCCAATACTCAGGGTTGTAATGTCTGTCATTTCTGAACTATAAAACCTATGACCTTGAAATATTTTCGGGACAATATATAAAGTACTACCTTTCTAACAAAAAAAGAATGAGTGAAATCGAACAACGCGTTAATGAATTACAGCTAAATACACGTTTTAACTTTCATCCCCTCTCCCAAGGGAACTGTGCTGAATTTCGGGATAAAAAGTATCCTATGTCCTACCTCGGAGTATAAACTCAAATCGTACCAAGTTTCATTTGAATCCGTTCAGTAGTTTCGGCGTGATGCGCGGCCAAGATACAGACAGACAGACAGACAGACAGACAGACAGACAGACAGACAGACAGACAGACAAAAATGAAAAAAATTGCAGTTTTGGCTTCAGTATCGATTATATAGTGCCCTCCAATAAAAATTTTCAAAATATCTTCAATGTACAGAATTGGATCTGTTACAGTTTTATTATATTATAGATGTGAAAGTGTGGATGTTTGGATGTTTAGATGTTTGGATGTTTGTTACTCAATCACGCCGCAAATACTGAACCGATTTGGCTGAAATTTTGAACTGAGATAGATTATGCCCTGACATAAAACATAGGCTACTTTTTATCTCGAAAAATCAAAGAGTTCCCACGGGATTTTGAAAAAAACCGAAATCTATAGCTACAGCTATAGGTAGATTACTATAGCAAACTTCCTTGAAAGTAGGTATAAAGGTTGGAAAAGGGAGCGGGAACGGGAACCGGAAATCCACGATTCCCTCGGGATTTGTGCAAAATCGAAATTCACGCGGACGAAGCCGCGGGCATTCTTTAGTAATATTATATTGTTTACTATGATATAGCGTCGAAATGCGCCGGTCGAATCACCGGCCATACGAAATGAGACTCGATTAAATTCGACGTGTTTCGGCGGAGGTCGACGCCAGGCTTAAGCTTCTTGTTACTTGGTGTCTGATGTAGGAACAATAAAATCGAGACAAGTGATATATTTGCGGAAAGACCTTTGATGATTTTCGTAAACTTGTTAATATGATTGGCCGATGCTACTTTGGTCGAGAGAGATTGCATTCCAAATACACGAATAAATTTAATGAGTGGGACCTTGCCGGATCGATATCGGCTATCATAAAGGGAAGACAAGTAGGTAAACAAGGTTGCCATGTATGGGTCGGCAATGCATCGACCGCCCACGTATCGCTCACAAATCGACGGAGGCGTCGCACTAAAACACTGCAAACAATCTTTCGGTAAATCGACCGGTTCACGGAAGTATTTATCTCGATTCTGGTTTACCGACAATACCTTGTGTAACATGTAAAAATGATTTAAACTCGTACGAATGGAAATATAATTGTTTTCTTGTCTGGACCGCTGCGTGTAGGTCGTATAACTTGTTCGAGTTTTGCTTATCATCTTCCTAGCCATAAATATAATTAATAACAATCTTGCATTACTTATTAAGCTTTTGAGAGAATATCGATTTGAGTTCATTTCAAAAACTTACATGATCTACCCTTGTGAAAATTGTCCTTGGTAATAACATTTAAAATTCTCAATAATTTTAACAGTAGAAAATGTACACATGGTATATTCAGCTCATTTTACTCAATGATATTATATAGGTTAGTTGCAAAGACAATGGATGCGTCAATCCAAACAATTCAGATTACCTGTAATTTATTCATAATTACACTTCAAATATTTTCTCCGTCAATTAATGTAGGCGTCTGCTTTTCTTCACTATTCGACGAAGCTCTCAAAAGGCTTTTGTTTACATAATACAGTAATTCCGTGTGCGTAAACCGTGATCACTTTTGTTTTCAAACGTCTTTCTTAGCGAGCTTCGTGACCTTGATTATAAACCACCTCCACCCGCGCAATTGCACAATTGTCTGCAGCCGTCATCATCCCACTTCTGATGTTTGTTATCAGAAGTGGGATGATCCCACTTCTGATAACAAACAACAGAAGTGGGATGATTTCCCTTTTTATAGAAAGAAATATTAAGCTCAGTAATTCATTAGCGGTTTTTTGTTTTAAAACTTTTTGTTCAATCCCCGTCCTGTATAACAGGATGTCCACGACGACAGGACTCCATTATAAAAATATTATTTTGTACATAACTTGTGTACAGAACTTTTAAAATTGTATTGGAGAAATGGGAAGCCCGTCACAATGATGTAGATCCGCCATCTGAACTTTGTCGTATCAATGTGTAGTCACTAAAGTTTCTGTTCAGAATAGATCACATTATATTGAACGTTTTGTCGATGATATATGTGTGCGTGTGTGACACGATAGTGTGGCCGATTCTGTTGTACACAATCTCTAAACTTAAACTAAATTGACAGGTTTAAAAATAGTGCTATCCTTTTCTGCAGGGAGCATTGTGATAGAGATAGTAATATATTTAGGCCTGTCATTTTAGTTTAGACTAGCTGACCCCCGCGACTTCGTTCGCGTGTTTTTAGGTTTTATATAGGATCGGATCGGATCCCATAATTCTTTTATGTACCTAAACTAAATGTAGCCTGTTACTCCTTATAACATTGAAAGTTCCATTAAAATCGATCCAGCCGTTTCGGAGATTAGCTGGAACAAATAGACAGAACTACAAACATAAATTTAAACGCACGCCAGCTTAAAATAAGCCGTACGTACAAAGATCCGGGACCCAAGTTATTGGAACCCAATAAATGCCTGTCATTTCTAAACTAAAAAACGTATGACCTTGAAATATTTACGGGACAATACTTAAAGTACTACCTTTCTAACAAAAAAAGAATGAGTGAAATCGAATAACGCGTTAATGAATTACAGCTATATACACGTTTTAACTTTCATCCCCTCTCCCAAGGGAACCGTGCTGAATTTCGGGATAAAAAGTATCCTATAACCTACCTCGGAGTATAAACTCAAATCGTACCAAGTTTCATTCGAATCCATTCAGTAGTTTCGGCGTGATGCGCGGCCAAGATACAGACAGACAGACAGACAGACAGACAGACAGACAGACAGACAGACAAAAATGAAAAAAATTGCAGTTTTGGATTCAGTATCGATTATAGAGTGCCCTCCGATAAAAATTTTCAAAATATCTTCAATGTACAGAATTGGATCTGTTACAGTTTTATTATATTATAGATTTAGAGATTGTGTACAACAGAATCGGCCACAGTGTAACATTACTTTAATAAGCGAAAGTTTTCTTTGGATTTCACAGCAAGACTCAGGTGTCACGACTCAATCTTCCATATTTTTATCCGCTGAGAATTCGACTTAATGTTATAGTCCTCCGTTGGCCGCTTTTATCGTGATTTTTTTGTCGTTAGGAACTTTTCTTTTAATCTTCTTAATGGTATCGTATCTGCAGTCTACAAACTATTACTAAGGAATCGAATAGAAGTTTCAGAAATGATTAACATAACTGTGCAAGAACACTTCAGAATAGTTACTGTTTTCTATTAGAAAATGAGACAATTTATTTGAACGGAGAGATTGAAATTAAAAGAAAACCTATACAAATATTTTATCTTAACTTATCGTACTCTGCATAATGAAAGTTGAAATTATATGTGTGATATATATACGAGTAGACGAGTAGGTATATATTACAGTTTCTCTCGTTAAAAGTGATATGAACAATTTAACATTTATCTGAGTCACGTCTGTCTACGCAGGTGCTAATGACTTTGCTGCTACCCGATAGGGTTAATGATTTACTTACTTATTTAGATTCCTAGGAAATGTTCCATATTAGACATACATATACATTAAACATGTATATATGTATAACTGGTTATAGGCGTGTCTGTATTGAAAATCTCTTTAAGAACTAGAATATGTTAAATACTTATTATTATAAGGATATTTCGTCTGGTTGTACCTATGTGACAGCGTATAATCCACAATGCAGCATGTCAAAAGTATTGTGAAAACTCTAAAGACCTGACTAAGAGGGACAAAATTGGAGACCCAAATAAGAGTAAATTTTATAATGTTATGTCGTCACTACTTGGCCCAACATAAGGTTTCAACTTATGTGTAGATTGTAGGTAGCCCTAGCCGCGAGCGTCACTTAGTCTTACTATGGAATTAAACGTAACACTTCTTGTATTTTTCCTGCATAAACAGTACCTACTGAGTATGTAATAGCTATTAATGACCACCCAGCGTTGTGCAAAGGCCTCGATCCTTTAAGAAAGAAAAGTAAAATAAAATCCCACTGCTTTGACATATTAAATGTTGCAGAATAAGATTTTTACTATTTATTTTTATTTTGTAACCGATAAAAAATTTAATGGTAATTCCTGTCTGATCACGGTTAAATCCTTGGAATCTTGAATGCAAATCTCGATTGTCGTTATGTCCTCAAGTCAAACAATTTCTGATGGTGACTCATCGTAATTTAATCGTGTGCGTATTTGATTTCATAATTTGGAAATGCGATACGTATACAGACTAAAAGGGAAACCCAATTTGGAAAACTGCCTCTGGTCTTAATTCAACATGTTTTCTGTCCCCATTATTCTTATTATGGATATTTTATGTAGAGTTAACAAGCGACACATGTATGTAGTTCCATTTACCCTAATTCTGCCGTCCTAACGAAGAGTGCAATAACTAGGTTTTGACTACTTTCGAGATATTTGCAGTTAAAGATTTAATTTTTGTTTTGTGTGTATCTTCGTAACTATAAAAGCTATTGGTTTGAAACTTTTACTGAACGACAGATAAAATAATGCTTAATTTTATGTAGTATATTATATTTGTACATAAGTTTATATACACACTAAAAACGCAATAATGTATTTATTATTAGGACTTATGAATTGTTTTGATATAGCATTCCTAATCATAATTGCAATAACTACACTACTTATTGCAGTTTTTGTTAGTAAACCTACATAATACTTATTTGTGTAGCACAAACTATATGATGCCCTATAGTTTCTTCCAACCATATGTACGGTTTTCCTTAGTGAATTATTTTAATTAGATATAAGGTGATTGCAAGAACATAATAAGAATAAAAGAGATTTACCAAAATAATTTAAATAGGTTTTTATTATTTAAAACTAATAACTTACATGACGATTTTCGTATCTGTAACTGAATTCAAAAACATAGAACTTTCATATAACCGTCCTACCCCCATTTTACCCCCTTATATATTTTACATAGGGGAGAAATTTCCTATAATATTTTCTAGGCTGATATCTACGCCCTAGAAAGAACCTACCGTCCAAATTTCAAGATAATAATAACAATAATTAAAACTTCACAAAAACTTTCATCCCCTTTTTTACCACCCTTAATGGGAGATTTTCCAGAATAACTTATACAAGTTTTTATTATTTAAAATTCATATTCTAAATGCCTATTTTCATATCTGTAACTTCAAAAACATAGAACTTTCATATAACCTTCCTACCCCCATTTTACCCCCTTAGGGGAGGATTTTCGTGAAATCTTTTCTAGGCTGATATCTAAGCCTTAGAATAAACCTACCTTCCAAATTACAAGTTGATAATAACAATAATTAAAACTTAACATAAAAACTTTCAACCCCTATTTTACCAACCCTTAAGGGAAGATTTTTCAGAATAAAATATACAGGTTTATATTATTTAAAACTAATAATCTAAATGCCGATTTCAGGTCTGTAACTTTAAAAACATAGGACTTTCATACAAACTTTCTACCCCCATTTTACCCCCTTAGAGGAAGATTTTAGGAATGTTAAATAGCCTATAACCTTTCCGGAAAACTGTACTACCAAATGCAAAAATAATTTTTCAAATCCGACTGGTACTTCCAGAGATTAGCGCGTTCAAACAGACAAACTCTTCCGCTTTATTATATTAAGTATAGATATCTAGTTTTTTTTTATTTTTGATAATTTTCTTTGACTTTCAATGAAAATTGTCCCCTTTCAGCCAATGACTTTTGACTTCCAAAATTTTCTTTAAGTGGTTGTGTTTCTAATTTTGTGCTTGTAAAAGTAAAAATCTACGAATTTGACAATTTTACAACATCCACAAAATCGTCAAAATCAAAAACTTTTTGTTTATTTTAACTTTACTTTAGTATAATACATTAGTAAGCTAGACATTTTAAGTAATAAGTTTCCTTATGATAACTGCAATAACTCTTACTTCTTGCGCTTATGACTAGTAAATGTGCCAAAAATTTATAAAACGTACTATAGTCATAAGTGCAATAACTGGACTTATTGCGATTATTTTATGTAATATTACAAAATATCAAAGCTATCCAAGTCATAACTCAAGATATTTCGGTTATGATTAGCTCCTTACACATCGTTATATTAGATATTGCAGTTATGGTAACCAACAGAACCGAAACTATTGAAGATACAAAAAAGACGTCTAAGACGAAAATATAGAGCTCATTTTCCTGATTACGGATATGGTCTTAAGTCAATTTGACCAAAAACTCGACTTATTGCACTCTTCGTTAGGACGGCAGAATTATTATTCTGGAAAGTTGTTCATACGCTATGTGTATAAGTTATGTGTAATCATAACTATTTATAAAAACTTTTCTTCCAAAGGATCGGAGGAAGGATCAATTTTTTACACTAACCACATATTATACAGCCACCCACGTGTGAATCGTTTTTACACATCAATACAATTGCTATCTCCTTTCTAATGTGCTCATCATAAAGTGTGACGGCGACCCCGAATATAAATTATGGGAACAAGCGATTTCGTGTACGAAGGATGACGAGCGGCACTCTCCGGCGTAATGTGGCAACACCTACACGGCTCTTCAACGAATCGAACTGTACCACACGCCCAGCGGTGCTGGCAGCTTTCTGCCCCAATTACGCTTACATTTTTGATAACGGTAAAAACTCCCATTAACCGATGACTCAATTATACTGGGTTATCAGTTCGAAAACAGGAATTTCCTTAATGTTTCAATCACTGTGACACAAAGCTTCCTTAAAATAGCTCGCTTCCGTTTGATAAAAAAATTGTTCTGAATATTCTGACTCATTAGTGAATGTGCATTTTAATTTTTCCATAATCGCTCATTCTTTGTTGGGAAAAGATACAACTGGGATTTATTAATAACAATTTATTTAATTTAGTCAATAACGTCTATTCTGTTTAAATAATATATCTAATAAGTCAAAAGGAAAAAATTAACAACTGTACGAGTATGTATTTTTAGTGTAAAGTACTGAATGTGTACCCATAATATTGTTATTGGAAACATACAACATGGGAACTGTGTCAGTGAGGCGATAAGTGTATTTCGATGGCCACATAATATAATCCTTTTGTCTGGATTTCAAAGTCCGGCAGACGAGTGAGTCATATGCAGGAGGATCTTTGTTGTAGTTCTCGGAAGAACAACGGGCATGTCTTTGTGGGAAAGGTATTTTAATGCAGGCCGATGGACTGATTTCTCCTGTCCTGCTTACCGACGACACGGTGCAAACCTTTTAATATAATTAAATGTCTGCCTTACTCTGATAATTGCGTGTTAGATTCAACGAGGGAATTCTGCGTTTAGTGTGTTAATGATAATAATTGGAAAGATCCTTTTATATGAAAGTTAGTTTCTTATTTGTAAAGTACTGCTCACATATTTTAATTCCAGAGGTGTGTCTGGTCAGAAAAATAACACTATCATTAACCTCTTAAGTTCTAGCCTCTCATTTGTTTTTTGTTTTTTGTAAGTTATTGCATCAGATTACTTTTGAAATTGTTCATCTCCTTGGAATCAGTGGGTGTTCAATCAGGATCTTGGTTTTTCAAAACCATCATTAACAGTTCATTTGCTAGCGATTACGCAGTAACTCCTTAAAAGATGACAGCTTTTAACAGCTGCTATTAGAGCGCCTCCTTAGAAAACCCATTAAAGTAATTTGGAGCAATTGTAGCAAATGACGAATCAATATCGAGGTGTTATGTTTTTGCTATAGTTACGTGTTGGACTCGAACAATTTTGACTCCCGGTTTTTGTTGAAAATGTAAAGAAATGAGTAATTTCCTACTACTGTTGGAAGAATTTTAACCCTCCCGAATATCTCTTGTTTTTCGATTTTGCTACTTTCTTTTGATTTCACAAACACTCGCTTCTTATCTATTGTATTTCGAACGCATGACAAGTATCTGCTAATTAGGCTGTTATTCTTGAAATACAAATAGATTAATTATTAGAAACTTATTTTAGAAACACCGTCGTAGAAATTTTTCTAAGACTACAATTTTATAAGACTTACTCGTATGATATGATTTGATCTTTACTTATAAATGTGGGTTGTATAAATTAAAACAATCATAAAGGAATAATGAATTAATATCAACGAGTAATGTTCAGCTGTACTGTGCTACGTGTCAGTGAATGACCAATTTTGACCTCGATGATTAATAAACAGCCGTTATTCTTAACTCGGTTATTATTGTGTTAACTTTTGAAATACATGACCATCTCCGCCTTCCACTAATGTGCTATAATTACCGAGAAATGAGGCAAAAAATGCGGTCTGCTTGTTACTGAAGAAATTATGATGAGCAAATAAATGGTAACAAATAAATTAATAAATAATACCTAGATGCACTGATGATAATGCCTACTGTAACAAATGCCGTTTTAATGATTGGAAATGATGATTTATTGATTTGAAACTTTGATATATTTATAGTGCTAATAATAATAGGAATAAATGCTATTTCATTCATTAATTCCAGAATTGATGCTTTTGGTTTGCATTGACGAAAAATTAAAAATTCCTTTTAATATTTGAGTGATGAAAAATCAATAGCAATACAGAAGAAACACACGAAGAAAAGTTTTCAACAAGCTATAATTTAAAAATTAAAAAAAACCCGACTGCCATATGCTAAAAAACGAACTAAAAAATTAATAAACTACCACCGTACCACTTACAGTGTAGTTGTTATTTATTTTGTTTTTCATGATTTGTCACTCCAAATTGATTTAAAACATATAGATTGTATACATTTTCGTACTCGCCTTTTAAAGCCCTTTATTTTGATACCCCACTCGAGGGTCTTGAAGAAAAAATTTTTTTTCGGCCCGCACATTAAAGTGCATAACATTCGCCATTTTGAATTTTTATGAATTTTATGTACCCAGTAACATTTGCACCGTCAAGACAAATCTAATGACGTATAATTTATCAAAATAGGTTGAGCCGTTAAGTAGTTACGAACTGACATAGGAAACGGTAATTTTCTACGATTTATCACTTCAAATTGTTTCCAAATATATAAATTTATACATTTTCGTATTTGCCTTTTGAAACCCTTTATTTTGATACCCCACTCGAGGGTCTTGAAGAAAAAATTTTTTTTCAGCTCGCACATTAAAGCGCATAAAGTCCGCCATTTTGATTTTTTTTTAAATTTAGGTACCCTATAACACTCGCGTCATTGAGACAAATCTAATGACGTATCATTTATCAAAATCCGTTGAGCCGTTGATTAGTTACAAGCGGACATAGGAATGGACATACATACACACAGGTGAAACACATATACCCAGTCGGGTAAAAAAGAAATAAAACCAAAAGCCTTTAATTTAATAAATACAAAACACATCAAGTGAGATCGTAAAATATAAATCTCAGAAAATCAGGTCTTAAAATGGTTCTCGGTCCTCGGAGGTATCTACACTATCCGTTAACAAATGATTTATGGAAACTGCCATTCCGCATGCCAATTCACCAAATACTTACCTTTAAGGCAAGAATAAATAATATCTTGACATCTAGACAAATGCCTTCCATCTTGTACTACATTAGGAACAACTCCATAAAGTACCTCGGTAGAGTATGCTATATCTACACAACATGGGAAAATGGGAAAGGGGAGGCTAGGTTGTGGTTTATTTTACTTCATCATATGGAATAACCAGGCGATGTAGGTACTCACTCTTCTTACCGATTTCAGAACGAAATACACGATTATCCGTTTACTCGTTTAGGTACTTGATTTTATTGGGACAACTCCCATTTTGGAACACAGGAGGTTCAACGCCATAAATTAAGCAGTATCGTCTATCTAAAAACTATGCGAAATGGGACGCAATATTCTTGTAGCAGAATATTACTAGTAACCTGTCCAGTATCGTCAGCGTTTATTTGCGTGTTATTCCCTTCCTGATTAGACATAGAATACACGGCGTCGGGACGTATCCCAGGAAGTCCATTTATAGGTGCTATTTTGATAAATTGTTTAGATTGTGTTGGATTCGTGGCTGACGGATCAGGTTTCTGTGGGAGCACCTTTTACGGCGTAGGATTAATTCACTGTGGTCATTGCTTGAATCACGGACAAGGCTTGAAAAAATTTTAACGATTCCTTCTTATGTATATTTCGTTGTTTTTTTTTTCTTGCTTTTGCGGCTATGCTAACCACTAGATCAACGAGGCAGTTCATCATCGAGATGATAAAAAACTGATTAGTTTAATTTAATTAGTATTAAAAATTGTGTGCTTTATCTTTGTTTTTATGATTTTTATGATGATGAACTGCCTCGTTGGTCTAGTGGTTAGCATATTCGACCGCAGATCGCGTGGTTTGATTCCCGGGTCGGGCAAATAATTGTTCGGTATTGGGTTTTTCTGTCAAGAAATTCTCAGTGCCAGCCTGGAGTTGGAAGCAGGCGGTTTCACCCCCATGCCTCGGAGAGCACGTTATGCAGTCGGTCCCGGTTGTTATTACTATCAGTTGTGACAATAATCGTTAAAGCCCGCCAACCCGTATTGGAGCAGCGTGGCGGGTCTAAGCTCTAAAAATCCCTCTATCTTATGAGAGAGGAGGCTTTTGCCCAGCAGTGGGACGTCAAAAAGGCTGTAGTGGTGGTTGATTTTTATGATTATAATTTATAAAGTGTTTAATGTTTATATTCGTATGTCTTTGTTTAGCTCGTATTCTTTGATACATTTATTTCGGGTCGAATTTTTTTTTTTTTCGAAGTGTTACACCATTTGTTTTCAAACGAATTTTTTACGAGTATTAGTACATATTAAGTACTACAATATATATTTTTTTAGTGAATGTCCGTCATAAGGAACACAGGAATAATAATAATTATATTTTTTTTTATTAAAAAAATATACTTTTAACTATTCGAAAAATCTAGAAAAAATATAAAATATGCTCTTAAAGGTTACCTAAAATCTCGCGTTGGTTTTAAGTTTTTAGCTTTAATAGTTTCCGAGATATGTCACTTTGAATGATAGTCATAGTTGCGCTCATTTTTTTTTAATATCTCAAGGTCAAAGCGGAGCACGGCACTAAAACTGGTGTCAATCGCGTTCGTACACCAAGCCAATATTGAAACATAAGTTTCGATATAGGTTGTCATTTGGGGGCCAATTCGCTATACTTATCCGGCTAGACCCTTTTGTCACTTTCTTACTTTATGTCATGTGACAAAAATTTGTGAATAAGCTATGCAACACTCATCAGGTGGTAAAACAAGCCCTTAATTTTCAAAATGTTAAGCTTCCACACAAGCTAAAGATATAATAAGTTCTTCCACCAGCAACATTGCTATAAGACATGTATTCGAAGAAAGGCTTGATTGTCAAGTATCCTTATTAATTTCGATCCAGCGCTTGTTAACGTTGGCCGCATTCATTTAACGCTGATGTTTCTCAGTAACAAAACGTAGGCTGACGTTATTTATGTCGCATTATAGCTTGCCGTTCATTTGATTTGTTTTACGTATTGACTTTCGAACTTTCACTCGATTTTAGGAACTCGGTACTTACTCACGTGTTTTTGGATTTTTGATTACACTAGCGGCACGCTATGATGGCCGGTTTGACACATTACAATAGTGATGTGGAATGTCAATTTATTCTCGAACAAAAAACAATTAAGTTTTGTTTTTGTACCTGATTAAATAGGTTTAATAAAACAAAAATGTATATGTTTATTTAATTTATTTGAACGAACTGAATATTTGAACGAAAATGAATATACATACTTTATATGCACACAAGAAACATATGAATACAAAAGATACCAAAAAAGGTGCCACAAAAGGCCATAATTAATCAGATTCGTCCATACTACTATTTTCACTGTCGTCACTGCTATCATCACATACATTAATAATTATATGTTCGTTTTCTATAATATTATCTATTTTCACATCTCTTTCATAATCTTCCCTTATTAATTTAACAGTTCTATTCACAACCTTTTCCCAGTCTCCTTTAGTCACATGTTCACAAGCTTCTTCTAATAATTTTAGCATTTTTTTTGTGGTAAATGGGGGTTCTGTATTGTGTCTTGCAGCATATCCCTTAATTTGAGCCCACACCAACTCAATCGCATTATACTCACAATGGTAAGGCGGTAACCGTATAACTCTGTGCCCATGTTCTAATGCTATTTCGTCAATGACGTATCGGATCTTGGTTGGTTTGTTTTCTTTTAAAAGACGTACTAATTCCGCTTTTAACATATTCATGTTTGCATCTACGCCATTTTTACGAAGCCATGCGACGATATCAGCTTTCTTTTGGGATTGGGCAGGTGGCTTGTCAATTTGCATCGAGTGGTATGGGGCGTTGTCCATAATTATAATAGATGGTTCAGGGAGGCTACACAACATTGAGGTAAACCATTCAGTAAACTTTTCTCCATTCATGTCTTCATGATAGTCTCCAGTGGTTTTTGACGCAAAAGCCATGAGAGAACCTTCGACAAACCCGTTGATGGTTCCGGCGTGACAAATTATAAGTCGCGATCCTTTTCCTACAGGAACTTTGGAAGTAGATGCTGCTGTGTCATCGTTCCAAGAACGGCCTACAGTATGGTTAGCATTAAGCCATGTTTCATCCAAGAACACAACATTTTGCCAATTTTTGATTTCTTTCACTTGCCGTAAAAAAGTATACCTTGCCATCGCTATATCAAATCTTTCCATCAATATTTTGCGTTTGTTACATTTTTTGTATCGAAATCCAATGGTCTTCAAAATCTTCGTTAAAGAACTTTCCCCACCGAAGAATAATCCAGCTTCCTTCAGTGAATGCACCAACTTTTTTCTTGTTGGATACTCCTTCTGTAAATAGTAGCCGTAAACATGTCTTCGGATAGCATCGGCATCAAAGCTATCGATGCCTACGACTGGTTTTGCTCGTTTTCTCTTTTTTGGTGTGTGAAGTTTATTTTCTTCTGTGCCAGTCTCGCCATATTTTTTTTTAGTTATCCGTCTAACAGTTCGTTGTCCAATATTAAGCGCATCAGCTACGCGTTCAACCACTGACGTTATAGGTAAAATTGGCCCTCCATTTTGAGCTTCACGATCGAAATAGTTACGAAGGCGTATTACGAACTCACGTGTCTGACTATTTAGAACAGTTCTCTGCGTACGTTCGGTCATATCGACGAAATCCACAACAAAGGGCTTGAACAGAGTCCAAATTAACGAGCAAGGGTCAACAGTAATGCAGTATCAATATTTGAAATCCAAAGCCAGGTCAAAACTATATCACAATCGCATTGCACTGACAGTTTATACTTTTCGAAGCAACGTCAATTCGAAACTGCTTTGTTTTGCATTGAGCATTGACGCGAGTTTGCCGGAGGTAGTAGTTGTGCTAGCCAGCGATCCTATGTGACGATCGTATTAGATTCCATTTTTAAAAATTTATTGATATTTTTTTGCGATTTCAGAGGTTTGTCCACATAGTGAAAATTGTTCATATTCACAAGTACATTCACCCCTTAAATGGTGCAAACTGATTTTTCTACACTTGTATACATTTAAGAAATCAATTTAATAAATAAATTTTGAGTCCTAAACCTAAAACTACATTCGATAAAATTTATGAATCTCTGCACATCACTATCGTCAATAAAGTAATACAATTATTTCCTTCAAAGTCGTTATCAATTAATACGGAACTTCATGAGCGGACAAACGTCAAACCGGCCATCATAGCGTGCCGCTAGAGTAGTCTGCGTTAAACTTGTCACGTTGCTCGATTTATAAAAATGGACATTATGCATCGGAAAAAGCTTTTATTTTATTACATTGCAAGCAGGTTATTACGTATGTTTTTAATGAATCATTGGTCTTTTAATGAATGCTCTTTTTCCTAGTAAAAAAAATCGCCTTAATGGATTTTGTTTGACGCATATCGGAACAAGTTTATATACGTACGTACCTATACATATTTAAGAAAGGCTTGTCTGCATTCGCGATATAATAAAATTTTAACGAAATCTTTACCGATATTATTTTACTTCTATACATATCTAATAAGTACTTAATAATTATAATACCTACTTATCCAGCCCATGACTATTTCAACAGCTATATTGAATATTATTAGTATATAACTAAAAATTATGTCTATTGTCAGCTACTGCTGTTAAGAAAAAGTCGCATGATGAGGACAAATGTATAAGTAGAGCAAATAAGATCACAATTTTTTTTATGTGTGTATAATATGTCAAGTATGGGATGTTTATATACTGAACCGTATCCCTTGGATTTTCCGACTTAACACAATACCTTCCTACCAAGAATATAGAGTTATTCAATATTACCTTTTAAACAAGGCGTTAAAACGTTTGCAGCCAAGTGCGTTGTTATTTTTTTCCAGTGGCCCAAATGCATAATATTATATTAACATGCAGTTATGTTTCGAAACAGTATCGACCTTCTGTGCCTCGCTACGCATAATGATTTAATGATTTCTTTTTTTAATGAACTTCATTATATATATAAAGCTACTTGAAGTCACGTACTGATCACCTCTCCTGAACAATTTTGTATGGGACTTTTTCGCCATACTTTTTGTGTGTGTAAAATTCAAAAATATAAGGTCTACAAAATTATAGAGAGACCTGGACGTGGAAAACTGACTAGGGTGCTCTAAGGGATCTCGAAAACTATCAGTCGGAAAGGTACCGTCCCGAAACAAAAAATGTTCAAAACCTTGGGCCATTGGGTGAACCGGTGAAAAAAATATAGCCACCAAACAAAAAAAAATTTCGTCTCCATACAAAAATTTTGCTAATTTTCAAGAGGCTCTCCAGAACAATTTTGTATGGAACTTTTTTCGTCTCACTATTTATATACGTAGAACTTATGTGTCTTCCTTCAGGAAAAATATGAAACGTCATGAATGTGGAAAATTTACCAGAGTACCCCATAGGCTCTCAAAAACTATCAGTCATAGAGACATGGTCCTGAAACTGAAAATGTTCAAAACCTTGGGCCCTTTGGTGAGCCAGTAAAAAAAGATAGGCACCGAACAAAAAAAATTTTCGCGTCCATACAATTTTTTTTTTAAATTTTCAAAAGGCTCTCCAGAACATTTTTGTATAGAACTTTTTTTACCTCACTAAGCGCATGCATAGAGCTCATGAATGTCCTTTCAGGAAAAATACGAAACGTTATGAATGTGGAATATTTACCAGGTTACCTCATGGGTCCTCCAAAACTACCAGTCATACAGACATGGTCCCAAACAAATGTTATTAACGACCTTGGGCCATTGGGTGAACCAGTAAAAAAAAGATGGCCGCCGAACAAAAAAAAATTTTCTCCATACAAATTTTTTGGGTTCTTTTCAAGAGGCTCTCCAAAACAATTTTGTATGGAACTTTTTCCTTTCACTATTTATGTGCGTAGAACTTATGAGTCTTCCTTCAGGAAAATTATGAAACGTCATGAATGTGGAAAATTTACCAGAGTACCCCATGGGTCCTTCAAAACTACCAATCATACAGACATGGTCCCAAACAAATGTTATTAAAGACCTTGGGCCATTGGGTGAACCGGTAAAAAAAAGATGGCCGCCGAACAAAAAAAAATTCTCTCCATACAAATTTTTTGGGTTCTTTTCAAGAGGCTCTCTTAGACATTTTTGTATGAAAAATTTTTCCCCTACTACACTTATAAATAGAACTTGAAATTTTTTTTTCACAAAAATCACAAAACGCAGTGAATGTGGAAAAAATACCAGAGTACCCTAACGACCCTCAAAAACTATCAGTCATAGAGGCATGGTCCTGAAACTAAAAATGTTCAAGACTTTAGGCCCTTTGGTGAGCCAGTAAAAAAAAGATAGCTACGGAACAAAAAAATTCGTGTCCATACAAAATTTCTTTTTAATTTTCAAGTGGCTCTCCAGAACATTTTTGTATAGATCCTTTTTTTTCCACTAAACGCATGCATAGAACTGATTAGTGTCCTTTCAGAAAAGATACGAAACGTGATACCAATATTTCTTTCTATCTTTCAAGAGACTCTCCAGAACATTCTGGTATTTGGTATGGCCTCCCATTTCTTAATTTTACGAATATTGAAGAGACTACAAGGCACGCGAGCTGCTTGCAGCTCGCGCACCGAGCGCAACACTAGTTTATTATCGACTGCATTTGGTAAAGAACAATATTAATTTTCTTTTATGGAAAGTTTGATCGCTTTCGGATTGGAAACATTTAATACTGATTACGTCTACTAATTATTATTGGTGTACAAGTTCTGGTGAACGAGCCCCTGAATACTCGTCTGTATGTCTACATTGGCAGGAATGTGTCAAGCCGATTTAAACGAAGCCAGCTTTGAGAGCCAGTCCCACTGGCAGCCAGCGCTGACTTTATATTGGCCTAGTGTAAATACCTCGTTGGTCTAGTGGATAGCATATTCGACTGCAGATCACGAGTTCGATTCCCAATTATTGGGTTTTTCTGTCAAGACATTCTCAGTGCTAGCCCGGAGCCCGCCAACCGCATTGGAGCAGCATGGCGGGTCTAATCTCTAAATCGCCCTCTCCTATCAGAGAGGAGGCATGTGCCCTGCATTGGGACAAAAAGGCTGTAGTGGTGGTGGAAACATGATTGTGGCTTGAATTTAGCGCCCGTCTATTTTTGCCAGCGCCGCGCTGGCTTGTAAGATTGGTGCCAGAGCATTGGCTTCGTATAAACCCGGCTAAAACGTATGTTTTTTTGACGTGTGAGTGGCGTTGGCCGAATAACGTTGATACAAGTCGGTAACTGGACTTTGGGAGGTCCGAATTCGCTTTTTCGTATCCTTCGTGCCTCGGTGAGCACGTTAAGCCGTCGGTCTCAGTTATGATCACTATCATCTTATATTGTTATCAATAAATCGTTAAACCTAAGAGTCGAAATGCCAAACTATTAAGATTATGCGGAAGGATCTGATAACACACCACATTCTTATTCCAAGAAAAATTTAGTGATTAATGGAAAGGGATAACAATTAACAACCTCAGCAATGACCAATGCGATGCAGAGCGAGAGTGTTAAATACGAAAGCGAGATTTTATTTATTTGACAAAACAAACGGCAACATAGTTTGTTCTCACAAATTGATGAAACAAGTTTAACGATAACCACATTTATCGTTAAACTTGCATCCTATAAGTTTATTATTGTGCCCCAGTCGTCTTAACCTAAATATTATTTTAGGCTTATGGAGTAATCTAATTTAAGAAGTGTACACCCATATACATAATTATTGAGTGAATTTTAATAAATATCTTTTTGTTACAGGTAAAACATCATACATCGTTTGCTATAAATACAAAGAAATATTGGGTGAGGTTTTAATTTCGCACGTGACTAAATTTTGTATGACACGAACAGGCAGACTAAACATTAATTACATTTAGCGTGGTCGCTTGACGCTTTAATTAACAAATTCAAAGTTTTTTCCGCTCTCGCAAGAGTAACGAGCTGTAGGAGCAAACAAAATGTTGACGATGAAAAAATTACAGCGATACTTACGTTCTCCTAAGAGAAATCTTTGTTTACTGCTTTTAACAGGTAAGTACGACTATTTTCAGTTTTGAAAAAAGAAACGAACATGACGTTATTAATTAGGTAGATTAAAACATCAACATTCTTAAAAGCACATTTTGCTTTTGTATGAGTATACATATTCTGTTAATATATAATTAACTAAGAACCTTTCGTTTGATGTCTAATACCTACCTACTTACTGAAAAAATATATATATTTTTTATTTTTTTCCTACTATGAGTGATGCAATAAAATCCACAAATTCTTGTTGTACTTACGAGCAATATTTAGTTAAACAGTTAAAAGTTTCGTTTCAAAATTACTTAAATAACTTATATAATAAAAATTCTTTTCAAAAAACCGACTTCAAACGCCACTACAAAGTATAAAAATAATTTTTGTTTGTACACAATGACCTTCTAAAGATCATTGTTTGAACACATATGTTGAAGTTGGGCGAGCGTTGCACGTCGGTTTCGTCGTTTTTTCTTATGCCCGCCCGACTTCAACATACGTGTTCAAACAATGACCTTTAGAAGGTCATTGTGTACAAACAAAAATTATTTTTATACTTTGTAGTGGCGTTTGAAGTCGGTTTTTTGAAAAGAATTTTTATTTTAAGCTTTTTAGTGTTTCACATCCATTCATAATCGACAGTTCCTTAATCTCCACGGCTTAGGAGTACAGTATCCTGCAGCCGTAGGATTTACTTCCTACCTACAATATGAATTATTCATAGTGGACTGCTCCCTAATCTCCATAGTTATGTGGGCAGTACCTTGCAGCATCAGAACTGAAGAGCTTAGACCTGGAGTTTAGTGATGTAGTCTATGCTTGATACACTTAATATGAATTCATAATGAATATTGCCACAATTCCCATAGTTTAGGTGGGCAGTACCTTGCAGCATCAGAACTGAAGAGCTGGGACCTGGAGTTTAATGATATAGTCTATGCTTGCTACCCTTAATATGAATTCATAATGAACATTGCCCCAATATTCATAGTTTAGGTGGGCAGTACCCCTGCAGCATCAGGATTGAGGAGTTGAAGAAAAAAATTTTTATGGGACCATTTCGCGAACTTCCTCTGTCGATTAAAAAAAAATTACGCAAATCGGTTCAGAAATCTCGGAGTAATCGGTGTACATACATACAAAAAAAAAAAAAAAACATACGCGCCGAATTGAGAACCTCCTCCTTTTTGGAAGTCGGTTAAAAAGATGCTTAATTAAGTAGCGTCATTATTATATTGAATTTTTCTTTAAAAAAAGTAGAAATATTAATTCAATACAATTGACCTTTAGTTGTAACTTGTACGTATAAGTAACCTCGCGTATGCCGTATAGGTAGGTCGTTCGGCGTGTTTTGGAAGTAGTGTTAGTTGCAATGGTTGTGCGAGACAGTAGATATAGCGCAAGATGCAGGCGGCAGGCGGCTGTGCACTGCACGGTCAGTGCTCCTGCGATTCCGGCCGTAGTGCTCCGAGTTAGAGTGAGTAGTGGCCGCGGCGCGCCGCAGGAGAGAGGCGGCGGCCGGCGGCCGGCGGTGGGGTCCTCGCAGGCCAGCGAGCGCCGAGCGTGCGTTGCCTCCCTCAGTTGAGTAGCCGCGGTGCACGCACACCGCACGCAGTTCTCGCGCGCGGATCGAGAAGGTATGCTCGCCGCCACCGCCGCCGCCGCCGCCGACCACTCTCCGCTCATGCACTCGCTTCCGGTGGCTGCTCAGTGCTCGCTCTCCTTCGATTGACAAACGCGTTTTGCAGCGTCGATATAAACGAGTCGTACGTACTTACGTGCCCCGGCCCCCGGCCCGCAGCCACCGAACGAGTGTTGTGTTGTGGTCGGTGTTCTAACAGTGGAGTGATCTCGTTTCTTTGAGTGCCTTGTTATCCGGATTCTGGATGGAAATGTGTTGAACTCGACGGGCGCATCGTCCTTCTCTAATAAAATATACAAATAGAAATAGAATTTAATACTTTCTCAAATAAAGATATAGTTGTGTTATCTCAATGCTGTAGACACAATACGTTCATGCATTATTTATTTACTCATATAAATAACGCGTCTCTATCTCCACTAATCGACGAATGTTGTTGTGTTGTGTAAACGCGTTAGATGAAATTAATGTTATATGAATACCGTTCGTCCGAGCAATCGATTGTTATATTAGAGCTATCTCGTAAATAAAGCTAATAAAAGCAACGAGTTTGATTTATCGGGCCAGAACTAGTGTTTGTATTGCTATCGCGGTCGCGGCCGCGGAGCAGACAGCTGGGGCGGGCGAGGATGTGTCGGTCGGGGCTGGCGACTCGGCCCGCGGGCCATATGGCGGCCCCGCCACTTGCCATATTAGGGACGCCACCAAGGCGACACTTGTTGCACATATACGGCATAAATGCTCCACATAACCAGTTTACGCGGGAGCGACTTCTTATCGTTATCAACGATTCAATGAATTTGTCACCGGGCGACGCTCATTAATATTTAAAGGTCGCACCTGATTGTTTTTGTCAGTAGCGTTCGGTTATGCGACCGCTGTTAACGACCGCGTAGCGTACTGCATAACCGCATATACGATAAGGCGAGCGGCGGTTCGCGAGCGCATCGTGCAAGTGTCGAGTGGCAGCGGAGTGCGCTCGCTGGACTGGGGCGGTTCGTTGACCAGAGCGTTGCGCCGCCGCCCACCGCGAAGGTCGCGGCCCACACCGCCACAGCCCGATTCCATAAAACCCACAAAACACCGAAAGAACGACACGCGGTGATAGTGACATCGCTCGGTCTGTCATAATGTTCAACACATTTTCATCGTCGGTATCACGTTTCAGGTAGAGCCGATAATATGTGTTCAGTGAGCTCGTTGCTTAAATAAATTTCGTAGTGAGCTAAATAATTTATTACATTTAACGTTTAAGTGGAAATTTTGATCTCAAAATGGTGACTTCGAGAATACCGGCTTATTCTCTGAATTCGGAGTTCAACAGGGAGTTCAGAAGTTTCCGCATCACGCGAGCCACGCCGCGGTCCACGCTGTACGCGCCCGCCATCGTCCCCATACACGAGTACCCGCGGGTCAGCGTGCACGAGCGGCGAGAGGCGCTGAAGGCCGCGCTCGCCAAGGCGTGGTCCTCCAAGAGCGACAAGAAGAAGCACGACACGTGGACCGCGCCCAGCGACCAGAGCAGGGCGCACATCACCACCGCCGACTTCGCCGTCAGGACGCAGCACAGAGCCGAGGAAGTGTCGCGAGTCGCTCTCGTCAAGCACGAGTTCGAAACCAAGGAGGCGGAGCGCGCACAGAAGACCGATAGCAAGCTTGACAACAGCCAGCCCGCCAGTTTCACCTACGGCAGGTGTAACGGAACCGCCGTAGACATCCAGGACACGCTGAAGAAGAACTGTGATAAAGGATTGCACAATAACGACGTCGGTTATAGCGATTACCTTAACAATGTTCCTAAATGTAAAACTAGTTTCGAAAATAATTTTCTCAAACAGAGCCTCGACGAGCGTTACAGTAAGCGAAACGTTTACGACGCGGCGCCCAAACGCCTCGATAGAGACATCAACTTGAACGTCGAATACGGCAGCCTGAACGGCGACGCGTACGATTCTTTGAAATATTCGCGAGTCGCGAACGGAACAGAATCGGTACAGTATAAAAGTTACGGTAAAACCGAGACCGTTAAGAGCAAATTAGTGAGCACGACGGACGGTCCGAAGAGCGTGACGTCTTGCAACGGTGAGAAGCTGAACTGTTACGGCGAGGCGGAGCGCCGGAGCGGCCGGGAGCCGCCCAGGCCGCTGACGAGCGGGCCCAAGTCCGTGGTGGAGCAGCGGCTGGCCGAGCGGCTCGAGGTGAAGGTGGCCGAGCTGCCCGCGCTCTACCTCGGCGTGGACTCGTGGACGCCCAAGTCCGCCGCTTTCCAGAAGAGTATGCGCGAACACGAGTGGAGCGTTTCGTATGTACTCAATAATACACATGATAATCTCTTACTAACACATTTACTCCCTTTTTATGTCCTTCCAATGTTCACCGCGTCGCACAGTGAATCGCCTAGAACAAGCTAGGTGGACAAAAGTCAAGTCAAAGAATCATTAAATTGATGGTCACTTATCACTAACGACAACCCAGGGATAATTAATGCAGGTAATAATTATGGCAAACATTCCATAACGATGAGTTATGCGCAGTTGAAATCTGATGATAGGGTAATTCCATTTACGTAAACAATTTAGTTGCAATTTTGCATTACTTTCGACAGCACCTATTAAAATTTGTGCTGAATATTATAGTTTCTGCTGTGATGGGTTTTACTTTAGAGGGTAAGTATTTTCATTTTTTACTTCAAATAGATTCTAATAACAGATAATGTGTAGTCTAAAATTTTTTGAAAAAACAGTCCAAAAAATGTCGTATTTTTTTAAATATCTTTACTTCCAACGAATGTAACTTTTTGTATCCACATGTATCCAGTCTAATTTTTTTATATAATATAGCTACTACATTAAGCTTCAAAATGATATATAATTTGAATACCACAACGAATCCATTTCATTTTAATGAATTTTTTTCAGAACACGTGCATTTCATTTCTAAAATGGAAATTTTCGAAGAGTGGCGGAAACATGCCAAAGAAGAAAGAAATACTCGTCTAATGAGTTTTATTACTAAAAAATTTTCTATTACGAATATGATTCTCAACTAACGGAGGAGTATTCAGTTACAAATAGCAAGTCTTTCGTCAAAATTAGCTGAAAAGTGGGTTGCATCGAAAATTTTTTGTATTTCCATTTTGGTGACTCTTGTTGGCAAATTCTCACGCATTTCATGAGCTACACGAAGAGTACCCTCGCTAACCTCATTTGTAATAATGGTGTAAGCGTACATCAAATCTTTCATGTGGCCCCAAAGAAAAAGTTACAAGGCGTTAATTCTGATGATCTTGCGGGCCAAGGAATAGGTTCACCTCGCTCAATCCTACGAAGTCCATCCACTGGCGTCCACCGAACCGAAAGTAAGCTAGACAACTATCATGTTAAGCTTCTTATAATCTAATAATTTTCCAATAAAAGGTTCATTTGTTCTCTTAGAAAAATTTGTAGTTTATCCGTCCGAATTCTGACTGAAAAAATGAGGGCCAATTAGATGTCTACTGATTAATCCCATCCATACATTTACAGAAAACCTACGTTGATGTGCCCTTTCTTTTTCTTCCTTAGGTTGTCTCCTTTTGCCGCCCAATAATGTAAATTATGACACTTTTTGACTCCGTCCCGGTCAAATTTAGATTCGTCAGTCCACAGTATTTTGTTGAGAAAATCGGGGTTTTAGAAAAAAATGTAGACACCTGTACCTTTTTGAATAGCTAATGAACCAAGGAAGTTATTTCAGTAATTTGTACGTAACGTTCCATACATTTTTTTTAGAAATATTATTGATTTTCAACTATTTCGATTTTTTTTCAAAAAATAATAAGTGGTTTGTAAGCCTTGACTAAAAAATTAACAGTATTTTCTAGCTTATATTGATTTTAATTGAGTTTCTGAACGCTTTTATATCAGAAAACAACAACAAAAAACAACAAAGACTGGTATGACTTTCTTCAGCAGTTAATTTTTACTGTAAAACTGGAATGTTTTGTTAAAAACCTTAAATCTTCAATAACTCTGAAACGACTACGTTTCGGATAAGATACCTATTATATGAAAAAATTTACTGCAAATGAGCTCTACTTTAAGCCCCTGTAAGGAATGTATATTATATTTTATGTTTCTGTATCCTGTTTCCTGTCATCCTGTATATATAATTTTAGGTTTTGTTTATCTTAAGGTAGTTTTAAGTGATTTTAACTGGGATTTTATGTTGTGTTGTATTTTTTTCTTTAACTTGTTATTATATTACTGATTTTAAACATATTATTTTCATTTAAATAAGTACATTTTTTATACCAAACTTGATTTTTTATTTAGAATTTTCCTGAAGCCTTTAAATAATTATTTATTGATAATTTACGCAGTATAACAACAAAATATCATTGTTCATAGCTATAATAATTAGAAAACACAAAAAAATATTTTTGTCCACCTAGCTTGTTCTAGGCGATTCACTGTGCGTCGAGTGTGTTCAGGAGCTAAAAAAAATTGCCCTACTATCTTCGTTCGGTCCCGGTTTAAAACATCGAGGTCAGACCTTAAAATGTCAACAAAAACCTGCAACGGAAATACCGTACAATCTTTCCTTATAAATTACACACAGTTCCCAGTAATGAATAAACACTGTTTTCATCCTTGTTTGTATTAAAATACATTTCAGCGTATAGATACAAAGACTATTGTTATTAAAATTGTTCATACTTAAAAGAGAAGTCTTGATAAATTGCAATGAATCCGAGCGCGCCGCCTGCGTCTAAATAGAAAAAAAAATGTAAGCCTGCTCTGGCCTGCCTGCCCTGTGCCTGCCTGCCGGGCTCATTGCCGGGAGACCGAGTGCATCGACTTCGCTACTGGTTTAGACTTTAGAGTGCATTGCGAGCGCTATTACAGATCTCGTTTCGCCAACCATCGCAACTTAGTAGTTACCTATGCATTTACATTTACGACTAAAATGAAATCTGAGCACAAAACATTTATTAATATTTTGTATTATTTTAAGAAAACAAACACTATCTAGGCGTTTATTTACGAAAAGAGTTGTCAAATCACGTAAATCGGTGTTCCGTACAGATTGATCATCATTGATCAAAGCGAAATAAGAAAGCTACTTTAGCTTTTTGGCTTTTAGTTCGTACTATGGTACTGTCAAAACAGCAGTGATTAAATGGTATGGTTGTCCGAGTGACGTGATTTCATACTTTGACAGATTTATTTATCGCCAAATGTGGTGGACAAAATGTTTACTTATATGAAAATTAACACTATAGGTAATATATATTTTAATACGTGATCAACCTTTGTACATATTAACAAGATAAATGAATGTTTTTAATTCAAACACGTACGTACCTTATAAATTTTTATTTCAAGTATTCTCTCTAACAAACACCACAATGAAACGAAACGTTTTATTGCCTTCGATATGTTTTTTTTTTGTTTGAACAACTATGTCAAGTCAATGTAGTATCAAGACTCGTAAATTAAAAAAATCGAGGTCACACTGTGTTCGAGCAATTGGTCTTTTTTATGGTACGTTAGTCATTGATGGTTGTGTCTGTATTAAGTTGTGTGTTATTATTTTGTGACAGTTTTGTCCATGACCCTCGTTTTGTTTTTCTGTGCGTCTATCAATTACTATGTAAATTAGCTGTTCTCCACGGCTTTATCCCCGTGAACCTTTTTTTTTTTAAATTTTCTGTTTGTCGTGAAACGATAATTTCTCAGATTTTTCAATCTCCGGTGAGTTATCTCTCGATTCAGCAGTTAAGTCGTGAAAAGGTAGCAGACAGTCACACATTGGCATTTATAAATATCAATTTGCTTATCCATTAGAGATTCTCTTAGTAGGTACAACTAAAATTATATATTAGTAAATTTTGAATTTTTGACCCGTGTCTCGGAAATGCTTCGTAAATCATAAATTCATAACTGAGTTTTATTACTCTGTCCTTATTCGAAAGTATTTTCAAATATAAAATGCCAGGGTATTTTTTATTAAATTAAGTTGAAACCAGAGATAGGCACGTAGCATAATTAGTCTTTTTGCGAAAACATTAGAGGAGCAGAGAAAACGCGGCGCTTGAAAAGGATACGGGTCGAGTACCGGCTAAATACTTGACATACGTAGGAATAATTACTAGGGCAGAGGTTGCTACTGAAAAATGCAATTTAATAAGTATTTTTTGGGCCCAGAAAGAAATATATTTGAGTAGAAAACGTAAGATATAACTAGTGATAATCTAAAAGATTGAAAGTTAAATCGACTTCACAACGCACTTAAAAGTCCATATTTCGAAAACTAGTAAGCCGATTTTGATGACACTTTCACTGTTCTCTATGTTGGAGTAAATGTAAGCTAATAAAACTTACAACCGCACTAGTCGCCCCTACGATTTTCGGAAGGTCCCCTCGATTTCTCTGGTCTGCCATCATCAAACCCTGATTTCCTTATCATGGGACCACCGTTGAAATATCTTCTTTCCAACAAAAAAAAAAAAAGAATCACCAAAATCGGTTCATAAACAACGAAGTTATTCGCGAACACACATAAAAAAGCATATAATATACGGTCGAATTGAAAAACCTCCTCCTTTTTTAAGTCGGTTAAAAAGCAGTAAGAATACCTACTTATGACACTCCACGCGTAACGCGATAGCGGATGAATCGAATCAAATTGTATTGTTTCCAAAAATACTACGATTTCATATACGTACGTAGTGTGGCTTGTGGCTTGTGGTTTTCTGATAATATTAATACTACTTATTTACCACACCACAGATATACAACTGACAAGAGGTAGGGAGCCGTAATTTTGTAAAGTTAGAAATTAAACAACCTTCAATTACTTCTCTGTCTAAATATAGCTAGTTGGATTGCAACCTGTGCGCGGCAATAAAGCTACATTGATCGGCACTAAATACGTGATTATTAGTCGACTGTAATTGTGATTTTACATTTAATCAAATACTTGGCAGCAATATTAATTACTGAAGTAACAACGGTTGGGCTATCCCTTTTGTAAGTCCCCATTAAGTGAACACGTCGCGTTGGGTGTTTAGTGTGTTTGTGGAGAAAATTTGTTGTGCAAATTTGTTGTGCCTCAACACGGGGCGTATGGCTCTGATGTCGTGTAGAATTGCTACAATTTGTTGTGCCTCAACACGGGGCGTAAGCTCTGATATCGTGTAGAATTACTACGATTTGTTGTGCCTCAACACGGGGCGTATGGCTCTGATATCGTGTAGAATTGCTACAATTTGTTGTGCCTCAACACGGGGCGTAAGCTCTGATATCGTGTAGAATTACTACGATTTGTTGTGCCTCAACACGGGGCGTATGGCTCTGATGTCGTGTAGAATTGCTACAATTTGTTGTGCCTCAACACGGGGCGTAAGCTCTGATATCGTGTAGAATTACTACGATTTGTTGTGCCTCAACACGGGGCGTAAGCTCTGATATCGTGTAGAATTACTACGATTTGTTGTGCCTCAACACGGGGCGTATGGCTCTGATGTCGTGTAGAATTGCTACAATTTGTTGTGCCTCAACACGGGGCGTAAGCTCTGATATCGTGTAGAATTACTACGATTTGTTGTGCCTCAACACGGGGCGTATGGCTCTGATGTCGTGTAGAATTGCTACAATTTGTTGTGCCTCAACACGGGGCGTAAGCTCTGATATCGTGTAGAATTACTACGATTTGTTGTGCCTCAACACGGGGCGTATGGCTCTGATGTCATGTAGAAATTACCTTGGTTACTAAGTGAACAAATGAACTGGCTGCTTCAGTTTTCTAGCGATCCGCGACCACGTTGCAAAGTCATTGCACAACTCCGTGACTCATATCGGGGTCTTTATCCCTTCCTTTATTCGAGTAGTCTTGTTTTATTTTACTTCTCGCAATAAAACAGGTAAGAAAAACTGCAAATGTCACAATTAATGGTTAGCGCAGTTCCACTAGAGGTAACAATTTATTACTCATAGGAAACGAAATGTTTTATTTTTATCGCAAGTTTTTCTCCGTTTTAGGGTTCCGTACCCAAAGAGTAAAGCGAGACCCTATTACTAAGACTCCGCTGTCCGTCCGCCCGTCCGTCTGTCACCAGGCTGTATCTCATGAACCGTGTTAGTTAGTTGAAATTTTCACAGATGATGTATTCTTGTTGCCGCTATAACAACACATACTAAAAAAACTGAATAAAATAAATATTACACAGCAAACGTGATATTTTCCCGTTTATATAGATAATAGTGCAGAACCCTTCGTGCGCGAGTCCGACTCGCACTTAGCCGGTTTTTTTGTATTCATTTTATTACATCTTAATATGGAACCTTCAAAAACTTAAAATTTTGTGTATATATCTACATAATTTTATTACATGCAAGATGATTAGACCATTTTTGTTCGTATACAAAGGAGTGTTCAGTTGCGTAAAAGTTCTTATTATAATTTATGTTTTATGTATTTTATAAAAATACTAGCTGTTGCCCGCGACTTCGTCCGCGGTATTAGATTTTTCAAAAGTTCCACGGGAATCCTTTGTTTTCCCGGGATAAAATAGGAACCTGTCACTCTCCAGGTTTTCAACTAAAAAAATGATTTTCGTATCTGTAACTTCAACAAGTGTAAATTGAAAATTTAAAAAACCCCCGACATTCGCCATTTAGTGGCGGCGGCCATCTTGAATTTGCAATAGTGCTATTCTACTAGTCAAGCCCTTTCATTTGATACCCATATCAAGGGAGTTGTGAAAAAATATATCATCCGCCATTTTGTAGCGGCGGCCATCTTGGACCGATTTTCATCAAACATAGCTAAGAACACTCTCGACTAGTTCACCTTTCAAACAAAAAAAACCGCATTCAAATCGGTCCATCCGTTTGAGCGCCACAGGGGAACATACAGACACACACACACACACACACACACACACACACACACACACACACACACACACACACACACACACACACACACACACACACAGACACGTCAAACTTATAACACCCCGTCGTTTTTGCGTCGGGGGTTAAAAACAGAACTTTCGTATAACCGTCCTACGCCCATTTTAGCCTCATAGGGGAGAATTTTCGTGAAATCTTTTCTAGGCTGATAACTAAGCCCTAGAATGTACCTACTTTCCAAATTTCAAGTTGATAATAATAGTAATATAATTAAAACTTCCCATTGAAACTTTCATCCCCTATTTTACCACCATTAAGGGAAGATTTTTCAAAATAAAATATACAGGTTTTTATTACTTAAAACTAATAATCTAAATGCCGATTTTCAGGTCTCATACCTGCCCGAAAAATTGGACTACAAAATGCAAAAAGAATTTTTCAAATCCGACAGGTACTTCCAGAGATTATCGCGTTCAAACAAACAAACAAATAAAGTGTTCCGCTTTATTATATTACTATAGAAGACTATAAACTCAGTTGCCCTTTTTTGTGTAATTTTGTAATCGAAACGTAATAGGTATATTCAATAATTTGTTTCACCAAATAATCTATCACCACTTTGGTCAAAAAAGTATTGAAAAGAATGTATCTAATTTCTTTTGTTATTATAATGAAGATGCTATTTCTATTCCTTGATATCTAAATAAACGGTTGCCGTATAAAACGAGGCATTTAATAATAAGCAAACATTCGCCAGCCCGTGGGCGATCTCTCAGCTATAACTTACTGATTCGTCTCGATAGCATTTTAGTGAATGCCTCAAGGTCCCGTCCTGGTTTGACTCGTAAAGGATTTGTCAACCTGGTTAAGATTATGACGTAAGTCATTTTAGTCTTTTATGTCTTTCTCTAGCCGCTAAAGGTTGTTGTCAAGTCATTGTTCTTAAAAAAATAGAGTTAGAAAACATGTCTTGTTTGTGTTCTGAGCTAGTTCGTTGTCATACGTTCCGGTAGTCGTTCAGTCGGCTGCGGACAACCGGTGGCGAAGTGTACGGGCCTTGCCGGGTAACTTACACCGCTGAGTAGGTATGTGCTATCGTTGCCACCAGACGCCGACTATTCTGCAGTCGGAACGTGTAAAAACTGAAAAACCCCGACGCTTTCAACCCAAAATGGCTTATAATTTGTTGTTTACAAAATGTAACCTTACTTTTTTAACGTAAAAATATATATTAAGAGCCCTCTCCATGGCATCGACAAATCGTTGGTGAGTGGAGTCTAAAACAGTGATTTCTGCATTTAGAGAGCGAGACGTCTTCAGTAAAGAAGAGTACTAAAAATATATACATAAATAAATAATAAATTAATTAAATAAATAAATTTTGCTTGAGATGTCATGATTTTTAGTGAAAAACGGCAAAGTAAAAAGATGCAAATCTAGGTTTGGTATTTCGCCTATTTTAGCAAATATTTGGCAATTTTTTACATGAACTAAAGACATTTGTAATTATTATGAAGTAACCTATGATAAGACTTCGGTCGTTTTTCAATTTTCTAGTTTCTTATATAGTTTATTTACGCACGTAGTTGCACCAAAAGCCCAAAAATAGTGATTTTTCAAGCGTCATAACTTTCAAAATAAATATAATTTTACTAATATTTTTATTTTATGGCATAGATAATGGAGATATAAATTGATATCTGGCTTAACTTTAGACCTATTGCGACAAATATTAGAATAATAGGCGTAATACGTTTGTATGGAGAAGCGCGTGAAGAGAGCGGCCTTAAGGGCCTTCTGATAAGTGTTGGATAGCTTATTCACAAGTTTTGTCTTTGTCACTTGACATAAAGTAAGAAAGTGACAAAACTTACGTTTAGGCTATCCAATACTATTTGTCAATACCTCGGAGAATTGGACGTACCAGACAGTAGGGCATAAATATGTACCTAAGTTTGTTTAGAAGAATTAAATTTAACTGGTATAAGTTGAACAGATTACCTACCATCAACTCCAGTGTCGATTTGGTTCACCAACTCGTTCAAAACCTACACTCGATCTGCTAATATTGACAATAAAATAGATTATGTAGGTAAAATCTAAAAAATAAAACCGGCTCGGTCAGGTAAATGAGTCATTGATTGGTTTATTTTTTTCAAGTTTGCAAATAAGGACTGAAATGTATCGCTATTTGTAACGAATTAGAAACATTTAATTATAGTTATCAACTCATTCCTAGAAGAAATAAAGTTTAGTTATTTTAATCTTAACTGTGATGCTTATGACCAAATAAATAAAATAGATAGTTTTTCTTTCTTTAACGATGTTATGAACTTAATATGAACATCAATGCTATCTTAATTGCAATTGGTCGAATAGAGTTCCTAGAGAAGAATATAATAAAATCAGCCAAGTGCGAGTCGGGCCTCGCTCTTTCAGGGTTCCGTACATAATTATGAACAATATAATATTTTGGGTCTAAGAAATATTTAATTTCCGAGCTAGACATCGCAAAAAACCGTGAAAGAAAAACCCAAAAAAATGTTCGTTTATTTTGGTCACAGCTTATAAACTATTTAATAAATCGTTGTTTTCAGTATTTGTTGTTTAAATAGAGCATATAGTACATAATATACTGAAATATCATATTCCCAACTAGTTTAGTTTTTGAGATAGCCCCCGTCACAAAAATGGTCTAAAACTGACAACTTTGATGGCCTCCCATTCCCTTATTTTTTGAGATAAAAATTAAAAAAATATATATTTGTACTCTACTTAATGAGCTCTAAACAATTATACCCCACAAGCTAGGGTAAAGAAAAAAATTTTTTTTCCGGCTCCTTTTTCATGTATGGGAGCCCCCCTGAAAAATAATTTAATTCAATTTCTAATTCAATATTTGATTTTGGGTTAACGTTTTACACTAAATACCAAAATTTCAGGTTTGTAACTCATTTCGTCTGCGAGCTAGAGACCTGTGACCAGCGGACAGACGGACAGACAGACAGACAGACAGCCGAGTGACATTAATAGGGCTCCGTTTTTTACCCTTCGGGTACGGAACCCTAAAAACCAAAGCTTGGATGGATTTCACAGATTTCTCCGTCGTACGGTTCAAATTCTACAGATATAGACGATATAGTTCAAATGTTTGTAGCAACATAGGTACAAGTAGTACCTAATTGTTATCAATCTTTACCTAGTTGCTGTAGTCGAGTCATACTATTTCAACTTTCCATTATTATTAAAGAAAAAATATTTTGGTTTGCAGTGAAATCAAAAATGAGTGATAATCAACAGCTTGCGACAGCAGAGAGAAAGCGCTTTAAGTTTGCCGTGCAATTTGCGGCTTTTGCTCAAACCTAGCACTTTTTATATTGCATAACTGGACTCTCGTGCAAGCGTAACAAGCCGCCACAGTATCTCTAAGTCTCTAAGCTTGAAATTACACTATCGTAAATACCTACTATTTTTATGTTATTTTTTGCCCCATTTGAATTTACATAATAAATATAATGTAAGCGCGAGTTGTAAAAGCGATACCTACCTACTGGTTAATATGTAGTTTTTTTTATCGTTACGTGATAATTTATGCGTTGCGTTCGTCTCCTTCCTCTTATCAGTGGATATTTGTATCCAGTCTGTAACAACTTTCACCCTGTTGTTGTGTTTACATCATTTAGCGTATATCGTCGCGTCTGCGTCACATAATGTCTGCCGTCCGTTAACCAAAATGCAGCGAAGTTGCATTTTAAATTTTGGCAACTATTAGCATAACATGCACTGAATGCCTTGTTTTTTTTTTTAAATTGTTGGAGATAAGTAATGTTTTTGAGCAGTATTATTTGTTCTTTTTTTACGAATATAGATTAAAAGTACAAAATTGTTGCTGTGAAATATATACAAATAATTTCAAAAACAATGAAGGTTTTGTTTAAATCAACAGTTTTTTTTCTCTCGCAATGTGCTTTTTTGCACTTAGTTGCATTAGGGGAGGGCAGCTATACGTGTGTACATAAAAAACGTCATTAACGGTCAGTTGACGTACAGTACAGTACACGGTACATCCGACAGACAAATGTCAGAAGGCGGCCGTAGTTGCGCGGTGTGATCAACTTTCACTGCGGACTGGTCCCGCTTCCCGCGACCCGCATCCCGCCGCCGCGCGCTGCTACGCGTGCGCGCCACATCGCAGCCGGGCCTCGCTCGGCTGATGTAACAGTATCAAAGTTTACCTGCCCGGGTAAATAAACGTTTTCTGGTGTGCCTTCTCCGCCAGTGCTGTGGCGAATCTGGTGATCGTGAAACGCTCGGTTTTTATATTTTGTTTTAGGTGAAGTATTTACCATTCAACGTTCGTATGTCGAATACGATAAGCTTGGTTTGCGTTTGTTATTGTTTGCCGAGGTTTCCTCTCGCGTCTATTTTAAACTCGAATACGGAAGATAACGTCTCTATCGGAGCTAATTAAATGTCGTTTATGTGGGTTTTTGGTGGCGGCGAGAGCGGCGCTTGTCATTGACCCGAGAGCGCGGGCGGGCGATTAGTCGCGGCTGCAGCGCTGACACGGTTCACAGTAATCGCTCATCCGGTGCGGCCTTGTCAGACAACCGACCGGCCCGCGAGCACCCGCGAGCACCCGCGAGCACCCGCGAGCCTGCAGCTGCACCGTACCCAACATTCGTTTTATATGTTGACCATACTTAGAGGCTAAATATACAGACCCAAAAAAACCCTTCGGCGTGAATCGTTAACTACGATTATTCATCTTAGTATATGTATCTATTAATTGTTTGGTAGCTTACTTATACTAGCATATTTATAAACATTTAATCAATATAAAAAAAAATTCAACTATCGAAGTAAGTATACGTTAGACAATATTAGGTACAGGCAATAAGAAATAATGATGTGCTAAATATTTTATTATATTTTGTATAAGTTTCTACCTAAATAATTTGCATGGTTATGATTTTATCTTTTGTATTCCTTCTGTTCGGAATTCATAAATTCAAATGAAAACACTGTAGGACGTATATGACTCGAATTATAGTATGTATTACATAATTAATACATGACAAACAGTATCTAAAGATCAGCGTAGCGAACACAGCGATAGTAATTTAATTCTAAAGATGTTGTAGAATAATATTATTTTTGTGTATAATGTACAAAAATAATGTACTGTTTCATCTCCTCGTTATTAAAACATTGCTGTATATTTGAAATCCAATATCAATGCAAATTAGAGGGACGGCTTGACGGTCTGCCCTATTAACCACACAGCTAAAACCGCTCACTCGTGAAATTGGAAATGTTTAATCCCACTTTATTTACGAAATCCAGTTTTCACTTTTTTTCAGCTACGTTTTTAAGTTAAAATGCGTTGCTGGAAAAAATTAAAGTAACCCAGCAAGCAGGTTAAAACTTTTAAGCCAAAATATCTATTTGAAATTATGTTAAAAAAAATACTGCGGGAGAGTTGGTTATTTTACATGTTTAAATAAAACAAAAATAGCAAATTAATTCATAAGCTTTTCAGTGGGTATACTTAAAATTAGCCATATGTAGCATAGTAGGTAGACTATATATAAAGTGGCGTACCTTAGGTTTATCGGTGGAAAAAGAAAATCTTATTTTCGTTAAAGTAATAGATCTAAAAGAATCGATAAATCTATTACATAAAGTAGCTGCTGGTACGGCCCTGCGGCTATTCAGCATTATACGAGAATGTACTTTTATGTAGGCGTTTTAGCCATGCCACCCGTGATGCCCCAAAAACGAGGTTATTGATACTAAATGACCATACAGGTAGGGCTGCTATCCGTTTATTTTTCCGGAATTATCCGTTTTTGAAACGGCGCACATTAAACAAATCTACAGTACAAGCAACGTTTTTTGAATATTTATTTACTTATTGTTTACGCTCGAGATTGTATACAAAACTTTGAATGTTGTACCTACATCTTGCGTATATAGATGAACGTCTGAAAGAACGAATTCGTTCATTGAGTGAAATATCAGCTCACAACGCGTTGTGGCATCTGTAAAACAGCCACGCCGCAAAAGTCGTGATAGCACCTGAAAAAACGGCGACGTCAAGATATATTAGACTACGTTTATTAATTTAAAAAAGCCATAAGGTGTTAATTTAAAAAAGTCATAAGGTGTTCGGAACGCTAGCCGATGCAACGACTGTCAATGGGCTACGCCAGAAGTCTTTCTTCGTCATGCCTTCATTCCTTCCTTCATTGAGTTTGACACAGCAAATGATGCAAAGATGCTACAGCGTACTGTGATTTGTGCTCTTAGGATTTGTGAGCGTCGTTTTCGCTCAATGAGCAAATTCAGTCTTTTGGCCTGCCATATAATAATAATATTAAAGTTTTCAAGGGGTTTATTGAAGTTTTCTCTTTGTCCTTAATTAGTGGTTTAGTTGATGGCAGCCCTGTAATACAGATCGAACGATATTTTTAATAAGAAACCGTGGCTTGCGGTGGGAATCCTTGACCAGCCGCAGTTCGTTTCGCTTTGAAGACCGTGGCTTTCGATTTCGTAAGAGACCGCACTGCACCGGCCCAGATCGATTATGGTCATTGTGCCAAAAACTTCGCCTCGTCACAACAATTGGCGCATCGCTGGACCTTGGACTACTGTTTTATGATATATTGCCACTTTTACCCTTCTTCCATACCCTACCTACTCGTACGCTCACTTTTGCTGATGACATTGAATTGGTCGTTCTAGTTTAAGAGAATTTTAACCATGTTAAACATTATTATTTTATATTCCCCTTTCTATTCTTAAGTTTTAGATGCTGGTGAGAGTGGTTACAACAATCATTCATTCGTAACTTTGCTGCGCCTACTCCAATGAAAACGTTATCATATATCATACGTAATGATATATTCCTTCCATCCTTCGTCTTTACAATTTGCTTTGTGTGTTCCAATACTAAAATTCATAATTGCTCAGATTATAAATCTCTGTCATTCGGAACTACGCATTCATTTCAATATGATTCCAAAAATTCTTTTGTCTTCTATTTTTCACTTTGAACGCTGTATAGCTGGTGTTATTGATATCTTTACGATAATATAAAATAGATAATTTCTGTGGTCGTAATACTACTGGTAGGTCATCATATTCAATAGTTTCAATGAGTAATTAATTAATGTGATTTTAATTGAATGATGGTTTTTATTTGTTCAGTAAAACTAAATTTAATCGTCGTCTTCTCACACTTTTTCTTAACTTAGTTTATTATGTAACGCTTACTATGCAATCTGACCTTTTTTTAAATCTTATTTAACAATCTGACTTTGTACATAATTTTAGACTGCTAAATATAAATTCAGTAATTATAACCGTATGATATGCACTAACAGATTACAATTTTATAATAGTAGATAATAATGTAAATAGGTATACTGAGCAGTATGAGTGAACATTGTAATATGTTTGATCTCATTTCATATATTATTCCACTGACAAGGTTCCGTTATAATAGTAATATCAATCCAAGCTGTAATATGGAATTTATGAACACTGCAAGTCTAGAGCTAGGCCATTATAGAACTTGTTTCTGAAAACTTTAAGTTAATAAATAATAATTAATTTAATCGCTGGTTCTGTTACTATATTATTCCATTCTTCTTTGACCTAGAAAATTATCGATTTAACAAGAAATTTGCTTGTATATTTAACGATTATTACCACCGATTGCCAAATTTTGCAGTGATCTTTTGACTTCTATACCGTATTCTAATCGAATTTGTAGCACAAGATGTATTTAGATAAGTATATTTCTGCAGATGTTTTGAGAATGTCTAATATTAATAGCCTATCCACATTCGATTCACCCATCCAAATAAATTCCAGGCATATTTGGACTGGAGATTGGACCCTGGTTCGTGGAAATTGAGCCAAATGAATTCAGTATCCTAAGGGCTTTTGTATACACCGACTTTTTTTTTTAAGACTAGTCGTTTTTATTTTTTAAGTTCAATCTCATCTCCATGCACATGTTCACATACATAAGTCTAAATCGTGGAAAATTACGAATGCGAAAAAAAAAATACCACAAATTCATCTAAACATCACAATTAAGATTGTAGCAATGATAGATGCAGCTGATTAGACAATGAACCTGCAGATTATATTCAATGATCGATGCAGTGATAAATCCACTTGACCGTCCAAATGCATTTTTATTTAATTGTTTAAATAATTTTTCTATTTATAAGAATATATTTATACTTGTTGTAGCTGTAACTGACCAGTAGTTAGTCGGTAGTAGTTTCCGATTAACAGTGACGTTTCCTGTCGGAATGTCCCCAAAAATACATGTGCGAAATGTTATGACATCAGGAAACATCAGTGGCCACTGTGAATAGAAGCGAGATGATTCAATCCGTGATACACGTGTTCGTCGTATCTAAATAAAGAACCGTTGTGCGAATACCGTATTTGACTGAACGTTGACCGCGACGCGATCGTAAATCGTTTTCCGCCGTAATGCGTTTTCAGTTAGCCGTATTAATTTGTATTGCTCAATTTCCTTGATGACTGGCGTAGTTACGAGCACTTGAGGTTTGAACGAAACAAAAACGTTAGTTGAGGTGTATTATACGTACCATTAATCAAAGTCATGTTAAGCCTTCGTACTTTATTATACCACTAGCAGATGCCAGCGACTTCGTCCGCTTGGATTCTTATAAATCTCACTTGGGAGTGGAATTTCCAAAATTCCTGAAACACGTAATTCTTAATTTTTAACCAACAGTACAAATACCGATTTTCATTGATATAACTTTAAAAATTCTGTCTTTTCATACCAACTTTCATCTCCCATTTTACCCACTTGGGGGTATTTTTTCCAAAGTTTCTTAAACACGTAACTCTTTATTTTTAGCCGAAAACCTAAATACCAATTTTCTTGGATATAACTTGAAAAATGACAGACTTTCATACAAACTTTTATCCCCTATTGAACCCCCTTAGGGGTGGAATTTCCAATAATCTTTTCTTAGTGTGCGCCTATGTTATAAAAAGAAGATGCTGTGAAAATTTCAAGTTTCTAGCTTCAGTGGTTTAGGCTGTGTGTTGATTATAATCAGTCAGGACAAGCTACTTTATATTATTATAGATATTGTACTCAAAGTTATCCACAGTTGGACATAGTTAGATGTCGTCTGACCGACTATTCACCCTTTATTTTAAAATTCGTTAATAGGTACATACCAACCGTGTAAGTCAAATTCTGCTTCTTTTTTTGGGTTTCGTCTAGAGGTCGTTTAAAAAACTAATCGATCCACTTTAACATTCCAGACAACACTAGGATGTTGTTTATTCGGGCACTTTATTTATCGAGTCAACAAATACGTATGAAATGTGAAAACACTTTCCCTTGTCTCTACTAACATTGACATTTGCTCTTATACGCTGCCCTCTAATCATTCGTTATCAATGCATATAATAACGTGCAAATTGACCGTACATACATTTACCTACCTAAGATATCAAGTTTAACAGCGGAGTCAATCGAGCGTATTATTTGAACAGTATTATGACGACACGATAAGTAGAAGCACTCTCACATTTTGACTAATATTTACTTTTCTTTTTATCTGCGGCTGAGACACCTAGTCGTTTGTCAAGGAAATTGGAAAGTGTCAAGTTAGTAATGATTACAATGAATAATGTGTAGATTTGATCAGATATATTATATCGTACGCGTCACCTGTAAATAATTTAATTTGATTTAGTGACTAATTTATAAGCTGATAATGGTATCAGATTATGGCAGATTATGGAATCTGGCCGCAGTTTACTCGCAGATAGCCACGATCACACCACCACTGCAGTTGTTTCACGTCCGGGCCGGTTCGTGTCCGTCCAGGACACGCACCGGCCCAAGCACTTGCGGCACGACAGCAAGCCCCTTCTCTTAAAGGAGAGAGGGATTTACAGTTTAGATCTCGCCCTTTTAAGTTATTTGTATGATGTAGTTCGTGAAACCTCGCACTAAACAAATGCAATGTAATGTTTGGTATGGTCGTTGCGTACTAATGACATCATTCGAATTTTGATGACTGAACCACGTAGTAAAATGCGTAGCGACTCGTGTAAATGTGCGGTCAGCTTTAGTATTGTGTAACACTTTCCCTGCAAAAACGTGCCTGTGGATACAAGTGAAAATGAGACATTCCCTCTTTGTTGGACAATCGCTTGAACAGTGTTGAATATTATCGCAATCCAGGAAATATCACAAACAATGCATTGTTTGAAATCTCGCTAAAATTACCTATTTTCATATCGGCGAATTTGCCGTTACGTCTACCAATGTGAACAGACGACACTTTATCTGCACAGATATTTAAAATTTGTATTAAAATGTGACGGACATGTAAAACTCATGCCTGTGAACGATGAACGATCAGTGTTTAGACGGTTCATTTTCGATGATTCACCGATGAAGCCTCGAAAATGAAAGCAAAAATCTCGGAAAATAAACCGTCTAATTTGGCCTTCGGGTGCGATATATGGAAATTTATCAGCCGCTCTACCCTCGAAGTAAATCTCTTGGCCCGTCAACCTATTTGTCTGTTTAGACTGAATCTGAAAGTGCACCGGCGCCGGCGACAATGAGCACTTATCGCAAATTACAGCTTTCACCTTCTGCAGCTTAACCCATATTTTAAAGTTAAACGATTTACTTATCTGTTTCATTCTCTTTGAATAATCTTAGTCAATAGCTACAGCTTTTTAATTGTGTCAGTAGGAGTTTACTGTAAGGGACCAACTTTTTTGCCAAATCCACCAAATCATTCGTTAGATATTTTCGAGGCACGATTTATGTGATAAAAATAAATTCCTCATTCCGCTTCGCAAAGTGAAAACTCAAAAGCTCGCTTTTGCTTCTCGGCTCCATCTTGAGACTCATCTTCAGCAATTGTGATTTGACTTATGAATTTAACTCTTTCCCACGCGATTCCGGCGAAGCCCCTAGCACACCGCCGCGAGACAAATAATAATAAAGTAAAACGCGGAGTGTGACTGGCGTCTTCAGTGCGGCGTCGAAATTGCGTGAAAAGGAAATGTGAGAAAGACTCATAGTCAAATAAGCAGTTTGGCTTCTGTTTCTCATGACATATGTACAATGGAAGCGTTATATACAGAAAGTATTATTTTGCTAAAGGCCTTATAGCTTTTCAGAAATGGTCTGTTTCCGTTTGATTTCATACTTTTATGCCAAGATGTAGTAAATATATTTTATGTTTCTTTGTTATCGTAGGATGGGTGGGCGGGCACTTAAATTTCATAGCAATAAAAATTTATATTACTAATCTCATTTAATATAGAAGATTATCTATCTACCAAAACAATCGATTTGTTTAACATTAAGTGTATTTTTAGGCACAATAAAATAAAATTTATGGCATATTTTAAACGCGTTAAATTTTTCATCTTAATTTTTAACTGTACGTACGCTTTTGTACAATTTTGTTTTAATAATTCTGCATTAATTATTATGTCCATGTATAATTATTAATTACTAATTAGATACTAACTTATACAATATAAACTATTAAGTTAGTAAAGGGGATATTTACTAGTCGTATATATTGCCTTATTGTACCATCTATTAAATAGGATGATACGATGAGTTAATCGTCCTTCCTCTAAAACAGGATGTTAATTATTTAGAGGGCATTGTGCCATTAGCCCTGTTTTAGCCGTCCATTAACGTATGACTTTTTCATGACACGGCCACGGTCCCGCAGGTCTTGTTGTCTCGAATACATACACGCATCAAATAATTATTGTAGAATAATAATTACAGTAGAAAGCCTACGTGGCTTTAAATTGTCTGAAAGTGTAAACCGTTCCTTCAAACTCAATTAATTATTTTCAAGACCAGAAGTAATTGTTATATGATTTAAGTATATGTTTTAACGTCCCATGTACTACCCTGTAATAATAATTGATCTTGACTCATTCCCCTTCACCGGAACACGGCGATTTAATTGGCTTTTTTGCTAACATAGTGCCTACCCATTATACATACTGTGGCCGATTCTGTTGTACACAATCTCTAAATCTAAACTAAAATGACAGGTCTAAATATATTCCTGTCTCTTTCACAATCCTCCCTGCTGAAGGGGATAGCACTATTTTTAAACCTGTCAATTTAGTTTAGGTTTAGAGATTGTGTACAACAGAATTGGCCACACTATATTATGTTATAGACTATCCAATTGTTAAAACTACAAGGACCTAACTAGTCAAAGTGATAATATTGTTTTATAAAATACTTTATTAGTCAATATCCGCAACATTGTCCACGTGGATAGGTAGGTATATATTAGCCTTAAAAACTCGATGGAAACCCTTGAATTTTACAGGAGAAGTAGCCTGTATCGCCCCCAAGAATGCTCTTACTGGTGGATTATAATTAATTAATCATACTCGCAAATGATAGATAGATAGAGTTACGTAAATGATAGATAACGTTATTTTTGAAGCCCATTATTCAAAAGCGACAAACTGGTATATTAAACGCACGCTTTGAGAAGTTTTTAAAAGCAAGTTTTCCCACATTAACATTTTAGAAATTGCTGAGCTCAACCGCCGTTTTCTAACGTGTGTTTGTTTGTATATCGAAATAAATCATGGCTCGAATTATTAAGGCCGCAATACACCTGACTGCATATCGTTGCAACCGAAAGAGGAGCTGTTGAGTTTTTTGTCGACTCTTCTCAGTATCTGCTTTTCGGTGATAGTTTTTGATAATAATATTATGTAAACGAAATAAAAAATCTAACTCGCGACCGTATGTGCATAATATAGCTTTTTGATTTATTTGATTTTTCGTTACCAGAAAATTATATTTATTGTTAAAATGAAACAACAAATTGTATCGATATGCAGTTGTGTGTATTTTGTTTTTTATTTTTAACGTTTAATTTGATTATTTTGGATTTTAACTATAAGTATGCAGTTACGTTTGAGCTAAAACGTGTTCGACCGTTGCTTCACTTCTATTGTTCAATTTACGGTAAGGATATACCTACCTATCGTAAGCGATATGCAGTTAGATGTATAGCCGCCTTTACTTGTATCGAAAGTGAATGTTCCGGTGTTTGTTATTCGCGAAAATAAATTGCAAACGATCATCTCAACAAGACCGACCACTTGTTGAGATGATCGTTTAAAATTTATGAATTTTTTGCACACACGGTAAATTAGCATTCGATTTCCGTATTTTGGAAAAGTCCAGTAATCGCACTTTACCTCATTAACTCACATGCATTTTTCAATAATGAATTTTTCGGCGCGTCGCATGCTGTTGAAACGTCAGCACTCAGCAGCCATGTTTACTCGGATCGTAAAATAGTGTGATTTGAGAACACATCAGCGTCGCTGATTTTATCAGCAGCATTTTTTCGTTATGCTCAATTCTGTCACAGGTTTATTCGGTCTGTCGTTATTCAAACATCTTTAATAGATGCGAGCGATCGCCGTTAGATATATGACGGACAGCCTTTACATCACAGGTTAATTTATAATATTGATGTGTGTCCATCGAAAGTGAATGTTCCGGTGTTTGTTATTCGCGAAGAGTCGTGTGACGCATGGCTTTGTTGAGCCTCGCCACCTTGTGTGTCGCTCATAATATATTGTATTATTATATTTTTTGTTTTAAAGCACTTATCAAATTACAAAAATTGAATAGGTAATATTATCAGTCATGATTATCTTTTCATATTTTTTATACCTTTTCTATTTTTTTCTAATATTTAGATATCAGTTACATGATCACCATAAATTAGTATGTTCCTGTTTCCCTTTAAACAGTAGCCTAATTTTTCTCCAAGTTAATGCATATAATTTATTAGTTGAATTTTTAAATGAAATTATATTCCTCGAATTGACATGTAAACGCTTCCCTCAGATATCTCGAACAATGTCTCGGTATTGTGCCTAACATATCGTAAACAAAAATACCAAAAATTATTAGGTAAGTATTTAAATCCGTCAAACGACACAAGTGAAATCGAGTTCACAAACGAGTTGATATACACAAAGCGTCCACCGTTTATGTAACACACGAGCATTGAGCATGCGAGGCGCAAGGTCTGCGAACGCGTGCTCAAGTTCAACCTGTCGATGTGCGAGTAGGATGTTATCTGTCCGCTGACCAAAGAAAAACAGCCTACAGCCATAGACACGGGAGCCTTGGTCTCCCATCGACCAAGCGCCACGTCCCGTGGGAATAACTAACGCCATGTTCGGTCGGTAGGAGACATGTCACCACTCACATCATTCTGTATAAAAACCGCGCCATGAAGAGATTTATCTAAAGGGTAGAGCGGCTACTGAGAACATTTTTATCTACATTTTCTACATTTAATCTTATCTGTTTCATTCTCTTTGAATAATCTTAGTCAATAGCTACAGCTTTTTAATTGTGTCAGTAGGAGTTTACTGTAAGGGACCAACTTTTTTGCCAAATCCACCAAATCATTCGTTAGATATTTTCGAGGCACGATTTATGTGATAAAAATAAATTCCTCATTCCGCTTCGCAAAGTGAAAACTCAAAAGCTCGCTTTTGCTTCTCGGCTCCATCTTGAGACTCATCTTCAGCAATTGTGATTTGACTTATGAATTTAACTCTTTCCCACGCGATTCCGGCGAAGCCCCTAGCACACCGCCGCGAGACAAATAATAATAAAGTAAAACGCGGAGTGTGACTGGCGTCTTCAGTGCGGCGTCGAAATTGCGTGAAAAGGAAATGTGAGAAAGACTCATAGTCAAATAAGCAGTTTGGCTTCTGTTTCTCATGACATATGTACAATGGAAGCGTTATATACAGAAAGTATTATTTTGCTAAAGGCCTTATAGCTTTTCAGAAATGGTCTGTTTCCGTTTGATTTCATACTTTTATGCCAAGATGTAGTAAATATATTTTATGTTTCTTTGTTATCGTAGGATGGGTGGGCGGGCACTTAAATTTCATAGCAATAAAAATTTATATTACTAATCTCATTTAATATAGAAGATTATCTATCTACCAAAACAATCGATTTGTTTAACATTAAGTGTATTTTTAGGCACAATAAAATAAAATTTATGGCATATTTTAAACGCGTTAAATTTTTCATCTTAATTTTTAACTGTACGTACGCTTTTGTACAATTTTGTTTTAATAATTCTGCATTAATTATTATGTCCATGTATAATTATTAATTACTAATTAGATACTAACTTATACAATATAAACTATTAAGTTAGTAAAGGGGATATTTACTAGTCGTATATATTGCCTTATTGTACCATCTATTAAATAGGATGATACGATGAGTTAATCGTCCTTCCTCTAAAACAGGATGTTAATTATTTAGAGGGCATTGTGCCATTAGCCCTGTTTTAGCCGTCCATTAACGTATGACTTTTTCATGACACGGCCACGGTCCCGCAGGTCTTGTTGTCTCGAATACATACACGCATCAAATAATTATTGTAGAATAATAATTACAGTAGAAAGCCTACGTGGCTTTAAATTGTCTGAAAGTGTAAACCGTTCCTTCAAACTCAATTAATTATTTTCAAGACCAGAAGTAATTGTTATATGATTTAAGTATATGTTTTAACGTCCCATGTACTACCCTGTAATAATAATTGATCTTGACTCATTCCCCTTCACCGGAACACGGCGATTTAATTGGCTTTTTTGCTAACATAGTGCCTACCCATTATACATACTGTGGCCGATTCTGTTGTACACAATCTCTAAATCTAAACTAAAATGACAGGTCTAAATATATTCCTGTCTCTTTCACAATCCTCCCTGCTGAAGGGGATAGCACTATTTTTAAACCTGTCAATTTAGTTTAGGTTTAGAGATTGTGTACAACAGAATTGGCCACACTATATTATGTTATAGACTATCCAATTGTTAAAACTACAAGGACCTAACTAGTCAAAGTGATAATATTGTTTTATAAAATACTTTATTAGTCAATATCCGCAACATTGTCCACGTGGATAGGTAGGTATATATTAGCCTTAAAAACTCGATGGAAACCCTTGAATTTTACAGGAGAAGTAGCCTGTATCGCCCCCAAGAATGCTCTTACTGGTGTATTATAATTAATTAATCATACTCGCAAATGATAGATAGATAGAGTTACGTAAATGATAGATAACGTTATTTTTGAAGCCCATTATTCAAAAGCGACAAACTGGTATATTAAACGCACGCTTTGAGAAGTTTTTAAAAGCAAGTTTTCCCACATTAACATTTTAGAAATTGCTGAGCTCAACCGCCGTTTTCTAACGTGTGTTTGTTTGTATATCGAAATAAATCATGGCTCGAATTATTAAGGCCGCAATACACCTGACTGCATATCGTTGCAACCGAAAGAGGAGCTGTTGAGTTTTTTGTCGACTCTTCTCAGTATCTGCTTTTCGGTGATAGTTTTTGATAATAATATTATGTAAACGAAATAAAAAATCTAACTCGCGACCGTATGTGCATAATATAGCTTTTTGATTTATTTGATTTTTCGTTACCAGAAAATTATATTTATTGTTAAAATGAAACAACAAATTGTATCGATATGCAGTTGTGTGTATTTTGTTTTTTATTTTTAACGTTTAATTTGATTATTTTGGATTTTAACTATAAGTATGCAGTTACGTTTGAGCTAAAACGTGTTCGACCGTTGCTTCACTTCTATTGTTCAATTTACGGTAAGGATATACCTACCTATCGTAAGCGATATGCAGTTAGATGTATAGCCGCCTTTACTTGTATCGAAAGTGAATGTTCCGGTGTTTGTTATTCGCGAAAATAAATTGCAAACGATCATCTCAACAAGACCGACCACTTGTTGAGATGATCGATTAAAATTTGTGAATTTTTTGCACACACGGTAAATTAGCATTCGATTTCCGTATTTGGGAAAAGTCCAGTAATCGCACTTTACCTCATTAACTCACATGCATTTTTCAATAATGAATTTTTCGGCGCGTCACATGCTGTCGAAACGTCAGCACTCAGCAGTCATGTTTACTCGTATCGTAAAATAGTGTGATTTGAGAACACATCAGCGTCGCTGATTTTATCAGCAGCATTTTTTCGTTATGCTCAATTCTGTCATAGGTTTATTCGGTCTGTCGTTATTCAAACATCTTTAATAGATGCGAGCGATCACCGTTAGATATATGACGGACGGCCTTTACATCACAGGTTAATTTATAATATTGATGTGTGTCCATCGAAAGTGAATGTTCCGGTGTTTGTTATTCGCGAAGAGTCGTGTGACGCATGGCTTTGTTGAGCCTCGCCACCTTGTGTGTCGCTCATAATATATTGTATTATTATATATTTTTTTGTTTTAAAGCACTTATCAAATTACAAAAATTGAATAGGTAATATTATCAGTCATGATTATCTTTTCATATTTTTTATACCTTTTCTATTTTTTTCTAATATTTAGATATCAGTTACATGATCACCATAAATTAGTATGTTCCTGTTTCCCTTTAAACAGTAGCCTAATTTTTCTCCAAGTTAATGCATATAATTTATTAGTTGAATTTTTAAATGAAATTATATTCCTCGAATTGACATGTAAACGCTTCCCTCAGATATCTCGAACAATGTCTCGGTATTGTGCCTAACATATCGTAAACAAAAATACCAAAAATTATTAGGTAAGTATTTAAATCCGTCAAACGACACAAGTGAAATCGAGTTCACAAACGAGTTGATATACACAAAGCGTCCACCGTTTATGTAACACACGAGCATTGAGCATGCGAGGCGCAAGGTCTGCGAACGCGTGCTCAAGTTCAACCTGTCGATGTGCGAGTAGGATGTTATCTGTCCGCTGACCAAAGAAAAACAGCCTACAGCCATAGACACGGGAGCCTTGGTCTCCCATCGACCAAGCGCCACGTCCCGTGGGAATAACTAACGCCATGTTCGGTCGGTAGGAGACATGTCACCACTCACATCATTCTGTATAAAAACCGCGCCATGAAGAGATTTATCTAAAGGGTAGAGCGGCTACTGAGAACATTTTTATCTACATTTTCTACATTTAATCACTTATACGTATAGTTTTGCGGACTATGCGAGCGTGTGTTCAAGTTCAACATGTCGATGTAGGTTGTCCGGTGCTCGCAGAGATATTTACCTAAACTGTAGAGCGACTATTGGGAATATTTTTGCACCTAACTTTTAATCTCATGTTTTATTTAGTAAAGTATCGGTGTCCGGATCGTACTTCTCTAAAAATGTAAGTGTAAATACACAGCGTCTTGTAGCATTGTTGAAAAGGAAATGATTTATTATTTACAAGCGGACACCCGCGACTTCGTTCGCGTGGGTATTGGTTTTTAAAAGTCCCGTGGGAATCATTTTGTTTTTCCTAAACTTCTTTGAGCTCATACATTGCTAAAAACTGTTAAAAGTTCACTGGCGGATGTTTAGGTAGCTCAAAATGTAAACATCCGCCAGTGTAAGTCCCATCAAAATCGGTCCAGCCTTTCAGAGATTAGCCAGAAATCTTTAAAGTATTTCCTTTCTAACAAAAAAAGAATGAATGAAATCGAACCACCCGTTAACGAATTACAGCTAAGTACACAGTTTGACTTTCATCCCCTCTCCCAAGGGAACCGTGTTGAATTTCGGGATAAAAAGTATCCTATATGTTACTCCATAGTATGAACTTAAATCATGCCGAGTTTCATTTCAATCCATTCAGTAGTTTTTACGTGATGCGCGCACAAACATACAGACAAACAGAGAAACAGATAAACAGACAAACAGACAAACCGACAAACAGACAAAAATTTCAAAAATAGCTTTTTTACGTTCTATTACTTATCCCTAACATCCCCCAGTTATTATTTTGCAAAAATCTTCAATGTACAGATACGGCAATTCTACGATTTTATTATATGTATAGATTGGATTAGCATCTGATGTTAATTTGATACTTTCTAAACTTATAAATGGTCTTTTTGTTTGCCTGTTCTATATAGATGAAAAATATAATATTTTAGTTTAAAGAAAAACATAAAAATCGACGACATTATATTATGGTTTGATCGAGTTCGATTGGCGAGTCTAGTCTTCTAATCTCTGTCTCGCAACCTTCATTCCCCACAGCTAGATTGGGCGTATGTTGTACAAATTGATTTATAACATGAAACTGGAACGAAAAGCCAAATGGCCTGTTCTCTTGATTTATGAAGTCGCTTTGTACTGTCTGTTGTAAATACTGGCGTTTAAGCATCTTTGATCATGATTCATACATGGGTCACTGGCGCGAGCATCAGATAGCAGAGATATAAACAATGACTTTGTAAACAATTATTTACGCTAAATGCAACTTTTGTAGAGGAAATGGAAAAGGCGTATCTTAAGATAAAAGGATGATAACTATAAGTCTCTGTTGACAATTATTTTCTCAATAAAAAATAAACCCACAAACTTATCGTGGTCCTGGTATTGAAACTACGTCGTCCGTGTGATTAATAAAATAAAACTAAGTAAAAAAAACCGGATATTTAGCGTGTGCCTCCACACTTTATAATAATATTTGGGGATGCTTGAATATCATCAAGTTGATAATGAATATACAATTTAGACGGTTGATTATTCGAGACTTTTGCTTTCATTTTCGAGGCTTCATCGATGAATCATAGAAAATGAACCGTCTAAACACCGACCGTTCATCGTTCACAGGCACTTTGCCATAGCAAATATCGTATCGTGCATCGTTCACCGCAAAAATGAACGATGAACGGGGCACCGTCTAATTTGGACTCCAATTAACTTTAATGAACAATTTATATATTTCACATGCGAATCATTTACAATCAATGTTATATTTTTAAACTGTGTCAACAGTGAATCATAAATCAAAGTATTCTTAGATTCGCCTTTGGAGTTGGTCTATTATTTATAGAGCACTTGAAACAACTCGGCCAACCGGTCAACCCTCAGATAAGAGCTATTGTATCTCGATGAATCTAACTTGCCTACTTTCGTGGTATATGGCCCTTCACAGTGCCAATACAGCAGAATGCACTCTGCCAATGTCATGTAACGATATACGAGAAACTTTGCACCTACTCGTTCTAAGAATGACTATCAAAACAGTTCATTATTACGAAATCGTACCCATTATCAGTTATACTAAGTAGCGTTTTAACTACGTTTGTTGTCAGAAAATAAATTCAATTGGCCAAATTAATGTTATTGACTAGTCAGTAATAAGATAAACTGACTGATATACTGATACTATAATGATCTATCAAACGTTGTATGGGTCTGTGGACAAAGAGGATCGTTTTATTTTCATAGCTCTGCTCATATTTGTAGCATATCGACGGTGGCAGGCAGGCTTAATGTGCTTAATGTTTGTATTTGCGGGGATAGTAACTGATTAAGCATAAATGAAAAACAACATGAAGAATGAAACAACATCAACTGCCTGTTTCACCACCATCTGATAAGTGTCGGAAAGCCTAAACATAAGTTTTGTTACTTTCTTACAAGTGACAAAGACAAAAGTTGTAGATAGCTATCCGATACTTATCAGAAGTTGGTGATACAGGCCCTTATCTACTATATCAAATTAGTTATTGCTTTACATTTAAAATTCACAGTTCTTATTGACTGTCTTGCCCATATACTGTTAAAAAACTAGCAGGTGTCGTAATTACGGTTTAATTTGAATATTATGTCGCTTTCAAAAGCTTCAATATTATAATAATATTTCAAAAAACATATTATCACGAATCACACTTGTTGTATAGCAATTTTTTTTATATAATTTATTTATTTATGTACAAGATATAATAGACAACATTTCGAATGAGGCGCTGTGACAGATTTCTACATAAATTATGTATAGTTGTAAACAATAAATACATATTTATTTACCTATCTGCATATTTCTCGTCTTCACGCATTATTGTTTTATCTCGTTCCCTACCTACGTAAACCAATTATATCGTACGTAGATAATTCTATTAGTGCTAACTGCTATTGGATGTTATTAGCTTCTTCAGTCAATGTTACGTTTTTGTATACGACCTGTGCAATTACATTACACTTCCTTAGTTTTTAGTACATTAAATTTTTCAAAATAAACAATGCCCTTTTCAGTATGGTGTCGCTCGATAGTGAAATAGTGAATCCTCCTCATACGTTTATAAGGCCTAGAAGTTTTTGGTAAGCGCGAAGAACCCTGGTCATCAAATATCAAGCAGTTAGCACTTGTTGCCTTCGATAGCGTGTTTTGGTTCTGTAATTCCCCTCGTATATCAATATTGTGCAAAAAACAAATTAATACTGTCATAGCGGCCAGCTGACGTATTCCAATTGTTGGTGTGTAGACTCGTGAAAAGGGCATTGATTGTATAGCATTCGTTAGCTCGTTTATGGTGCGCGGGCGGCGCTTGCTTGGCAGTCCGTTCGCGAACGCAGCGCGCGTCGGGTCGTCTCATAGTGACATAATAAACACTGCTGTCATAGCAGTTATTTACCTCGTCGGTTACTATTCATTGTAACCTTGAATTTAATTTCCAATCTACTCTTCACTTTACTAATTCATCGTGAAATTATTTTACAATAGTTTTTAACCCCCGACGCAAAAACGACGGGGTGTTATAAGTTTGACGTGTCTGTGTGTGTGTGTGTGTGTGTGTGTGTGTGTGTGTGTGTGTGTGTGTGTGTGTGCGTGTCTGTCTGTTCCCCTGTGGCGCTCAAACGGGTGGACCGATTTGAATGCGGTTTTTTTTGTTTGAAAGGTGAATTTGTCGAGGGTGTTGTTAGCTATGTTTGATGAAAATCGGTCCAAGATGGCCGCCGCTACAAAATGGCGGATTACATACTTTATCACAACGCCCTCAATATGGGTATCAAATGAAAGGGCTTGACTAGTAGAATAGCCCTATGCGAATCCAAGATGGCCGCCGCCACAAAATGGCAAATGTCGGGGGTTTTTTAAATTTTCAATTTATACTTGTAAATTCAGAAACATCGTCTACGCAAACAATTTAATGCAGCAAAAGACAAAATCTGTAGTATTGTGTACGCTGAGAAGTAATTCTCGTAACAGATAAATAAAAAGAATAGGGACGGGGCGCTACCGTTGGGACGTTGTCAGGGCACTGCTGCGCGCTTGTTGTCTGCCGCCGCCCGACAGCCTTCACCAACTCATAAATCTACATTCCGCTTATGGAGAACGATCGTCCACGTTAGTAACATATTGTTCGCTCCTAGTAACACACTCTAACCTCACCTCAACATTTCTTTGTGTACCGAGTATGTACTATATTTAGTTGTCCCCGTTCACTAACCCTACAGCCTATTGATCGCTGATTTCACAGCTCGGAGCACTCGTGGAGGCGGCGGAATGAACGTTCTAAACGATCTCATCATCGGCGTTCGCCAACCTCGCACCGGCGGAGGAGGCACCACCGCGACGAGTCGTCGCCGCGTTCACCCCCTGAGCAGGTTAGTACCGTTTCTTAATCTTTTATTGAGGATGTGTGGAAGGATTTATGAATTATCAAACCCAGAAACGCTCGCCGTCACTTACCCGACATTCGTGTTTCAACCGAAAATCTGTCCTAAGACTTACTATTAAAATTTATAAAATACGGCATCGTACGCATTCTGATACCCACCATAAGCGTAATACGTCACAGGGAGCCTGTCGGGAAGAACGTGCGGAACAGGTTTGGCACGCGAATGCGCGTGCGCATGCGCCTTCGTCCATGAAGATGCGAGCGAGAGACGGCGACCTCTTCACGCTTGCGCCGGTTCTATTTGTGTTCGCCTTCGTCACGCGGTACGCCTTCAGTCAGTCGCAAAGATCAGCCGGCCGCCCAGCGCGTCTGTGCCGCCGCACTAAAATCCCAAACGCTCGCGCCGCGGGCGGCCAGCGCGAGCGATGGCTGCCCAACCGCCGCGTCCACCTCCCAACAACCTGCTCTTCAACGGGCCCCCGCCCTTCCTCCCGCGAGTAGTTCTGATACCCAGTGACCCTGCTGTGCCCCGACCTACTTGCCAAGTTGCATTGCATGCTGTCCTTGACCAAAGCAACGACGCGGATGACTTGGACGAAATAAACAACGTGGGTGTGCCTTCCTATGATGAACTGGTCAGTGACCAAGAAGACCAGCACGTGCTCGAGAAAGATCCTGTAGATGATCAATATGATACATATGATTTCGTACGTCGAGCGCGTAGCTTTGATATTTCGGATATTTATGTTTCCACATATGAAAACGATTTAGATGATAGCGTATATAGACACCGACGATCTGAACCAGATTTATCAAAGTATGGTCTATTTGTTGAAGCAGAAGTAGCTATGCAGCCTTTACAGCCCCCTCCCCTTGTGTTAAATAATCCTTTTTATGATGGTGCATATGCAATGACTCCCAACGATTTAAGTGAGAATGTTGTTGTGTTACCAGAAAATTATTTAGCCTTTGAAGATTCATTCGTGCCTACCTGGGAATACAAGCCAGAATTTATGGGTAAACCAGAATTAAATCCAGGGCTATACTATGATGGACTTCCGCTCATACCTCCTAGCGATCCATGGTCTGCGTATGGAAATCAGCAACATTCGTTCCAGTATTACACGCCTCAGTTCGAAATACCATCTGAAGAAGCTGGTGTTCAATACATGCGATTAAGTGATTTAGAATACGCTAATATACCTCAATACATGAGTCTGCCTGTGATCGAGCCAGCTACACAAATTGAATCTTGTCCTGATAAGATTGACAATATTGAAGTTAAAAATAATATCAAGCTTGATATTGGAAAGGAAAATAATGAAAATATTACAACAAATCCTCAAGAAACAACAATATCTGTGCCATCTGAAACAGTATTAAATAATACATTAATTGAAGAAGATAAGCTTAGTGGTGTAGATTCCAACATAAATAGAGAATCTTCTAGTAGTGAAGATCTTGAATCTATCAATGCAGACATATCAAACGATGTGACCTCTAGTTTAGCTTACATGCCTAGTAGCAAAAGTTCACAAAGGCAATGCGGAAGTGATGATACAAGTGACGATACATCACCATGTTCAACTGATTATCATGAAGCTTCTGCCCTTGATTTAGCTCAAAGTTTAGATGAACTCTCCTGCTGTGATAGCACTGATTTCTCCCAAAGTAGAGATGAGACGTCTCCTCTCATTGAAGACATACTTGACGATGATAAAACAGTGTCTAGTGTAATTAAAAATGAATGTAATGGACCAAACGTCATAACACCAGTTAATCCTGTGTCTAGTCTACCTCTCAATCAATTACCCTCCATTCCATTACAGAAACATTTACCCCAAAAAATCCCACCTGTGTTAAATAATGTTACAAATAATAATAAAACTTTAAATAGTGCGTCAAATTCTCAATGTACTGTGGTCGCGTGTGAACCTGTGCTCTCGAAAAGTGCCAAATCAGCACCTAGTGTAGTAAATGATAACAAAACTGTAAAGCCTGTGACTCCGAGTGCAACACCTGTAAATAGAGATATTGCAAAAGCGCCAGCAGTAAAGCAGCACCCTCATCCACCGGCAGTACCTCCTGCTTGGTTAACCAAAACGTCGAACCACCAAAACATCGATAGTAAACCGGCTAATGCCGTACAAGGAGTGCCACAAATTCTAGTCCATAATTCGGAAGGCGAAATAAAACAGCATAATCACAGTGCTACATCTTCTGCACATCGAGTTATAGTGAACCAACCAACTGCGCAACCTCAGGCTTCGTGTTCGTATGCACCACCTTTGCCGCCTCTTCCGCCACAGCCTTCACAACTAAAACCTGAAAATCAACCTAAAGAAGTAGAGGTCAGACAACCTATTTTAACCTTTTAATTTATAACTATTTGAACAATAAAAGCAGGGCTCCACGGTGATACATGCTCGTCGAGCAAGCTTCATAAAGTACAGCCATGCTCCACTTGTCTTAGAATTTTCTTGTTTGCACTTTAAAACGTTGAGCATGTATGTACGTACAGAGACCTAACATTCAGTGTTAAAATATTCGCTTTATGCTAGATTTACACGTTTAGACTGTTTTAAAAACAACTACGCAATGAGATGGTAGCATTAAATCTATTTTAACTTTTATAATTAGGTCAAGGATTCCATGCACAAGCATTCCTTGCGCTCGTAATTTTTTCTTTGAGTCCATGGTTAAAAATACACTTTAAATTCTTATTGAATACCTTAGTAGTACTTAGTTTAAGATTTTGTTTAAAATAATATTGCTATTCTTAGATTGATATAACGTTATTTACCAGTGCTTACAGTAACAGTTCAGAATTCTAATGATTCTTGAAAAAAAAACCGCCATATATTTAATGCAATGAAACGCAATTTTATTAACCTATCCGCTATAAACATTATTAGATGTATTGACGAAAATAGCACAGCAGCTGGCACTAGCTATGCATTTCCAATAGCGATCGCTAGATGGCGCCACGTGGCGCGTTTATATTGCTTGCGAATGTTTCACGCATGCGCACGGAAATAGCACGATCACCTTCACCTAGGCGAAGCGCCGACATGCCCGATGTTGTGGTAATCCCCCGCCCCCCGAGCCCGCCCGCCCCGCCGTGCCGCCCACTCGATAAGGCTATCACCGCATCAACGTCAAAAGAATTCTGAAAATGGACCATGTCTAGCCAAAATTACGTTTGCCTAAAAATCTTGTAATGGATTGAGTACGATAAGCCGTTTGAGAGTCGGCCTATCCATAGAATGAATATACACAAACTATGACTTAACTATGGCAGAATATAATACCTATTATTAGATAGATAGACCAACTTACGGAAAAGTTTATTAGAACAAGCTTGCATTATAAAATGAATCTTTCACCATCCTTATGATTAACCAACTGTAAAAATTTTTGGATGTATCTTGAATAAGATATAACCTACTTACTCTTCAAGGCGTAAACAGCCACTATATATGGTCTAATAAAGTCTAATCAACATGTACGCTTGCATTTCAATTGTTTAGAATTGTTTGAACAAATTCTTAAATTGATACTTGTTAAATCCAGCTTCAGCCAGACTTAATCGTACATGATTCAGAAACTCGCTCCAAACTCTTGAGCAATAGGCATGCTGTCGAAATTCCTATAAAATGACTAATCTTAAATTATAAGTGCCAATACCTATAACGTTATATGCGAATAGGCAATTGTTTCTTGTAAAAGCAATGAATGAGCCAGTTATGAAGAATTTTCTATTTCTTATTTTTTTTTTTTATTGACATCATTTTTTTGCCCCTCAAAATTGTATGTCAATTTTTTTCTAGTGGTGTAAAGAATTTTGCAAGTCGTCTTGAACACACAAACAAGTCCACTTTTGATATAAACATCACTTGATACAATAAATAATCCAATGTAAATCCTTTGAAATTAGAAGAGTCAATTAATCCTAATATCTACCTATGTAAGATCTTGCAAATTGTTATATTATACTTGAACTTTCACTCTATGTTAACTCCATCCTTTTGTATCAATATCTGAGTCGTCCAATACAATAAACGTTATGCCCGGTTTTATTCCACTTGTTCATCACTAATTTGTTGAGCTTTGATATAAACATTGACCTATATAATAAAGAGCCTGCTGATGTCACTTCAACTTTCGCCCTAATTTTTGAAGTGTGTAAATAAACTGAAAGAAAAGATATTTTTCAAGTTTCCTTATATCTGCTGAAAAAAGGTGCAACTGGACTGCTGCAACTGCAGGTGCATAATTGTGTTATTTTTGCGTTCGTTACCGAGCTTTCATGTGCAGATAATATTTACGTGTCACAATGACGTTTCGACAATTGTTTTATCGCCTCCGCTGGGAAAACATTCAAATTCCTACCTACTCGATATGAATAAATGTGGTTAAAAAGTTAAGTTGCTTAATCTTCAAACAAAGCATTGTTTGCAATTCTCTTACCAGAATTGTAAATTATCAAATATTGTGAAGAATTAAAACGGTCCTTATTTTGTTACCAACATCTCCATAATTTCACGACATCAAGCGAAACTGACCCAGATTTCACAGGCTGCCAGTTTTAAAACTTGAAAGACCGACCTTCGTGATTTTTATACTATGAATCTGCAGGCCTAGGGTGCACTACCGTGACAGTTCATGAACGATTTTGTCGTGCCTTATGTATCGTCGTCGTCGTCGTTATCAACCGATAGACGTCCACTGCTGGACATGGATCTCTTGAAGAGATTTCCACATGCCACGGTCTTGTGCCGCTTGTATCCAGCTGCTCCCTGCGACTCTTTTGATGTCTTGGATCCACCTAGTGGGGGGGTCTGCCAACACCGCGCTTTCCGGTGCGAGGTCGCCACTCCAGCACCTTGGGACCTCAACGTCTATCGGGTCTCCGAACTATGTGCCCGCCCATTGCCACTTCAGTTTCGCAACCCGTTGAGCTATGTCGGTGACTCTGGTTCTTCTACGGATCTCCTCATTTCTGATTTGATCACGTAGAGAAACTCCGAGCATAGCTCTCTCCATCGCTCTCTGAGTGACTCTGAGCTTTCTTGTAAGGCCCATAGTTAGCGACTATGTCTCGGATCCGCCTTATATATTATAATATTATCGAAATATTAATTTGTAGTAAAACAACTACCAAACACACGTTGACTTTACACACTATCTTTGGTATGTCTAAAACACATAAAACTGTTAGACAAATGTTCTGAAAAACATCTTCGCTTTTTGGAATTTTGATAGTGTTGGAAATCTTTCAATGACATGGCAAAATATTCATAACTAGATGATGCCCACGGCTTCGCCCGTGTGTATTTAGGTTTGTAAAAATCTCGTGGGAACTTTGATTTTCCAGAACAAAAAGTAGCCTATCTGTAGTAAATCCACAAAACGGAAAAATTCCGTGGGATCCTTACGATTTCGGAATGCAATTCCTTACAGCATCAGGGTTGAGGAGTTGGACATGTCATACCATGTCGATACTCGAGGTCATTCAACCATAAAGTCTTTAATTGGTATCCCCAATATCAATTTAAATAACCGACAGTGCCTAAATCCCATTAGTTTTGGGGATCAGATCCCCTACAGCATCAGGATTGAGGAGTTGGAATCCAAATTTTTTGTAGGACAGTGTCGCAATGTTTCTCTATCGATTAAAAAAAAAAATTACTCAAATCGGTTCAGAAATCTCGGAGATATCGGTATACATAGGTAGAAAAACACAACTCCTCCTTTTTTGAAAGTCGGTTAAAAAAGTAGCCTATGTTACTCCCTGGTTAATTCTCTACTTGTATGTGAAAGTCCCGTCAAAATCGGTTCAGCCGTTCCAAAGATTAGCCCGTTCAAACAGACAGACAGACAGACAGACAGACAGACAGACAGACAGACAGACAGACAGACAGACAAAAATTTTAAAAACGTGTGATTCGGTTATAGTATCGTTCAAATAACCATATGAGCTTAATATGAGGTAGTTATTTCGATATTACAGACAGACACTTCAATTTTATTTATTAGTATAGATATATTTCCATTTTCCAAAGTCGATATGATGAACTGAGGTTTCTTGTCGACATATTTTCTCCCCGTGATTAATTTGCGTGAAAAAAGATGCCACAGCATTGTCTAAGGAAATATAAAAAATGACATCCCGCATGGCATTCGCCTTGTAGGTAGACTTGCTAGACCTTGCAGTGACAGCGATAAGTAATAATAATAGAGACTGATGAAATATCACAGTGAGGCTACGGAGTAATTGCTTCACGAAATTAAGAAAACCATGATAAGGCACGGCAGTCAAGAAAACATCAAATAATTAATTATATTTTTATTCTAACTATTAGTTCATCTGTTTAACTGTCGATTTTGTTGGGATTCGGGTAAAGACAAACAGATAGCTATCGCATCAAAAAAGCAGAAAATCTAGTAGGCAGGCTGTCAAATATTGGATTTGAATAATAAACATTCACTGATTAATAACCGGGAGCATGGTGCAGCATATTGACTATTAGTTTACCAATTACAAAAACGAGAACAGTTAAATAAAGAAGTTTCACTTCGAACGAGTATTTTTGTTTGTTATTAAAGTAATATTAATTAACACTGTCCTCACTATTCACTCAAGGTCCTACTTAAAAAAAAATCCAAACACTAAGTAAACCATATCCAATGCTCGTGAATCAGTGATAAAACTGGCTAGGTGCAACCGTAGGTCAAGTTCACTCGGGGTGCTATCGCTATTCGTTATATGGTTGGCATGCAAGGTTTAGATAAGTGAGCCCGTGGCCCGTGCCCACCTTACCTGTCTAATATCTGTTATTGTTAGCCTATCGTGTTTAGTTAATGCAGTGTTCCTTCCGGTCGGCCTTGTCGTTACGCCGATGGTCATATCTCACTGGCTAAACAACATTAACTTTCTTCTCCTTTGTGTCGCAGAAATAGCTAATTCGTAATTTATTTTTGATTGTCTCTTCGTGTATGGATCTTGATGTTAGTATCCAAAAACGATTAAGTCTAAAACTGTCACTATCGTGTGTCAGTTGATGTGGTGTACTTTCCGGCCGGCCTTGTCGTTCTGCCTATATCGTCATGTTGTTGCGAATGGTCATGCCTGGCTAAACAACATTAACTTTCTTCTTTAACCTTAGCGTTGCGTCTTCTCACTTTAAAGTAATCAATGTCCTTATGAAATATCTAACTCGCAACTTCTATTCCAACGTCCCTTTTCATGCATTAGAGCGGTGCCATACGGCTCGTTGCGTTGCCGCTGAGCTACTTCTGCGGCGGGCCGCTACGGCGTCCTACGTAGAAAAATCTTTGTGAAGCTGGACCAGCCGAATGGGCAAAAAATCTTAACTAACTACGTTTCGGCGCTACAAAGAGCCGTGTTAACATATAGAGAATTTTTCTATATAAGACACCGCAGTAGAAACGCAACTCTTAGTCGTCCTAAAATGACCAAGTTTTTGTTCACTTTGACACTTGACCAAGCAAATGTCTCAAGATTTGGTAGGTACACTCCATCCACATATCTCATATGAATTTTTGCTGCCTTATAAAATATTACATAATATTGATGATGGATGTTTTCATTTCGCTACATTTAGTTAGTGATACTGCAGGATTGTTGACATAAGATGACCTAGAAGTAACAAAATCTCAAAACTTTCTGCGTGAATAGAATCAATTTTTAACGGCATATTTTTCTTGCTACAATCTGTAAATTAATGTTGTTCTCAATACGGAAATAGATAGACCTCATCCAAGTTAACTGTGGAATGTGTAAAAATTTAATGTTAACATACTCATCTTTATTATGAGATTTTCTATTTCCCGTGTCTAGGTCTCGTAACACAGCAGGCATTTCGGGACGGTGCAATAAATCCTAATAATTGTACTTTTGTACTTAATATAATAAAGCGGAAGAGTTTGTTTGTTTGAACGCGCTAATCTCAGGAACTACAGGACCTATTTCAAAAATTCTTTCACCGTTGGATATGTATGTGATCCTATATTGAGTGCTATAGGCTATATATGTACCACGGGCGAAGCCGGGGCGGACCGCTAGTAAATAATAATTGAATACGGAGTTACGTTGACATCGTACATTCGTTTGAATTTCAGATGCAAGATTATTTCTTGCTGTCTTATAGCTGAGAGAACTCGGGAAGTCATAAAAATGCTAAAAATTAAACAAACGAGCTTAAATTTTGTGTATTTGCCATTTCCTATCCTAGCTGTACATGTACTCGTATGATAATTAATATACCTACGAATATGTTGTGCTTTTCTTTTACTGAGAAGTGAACGTTTTGCGGCAGCTATAAAAATAATACAGCACATAAATTTAAAAAACGTAAACGAGCGTTCAATGTCGAGATGTTTATAGAATTTTTAAAAGTTTTATCGAAATTTCTAATTATAATCTAATATGATTTTAATAAATAAGGATAGGTATCACATTACATTTTCATTGGAGGGTAAAGAGAAAAACCGAGAGTTGCAAGAATTATTAAATTCTATTTCAGATCTGTCGCTTTGTATACAATGCGAACAATAAGTGACGCTCCAAACCAGGAAAAGCGGTGTGAAATGTTTGATAATCTACTGCGTGTAAATGAAACATTGTCAGAATTATTTACAATCGTCTTTTGTTCATAAAATGAACGTTTTGATTCATGAAGCCTTCTTCTTTGTAGCGTTTGTCCCGACTACCGCCATTATAGCTGTCCATCCTCCCATTGCATCCTCCCTTAGCAGAACGTTGACTCGTGTATCTGCATAAGCGATATCAATCCACTGTTAAAGCTGCGATACATCACATACAAAGTGGCATTTAATAAAGTCACCTATAGTTTAATTACATATTAAATATTTAAAAACATTAAAATACTAGATCTCTAATGTCTTCCGATTTCGGAACAAGTTTGTAGTAAGCGCATTGAACGCTTTATTATAACGCTTACACGCACGAAGTACGCAGCGTGGTTGTCGGTTACTTGATCAACATCACGTACTATCAGTGTCTGCGGATGTCGGACCCTAATAGTTACAAGCACTACGCCATGTCTGGACCACGTAGGGTCATGCGATTGAATTATATTATTATACAATTGAGGATCTCTTGTGTGACCAAGATTTAAAATTACTTTATTGTAATTGATTTATTTCTTCTGTCTATTCACAGTTAAAAAGTTTGGTGTTTATATTCTAAAGGGTCTAGCCGGATAAGTATAGCGAATTGGCCCCCAAATGACAACCTATATCGAAACTTATGTTTCAATATTGGCTTGGTGTACGAACGCGATTGACACCAGTTTTAGCGCCGTGCTCCGCTTTGACCTTGAGTTATTAAAAAAAATGAGCGCAACTATGACTATCATTCAAAGTGACATATCTCGGAAACTATTAAAGCTAAAAACTTAAAACCAACGCGAGATTTTAGGTAACCTTTAAGAGCATATTTCATATTTTTTCTAGATTTTTCGAATAGTTAAAAGAATATTTTTCTTAATAAAAAAAAATATAATTATTATTATTCCTGTGTTTCTTATGACGGACATTCACTAAAAAAATATATATTGTAGTACTTAATATGTACTAATACTCGTAAAAAATTCGTTTGAAAACAAATGGTGTAACACTTTGAAAAAAAAATAAAATTCGACCCGAAATAAATGTATCAAAGAATACGAGCTAAACAAAGAAATACGAATATAAACATTAAACACTTTATAAATTATAATCATAAAAATCAACCACCACTACAGCCTTTTTAACGTCCCACTGCTGGGCAAAAGCCTCCTCTCTCATAAGATAGAGGGATTTTTATAGCTTAGACCCGCCACGCTGCTCCAATGTGGGTTGGCGGGCTTTAACGATTATTGTCACAACTGATAGTAATAACAACCGGGACCGACTGCATAACGTGCTCTCCGAGGCATGGGGGTGAAACCGCCTGCTTCCAACTCCAGGCTGGCACTGAGAATTTCTTGACAGAAAAACCCAATACCGAACAATTATTTGCCCGACCCGGGAATCAAACCACGCGATCTGCGGTCGAATATGCTAACCACTAGAACAACGAGGCATTTCATCATCATAAAAATCATAAAAACAAAGATAAAGCACACAATTTTTAATACTAATTAAATTAAACTAATCAGTTTTTTATCATCTCGATGATGAACTGCCTCGTTGATCTAGTGGTTAGCATAGCCGACCGCAGATCGCGTGGTCCCGGGTTCGATTCCCGGGTCGGGCAAATAATTGTTTGGTATTGGGTTTTCTGTCAAGAAATTCTCAGTGCCAGCCTGGAGTTGGAAGCAGGCGGTTTCACCCCCATGCCTCAGAGAGCACGTTATGCAGTCGGTCCCGGTTGTTATCATTATCAGTTGTGACAATAATCGTTAAAGCCCGCCAACCCGTATTGGAGCAGCGTGGCGGGTCTAAGCTCTAAAAATCCCTCTATCTTATGAGAGAGGAGGCCTTTGCCCAGCAGTGGGACGTTAAAAAGGCTGTAGTGGTGGTGGATTTTTATGATTATAATTTATAAAGTGTTTAATGTTTATATTCGTATGTCTTTGTTTAGCTCGTATTCTTTGATACATTTATTTCGGGTCGAATTTTATTTTTTTTCAAAGTGTTACACCAACTGTTTTCAAACGAATTTTTTATGAGTATTAGTACATATTAAGTACTATAATATATATATTTTTAGTGAATGTCCGTCATAACAAACACAGGAATAATAATAATTATATTTTTTTTTATTAAAAAAAATATACTTTTAACTATTCGAAAAATCTAGAAAAAATATGAAATATGCTCTTAAAGGTTACCTAAAACCTCACGTTGGTTTTAAGTTTTTAGCTTTAATAGTTTCCGAGATATGTCACTTTGAATGATAGTCATAGTTGCGCTCATTTTTTTTTAATAACTCAAGGTCAAAGCGGAGCACGGCGCTAAAACTGGTGTCAATCGCGTTCGTACATCAAGCCAATATTGAAACATAAGTTTCGATATAGGTTGTCATTTGGGGGCCAATTCGCTATACTTATCCGGCTAGACCCTTTGTAACTTTATTTTTCTTCTTTCTTCTTCTAATTCATATTCTTAGCTTATGGTTTACGTTTCTTGTGTCGATGTTAGGATCTCTCTTGTGGCTTCCGTTTGTGGAGTCAGTGTCCAGTGATAGACGAATAAGTTCATAAAAAATCATTATCACTCCAAAGTAATTATTTATTGATAGTGCCGGGTTTTTTGTCAAAATATTATTCTCCGTAATAGATATTTAGGTTAATTTACAAAGCGGAAACATTTACAAAACTAACTGTTGCAAATATAATATAAGGAAAACCACACATATTATATTGTAATTACAAAGTTCCGGCTAGTAGATAGGGACTGGGTACCTTAAATTGACACGCGGATAAATCCTGTTTCAACTGAAAGCTTCCAATGAATCGTTCGCTCCATTAACCATCTTTTAATTGGAGTGCAACGACGAATGTCTTCTCAGTTTACGTTGAGACGCTGACAGACGCGAACTCATTACAGACGCTCATACATTTGTGACGAGTGTATATTTTTGTTGTAATAGATTTTAAATTAACATTAATACATATAATTGGCTTAGGCGGCGTTCAACAGCTGAACTAATATTGTGGTACACCGTGTATTCGGTTAACAGCCCCGCCGGTTAACAGCCACAGTCGTTATTCGTTACTCAGTCGGGCGTGTACCCGCTCGCTCCTTATGCTTTTGCGCTCCACCGCACGACCTGTGAAGTGAATAAATAGTGTACCGATATGACAGAGATCGCAGTGAAACACGATCGGATTCGCCTCCCCCTACGTATGTCCTCCTTTTACGAGCTATACAAAAGGTTCTTAAAGGACAACGGGTGCAAGTGGCACGATGTCGCTAAACTCCTCAACGTCGTTGCGGAGATCCTTTTCGATGTCGACGGCGCGTGCACTAAAATTGCGGGCAAGGTTAGTGTCATAGTTGGTATTGTTTGTCGTCTCTGGATTAATAATACGGTTTGATAGTACATGTTTGATAACAGTAACTAACAGTAACAATATTATGCTACGAGATTATGAGTTGTAACCTTCATGAATTTGAACTGCTTTCCGATCCGGTGGCAGAGTTATCAAACAAATTGGCCTACATGAAATAAATCGTTTTGAATTTGTTTGAATTTTTAACTTAATTTACTGAGCAAAACAAGTTTTGATCACAACGTTCCTACCGTAGCAAAGGTGGGGGTTCCTTAGACCAATTATAACTAAGGGTCGTTTTACCTGCGCCCCATCTTATTGTACGTAGTTGCTTGACCCTAGCGAAGCAAACAGCTGGCGCAATGAAAGCGCGTCTCGTCAAACAGACATTTCATTTCGTGTGTGATAAAAAGTGTTTGCCGAGCGCTCAAAATGTACACTGTTTTTAACTCGTGTTCTATCATCGTCACTGACACATCTTCAGCTGCGGTGTTGTTGTTACTATTTACTTTGAGCTATTTTGTACACACGATGATGTCATATAATATCTTAAATGCCATTAACAAGTTTGTGAGCATGGTGTATCCGTATGTGCTTTATATTGTGTCTGAAGACATTACTTTTCTTGAGGTACGAATTAACATTTCTTGTAAATGCTAAGAAGAGATCTCTGTATTTTAAGTAGACGTAGTCTCTTAAAAAATATCTTAAGACGAATGAATCCACGGGCGAAGTTTTTTTAATTAACCTGCAAAATTCATGCATTCTTAGATCTAGAAACGATTAAAACGGTAGGTATATAAATCCTATCAAGAAATACCGATTAATTCCCTTTCTGGCCTAGATATTGATCGGCGTTTATTTATAAGACCGTTATTAGCTCGGTATTTAGAAAAAATGTACGCAGCCCGCAGCTGAAAATATTAGCTCGGGGAAAGTAACATGCAACTGCTTTGAAATCGACGAGCGATAACAATGAGCGGCCAGAATGTGCACGATATTTGCGACGCTTCCGTTCAGCAACGCTGATCGGACGGACGTCAGTGTTCCGGCACACATTATGAAACGTAAACTGAACCAGCAACACTCGTTACAACAACGATGAACGAAATAAAGATAAGACATACACTATAAATGTTTGTTTACGTTACGATAAGCATTACACTAACTGCACGCAAAGTATTCGTGTCACGTATCAGATACTCATCGCATGACACGCTTGCATCCGATTTCTCAGATAGCCTGCAAATGGGATTTAAAAAGCTAAGATAAAATACATATTAAATTAAATAATAATCTATTTTATCGAAGGCGATAACGGATAAGAGGAGATAAGGAGTGATAAATGTTGAACTTGGGGTGGGAGATAATGAGGAGATGTATGATCGTGCTGGTGTAGACTCGTGCTCATGGCCCGCGCACGTGCAAAGCGGTATTGTTCAGTTTCATACGCGCTCCACTGACCCAATTAGTGACCGCTTACCTATTGACAGAATTGTCTTGGCTCTCGGGCCCAATGCTATCGCCAAAGAAATGCTGTACTAGAAAGCACGAGTAAAAATAAGCCCCTTTGTCTTATGCAAAGCACGACAGAAAAGAAAATCCAAATGACAAGAGAATGGAAATTTTTACTTCACAAAAACATTTTAATAATGTACGTACCTAACAGAGTATGAAACTATAATTACGATGCCAATGTGTCGTAGAAAATGGAACGCCTGAGACACTTTTAGATAAATTACGCCTCGTTCTTAAAAGGATTACTTTGGACGATTCATCAACATCGGCATGAGAATATTTATCCCATCAAAATAACATTGCTTTAGCCTCTAGTATTGATGACTCTAATAATGCTTTCAATTAATTAAGAAAATCCAGACATGACTTGATGAATGTAATGTTTTGTAAAAAGAGTATTTATACGTATAGCGGTTGTAATGCGACGAAAATGCGCGTGCGGCGGCACCTCGGAGTGCGCGGGAGGGCGCTCCCACGGGTTGCCGATATTTTTAGTCCGCGACCATTACTTGGCACCGACGGCCGCTCTCGTCTGCGCTAGTGATCTTTCTCAAATCCCTTCGTGCAAAAGCCTGCACCCGAATCTAATCACTGTTAACCCTATGTGAACGCTTCTTGTGAATAAGTGATCCTGAATTCATAATGCTCGAGAGCACACCCCGTATCGCATACGTGAAAGTATGATTTTCAAGAATTACAATGTGATACACCCGGGTTGAAGTGTTTTATATTCATAGTTTAAGTTTTGAATCGCGTCAAACATGGCCGGTGTGAGCACCAGCGGGAGTGGGAGTGGGACGACGAGCCCACGGCATCGCTACAACCGGTCCTCCACCACCAGCGTCACGCAACTGCTGTCCGACGGATACTCCAGCATCATCAACCGCTTGACACGCAGAGGTCCGTCCGAGAAAAACGAAAACATCATCGACTCCAAGTTGACGGCAGCTCGTACCCGCTACGATGACAAGTTGCTTTCCGGCAAGAATACTGGATTGTCAAATGTGCGACGGTACGACAACGCGGGAAACATTTCTCCGTACAAACCTTACGTGCCGGGCGTAGCTGCCGCGGCGAAGAAGTACAACGACGAGCGACACTACTCGAGTTACCTAAACTCGCCCAAAACACGAATGGACACATCACCTGTGCATTCTCATCCGAGTATCAGCGCTCTCAGCCGCAGTGACTCATTCCGCAGAGCTCACATGAAAGATAATAAATCATCGCCACTCACTAAACGATATCCTCTCAAGGAAACTAATAATAACAATGTAGATAGCACAATTTTGTTAGGCACCACGCGTAGTCGCTTAGAAGATAAATATTCTTCAGTTTTAGATAGAATCGCGGTTCAGAAAAAAGAGAGGGCTAGAAAAGAAAAGGAAGACCGTGATAAAACATTAGAACCCGATCCGTCATCGTTTTCTAGAGGTCTGATGAGAAGTTTTACGACTGCAGTGTTCGGTGAGAGTTCCTTCAAAAGAAACAATTTTTCGAACGAGAAAACTAGAGATAAGACTCCTTTCAGAAACACGGCCGATCGTCGTTTATCCAGTCATAAGCAAAGCGATAAGAATGGATTGGACTCATCCCTTAAAGAACATCCTCAGTACGGTAAAGACAGAGATAGCATATATCGCAAACATCACAGAAGATCCCTACGAGTCGAAAAAAGCGGCAGTGACAATAAACGAGGCGGAAAATTGTCACTGAGGCCTGTCGATATCAGCTTACAATCGGGCTCCCGGGATTTATGCTCGCCCCCACAGCGTAAAACTAGCGATGCCAAACTAAAGCTGACCAAAACACCGGCCTCCTCTCCCGTCAACGAAGTCGGGAGGCAGAAACAAATTTACTTTCCATCCAGCGACGAGGACGACGACAAGACTCCGGTCGGTGACCGCGCGCTCAACGAACGCGAGACGCGGCGCAAGGAGATCCAGAGCCTGATAATGAAGTACGCCCATCTGGACGAAGTGTACAGTCGCATCACCGAGAAAGAGCCCAACGGCGTGTCGAGCGCGCTGATGCCTCGGAAACTGGAGCCTATCGGCGTCGGCGATGTGGTCGCGCTGCCGCCCGAGCTGCGCAGCCGCCAGCGAGCGCTGCGGCCGCGCCACCACACGCGCCGCGCGGCCACGCCGCCTGTAAGCACGAGCTAACCACCCGCTTGCGCCTGTGTGCCGCTAACTGCGCTAACTGGTACCCGGTCCGTGCAACCAACGTTATATTGTATTGTAACTACAAGCTTAGTAAACAATCAATTCATCTATTTACTTTAGTATTACTTTTATTGGTAAAAGTTTTTTATTTATTTTTTAAGTTTTGATTACATAGAAATAAAATACTGCCGATTCATTGAAACAATCGTCGAATCTAAGAAATGCATGTTTTTTGCTATTAATGTAGGTAGTAGAGATCGTCAACTTATCGGTTTAACAACTATTTGAGGGTAGTGAAATAAAAAATGACAAGTTATAACTGCGTAGTGCAAATGAGTGTCAGTATTCAAAGACCGTTTATAGTACGCGAAACTGAATCTCTTGCAATAATTTGCTTGTATTTACTATGTGTGTGAGTGCTTTAAAATCTAGCATGTCCTTTTTCTGCGTAAAAATATTTACTAAAGATAAATCTAAAAGTGTTTCCGATAAACCTTACGAAAACGTTAGTACCTACTAGCAAATATAAATGATGAATATAATTTATAACTAACCAGTCTTAGGACAGAATCGGTTGGACACTGTTTAACCTAATGAACCAGTGTGTGTGCGAGGTTATTATGAAAGCGACAGGAATGTGAGCATCGATTGTGTCGATCCTGTCCCGGTGTCAGTCCGTCCTCGCCCGATCCTCGCGGCGCGCGAGCCCCGCAACCTCCCGTCCGCCCTCTAACAGCATGTACGACACACCATACCAATTGTCGCTTGTCTGACGGGCAACCGTTCCATTGTCTGATTGTTGGGTACAACACTACTCGGGTCGTGGCGAACGTGGCGCTCTCCGTGGCATGATGCTGGTGTGCTGGTGTGGCGCGTTGGCGTTGGCATCGGTGTCGGTGCGTTGGCGCGCGGCGTGTGGGCGCGGCGGCGGCGGCGGACGGCGCGGCCCCTGCAGAGCTCCCGGGCACGCTCCTCCGTCAAGGACGACAAGGATGGACACCTGGTGTACTGGCCCGGATATGTCATGGGAGCGAGATGTTCGTGTCCACACCGTACCTTAACCAATGCCTACATTACACACAACACACACACCACACTCAAAACGTACTACACACACTCTGTCAATCACATCGCACATTAAACATACACACACGCTAGCAAACTTAAAGGAGAGGACAGAAACTCGAGGTGACAAAGTAATATTGTCGCTACCGTCAATTCAAGCCCAAGATATCAGTGATTTGAAATTTCAATTTATTTTTCTTTTTATTATTACATTTAATTACCACTTGTGGTTTTTATTTTCATTTCAAATAACGGCGACATCTTCAACTCTCTATTAATGGAAGTCATGTTGGCGATACGGAGCGTTGGTTTTATTCTTTGATACATATTTTGCTTGCGTTAAATGTTTTTAAAGACGAGTTATTGTATCAAACTGTGAACAGTAAAACCAATGCGAGATTCCAGCATGACTTTGTTGGGTGTGCAGTGAACTAATCGTTTGTACCTTGGTTTCTTGCAGACAAAATCATCGAGACTCTCGGTGAAGGCACCTTCGGCAAGGTGGTCGAGGTGAAGGACTTAGAAATGTGAGTTACACAAGTTACAATTCTCTTAAAACATATCTATAATTCTCTCCACTTTTCATTTCTCATTGCTTGCTTGACTTGAGCTGCGTGCAAGGTGCTACCTGTAATAGTGGTGATACTAAAATAAATTGATAGCTCCGAAACTAGTGCCATCTTTTTTAACATTAAGGGTCTGTTTCACCACCTTCTGATAAGTGTCGGATAGCCTAAACGTAAGTTTTGTCACTTCCTTACTTTATGTGAAGTGACAAAGACAAAAGTTGCAGATAGCTCATCCGATACTTATCAGAAGGTGGTGAAACAGGCGCTAAGTATATTAAATGAAAAGGAAAGGATGACACTATTTTAAGAACGGCCAATTTAGAATGCCTGAGAGTTCTCCATAACGTTCTCAAAGGTGTGTGAAGTCTGCCAATCCGCTTGGCCAGCGTGATAGACTATGGCCAAAACCTCACTCTGAGAGGAGACCCGTGCTCTGTAGTGAGCCGGTAACGGGTTGATGATGATGATAATAATCAATACTTCCTAAGAACGTTAAAATAAAAAGTTTTATAAACAATGTTCGGCATACCATTCCATTCTGTATCGATTAATAGAGTTCTATTTTGATTTGTTTATATGAACTACCTACTCCTCTACCGCCATTCATTTTGCTGCCAGCTTTATTGTCAAATGACGTTGAATTACATTACGATCAATTTAACTTAGAAATGTATAAATTAAGCATTTATACCTACATTTCTAAGTTACTCATACCATCTTTGGTTTAGGCTACTGTCGGAAAACAAACAGCTTAAAAGAAACACTTAAAGAAAAGTCGGGATAGATTTACGAGTGTGTTATCCGAGTATAACTTTTACATTTCATGTTTTATTTACTGTTTGCTTTGCTTGAATAGATGGAATTATATCAATAATTTTATTAATTTAAGGTAAAATTTAAGTTGCTTAAATTTACCTGTCTTGTGATCACACTTGTTTAATGTCTTTTAATGATGACTTTAAATCAAGTTTAGGCATCAGATTACAATACTTGATTACTGGAAACTAACTCACAACTAGCCTAAAGAATACTTTGTTTATTTTGTTTCTTTTTGTACTATTAATTTTATAGTTATAGGAATAGTTTTATAGTTAAAGGAAAAAAGTATCTTTTTACCAGGCTAGCATTTTGCAAACGTTTGTAATAAAACTTTTAATGATTTTTCACAATGTTGCCACTAGTATGAATAGTCCAGTAACAAACTATATAGTTTAGTTTAATTTTTCGTATGCAAAAATGTACCCATACTTAATTGAATAATTTATATGTTTTCAGGGAGCACAGGATGGCTCTGAAGATAATTAAAAACGTTGAGAAGTACAGAGAAGCTGCAAAATTAGAAATTAATGTTTTAGAAAAGTTAGCTGACATTGACCCCGACTGTAAAAAGTGAGTATATTTCTTTTTTTGCTAATTTTACACATCGATCGGCACAATTAGTTGAACGCTGGTGTTTATTTGATTGTACACAATCTATTAACAGGTTTTAAAGTAATAAAAACCTGTTAATAGATTGAAATATCCTTTTCCACATAGAACATTGTGAAAAAATAGCTCAGTTTATTGACGTGTCAATTAAGTTTAGTTTAGAGATTATGTGCTATTGAATAAAGTTTACTGTAATTATTGTAATGTGATATTTTTGCTGTATATTAATTAGAACTGGCTCGTTGATCTGATGGTGAAATTGTTAGTGTATTGGGTTTTTCTCAAAGACAAGAAATTCTCAGTGCCAACCCAGAGTTGGTATTCGCCGACGAGAGGTCTGTGTCCAACTGTGGGAAGTTAAAGATCTGTATTGGTGGTGTAAATTTTTGAAAACACTGTGCTGGCATGTTTTATGTTTACTTTAGATTTAATTGTTGTTTACTAGACGGGCCCATACTTAGACAAAATATCCTTTATGAAAATGTCGATACATATTTTAATTTATACTTTACTATATTCTTACGATCCATGTAGACCACACGAAGAATTTTTCAATACCATTTGCGACGAAAATGCGAATGACGTCTTTGCAGTACATGCTGTATTGTGATGTGCGATACAAAGCTATTTATCACTTATCTCTTTGTAACCTCTGGCTCGTCTGCTTCAAAGCTACAAAAAAAAAAGTAAAAACACTAATGATACCTATGCGTACCTATTTATTATATTGTTACCATTTCCGCCATTTTAATGCTTGACATTGAACCATCATCCACCACTATAGTCCTTTAACGTCCCACTGCTGGGCACAGGCCTTGTCTTATAGGAGAGAGGTACATATATAGAGCTTAGATCCGCCACGCAGCTCGAATGCTGGTTGGCGGGCTTTAACGACTAATTATAGTCATAATTATGATAAAACTATTGTCACAATATGAATAACGGGGACGGACGGGTTACTTCTTTCTTATTTAAGGCCGCTCTCTTCACGCGCTTTTCCATACAAACGTATTACGCCTATTATTCTAATATTTGTCGCAATAGGTCTAAAGTTAAGCCAGATATCAATTTATATCTCCATCACCTATGCCATAAAATAAAAATATTAGTAAAATTATATTTATTTTGAAAGTTATGACGCTTGAAAAATCACTATTTTTGGGCAAATTTTGGGGCAACTTCGTGCGTAAATAAACTATATAAGAAACTAGAAAATTGAAAAACAACCGAAGTCTTATCATAGGTTACTTCATAATAATTACAAATGTCTTTAGTTCATGTAAAAAATTGCCAAATATTTGCTAAAATAGGCGAAATCCCAAACCTTGATTACCATCTTTTTACTTTGCCGTTTTTCACTAAAAATCATGATATCTCAAGCAAAATTTATTTATTTAATTAATTTATTATTTATTTATGTACCTATATATTTTTAGTACTCTTCTATACTGAAGACGTCTCGCTCTATAAATGCAGAAATCACTGTTTTAGACTCCACTCACCAACGATTTGTCGCGCCCATGGAGAGGGCTCTTAAGCTTAATTATCTCTTAAGTAACCTCTTCTGCAGGGAGCATTGTGAAAGAAAAAAATTATAGGAATATATTTAGCCCTGTCATTTTAGTTTAAATTTAGAGATTGTGTACAACAGAATTAGCCACATTGTAGTAATCACGAGTTCTTAATTGTGGAATCGCTGTAATTTTATGAAATTGTTTCTCATATTACATTTTTGTGGATGTAGTATTATATTTTCACTAAAGATCCACTCATTGCAATCATCAATTTATAGTTACCTACATGATTTAAAATCGAACGATTATAATAAACACAATCTAATAACGATAACTGTGACCAATCTTCGACCACGTGGTTTTTCGTCTTTCTCTCTAGGTACTATATGTATATGTTATATGTATGTATTTACTTACTTTCACTATATAATAATTCGTCTCCAGCACAAATTGCTTATGCCTAAATTCAGTAGTTGAGCCGTAAAAAGTAAGACATTCAAGCACACTTTCACATTTCACAATATTAGTGTGGTTGCTACTAATGAAATTCAGTATAATTTTACGACGAAAAGCGCGCTCGACCGCGACCTAAAAAAATGTATATTTCCGCATATACATACTTGTAATTCACTTGTTGGTATACAAAATGAATGCGCACCGATGCTTATTATCTGTGAGAGCAGACGTCAGATCTGACGCTAGTGCAGCATCTGAACATCTGTATGGTTATTCCGAGCTAGCACAACTCGAAAACTTTACTAAACACTACATATCGAAAAACTGTATCGGAAAAATGAACCCAATGACTCTTAAAGTCGTATTTCAGTACTATATTTATTTTATAACGTTTCTGCTTGCGGCGCTGACTGTAGACAAATGGTTGAATGTATTGACGAACTCAAACCCTAAAATAAGTCAGCTTAGGTCCATTTCACTCTGAAGTAATATGTAGTATTTGGTAAAGTTTTCGAGTTGTGCAAGCTCGGACTAACCATACTGACCTTGCTATGCGTCGCGACGGTCGCCGCGCGCCGCTCCGCTGGCCCGCAGCCAGCTGCCAGCGACACCGACCGATGTCAACCGAGACACTAAAATACATACCGATAACTAGCAAGCAGCACCCTTTTTATCTTTCATTCTCAATCAATACGTGCAAAAAGACATTTCCTCCTCGCTAAGAATCACTGGCCAACGTCGAAGTCCGGGCCTTTCCTCAAATAACAAATATAAATCTTGTCCAGTTTACGTTCTATTCTGGGTGCAGTCTAAAAATAGGGAGGATTTTTTTGAGTCATGATTAGCAGTCGATCCCATTGAATACTTGTTTGTTATTTTTGAATTTATTTTGACTATTAGTGAATTTACTATCCAGCCTTCCTTCCAGTACTTGTGTGCCGAATACACAGCATTTATTCTGTTATTTCCATTTTGCTTGTTTTCATGTTTTAATTTTTTTATATATTAATAATATATAATAATAATATATAATAATATAATCATATTATTTTCTGAGTCCTTTTATAATAATTAAAGTATACGTAACATTGGAAGTTTAGCTTAGAAATATATAGATAGATTAGTTACAGTATGGTAATAAATTCTTCCGTGATTTGAACTTCCCTGATTGCTGAATAAGTTTTACGGCCTGTTTCACCACCTTTTGATAAGTATCGGATAGCCTAAACGTAAGTTTTATCACTTTCTTATTTATGTCAAGTGACAAAGACAAAAGTTGTAGATAGCTATCCGGTACTTATCAGAAGGTGGTGAAACAGGCCCTTAGAATACTGAATGGCAGACCAGCAATAATTGGTTACCGTTTGAATTTATTTCTTTTAGTTAGTTTTTAATCTTAAGAGCAGTTTTACCTTTTCTCTGAAAAATCTAAGATTTCAAGCTCCAAATTTAGCATCGTAGGAGAGACTTTCACATATTTCAATACATGTTTTAAATAAACTAATCCTTCATATTGACATTTGTCAGACCATATTTACAAAAACTATTTTATTTATTTTGTAATGATCAATTTCCCACACCTCGTTTTAATAAAATAAATAACAGACTCAACTTTGAAGCTCTATATCTGTCCTTAAAAGTCATCTAATTTACTTGAAAAAAATACTTAAATATCAGACATATAGTCCTATTGACACATTACAGAGCAGAATATAGATTTTTAATCAAATTAATGGTTAAAAAAAAAAGAACTTCCGCCAAATTTCCCGAATTATACGGTTACTTTAACACGATTTTTTGTATTGAAAAAAACATAAATTCAATAAAATTTTTATGTAGAAATAAACTACGTTCTTTAACGAATCTATATATATAGTTTAATTAACAATCCATTTATTTGATCAAACATAAAAACTTATTAAACATCCCCCTAAATTACAATAAATAGCTATGCAATGTCTTCGCTTATTTAGTATGCGCTCGGCGCTCGTTAGGGTAGGACCTGTGCAGTTTTTGCCACCATCCAGATGCACGTACGAGAGTCGTGTAAACACTAATTTATACAACGACTGCAAAGTTTTGAGTATGAATATTTTTCTAAAAAATATGCGTGAGTATTTTTTTAAATAAGTGAAATTACAGCATAGCACCCAGGACAGTCACGGAAATATCCTACTAATATTATAAATGTGAAAGTGTGGATGTTTGGATGTTTGGATGTTTGTATGTTTGTATGTTTGGATGTTTGGATGTTTGTTACTCAATCACGCCGCAACTACTGAACCGATTTGGCTGAAATTTTGAATGGAGATAGAATATGCCCTGACTTAAAACATAGGCTACTTTTTATCCTGGAAAAATTCACAGTTCCCACGGGATTTTGAAAAACCCGAAATCTATAGCTACAGCTATAGGTAGATCACTATAGCGAAGTTCCTTGATAGTAGGTATAAAGGTTGGAAAAAGGAGCGGGAACGGGAACCGGAAATCCACGATTCCCTCGGGATTTGTTTAAAACCGAAATTCACGCGGGCGAAGCCGCGGGCATTTTCTAGTGATATTATAAACTAATACTAAAGTATCCATTTTGAAATCCATGATGGCCGTCATTTTTTTTTTTTTTTTGAAGAAATTATCATCTATCTATACATATAATAAAATCGTAGATTTGCCGTATCTGTAGGTCTACTCTAATTCAACGAAAAACGAAATATCGGACGAAATTACGCGTATTTCCTACCACGGTTCTTTTCGTTCCGAAGTTTCGTTCGAACGAAAATGTTTGACGTTTAGATTTTCTAAACCTACTCTAATTCATTTACGTTACGAACGAAAATTAGATTTTGACAGTTTATTGTTCGGAATTTTAACCTCAAATTGACGAAACCAAAAGTGTTATCGTTTGATTTTCGTTTCTCGTTCGTTGTGTGAATTTTGTCAAAAAATTGTTTGAAATGGCTACAAGAATGCTTTTAATAGAGGCTGCTCTACGTAAAGAGCGTTTAGAGCGTAGAAGGAGACGGCGCCGCCTGCGCAACCAACTCAATATAAGCCAAATTCCCGATTTAGAGTTTGTAGGAAATTATAGACTCAGTCGGCAATTATTCGAAGAGTTGTGCCAGGAAATACTTAGTGCCTTTACTACCTCGAGCCCACAGTTAAGGTACTGTACATTTTTTTTTTTCATTTTATTCAATAAAAATAAGCATTTCACTGTTCACAATCTTCAACATTTTCAGATCCTTACGGCCTTGAATTTTTATGCCCGAGGTGCTTACCAAGGGTCTGTGGAGCAAAACATGGACGGGCCCTTTGATTGGACGGGCCCATGGCACAACAGACTGTTTCTCGTTGTTTGAAGGAGGTCACAACTGCCCTAAATACACCCCATATTTTAAGGAAGATATCATATAATATTATAAGAATTAATGAATTACATTATTTTCCAGATATGTGATAGTGATTGCTAATTATAACAAATGTTGATGCTTCATTTGGTGGAGCGACACACATGATGTTTATATTTGGAGAGAGTGTGAGATAAGAAGCCACATGGAGGGTCATTCATCACCTATTCAAAAGCACTTGTAGAAGTTTATTTGAATAAAAAATATTTCTATTCTATTGTATGCTAAGGAATGCAAATAAAAGCTTTTTTTTTTACTTTTATATAATAATAAAATTTATTTTTAAATTACAATAATGTTTTATTTACTTAACTCTACCTAGAAACAAAATATTAAAAAGAAAGGCAATAATAGTAGGTAATAAATAATCTAATATAATAAAATAATCTTAATTCCTATTGTCTATCTAAATAATCCCTAATAAGGCCACAAAGGTTTAACAAGGCAGCCATAATGCCTGCAAGCTCGGTGTTCCTGACTGTTTCTCTCTCTACACGCCCCTCTTCATATTGAATAATCTGCTTCTGCCATCAGTGCCAGCAACAGAATGTCTCCTTCTGGGATGTGTAGGCTGTGAGGCTGTAAAACAACATTCCAATTTAAAAAGGTACTTAACAAAAATGCCTTAGATAAGACAGAATGGGTTCAGATGTATGTTATGTTATGTAAATATTACTGTGTCAAAGTAACTATACTAGAGTAATAATAGTTTTTTTTCTTGTATTATATTAACACAGTGATAGCCCAGTGGTCCCAGATATTCTCTGCATTACACAATTATTAATAAATTTATCTTTATGCAATTTGAAGTAGTAGTTATATATTATTCAATGCTAAAATTTAATGTCTTATCTGTAGTTTGTTTGAAAGTTATTTCATGCAAATAGACTCTCAAAATAATGTACTATCATGTACTAAAATTTTTATAACAGCATTTAATGATATACTTAAAATAAAATATCACAGTAACTTCTACTTACATGGATGAGGAGTCAGGATTTCTTGTGACACCGGCGGTTGACTCGCAGGTTCCGGGAGCTCTACGTCACCCTGGATGGGTTCCACATACTCTACAACTTCCTCATGTAGGTACATCCAAACTAAGAGATTGTTTGACTGGAGATTGATGGAATAGTTTCATTAGTCTGAAAATAAAACAGATTTAATACCTAACAGAATCATGAAATATCGAAATTACTTAAATCATATTTGATGAAATTGTTTTAAAATGGACTTTAAGTACTTATAGGTACAAGAAATAAAAATACTGTTTCACAACAATTATTATTGCAAAAAATATTTGAATTTATCTAAGATTGGATTTAAAGTAATTGAGAATTCTAAGAAAGATTACCTAATAAAACACTTCATACCTTTTGCCACTGCTGAATGGTTTTTATGCAACCGCCCATGGAATTGAGTATATTGCACAATTGTTCCCACAGCCTCTTTGCCTGCACATTTCCTTCGACACTCCTCAACCTCCCGCGGGCTAGATCCCTATGCTCGTCCAAAAAGTTGAGGAGGGTGTCGATTTGTTCGGAACTAGCGGAACCCGTATGTTTAGCCATTTTAAACTGAAAAGATGTAGGTATAAAAGAATATTAAGAAGAGGTGATAATTTTAGTGAATAAACAATAAATAAGTTACATATTTAGTTATGAATAAAGATAGGATATTTACCAAAGTTTTTAAATCCAAACTTGTACGACTTGCACGTCTTGTAACTTTCTGACGGAATGTGTATTGAGATTTCGAAGTGTAAAAAGCACTTGAAAACATGATTTATCAACACCATACTTGAGAAACAAACTCCACGAAAGTTTTTAAAGAATTTCAAACAAAAAATCATAAGTTGACAATTGACGATTAGAGTAGGTACCTACTTTATAATAGGTAGATAATAAGTGTGCATAATACGGATATTTTTAGTTGTCCTAAGTTACTAAGCATTTTTGGCATTAAATAGTACTCTTCAAATGAGTCGGTTATTAGACCCACACGAAATCGTTCATTCCAATCGTTCACGAAAATTGTCTATGGATCCGTACTTCGTCTGCGGATCCGAAAACAAAATAGAGTAGAGGTGCTAACGAAACTTCGTTTAAATTTCGTTCGTTTGCGAAGTTTCGTTTGAGAGAAAGAGAGTAGGCCCCCTGTACATTAGAGAATTTTGCAAAATAATAACTGGGAAATGTTAGGGTTGAGTAATAGAACGATAAAAGCTATTTTTGAAATTTTTGTCTGTTTGTCTGTTTATCTGTTTGTCTATTTGTCTGTATGTTTCGTGTGCGCGCATCACGCAAAAACTACTGAATGGATTGAAACAACGAAACTTGGTACGATTTAAGTTTATACTACGGAGTAATATATCTATCTTATATACTATATACTTTTTATCCCGAAATTCAGCACGGTTTCCTAGGGAGAGGGGATGAAAGTCAAAACGTGTATTTAGCTATAATTCAATAACGCGTGATCCGATTTCATTCATTCTTTTTTTGTTAGAAAGTAGATACTTTAGAGATTACCGACTATTTTCTAAAAGGCTGGATCGATTTTGATGGGACTTTCACTGGTGGATGTTTACATTTTGATCTACCTAAACATCCGCCAGTTAACTTTTAACAGGTTTTAGCATGATATGAGCTCAAAGGAGCTTAGGAAAAACAAAATGATTCCTACGGGATTTTTAAAAACCAATATATATCCACGCGAACGAAGTCGCGGGTGTTCGCTTGTTACTATAATAAAAGTCGCACTTGCACTTCTGACTAAACCGACATTTTAGCAGTAAACAAAGATTGCATACTTTTTATTGTTCTATTGGTAAACTTTAAATAATTGTACCTACTCTTATCAGAAAAGGTATTCAAGAACTTCAACAGGTGCAATGCAACAGCTCTGTCATGTTATTTTCAGACAGATGATTTGAAATATAATAATAATAATAATTGGTAGGTAATTGTTAAATAATTAAAAAGGTATTTGTTTCTTTTATTAGTTAGTTTAGAAAAAAATGGTTGAAGGCTAAATATGCGTGACACCTATGATATAAATACGGAACCCTACATGTCTTCATAGAGAAGAACATCATATTATCCTGGTCGCTTTTGTTTTGTAAGTTCAACGTAGATTCATGAAATACTTATTCGATAAAGTCCCACGCGAAGTCATTTAATTAAAAATATTTTATAATAAACATTATATAATAATACTACAACATCAAAGAAATAATTTAGAAATTTATATTTAATACAAGTACCAAAACTAAATTCATGGTCGCGCTATATGCAAGTGGTCGTCCGTGCAGCACGCCGCCCGACTACCTGCCGTTAGATACCTAAACTTCCATAGCGCGAAACTGGGAGAGGGGTCTTAACTATGACATTTGTGACCAAAACAAAAGTTTAACCACTCTATTATATTAGGAGAGACTGTGCGCCTGTTTCACTGACTTCTGATAAGTGTCGGATAGCCTACACGTAAGTTTTGTCACTTTACTTTATGTCAAGTGACAAAGACAAAAGTTGTAGATCTATCCGATACTTATCAGAAAGTGGTGAAACAAGCCCTGTGTCTCTCTCTCTCTATCATTTTATATATCAATGAAGATTATGTATGATTGTATGAAGGCATAATAAGATTAATGGGATTGTTTTGTTTATTTTCAGTTTATGTGTGAAGATGTTGGACTGGTTCGAGTACCACGGACACATGTGCATTGCATTCGAGATGCTCGGACAAAGTGTGTTCGACTTCCTGGTGAGTAACACGCCGTCTCATGCGGTTCTATGAATAGATTTTACTTTCGCATTAAGGTATGATTTCATAGCAGTTACCGTAAACAAATATTTGTGGTTTTCCAGAATAATTTATTAATTTAACGAATGTGTATTAATAATTTTACGACTGACGCGACGGTGAATATGACACATATTAGTTATAACCCCTATGAGTACACTGTTTTGCATTGTATCCACTGAATGGACAAAACTGTTTCTTTCCTTTAAAAATTATAATGATTCATAAACCACCAAACGCAGCATTTTAAGACGTGTGCCGAACGAAAACGATAAATGCATTTCTACGCGACATCAAACCGAAATGTCAAAAAAAAAAAACGCTTAGCCGCCTAGCGTCACGCTAGGCGTCCTACCAAATCAGATACAATTAGGAAATAATAAATTCTCAAATATCCCTGCCGGGAATCGAACCCGTGACCTCTCATAGCGCTCATACATAACTACTCTAGAGGAGATCGTTAAAAGCTTTTCCTGAAAACGATAATTATTTCATAATAATAATAGTCCTTGTTTAACGGAACAACCGCCGAGTTTCTCGCTAGTTGTTCTCGGTAGGAATGGCATTCCAAACCAGTGGTACACTATGGCAACTATTATAAGTCGAGCGGTGACCTTCCATGCGCAGAAATCGAAAATGAGGTATCTCGGGTGGTGAGGGGGTCGCGGGGAGGGCGTGGGGATCGTTCGTAAGCACTGATTAGCTCTCGCGGATCCCTCGTAAGCGCTGATTGGCTCTCCAATCGTATTGTGTCCCGCTCAGTAGTACGACGCTGCGCACACTTGAAGGTCACCGCTCGACTTACGTGGTAAAGTTAATTAGAAGGAAAATGTGGCCAATTCTGTTGTACACAATCTCTAAAACTAAATTAAAATGACAGGCCTAAATATATTCGCATCTCTTTCACAGTGCTCCCTGCGGAAAAGGATAGCACTATTTTTAAACTTGTCAATTTAGTTTAGGTTTAGAGATTGTGTACAACAGAATTGGCCACAATGTTTTGTATGGTATGGTATTGTATTTGTTTGGTATGGTACGCAGAAAGACAACAACTACCAGCCGTACCCGCTGGAGCAGGTGCGGCACATCGCGTACCAGCTGGTGTACAGCGTGCTGTTCCTGCACGACAACAAGCTCACGCACACCGACCTCAAGCCCGAGAACATCCTGTTCGTCGACAGCGACTACGAAGTCGTCAGTGTATATAATAGTTTTAAGAAGGTATCTATACTCTTCTTTTAAATATATACAAGTATAAATTAAAAAATTAAAAAACCCCCGACATTCGCCATTTAGTGGCGGCGGCCATCTTGGATTTGAAATAGTGCTATTCTACTATAGTCAAGCCCCTTCATTTGATACCCATATTAAGGGAGTTGTGGAAATATATGTAATCCGCCATTTTGTAGTGCCGGCCATCTTGGATTGATTTTCATCAAACATAGCTAACAACACTCTCGAATAATTCATCTTTCAAACAAAAAAACCGCATTTAAATCGGTCCACCCGGTTTGAGCGCTACAGAGGAACAGACAGAATAGAATAGAATAGAAAATCACAGTGACAGATCTATCAACGCACAGCTCAAACCACTGGACGGATCTTTCTGGAATTTGGCATTCGGATAGCTATTATGACGTAGGTATTCGCTACGAAAGGATTTTTGAAAATTCAACCAGTAAGGGGGTTAAATAGGGGTTGAAAGTTTGAATGAGATTTAGGTATATTCTGTGAATCCACGCGGACGAAGTCACGGGCATCAGCTAGTTATATCTGTATAAATAAAAATCAATGTTTTCCTGTATGTCCTATACGGACTCTTAAACTATTCATCCGATTATGATTGAACTTTGGCGAGTAGTTGCTCAACGCCTGCGAAGGTTCCTGGCACAAAAAATCTATATAAAAATGGATGTTTGCGTGTTTGTCCCCTACGCATTCATAAACTATACGTGACATTGCATGCCGGGAACAACTAGTTATTTTACAAGATTTACGGGCGAATACGAAACGTGTTTTAATGCTTGAGAAACATAATTAATACTGTAATTTTATGTATTGAAAACATATTGATGACACGTGCACATTTTTTAACTGGAATTTATTTAAAGTCCTCGCGCCTCGTTCGCTGTTCGGATGTTAAAATTTGCGCCTCGACTGTAACTTCGAACTTACCGCACTTATACAATATACATAATTATGTATATTAGCAACAACAAAATTGTTGTATAGTATTAACCACAGAGTACCTACAGAGGGGAAGCTTCTACAAGCGGCCCGCTGTAGGTACACTCACAAATATGCGCACAGTTTGTCACCAACTGTACCGGTTAGTGGAACGAGCGGGCGTCCGTGAACCGTTGGTGAGTGTGTGAGTATACCTACAGCGGGCCGCTTGTGGAAGCTTCCTCTCTGTAGATTTACTACTCGTGTGGTATTAACGATAACAATATTGTTGTGAACAGAAGCACGAGATGCGTCGCGTGAAGCGCAGTGACGTGCGGCTCATCGACTTCGGCAGCGCCACGTTCGACCACGAGCACCACAGCACGATCGTCTCCACGAGGCACTACAGAGCGCCTGAGGTTATATTAGGTGAGCAACACTCATACTTTGCGCTGCGATCACCACTGATTCTCCTTTTAAAAGTTGTACTATGTTTTAATCGTTAAAGGTCTAGTGGTTAGCATATTCGAATGCAGACCTCGTGGTCCCGGATTCGATTCCCGGGTCGGGAAAATAATTAGGTAAATAATTGTTAGGGTTTTTCTGTCAAGAAACTCTCAGTGTCAGCCCGGAGTTAGTAGTTGGGGGTGTTTCACCCCCGTGCCTCGATGAACACGTTAAGCAGAGTCGGTCTCGGTTATTATCACTATCATATTGTGATAATAGTCGTCAAAGCCCGCCAACTTGCATTGGAGCAGCGTGGCGGGTGTAAGCTTTAAATACCTCTCTCTTATGAGAGAGGAGGCCTGTGCCCAGCAGTGGGACGTTAAAAAGGCTGTAGTGGTGATGGTGGTGGTTTTAATCGTTGACGTTGGCATTGCAGAGTTGGGATGGTCGCAGCCGTGCGACGTGTGGTCGATCGGCTGCATCATGTTCGAGCTGCAGCAGGGCAACACGCTGTTCCAGACGCACGACAACCGCGAGCACCTCGCCATGATGGAGCGCATCCTGGGACCTATACCCTGCAGGTATACCGACCATCTATTGATTTTACAGCTAATTGGCTTACACTGAATATTCGATTACACATGGAGCCTGGTCCGGAAAAAATTAATTTCCTGTGCTTTACACTATAGTTAAGCTACAAGTTTAATTGGAAAAATTCACAATAGCTTTAGAAGTCGTGGTTTCTGTTATATTGATTTTGTACATAATAGATGGGAATATGAATCATAAAAGTGGTGATAGCCTAGCAGCAGGTTCTAGGTTAACACTTCGACCTCCCTTTCCGAGACACAGTTCGGTCCCTGGCACGCAACTAACTTTTGGGAGTTGTTATGCAATTAAATATCACTCGCTTTAATGGTGAGGGAAAACATCGTAAGAAAACCTGCACGCTTGAGAGTTCTCCATGATGTGCTCAAAGTTGGGTTAAGTCTACCAATTCGCACTTGGCCAGCGTGTTGGGCTACGGCGTCAACCCTACTCGCTCTGAGAGGAGACTCGTTTTATAGTGGGCCCCTATTATAGTGGGCCAGTAATGGGTCGATAATGATGATGATATCACCCGGCCTTACAGATCGTGCGATCTCAGTTACCCGGCCCAAGTTAGAATATCCAAGAAAGAAAACAGTTGAAAGTGGACATTAATTAATTTTTTTGGTTTATAGAAGTATATAATATTTGATTAATTTTTTCAATTTATGTGAGGGAAATTTATCTAAAATAAAATTAGGAGAATAAGGCCCATTCGTGACTTATTTTCGGCTCTGAATTCTGTTGTAAATATGTTTTGTATTTGTGATTCCAGAATGGCAAGAAAAACAAGAACAAAATATTTCTATCATAGCAAATTAGACTGGGACGAGAAATCGTCAGCTGGCCGATACGTCCGGGAAAACTGTAAACCACTCTCGGTAAGTCTGACGTGTATTGTAGTTTCTAAAGCAAAGCAAATGTATGAGAACTCGAGTTTGCGGGAGACTTAGGCTGAGATCTATAAAGCATACCCTAGCTCTACCCAGACTCAAGACCGAATTAAAATGAGACATAAATATGTCCCTGACATAAATGTCTCGTTTTAACTCTGTATTATAGCTCATTCACAGATTGTGTACAAAAATCTCTTAACTAAATTGACAGCTCTAAATGTAAACCTATCCTTTTCCAGAGAGAACATTCTTTCAATTTAGTTTATTTTGAGATTTTATTTATTAGGAAGATCTGAGACATGGTCGCTAACAATGGGCCTCATAAGAATGCTCAGCGGGCGATGGAGAAGAGCTATTCTCGGGAGTATCGCTGCGAGATCAAATCAGGAACGAGGAGATCCGCAGGAGAACCAGAGTTAACGACATAGCTCATCGAGTCGCGAAACTGAAGTGGCAATGGGCGGGGCACATTGTTCGATGAACCGATGGGGTCCTAAGGTGCTTGAATGGCGACCTCGCACCAGTAAACGAAGCGTAGGAAGACCCCACCACTCGATGGACAGACGATCTCGAGCGAGTCGCTGGCAGCCGCTGGTATCAGGCCGCAGATCGTGTTCTGTGGCGATCCTTGCAAGAGACCAACGTCCAGCAGTGGACGTCTATTGGTTGAGACGTCGTTTATTATTACAATTAGTACAGTAGTAATAGTAGATTCGAGTAGTCGTAGTAAGATCTATAGATGTCACTGTCAACGTCGGGCGCTGGTGTTTACAGAGGTACCTGCAAGGCAACAGCGAGGAGCACCGGCAGCTGTTCGACCTGATCGCGCGCATGCTGGAGTACGACCCCACGCAGCGCATCACGCTGCGCGACGCGCTCAAACACCCCTTCTTCACCAAGCTGCCCACGCATCAGAGGCTAGGTGAGAAACATACACACACATACACTATTATGTATATCTTACCACATAAAGCAGGCTCGTGGCGCCTCAACTACGCCTCGAGAAAGTCCGGAAGTAGTTTGTGGGTATGAGTTTGACGTTTTATGTAAAATTCTACAGTCACCTTTCTACAAGTTTATTATGGTAGTAAAAACGCTTATTATACAATCAGACTTGTAAATTGTCAAAGAGCGTGGATTTGTCATTTGTCAGCAATGGAGCGAGACTTTATTAAATTATTAAATTTATTTACACAAATGACACAATATGTTCAATGCTCATATCACTAATTAAAGTAGCTTAATAAAATTTGGGATTTGGCCCTTTTCGCACCTCATCCCTGACAAAAAGTTACACATTCCACATTTTAGGGTATCTAATATGTAAGCATCTTCTGAATAGCATCGTTAGTTAGATCACAATTACACGATTAGGATCAACGTGTAATTGTGATCTAATGTTGAGGACAATACATAGTCAGATGATAAAATAAGTTTAGAGCAATGTTATACTAAATTAATCAGATGTACGAAGAAAATAGCGTTAACAGAATTTGTACGATTCTAGCGCCCGTTCTGGAAGCAGGTAAAGGATTTAAAAGTGATGTGTGAAAAATCCCGATAATTTATTTTGTTACAAACCTGTTTACAAACCATTTTAGTCAAAGCGAAGACATTAATCATTTAGTTACATCAAGAAGTAGAATCACCAAATAGTGTGTAGTGAATACAATACATGTAGTTTTTAATTGAGTATTTATAATTTAGTCCAAATCATTAGTGATTTAGACAATGCATACTCACTTTATCAATTAGAAGTTGAAACTTAACAAAATGTATTCATAAAACTTGTCTGAGAAAGGATGTCATGTTAAATAAAACAAATGCTATTTTCAAATTGCTAAAGGGTGGAATTACAAGACCGTAATTTTAACTAAGTTTATTTATAAGAATTTACTGAACAATAATATAAATTGGTATTTATATATTGGGATTGTTATGTGACGGCTGAACTCGCCCATATGTGATAAAGATTCTTTGTTATAGGATTCCAGTTTACAAGGCCGTCGTTCCTTAGGTCAGGCCTGCTTTATCTCGAAAAAGGCTTCTATCAGCTTTTTGTACTTAATTTCCGTACAAAACACATGGTGTAACATGTTGAGAGTTGATGTTTCTTTTCTGTCGATGTGAATAAAAACGCGCTTTCAGTTTTTGGTACATAACAGTGTTACACGAAATTATTTAATCATGTTGTGTTTTAGATTTCTTTTAATGATTTAATCATATTTTGTTCAAACTATCGTAGCTCTGTGTGCCAAAAGAAACAGTCATTGTTACATTTTTATCTTTGTAGCACGTTTACAAATGTATTGCACAGAGACGTGAAGATTTCAGCGTGACGTCTAACTTTCGTTCACTTTCGGTTTCGCTTATCGGTTCTCACTTGACCAATGAACGGTTAACCAATGGCTATCGCAACACAGCCTCTTTTATTGATATCAATTTAATCAGCTTTATTCAATTTACAGCCCCCGCACACTGGGCCACTAGTGGCGACGACTAGTGCCCGGCGACAAGTCGTGGAAGAGATTTTTCATACATTTTATATGGTACCACCGCACACTGAGCGCCCGAGTGGTCGCGTTCGAGCCACAAGAAAATGTATGAAAAATCTCTTCCGCGACATGTGGCGGCCACTAGTCGTCGCCACTAGTGGCCTAGTGTACGGGGGGCTTTTACATACGGTTGAAATTGGTATAATGAAAACAAGTCCAACCAGTCCGTCTGGACGAGTCGAAGCGCGGTTTGTATTTTACAGTTTTCAACCGTATTTCCATGCTCATAGAGTTTAATTTGAGTTGCTCGCATTAAAAAACTGCGCTACTGCACTCCGTTGGTGTGCGTTGCGCCTAAATGTTGCGTTGGTCTATAAAACCCCAATAAAAGACCTTTGGAATTTCAACGTTCGCTAGCCTTCTTTTTTGGACCAATGAACAATACATTTGAAGCGTGTGACAGATATAAAGTATGGCGAATGAATGTATGGCGGTAATTCCGTTCATTTTGGTGCAGTTGAGTGTAACATTACGAGTTGGAATGAGATTGCACATACTTATCAAAGTTTGAAACATATTTTGAGAATAAAAGCATGTTCTCATTGTCACGCTCATGTTATAATATGTTCAATAATAATCATATCATTATAAACTAAATGACATATCAATATCACTATCATAATCAATTATCATTTGTACAATTACTTATGTTTTAGAGAAAGTTTTCACAATTATTTGCTAAAAGATTAGGCAACGCTAACTAGAACTTTTATTTTTCTACCTCTAGTCTAATGAGCAATAATGCTATCGTAGACTGATTCTGATAGACTTTCTACTAAGGTTTAAGACTGAGCAAAATCGCCTTTTTTCACATTGTCATTGTCACCTACGAGTGATATCTGGGTGTGATCCTTGAGGACAATAAAATTTCTTTTTAATTAATTTAAATTTAAATGTGGAATTGCTGTTAGTTTTTTTTTAAATAATAGAGCCCATTATGTGGATAGATGTAAAATATAGATCGGTTTTCGTGCAGGCAATGACCGCGCGCGCTGCAACGGCGAGAGCTCGGGGTCGCGGGAGCGCTCGCACTCGCTGAGCAGGTGAGGCGGCCGGTGCCGCGCCGGCGCCTGACCGCCCGCGCCTGACCGCCCGCGTCTGACCGCCCGCGCCTGACCGCCCGCTCCTGACCGCCCGCGCTTGATCGCCCGGCCCCACTGCACACACATGTACATTATTGTTATGAAGTGATAAGTGATATAATTTGAACTGCGTAATTAATATATAGGTATATTTTGTTGTGAATCGGTACTTCTCAATTTGTATTTATAAAATAATAAATAATTAATGAGTTACTTGAATAAAGACTGTTGGTCTTTGAATTTATTCGTTTCATTTTTTCGATATTTAGAAGAAAAAACACACGCGCCGGACGCGCACAGGCATTATAGAAAGTCATGCATGATATTTCAAGCATGTATTTAAATTATAGGACTATATACTACTACGACTATACCCACGGAAGAGAGAAGACTATACCCTATCCACCGAGATAAGTTATCAGAGGCTCGTTTGTGATTGATCTGTGATAAGCATTAACGCAGTGTACAGAGTACGTATTTTAGTCTGTGCTACTCGTGCTTTACAGACGCGTTCATTTATCTGTTGGTGGCATGCAATGGATATGAATGTAGAATTAATAATGACTGACAACTTTAATATTTATAACAAAGTCGGGTTTGTTCGAACACACCGATTTTCATGGTTTTGATTTGTTGGATTTGTCTCCGTCCCGAATAGCAGAAATACTATTAAAAACATTGGAAAATTGTCGAAAAAATAAAATAAAAGAAAAAACATTTTCGCATACAAAATGTTCATGGGTTTCGTAACTGTCAAACATTTAAACTCGCATTGACTTTTATCAACGCCATCTAGCGGCATAATAATTAATCGCTCGCTTGGACTTTAAAACAATGCTATCTTTAATCTCAATGCTACAATAGCTAAAATTATGAGCGCCATCTATTGTCATATTAGTAACATTGTTGCTTTTAATTTTAAAATGCCATGTGTGCGTGCCAGTACCGGAATATTTATCTCGTATGCTTTTAATTATTTTTTTTCTTATTTTAAGTGAATTGCAAAAGACAATATGCCGGGTTATAGTCCTACAAACTTGGCGGTGGTGGCGGTTTCTCGGTGGCGAAAATTGGAATTAATGACGCCATTTTGAAAGAGCAATGGCGAAAATAGTATTGAGTTAATCTGGAATGTACAGAAATGACGTATATATGGAAGTAATTCTCCTAATTATTTATATTTTATCAAACTATCACTTAGATTATTTGAAGCCAATTAAAAAAATGCAATAAATTAAGAAATTAAATGACTAGCACTCTTTTAGCAATGTTACCATTCTACTAAATATAATCTACCTAGAAGCAAAGAAGTTTGCTAGTAGCTAGAATAACTAATATAAGATGGTACATTATTATAATATTTTTTATCCGTCGTTTTCTTGAGTCAATTGAATTGTTTTTTCTTGCATTTAACTTTGTTTACTTAAGTGATCTTCTTGCATATTTAAATAAACTTGTATTAAAATGGTAATAAATGAGATAAAGGTTATGGCAACACAGATGCTGCAATGTTTCAGACAAAATGGCGTTGATTTACTGACAGTGACACTTTGACGTGAGGGAAGCTTTTGTTGTGTTACAACAGGTGATTTTTGCGTTGTTTATCCGATATTTTTCCTTTTTATCTGATTTTTCGCTTGACCCGGACTGCTAGGACTGTTATCTGCCATATTCTGTTTGATCCGTATCTGCCTAAGGACTCTGACAATACATTCCCTGTGTGATATTGTGCTATTCTCTTTTGGACTCCGATTTTGCCGCACTGTTTGGATTTAGTTGTGAACTGAAAAGTTGGCTGCCGCCAAGATGGGAGGTCATGCCAGACCCCTCCCGGATTCTGTGTATACTTATATGCGTTAATACATTGCGCCGACATTCTGCCTTGGAACTTGATAAGAGAGTTACCACTTTACTCTGTAACTGGGTGTTACTACAGGGAACGGATCTCGTCTCCGAATGAGAAGGGTTTAGGCAATAGTCTGGTAAAGTGTGTATTGGCATATTGGATGGTTGTACATTATTTACAAGTGTAGTAGGTACTTAGTTGCTTACATGTACATATCACAGTCTGCATCAAATATTGTTTTATTAGTAGATTATTTTAACACATAATATAAGTAGGTACTTATATGTATTTACAATCAAAACCATTTTTTACTACGACATTGGTTACAACAACAAAATACAAATCCCAGCTCTTTGTAGATTACCAATGCTGCCTTTTGTAACCTACAAATCATGGTCCCTTCGATGTTGTTATAACAGATTTTGACTGTAATTATCTATATTTGTTTTTCAGATTACTCAAGATGATTATATTTGTGAAGCTTGTAGAGATGTTGCAATGGCCAGGGTGAATGATAATTTGCAGCAAGAAGTTGCTGGCACTGATGGCCAACAAGCCAGACCAAGTCATCGAAGCCATACTAATGTGTGCCTGAAATGAATTGCCCGGTGGATGTGCAATGAGTAGTTTTGCCAAACTATAAACAAACAGCCAATATTACATATTGTTTTGTCTTTCCTAACTGTCACAGTACCACGCCGCATGTTATATGTGACAAACTGTGTGCTATAGTTCTTTACAATCACAATTATTATCTGCCTAGTCTATCAATTTTGTTTATATATTGATAGAAAATGAAATTCCAGGCCCGACAGGTATATTAGAATACTGTTGTTCATGATTAGTTGGTCGACGTTGGCTGTTGCGCTGACGTCATGAGTTCATGACCTTAGTATGGTTTTTGGGTTGGGCCAGACACCAGCAATATATTGCAGCACGGGCAGAATTTCTTGATGATGTAATTATAAGAGACATTGAAGATTAACAAAATTGACAAAATAAACTTGTTTCATTTGATCCTTGGAAACATATTTCTCTAGAATTGCAAGTATTTGTGAAATAGGTACTATGTACATATCATGGACCTATAAGTAAATACTCATAAATGTATTATTATGTACCTAATATGTAAATCCCTAATGTAGACAATTATTAGGTAAGATGAAGGATTGCGAGTAAGTATTTTACCTAAAAATAAAAGGTAGGTAAGTATTATTTTAAGAAAATGCTTGTAATTCCATTATTTTACAAAATATGTTTGCAAAATGTTGATAGGTAGGTAGGTACAGCCACCACGCGATAGGCTTCTAGAATCATTATCCATATTAAAAATGCACATCCATATGAAAGTGTACACTTATTGTTTTGGCCTTCAATGATGTCGCAGCGGAGCGTCGTGGTCATTTTGCACGCGTAGGTTATACCTAGTTAAAAACCTGGACATTCAGCTACTTTTTATACCGGATAATCAAAAAGTTCCTACAGGATTTTAAAACCTGAAGTCGCAGGCATCATTGGGAGAAATAAAAAGCTTTACACGTATACATTCCCGACAATTCTGTGGTCAGTTTTAGATATTTTTGGAAGTGACATTACACATAACCTCCAAAACTTTCAAACGCAATATCTTTTTTTCTAGGCTTCCAATAAAAATAATTATTGCACATGCAAGCTCAGTATTTGACCCTTAATTAAAAAATATTTTTTTCATGTGTGTACAAAAACTTTTTTTCTCAATAATATTAATGTATGGAAGTTTGCCATTGCTCTTTCGATGCAACTATGGATTTATGTGATATGAGCGACGCTGTCACCAGACCGGATAAGTTTGTGGGACTATACTTTCATTAGGTAAAAATCTCTAGGAACAAGCGAAGAGGATTACTTTAACTTAGGTAAAAAAATACACTTCAGTATTAGAATATAATAGAATAGAAAAGTTTTTTATTCAAATAAACTTTTACAAGTACTTTTGAATAGTCAAACGAATCTACCACTGGTTCGGAATGCCATTCCAACCGAGAAGAACCAGCAAGAAACTCGGCGGTTGCTCTTTTCCAAATTTACAATATCAATATAACAATTTTATGTTAAGTTGATTGAATTGCCGTCTCGCGCATTGCTGGAACGAGTCAAATCCACGCCTTTTTATCATTTATATAAGTAATCTTGAATTTTATTCAGATAAACTTTCACAAGCGCTTACGAATCGACAAATGAAATCTACCACAGGTTCGGAATGGTACTTACGGCCGTAAGAGCTCTTTCGTTGGAAAAAAGAAGGTTGGAAGAGAGGTAACAAGGAATTATTTGTGTCCCCCTGCTGTGTCCCCTAAGGGAGACAGCTAGACATAAAAAGTTCTATCTGTCCCCTCGTCGGACAGGCGAACTTTTTCTTTCCCCATGAGGGCGATTCCTCTGACTGTCCTCCTGAGGGGACATTACGTAACGATGTTTACCTTTTTCAAAATAAAAAGACGATAATGTATGCATTTCAAGACATTTTATTTTCATTGTTTTACAAATAGACATTGCGTTTTGTCAAATAAATATAACATTTTTGCTAACCTACAACGTTCATCATTGCTGACATTATTCGATGCAAAATAAATAAATAAATTAATGTTAATTTCATAATTTATAGTTAATAATAAAAAAATTTGAACAAACTCTTACGTTCTGTGTATTTTCTGGTCGTTTAGTTTCGAAATATTTCAATATAATATCACAAACACTTAATGCTCGCGCAAATTAAGACCGAGAGCGCCGCAACGCGTTGCATTACAAAAATCTTCGTACTTAATTTTTATCCATTTTATGAACCATCGCACACTTTATGCTATTAATAATCCTTATTTGCGTTAGTGCAATTTTGCAATGCGGCCCACCGCGGCTGTAATTTACGCGAAATTAGAGAAATAATAATTTTTGGTCCGTAATTTAGAAAAATCGGAATGTTTCACTGTCGTCCTCTTCAAATCAAAAGGCCCAAGACAGACAGATACCGACCCCGCTGCCTATTATAATGATTACTATAGTACAGATCGTATGCCACAGCCTGTACGGCGCCGCAAGACGATTGTATGACAATTGACAAGTGATATTTGGCAGCGCATCTTATGGCATACTAGATTTTTTAGAACGGCACAGGTCTTGCCGCTCTTTGGCTGCCTCCAAATTAAAGCGCATCGAGTGTACATACGACGAGCTCTTATTTAGTAAAAGGCCTTAGCATTACTGAGGGCCTGTTTTACCACCTGTGGGGCTATTCTCTAACTTAGTTACCAACAAGAAATGGTTGCCAACGAATTAGTTCGATATACATTGCTGTTTTAATGTGTGGAAATTAAATCACTGTTTATATTTCACACAGTAAAGCAGCAATGTATATCGAACTTATTCGGTGGCTATAATTTTCAGTTGGTAACTAATAAGTTATCTCTATCCCACCTGATAAGTGTCGGATAGCCTAAACGTAAATTTTGTCTCTTTCTTACTTTATGTTAAGTGACAAAGCCAAAAGTTGTGAATAAGCTATCCGACACTAATCAGAAGGTGGTGTAACATGCCCTTATTTTTGTAAATGTTTATTTACGTATATTTTTTTTATTTATTCGTCATAGCCACTTGCATACAAATATACACACACGTCGCAATAAGTTTTTTGGTGACGTGCAAGATTTTTTCCCCAAAAAAAAATTAAAATGGTTGAATAAAATACTTAGTAAAAATATATCACGTCATATTAACACAATGAAAATAGATTCAGCGTCACGACTTGGCATTGTGCTATTGCCAAGATATTTTTCACTACATTTTTGCTCATGAAAAAATATTAAATTTATAATATAAATAGTAATAATAAGTCGAATATAATGCACTATGAATTTTAATGAATCAATCATTATCATTTGCCGCTTCTTGGTATCATTTCATATTTTTTACGAAATTACGGTTACAATGGTACTATATGATACGTATGTAGTTTTAATAGCCTTGGTAACTTTTATAAAGGTAGGTACAGTTTAAATTAAGTAACTTTATTAAATAGTAACAAATATCCTCCCTGATCCGTTCTTTAAATACATTAATCGCTGCTATTTGCTTTTTATATTTTGTCAGTTATAAACCATGATAATATAATACTGGTAAAAATATATCTTCGAAATATCAAGATTATTATAGAAATTACTTGTAAAATCGGCGTTACACTCGTAAGCTTAAGGGCCTGTTTCACCGCCTAACAAGTGTCGGATATCCTAAACGTGAGTGTTGTCACTTTCTTGCTTTATGTCAAGTGACAAAAACAAAAGTTGTGAATAAGCTATCTGACATTTATCAGAAGGTTGTGAAACAGGCCCTCGGTCACTTAAATTTATTACGTGATTATTTTCTTTTATTTACGATGCAAATTTGTAAGTTTACCGTATGTTAAATTTTAAGTAAGGTAGACTTAAGTATGTAAAAATTTATAGGTGTTTGGTAAGTAACTAACAGCAGCGAGTAAGTATTTGTAACCAGCACCCTAAAACATTTTGTCAAGATTGCCAAATATTCCCTTTTCGTATCCACATGTCGAGAGGAGCGCAATAACGTTAGTACCATAGAATAATGAATTAGTACAGTGCGACAAGGATCTTTTGGTATACGAATGACATTAGCAGGGGGGCGTAGTTGTGTAGCACAACTTAGTAGGATTCTCAGGTATGGTAACCCTTACCTGCAAAATGGAGGCATTTGTTCCGATTTTGGCCACGTGCCAAAAGATCCTTGTCGCACTATAATATACATATATACAACGTTAGTTTTACTTTACGCAAAACCTAAAAGTAGTTTGTTCAGAATCATTAACAAAATCGAATCCAACCATTTTTATATAGTGTTATATTTTTGTCCAAAAATATTTTGAAATCCTACAAGCTTAAGCACAATGGTTTACCGCGCATCAGCTGACGGTCGGCACACAGCGGCGGTCATTCAACTCGCGTCGATCGCAAGTCGCTGCGGCGACGGCTTGCGGTGACCATTTTTTTCGAGGACAATGACGCAAAACAACAAGCTTGTAACTTCGTTACTTTTCGTTATATTTTTTTGAAATTTTGCATAAATATTCTTAATGTAAAAATATTTGACACGTGTATCGGTTTTTGCGCAAAGTAAAACTAACGTTGTATATAAACAGGCAGTACACGGGCAGTCTACATGACGTGCACTCGCGGTCCGTTGAGGCCGTCCTCGGGCCACGAGTAGACGGGCGGCAGCGCGGGCGGGTAGCTGGCGTCGTACATCTGCGCGCGGATGAACGCCTCCGTGTCCAGCGGCTGCGGCTGCACCGACGCCTTGCCTGCAACAACAACAATACCACCACCAACTTTGAGACGTAGTACTCACCGCTCAGATGACTCACAATGTCTCATAATATATCTCGAAGGAGCTTACGAAAAACAAGAGTTCCCGCGGGATTTTTAAAAACCTAAATCCACGCGGACAAAGTCGCGGGCATCAGCTAGTGTAAAATGTTGAATCTTACCAGTTTTGTATGCGTGTTCCACGATTCTCTTTGCGATTTTAACAGAGCAGTCCTGAATATCTTCGAGTGGCGGGTACAGGCTTCCGTGGTCTAGGTTCTCCTGTGACACGATTTCTGCGAGTGCCTGAGGAAAAAATCGATAATATAATAAATAGGTACCTAATGTCTTAGCTTTTATAGAAGTAGGTACAAAAATATTAAGTAGATATTAATATTAGATTCACATTATTAGTTACACACGTTATACACGGTATACACGTTAGTAGTAATATTAGATTCATATTAATTAATTCACAAAACGTTCAAAAATGAAAAGTTGTGACAGCAAGATGATTTGTTTGATCAGGGCCTTTATATCTCTCGCTATACGCTAAGGATTCCAACTTCCAATTTAAGAGTTCTTGCACCATAAGTGTCACACGACGCTTTTGTCTTTTGTATATAATATCTTGTATAGGTGCCTACATAATGAAATGAATCCATCAAATAAAGGCCCAACTGACCTCAGCGGCGAGCAGCATAAAGTCCTCGGTGATGTCGACGAGGCCGGCGCAGAGGATGCCCAGCGCCAGGCCGGGGAAGATGTACGAGTTGTTGCCCTGGCCGGGTCGCAACACGCGCCCGTCCTTCGTGCGGTACTCGGGGAACGGCGAGCCGGACGCGAAGATGGCGCGCTCCTAAATATTATAATAGACGCCTATTGAATTATACAGCACTTAACGACATGTCCTTGAAAAGAACGAGGACCAGCCGTCTACACGATAGTTATGATTATCACATTGTGGCGGCTCTCCGTATCTTGTCTGTCCACATCATTTGTTCAGTTTTAGAATACACCCGCCAGCCTGATGTCATATTGACGGCTCCCATACTTTTTATAATAACTGCAGTTGTAGAATAGTACATTGCTTTTTTTACACACATTCGGTACATTGCTGTCATGCACAAAGCATGACGTGTAAAGCGGAAATTTTGCAAAATAAAAATTGAATTGTATGAATGTTCGACTTTAAAATAAGAGTTTTTGGTTCCATTTTGCTCTGATATTGTAGTTTTTTGATATTCGAAATCTAGTAGTGTTGTGGAGGTGTGCTGACTCGGCATAGCCTTACAGATTACAGACGTTGTGTGACATTGTGGCCAATTCTGTTGTACACAATCTCTAAACCTAAACTAAAATGACAGGTCTAAATCTATTGCTATCCTTTTCTGCAGTGAGCACTGTGAAAGAAATAGGAATAAATTTAAACCTGTCATTTTAGTTTAGTTTAGAGATTTGTGTACAACAGAATTAGCCACATTGACTTCAAGAATATTATAATGTAGATAGTTATAGTCCAAGAATATATAAACTATTTATAGTGTTGTAGTCTCACGTCGGTGTTGGAGTAGGCCTCCTCGGCGGTGCACTCCGCCTTGCTGGTGGGGTTGGAGAGCGCGAAGATGACGGGCTTCTCGTTGTTCTCGCCCATCGCGCGCAGGATCGCGGGCGTGAACGCGCCGCCGATCGCGGCAGCACCTGTTGAGGCGTGAACACGACCATAAAATACGATGCAATTTAATTATAAGTATAATTATAAGTATAGGACATGCCCTCGGTAGATTGTCAAAGACTAATTTTGAAGTGAAACTTCTTTAGCACTGTTGGGATTTGAAAATTCGATGAAACGAAAACGCGACACCAAAAAGCGACAAACATATTCAAATAGGATTTAGCCTGAGAGAATGTGATAGAATACAAGTCGGACTTTGTTCTTTTTTCCCAAAGAACTTGTACTTTTTTCCAAACACATCGAGTGCGTTTCCATGACGAACGTTTTCCGCCTACGTTCCGTTTTTGACCCCAAATTTTATATCAAAATAAATATATATATTATTATATAAAATATATAATATTTAGTACATAACATTTTGATAGCATTCAAAAAATAATATAATATGATCGGTTATAACGCGGCGTCATACCGCATTGACGGTAGGATGGTAACCCAGACCAGAGACAATTTCAAATTGGAAAGTGCTCCGTTCATCGTTCATTTTTGCGATGAACGATGCACGATACGATATTTGCCTGTGAACAATGAACGGTCGGTGTTTAGACGGTTCATTTTCGATGACTCATCGATGAAGCCTCGACAATGAAAGCAAAAGTCCCGAAAAATGATCTGTCTAATTTGGGCTTTATACGATGTGTTTTGTGTGTGTAACAGTTTCTTATCTTCTCACCAATAAGTACTGAAGGCTTGGCCACGTTCACAACTTCAGCGAGCGTGCGGATGGGCGGACAGTCCTTGGCGAACTTCTCCTTGTGCTCGTTGAGTCCGCCCTCGGGCCTGTTCTTCACGATGAGGCCCTTCGAGTCCACCATCCAGATGCGCGCGCGCGCCTCGGCCTCCGGCGTGCCCTCCGCCTTCATGGCCATCACGCACAGCTCCGCGATACCCAGTGACGCCTGCAACAGGGAAAAATATTAAGGACCTGTTTCACCACCTTCTGATAAGTGTCGGATAACTTATTCACATATTTTACCTTTGTCACTCGACATAAAGTAAGAAAGTGATAAAACTTATGTTTGGGCTATCTGACACTTATGAGAAGGTGAAACGGGCCCTTAAAATACCCTTCTGTCGTCAATAGGAACTGGCTATTTGCACTTTTAGTGGGCGTTAGTGACGAGGATCGTTGCATACGCGTACACTAGCTCACTCAAGGATCTTGTGTGTGAGGTAGACTTTATGAATATAGAACAAAAATAAAAGCTGTATTTGGTATTATTATTGACCATGCCTCGATGAAGTTTCACTTGTCGTATGGCCTTATGCACACAATATTTTTGTTAACTTTTATGAACAGTCAGGAGCGAGTAATACCTCTCCGGCCCCCTGGAACACGATGACGTTTTCGGAGAGGCGCTTGCCGGTGAGGCGCAGGCTGGCCAGCAGGCCGGCCACCGCCACCGCCGCCGTGCCCTGGATGTCGTCGTTGAACGTGCAGTACCTGCCACAGAAACGATCCGACTAATAGTCGACAGCTCAACCCTGGCCAATATTAAATATTCGTGACGTAATAATGAACAAATTTTGTTCATTATTACGTCACGAAAATATCTAGAAATAGTAAAAGTCTCTACTGAGATGACAATCTATACATATAATAATCTATCTTCTATCTATACATATAATAAAATCGTAGACTTGCCGTATCTGTACATTAAAGATTTTTGCAAAATAATAACTGGGGGATGTTAGGGATAAGCAATAGAACGTAAAAAAGCTATTTTTGAAATTTTTGTCTGTTTGTCTGTTTATCTGTTTGTCTGTTTGTCTGTATGTTTGTGCGCGCATCACGCAAAAACTACTGAATGGATTGAAATGAAACTTGGTATGATTTAAGTTCATACTACGGAGTAACATATAGGATACTTTTTATCCCGAAATTCAGCACGGTTCCCTTGGGAGAGGGGATGAAAGTTGAAATGTGTACTTAGCTGTAATTCATTAACGAGTGGTCCGATTTCATTCATTCTTTTTTGTTAGAAAGCATATACTTTAAAGATTACCGGGTAATCTCAAAAAGGCTGGATCGATTTTTATGGGACTTTTACTGGCGGATGTTTACATTTTGAACTACCTAAACATCCGCCAGTGAACTTTTAACAGATTTTAGCAAGCTATGAGCTCAAAGGAGCTTAGGAAAACAAAATGATTCACACGGGATTTTCAAAAACCAATATCCACGTGCACGAAGTCGCGGGTGTCCGCTTGTAATATAATATGTATTGTTGTGGCGGTCTCCACACCGGGCAACTAGATGGCGCCACACGCTCCAAATACGAAAGAAAAGTAGGTACATCAATTAAGTACGTTGAGCCTTTGTTGCCTAAGGTAAGTTTAAAACTTGTACCTAGTTTAATAGTGTAGTAAAACGAAGTATCTACAAGCAGTTATACGCCACGCCGCTGCAACGAAACAACTTACAACAACCAAACCAGATGTCACCACGCGCTCACATACATCACAAAATACTATGTCATACGATACAGGATACTACTGTATACTAAAAGTGGGACAGTATGAGAGCGGTGCTGCGCTGCTCGCTGCACGTCGAAATTGTCTCTTGGAGCAACTATGTATGCCGCAACGCGCGGCAACGCACCGCTCTAGTGCGCTGTGCGACATGCACCATACAAAATGATTGAAATAATATTTTGACGCTTGTTGCCGCCTGTGCAACGCCTGCGCAGCGCCACTGTAATGTGATCCGGCCTACTGACTCAAATCAATAAAACTAATTAGCACTCACTTGCCCCGGTACTTCTCCAGCAGGCGGAAGGCGTTGGCGTTGCCGAAGTCCTCGAACTGGATGAGGCAGTTCTGTCCGAAGCGGCGCACCACGGCCTGCATGAACTCGTCGATGAACTCGTCGTAGGCGGCGCCGCGCACGCGCCGCTGCCGCAGCCCGATGTACAGCGGGTCGTCCAGCATCGTCTGGCTGTTGGTGCCCACGTCTGCCGACACAGAACCACTTGGCGAGTTAATTATACTAAATTGAGTTAACTTGGAAACGAGTTCAAAGATATGTGGCCTGTGGCAAGGGCGTCGCCAGCCGATGGCCAAGGGGGGGGGGGGGGGGGGCAAGTTGATGATATTATCGTATGGGAAAAATACAAAGTATTGTTGGTACAGTCCAGCTTTTGAATCTGTTTACGAGCTCTTAATTTATTTTCGAATTAGAATTTTTCATTGACCTCGTTTCCATTTGCGCTAGGTTTAATTTACATACTTAATGCAAAATATAGCATATCTATATTTTTTCAAATCTCTAGCCCCTACCTGGCGACGCCCATGGCCTGTGGCAGGTCTGTCTTACTTTGCTGTATAATGACAAATCACCGAACTGTAATTTCAAGATGTTTATACAGGGCATATTAAACTTAGATATTCTTTCAAGTTATGTTACTCATGAGGACACGTTATCCCGACATTTCTATTGCTTAGACTTTTTTTAGTTTAAGTACACAAGTGTTGGAGGCGTCGAAGGTCGTCTACTTCAAGTGTCGTCGTCTATGTGTGCACAGCGCTTGAAGGGTGACAAACTATGATACATACCTAGTGTGATAGGCAGGCACTGATGCGGCTTAATGCCCGCGAGCGCGGTGTAGAGCGCCAGCTTGCCCACGGGGATGCCCATCCCGCAGGCGCCCAGGTCTCCCAGCCCCAGGATACGTTCCCCGTCCGTCACCACGATGGCTCTCACGTCTGATTCCGGCCTGGTGACGACAAAACCATTAGTCATGGTGTTGTTTCAATATCAGACTTGAGGAAACTCACAAGTATACCTACGCAGAATACGCATAGTGATTTTTCCCAATCACTTGCGTCATAAAATATTGTTTTGCGGAGGAGTATAGTTAAGCTAGAGCGAAGCGTAATATTTTGCACCTTATTGATTTTGTCGGATCGTATGCCACTGCCCTGCATACCGAACCGTAAGTACCCATGCCAACAGGTCAGCCCACTGATATGTATTAGGATTAGGTAATACAAGATTGCAGGACTCTTTTTTATAATCTATATAGACGACGTGATAGTGAAGCAATTTGACTATAGACATTTTGGAACTGTATGCTAAGAACAGTAAGAGTGAAAGTGCTCGAAATGAACGGTAATTATGATAAGTAAAAATAGCAGGAAATATCAAAGTACCCAATTCCTTTGATATGGCTCTGAAGCAGCTGTCATTTTGTAAGGCACAGCCTGTCCATAGTGCTTATATTAATTAGTCATCGGTCCAGCCCCAAAATAGTTTTTTTTTTAATTAAGTTCAGATCAAAATAGTCACCAGTTCTTGAGCATGTCGTAGACGTGTCCCTTGTCGTTGATGGTGATGAAGAGTCCGCGCGGGCGACGGTACACCAGCCCGTACTTCTGGCACGCCAGCCCCACGGTGGGCGTGTACACTATGGGCATCATCTCCGCCACGTTCTCGCCCACGAAGCGGTAGAACAGGTGCTCGTTACGGTCCTGCAACAACAGACTGTTGAATAAGGACTTGGCGGCAGTGGCGTACCTATAGGTACCGCTTGAGGCCCGTGGCAAATTAATCGAATGGGGCCTCTCCTGCCCAATATTTAAAGAAGCTCGGCCTACGGCTCATTTTGGACTTCGTCGTCGTATGTTGTTAAACCTGTCCTACCTAGGTAAGAATAATAAATATACTCATGTTTGCGAATTGATTTGCGACTAACACTGGTTTTTCACATGCAGTTGAAACGCGTCAGTACGCGCTGCAATCGCGATAGTCGCAGCTGCTTACTGCAAAATGGGTAGTGTGAAGTTCTGTGCGGAAAAGTCGTCGTGTGCAAAGTCCTTTAGTTTTAAAAAGTACTTCTTATAGAACCTTATTAGATTGATTACCTAGTTTATACTTAAAACTTTAACTTTACGGACATAATACGTACCTACTCATTGAAATGCCATTTAAATCATCATCATGATCAACCCATTACCGGCTCACTACAGAGCACGGGTCTCCTCTCAGAGTGAGAAGGGTTTTGGCCATAGTCTACCACGCTGGCCAAGCGGGTTGGCAGACTTCACACACCTTTGAGAACATTATGGAGAACTCTCAGGCATGCAGGTTTCCTCACGATGTTTTCCTTCACCGTTAAAGCAAGTGATATTTAAATACTTAAACGCACATAACTCCGAAAAGTTAGAGGTGCGTGCCCCGGAATCGAACCCACGACCTCCGATTAGAAGTCGGTCGTCCTAACCACTAGGCTATCACAGCTTATTTAAATACATTTAGCCATTTAGCCATACAGCCATTTAAATACATTTCTAAAAATGTATTAGTCCAGTAACTTTAGTAATCTGACCTTGCGTTAAATCGGGTAGTTCTGATTTTTTGCAGACTTGTTTATGATGTTGGCCCAATGATTAATCCAAGTTTGTGACCTCGAGCGACGAACGCAACTTTGTCAAAAATCGAAAAAACCGCGAAAATTTGGGATTTTTTTCAGATTTTGGCGATTATAACCCAAAAGGACTTAGTTCTTGACACTACCTTTTCAGGGCATTTTTAAAGTAGAATAAAATTGCTACAATTTAAGACCAGAACCAGCTCTGTAGGTACATTACTTACTGAGATGCTCGCGACTTCACTTGCGTGAATTCTTAATCTCATACAAATAGGGGATGAAAGTTTGTATGAAAGTCTGTAATTTTTCAAGTTACATCCATGAAAATTGGTATTTAGGCTTTCCATAAAAAATAAAAAATATGAATTTCAGGATTATTGAAATTTCTATCCGCAAGTGGGTTAAGTAGGGGGTGAAAGTTTAAATGAGACCCCGTCACGTTTTCGTCATTTATCAACTTATATCTATGAAAATTGAGATTTAGATTTTCGGTTAAAAATTAAGAATTACGTGTTGAAGAAATTTTGGAAAAACTATCCCTAAGTTGGTACAATGGGAGATGGAAGTTTGTATGAGATTAAGAATTCACGCAAATGAAGTCGCGAGCATCTCAGTAAGTAATGTACCTACAGAGCTGGTTCTGGTCTTAAATTGCAGCAATTTTATTCTACTTTAAAAACGCCCCGAAAAGGTAGTGTCAAGAACTTGTCCTTTTGGGTTATAATCGCCAAAATCTGAAAAAAATCCCAAATTTTCGCGGTTTTTTCGATTTTTGACAAAGTTGCGTTCGTCGCTCGAGGTCACAAACTTGGATTAATCATTGGGCCAACATCATAAACAAGTCTGCAAAAAATCAGAACTACCCGATTTAACGCAAGGTACCCCATACTAGCAAATCCTAAAGTTACTGGACTATATAAGTAAGTACAAAATAAGACAAATACGACAATCAGATTATATATGAGTATTTATCTTATTTTGTACACAAAGTCCTGTTTAAAATCGAATTAAAGTTTGCGCAAAGTCAAAGTATTACGTTCTATAGATCTCAGCGTTAGCTAATTTTTAACCCCCGACGCAAAAACGACGGGGTGTTATAAGTTTGACGTGTCTGTGTGTGTGTGTGTGTGTGTGTGTGTGTGTCTGTCTGTTCCCCTGTGGCGCTCTAACGGGTGGACCGATTTGAATGCGGTTTTTTTTGTTTGAAAGGTGGATTAGTCGAGAGTGTTGTTAGCTATGTTTGATGAAAATCGGTCCAAGATGGCCGCCGTTACAAAATGGCGGATGACATATTTTTTCACAACTCCCTTGATATGGGTATCAAATGAAAGGGCTTGACTAGTAGAATAGCACTGTTGCAAATTCAAGATGGCCGCCGCCACAAAATGGCGAATGTCGGGGGTTTTTTAAATTTTCAATTTATACTTGTATCTTCTAAAAGTCAATGCGTTTTATCAAGAATATTTGATTAAGTGGCAAATCCTAGATAAGCCCTGACCCGTTTGATGCAGAGTAGAATCTCTGTATTATTCTCTACACTCAATCCTCTTTGATTGCTATGTGGCTCTTAGCTACAAAGTGGGTCACACTCGTGTGTCTTTTATCTTCAAATCCAGTCATTTTATCCGTTAGCACGAACTGATTACGGAGCAAGATCCTGCCGATTGTTCGACATCGGAAGCATTCAAGTTTATCTAACGTTAGATTATTATTTAATTAATTATTTTATGTAATATAAATCCAAGTACCTACTTACCTACATTTTGTTTACGATATTAAAAACTTGATTAGATATTTATTTTGAAGTGTATTATTTTATCTTATCGTATAATTCAAAACAAGCGTATGTGGGATCGTTATCAGAAATCTCTCATTTTAAACAGTAAACATCAATGAAACATGACAGTGTTTCATTGATGTCATGTCGCTAATAATAGATATTATGTGGAAATATTCTGGAATTTAATTCTGCAGTTGTTCCTTGTTATTGATAGGTATAGGGATAGGGACAATACGGCCCTAGTCCCTACTCTCCGTCCCTAGTCCCCGATCTCGCCAAATTCGGTACTTACGGAGATAGCTTGCATCCCGGAAACAGACATTTCTTTTTTTTTTTCGATAAATCAACGAAACCTCAGCTGGCTAGCTTAATACTTAATAGTTTGGCAACACTCACAAGCAAGCCCATGAGGTAGATGTACTTGGTGAGCGGGTCCTCGTACCGGTCGATGGACAGCCTGCACAGCTGCACCTGCTCCTGCTGGGTCTTCACGCGCGGCGGCAGCAGCCCGTGGATGCCCATCGCCTGCCGCTCCTCGATCGTAAACGCCATGCCCTGGTGACAAGGAAACATCACAATCAGAAAAAAAAACATTTAAGTATAGTCACCAATCAAAAATACTGAAAAAAAAATCTGCGTAAAAAGCGAATGAAGAGGAAAAATAAAACCTAGCCTTTATCCATCGCGCGTATCGATATAGGCACCGTATTGATTAAAATCCATTCAGCCGTTGCTTGGGATGTTTCGAGGGTATAAATAATCGGTAATCCAACATACATTCACACACACACATACAGACACCCGTGAAAAACACTCTTCTACGTCTTTCCGTCCGTATACCGTGAAAAACGTCTTTGCTGTCGAGGAGTCGGGTAAAACTTGTAAGTGGCAAATTCTAGGATAACCGATCTATCCTAAGCCTAAAAATGGTAAAGGCAACAGCAGTTGTTTTGTAAATCAAACATTGGGTTATTCCATCCGGCCAGAAATGGGTTGATTGCGCAAATCTACCGATGTCAATAGGTTTTTTTTTTATTTTATTAGTTTGTTATTCAGGTAACCTTTTATAGGCTTTAATTATTAATTTATGTTAGATACAAATAGGCAACTGGTTCGATGTTTTTAGATTATTTTAAATTTATACTAGGTAGGTATGTAAAAGTAACAACTAACAAATCATATTATATTGACCTAGCGGTGGTTTCATCAGAAGTGATGAACGAATGTAATAGCCTTACCAGACGATTGAATGTGATCCTGATCCTGATGGGCCATGTCATGTTATATATAGATAGTCAACCTAAGCTTTGAAGTACAGCTGTAGCAGTGCAGTCCGCGAGGCATAAGCTCAGCTTTGCATTTGTGTAGATCACTAGAGTGACAACCGGCTCAGGCTCCACGCATTTTAAACCGGTTTGTACTGCTATTGGCGATCACTCACACAATAGACTGCACAGCTGAGCTTATACCTCGCGGACTATAGAAACTTAGAAAGGTCGATTACTACGCGATATCGTACTACCATTTCTACTCTGTGATCGTACCATAACGTAAATAAACGTAAAATACTATAATATTACAATAACACCTATTATTACGATAGATATTCTACCTACTTTAGTGTATTGTTTGAGTCATAATGAAAACGGAAACTCGACCACACTTAGGTATATTTACATGGTCAATGGCCTGAATACGACGGACGTGATAATGGAAACATTTTGATTCAACATTCGATAACAATAATTGAATCTATGTAATTTCATTAGAAACTATTCAAGACTGTGATGTAGGTAAGTAGGAACATTTCCGGTGGGAAATTGTTTTTAATTCCCGATTATTCACTTTTCCTGTAGCCACAGAGGTAGGTAGGTACTAGGTACCCACCACTCGTACCGGGTGCACCGCACCTACAATCAATTGCTAATAACCACAGCAACAGCGAATCTAAATTGTTTATAATGCCCGATTATTCACTTTGCCTGTAGCCACAGAGGTACCCACCACTCGTACCGGGTACACCGTAGGTACAATCAATTGCTAATAACCACAGCAACAGCGAATCTAAATTGTTTATAATGCCCGATTATTCACTTTGCCTGTAGCCACAGAGGTACCCACCACTCGTACCGGGTACACCGTAGGTACAATCAATTGCTAATAACCACAGCAACAGCGAATTGAAATTGTTTATAACGCCCAATTATTCATCTTGCCCGTAGCACAGAGTTGTCTACAGTCTACCGCTTGTACCGAGTAACCTACAATCAGTTGGTAGGTACCTATTTTATGAACCACAGCAGTACTATTATATATTCTGTGTGACCACAGCAACAGTGAATCATCGGCCGTTCGGATCACCTGTTTTGTTTTCCGTATGATTTGTACAACCATAAGTACCTATTTGTTGGAAATATATACGAATTAATGCTGCTGATTGACGCATCAGCTAGGTACATGCTATTAATAAAATAATAGATATTGCAGGATTTACCAATTTACTATGATCACTGAATACCATGTGTGCAATTACTTTATATCAGGTTCATAGGATTATTAGGATTAGGAGGATGTACTCTCTGTTTTAACACATTCGTGCAGTAAAACTGGATTTACACAGATCATTTTCAGCGCATGGCTAAAATCGATCGGCTAGGGGCAAATCCAGCGGAAAATCTTCTCGGAAAAAAAGAAAAGGGGATTCTCGCGCTCGGAATTTTCTTCGGCGTTTTGTCCGCACACCGCGTAGAATAATAAAGCACGTCCCTATAATTTACTTATAATGTAGCGTTGCAGCGGAATTTTCCGCTAGATTTGTCCATGAATTTATAATGTCCTCTTTATTCTAGATTTCAAAAATCGAACGTTTAGAGTGCCTGACCTGACTCACTTAAGCGAACATGATTTCAGCGGACAGAACATGGAGAGATGACGTTATAATTTTTTGATCTCGTCCCGCTCGGCTCCTCTTCATTGGACAAGTGACCAAGATGTTATATATCTATCATACATTATATTTATAGTATAGGATTATTATATACCTTTTGAGTGTAATACACAGGTATATTACTGGTAGCGTATTCGTTATTTGGAATTAATCGGGGTCGGAGGCGTGGCAGTGACGTGAGCGTTGGGTAACGGACTTGTATCCACGTGTGGTCACGTACGCGTAAGTACGGAAGGTAGGTAAGTACTTGGCAGTTTTTGACGTACACACTACAAAACACGAACATCAGGTTATTTGTAAAATCAATCACGTCTCTTGCTGCTAACGTAAAATTATCTATCAAAGGCGTTATGCCGACGACGAGGTTGAAATGATAAAATATTATGCAATCGGAATGAAATAAATACTTATTATATCGCTCTCAAGATATTTTGATTTTTTACCTTCCCTCCGTTAACCGCCTGTTAACAGTGACTCTACCATCGTATCTGAGCACTGAGTGGACTGTGTGTTCAGTCATTGAATATTATGGATTATGGAAATTTTCGAGAAACTTTCGAGAAAACTTCATGATTTTTTTTTCATACTAAAATTACTAAATGACAGATTTAGGGTAGCTACGCGAAGTTAATGTTAACTTGAAAAATTAATAACTTAGAATAACACTTAGAATAAGTAATAAATAAGCTATGTACATCGAACTATTACTATGTAAGTATTAATAATGTAGGTATAATATGTAAGTGATATTGTGTAAGGGGGATAATTAAAACAGGCTGGCAGAGTTTGTTGTACCTAGGTTGTGGTCAGATCGGGGCGCATTTGGAACCCTCAAAGCTTAAGTTTAAAAATTTCTTAAATAATTAAGTACCACCATTACCTCACTTGCATACTTAATAGTGTCTTGTGAAATTGTTGGCATTCAAAAAGTCCAAACCAATCAAATAAAGAATTTTGAAATTTAAAGTTTCAAAGAAAAAGCGGGTAGGCATCGGCTACAATACCTCGGAGTGATTATTACGATGTAGACATACATACCAAAAAAAAAATCTTTTACTTGAAAAACAATATGTAACTACCTACCTTACTTACGCAAATTAAACTTTCTCAAGTCAAATACAGAAGTCAAAAATTGAAAAATAAAATATCAAACAAACCCGAGAGTCGTCAGCCGCCAAACTTTCAGGAATAGAGAAGAGCTCACGCCGAGGTGTCAGCTGCCACCAGTCTCTCTCCATTTTTGCTTCTTCTCTCGCTAACACTGCTATTTTGTTTTACAAATCTTTCTAATACCTACTCAAAGCAAGGTGTTTATTAATTCTACTTAATAGCCCGTCTAATTTTCTAAAATTTTCTATAATGTTTTCTTTTTACTCTTTAGCAAATCCAGACGAAGGTTTTACATGCCTACTCTGTCTAGTTTTTATATTTCATTCGCTTTATTGTTTGTCACCAATTTGTCACATAATATTAAGTACTACAGAGCCGGTATTTTATTCAACTCACGATATGGTACATTATACCCTGTTAAGAAGTCTCCAAGGGCCGGGAATTGTCCCGTAACTAATATAGACGTGATGAGAACGCAGAAAAATATTGAGTTATTACAGAATATAAAAGTGTTTTTTTATAGACCATCGATTTGAGTACTTGATTTTTTTATTATCTATTAGGTACCTACCTACTTCGATATCAATATTTCCACAAGCTTTTCGATATGTTTCTTAAAAGGAAATTTCCTTTGACATTATTACAAATGTTCAAATAGGAGTCAGGATCAAAGGTCTGGAATCTGGATGACCAATCTCGTGAATTGCAAATTCGAAGTTTTCCACTAAAATGCGCTCAATAAAACACAGAAACGCTTTGATGTTCAAGTTTATGGGTGGCAATTTGAACTTTAAACGGTACAACGTTACAAAGATCTACGTTTAACGATTGCAATGAAACAACTAAAAGTGTATTATAAAGTAAGAAAATGCTAGCCGATTGGTCTAATATTTATATTATGAATTTATTATACATTGCAGTCGTCATATTGTCTACATTTACGATCGATATGATTAATTATCCATAAGTAGAGCAAACGTCCACCTGTCTGTTTGTTAAGTTTGTAAACTAACCAGAATTTTTTTTAATTCACAAATTACAGTGTAATAACTATTACAAAAAGGCTCGAGTCACAACGTAAACTAAAGAAAAGGGAAAAAATATTTTAAACTATTTACTATTTATTTTTTAAGGTGTTTTTGAGATAAGGTGGAGATTAGCGACCGGAAAGCACATTGTTGGTTTAACTAGATTTGGTGAACGGACAACATCAAGCCGTATGATGTGGCTCTGGAGTCTGGACACTTGCGGCACATGAACGAGAAGAGTGGAAAATCCTAGAAGAAACCTATGTCTACCAGTAAACAGTCATTCTTTGAGACGAAGTGTAAAAATATTTATCGCAATCAAAGGCAAAACAACCTTCGTTAAGTTGTATGTGTGTGTGCATGAATTATGATTGGCAACACGCCCCGGGCGCAGCGGAGTAAGTCGAGCATGGCACAGCCTAGTTGCAACTTTGCTCCACAATCCACATACATATCGACTATCGAGATATTAAGGTTAAACCGTTCTGAGGCCACATCGAGACGGTATTTAATCAAAGTTCCTAGTGGCATTAAAAGCAAGGATTTATTGAAGCGCAAATTGGTTCACATGTGTACTAATAGTCCACATGTAACTAGCAAATATACTGTACCGTTGTGACTTTTACTTACTACCGCATTCGAATCATTTCGTAGCCCAGTCAATTTAGACTTCCAAGGTTACAATAATTCACACCTGGCTGAAAATTGGTAGGATTGTTCAAAACACTATTATAAATGAAATGTAAAAAGTCCTCATCGATCCGACACCTGTAAAAAAATTACTCGGGGTCAAAGTTTTCACGGGAAGTTTTCAGCAAAACGGTAAGTCTTATCATAAAATTATTGTAGACAAAATTGTAGATCAGATTATTATCTATAAAAAATGTCTAAAAACTTTTTTCCTAAGAGCCACCGTTTTTGAGATATAATGATTCAAAAAGATAAGTTTCGAAATAAAAATGAGGGACTGGGTTTCTTTTTACCCGAAATTCTAGATATTTATAATATTTTATATGTGTAAGTGTGTAACTTGCACATAACTTACACATTTAAGTTACATTTAATACAATTATCTGATCTACAATTTTGTCTGAGCTAATTTTATGATAAAACTTACCGTATTGCTGAAAATCGTGAAAAACTCGTTTTTGTGACCTTTGACCCTGAGTAATTTTTTTTCCAGGTGTCGGATCGATGAGAACTTTTCACATTTCATTTATAATAGTGTTTCGAACAATCCTACCAATTTTCAGCCAAGTGTGAGTCAATACTGTGCGTGTCCAGGAGTAAATTTTATTCCAGGTGTCGGATCGATGAGGACTTTTCACATTTCATTTATAATAGTGTTTTGAACAATCTTACCAATTTTCAGCCAGGTGTGAATTATTGTAACCTCACCCCTATTTTTTTAGTCTAATTTGACCGGTCTATTCGATCCTTTTGATGTGTAATAAGTCTACTAACCCACAGATATCGTAATGTCTAACCTCTACTAAACTATAAAAGTATCAATATAAGTAAGTTAAGGTAAGTAAGTTATTCGATAATAATTTTGATTCTGTGTACGTGAATTCTAGATTCCACCGCACAATCAGTGCATAAATACTAGGTATAGGTACCTATAATTTACCAGAACCAATTATAGTGAAATTATTATTATAACCCGTGGGTATAACTTTACAACTGGTTATAACACAGAGTTATAATTTAACACCTGATAACGTGACGTCTACCTAACTTTATGTGACACATTGACCGCGTTAGGATTCAAGATCACGAACTTTTTCACATCAAGTTCGACGTATAGCGACCAAATTGGGCCACCACTATACATACATAATATATAATACTACACTCACTGCTGTGAATTATGACGTAACAGCTTTGATGAAAGGCGACGAAAACGTGGAGACGCGGACGGTAGAGTAGTCAGTTAACTTATAGGCTTATAGCGCGTGTAAGTATTACATCAAATCCGGTCGTTCTACTCCAGTTTTCTTTGATCAATGACGAAAATGTGTGAAACACACCTACTAAAAACTCATACGTATAACATACTTATAAAGTATTTTTATTATAAAAACTTGCTATCACTAATCCCACCTTTTACATGATGCCCGAATGATACTAGCTCTAAGAGATCTAAATCTACGTGGAAAAAGTTACGGGATTCACCGTAACTTTTTCCACGTAGATTTAGATCTCTTAAAAATCCCTTGGTAAATATATTTTTTTGATTTTCTGAGGTAAAAAAAAGCCAAGAACTTAATCTACCTCTTATTTATCTACCTAGCTGTGAAAATTCCGTGAAAAACGGTTCAGCCATTCCGAACATTAGCCCCCACAAACAGACAGACAAAAGTTATAATAAAACCGGCCAGGTGCGAATCAGACTCGCGCAAGTATCTTGTATGGGAGCCCCCCTTAAATATTTATATTATTTTAATTTATTTACCTATTTATTTTTAAATTGAATATAATATAACTAAATATTGTGTGAATATTTCAAGCGTCTACCTGTTGCCGTTATCAATATCGAGCAAAAAGGAGCAAAAAAATCACGTTTGTTGTATGGGAGCCCCTTAAATATTTATTTTATTCTGTATTTTATTTTTATTTTTTAACGGACTGAACAAAAACAACAACAAAACTGTCTAACTATCACGGATCATGAGATAAGTATAGCCTGGTGACAGACGGACAGACAGACAGACGGACGGACAGCGGAGTCATAGTAATAGTAATAATAATCCCGTTTTACTTTGGGTACGGAACCCTAAAAACGTAGTTTTGATTATGCTTTAGTTCAAATAATTAATCATATTATGAGCTTAAGTTATTTCAACACTGTAAATGCAATGGAAAGACGTATTTTAGATACAGTACCTAACTGGGCTTAAGTAAATAACATGAATAATATTTGCACAATTATACAGCTATGGGCTGACCTACCTACCCAAGTAGCAAAATAATGTCATATAAATGGTACAATAACGTTTTTTATCTACTCTCATATCTTAAAATCCCGAATATGAAATCAAAATGTGTCATATATTGGACTACTTTATTCACATACATCTATAATATTTAAAAAAAAAATTAAAAAAATTCATTATAACACTACTTTGTTAGGAAATTATTGCAAAGTAATGTTATAAAATAATTTTTTCTACATTATAGTACAGGCGAACTGGGTTCTGGTATTTTTGAGCCATGGCGGGAAATTCGTGCGACCTCCTTACAGTAGATGTGGGTAACTGTACAAACGCGTTAAACATTGTGAATTGTGTTAAATTGCAGAAGAGTAACTACTAAAAATTAAGTTTACTTAAAATTAAGTAACTACTAAAAATAACTACTAAAAATTAATAACTATTAAAAATTAAATTTTTGATAAGCTTGAGCTATTTTCCGATCCACTAATTTCTATAGGACATTAGGACTCCTCTACTACTATTAATTTCTCTATGGTAACCCAGGCTGTATGGTCAACGATCTTGGCCTGTCCCGAAAGGGACAAACCGAAAAAGAAGAAGAATCTCTATGGTAACAACTGAATTTTGGCGCCATACGCTAGTTATAATATTTAAATTTTTTATTTGTTACTCAAAACTTTACAAGACATGGTTTTTATTGTGCGGAAAAATGTCTAGCAGTGATACTGAAGAGAATTTAACTCCACCTGACCACCGACCAACAATCTTTTGCCAGCAAAATCAAAGAAAACTCACGACAAATATTACCAAGATTTTATGGTTTGGATTTTAAGATATGAGTTTAGATAAAGTAGTGTATGAAACTCTACATAATTAGTTATTAAAACACTCGTGTAATACTATTAAAAAACTCGCCTGCGGCTCGTTTTTTAAACTAACACTCGTGTTTTAATAACCTCTATTATGCAACCGTTTCATAAACTACTATTATTTAACTTCCAGTCATATCCATAAGTTTTATAAAAGTTTTATAAGTACTAATATAACGCGGGTTTGGGCGCAGCTTATACAACATTTAAGTCGTGTAACGATCGTTTTGTGGTCGCATCGACGTCAATTAAGTTGTGTAAAAGTCACATAGACATTGTAAGTTTAACTAATAAGTTTTTTAATCATATCTAGTTATACTCCTACATGAAAGTAACACAAAATAATCATGTTACATTTTGTTACAAAGAGGTCGCAGTATTGTGCAGGCTAATAGATATTATTAAAAATTACTGTGTAAGTCCAAGTTTTAATCATTTATTATTTATTTACTAGAGTCCATATTGTGGTGGATATTGTAAATATACTTGGGAATTAAAATTTTCTGATGTTATGTATGATCATCCTTGTTAGTATTTTAATGCGCCTACATAATATTGGTATTTCAATATTGTATATTAAAATAAAATTCATTAATTTCCATCAACAATTTTCGCCATATTTCCAATAAAGATTGGGCGACCGCTTCACGACATGTATATAACTACAGGTTTTATACATGTTTTTTATACAATTTATAGCGTCCACCATGATACTTGCAATTAGAGTTCTGTTGAAAGATAGAAAAAAACCTTTATTTAGTACTTCTGTTTTTTTACAGGGATATCATGGTGATATTTTTAGACAATGATAAATTTTTAACAAAAAAAGAGTTGAAGTGACTCCAACATTCAAAATGGCCATGGGATAATACTCATTTTTATTTTCACAGAAGTGCTATGGATCATCATCCTACCAACTCGACATTCAAACATTTTATCATCCATGACGATAGAAAAATAAAAATACTATTAAATTACGAGTTTTTTTTTGGTGCCATAACTGTAAAAAATTCGCCATATACGACCATTATACCGATGAATGTTATTGCAATTGTTAAATTTCAATTTGTTTTTGTACTTAATAATAAAATATTAATATGGTAATTACTTAATCATTATTTTATGTTGTTAGTTTACCTACTATTATTATTAATTTACATAAGATTATTATCATTAAGATTTTAATATTATTAGTTATTATTATATTATAAGATCTATATTCATTATCTAGTGTGCCTTCTGTTAAAAGAAGATGAGCAGAACCATTTTGATTTGTATAACACCTGTCTTTACTAGGGCTGGCATTTGCTTGATAAAGTGTTGAAAAATGTACGGAACCATTTTCATTTAAGCCACTTTCTTTTTGACTGGGTCCAGTGTTTTCCAAATTAAATGTAGGTGTTTGCTGTTTTTAATAATTGATAACTGTTATTTACTTTTCTTCTAAAACCTCCACTTCGTTTAATTTTTTTTCACTTTTCGAAATCCATAATGATTAATTTAATGAAAAATGGCGACTGAGTTATATAAAAGTTACTAATTATTGTTTAAATAATCAAGTGACTTATATAAGTCATATAGAATAACATTTAAAACTAAAAGTTATATAAAAGAAAAAGCGTACGACTTAATAAGACTGTTTTATAATTGTTAATTACAAAATCTTTATAGGGTCGTTTGTTATTTAAGTGTTGAATAAAAGTTTCTAAAATTATACAAAATGGCGGCTCAGGACAATTACCTGACTGAAACGTTAACTCGACTTGAAGCCTTGTCGCGTAAACGTCGTGGAAGAAACGTTATATTAACGTCATATAAATTCATTGTGATGACGTTTAGTAGACACTTTCATATGACTTAAATGATATATAACTAATACATCGAATTAAATACTACTTCACAACTGTTTGGGTGCTATAAAACTGTTATAAATCCCTTATAAGTCCATTAGTTGTATAATTCTAATATTATACAACTGTTTTGCTACTTGGGTAATGCCTGTGAGCTAATGCCTCTAAAAACATCGTCAGATGAACAACGACATTTATAATCACAGTAGCCAATTTACATTTCGCAATCAGCGTGAAGGATTACCATCCACTTTAATTAATTATCTTACCACCTACCTACGTACAAGGAAGTCATCAAGTCGTCAGTTTGGGGGATCCCGAATAATCAAACAAACGGACATAGTTCGAATAAATTCTTAACGTACCTTCGTAAACGAGGACATATTATATTATTATCCTCCTGCGTTTATTTTAAAATAAAATATACCAGTACCTACTACCTACCTACCTAAGTAGTGGAATGGTTAAGTAGTAGTCATCTAGAGGAAAAAGTTCAAAATGCCGCATGTCGCATACAAGGCAAATCATGCCGCATGTCGCAATCAGTTCAAAAATTGATTTTGATGCATTTTTTATAAAACCAAAGTTTTTTTTTTGTCGTTCTACTAGTAGGTACTACAGTTTTCAAGTATTAGAAAATAGAAATAAAAAGTTTAGGAAGTCCAAAACAATTTTTCACGGTTTGTCGTTGTAGGTGTCGTATTCGTATAAAATTTTAATATTTGAATATAAGTAATATTCGTATCTGGTATAAAAGTCTTGGTCCGAACATTATGATATTTTATATGTAAAAACATCTATGATAAAACAAAAACACAATTCTTACTTAGTTATTGAAGCTAGTGTAAAATTGACTATTTTACTCTAGGTATTAATTATTGATACATTTTATAAAATCATTTTGATATAATACCTATACGCTGCTCGATCATAAATACCACACAAAGCAAGGCAACCGCAATGTCTAGGTTGCAATCTGAGATTACCAATTAGTTCAAGCAAGTATACTTACAAGGTGGATAAGGTGATTGATTATAATTTAAAAAAATACAGTAGGTACCTATGTACCTCATAGCTTTAATAAGAGCACGATTTATAAGAGCTTTAAGTTCAAGACACACGGCCGTGTGTCAAGCCAAGTTCGATAAGAAAAAAATTCTTATAAGAGCGGCGACAGACGGGCTGTTTGAATATTTAACTTTTAGGTATTTTATGTATTTTTTTACGTATTTTATTAGAGCTTTATTTTGCGAGATACGTAGAAAAATATTACTTAAAGACACCAATATAAAAATAATAAAATATAAATGCAATAAAAATTAAAACAAAGATTTATTAATTATTTAATGATACAAATATTATTATGCAGGTAATACCTATGAAGATTGCTATCAAGTAAGTATATTGTGCTGAACAAAATAAGTATATTAATCTCCTTTATGAAAGCTATTCAAACAGATACAATGTAAAATTAAGTAAAATGTAATTTACACGTAATTTATATGCTGAACATAAAATTAAAAATATAAAACATAAAACAAACGTTGAACAGGAGTTCAATAAAATAAAATAGGTAATAAGCAAATTCAGCAAAACATTTCTAGCACGTAATCGCGATAATCTGTGGTGAGTTTGGTGTTAATTTTATTAAAGAACATTATGTATTTGTGTTCATAAATTAAGTTATTAATAGCGTGATTACTGATTACGTTTTAAGGTTGGCCTTCTTTCGCGCTTCTCCATACAAACGTATTACGCCTATTATTCTAATATTTGTCGCAATAGATCTAAAATTAAGCCAGATTTCAATTTCTATCTCCATTATCTATGCTATAACATAAAAAATTTGTAAAATTATATTTATTTTGAAAGTTATGACGCTTGAAAAATCACCATTTTAGGGCAAATTTTGAGGCAACTTCGTGCGTAAATAAACTATATAAGACACTAGAAAATTTAAAAATTACCAAAGTCATATCATACGTTACGTTACTTCATAATAATTTCAAATGTCTTTAGTTTATGTAAAAAATTGCCTAATATTTGCTAAAATAGGCGTAATTCCAAACCTAGATTTGCATCTTTTTACTTTGCCGTTTTTCACTAAAAATCATGATTTCTCAAGCAAAATTTATTTATTTAATTAATTTATTATTTATTTATTTTTAGTACTCTTCTTTACTGAAGATGTCTCGCTCTATAAATGCAGAAATCACTGTTTTAGACTCCACCCACCAACGATTTGTCGCTGACATGGAGAGCACTCTTAAGGTTTATTTACGTATACTTATTAGGTTTTTTTTTTTTGTAAATTCTAGTGACACACCGTGACTATTCGTATACTTATTTTTATGAATGATTCATGGTTTTAACTAAAAACAAAATAAATGTACCACGCTCATGAAAACTTTAAAAAAATTGTTTTTTAAGTAGTATTGTACTTCGAACAAATACGTGAACGTAAATAATAACAGGATTTTTAACGCCTTGATAGCTACGCGGCGAAGGGCTACCATTATACTAGGTAGCCCATAGAACCAATTTGAAGACAAAGACGTGTTATCTAGTTTCCATAGTTACGTTACTGGAGATTGCCAATACATTGGCGTGTGTTATTGCTATGATCGACAGGCTTTACTAGCCGCTATCACGCGAAAATTGTTCGATTCCTACGCCTATCTGCCCATTTTTATTAAAGAAAACGATCTCAATGAAAAAGGTACCAAAATAGATAATTTGAATGAATTATGGATATTAATGATGAATCTGATGAATTATGGATAAGATAAATTATTTATCTAATTCATAATTAATTTATATAGTGAAATAAAGGCAAAAGTAAACAAGCAAACGCTGAAATTCAAAATGTCCACTAACAATGTTTTTATGCTAACCTGACTGACTAGTAAGCGGTTCAGTTTGTTGTGGATTCTTGTCAGACGGGCGCGTTTGGAACCCTCATAGCTTTAGTTTAAAGTTGTCATAACCTCACTTTCACACACTTATAAAATTGAGTGATATTTAAAAAGTGTACTAATTGTACAGTATTTTGAAATTAATTAATTTGACTCTGACTCAAAATTGCCCACATTGACTGTATGCAAAACTTCAAAAGCTACGGAAAGAGGCAATAATCTTATGACTAATCGCCGGAAAAACATCAGAGTTTTCGCACTTAAAATAGACTATTATAGGCACGGGCCTCCTTCAAATATCTAAATTAAAACCCACAGTCAACGTAGGTAGGTGTCAGACTAGCGCGCGTTTCGAATCCTCATTCCTTGTAGCTTTACTTTTAAGTAGTCGTAAACTTAGCACTCCATCTTCTCATTTTGAGAGGATACCCGTGCCCTGCAGTAGTGGGCCGGTAATAATAGGTTGATAATGATGATACTTGTAAAATATATATTGACTTTGGTTCTGCCTGCTGAGCTAATCTTTGAAACGACTGAGTATTGCAGCCCGCAGGCAAGTAAAGGAATATGCAAGGATATGAGGAATTATGATACTACTCGTCTAGGCTAAATCGCAGTTCTGCTAAAAAACATTCAATTTACAATCTTCCAAAGAATTTTTGCAACTCTGCAGGAAATCAGATCCTTATTATTCAAATTGGTCCCCCTATAAACCTAGCGTAGTGAAAGGTCACAGGCAACGTTCAGTGGTTCAGCATTCACATAACAATGCGTTTGCCAAAGGGTGGGAACAATACATACTGTCGAATGGTTATCGATTTTAGTACCTATAGCTACTAGTGAACATCCATTATTATATTTTATTATTTACGATTATTTACGAAAATGCGAAAGAGTGCCTCTCTGTTTCTGTCCTTGCCTGTCTGTTTCATGGCTCAAGTGTGACCGATCTGGACGTTTCTTAATCCCACAGGGATAGCTTTGATCCTGGAGATGGACATCTTCTTCTTCAAGTGCCGTCTCCTCTACGGAGTTTAGCTATCATTAAAGCTATTTTGATCTTTGATGCCGTCGCTCGGAACAATGATGGTGTGATCATCCCGTACCATACGTAGGAGACGAACATACATAGGATACATTTTATCCCGGAAAATCAAGGAGTTCCCACTGGATTTTTGAAAGCCTTTGTCTACCTACATCAATGAATTTTAACATACTGAAATCATTGGTCCAAACGAATGTGATCGTGGGCATGACTACAAACCGCGAACATTGCGAGAATTTTTTGTCAAACATTACTATTCCTTGTTCATAAAGAACGAGATAGGTCATTAAAGAAGTAATTGCATATTATGACAAAACAGAATCTAATTAACCTGATCAATTCAAAATGGTGAAACGTAATTAAGGACGTTTTATTTAGCTAGTACAAGACTAGCAGTCGATTTCCTGTAAAATTTTTATCAACCTATGAACATACTTACTAGTTGTATTATTTAATCATTGAAATTCGACCAAATTCCCATACATATTTTGATAATTTTCGCACATTTTTTCGCTGTTTAATTGAATCTAGCTATAGGTCATTTTAATTTTCGAAATTAGCAAGCAAGAAACGAAAATATGTCTTGTCATACGCAACAGTAAGTACCTATGTTGAATTATTGTGCAAGTGTGTCGAAAATTTAATACTTACCGCAAACTGTAAAGAATTTTAGTCGTATCACTATTTCAAAACAACTCAATTTGAGAATGAACCTTTAATGTATAGAATGATCGTATTAATAACTAGATGATGCCCACGGCTTCGCCCGTGTGTATTTAGGTTTGTAAAAATCTCGTGGGAACTTTGATTTTCCAGAACAAAAAGTAGCCTATCTGTAGTAAGTAGTAACCCGTCCACAAAACGGAAAAATTCCGTGGGATCCTTACGATTTCGGAATGCAATTCCTTACAGCATCAGGGTTGAGGAGTTGGACATGTACCTACTCGAGGTCATTCAACAATAAAGTCTTTAATTGGTATCCCAAATATCAATTTAAATAACCGACAGTGCCTAAATCCCATTAGTTTTGGGGATCAGATCCCCTACAGCATCAGGATTGAAGAGTTGGAATCCAAGTTTTTTGTAGGACAGTGTCGCAATGTTTTTCTATTGATTAAAAAAAAATTACGCAAATCGGTTCAGAAATCTCGGAGATATCGGTGTACATATGTAGAAAAACACAACTCCTCCTTTTTTGAAAGTCGGTTAAAAAAGTAGCCTATGTCACTCCCTGGTTAATTCTCTACTTGTATGTGAAAGTCCCGTCAAAATCGGTTCAGCCGTTCCAAAGATTAGCCCGTTCAAACAGACAGACAGACAGACAGACAGACAGACAGACAGACAGACAGACAGACAGACAGACAGACAAAAATCTTAAAAACGTGTGATTCGGTTATAGTATCGTTCAAATAACCATATGAGCTTAATATGAGGTAGTTATTTCGATATTACAGACAGACACTTCAATTTTATTTATTAGTATAGATATAGATATAAGCGAATAAAATAACAAGTAAAATTATTAATAAATCGGTCAAGTGCGAGTCGGGCCTCACTTTATTAGGGTTCCGTTCATATGACCAGTTGATCATATGAACGGAGCCCTAAAAAGGAAAATGTTCGTTTGTTTTGGTCACAACTTAGGTACTATGAATAATAGAGCGGTGCTCTCAGTGAGCTCTCAGTAATTATTGTTTAAATACAGTAGTCTGTACTCTGTACCTTACTGGTATAGTTATTTAGACCCCATAGCAAAAATGCACGCCGTAGACGTAGGCCCAAGTTTTTGCGTTAGTGTTCTTTGCAAACGGTGAAGTGAATGCGACCTTAGAATACAGTTTAGAAGTTAATGAAACAGCTGAGCGGAACATTTCCGTAATCCATGACCTAGCCGGTTGCAAAGATACTATTCCATTCGTATGCATACATAACACTACCATGTTTACAAACTTATGTACTGAAGTTAGTGGAGTTACCTACCTTGTTAAGCCCGGGGTGCTTCAGGTGGTCCAGCCCGGAGAGTTTGCTGTTGGACTGGCCATCTCCGGAGCCCCAAACACCGATGCGATCGCGTTCCATATCTGACGTACACGTTACTCTACTGACAGCGAGCGACTGTTTGCAGGAAGCGAATGCCGCGCCACTTTTGTCTCGCGGCGCGGGGGGCGCTGGACTCATTGCGGTCTCGCTCCTGGGAAAACAGGAAAATTTTCAGCGATTAGGTATCTACGATGATGCGACCCACGTGCGTGCGGTTGCGACCGCCCGATAACAGATGGCGCTGGGCCTTGAACTCTACTATCGTTAATTTTATTATTTTGAAATTAATATTATTATAATTTATAATTTATAACTATTGCGGTGAAATCCTTTGTTTGATAACAAAAATCATAGCAAATTATTGAACAATTACTATACAAGAAATAAATTGTGGTTTGATAATAATTGATGAATAAAAATTGTGGTTTTGAAAAATAAAAAGTTCAATAACCTGTAAATAAAGCACCTAATTAAAGCAATTAATCGCTGAGCCTGAAACGATAAGTGTAGTAGGTATTTTTATATGTATCTATAAAATACTTATTCAGTGTCACGTCTTTTACAATTATTAATCTTGAAAAATGCGGATACCAGCGAATTCGTTCATGTGGATATTGGTTTTTAAAAATCCCGTGGGAACTTTTTGTTTTTCCTAAGCTCCTTTGAGCTCATAGGTACCTTCCTAAAAAATGTTAAAAGTGGTGCATCAAAATGTGAATATCTGCCAGTGAAGTTCCATCAAAATCAATCCAGCCTTTCGGAGATTAGCCAGAATAAATAAACAAACAGACGAATACAATGCATGCCAGCTTAAGATGATAATCCATACGTTCAAAGGTTTATGTACAATCCGGGTTCCAAGCTAAATGGAATACTGAGGGTTGTGATGACTAATTTCTAAACTACAAAACCGATGACTTTGAAATATTTAGGGGATGATCTTTAAAGTTTCTATCAAGACGTGTCAAAGTTACGCTATACAAAACGCTAATAAGACCTGTTCTGACTTATGGCAGTGAGTGTTGGGCGACCAGTTAAAAAGATAAAGAAGCCCTTCTTATATTTGAAAGAAGGGTTCTGAGATCAATCTACGGTGGCGTGAATTTTAACAGGTTAACGTTGTCCGGCACATTAAAATCGCAAGATTGCAATGGGCTGGACATGTGGAGCGAATGGATGAGCATCGACCACCAAAAAAAACTATTGGCCTCACACCCAGATGGACGCATAAGCATTGGTCGGCCAAGGCTTCGATGGATAGATGGAGTAAACCAAGACGCCAAGCGGGTTGGTTTAAGGAACTTGAAAAAAATGCTAAGGATAGAGATCGGCGGAGAAATCTTCTTGAGCAGGCCCGGGCCCACAAAAGGCTGTAGCGCCAGTGATGATGATGATCTTTAAAGTACCTCCTTTCTAACAAAAAAAGAATGAATGAAATCGAACTACGCGTTACTGAATTACAGCTAAGTACCTACACATTTTGACTTTCATCCACTCTCCCAAGGGTACCGGGTACCGAGCTGAATTTCGGGATAAAAAGTATCATATTTATGTTACTCCTTGACCTTAAGTCAAGCCAAGTTTCATTTCAATCCATTCCGTAGTTTTTGTGTGATGCGTGCACAAACATACAGACAAACAGACAAAAAGATAAACAGAGAAAAATTTCAAAAATTGTATTTTTACGTTCTATTACTAAACTTGTCCCTAACATCTCCCAGTGACTTTTTTTTGCAAAAATCTTTATTGTACAGACACGGCAAGTCTACGATTTTATTATTTAAGTAGGTATGTATATTAATGTAGATATTTTACAAGTGTGGAAAATTTAAATTATTCGCCCCACCTGCGAAGTTGGATCGACTTAGCCAATCCGTAACTAGGTAACATTCAAATTAGGTAAAATTATTTATTATGCACTATGCGCCTAATAAATTTACACTAAATAATGATATCACCAAGTTTTAACTAGGTACATAAGTTTTTCGTAAGCCCAGTTATTTACCAAAAATTTGTTCTGAAGGTGACAGCATTTACAGCGGCAATGATATCTGTTGACAATCAATAATTAAGTTTTGACGCCAATGCTTCGTAAGTATAAGTATCCATTCGCCCCTCAGTCTCCTTGCCTCGACTTGAGGCAAACTAAAGGTGCGTCCAGACTTGAACATTTCACCGAACCGAACAGCGAACATTTCGGCGAACTTGTTACGCTCAATGTGGACGGCGCGCTTGGAGCGCTTGAGACGGGTTACTGCGTAACAGTTCGGCGAAACTTTCGCTCGTTCTCCTAATCGTAACTACAGTTCGGAACGAGGCTATTTTGAGCACCACAAAAATCTACACAAGTAGGTATAAATTGAAAATTTAAAAAACCCACGACATTCGCCATTTAGTGGTGGCGGCCATCTTGGATTTGCATAGTGCTATTCTACAAGTCAAGCCCTTTCATTTGATACCCATATTGAGGGCGTTGTGATAAAATATGTAATCCGCCATTTTGTAGCGGCGTCCATCTTGGTCCGATTTTCATCAAACGTAGCTAACAACACTCTCGACTAATTCGCCTTTCAAACAAAAAAAAAACGCATTCAAATCGGTGCACCCGTTTGAGCGCCACAGGGGAACAGACAGACACACACACACACACGCACACGCACACGCACACGCGCACGCGCACGCGCACGCGCGCACACACACACACACACATTGCGTCGGGGGTTAGTCTTAAAAGTGTCTTAAAGTGTGGTGTGCCCTTAGATTGAGGTAGCGTCAGCACTTGAGATGCCGCAGTTCGAGGAACTGCCTCGACTGCATCAACATATTATAAGGGAATATTCATGTCGCTCCTTCTAATTTTCTCCTTTCAAAATTGAAAACTTTTCCTTTCCCGGTTACGGTAGGAAGGTAATTGGGAAAGAAAAAGTTCTCCGGCTTGAATGAAAGCGCTTGTGGAAGAAGAAAATCAGATGGAACGTCAGAAAATTTCTCTCCGTGTAGTGAACAGAGAGATACCTAAAGAAAAGTTTTTTAGTTTTTTAAGAGATACCTAAAGAAAAAAATATTAGAGATGGAATTATCGGAGATATTTTATCACATCACACATCACACATCTGCCATCACGATACTAAAGTGTAGCACGAATCACCAAGAATTACCTACGAAGTATTTATGTAGTCATATGAATTTTTTGTCTATCACAAGGTCAATTTTAAGGACAATATTGTATTTCTACATCTACCCCCGTAAATGTAAAACCCAAGGCACATTGCGGCAGAGACGAAGCAACGCGCCTTTTCTTAAATGTTTCCTATAATAACTATCCTCCACTACTATCTATAATCCGACCGCGATATAGTTGGCCCTTCTGCGGGGGTTGGTGGAGTACGAGGGGAAGATGTGTTCATTCATAAGTTCATTGATAAATTGACGTAGTTCAGCAAAAAGGATTCAACTCACACGACTCATCATAGCAAAGTTAATTTTAATTCAGCAATATTTAGGTATATATTTGTATGACAAGTTGTGTGGGTTGAATCCCTTTTGCTGAACTACGTCCATTATTCATTGATAAATCGGCTGCCCTAGTGATAAACAAAGTAACTACATTCAGAATAATTTTACAGAACAAGCATAAACATTGAAAACTCTTATTTAAAGGCAACCTTTCTACAAAATACCTACTTATTTATCTTTAAAAAGATGTTAAGTCAAGTCAATTTCTTCCAAAAATATTTTTCAATTTATTACAAAGAGTTTACTTTGTTATTCAGATACAAATAGTTACCCCAAAAATTAATGTTCAAATGTGTGTGTGCGTGTGCGTGTGTGTGTGTGATATTGTGATTGTGATATTGTGAATAAAAAAATATTGCCCCCTCCCCCCCCATTTGCTTTAATGGGCACCCGCGCCCCTCCCAAATAACTCAAATAACTATTTTTATTATTTTTTATGTAATCACCGGCGGGAGCGCATTGTCTTACATATTTCAACTCCTATCATCGGATGTCCGAAAATATTTCTAAATATGATCACTAACGGTTATGAGATCCGTTGGTAGGGATAAAAAATGTATGAATAAAAAATTATGAAAAACAAAATTATGAAGAACGATTATTATTTATTATGACCACAGAACGGTAGTAAGACAACGAATAGGATTTGGAATTTTATGTGAGCCAATATGGACCCACCACCGGCATTAGGCCGTTATTCTACATGTTATTCTACATGTTATCGGTGAATTTGAAGTAATTCTTAGAGACGGTAAGTTAGAGCTTATTACAACGACGGGGTGTTATAAGTTTGACGTGTGTGTGTGTGTGTGTGTGTGTGTGTGTGTGTGTGTGTGTGTGTGTGTGTGTGTGTGTGTGTGTGCGTGTGTGTGTGTGTGTGTGTGTCTGTCTGTCTGTCTGTCTGTCTGTCTGTCTGTCTGTCTGTCTGTCTGTCTGTCTGTCTGTCTGTCTGTCTGTCTGTCTGTCTGTCTGTCTGTCTGTCTGTCTGTCTGTCTGTCTGTCTGTCTGTCTGTCTGTCTGTCTGTCTGTCTGTCTGTCTGTCTGTCTGTCTGTCTGTCTGTCTGTTCCCCTGTAGCACTCAGCTCAAACGGGTGAACTGATTTGAATGCGGTTTTTTTTGTTTGAAAGGTGATTAATCGAGAGTGTTGTTAGCTATGTTTGATGAAAATAATATGGGTATCAAATGAAAGGGCTTGACTAGTAGAATAGCATTATACAAATCCAAGATGGCTGCCGCCACAAAATGGCGAATGTCGGGGGTTTTTTTAATTTTTAATTTATACTTGTAAAATTAGTTTCGGATAGGAATAACAGATGGCACCACTAGCTGCTTGCCCCGCGCTTTTGCCCACTAAATTATTATTAAATTATTAAGCGTAGTCGGGTTTTAGTTCACGAACTTTACTTGTATTTAGTAGATGTATTAAATAAATTATTTTATTATGAGTATAATATGTATAAAATTTAAAAAATGGGGTATAAATTATATTTAATAACGTATCTTCTTCTTTCTTGGTTATGGAAAATCTTTTTTCCATATCCTGAAACGTACCTACTTAACTTTAAATGTATAGTACTAACTATAGAAAAGTATTGAGCAAACTTAAAGAGATCAAGATGAAAGACTAAATTGCGATTACACAAATAATAGAATAATTATGATAATTAAAATTATTATAATTATAAAATTTCTTTTTCCCTAATTTAGTGTCATGTCCTTACAGTAGCAATACACACACACACACTCACAGTGGCGCAAAGCCGCGCCAAAAATGCTTGTCATACATTATAGTACGAGCACATCCATTGATTATTAATTTATCAATGAGAATTTCCTCCCGTCCCGCGTCCCGCAGACCATGGGAGAGCCAAGTATATAATGGTTTTGCTATAGGTATGAAATATACCGCGTGCAGCGTAATTTTGCCGCAACCGATTTGGCTGTTGTATCAGAGACAAGCGGCTGAAGAATTGAGAGTAATGGTGACCGGTCGTGGTCTCTTCGCATTGACGCTTTGCGTCGCTTCGTTATCCGCGAATGTGCATTGGGCCTACATCCTTTTCCTCTTCTACAATTTTAAGAGGTTTTTCATTTTTAGGTGTGGTTAGTGCTTATTTCAACATCATCATTTCAACTCAGAGTCGCTCAGAGAGCGATGGAGAGAGCTATGCTCGGAGTTTCTCTACGCGATCAAATCAGAAATGAGGAGATCCGTAGAAGAACCAAAGTCACCGACATAGCTCAACGGGTTGCGAAACTGAAGTGGCAATGGGCGGGGCACATAGTTCGGAGAACCGATGGACGTTGGGGTCCCAAGGTGCTGGAGTGGCGACCTCGCACCGGGAAGCGCAGTGTTGGTAGACCCCCCACTAGGTGGACCGACGACATCAAACGAGTCGCAGGGAGCCGCTGGATACAAGCGGCACAAGACCGTGGCAAGTGGAAGTCCCTTCAAGAGACCTATGTCCAGCAGTGGACGTCAATCAGTTGACAACGACGACGACGACGATTTCAACTCATTATCATGAGTAAAAGTTAATATTATATGCTGGTAAAATAAAAACCAAAAAATAAACTTACGACTTATGCTTGGATATGACACCCGCGCCATTCAACTGATGTTTGTCAAATTGACCGGTGGATTTGACTTTGCGCGTTAAGAATTCCATTTTCGAAAATAAAACGAGATCAAAATATATCACAGAGGAGTTTCTAAAGGAATTTAAAACCTTTTTTTTAATTTAATTTAATTTAATTTAATTTGGTCTTAAAGATAGAGCAAGATGAACGCACTGAGTGTCAGGCAGAGCTCACGCTCTCTAAATGACGACTGAAGGTCGGAGTGGAGATGATCTTGTTAAATACATCACGCTATTTGCAGTTATCAATAATTAGGCAAATCGAAGTAAATACTCGATTCCGTATTTTAAGGTCGCGGTCAGTGGTTAAGCGATGCGATGCGAAACATTTTACAGTTGTAAACTAGTTTATAAATCATACGTCTTTTTGTATGTGTATAAGTCGTTTTCCGCATTCAGTGGCGTAACTATAAGTACCGTTTGAGGCCCGTGGCAAATTAATCAGATGAGACCTCACCTCTCCTGTTCAATGTATGGCTCAACTCACGTTAAAGTTTTTTATTTTAAAATAAATAAGGGGGGCCCCTTCCGGCTGAGGGCCTATGGCATTTTGCCGAAATGCCACCCTATAGTTACGCCACTGCCCACATGCGTTGATTAGACTCAAAATAGAACTAATAGATGCAGCGATACCGGGCGCCTCATTAGTCGCAAGCACTTCTGCTTTGTTGCTAACTATAGGACGTATGACGATGCATTAAAGTAGATAGGATAATCATGTTTAACAAGAGTATCTAATCAGATCTGGCTGCACACGGTAAAGCTATCTTCAGGTAGACACCAAATACCCCACTTCTATTCTCAAGAGATGTCAATTCAAGTATCGCGAAAAAGCGTTTTCATGACAATCCCTTTGCCAAGGAAAGAAAGGTTCTACTAACTAACTTCTTGATAAAAGGAAAGATAGGTACCTATATTTTCCGACTTTAATTTTAATGAACGACTTTGTCTACGTACAGGTCCATGTACCATCGCGATAAAATAGAGAAAGATATCATATGTAAAAAATAATAAGCTATAGCTCCGCAGCTACTTTACAACAACCACCTAACACATTTGACCACTATCGCGACCTGTTATATCACTCGGGTAAATTCCTACCTATACGACTTACTCGACGATTACTTACAGATGCATTTTACTTTATGTGAATTGATTTTTACTTGTAAGTAGGTAGCTTTACCGCCCGCGCCGCGACGCGGAGCGGCGACTCAAAGAACCCTCTCGCTTGTTTATTATGAAAAAAAAAAACAATGCAATTAACTACTGGGTTTTTCGCCGACATTTCTGGGCAGAATTTGCTTTGCGAACTGTTGGTAGAGTCTTGACTTGTAACAAAGAGACTTGTAATAAGAGCCACAAGTTAGCCTTCATGAAATAAATGCATTTGAATTCGACTAAATTATTATACCTACCAACTAAATTATTTAATCGTATACCTACCTCAGTAACTAAGCAGAATTTCAGTTGTTATCAAAAAAGACGCTGAACCTCGGCTCCAGCCATCAGTGTTGGGCCTCAGTTTCTATAGAAATCTCGGGAATGCCTGACAAAGAGTGGACCTGTGACGCATCGGAGAGGATCCCCGCGTGCTTATCACTTGGTACCCACGCTTTATTATGCAAACTATACATTTGTGCTTGTCATTGTTACATACTACAATTAACTATCTACTTAAGTAATTAATAAATCACACAAAGTATAAATGATAAATGAATGTTTATTGTCATTTTTATCTCAGCTGTTTAATATAAAAAAAAACGTAATTTTAGCAAGTGGTTAATTTTCATCACGGCACTCTCAGCTGTTTTACCCTCAGCACTATAAATATGTAATAAATAGGTATCCTGGGCCCTTAGATGTAACATTTAATCGCTATCAAACCTGTATTCGTTATCGAATTAAAATATACGTAAAATAAGTAAGTAAGTCATGCCTGTGGACGGTGTCATATATTTTTTGTAATTTTTTTTAATAAGTGGGTAGGTACCTACTTAAGTACTTAATTTATTATTTTTTTGGATACGTTATTATAACTTTAAGTTAATAAATTACAATAAATATTAGGCATGCCTACCTATTATGTAGAGAGTGACTTTAATAGGGCTCTGTTTTTAGGGTTCCGTATCCAAAGGGTAAAAACGGAGCCCTATTAATGTCACTCTGCTGTCTGTCTGTCTGTCCGCCGGTCACAGGTCTCTAGCTCGCAGACGAAATGAGTTACAAACCTGAAATTTTGGTATTTTGTGTAGAGCGTGGACCCAAAATCAAATATTGAATTAAAAATTGAATGAAATTATTTTTCAAGGGGGCTTCCATACATGAGAAATGAGCCAGAAAAAAAATCTTTTTTCTTAGCCTAGCTTGTGGGATATCATTATTTAGAGCTCATTGATAAGAGTAATAATATATATTTTTTTAATTTATTGCTCAAAAAATAAGGAAATTGGGGGCCATCAAAGTTGTCAGTTTTAGACCATTTTTGTGACGAGGGCTATCTCAAAAACTAAACTACTTAGGAATATGATATTTCGGTATATTATGTACCATATGCTCTATTTAAACAACAAATACTGAAAACAACGATTCATAAAATAATTTATAAGCTGTGACCCAAAACAAACGAACATTTTTTGGGTTTTTCTTTCACGGTTTGTTGCGATAACTGCTATATTTGTTGAAAATTAAATATTTCGTAAACCCAAAATATTATATTGTTCATAATTATGTACGGAACCCTAAAAGAACGAGGCCCAACTCGCACTTGGCCAATTTATTACCCTTTGGGTAATAAATTGATGACTTTTTCACAATCATAATCTACATATTGTTATCTACTTACTTTCAGGAAGGTGTAAGTATATATTATGTACGTATAGTACCTATGTAACGCCTAGTTATCAGTCTTGTGTACGATGTCACTAATATTTTTAATTGGTAGATGCATCGATGATCGAGATTTCTGGACCGAAGTCAGTTTAATTATTTCTATACTAAAACATAACTTGTTTAGTCCGTGCATTTACCTATTATGTACCACTATGTAAACAAGACATAGAACTTTATACCTATTAAGACAGAAAAAAATGACTTATCTATCTATTACCCTGAAAAACTTCACATTCTTAGGTACCTACCTAATAATAAGTAAGAATAACTGAAAGCAAAAGGCCTTGTCCATGATCATGATCAATCGCGATCACTCGATAGGCAATACAAATTAGGTACAATTATTACCTACTATCAGTAACTGAGACATTGCGCATGTTACAAGACAAGATCAGGTCAAGAGCACGGTCATGCCTATTACTTTATGAAACTATGTATGTACTTACTACTTATATATCTCTTTCTTTACATTAGATATTTTGTATATAATACATATAGGTACCTACCATGTTCGTTTAATACCTAAATTCTGGCAAAAAACATCTCATGCATCGAACTATTACGCTTAGAATGGAAGTTTCTAACAAATTTCCGCTCGAAACGTAAGCTATAAACCAACCCATGTGTGCCCTGTAATTACATTTGCCTACACGCACACAAGCGCATGAACTTACCTTGAGCACTGACGCGACGATAGCCTTTTAGGCTTGCTAAAAACGGCTTATCGCCGCGTCGACGACTGCCTTTCTTTACCTATTTATTCTAAGATCTCATGTTTGTTTCCAAGTAGGTACATACATATACACATTTCAAACGTACAATCTTCCTAATGAGCAAAACTGTATGTTAAGTATAAATTAATACTTATTGGTTATTATAGACATTACTTTTTAAACGGTTGAAACCAGTTTGATTTGTTATTAGAATGAACCGATGTGGGTGAAGAACTAAATCGTTTGAAATAGGATTTCAAGTATACAATAACTCACACAGACGAAGACGCTGGTAACAGATAGTATGTTAGTACTTTATATACTTAGGTAGGTACTTTATATTTATTCATATAACATGTAAGTACTAACCTACTTCGTGAGGATTCGATAAACGTTGTTAAAAACTTGACACAGCGCGCGGTTTCCAAATTTTCCGAAAGATTAATTTACTAAAGATAGGCGTAGCATGGACTAATATAGACTTGGGCGAATTCGCATCAGCAAGGCCCTTTTCTTTCGTTCCCAAGATATAAGTGCCCAATAGATCTATTCTACCAAAAATGCTTTGACACGACATACCTACCTACCTACTCATGATAGTGGAAAAAATATAAATGCGCGGTGGAAGAATATTGAAAAGAGCGAAATCCCAATCAAGCACGGAATAACGTTCTTTTTCTAGCGTAAAAGTGATCAAATTAATTAGTCACCTCACCTGTGGACCACAGGTGACGCGAGGCCCTCGTGAGTGCGAGGCCTTGGACGTGAGCCCACATCGCCCACGCCTAGCTACGCCACTGCTTAAGATGATGCTTTTCTATTTCCCAGCCAAAGAAAGTTAATTAACTCGATAGCATAGGTACCTTTTCTAAATTTTTGTCGTAAAAAACCTCTAAGATAATTAAAAAAAAAGAAAAACTCAACCTTATCGGTATGTAAGTTTTTAATTACAAGTCTTGTACTCAATAATTGTCCTACCTACCTAAACTAATATCTCTCACACACACTTCACAGTATCCGGTAGCTTGCAATGGTATTAGAAGCCAGAGCTCAGAAGGCCAATCATAGATATTACTTATCCGTTAAAAATAATAGTTAAAGGCCCGACATATTACTTACTTAAATACTTATAGGCCTACTTAAGTATTTTTTAAAGGTGAGGTAGGTTTTACATCAAGACACACGGCTGTGTGTCAAGCCAAGTTCGATAGGTATTCAGATGTCAAGTCAGCCATCTGTAAAAGGACTTTTCAGATCATAAGGGTGCCTGTCCACAGGAGCGGAGAGGAAAATAAGAAAACAACTAGAGCAGTTAGTAAAAAACCGCTGCAAACAAAAATCGAATCCATTACCACTTGCTTACGTCAGGCAGGGATTTACGTACTATGTAGAATTAAGTGTAACTCAAAAACATTAGCAAGTTGTACCAGTTGGTGGTAAACCCTGAATTGTTTATTTATTTCGTCATGTTTCGTCACGGAGGAATGACGAAAAATAATGCCTCCCACCTGGACGTCCATCGCCACTAGACGAAAACATAGTGAACGCGGGTTACCACTGCTTACCACCTACCTACTTACTATTTAGAAAGTTGCATGCTTCAAAGAAATCATGCACACCCTGTAGACGGGCATAGCAAGGCATAGCGATATAGTATAGCATACCTATAGGTAAATTTTTTATCCCAGGAAAATCTAACATTTCCATGATTTTTTGAGAACCTAATCCACACGTTTCCAAAATCCACGTGAATCGGTCCAAAAATCTCAGAGATCCCATATATACTTAATATTAAGTATATAGAAAAAAACATACGAGTTATTATTGAGAACATTCTCTTTCTTGGAAGTCGGTTAAAAATAACATTCTGCAGGTTTAGTTTATTATATAGAAAGTGCTGCATACTTAATACTTACTAAAATGTTCAGAAAGCTGCAATTCGTATCGGATTTGCTGACCGATTTGCTGGTTATGTATTCTGTCTGTGTTTAGCCTAGCAATATCACCTCATGCGTTTTTGCTACATAAGTAGGTAGATGGTTTTTGCTACAAGATGGTCCTACAAATAATTTAGGATCATCAAGTTTTTGCATAATATGTATCACACAAAAATAGATAGATATATAGTTACTTTTGAAGTTTGAACATATTATGTTTTCAAGAAATAAGTATATAATTATGATATACGGAAGTAAATAAACGACGCAGACTTTGAACATTATTTGAATCCTCAATTTTCCGACACGGTTGGTAAATTATTATAAACCTGACAAATTGTGCTTATTGTAGTAGCTTGCACAATAAGTGTTCCATAGACGAAATACGTAAAAATCAAAACCAACCTTACGACAAACCAAAATCAAAAATTGTTAAAAAACAGTTATTTTCATTTTTACATCGACTCAGCTATATTATTTCCTCAGAGGTAGGTAGGCTAGGAGATGGTGGCATGATTTCAACATAAAACAACACACACGGAAAGGAAAACTGAGTCTGACGAATTATTATTTTACCGCTTCACACAATATAATTATCTACCCACCTTACACCTATTTACATAAAAACTCCTAATGACGATGTTAAAACGCATACGTGTTACAACGTAAAACAGGTAGGATATTATATCTAAGTACACTTACTACTTACTTACCTAATGAATGACAAATCTACCGTACCTACCTACCAACAACTTTTTAAGAAAACAAAAAGTCAGTTAAATTCATGACGTTTATTGCTTCTTTTTAAGTAGTAAGTATCTAAAAGTGGTGTACTAAATACATATATTCATTTGTTAAAGGTAACTTTATTCTGGCTTCCTTCCACGTCGAAATAACTAGGAAATTAACTTGTGTGTTAGTTATTAACACACAATAACAGTTAGTTACGATTTATGACCATGTTTATAGTCAAATTGTTAAGGAAATATAAATAACGTCTATGAGAGAGAAGGCCTGAAGGACGAAAAAGGCTGTAGTGGTGGTGGTGGTGGCATATCTACCCGTCTTCGAACTCTGTGTACACTGAACGCCACTGATACTACTGGGTGTCTCTTAAAAGTCAAAAATTATAAATGTTTGAAACAACCGGAAGATGACTAGTACGGAGAACTAGGCAGTCGTATAATCGAAATAGATTAGAATAGTCGTATGCTTTGAAAGCAAAAGGAAATTTCTGTTTAATGTTATTTGACGCGAACACAATAGGTACCTAGCAGCTCGCGTTGCATTGTCCTCATAATCCAAACGGCCTCACTTTTACTTTCCAGCGAGAATTGCGTACTCTATGACGTTATATCCGACAGGTTACCTTAACATTGGTATTACTTGCTTACTTACTTACCTACTACTTAAAATCAAATTGAGGTTTTTTGAATACTTACATAGGTAGGTACACACAGACGGTCGTCTATTCCTAAGGTAGGCAACTTAATGACTTTTATAATGTTTTTAAATAAATGTATAAATACATAATACATACTTATTCGTATATAGTACTATATACATAATACACCCAGATTCGGGCGGGAATCGAACCCGCAACCTTGGAGCGGAAAGCAAAGTCACAGGCCCGCGCCGCGCCACCAAAGTTTACTACCTACTAACCAAAGTTTAAGTTACTATGTTGTGAGGGGTTGTAACCCCAACACAATTATTTTCATGTTATTTAAAACATAACACATAATATCCCATGTAATAAACAGAGGGTTTTCGTGAGATAGATAATAATACCTACATCAGTTTCCTACTACCTAGAAATATGTAGGTAGTACCTACTATCTAATCGCTTATTCTATTTATTTTTCACTAGAGAATGCCCGCGGCTTCGCCCGCGTGAGTTTCAGTTTTTCACAAATCCCGAGGGAATCGTGGATTTCTGGTTCTCGTTCCCGCTCCCTTTTCCAACCTTTATACATACTTTCAAGAAAGTTTGCTATAGTAATCTACCTATAGCTGTAGCTATAGATTTCGAAATCCCGTGGGAACTGTGGATTTTTCCAGGATAAAAAGTAGCCTATGTTTTAAGTCAGAGCATAATCTATCTCCATTCAAAATTTCAGCCAAATCGGTTCAGTAGTTGCGGCGTGATTGAGTAACAAACATCCAAACATCCAAACATCTAAACATCCAAACATCCACACTTTCACATATAGAATATTAAGTAGGATTTTATTATTTATGTACTTAACTATGTACCTATACTACCTACATAACAGCTATAAAAACATTCATTTGTTAGTATGTAATCACTCAGTCATAATATTATAATGTTATATACATACATATACTTATGTAATGTAGGTAATATACTTACATAATTATTATTATCATGCAAGGAATTTACTCAGAGGCGTAACTATAGGGTGGCATTTCGACAAAATGCCACGGGCACTCAGCCGGAAGGGCCCCCGGCCCGAGAGGGCCCTAAGCACAGGAGTATCCTAACATTTATTATCACATTAATTTTCAAGATATAAGTCGGTTAAAAATTAAAATAAAACTTTTAATGTTGGTTGAGATTTTAATATTGGGTGGGAGAGGCCCCATCAAATTATTTTGCCACGGGCAAGTACCTACTATAAGCAACGACGACATACCCCAACTATAAGTCAGTGGCCACGGGCCTCAAACAGTATAATTTACGCCACTGAATTTACATACTTGTAAAGTAAACAGGAATAGTTATACCAAAGTTATACCCAGGTAACTAGTTATAGGTACCAACTAAAGTTAAGTCGTCAAAAATTATCTTTAACTTACTGCCATTTTCTCTTATCATTAAGTTTCAGGGAAGCCGAATTTCCCATCTTGGATTTTTCACTTATTTTTAACTTATCACTGTAGGTACGAGAATTTTTTGAGCAAACATAAATAGTAGAAGATGTAAACGCGTCTTATCCTTTCAAAATCGCAATTTACTGTACTGTAGTTGTATAGTAGCAATGTGGTAATAGCGCAGGTAAGCCTGCAATCGCTGACCGTGAATGCCCTTCGCTTGATTAGTTGCCTATGTTTTTTTTGTATTGTTTTTTATAGTAACTTAGATAAAGTCGGCTAAAAATATATTTTGACTAGCTAAAAATATGTCTAGACAAACGGACCGTCATCCATGAAAATCTTTTTCAAGAAATATGTATTGTGTTTACTCGATACTAGATGGCGCGAGCCACTATGATTTGTTAGAGCGCGTTCCCACTATGTCGCAACGGTTAATTTATCGTTGGACGACTATCGTTTCTAACTGTTCCCATAGGTACATGTCGTCGAATTTTTTTTTCGTTGAACGATTATCGCATCTAGCTGTTCCCATTAGCATGATAACATTTTATCGGTTCAAGACAGTCGCCTTGTCTTTTGCACATCAGTCGTCTCTACTTTATAGTGTAACAGGAATGTGTTTGCTCCCGAGTAGAAATCCATTGATGAAGATGAAATTTTAATAATACCTATATCACTTTTTAAACAGACGGAAGATGAAGCAAGTGAAGATAAGAAAGTTTTGGGTACAATTTTATCATGGCTATCATAGACGGTCGCAACAACGACACACAATTTGCTGTCACGATTAGTCTTAACGCAATAGGCTATTTGACAACATTGAAAATATTCTAGTGATTGTGGTCATCTTATAAGATAATAGCCTAAAAAAACATATTTCACTTATTCGAACTAAATTATGTAATTTTACGCGATATTTTGCACGAAATAAAACAATAATTTTTGTAATTTTATCAGTGACGTGAATGCCCTGTGATTGGTTGCAACTCTGGTGACGTCACTTGGTAGTAAACAAGAATTTCTCGATTGATTGTTGTTGATTTAACAATAATGATTGAAGTTTATCAAGTCAACCGAAACTAAACTTTAAACTTGAAAGAATAAGATTGATATTGAAATTAGCATTATTAATAGTATAACAATAATTTACAACATTACGATATCATAAAATTAGTTCTAAAAATTATTTTGAATTATTTTCAAATTTTAAAATGTGATTAAGCAACTAAAACAAGAAGCCTTGCTATACCGTCGTAACTAAATGTACCAACTACCAACCTATGGCCTCGGACGGTCTATAACACTCGTGCAGCGTGCTCTGCCGCACGCACCGAGTTCCGCTACGGAGCGAGCGAGATAAGTGATGATGCTAATATTTTTCTATGTATTTATTACTTAATTCAAGTTTGTTATTTTTCTTGTTTCCTCTCCCGCATTCCATTTACTGTATTTAACCTATTTAATTACTTTTAATTTGTATTTAACTATTTAATTAGAGTTACTGGATAGCTGCGCTGTTTTGTTGTGGTTACTGGTAATGTGAACCCATACTCTGTGTGAACCTATGAACTTGCTTACTGCCCCGTGACGTCACATGTATCATGTGACCAGCGCCATTACAGAAATGTCATTTTTGGTGCGGTTTTCAAAACTTAAACTTTATCATTGATTTTAATTCTTAATACTGTACATATTCCGAAAAATATCAATGTAGAGTGCTTATTATGTAATAAAGAATAATTTAAAACAATTTCCAAAAATTAGTCAAAAAGTAGTCAATTACTTAACCCTCCGTGTCCATAATAGTCGTTTTATGAGCGACGGTCGTCAGTCGTGCTAACCGATCCCATTGTCTTGACAATCTGTCGTCATGACAAAGTGGGAACGCGCCTTTAGTTAAAGTAAAAACTTTTCCGCAGTGAAAATTAGAACTATTTTTTGACCTGTTAAATTAGTTTAGAGATAATATTATGAACAACAGATATAGGTAGAATCATTCTAGATTATTTATCGTAATTTATTGCACATTAGACTCAAGCCAATTTTTACTTTTTCAAAACCTTTTTGCTACTCGATACTAGGTGTCGCTAGCCTGCTTCTTAAAAACACTTAAATATAAAAATAAGATATAATATAATTTTTGTCGAATATATTTTATTTATTAATTTTTTTAGGTTTTTTTGTTATATACTTAAGTACCGTTTTTATATAAAATATATAGGTATTAATTAAAATTTACGTTTTTAGGCAGCAGATCAGCTGCTGCTGTCATTTAGATAATTAAACAAGGCTGTATGGTCTATGATCTTTGCCTGTCCCGTAAGGGACGAACTGAAAAAGAAGAAGAAGTCTGTGAACAAACGTCAATCGCAGATGACGTTTTTGACGTTTTACGTTCGACGTTACTTTTGAGTTTTGATTTTGGAGGTTAGATATGTCATACTCATATGTTAGATTTTAAATTTCAATATTTTTATCTTACTTGATAAAATAAATTGGAACATGAGGAATATTCAATATTAAAAAGAAAGAAATAAATTGTATGTGGTGAAAGCCAATTTCACATAAGTAGTTCCTGAATATAACAATTAACAACATGAAGAAAGAAGGTAAGGTTTTTCTAAAGATCAATCTTGTTTTGGAAAATGAATATAATTCTAATTAATACTGTTTTAATTTTAGAAGTACAAGAAATTTTTCTCAAAATCTTAGAGGAAGAAGCAGACGTTTCAGCTGGAGTGGCGGCGATAAAAACATTGCTAACTGTGATAGAAAATTATAAAGGTAACAATAAAATTTTATTACCTTCTAGGTTTTACCCCCGGGTTCGTCCGCGTGAATTTCGGTTTTTCATAAATCCCGAGGGAATCGTGGATTTCCCGTTCCTGTTTCCGCTCCCTTTTCCAACCTGTATACCTACTTTCCAAGAAGTTTGCTATAGTAATCTACTTATAGCTGTAGCTGGCAGATTGCTATAACAAATTTCGGTTTTTTCAAAATCCCGCTCGAAGTATGGATTTTTCCAGGATAAAAAGTAGCCTTTGTGTTATAAGCTATGTGTAATAAGCTATATGTGTTATATACCTATGTTGCTATTCCAGGTTATAAGCTATATGTGTTTTAAATTTCAGCCAAATTGGAGCAGTAGTTTTTGCGTGAAAGAGTAACAAACACATCCATGCATCCATGTTTACTTATACTACTACTGTAACTTTGCGTTTATAATATTAGTAAGGATAATTCTTGTCATAATAAGTAGTTTTGAATACATAATTATTGCGAAAGTAGATGATGCAATAATGCTAAAAAGTTAAACAAGTCTATGACTTTAAATAGGTAGGTAAATACATGTAGGTACCTACTTAATTTATGATCATTACTACATATTACTATTATGCCCCCAACAAATAAAAAAAGTTAAATTTTCTCAAGTTTCGCCATAGGAAACTGGTGAAAACCAAGTGAAATCTTGATGTTAAATCTATTCAATAGGTTGTGGTGTTTAGTGCCTACTCCTATCATAAGCTTTAGATATGCTCCGGTAGATGGAGGTAAGAGAAAAAAAGAACATGATCATTCATATTATCTGAATGATCATGTTCGTTTTTACAAATAAAACCTACATAAATAACTGAAAAATAAATTACTCAACTATAATTTTTTAGATTATCTAATTATCATAATTTTCATTTGATAATTATAATTCTTTTCACTTTTACCAGCCTAATTAATTATACATTGCAACTCACATTTTCGCTTAGACAAATGTATTTGTTCACAGTTGCAACAGTGCGAGAGCTGGATCACAACTTGCAGTTGGCTGTGGACGCCATGAGACACTGTGACCAGCCCGTCACAGCCGTGTCCTCGGGGTGCCAGCTCTTCATGAGGTTCATAACCTTGGCCAAGCTAGATGTCAAGGTAATTAATGTTACTTTCTTTAATTTCATGGTATTTCATTAGGTGAGGGAATGGGGGTATACCCACTAAAACCACCACGGCATGACCCTCATGCTGTCTGTGCGAGACGCCTGGGAAACCCAAAGTATGCATCCCAGACGTCCGGCAGCCGCCCCAGCCGGGGCTCCCGCTCGTCTCTGGGCTGTCCTTCCAGAGGCTCGCGCTCTCCCGTAATTTTTTAACGACGTTTTCTTCCTCCCGCGATGGGCATCGCTGCCTCCCGGGGTGTCTCACCTCCAGTTTCATCCGCAGTGCCCTCTGCTAATCAGAGGGACACGCGGAGAAACCTCCCTCTGCCAGGTCATTGGCCATGGCTAACAATATCCCCGTAAGAAAATTATTAACCATGTAACCGGGGCGCACCGGCCCGAATACTGCTCTTCCCCTCGGACGTATCCAAGAGGACCAGCTGCACCCAGGCACACTGGGAGGTTACCTGGCTAACACCCCATTAGGTGACAACCTAGCCATTGACTGCAATCTCATTCTCACCTGCTCAGATGTAAGCAATCTTACCTGGAAGGGGTATGTATATTTTTATAAAATCCATAGTCTTCATTGGTTTCTATGCAGCATCATCATGAAGACCTCCCCGGCGCAGTTGTGAGTGCTGTGGTCTTATAAGTGAAAGGTTCCGGCAGGGGCAATTTGGGATTTTATAATTTCTAAATTGTCTGGTCTGGTGGGAGGCTTCAGCTGTGGTTGGTTACCACCCTACTGGTAAAGCCGTGCCGCCAAGTGATTTAAATTTCGAGTTTCGTTGGAACGATGCTGTGTAGATCAGGGGTTTGCATCTTAGACTGCATGATCAAGTACCATCAGGTGAAGATTCCAGTCAAGAGTTAACTTGTAGTCGTTTGGAGGTAGGTATTTGTCTATAGTGTGATAAACAACCACAGCCAAAGTAACTAACCACAGCCAAAGCATGAAATAGAAAAGTCCAAAAGCACAGTTCCATATAATGAGTGCATACACATTACACACACATAAACGCGTAAGTATAGCAATCTCAAATAGAATCAAATACCAATATACAAGTGCTGCCGCGTGGGCGTGACACGTAGTTTTTGCTTTGTGTGACTTTGGTGAATATTTACGTGACATAGATATAACTCCCGGCACGTAAGTCGAGCGGTGACCTTCAAGTGCGCGCAGTGTCGTGCGAGTGAGCGGGACACAATACGATTGGAGAGGCAATCAGCGCTTACGAGGGATCCGCGAGAGCTAATCAGTGCTTACGAACGATCCCCACGCCCTCCCCGCGACCCCCTCACCACCCGAGATACCTAATTTTCGACTTCTGCGCATTGAAGGTCAACGCTAGACTTGTTTGCCGTGACTTGTACGCGAAATAAACAGTTCAATATGCAAGCCTGATTTATAAGAACAATTAACCATACACGTTTCTATTTGTTGCAGTCGTTTGAAGAATGTGAACAAATAATGTTACAGCGAGGTAGAATCTTTTTGGACACACTATTGGAAGCTCGGGGGAAAGTCTCCAAGCAAGCATTGCCTTTTATCAGTGACGGCTGTGTAAGTTGAACCATACAATACAATCATAGTACAATCTACTCAAAACACAACAAACTTATTTTGCTAATCGGCTAAACTAGAAAAATCTGTGTGGTACAACTTGGAATATATAAAACCACCATGCAACACCACACAAACCCACCACTCCATACCACTCAAAAACACTATGCACATCACTCTGACACTAACATGCATTAATATAATACAAGTTTAAATTAAAAATTTAAAAAACCCCCGACATTCGCCATTTTATGTCGGCGGCCATCTTGAATTTGCAATAGTGCTATTCTACTAGTCAAGCCCTTTCATTTGATACCCATATTAAGGGAGTTGTGAAAAAAATATGTAATCCGCCATTTTGTAGCGGCGGCCATCTTGGATCGATTTTCATCAAAGATAGCTGACAACACTCGACTAATTCACCTTTCAAACAAAAAAAATCGCATTCAAATCTGTCCACCCGTTTGAGCGCTACAGGGGAACAGACAGACACACACACAACATACAGACACACATACACACACACAGAGACACGTCAAACTTATAACACCCCTTCGTTTTTGCGTCGGGAGTTAAAAATCAGAGTATACGTATTGGTTACAGAAAATCCTAACACATTCGAGATCAAGAGTGGTCCTCCAAGCTATGTTGGAAGCTGCAAAGGCAAACAAACGGTTTGAAGTTTTTGTCACGATGTCCAGCCCCGACAACAGTGGGTGAGTCACTATCATCTAGTTAGTGGGTGAGTTATAATAGACTTTCACGGTTTATGTGCGAAGTGATCATCTTGATCACTCATTTTGAAGATGATGATCATTTTATCTTCTTTATACTTATGTATCATTTGTTAATACCCGCCACAGAGGCTGTCTGGATTTAGGTTTTAAAAATCTGGACTATATAAAATGTAATTTCCATGAAAATCTGTTTGATGGATTTTTGTAAGGCAAGTGTTCTTTTGAAACCATTCTTCTTGTGAGTGCGGCTATGCTGATCTTTAGTTACCACATACATACTTTTTTCTCTATGTTCAGAAACTCCAATGGATAATTCTAAGGTAATTATACTAGTTGATGCTCGCGACTTCGTTCGCGTGGATTCATAAAAATCTCATTCAAAGTTTCAACCCCTGTTTTATCTCCTTAGGGGTTGAATTTTCTAAAATCCTTTCTTGCGGACGCGGATGCCTACGTCATAATAGCTATCATATTATCTATACTATCTATCTATACTAATATAATAAAGCAAGAGTTTAAAAATTCTTTCACCGTTGCATATGTAAGTGATCCTTGAGTGCTATAGGCTATATTATATGTACCACGGGTGAAGCCGGGGCGGACCGCTAGTATAGATATAACATATACAGTTGTTTGAGCTGTGCGTTGATAGATCAGTCAGTCTTTCATTTATATGTCTTTTCCTTTTGTACATTTAGATAGATATCTATAATAATATAAAGTAGCTTGTCCTGACTGACAATCAACGCACAGCCAAAACCACTGAAGCTAGAAAGTTGAAATTTTCACAGTAGCTTCCTTTTATGACGTAGGCGCACACTAAGAAAGGATTATTGCGAATTCCATTCCTAAGGGGGTTAAATAGGGGATAAAAGTTTGTATGAAAGTCCGTCATTTTTCAAGTTATATCCATGAAAATTGGTATTAAGAGCGCTCTCCATGCAAGCGAGAAGTCGTTGGTGGGCGGAGCCTAAAATATTGCTGTCTCGTCCTGCATTTAGAGAGCGAGACATCGTCAGTAAAGAAGAGTATGCAGCTACCATAGCTACACGTAAAACTAAAGCGAGAAAGAATGACATATGGACACTGGACAGTACAATGCACAATCATGCCTATTTCCTTTTCATTTACGGTTCGTTTTTCCTTTTGAGGAATGGAATCCTAAAAAATAAAGAAAATAATTGAAAATCCAGAGATACTACAAATGTAATTGATTACTTATCCCCCAAAATTATTTAAAACTAGCTTCTGTCCGCAGCTTCGCCCGCGTGAATTTCGGTTTCTCACAAATCCCGAGGGAATCGTGGATTTCCGGTTCCCGTTCCCGCTTCCTTTTCCAACCTTTATACCTACTTTCAAGGAAGTTTGCTATAGTAATCTACCTACAGCTGTTGCTATAGATTTGTTTTTTTTTTTTTCAAAATCCCGTGCGAACTGTGATTTTTTCCGGGATAAAAGTTAAAAAGCCAAGCTATCTCCATTCAAAATTTCAGCCGAATCGGTTTTGTAGTTGCGGCGTGATTGAGTAACAAACATCCAAACATCCACACTTTCACATTTATAATATTAGATATAGTTAGTAGGATAATGTGATAATAATTATTTTACAAATCGATAAAAATAATTGACAAAAGGTGGGTCCAGACTAAGTAACATAATATTTTTTCGCTGTCGAAACTTTGTTTATATGTATATTCGAAAACCTACTTAGAATGTGCATATATAAAAGAAAATCATACAAGACAATATTATGAAATGTAAAATAACAGAACTATGTGTATTTAGGTATAATATTTCACACATTTTTAAATGTGAATATATTATATTCTATGTAAAATACGGCTGAATCTACATTATATTATGAATAACGTGAATCCACCTTATTACATTGATGTATTCATGATCTTCGTAGATACTTACCAACTTTTATACTTACATAATATATGAAAAATTCAGTGGTGCCGGCGCCACACCGTGTCTCTTGCATGGTCGCTAAGGATACCAAATATTGGAAATAAAATAAGAAAGTTATTTAAAGTCATTTATTTAAACATCAAAAGTACTAAAATTAAAACTAACTTTTTAGTAATCGGTCTGAATGATGAGCAAAATGACACAAAAGAGAAAAAAGATATTAGGACACAACTAGATAGTTCGTACACAGTCGTATTATAAAATAAAAGTACTTATAATAATATGTATGCTATGCACGTAAGGGATCAAATATCAAGACATATTAGCGCAGAGTCAAAGCGAAATGACGTAACATGAATTTTGCTCAATGTTCTTTGAAACATGTAATGGATGGATGGATGGATGGATTTTTTTAATAATAATAATAATAATTTTCTTTATTCAGGTAAAAACCCAAGTAGGTATGAATATAGAAATACAAAAAACATATCAAAAATTAATTAAATAAATTAAAATCAAATACAATAGAATAGGTCATATAGAATACTATATATATAAATTTACATATACCTATTAAATTAACGCTGCACACTGAAGGTGTGCAGAGTTATTTCCTATTTGGATCTCGATGCATCTTGATCCAATGAGCAATCATTGGACCGCGCAAGTCCTGGCTCACCACTTGGAGGATGCTGTTACTAGAGTTACGCAATCTTTCCCAGAAGGAAGCTATACGTGCTCTGATAACAGCAAAGAAATCAGGCACCCCCGACTCGGCAAACATACTCGATGCGCTGCAATATCTGGGAAATTTCATAATGATGCGGTATGCGTTATTATACTGCACCCTTATGGTGCTGAAGGACACCCTCTTGTACCAGTACCACAACTGACAGGTATATAAACATTGACAGTAAGCCCTGAGGAGGGTGCCCCTCACTTCATTACTGCTTTTAGCAAATCTGCGCGCGAGCATGTTAGACCGAATCGACAATGCAATTTTTGCAAAACAAAATAATTTTTTCTGTACAAATTTGTCTATTACATTACGGTGGAGATAATGTTTCGTACACTTTGTAAGATAATAATATTATAAAATACATGTTAGTTCGCTTTGACTACCCTGTCCCAATATATTTTGATTATCATAATCATAAGCACACAATAATTATATAACAGTATTTTCATTGGTTTTTGAAATATTATTTACTCGTTATCATCATGGTTCTTCGCTCGTTTAGATATTTTCTGCCCTAAGCGCAATTCAAAAGGCTCCAAGAACATCTAAAAAGTAAACAATGTGTTTAGAGATTATAGGCGATAAAAAATTATCAATTAAAAAAGGGTGGTACTTAATCGTATATCTATTGATTCTCTTTCACACACAAAATGTTCCGAAAGTAGCACCTAAAATACTGAATTGCACACTAAATGTGCCCACTATTAATATTCGAAAGTAGCGCCTAAAATACTGAATCGCACACTAATTTTTAACCGACTTGAAAAAAAGGAGGTTCTGTATTCGACCCGTATGTATGTAAGTATGTATGTATGTATATATGTAAGTATGTTCGCGATTATCTCCGCAACTAATGAACCGATTTTGATGATTTTTCACTATCGTACTTTCAGGAAGGTTTTAATATATAACACATCGAGTTATCATTCTTACGTACGAATTTATAACCATAAATGTATACATATGTCACTAATATGTTTTCTGATATTGCCAGACCTATTGCTGAAGTCTAATATACCTATTCTGTCCAAAGACTTCACTCTGCTACGCCTACGTAACATTGACCTTTTGCAAAAACTCTTGGGCCGAAGTCAGTACAGCTATACTGTAGAGTGATTCCTTGGAGTTTGTGCACGGTTACGTGTATTTCCATTCTATACAAAGCCAAACCGCAAGGGTGTGAAACTGGTCGCGTAATGATTGTAAATTACTTTTTAATCAAGATCGTCCAAATTATACAAGAGTAGTACGCATACAAACTAATCGAAGTTAGGTTGGAGAGCATTATAAAACCATTCACCTATACTTAGTATGACACATAAAATGTATGTAATTCTGCGGACCCAAACCTAGCCTACTCTACTACACTACCTAGGTAGCGGGTACATATAACAACTGGACACTATCTGCTTAATAGATATCTTGCAATAATGAGACTCGTAGAAGACCCATCCTGTCCAGAGTGTGGAGAAAAAGAAACTAGCTTTCACTTCATAGCTGATTGCCCTATGTACTTATTGGTAAGAAGGGAACTGCAAGGTAACGATATTATCAAAAAACTGGCCAAGTGCGAGTCGGGCCTCGCTCTTTTCGGGTTCCGTACATAATTATGAACAACATAATATTTTGGGCGTGAGAAATATTTCATTTCCGAGCTAGACATCGCAACAAACCGTGGAAGAAAAACCCAAAAAGTGTTCGTTTGTTTTGATCACAGCTTACAAATTACTTTATAAATCATTATTTTTAGTATTTGTTGTCTAAATACAGTATATGGTTCATAATATACCTAAGTTTCATATTCCTAACTGGTTTAGTTTTTGAGATAGCCCCCATCACAAAAATGGTCTAAACCTAACAACTTTGATGCCCCCCATTTCCTTATTTTTTAAGCAAAAAATTAAAAAAATATATGTTCGTGCTCTACTTAATAAGTTCTAAATAATGATACCCCACAAGCTAGGTTAAAAAAAAAAAATTTTTTCGGCTCCTTTCTCATGTATGGGAAAGCCCCCCTGTAAAATATTCCATGCCCCTCTGAAAAATAATTTACTTCAATTTCTAATTCAATATTTAGTTTTGGGTTAACGTTCTACACCAAATACCAAAATTTTAGGTTTTTCTACTCAACTCATTTAGTCTATGAGCTATAGACCTGTGACCGGCGGACGGACAGACAGCCGAGTGACATTAATAGGGTTCCGTTTTTACCCTTTGAGTATGGAACCCTAAAAAGAAGCCACCTCTCTATAGGGTGTACATTCTTAGGTTTACGAAAGTCGTGGGAAGGTTTGAGGGGCTGCCCCCGTTAAACCGGTGCACAACAAACTGCCAGGACACCAGTAACCTGTGTCCAAATACGGGGAATTGGGTGAAATGGTCCTTACATAGGACTGATCACCCGCCTGGCGGCGTCCCCTCTGTAAATACAATACAATACAATCTCACTTGATGTTAAGTGATGATGCAGTCTAAGATGGAAGCGGGCTAACTTGAAAGAGGTATACATACCCCTGATCGGTTTCTACACAGCATCGTACCGGAACGTTTAATTGCTTGACGGCACGGCTTTTGCCGGTAAGGTGGTAGCCAACCACTGAAGCCTCCCATCAGACCAGACCAGAGACAATTTAGAAATTATAAAATCCCAAATTGCCCCTGCCGGAAATTGAACCCGGGACCACCCACTTTATGACCACAGCGCTCCGAATCTCGGCCAAAGCGGCCAATCTCAACAGAAGCAGGGTCAACTACGCAGGAGATATTCTAGTGCACAAGTGTGTGCGCATACGCAGGGCACTACGCAGGAGATAATATTATAGTGGACAGTTATACAATATAATATTAAATCGTTAAATAGATGTTACCAAATGCAGTTGACGAAGCCTCGCTTCGCAGGGTTCCTTTTTCTGGGCAGTATGAAAAGAAAACAAAAAAATAACAACGAAGGTGATGGCGGAGTTTTATAGACCCCGCCATCCCCCTGTTCGTTGTCCCTTCTAACCTAACCTATCTGAGTTGGGGTGCCGCAAGTCCCGAGCTCGCTTCGCTCGTTCTTGGACCGTAACTAAGAAATAATTTAGTGTGCAAATCAGTATATTAGTTGTACAAATTAATAGTAATACGGTATCATTTAGTATGCAAGTCAGTATATTTATTGCACGTTTAGTATTTTAGATGTGCAATTAAAAATTACCTATAAAAAAACCAGTTTGTAAAATGGCAATAATTTTTTCCTATTATACTTTATGTTTATTATATTTTATCCCTTAGTATTGAAACCTAATTTGCTATAAAAGTCTATTGTTATATTGCCTCGTTGATATAGTGGTTAGAGTATTCGACTGTGACAAGGTTACGGGTTCGATTCCCGGGTCGGGCAAATAGTTTTTAGGTATTGGGTTTTTCTGTCAAGAAATTCTCAGTGCCAGCCCGAAGTTGGTAGTGGGCGGTGTGAAACACCGCCAACTGCCCCCTTGCCTCGGAGAGCACGGCAGTTGTTCCCGGTTATTTTCACTATCATGTGACAAAAGCCCGCCAACCCGTATTGGAGCTGCGTGGTGGGTCTAAGCTCTAAATCCCTCTCTCCTATGAAAGAGGAGGCCTGTGCCCAGCAGTGGGACGTTAAAAAGGCTGTAGTGGCGGTAGTGGTTATATTGCATGTAATATAGTTTGAAAGGTGTTACTTAGTCTGGACTCGACCTTAGTTCGTTCGTTTCGGGACACAGACTGGGCGTAAAACTTATATTTAGTATTACTGTTTATAACATTTTTATTTCTAGCATTTTTATGAAGCAGGGGGAGTCAGCTTGTCGTCGTCGTCGTCGTTATCAACCGATTGACGTCCACTGCTGGGCATAGGTTTCTTGAAGGGACTTCCACATGCCAAGGTCTTGTGCCGCTTGTATCCAGCGGCTCCCTGTGACTCGTTTGATGTCGGTCCACCTAGTGGGGGGTCTACCAACACTGCGCTTCCCGGTCGCCACTCCAGCACCTTGGGACCCCAACGTCCATCGGTTCTCCGAACTATGTGCCCCGCCCATTGCCACTTCAGTTTCGCAACCCGTTGAGCTATGTCGGTGACTTTGGTTCTTCTACGGATCTCCTCATTTCTGATTTGATCGCGTAGAGAAATTCCGAGCATAGCTCTCTCCATCGCTCTCTGAGCGACTTTGAGCTTTCTTATGAGGCCCATAGTTAACGACCATGTCTCGGATCCGTATGTCATCATTGGTAACACGCACTGTTCGAAGACTTTCGTCTTCAGGCATTGAGGAATTTTGGACGAGAAGACATCGCGGAGCTTCCCGAACGCTGCCCATCCGAGTTGGATTCGGCGGTTGACCTCTTTCTCGAAACTGGACCTACCTAGCTGGACTGTGTGTCCTAGGTATATATACTCGTCTACAATTTCGAGCACCGAGTTCTCAACGATTATCGGGTGAAGCGGGACATGAGTGTTTGACATGATTTTCGTCTTACTCATGTTCATTTTTAGTCAGCTTGTACCAAGTAGATATGTAGATACTTACGCATCATTAGATGCTGTTTGTTCCTTTTTCTTCGTGTTTGTCGAGGATTTTTGGGGACCCGGCTTGGAAAAAGTCTAGATTTGTATCCGTATCGATAATCTCTAGGTGACGAGTCTACAATAGAATAAAAGAGCAGTAAATTACAATTAGCAAAATAAGAAGGCAAAATAAACAACAAAAATGCTAATTATTATACGTAACGTGTGACATATTTGTTGTTTATGTTTCGTAGTTGACTAATTATGTCATAGATGATAGATCGTGCGAAATCGGCCGCTACTCGCTTTTCTTCGTGTCTAACTTGTAACCCCTTTCACCGCACTAACCGCACCTTTCCCCTGTAATAAATTTTACTCGAGATGTCATGATTTTTTAGTGAAAAATGGCAAAGTAAAAATATGCAAATCTAGGTTTGGAATTACGCCTATTTTAGCAAATACTTGGCAATTTATTACATAAACTAAATACATTTGTAATTATTATGAAGTAACCTATGACAAGACTTTGGTCGTTTTTAAATTTTCTGCTTTCTTATATAGTTTATTTACGCACGAAGTTGCCTCAAAATTTGCCCAAAAATAGTGATTTTTCAATGGTCATAACTTTTAAAATAAATATAATTTTACTATTTTTTTTATTTTATGGCATAGATAGTGGAGATATAAATTGATATCTGGCTTAACTTTAGACCTATTGCGACAAATATTAGAATAATAGGCGTAATACGTTTGTATGGATAAGCGCGTGAAGAGAGTGGCCTTAAGGTTTTCAGTTAAAAATTAAGAGTTACAAGTTTAAGAAATTTTGGAAAAACTACCCCCAAGTGGATTAAATGGGAGTTGAAAGTTGGTATGAAAGTCCGTCATTTTTAAAGTTATATCAATGAAAATCGGTATTTGTACTGTCGGTTAAAAATAAAGAATTACGTGTTTCAGGAATTTTGGAAATTCCACCCCTAAGTGAAATTTATAAGAATCCAAGCGGACGAAGTCGCTGGCATCAACTAGTATTTCTATAAATGTGCCTTATGAAACACACATACACGTTGTATTGTAATTTTGATCAGAGAGCGCATGCACAAAGAGCTGGTGGCGGCGGGCGTGGAGGCGACGCTCATCCTGGACGCCGCGGTCGGCTACATCATGGAGCAGGTGGACATCGTGATGCTGGGCGCGGAGGGCGTCACCGAGAGCGGCGGGATCATTAATAAGGTAACAACATATACTTCCAACAAGCGAAGCAACAAGAATAAGCTTTATTTAGGTAAATTAATACAAGTCTAAAAACATCCCTGGCGTAGTGGTGAGCATTGTGGTCTTGTAAGTGGAAGGTCCAGGGTTCGATTCTTGGCGGGGGCAGTTTGGGAATTTATAATTTCTAAGTTGTGTCCGGGTATGGTGGGAGGCTTAGCAGTCTAGTTACAACCCTACCGGCAAAGCTGTGCCGCCAAGCGATTAGCCGGCTTCGATCTTAGACTGCATCGTTACTTACAATCAAGTGAGACTGTCACAGGCTAATTTGTAGATGAAATTTAAATAACAAGTATAAATTAAAAATTTAAAAACCCCCGCCATTCGTCATTTTCTGGTCGCGGCCATCTTGGATTTGCAGTGCTGTTCTACTAGACAAACCCTTTCATTTGATACCCATATTAACGGAGTTGTGAAAAAAAAAGTAATCTGCCATTTGAAAGAAGAACTTCTAAATGTATTACTTAATCTTTATTCGATTCGCAAAATCTACCTCAAATATTATTTATTGACAGCCAGCCTATCTTTTTTTTATTGCGCCGTCAGTGTCATCTCCTGTTTTTTCTTCCGAATGAAACCAGCGACAACATCCGGCCGTCCTGGTCACGCATCCCTCCTGGGATAGCGTTAGTCTGGTGCAGAAGCTGAGAACACACAGACGAGAGAGAGCTTTATAATTAATTAACTGGATTGTTATTTAAGTAGGTTATCAAACAAAACAGTCGTCTGCAGCTTTCACCAGGCGATGCATGTTGCCAACCCTAGTTACGTGTCACTGCAACTGAAGCCGATTTTGTTTGGTAAACTACTAAAATTTCTTTGTTCGAAGTGTATGCACCAGACATCCACAAACTCCATTGAATTTGAAACTGTGTGCATCCTGATAGGCTATCCCATCGCCGGCCAGCTTTTCAGAAAACACACACAGTTCATTGGCAAGTTATCAGAAGCAATTTTCCACAGCTTGTAGCTTACCCTAGGCGATGCGCATAGCCAACCCTAGTTGCATGTCACTACAACTGCGGTTTCAATTTGAGCAACACTTCTGATAACTAATCATCAAAACAAACTTTACTTATGTACTCAAGTTATATAAGCACATCCTAGTGGTCTATCCCATCGCCGGCCAGACCTTAACCAAGACGTACACATACACTAATAATATGATCTCCAACGTCGAAATTACTTCTAGTAGGTTATAACGGAATAATTATCTACAGTTTGCAGCTTACCCTAGGCGATGCTTATGGCCAATCCCTAGTTGCATGTCACTACCAACTGTAGCCTAGAGATTATTTGGATACCCCACCAAAATACTCCCAACGTCGGAAAAATCAGCGAAGCTAACTTTGATCATATTATTAATGTTAGCCCATCAAAATATACCTGACAACATCCGGAAGCTTTACCATTACATCACTCATCCACGTTACTAATCTTCACCCATGGTTTCATATTCTCCACACAGGTGATTCCCTCGTAACGTTTACTTGTTCGTTCCGCACCTCTCATATCCGTAATTTTATAACGGTCATAACCCAATACCTCTGTTACTTGAAAAGGACCTTTGAATACTGGTAATAATTTAGTACTTTGGCCTTCATTGGACTGACTGGGTATTTTTATCACCACTAGATCTCCTATTTCATACACTTTTGCATCTTTTCTTTTGGAATCAAATGCTTGTTTTTGTTTTTCAGCATTCTTCTTTATATTATCATCTACTTGTTTCCGCAACAAAGTAACATCTACTACTTGTTCTTCTTCGTGAGTCACTATTTTATCAGAATCCGTTTGTAACCGATATCCGAACAGAACTTCGCTTGGTATCGCCGAAGTTGTTTTATTTATTGTACTGTTTATGCCTTGCTGTATGTTGTAAATATGTTGATCCCATTTATTATTATCCGTATTTGCACCCATACTGCGAAGAGCTTCAAGAATCGTTTGGTTATAACGCTCTACTTGACCATTCGACCGAGGCATTGCAGTAGCAATCACATGATGTCTAATGCTTTTATCGTTGCAGTAATTCTTGAAAAGTTTAGATGTAAATGCACTTCCCGCGTCGCATATAATTCTCTTTGGATTGCCAAAAACCTTGAAAATCTTGTTTAATTCATTTATTACTACCTTACTCTTGGTGTTCCGTACTGCCGCAATAAACACAAATTTTGAAAAAGCATCTACGATTACAAGTAAATGAGTATTTTTTTGAGAGCTTCTTACAAATGGACCCAAATGATCCATGTGTAGTGTATGGAATGGTCGTGCGTATTTTGGAATTGGAAACAATTTGCCAGGCTTTTTGCCATGTATAATTTTAGAATAAATGCAATTAAGACAATTCTTAATATATTTAGAAACTACCTTCTTTAATTTTGGAAACCAGTACATAGATTTAATCTTCTCTACTGTTTTGTCTACCGCAAAATGACCTATATCATCATGGTTAGCCCTTATAATTTGCCATACACAGCCCTTAGGCACTACCCATCGACGACCATATTCGGTACGACGATAAACCTTGTTACCTAAAAGCTCATAACTTTTGAAAATGTTTTTATTGAACTCGGCCTCCCCTGACAATAAAACTTCCCTAATTGCACAGATACTCGGATCCTGTAATTGAACAGAAAGCAGCCAATCCGCCTCTGTGATAGACATGACAGTATGGTTTGATTTAGAATTATTTACACATGTGATCTTGGGGTTCCTACTCAATGCATCTACGTGCTGCATTTGAGTACCAGGTCGGTGCATAATCTCAAAAGTAAACTCTTGCGTTTGTAACACCCATCTGCCTATACGCGAATTAACCTCCTGTTTATTTATCGTATATCTCACTGCATTACAGTCTGTGATAATTTTAAAGATCACACCTAATAAATAATGCCTGAATTTCTGGAGGCCTACAACTATCGCTAAAAACTCCAATTCAAATGAATGGTAAAGTTTCTCTTCAGTGGTAGTTTGCCTACTATAAAAATGAATTGGCCTTTCACCTTTATCAGTAACTTGCGTTAAAATACAGCCTAAACCATCTCGACTAGCGTCCGTATACAGGACTATCGGCAGTTTTGGGTCAAATATAGCAAGTAAAGAGTCACTGACTAGTTCAGTTTTTAAACGATTAAAAGCTTCACTTTGATCGTTCCCCCACTCCCATGTGGAATCTTTTTTTAAAAGTTTTGTGAGTGGTTTACAAAGAACAGCACAATTCTTTATGAACTTTCTGAAAAAGTTAATCAATCCCAAGAACTGCCTAACCTGATGAATATTTTGAGGAACAGGGTAGTTTTCGATGGCCAACAATTTCTTTTTGCCAGGTCGGATACCATCGCCAGATATCTCATAACCCAAGAAATTCACAGAATCTTTAAAAAAATTACATTTGTCTAAATTAATTGTCAAACCATGTTCTTCTAATATTCGTAAAATTGTTTCTAGCTGTTCTATATTTTGCTCAATTGTTTCAGTGGCTATCATCAAATCATCCATATAACATATTACTCGGTCAAACCTAAGCTTACCCAAAACTGTATCCATTAACCGTTGAAACACTGATGGTCCATTACATAGGCCAAAAGGCATCCTCAGGAACTCATAATGTCCATCTGGAGTAATGAACGCAGTTTTAGGTATTGAATTCTCATTAATTTTAATTTGGTAATACCCACTCTTTAGATCCAATGACGTAAAGCACTTACATCCTTTCAATCTATCAATTAAATCTTCAACACTAGGCATGGGGTATTTTTCCTTAACAGTCACTTTATTTAACTGCCGATAATCGATACAAAGACGCTTTTCACCAGATGGCTTATCAACTAATAGTACTGGACTCGCGTAAGGCGACTTACTCTCACGAATGATTCCATTTTTTTTTAAACCCTCCACTATTTCGCGCGTTATCGATTTTTCCGACTCCGACATCCGATACGCGCGTTGAGATACCGGTTTTGATGAAGTTACTTCAATTTCAAGTTCCACACATGTGGCTTTTCCTAGCGAAGTTAAGTCTTTAGCTACACACCGAGGAAATTTTTTTAATATATTCTCAAGCACATCCTTGTATTCAAGGTGTTTTTTATTGGCCAAACAAGCCTCTATCTGTGACACCTGTTCTATTTGTACTGGGCAAAAATATAATTTATTCCCTACTCGGCTATACATAAGAGTTTTATGTTCAGTAAAATTTCTGCCTATCAACAGATTGCAGCCTGTTAAATCATCAATAACATATAATTTAGTTACCAACTCGACATTATCGACTTTCAAATTAACTGATACAGTTTCCGTTACTGCCGTGAAAGAATTCGCCGTAAAACCTGTCAACTTAATACATTTATTTAACTTGACAGGTGTGAGACCAAGTTTTGACAATAATTCTTTGGTTATGAGTGAACAATCACTCCCCATATCTATAAATCCTGTCACAGTGTTACCATTTATAGCTACATTTTTAAAAAATTTCTCTTTTGAATTAGGTTCACTAACTAACTTAACCTCGACCTTCTTATCTTCCTTTTCTGTTTTATTTTTATTAGCTTTAAAACAAACATTTGCTGTGTGGCCAAGATAGTTACAAAAATCGCACTTAATATTCCTTGGTAAGAGACAATCAATTTTTTTGTGGTGTTCCCCACAACGGTAACAACGTATATTTGTATTTACATAATTATTTTTAGCAACTAATTCTTTTTGTGAATCACTTTTCTTGGCATCTGATGAATTAACTACTGATAAACGAGACGTGCTTGGCAAACTAGTATTTAATTTAGTTTTTTGTTCTATCACTGCATGTACTTTACTATGCAAAAATGACGCTAAATCCTCACAATGACGGAAACTACCTGCTTCCGCCGCTGTACCGATATTTTTGTCCCCAATAGACCCCACGATAATCGAAATAATATCTTGATCTGAAAATGATAAATGTAACTTATCGATTTTACTTTTTTGCTGAAAATAAAATTCATACAGCGACTGACCATCTGTTGGTTTTGTATTGATCAATTCCTTGAGCATGACATACATATTCCGTTTGATTTCAAATGTATCAAGCAGTACACTGCGCCATTGTTTCCACCGCCACGCGGTCCATCTTGTTTGATTTTTTTGTACCGAATCATACCATGTTTTGGCGGTGTTTCGTAATTTTTGCAATGCCTGATATTTTATGACACGGTCTGGCCAACCAAACGCCCTCGCATTCGCCTCTACGACGTTTATCCATGTGTATATATCATCTACCAAAGGGTCAAATTCAGGTACGACTGATGACAGTATCACATTTTGACTCACGAGCGGAGAGTGGTTCCTGCGTTTCTTTCTTTTATGGGTTTCCCTCCGCCTGGAATGTGCTCTGCTAGTGCTACTGTCACTACTTGATGACGATGACGAACTTGCACTAGAAGTTGATGGAGTTCTTCTCTTACTTCTACGCTTCTTTGTGGGCGGCATTTCGCAGAATATTCGGACTCCACTTCTGATGAAAGAAGAACTTCTAAATGTATTACTTAATCTTTATTCGATTCGCAAAATCTACCTCAAATATTATTTATTGACAGCCAGCCTATCTTTTTTTTATTGCGCCGTCAGTGTCATCTCCTGTTTTTTCTTCCGAATGAAACCAGCGACAACACATTTTGTAGCGGCGGCCATCTTGGATCGATTTTCATCCAACATAGCTAAGAACACTTTCGACTAATTCACCTTTCAAACAAAAAAAAACCGCATTCAAATCGGTTCACCCGTTTGAGCGCTACAGGGGAACAGACAGACACACACACACACACAGACACGTCAACTTATAACACCGTCGTTTTTGCGTCGGGGGTTAAAAATCGCCATGTTCCTTGCTGGTTCTTCTGTTGGAAGGGTATTTCCTAACCAGTGGTCCAACCGATTCACTTAACGATGCCAAAGAACTTGTAAATTTTTTTGTAAGTAAAAACTTTTCTATTCTATTTCTTATAACATGGTATAACTATTTTGTCCACAGATTGGCACATACGGCCTAGCAATGTCGGCACTGGAGCTCAAGAAACCGGTCTACGTACTCACCGAGAGCTTCAAATTCTCCAGAGTGTACCCGCTCAACCAGCGAGACATACCCAAGGAGTTCAAATACCTCTCCAGCGTGCTCAGCTCGGGGGAGCTGGGGAAACAGCACCCACTAGTGGACTACACACCGCCCGCATACATTACCCTCCTGTTTACCGACTTGGGCATCCTCACGCCTTCCGCTGTCAGTGACGAACTTATAAAACTGTATTTATAATATATATTTATTTTTTAAATATTTTGAATAAGTTAAATAAATTATTATTATTTAAAAATACCTGTGCTTGTTTTAGTTTTTTTGCCGGGTTACTATTTTTATATCTATATGCGAAAGTTTCTCGTAACCTTTAAAATCACGCTTCAACGGCTGCGTGGGATTTCATGATGTACAGAGGTAGAGTAAATCCTGGATTAACATATAGGAGCGAAGACGAGGGTAAAAGCTAGTGTATAATATATGTTATATATTTCTGAGCTACCAGTCCTATCTAATCCACTCACATTATTCATAACTTTATACCAAGGTATTTTTCAAATGTGTTTCTAAGTAGTAAAAAAAAGACTAATTCCAAAAATCATCTGGCACTTTATTAATATAATGTTAAAGTATATTTACAGTATTATCATAGGTATATCCGTTATTAATATACTAAAAACACCCTAAATTAGAGTAACATATTTCACTGCCAGTTACTTATGTATATATGTAGATTGTAGGGGTGTCATCTATAGAATATCTTCAACATACATACAATAAAATTAGGCAAGAAAAAATAAAAAAAATATGGAAGCACACAGGGTTATCACATTTTCTAATTACTTCAACAATTAATTATACAATTTTAAATCATTTCGTTTAGAGATACTTTGTTTTGCAATAGGGTACTTTCGTTAGTGAAAAATAAATTATGAAATTTGATAAAAATAAAAATTTATGTAGAAATATACATATTCTGATTTTGAGTCATAAAAGCACGTGATTATTTTATTAAATTAAAATTAAAAGTCGTAATTTCCCATATGTATATCACGTGACCTAAAACACGAGCCGCCTTGTTGTGACGTCATAATGATAAAAAATACTAATATTAATCTGTGGTCATATAAGAAAGATAGAACCTATGGAATCTAAACTCCAAACAAAAAAGGACTGTTGATATTTTTTAATATATTATAAATAAATAAATATTTTCGATATATCTATATTTTTAAATATATCGATATCGGAGTTCGATATACCGAAAAAAATATCGATATTTCGATATATCGGCTTTATTTAAAAAATCGTAAGTCACTTCAAAAATGATTACACAGTTATATTATAGTCCAGTATCTTTATTAAACAAATTAAATTATAAATATATATATGTGTTAGGTTATAGTTCTTAGTAATTATTTTATTTAAATAAGGTACAATATGGCCTGTTCCACTACCTTCTGATAAGTGTCGGGATAGCCTAAACGTAAGTTTTGTCACTTCCTTACTTATGTCAAGTGACAAGGACTATAGTTGTGAATAAGCTATCCGACACTTATCAGATGGTGGTGAAACAGGGCCTTATACCAATATTTTTAAATGACGTTATCACGTAAAATATTCATCCGTAAGCCGACTTGACAGATAACTAATGATGTTTACAAAGATGTTTTAACATTCTGGAATTCGGCAGAACAGAAGTCTGGGTTACATGCAAAGAACTTTGCAACCATAATTGAATCAATTTTTGGCAGATTATTACTATCTGCTTTTACACAACTGGTTTGCATATTAATAAATAAATAGCTATCATTATGACGTCACAACAAGGCGGCTCGTGTTTAAGGTCACGTGATATACAGATTAAAGATTACGACTTTTAATTTTAATTTAATAAAAAAATAATGTGCTTTTATTACTCAAAATCAGAATATTTAAGTATATTTCTACATAAATTTTCAATTTTATTAAATTTCTTAATTTATTTTTCACTAGTGAATGTCCCTATTTTTTTACCACAGAGGTATATCTATATAAAATTACATTTCGTTTTAAGATGTAAGTATGTAAACTAGGAATATAGAAAAAACATAATATATTTTAAATGAAATACGGTAGATTATTAAGTTTACGATGATTTTGTACCTACATTTTTGTATCTACATTTCGATATCAAACTATCGATATATCGTCCAAAAAATATTAGTAATAAAGAAAAAGTAGCCCAGGTGAATGACTTTATCTTTACTACAATATTTAACTCCAGTGTTATATAGAATACATTTATAACCTTCTTGTTTAACATTGTTACGTCATGAAATGGCTGACTTATTGGCTGACAGCGTTTTACGCGGGATTAAAAATGTTTAAAATTTAATTTAATTTTATGGCATGAACGCGTGTTTATTTTGCCGAAATATATTTTTTGTGGCTTTTTATTAACAAAAACAACATTTTGAAGTGCTTTTTCAAACACAGTAGAATACCCTATTGTACGTATTACCTACCTCATATTAATTTCGATAAAACATCCCATTCCGAACTATCATACAAGAGATCAACACTTTAATGACATTCAATTTCCACTCAAATACATTGTTTTGCCTAATGCTTAATACTAAATGTACGATATTTATTATTTTTATACAATATTTTACGTAATTGAAAATGTTGACACAAAATTTATAAAATAAAAAAAAAACCTAAGTTACATAGATCTAAATTACAATAGAGCTATTCGACAGAATTATAATAAAAGGTAAGTATAGAAATGATAAAGGCGCAGACCTGTCTACCTTATTTAGAATTCTGTTACTGTAACAGTAGCTTAGAGAGAAATAAAATTTATGATTAATTATAAATCAATACTGATATACTTATAAATCATTCATCTTTCAATTTTGGGTCCATTATAATTATAAGTAATCAATAATACACAATTATTCATGACAAAGAGTACGTTCATACATTCTGAAACATATCTTAGCAACTAAAAGCGTCCCAAACGCTAAGAGCCTGATTTTACATTTTGTCCATAAAAAAAATATCAAAAAACGCGTTTGGAACGTTCTTAGCTGTTCTAAAGATAAATACGTTTCACTGGCGATAAGACTTAATAGAGAAACTTATACGAATATTTTATTATACATAATACGGAAATATTTGGGAAATATATGAAGAAACTAGATCGATATGGAATATTTAAACACGCTGTCAACACTTCAGCTATCGCTGCTGCAGCGCTTTTAGTACAAATATTGCAGCGCTTTTAATACAAATATTGCAGTATACTAATTAACGCACTTCTTTGATAAATTAACGCATTTCAAATATGAACATCGGCAATATTATTCCGTAACAACTGCTGCCATTAACTCTCAAACTTATACTCATATTCTAGATTTACTTAAATATGTTTTTCTTAGTTCTTATTTTTTGTTTACTTACTTAAAAAAACAGTTAAATCAAACGAAAATATTCTTCGACGGTACTTTGGCAGATATGCTAGTACGGTGTGCCGGTGTTCTCATTATTCGAAACGCATATGATAGTAGGCAATGAATTCCATAGGTATATTATTTTCTTTTTTATTACTTACTCGACAACGTGTAACCAGTAGCGCAACATGAGAGTGTAACTTACACTCTCATGTTGCGCTACGGGGAGTAGGAGCCTGAGAAACAACCGCACTTCCACCAGATATACACATATCTACACTGTTATAGACAGCATCTACAATTATAGGTAACGTTACATCTGTTACGATGGTAACACAGTGTAACATTACATCTGTTACGATGATAACACAGTGTAACGTTACATCTGTTACGATGGTAACACAGTGTAACGTTACCTATTGTAGATGCTGTCTATAACAGTGTAGGTATATATCTGATGGAAGTTTGTTCGTTTCTCAGGCTCCTACTCCTAGTAGCGTAGTGTGAGAGCGTAACCGTCGTAACGTTATCCACTGTAGACATAACGTTACCTATTGTAGATGCTGTCTATAATAGTGTATATCTGGTGGAAGTGCGGTCGTTTCTCGGGCTCGTACTCCCAGCAGCGCAGCATGAGAGCGTACACGTCCTCAGAACAACCTTCTGGCGCGGGCATACGATAACCTGGATAGAAAAAAACGTACGATTAAAAAATTTGATTTTTTGACGACTTCCATGGCGCAATGGTGAGCATGTAAAAATATACCCTCGATGACGCGCCCAGCTCTTATTGAATCGACATCATAACTCGCACTTTAGCAGACTTGCGAAAACTAACTATAATGATAGTTTTTTTTATTAGCTGATAAGTTAGCCCTTGACTGCGACCTCATTTGGTGGTTAGTGCCGACTGCCGATGCCGTCTAAAAGATGAAAACGCTCTGATTTGTGAAGGCATTTTAAGTAAACCCATACCTTAAAAACCTTTGCGGGACAGCTTTACCGCTAGGGTGGACTAGAGCCACGGCTGCAGGATCCCGGCAGCAGATAAGGACCAGAAATAATTTAAAAATTATAAACCTATCCAGTTACCGACTTGGGTCAGTCAGTGAAAAATTTAACTTGATTCGACACCTGTGGACTTTCTATTTCTCAGTTTCTTTAGTAGTGAATAAGGTAGTAGAAATGTCTGAAAAAAGCAGCCCAATAAAATATTTTATAAGTGGGGGCTCCGGCGGAGTCTGTTTGTTTTTAAAGTGAGTGTTGGTCATCCAACACAACTGGTACATCCAACATAACTTTAAGTTACCGTTGTCGATTTTCTCGCGGGCGCGCGAGTTGCTCATGCCGGCGTAGGGCGTGTCGCCCTTGGAGAAGATCTCCCACATCAGCACGCCGTAGCTCCACACGTCGCACAGCGACGTGTACTTGCCTGCGACCACACAAACCACACTCACTGAGGATGTTAAGTGTCGGGTACAAGGGCATATGACGGGGGGGCAGGGAGGCGCTTGCCCTACCTTAGATGCTGTAATGAGTAACTGGACACTTTCAAAATTACCGCGCCACATTGGAAAAAAAAAATATTATGTGGTTCCAAACTCAGATTTTTTGTTTTACATTTCCTTTCAAGGTACGGAACTGTCGGTGCGCGTGACTCGCACTTTGCGTTCCTTGGCTTCACCCTCACTGAAGCAAATCCTAGTTACGCCCTTGATGGGTTATAATACTTTTGACTAATTAATCTATCAGTATTTACAGAAACGAAAATACTGATAGATAGCAATTGGATACTTATTGTGCCAAGATAAATTAATGTAGATAGGTACGTTCATAACATCGTTCTTATATGTATGTATGTGTATGTATATACTTTATTGCACACCACATAAGAGCAGAATACAGAGGACATGTTATATAAAAGAATACTTAAAACGTAGGTACAACAAGGCGGTCTTATCGCTAAGTAGCGATCTCTTCCAGACAACCTTAACGCTAGGGAGAAAATGAACAAGTGGACAGTGGGAGGTGGTGTATATGATAAACTTAAACACTAATAGCTAAATATACTAAACCATACAATATAATAATAACATATAAATATACTAATATATACAAAATAATGTATACAATAGACATACATATGAATAAATAAATATATATCAATTATACAAATAGATACGAGAATAACAAAATAAATGTTGCTATTGATGACAGAGAGAAAGGTAGTGATTTTTTACGTCAATCTTAAATTTGCTCAGGGTTTTTGCGTGATGTAATTGTGGAGGAAGTTTATTCCATAAACTGATGGCTTTAAACGTAAAGGAACTTTCAAAGTACTTAGTTCGATGTGTAGGCACGTAGAGAATGAATTTACTGGCTGAACGAAGAACTGTGTTCGGCCTGTCGTGACCAAGAAATTTAAAATTTTCCTTTAAGTAGCTTGGAGTCGTAGGGTTGAACAATACACAGTACAGAAGAGAAACAATATGCATATTCCGGCGGAAGCGAATGGGTAACCACTTGAGCTTTGAACGATACTCGGAGACGTGGTCATATTTGCGCAAACCAAATATAAACCTAATAGCTAGATTTTGAATTCGCTCAAGTTTATTTAGTTGGTCCTCGGTCAAGTCAAGATAGCTTGCGTCCGCATAATCGAGAATCGAGAGAAGTAAGGATTGTGCTAACATAATTTTAGTAGGAATAGGCAGTAGAGAACGTAGACGCCTGAGAGAACCAAGGGCAGCAAAAGTTTTCCTACTGATTTCTTTTATTTGATGAGACCAGGAGAGAGTTGTATCAAAATGGACACCAAGATTTTTTACTGTGGTACTGTACGGTATTACAACGTTATTCAATGAGATTGACGGAAGGTTATCCCAATCAATTCTTGAGATCATGCCAGCACCACCGATAACAATAGCCTGGGTCTTACAAGGATTAACCTTAAGACCATAGCAGTTACTCCATTTGGTGATAGCCATCAGGTCACTATTAATAGTGGAAACAGCGGCAGGCAAGTCCTCAAGGGTTGATTGTGTGTACACTTGGAGATCGTCTGCATACATGTGATAGAGAGAAGTAATTTTTTGGGAAATTGAGTTAATGAAGATAGCAAAAAGTAGAGGAGACAGCACACCACCTTGAGGCACTCCAGCTCGTAATTCACACCAAGATGAAAACTTATCGTCGATGCGAATACGCTGCTGTCGGCCTCTAAGATAACTCTGAAACCATCCCACCACTGATGGAGATATGTTAATAGAACGCATCAGACTCAACAAGATATCAAAATCGACGGAGTTGAAGGCATTGCTAAAATCTAACAATACCAACACAGTGAGCTGTTTATTATCCATGCCCCGTCGAATGTCGTCAGTGACTTTAACTAGCGCTGTAGTCGTACTATGACCCAACCGGAAGCCGGACTGAAGAGGATTGAGGAGACAGTTTCTGTTAAGGAAGAGGTTCAATTGGTGGAAAACTAATTTCTCTAGAACTTTAGACAGAAACGGTAAAATAGAAATAGGGCGAAATTCGGAAAAATGTGAGGCATGAGCCTTTTTTGGGAGAGGAATAATGTAAGCACTTTTCCAAGCTTCAGGGAATGTAGAGGTTGAAATAGATTCATTAAAGATATGGGTAAGGATAGGAGTAACAATTTCAAGAATCGGTAAGATCATATTGCGGCTAATACTGTCATCACCCACGGCATTAGAAGAGACTGATAATATGTTCTTTTTAACATCACAGTCAGTGAAAGGAGTGAAATTAAACGGTTGAAAATCAGGAGTTGGCATTGTAGAAAGAATACTCAGAGCGCAATCTTTTTCTGAGTTATCTATTGTACTAGTGGAAGTAAAATGTTGATTAAGGAGTTCAATGTCAATATTCTGATGAGTTGAAGGAGGAGATGCTTTGCCAACTCCGAGAGATGCAAGAAATTTCCAAACTTTGGCAGGGTCGCCGTTTTCGACAGATTTGTGAATGTGGCGTCGTTGTGCATCCCTACACGATGTATTGCAGCGATTCCGTGCTTTATTGTATTTCCGCAGATTTTTTTCAGATTTTTCGGCTTTAAGCTTGCTTTTCGCAAAGCCTTTTTGCATTATTAGGTTCTTTAGATGATCTGTTAGCCAGGGTGCCGGTAAGTGCTTAATTTTGATAGGTTTAACAGGAGCATGTATGTCATAGAGCTGCATAAGAAAGGAGTTAAACAGATCAACTTTCATGTCAACCGCAGTGGTATTTATAATGGCTGACCAATCCAACTGACGAGCATCTTCAGCAAGGAGTTCTTTGTCCATTCCACCAAAGTTACGTTGCAGAAGGATTCTCGATTTAGCTTTTGGAGGACGGACTTTATACGATAGCAATAAGAGATCGTGGTGAGAGAAAGCATCAGCCTCGTGCTGGCCATGTTTTAGAACAAAATCTGGTGAGGATACCATAATTAGGTCGAGTAAAGATGGGATACAGTCGGGTAAGTTATGGGTAGCAGAAAGCGGCAATATATTTAGGTTACAAGAATCAGTAATGGACTGTAACCTTTTACCACGATAGTCCCCTTTCAGTAGGCACGTGTTAAAGTCACCCATTATTATGGTATGACTATAAGACGGCGTTAAATTTTCTAAGAGATGCTCAAAAGAAGAGAAATAATCAATATGGAGAGAGGGACTGTAACAAACGCCAAGAAGAATTTTTGAATGAGACAGCGTAACTTCAATGAACAAATGCTCGACCGCATTAGAAGCAGGAGGCTGAGTAGACAAGCTTACGACAGCAAAGGGAATGTAAGAACGTAGGTAGATCGCCACTCCTCCACCCCCCTTTCCAATACGGTCATTGCGAATGAGGTGAAACCCAGGTAGTGAGTAAGAAGTGGATGGTAAACATGGCTTTAGCCAGGTTTCGGAGACAAGAATGGCGTGAATGTTACGAGATTCAAAAGACGCAAGCATATCGGGATAGTGCGCCGGAATACTTTGTGCGTTTAAGTGAATTACATTGAAATTCTTCAGGGAGTCTGGAAAATAAGAATTAAGAGCATCATTAAGAGGAATAGAAGATATTGTACTGTGAAAGCTAACCTCACTAGGCGAATCTTCGATCGACGGCAAAGAGTAAAAATCACCACAATCATCACTAGCAGTACTACTATTATCTAATGACGTCATCAATAAATAATATAAAATTAAAAATAAAGTATATAAATAAATAAAATCAAAATAAACACTAAAATTAAAACAAATAAATACAAAGATCCCTAACCTACCAGTAGTCTGAAAGAGATTTACATAATTATTATTAAATTATTCAAAAGAAAATATCAGAACAATTACTATAAGAAAGCAAAAAAAAAAAATAGTAATAATAAAAAATAAATAAAAAAACAATGAATATTTACACGGCATTGTTTAAGATTATCAGATTATAACTAAACACATTATGCACTAACACCAGTTGTAAGTAACGTTACGTTACCAGGATTATTTTAACGTTATAAAAGTGAATTTAACCGTTACAATGTTTGTACAGGTTTCCGAACGCCATACATGTCAAAGACACGCTGTGATTCCGCAGATGTCTGTACGTCAATGTCATATTTTATTTTTACTCAAGTATCAACAAAAAAATCGTAACATTATGTAGGTACCTACCTTACATAATAATTATGTTAAATTAACGAAAACAAATTAATCTTTATCAGTATTGTAGGGTTATGCCAAAATATAGTAGAGTAAAACAGTTTAAAAACAAAAATCTATACAGACATGTTTGGATCGACTGGCTAATGAACTAAGACGTATAGAGTTCATTTTTTAACACCTTTTCTGGGGCGCATTGGATAAGACCTGGTGTCCTTCGCCGTACTTGCGACCGCTTATACCACGATATTTAAGAAGACAACCTTAAGTGATAATCTAATTCTAAAGGATTGAAAGTTAAACCGACTTAACTTTCTTACTTAGACTTTTTAAGTGCGTGGTGACGCACTTAAAAAGTGCGTGGTGACGCACTTAAAAAGTCCATATCTCGAAAATTAGTAAGCCGATTATGAAGAAACTTTCACTGTTCTCTATGTTGGAGTAAATGTAAGCTAATAAAACTCACAACCGCACTAGTCGCCCCTACGATTTTCGGAAGGTCCCCTCGATTTCTCTGGTCTGCCATCATCAAACCCTGATTAATATCTTCTTTCCAACAAAAAAAGAATCATCAAAATCGGTTCATAAACGAAGAATTTATTTGCGAACACTCATAAAAAAGCATATATACGGTCAAATTGAGAAACCTCCTCCTTTTTTGAAGTCTGTTAAAAAATACATTGGCCTGTTTGTACCAGATCGGTCGGTTATAATATGCGTTCGTACCAAAGTTCAGAGCCTCCGGCGCGGTCCACTTGATCGGAATCTGCTTCATGCCGCCCGACACGATGTACTCCTCCTCCTCGCGCGACATGCCGAAGTCGGAGATCTTGACGCAGTTGTCGTCGCCCACCAGGCAGTTCCTGGCGGCCAGGTCGCGGTGGATGCAGTTCTTGGACTCCAGGTAGCGCATCCCGCCCGCCGCGTCGCGGCACATCGCCAGCAGCGACCGCGCGCTGAGGTTCGACGCCCGAGTGCGTAAGAACGTGAGGAGGGAACCGCCTGCAACCAATGATAGATTTAAAATAAACAAAATTAGTTTGCTATAAATCCACTAAGACAGACAAGTATGGTACAAGACTTATGCAACACCACACAAATCCATCACCAAAACAAACTCGACGATCGTTTTACTCCGACACATCGGAGCATCTTCAGATGTTGTAGACTTCACAATGCAAAGTCACTCACTCGCGTCCCCAAGTCATTTCCCCAAGATAAAAGTAATAAATAAAGACAAAGATGTAATAATGAACTTAGCACATCTCTGCCGCGAAATAACAGCAGGAACGGAAGAGATCTAGATGTATCTAGTCCTGCAGAACAACATATTCGCTTTTGTTTCGCTTGTTAAACGGAATTGAAACTGGCTGTTTTAACGTAGACATCTTTCCTACGTCCTATTGGGTCCCGCTGCTATGGTTTCGCGAAGTTCTGCTACTGCCCTAATGGCCGTTCCACGCAAGGCCTCGCCGTCCTGGGTAACCTGCTTGGATTCTGGAGTGAGCTTAGTTAGCTAGAGTGATGCGGTGGGGAACTGCACCAGTGGAATCAGGCAAAATGGACAGACAGCGCCCATTTGCTGAAAAAAATTCCCAGGAGAATGAATGAATGAACGAAGGACAAAGCAGTGAGCAGTACTGTTATTGCTTTTGCGCTGATAAATGTTCTAACAACACTGTTCTGTAGCAACACGCGCGTTCAATTAGTAGCAATACTGTTCTACTCACTTCACTGCCTCGCTGGTATGGTCTTTTGTGACACGGCCACAAGTGAAAAAGGCGGCGGGAAGTGGATGTGGATAATTCTGTTATACAGCACTATAGTGCTGTCTCTAGAGACATGCAAACTGATAGATAAAATATGAATTGATGAATTTACCTGACACCAGTTCCATGACGATCATGATGGGCTGCTTCTGTACAGCGATGCCAATAAGGCGCACTATGTTGGGGTGCTGGTACTGCTTGAGGATACGCCCTTCCTGCAGGAAAGTCCTCTTTTGCTCTTCTGGCAGCGCCACCCGGCACGTCTTCACTGCCACTTCTTGACCTGTCGTCTTGAGTCGTGCTTTGTAGACGTCTCCGAAATTGCCCTGCGTAATTATAAAATACTTACTTAACAGAAGAAACCACATTTTCAGGTTGACCTTATTGCTCTATTGTGACTGAGTATTTATACGTCATATTTCTCCGCTAGATAGGTAGGTTTCTTGAATGTTTCGTTTTTCTCTGTTAGGTTAACTATAATATGTATTTCCCTGAATGATTCCCTACGTTTATGAACATTAAATAATATGTGTCGGTGTCTCTACCGACTCCTGCCAAAGCATTTAGTCGATTATCCCGATTATCCCGAGTTTGCACTAAAATGGAATCCCTCTAAGTAAGTTCTATTCAGCCTTCTTATGGCAGGATCAGGAATTTACTAGTATAAATATAGACATTGCGGTCCCAAGGGATTGGATTATGGTGCCATCGCACCGGATAGCTCAGTGTCGACAGACTTCCCACCAATTGGATCAATGTCATGAGAGATTTGGCTCATACAACGATAAAAGCGAAGTGAAACTGAGGCTGTGTCTCCAAAACAGACATATGTCGAGCAGTGGACGTCTCTCGATTAACTAACGAGAAGAAGAGGTAGTTGCTCTTTATATCTTACCCGTCCGATCTTATCCAACAGCTGCACATGGTCGTTGTTGAGCTCCCACGTCTCCCTGGGCACGGCCCGCCGCAGCAAGGCTCCCGAGCGCGCAGTGACCGGCACGCCGCTCGCCCGCTGCCACGCTATCAGCTCCGCTACCGATGGGAAAGCTGCGCCTTCGAATCTGTAGTGACCCTGGGGAACATTTAAATTTCGTTACAAAGAGAAATAACAGGACGTATGTAAACCTCGGCGGAATCAAGGCCTGATCTTGAATGCACAAACTCATGGTTTGAGTATTTTTGGAGCAGATAATGAAAATTAACAGTCTTGTTCATGAGGTCCCCGATAGGCCCAAGAAGTTATTGGCGTTTCAAAATCTCAATGGCAGCCTGGACTTCGAAAATTACAATGTTACACTCCCGTGCCCTCTCTCCACAATCTCTCTCCGGTCGTGTCAAATTACCGTTTCATCAGACTATGAGATTGGAATAGACAATGAGCCTGTGTTTGCGCTAAAACTTGTGAACCTACATAGTTGTTTACGTGAGAAATTCGGTCATAGAACAATAATTTATTGTTCATGAAAATCAAACAATTGACCAAACAAGTAAAATAATTCTTAAGCTAACCTCTGGCGTAGTCTGTACAATGAAGTGTTTATGTTGTCCCCAACAAACGGACAGCACTAGCTGCCTGGCGTGATTCCTCGTCGTTTCTCGCACCAAATAATCCCCATCTGCTCTCAGTAAACGCACCACCTCCTCTCTGGGCAACACACCGTGAAACCATTCCTGGTCCACCAACGATCGCTCTGTCTCACTCACACTGACCTGTGGACATAGGAGAAAAATAGATGACATTTTTATCACAATGACACAATATTCATCATGTGCATAGGCATGTGCAGTGCTTATAACTTATAATAGTCCGATATACTTAGGTGAGTTAATTCATTCTTTAAGATTATTGAATAAAACACTTCGGAAATATCTATTGCAGCTGTGACGTCAAATGTTGAGTCACGGTAGTGCTATCGAGAAAAGTGAAAATAAATACTTAAATCGAAATATTTTATTTGTATATAATATATTTAAATCATTTTTGCAACCAATCGACAAAGCACCATTGACGATAACTATGTGCCATTTATAAGTGCCATCTAATCTAATGGAAATAATTTTGTTTAAAATACAACAAGTTAGTCTCTAAACAGACGTACTGAATGCCGTATGTAAAGTAGTGGGTTAAATACAGTTGCTCCAATGCCTGCCGTTTGTGCAGACTGCAGTCCTCGTGTAGTTGGCGTTCAGTCGACGTGCAGTTCTTAATGCAACTGTCACAATCTGTCGACAGTAGTAAAATGTCGTACGTAGGTACCTACGTAGGTATTTAGTCTCGTCTAAACACACGACGGCATAAAACTCGACTAACCACAGAGTAAAAATGAGTAAGTATCACAACGCCTATACATGCACAGAACACGCTTGTTAAAAGAACACATCAAAAGCTCGACATACGCCGTCTCTTTCGAGTTCCTCCTGAAGTAGCAGTTCCAGTTGCTTCAGCCTCTTTTTCCGCCGCGGAAACGGGACCGGCGGCAGCAAATCCGCTTGTGTTATGTACATTTCGAAAGGGTCCACCATTGCTTGACGATTTGAATCCAAAATCACCGATGTATCATTTTATACAGGAGATTTGACAACGATCCGAACTTGACGAGTTCCGAGCGACACACGCGACGCAAAACATTTCTGGAACGGCTGAACCGTCGTCACCTTGATTTTGAAATCGAGCTTTAGAATGAAACGCGGTGCTATTTTAATTTTATGAGAAAGCATATTCCGGCGCGAAGTTCGCGCAGTGCGCCGAGCAGAATACAGAAATAGACATCGGTTAACGCAACGCGTGGAACGTGTTTCAACAGTTTCTCCAGCATTTGGAACTTCATTCATGGCAACCTATTAGGCGTAGGAGACTGCCGTTTATCCTAAGTGTTGACGTAAGCGGAAAGTTCAAATCGTATCGAAATAGCATTCGCTTGAGAGAACGCTTTAACGTAGATATAGAAAATATAAATTTTGAAGTACCTTAGTCTGGTCGTGGAAGTAATTTAAAAATGAACAATCAAGGCAATATAAAGAAGGAGTTTATTGGAAGGAATACCGGCTAGCGTATTTTCCAGGGTAGGTGTATTGTCTCGCCTCTTTGGGTGTTTAGGCTCACACTGTCGCACTGCACTACCACTCAGTTCCGCTGTCGGGCCACGACTGACTCCACCTCGACCTCTCACTACGCACGTGTGACGTAGCGATGTGACGTAACGACTCGTCTGATTGGTGCGCATGAAACACCAATCATCTTAGTCAATACACTACATCCCTTCCTTGTTTTATTTATTTATTTATTTTTTTATCTTCTATCCATTAATAAGCAGTAAGTCATCATGCAGTAGCTCGGAGGGTGCCGCGTTCTCGCTCACCCTCGCTTTCAATTAGATACTCCTTGCTAGCTTTTCCAACGAACCAAGGAACTGCGGATCTGCCAACACCGGAGCCAGATCGCGTAGTCCATATAAAGGAGCGCTCTCAGGAACCAGTTCGTTCGCGAACTACACAAGACCAATTATAATTGGAGGTCAGCCTACTACTCTTGATTAGGTACATTTCCACCAATATTCCTTCCTATTTCCAGGTTGCTATCTGTCTCTCACTCATCTCTATCACTTGCCCATTGTTTTGAATTCCATGTCTGATGCTGCTGGGATCCTGGGAAAAACAAGAACCATTGGTGATACCCATGGTGAGGGTTCATTCACTTCCTCAATAATATCCGCATCCTTCAGTTCCTTTAATGTTCCCTCTGTACGGTTGGGTGACTGGTTTTACTTAATTTTCTTTATTTTATTTGTTTGTGAATACAGTGTTATATAGGGTGTTATTACAATACAAGTACCTTGTATTCTACCACAGCGTGGTGTACAAATCGTGAATCGTAGAATTAGTTATATATAAATTAGCATTTAAGTTAGTAATACATACGTGTCTATAGCGAATCCAAAATGACACCTTTACGTCATAAATACAATTTTACTTACACAGCACAGTCACTAAACGAAAAATAAAACAAGGATAAAATTACTTAATTAAAATTGAACACATATATTAAATAACAATGCGGGTAGTAAGGAAAATGTCATGTTAATGCTAATTAGTTAGTGTCATTATAGCGTCAAGAAGGTTATAAGTATACTGTCATTCAGATTTATAGCGTCAAGAAGTATATATTCTATATACCCCTGGAGACTGCGCCTTAAACATTTAAATTTTTCTTTTTCCAATTTCAATCTCATGCTATACAAACTATAATTAGTAATTAAAATAATTAAAGTAACTATAAAGTTTTAGATTATAAGAGTTTATATAATACATTACATTATATAATTTCATTCAAGTATCGTAAAATAGAAACATACCCATTACTAAATTGAACAAATAAAAAGTCATAATATAAAATGTTGACCATTATTCTTATAAAAGAAGTAAAAATTGATTATATATTTTTATAAGTGATTAGGTACCATTACTTTTAACAAATATTGTAATTCAAATACTCATTGACTGAATGGAATTGGACTCCTGATTCGAGGCCTCCTGATTAGAAACTCCTGATTTGGAGTCCAATTTTAAGCACGCTTAATTGAATCGCATAATAAATGCTCTGCCTAATAAATTGTCTGCAATCTCTGATGACTTACACTAGTATAGTTTATACTTAAAACAGACCGGACAAAGTCCTATGTTCAGTCGATAAATTCTTTATCTACTTCTACTTTCTTTACGTTCAAAGCCATTAGTTTATGGGATGAACTTCCTTTGCAATTATATTATGCTAAAAGTCTGAGTAAATTTAAGACTACGAGAAATAAAAATTACTAACTGTTAAAATCAGCAGTTCCTTTAACAATTTTAGATTTTAAGTTTAATTGAATAGTATTTACTGTAAGAATTATAGTCAGAATTATTGTAATTCCAATCAAATCAAATCAAATAAACTTTATTCAAAATTGATACACTGTACGCTTTTGAACGTTAATTTAGGAACAGGCCATGGTGATAATTACTTACGAAAACTTTAAAACTAAAACTACGAGGGTTTCAAACGCGCCCTGGTCTGAGAAGAGCCCACACAAACTCAGCCGGGATTATATATATTTTTTAGAACAATCTGTGTCCATGGGTTTTTGTCATTAAAAATCTTTTAAGCTATAGTAAGATTTTTCAATTAATTTGCGTTTAATGAAAACCTTGAACTTATTGAGAGATATATCCAAAATGTTCTCTGGCAACATATTATAAAAAGTACAGAATTACCAACAAATGATTTTCCAACTTTTCGCAGCCTAGTAGTGGGCAACACAAGTTTATCTTTATTTCTAAGATTAATGCTATGACAGTCACTTTTCCCTTAAATTTGTTGATATTTTTGTGCACATATATAAAATTTTCAAAAATATATTGGTTATAAACAGTCATAATTTTAACTTCCTTGAACTTATCTCTCAGTGACTCTCTGGGACCCATATTATATATGGCACGAACAGCCCTCTTCTACAGCACGAAAATGGAATTAATATCAGCAGCATTACCCCATAATAGTATGCCATATGACATCAACATCAACAATACTGTGAAAATAACTAAAATAAACTAACCTCGCCGTTTCAATGTCAGTCAATTGGCGAGTCTTTTTAAACCGAGTGAAGATGAACTCAGGGCCATATTGTTGCCAAGAACCTACAGCTAAAGGCTGAACTGGCCAACCTAAACAGCGCTCACGCTGTGGTGCCAGCGCCTGGTAGCATTGAAACTCATGGAGACGCATTGGGAAGAATCTCTATGCTGGAGCATGAACTGAGCAGATCTCAAAACCATTCATGACTTTCAGTCACAAATAAAATTATGAAATATAATAAACAATACATAAAACAACAATTCTTACAACGAGCCGCTCCAATGCGGGTTGGTGCGCTTCTCAACAAGTATTGTCACATGATAGTGATAACCGGGACCGACCACTTAACACGCTCTCCGAGGCACAGGGGCACAACACCCCTAGCCTCCAACTCAAGGCGGCATTGAGACAGAAAAACCCAATGCCCATCAATCATTTGCCCGACCAGGGAATCGAACCCGGAACCCCGCGATCCGCGTTCGAACATGCTAACCACTAGATCCACGAGGCAGTAATTATCCTTCGTGGCTCCCTACTGCTTACTCATTGCGTGACCTTTAAGTGAACCCTTACCACAACTATGATTAGTCTTTTGAAACTGTTATTTCAAAAATTTTATAATTGAACTATCAGTCAGCTTTTCTCTTACTCGATAAATCAAACTAAAATCTGATTCGTTTAATCTATACTTTAAAACCTTAATGATTAACTATCAGTTCTCTCAACATCACATCAGCTCATATCAAATCTGTTCTAAAAATACTTAAGGTTCAAATTACTTTTACAGTTACATTTTCCAAACTAAACGAATCTAAACTTGGTTTTGAATGCCGCGTCTATAACTATTCTAAATATTTGTCAATCAAATGTTCCTACTAAATGCAATCCAACTACACTTCTTTAGCTCTAATCGTGTAAGCATTCATCATCCTGATAAACCCTTTCACAATCTAAAACTTCTTCACGGCTTTTCACAGCCGGTGAATTCGAACTTGATCACTTCCCAACATCAATGAAGATGTCAGGATATCATGTAGGTAATATTCTAACGAAATCAAACTATTATTTAAAAATCTATATTTATCACCCGCAAAACTCAGTTAAATCGAAACAGAAATTAGTTTAACCAAAATGTCGCTTCATATTTCTTTCCTAATTAGTTAATTACACTCAGCAGCCCAATATGGCAATACTCACTCGATTAATGTGTCAGTTCCATCTCAGCTATATCAATTGTGAAATGAAATTTAATAATCTTTAACCATTTCTAAACATTTATATCAACTTTCGACAAGAAGCTCGGTCGTACCGTATTTAAATACAGGATAATAAATACAACATCTAAAACAAAATTTAAAATGTCAGTAGGTCGGTACAATGTCTTTAAACGAGCTGTAATAGGCTAGTCGATATTGTGTACAGGTTATGGATTTATGATGAAATTATAAATTGTACACCGACCGAGGTTGATTCACCGTTACAGTCGAACTTTTCAATGAAAGGAATAACACATTTTTTTTTCTTTATTTTGGGCGGCCTGGGACAATCAATTTAATGAGTTAGATAACTGTTATCTGTCGTCTTGTGGTAATCAATTAAATGATTCAGGTGAATACCTGCCGTTCTGTGATAATCAATTTAATGATTCAGATAATATTATCCGTCGTACGGTAATCAATTTAATGATTCAGATAGTATTATCTACTGTTCTGTTTTTAATACATACGCAAAGAACATGTCCAACTTAATCCAATTTAATAGAGGCAAGTTGCCACACGAAGAATTTCCAATTTAATGGAGGCAAGTTGCCACACGAAGAATTTCCAATTTAATGGAGGCAAGTTGCCACACACAGAACATGTTGTCCAATTTAATCCAATTTAATGGAGGCAAGTTGCCACACGAAGATTTCCCAATTTAATGGAGGTATCTTTGTACCAAGTATTCCCAATTTAATGGAGGTATCTTTGTACCAAGTATTCCCAATTTAATGGAGGTATCTTTGTACCAAGTATTCCCAATTTAATGGAGGTATCTTTGTACCAAGTATTCCCAATTTAATGGAGGTATCGTGTACCAATACATAACATATTTTTTTTTCCAATTTAATGGGGGTACCTTTGTACCAAATATTTCCAATTTAATGGGGGTACCTCTGTACCAATAATTCTAATTTAATACAAAGTTACCCTAACTTTGTACCAAATTTACCGCTTTATTTATTTTTCCCATGTAGGTTGCAGGTACCCGCAACTCTTATGATAACAACACTACATCTTTCTTTCATAATTAAAACCTCAATCCGATGGATTGTGTTATTATCTGAGTGCAAAGAAAACCCCAAACTAGTGACACTCCGACGTTCCTCCGACGTCACAACCTGATATGTCTATTAACATGACTTATTAATATCAACACGATCTAGATAGCGACTTCGTCTTCTTTGACGGTTGATCTGTTAAGAGCTGCTATGCCCATACTACAATTGTCTTTGATTAAACATGGAATGTTTAATCAAAAGATAAGCTTAAATATCTCTCTTTATCAAAAGGTGGTGCACATCAACAACATTTTATTGTGTGTAGGTACTATAATGTTCTGTGAGCATGTAATTTAAACTGCGGTTTTTTAGCAGACCCGCGTGTTGTAATCACGTGTGGTAATTACTCAAAAAATGGTAAATATAATGAAACAAAAACTCACCGAAATCCAGTATTATGTTAGCCACTTTTTATTCCTTCTTCCCTTCCCTTTTTCTTATTTTTTTTTTTTTTTTTTTTTTGTTTTTTCCTCGTCGCCACATGTATTGTCTCGCCTCTTTGGGTGTTTAGGCTCACACTGTCGCACTGCACTACCACTCAGTTCCGCTGTCGGGCCACGACTGACTCCACCTCGACCTCTCACTACGCACGTGTGACGTAGCGATGTGACGTAACGACTCGTCTGATTGGTGCGCATGAAACACCAATCATCTTAGTCAATACACTACAGTAGGTAACGAAAGAAAACAGTCATCGTCAACATGCATGTTAGATGTGACATGCGTGCAAATCGTTCAACATTTGGTTAGCGGCACTCACCACGCGGTTAGGACATTTACAGCGGACCTTTCTCCGCCTCTTAAACACATCACTCTGCACTCTACACTGCACATAGACATCTAAACGTTTACGGAAACGCCTTTTCAAGACCACGCGCCGCTTCCGGAGGGTCGTCAGCGATTTTACCGAGTCCGCGGGCCCTTCGCTGCTGCTGCGGTATGTTTTTGGCGGTAAGGCCGGGCTCGATGGGACGGATTTGCGTCGGAAGGGACGCGTGAACAGTCTGAAGAACGGCTTCGGAGGTATGATAGAGTGCAGGTGCAACCGCAACGCGTCCATTGACGGCTTGGAGCCGACTGACGCACCGTCCTGATAATTCAAGTCCTTGTTTTAACCACAAATCATAAAAGTACTACGTCTTATATTGGTTCCCGTGAGAGGAAACGGATTGTGAAAAAATTAAACACGAAATTGTAAACAAGATATTGCTTACAATGTCGTGCAAAGGAAGTTTCACTTCGTTTCGTTATTTCGTTTGTTCCCGCGCTTTTTGTCTTGTTGTCCATGGAAGTTTGTGCTATGAACTATGAAAAATGAACATATGTGTATGCTAGAAACACCATTTAATGATCTGGATTATTATCTATACAAACGTATCAACATTGTTCGCTTTTCGTCTACAGGTATATTATTTTTGTATTCATTTTAACAAAACCTCGAATCAGAGCTTGTAATGTCACAATATTACTGATCTTATCAACAAGCGACAGGTCTTACAGGTCTCACTGCCTGTCTAAATAGTTTGTTTACACAATCAGTGTTGCCAGCACGACATTTGAAAAGTTACCTAAAATAAACAAAAAAGTAACCTTTTAGCGTAAAAAGTAACCTTTCATTTTTTTCTAGTAGATATGTATCAGAAGTTGATAGAATAGATGTTGGTTGTAATAACATAGTGCAGTGTTGGTAGTTCCCGCTAATTATTTAAATGAGTAGGTAGCAGATGGCAGGCGGCAAGTGAGCACGTCAAACGAAATAAGTCAGAGTTTAGCGGATAAACTGTAGTACCTACCTATATACTAATTTCTACACTCACCAAGTTTTCAGTTCTTTTTTTATACAAAACACTAGCTACTTATAGTGTTTTTAAGAATCACATGTAACAGAAATCTGTATTATTATAGTAAGCTTGTCCTGACTGACTGCCTGATCATCAACGCACAGCCAAAACTACTGAAGCTAGAAACTTGAAATACTTACAGTAGCTTTCTTTTATGACATTAGGCGCACACTAAGGCCTCTTTTTAACATGCCGTGGAAACTCACGTTTTGTATGGATAACGCCGGACACAGCGCGCCGTCCGGCGCGTTATTTATATAAAACGTGGGTTTCCGCGGCGTGTTAACAAGAGGCCTAAGAAAGGATTGCTGAAAATTTCACCCCTAAGAGCCTTAAGAGGGTTAAATAGGGGATGAAAGTTTGTCATTTTTCAAGTTATATACATGAAAATTGGTATTTGAGCTTGCGATAAAAAATAAAGAATATTTAATGCAGGATTTTTGGAATTTCTTCTCCCAAGTGGATAAACTTTGGAATGAAAGTTTGTATGAAAGTCCGTCATTTTTAAAGTTATATCAAGACGTGGGTATACCAAGTGGGTAAAATAGAGGATGAGATTTGTATGACTCCATGCGGACAAAGTCGCAAGCATCAGCTAGTACTAAATACAAACAAATTAAGAATTAATAATTCTACAAGACCCGAAAAATCACCTAAAAGTAACCTTTTGAGTAGAGTAACCTAGAAGTAACCTGACAGGGTTAAAAATCACCTAAAAGGTTACAAAAGTAACCTTCTGGCAACACTGTACACAATGCCAATGAGTTATTAAAATGTCAAAAGCTTTCAGCTCAAAGTTTTCGACCTTACAATTTTATATGTGGTATTGTATATGCGATATTGCAACCTAAATAAATCATTTCGGATTTAGAATTACCTAATGCACAGTTACATGATACTTTAATGATATTTTTCCTTTCCCATACTCAATCTATACATATAATAAAATCGTAGACTTGCCGTATCTGTACATTGAAGATTTTTGCAAAATAATAACTGGGGGATGTTAGGGATAAGTAATAGAACGTTAGATTGCTATTTTTGAAATTTTTGTCTGTTTGTCTGTTTATCTGTTTGTCTGTTTGTCTGTATGTTTGTGCGCGCATCACGTAAAAACTACTGAATGGATTGAAATGAAACTCGGCATGATTTAAGTTAATACTATGGAGTAACATATAGGATACTTTTTATCCCGAAAATCAGCACGGTTCCCTTGGGAGAGGGGATGAAAGGCAAAATGTGTACTTAACTGTAATTCGTTAACGGGTGGTCCGATTTCATTCATTCTTTTTTTGTTAGAAAGTAGATACTTTGAAGACTACTGGCTAATCTCCGAAAGGCTGGACCGATTTTGATGGGACTTTCACTGGCGGATGTTTACATTTTGATGTACCTAAACATTCGCCAGTGAACTTTTAACAGTTTTTGGCAAGGTTTAAGCTCAAAGGAGCATAGGAAAAACAAAATGATTCCCACGGGATTATTAAAATCAATATCCACGCGAACTAAGTCGCGGGTATCCGCTCGTAATATAATAAAACTGTAACAGATCCAATTCTGTACATTGAAGATATTTTGAAATTTTTTATTAGAGGGCACTCTATGATCAATACTGAAGCCAAAACTGCAATAAGTTTCATTTTTGTCTGTCTGTCTGTCTTTCTGTCTGTCTGTCTGTCTGTATCTTGGCCGCGCATAACGCCGAAACTACTGAATGGATTCGAATGAAACTTGGTACGATTTGAGTTTATACTCCGAGGTAGGACATAGGATACTTTTTATCCCGAAATTCAGCACGGTTCCCTTGGGAGAGGGGAAGAAAGTTAAAACGTGTATTTAGCTGTAATTCATTACAACGTCGTTCGATTTTACTCATTCTTTTTTTGTTAGAAAGGTAGTACTTTAAGTATTGTCCCTTAAATATTTCAAGGTCATAGGTTTTTTTGTTCAGAAATGACAGACATTTATTGGGTTCAAATAACTTGGGACGCGGATCTTTACACATACTGGTTATTTTAAACTGGCGTGCGTTTAAATTTATGTTTGTCGGTCTGTTTATTTGTTCCAGCTAATCTCCGAAACGGCTGGATCGATTTTGATGGAACTTTCAATGGCAGATAAGTGATGTTATAAGGAGTAATTGAGGCTACATTTAGTTTAGGTACAAAAAAGGATTATGGGATCCAATCCGATCCTATAAAAAAACCTATATCCACGCGGACGAAGTCGCGGGGATCAGCTAGTTAATAATATAAGCCTGATTATTCCCATATTTACTAAATAATACATACATACCTGCATACTATACCTAAATAGCGAAGCAAATCTACGAATAAATCAGGATAATTTTGATCTAGTCGTTTTGAGGTTATGAATATTGAACAGGTCTTCAGGCAATATCATAGTAACCCTTTGATAATATAATACAGGCAGTCGATCGCCTTCTATGTAAATTTTTACGCTGCACCTTGAAGAAATCGGGACAAGCCCTGGGTCATTGATATCATTTCAACACCCCCGAAAATCATTTCACCCATATTTTACGACGCCAAATCATTGATATATAGTACTATAAGTCAGTGCGCCAAATGGATTATAATGAATTTGTGTGTTATAGTATAGTAACGATCATATCGAATTAACAAATGTGAATGAACGATTGTATTGTACACTTATATTCCTCAAAGAAACGTGACAGCGGCAACAGGCAGCCTTGTTGTAGATCCATACCTGATGATCTGGTGAGCTGCCATCCAGGCTGTCCACGCCCACAACCTCCGCTGAGAGGTCGGGGCAGCCACTGGGCGCCTCTTCACAACCCAACTCTGCTAAAGCCGCTCGAATCATCTCAGCCTGCTTAGCGCACTTGCGCTCGGACACGCGCAGTTCCAACAGCTTCATAGGCTCGGGGGTTGTTACGGGGATTGGCGGTGGTGAATGCCTGCAGGCAAAGTCAATGTTTAGTCACAGAATAATAACTAGTACCTAAAGGTATAGAAGCCTTACTTCGCAATGGTTTTCAAAGAAATATGTACTCAATCTGATAAACAATATGATTTAATTTAGCTCGCGTTTCAGTCGCGCACGTGTTCGTTTACGTACCTACCAAATTTTTTTTGAGGGAATATGGGCCGGTTCATAATAGGTTATACGTGGTTATACGTTTGAAAGAGCCGGGGACTCTAGGGTTGCTTACTTCGAAGTGACTTCGAGAAACTACTTACGCCATCTAGCGCTTTCTACTTTTAGGGTATTGGAATAGTACTTTGTTCAACAAGGGGAGAAAGGGTTTGTAGTTTGAATTAATTTCATTTCAAATAGGAACATAATGTAATCCAATCAAAGTAGATTTTACCTGTCAGCGTCTTTAGGTAACCAAAAAAAAGTTAAATTTCGATCACGATCCGTATTTAAACAATTAAATACTGCACTGTATCTTTTTGCTTTTTTTCGTTTTGTGTCCATCTTGCAACTATCGAGAAAGTTGAACGTGGTCGAACAACTAGCTCGCGCGCGTGCGTCTTTCTTCGCTTGTGGCAGCCTACTAGATTGGCCGTTGTGCAACGGCCGCCGCCTGTAGGTATGTTTTTAATACCTACACGCGGAGTGACACAGGCCTGGTTTAGTTGATGAATTAGGACGTCAAAATTAGAATGGAGGTAAATACGTGGTTCTGTTGAAGAACCAGAGTTACCGACTCGAAAAAATGATAAACACCCAACGTTTCCATTCTACACTGTATTTAAGTATGTCGTCGTCTCAATCAACAGAAGTCTCTTGCAAGGATCGCCACAAAAAACGATCTTGTGCCGTTTGTATCCTGCTATAGCTGCCTGCGAGTAGTTCGAGATATGTCGTCGTCTCAATCAACAGAAGTCTCTTGCAAGGATCGCCACAAAAAACGATCTTGTGCCGTTTGTATCCTGCTATAGCTGCCTGCGAGTAGTTCGAGATCGTCCGTCAACCTAGCGGGGGGAGGGTCTTATAAGGCTGGCCTCAAACAGCCGGAATGCCTCTTTGGAATTCAAAGAGATGCATGTTCAGAATGTTACAATTATGATTTCACTGTTTCTTCAGATTATTAATTTTACACATTCTGATTGTTTCAGATTATTAATTTTTCAGATCGATCTGACAGAATACACTGACGAGCGTTTTAAAGGCATGTGTGAGGCCATATATCGGAATTTAGATTATGAATTCCGGCTGTTTGAGGCCAGCCAACGCCGCCGTCGAGCATCGGTTCTTTGCGCTATGTTGACACTTCATTCAGGTATCTACCACCTCATTATTTAACAATTATCATTATTAACTCACCTATCAATCCCGTTTACACCGTTCGTCATCCCTGTATTGTTGTTCTTACAAACGCCATTCCCGATGATCTCGGGCCCCTGCAGCGCGGTCTGCTTCTCCCTGTTCTCCTGCAGACTGGTCTCCAGCTCTGTCAGCTTCTCCTTCAACCACTCCACGGTGAGGTTGTCGACCGTCAGCTGGTTCGGTTGCAGTTTGCCGCTCGTGTCGTCCACCAGACTCTCGTCGAAGTTGAACGTGATCGGGGTTGAAGGCGGTGACCTGAAAGTGGATTTAAATTAAAGCTTGAATCAGATAGTAGTAGATATTAATCCGTAACTGCTCATCCACACGTTCGCCAACATGCTGGCCCATCTTATGGCCCAATATGTTGGCCCAACGTGGCCCAAGAGCGGGAGTTGGAAGGTATTGGAACGATGGCCCGCAAATTGGCGCGAGATCCATTTCGTGTCGGTACATCAAAGGGTTTGGGACAGAGTTTGGCCGCACCATCCACACGTTGGAGGCAAGTTCAGTTTGCTACGAGCTCTCAGAGTGATCGCACGCATGCACGTCTTTCAAATTTTATATTCACGCGTCGTCGTCGCACTAGTATATTGTCCACAAAATGGCAGTGACAATGACCAATGAAGAAACTTTTTGCTTTATAGAGCCCTACTAAGCCGAAAATTGTTTGTGGAACCCAAGAAATAAAATCACAAAAATAAAAAAATACAATTTTCGTATACACATTCACGTAGTTGCGGTATGCTGTGAATAATTAAACCGCAGCAGCTGTTAACGTCTCAATATTCAATTTAATAAACACGTCCGCACATTGGCATTAACCGGAGCATACTGAACGACCTTCCAACGTGTGGATGCGAACACAAACTCCTCGCCCAACACCTTCCAACATATCCGCCATCATGTTGGCCAACGTGTAGAGGCGCCTTTAGAAAAGTGGTCTAATTCATGTCGTTTAACGAAGTCGCTAGAGACTCTGTTCCCAAAATGCTATCATAAAGCTATCAAAATGCTATCATCATTTTCATATCTTTGCTATTTCATTCATTTACAAGTGAAGGCTTGACTGCGATCTCACTTTATGGTAAATGACGATGCAGTTAAAGATGCTTAGGTATAGCAGTTTTTATTAAACCTCTGATCGGTTTTTAGTTTCTACGCGGCATTCTTACGGAACACTAAATCACTTAACAGCAAGGTGGTAATTAGCCACGGCTGAAGTTTCCCACCAGACCAGACCAGAGACAATTTAGTAATTTATATATTCTCAAATCACTTCTGCTGGGAATTGAACCCAAACCCTTCTAATTATAGGCCTCTGCCAAAGAGGTTGACAAAATCGTTTCCAATATAAGTTGTAGAAAGGTTCAATTTGAGGAGTAGGACATAATAATGTTTACAATATTAATTCTTACTTGTACTTCTCCATAAACTCCTTGTATTCGTCCTGCGGCCTCAGGTTTTGTACTGTCGACTCTACTTTAGTTTGTATCTCCCTGAACTTGTCCGTACTGAAGTCTGACCTCTGGACCACTTCCACTAGAATTCCTTTCCTACGACAAAAGAAAGAATAATTGATTAATTTTAAGGATGCAGCACACTTCCAAACATTCATAGCTAAATAATAAAACAACATTTGGAAAGAAAATACCTGAAGAGAAAGAAGGCAGACGAAAGGCCGTGATATAGATATGGGAGAGAAGTACTGTTTTAATTTTATCCTTGTAGGAAGTTTTCCGGCAAATAGAACGTCTATTTCCGTCCGCCCGTTTTGCGTGAGTCCTAGTGCAGTTGCACGCAGGATAACTCCAGCCAGCCGAGCTCTCTCCAGATCCAAGCAGGCCACATCGGGTCGGAAAGAACTCCAGGAAGTTATGCTCCAGCAATGTAGGTTTTGCGTTGGTCTAACACACTGCATATAAGCTTAAGCGTCCGATGGCAGACCCGGACTCACAAAGAGTTTTGAAACGCTGCATGATACTAATATCTCTTTTGGGCTTTTTATAACTCTGGGAACCGAACAGGGCTATCCAACAAATGCTTGAGAACAATTCTCATGGTCTCGTGGAATTCACAATGAATATCTAGGTGCTCCATACTACTCTCTCTAGGACATCACTAGAACTGTATTTCTCGCAAACCACATTAATACGGAGATTAGTTACTACACCCTAGTGAGAAATGAAGGATTGATGACGCGCAGTTTGGTTTTCGTTCCGGACTCAACGGATTCGGCAGTCTTCGGCCTCAAATGTACTACATAAACAGGCTAGTTAGTGCAACATTCCGTTCCCGTTGTTTCACTGTGTAGAAACGAACTCCTAAATAAAGCTGCAATAAGTAAGTAGGAAGTTAGTTACCACGAGGAAGCGGTAGCTTCGCCCTGTCGTCTCTGCTGGTCCAGCAGCGCCGGCAGCGACGCCGTGCGCAGCGCGCGCTCGCACTCCGTCGCCTCGGCCAACAGCAGCACATACTCGTTGTGCGCTCTGTGCAACCGACGACACGCTGTAACGCCGCATGATGATGGTAGGTGGGAAGTTAGTTACCACGAGGAAGCGGTAGCTTCGCCCTGTCGTCTCTGCTGGTCCAGCAGCGCCGGCAGCGACGCCGTGCGCAGCGCGCGCTCGCACTCCGTCGCCTCGGCCAACAGCAGCACATACTCGTTGTGCGCTCTGTGCAACCGACGACACGCTGTAACGCCGCATGATGATGGTAGGTGGGAAGTTAGTTACCACGAGGAAGCGGTAGCTTCGCCCTGTCGTCTCTGCTGGTCCAGCAGCGCCGGCAGCGACGCCGTGCGCAGCGCGCGCTCGCACTCCGTCGCCTCGGCCAACAGCAGCACATACTCGTTGTGCGCTCTGTGTAACCGACGACACGCTGTAACGCCGCATGATGATGGTAGGTGGGAAGTTAGTTACCACGAGGAAGCGGTAGCTTCGCCCTGTCGTCTCTGCTGGTCCAGCAGCGCCGGCAGCGACGCCGTGCGCAGCGCGCGCTCGCACTCCGTCGCCTCGGCCAACAGCAGCACATACTCGTTGTGCGCTCTGTGCAACCGACGACACGCTGTAACGCCGCATGATGATGGTAGGTGGGAAGTTAGTTACCACGAGGAAGCGGTAGCTTCGCCCTGTCGTCTCTGCTGGTCCAGCAGCGCCGGCAGCGACGCCGTGCGCAGCGCGCGCTCGCACTCCGTCGCCTCGGCCAACAGCAGCACATACTCGTTGTGCGCTCTGTGCAACCGACGACACGCTGTAACGCCGCATGATGATGGTAGGTGGGAAGTTAGTTACCACGAGGAAGCGGTAGCTTCGCCCTGTCGTCTCTGCTGGTCCAGCAGCGCCGGCAGCGACGCCGTGCGCAGCGCGCGCTCGCACTCCGTCGCCTCGGCCAACAGCAGCACATACTCGTTGTGCGCTCTGTGCAACCGACGACACGCTGTAACGCCGCATGATGATGGTAGGTGGGAAGTTAGTTACCACGAGGAAGCGGTAGCTTCGCCCTGTCGTCTCTGCTGGTCCAGCAGCGCCGGCAGCGACGCCGTGCGCAGCGCGCGCTCGCACTCCGTCGCCTCGGCCAACAGCAGCACATACTCGTTGTGCGCTCTGTGCAACCGACGACACGCTGTAACGCCGCATGATGATGGTAGGTGGGAAGTTAGTTACCACGAGGAAGCGGTAGCTTCGCCCTGTCGTCTCTGCTGGTCCAGCAGCGCCGGCAGCGACGCCGTGCGCAGCGCGCGCTCGCACTCCGTCGCGTCGGCCAACAGCAGCACATACTCGTTGTGCGCTCTGTGCAACCGACGACACGCTGTAACGCCGCATGATGATGGTAGGTGGGAAGTTAGTTACCACGAGGAAGCGGTAGCTTCGCCCTGTCGTCTCTGCTGGTCCAGCAGCGCCGGCAGCGACGCCGTGCGCAGCGCGCGCTCGCACTCCGTCGCCTCGGCCAACAGCAGCACATACTCGTTGTGCGCTCTGTGCAACCGACGACACGCTGTAACGCCGCATGATGATGGTAGGTGGGAAGTTCGTTACCACGAGGAAGCGGTAGCTTCGCCCTGTCGTCTCTGCTGGTCCAGCAGCGCCGGCAGCGACGCCGTGCGCAGCGCGCGCTCGCACTCCGTCGCCTCGGCCAACAGCAGCACATACTCGTTGTGCGCTCTGTGCAACCGACGACACGCTGTAACGCCGCATGATGATGGTAGGTGGGAAGTTAGTTACCACGAGGAAGCGGTAGCTTCGCCCTGTCGTCTCTGCTGGTCCAGCAGCGCCGGCAGCGACGCCGTGCGCAGCGCGCGCTCGCACTCCGTCGCCTCGGCCAACAGCAGCACATACTCGTTGTGCGCTCTGTGCAACCGACGACACGCTGTAACGCCGCATGATGATGGTAGGTGGGAAGTTAGTTACCACGAGGAAGCGGTAGCTTCGCCCTGTCGTCTCTGCTGGTCCAGCAGCGCCGGCAGCGACGCCGTGCGCAGCGCGCGCTCGCACTCCGTCGCCTCGGCCAACAGCAGCACATACTCGTTGTGCGCTCTGTGCAACCGACGACACGCTGTAACGCCGCATGATGATGGTAGGTGGGAAGTTAGTTACCACGAGGAAGCGGTAGCTTCGCCCTGTCGTCTCTGCTGGTCCAGCAGCGCCGGCAGCGACGCCGTGCGCAGCGCGCGCTCGCACTCCGTCGCCTCGGCCAACAGCAGCACATACTCGTTGTGCGCTCTGTGCAACCGACGACACGCTGTAACGCCGCATGATGATGGTAGGTGGGAAGTTAGTTACCACGAGGAAGCGGTAGCTTCGCCCTGTCGTCTCTGCTGGTCCAGCAGCGCCGGCAGCGACGCCGTGCGCAGCGCGCGCTCGCACTCCGTCGCCTCGGCCAACAGCAGCACATACTCGTTGTGCGCTCTGTGCAACCGACGACACGCTGTAACGCCGCATGATGATGGTAGGTGGGAAGTTAGTTACCACGAGGAAGCGGTAGCTTCGCCCTGTCGTCTCTGCTGGTCCAGCAGCGCCGGCAGCGACGCCGTGCGCAGCGCGCGCTCGCACTCCGTCGCCTCGGCCAACAGCAGCACATACTCGTTGTGCGCTCTGTGCAACCGACGACACGCTGTAACGCCGCATGATGATGGTAGGTGGGAAGTTAGTTACCACGAGGAAGCGGTAGCTTCGCCCTGTCGTCTCTGCTGGTCCAGCAGCGCCGGCAGCGACGCCGTGCGCAGCGCGCGCTCGCACTCCGTCGCCTCGGCCAACAGCAGCACATACTCGTTGTGCGCTCTGTGCAACCGACGACACGCTGTAACGCCGCATGATGATGGTAGGTGGGAAGTTAGTTACCACGAGGAAGCGGTAGCTTCGCCCTGTCGTCTCTGCTGGTCCAGCAGCGCCGGCAGCGACGCCGTGCGCAGCGCGCGCTCGCACTCCGTCGCCTCGGCCAACAGCAGCACATACTCGTTGTGCGCTCTGTGCAACCGACGACACGCTGTAACGCCGCATGATGATGGTAGGTGGGAAGTTAGTTACCACGAGGAAGCGGTAGCTTCGCCCTGTCGTCTCTGCTGGTCCAGCAGCGCCGGCAGCGACGCCGTGCGCAGCGCGCGCTCGCACTCCGTCGCCTCGGCCAACAGCAGCACATACTCGTTGTGCGCTCTGTGCAACCGACGACACGCTGTAACGCCGCATGATGATGGTAGGTGGGAAGTTAGTTACCACGAGGAAGCGGTAGCTTCGCCCTGTCGTCTCTGCTGGTCCAGCAGCGCCGGCAGCGACGCCGTGCGCAGCGCGCGCTCGCACTCCGTCGCCTCGGCCAACAGCAGCACATACTCGTTGTGCGCTCTGTGCAACCGACGACACGCTGTAACGCCGCATGATGATGGTAGGTGGGAAGTTAGTTACCACGAGGAAGCGGTAGCTTCGCCCTGTCGTCTCTGCTGGTCCAGCAGCGCCGGCAGCGACGCCGTGCGCAGCGCGCGCTCGCACTCCGTCGCCTCGGCCAACAGCAGCACATACTCGTTGTGCGCTCTGTGCAACCGACGACACGCTGTAACGCCGCATGATGATGGTAGGTGGGAAGTTAGTTACCACGAGGAAGCGGTAGCTTCGCCCTGTCGTCTCTGCTGGTCCAGCAGCGCCGGCAGCGACGCCGTGCGCAGCGCGCGCTCGCACTCCGTCGCCTCGGCCAACAGCAGCACATACTCGTTGTGCGCTCTGTGCAACCGACGACACGCTGTAACGCCGCATGATGATGGTAGGTGGGAAGTTAGTTACCACGAGGAAGCGGTAGCTTCGCCCTGTCGTCTCTGCTGGTCCAGCAGCGCCGGCAGCGACGCCGTGCGCAGCGCGCGCTCGCACTCCGTCGCCTCGGCCAACAGCAGCACATACTCGTTGTGCGCTCTGTGCAACCGACGACACGCTGTAACGCCGCATGATGATGGTAGGTGGGAAGTTAGTTACCACGAGGAAGCGGTAGCTTCGCCCTGTCGTCTCTGCTGGTCCAGCAGCGCCGGCAGCGACGCCGTGCGCAGCGCGCGCTCGCACTCCGTCGCCTCGGCCAACAGCAGCACATACTCGTTGTGCGCTCTGTGCAACCGACGACACGCTGTAACGCCGCATGATGATGGTAGGTGGGAAGTTAGTTACCACGAGGAAGCGGTAGCTTCGCCCTGTCGTCTCTGCTGGTCCAGCAGCGCCGGCAGCGACGCCGTGCGCAGCGCGCGCTCGCACTCCGTCGCCTCGGCCAACAGCAGCACATACTCGTTGTGCGCTCTGTGCAACCGACGACACGCTGTAACGCCGCATGATGATGGTAGGTGGGAAGTTAGTTACCACGAGGAAGCGGTAGCTTCGCCCTGTCGTCTCTGCTGGTCCAGCAGCGCCGGCAGCGACGCCGTGCGCAGCGCGCGCTCGCACTCCGTCGCCTCGGCCAACAGCAGCACATACTCGTTGTGCGCTCTGTGCAACCGACGACACGCTGTAACGCCGCATGATGATGGTAGGTGGGAAGTTAGTTACCACGAGGAAGCGGTAGCTTCGCCCTGTCGTCTCTGCTGGTCCAGCAGCGCCGGCAGCGACGCCGTGCGCAGCGCGCGCTCGCACTCCGTCGCCTCGGCCAACAGCAGCACATACTCGTTGTGCGCTCTGTGCAACCGACGACACGCTGTAACGCCGCATGATGATGGTAGGTGGGAAGTTAGTTACCACGAGGAAGCGGTAGCTTCGCCCTGTCGTCTCTGCTGGTCCAGCAGCGCCGGCAGCGACGCCGTGCGCAGCGCGCGCTCGCACTCCGTCGCCTCGGCCAACAGCAGCACATACTCGTTGTGCGCTCTGTGCAACCGACGACACGCTGTAACGCCGCATGATGATGGTAGGTGGGAAGTTAGTTACCACGAGGAAGCGGTAGCTTCGCCCTGTCGTCTCTGCTGGTCCAGCAGCGCCGGCAGCGACGCCGTGCGCAGCGCGCGCTCGCACTCCGTCGCCTCGGCCAACAGCAGCACATACTCGTTGTGCGCTCTGTGCAACCGACGACACGCTGTAACGCCGCATGATGATGGTAGGTGGGAAGTTAGTTACCACGAGGAAGCGGTAGCTTCGCCCTGTCGTCTCTGCTGGTCCAGCAGCGCCGGCAGCGACGCCGTGCGCAGCGCGCGCTCGCACTCCGTCGCCTCGGCCAACAGCAGCACATACTCGTTGTGCGCTCTGTGCAACCGACGACACGCTGTAACGCCGCATGATGATGGTAGGTGGGAAGTTAGTTACCACGAGGAAGCGGTAGCTTCGCCCTGTCGTCTCTGCTGGTCCAGCAGCGCCGGCAGCGACGCCGTGCGCAGCGCGCGCTCGCACTCCGTCGCCTCGGCCAACAGCAGCACATACTCGTTGTGCGCTCTGTGCAACCGACGACACGCTGTAACGCCGCATGATGATGGTAGGTGGGAAGTTAGTTACCACGAGGAAGCGGTAGCTTCGCCCTGTCGTCTCTGCTGGTCCAGCAGCGCCGGCAGCGACGCCGTGCGCAGCGCGCGCTCGCACTCCGTCGCCTCGGCCAACAGCAGCACATACTCGTTGTGCGCTCTGTGCAACCGACGACACGCTGTAACGCCGCATGATGATGGTAGGTGGGAAGTTAGTTACCACGAGGAAGCGGTAGCTTCGCCCTGTCGTCTCTGCTGGTCCAGCAGCGCCGGCAGCGACGCCGTGCGCAGCGCGCGCTCGCACTCCGTCGCCTCGGCCAACAGCAGCACATACTCGTTGTGCGCTCTGTGCAACCGACGACACGCTGTAACGCCGCATGATGATGGTAGGTGGGAAGTTAGTTACCACGAGGAAGCGGTAGCTTCGCCCTGTCGTCTCTGCTGGTCCAGCAGCGCCGGCAGCGACGCCGTGCGCAGCGCGCGCTCGCACTCCGTCGCCTCGGCCAACAGCAGCATATACTCGTTGTGCGCTCTGTGCAACCGACGACACGCTGTAACGCCGCATGATGATGGTAGGTGGGAAGTTAGTTACCACGAGGAAGCGGTAGCTTCGCCCTGTCGTCTCTGCTGGTCCAGCAGCGCCGGCAGCGACGCCGTGCGCAGCGCGCGCTCGCACTCCGTCGCCTCGGCCAACAGCAGCACATACTCGTTGTGCGCTCTGTGCAACCGACGACACGCTTTGCCATATTTGTCGCGGGTTTCGTCCAGCTTGCGACCGCCTCTACTGGTTGGACCTGTAAGATAAATTAAGACTTTAATCAATTTTGCATCAAATTATATTATATGTAATTATGTATAGTAGGTAGGTACTGTTACCGCAATTGTCGTATAATCCTTTACTTTACATGTCAATATAATCCTTTACTCTTTGGAACGAGAACTACTTACTTTTAAATGATTTTATTAGGTGAGTACTTAATCTTTGAGGAAAGGACTGTGTAGTCAAATTAATCATCCAATTTTCCCTAAAATCAAATTGCACGAAAAAAGTTACATTAATGAGAAGCAAAATTAGAAACATCTTAGTCACATACCTATGATACATGACCTATTAAAGCTGCAACAGTCATAACGGAACTAAATGTTAAAAGTCGTTAGTTATACTTTTTCCATAATTGCGTAAACGCTATAAACATTATGAAGTTGTGTATGAACGGCATCGGAGTGCAATGACACCAAAAACTCATTGATGAAACTACTCGCACGCAATTTGTATGAATGCATTTAAGTCACATCATGGAACGTGACCATGTGACCCGGTTTCGACGAGACTATCCCACTGTGAGGCCGTATGTCCCAAAGTCCCTAAAGATTTCCAGGCGACAGCTAAATGTCCCAGTCGTTCCTACATTTATCAATCATGCAATGTGGAAAAATAAATTATTTGTCTCTCAAAAATTCAAAATAGATAACTTAAAACTGTATCTAGTAGCGATGAAAAGATAGTGTCCGTCGCGTACAAAAGTCCCGTCTATGCCAGACCCCAATACGGTACCTACTCAAAATCAATAAGTATACTTAACATAAAAATAGATAGCTGGACGAAGGTGTTCTTTCATAATGAGTAGGAAGCTAAACCACGACATCACTATAAACCAAACATATCGATAAATAACCCACTGCGCAGGTTCAGGGTCTAAGTTCTTTTTTACTGACGCGTGACGCCAACACCTACGCATCGAACGTTAGTGTTTAAACCACGGTGTTTAAACACACTATGCCGAAAATACGCGACCGAATTTCCGTGGCTGATTTTACGTTCCGACGGATTCGGCTAATATGACACACGAGAGCCGAAATTACGCGGCAGAAACTTGGGTCGCATAATATTATAATCTGTTGCTATACAAAACATTACGCCGAATCGCTGCAGAACTTACGCCCGACCGAAGTTCGGCTGTACGCTTTAACGCGACGTAATTTCGGTTTGGTGTGTCATCAGTAATAAAATTCGTATTGCAGGCGTAGTCACGCCGAACTTCGGTCGCGTATTTTCGGTATAGTCTGTTTAAACACGAAGAAAAATTCAGCACGTGCAGTCGACTACGCAATCAATTAATTTAAAATGACTTCATATGCAATAATTCTTCTCATTTCTGACAAGCTGAATGTCCCGCTTTTAGTCAATAAAGTATGGTCACGTAAATCATGCAGCGTGGACGTGCACACTAACTTGACCTGTACGTGAAATGGGAAGTGTTTAAAATAGCGTGAGTAATTGCACGCATAATGGAGCTACTTGAGTTTGCATGTGTACTGATAAATACTGGTCTGCTTTTGCGAAATTACGCTGGCGCCAGCTTAACTGTGGCGGGCTGGCCGAGTGGCCAGTGGCCAGTGGTCTGCTCGTTATCGCTCGAGTCAATGTACGCCGATTAGCCGATTTGTGGTCAACCCATGAGTTCGAAACTACTAACAATAAAACTTACATTTTCAATATTTAAGTTTTAACCCACAAATGCATTTGTTTCTGTGTTATAAATAAGAATAAAATCTGCCATCTCAGGGCCTGATTGCTTTGTCTGATTGTAAATTTCTGTACGTGCAAGGTTTCTTTCTGATCCTCTGGATTTCGTCGTTAAAGCGGTTTGTTCTCTTCAATTGCCACGAACTGGTATGGCATGTCAATTTTTCTGGTTGCCACCTGCAGGGCTTGACGGGCCTAAAGGGCTTGTGATACTTACCTTGCTGGGTTTCAGCATTCGCATAGAATATACTCTGTGTTGCGTCCGCATACCTACCTATTCGATTTAGCTTGAATGGAATTAAAACATGGAGCACGTTCACACCTACAGTTGGCGTCAAGTAAAAAGAGTTCTGAACTTCACTGGAGGGAAAGTGTCTGCGCAAGGGGTGATACACGGTGCGTGAAGCCTAGAAGCGAAAAGTTGACAAACGAACAAATGGCGCGGCGGCACAAACGCAACGTTGCGCCACCGCAAATAGATCTCCCACCGCTTCAAAGTCGGTAGCTATTCTTTTTACTGTTTTTCTTTTCTTTTCTTTCATATCTCTTCTATCTGCGACCAGTCATGGACTATAAACAGATTTGGGGGTTTGCAGTATTCACATTTAGGCTTTGCATATCCAGCGATGTGACATCCCTTCAAGATAAAGTGCTATACTATATGCTGGCCAATCTTGTCCTCTTAAGGCGGAACGTGCTGTTACTGGCATCCAAAAGTTGGACTGCTAAGATGTTTTTATGACACTCAAGTCTCTGTTTGTAGGCCACAAGTGACCTGTCTATTTCCTCCTTTACCGTGGTTATTATATTACTCCTTTATTCTTTTTACTTGACACCAATTTACTCTAGTTAGGTATAGATGTAAATATTTTGGTTTGAACGCAACACTGTATATTTAGTATTAGCACCTGGGTGTTGGCGTCCGTCGTCAGACTCCGGCATAGTTACATAGTTAGAGCAATTGGCGGCGATCAGCGTGGGAGTAGCTTGAAACATGTTGTGTTTACTAGCGGACCTATTGGAAATGGAATATGGAATATGGATGGTATATGGAATGGAATTATAGCATAATGGCTTGAACGAGAGAAATGTTATTCAAAAGTCAATTGTAGAAACGATGGTTATTGGTTAGACCTACTTAATAAAATACATGCAGATTTCATCAGATAACTTTCAGCCTTTAGGGCCACGCTTGTGCCTGGAGCCACTGAATACATGTGGTGCAAGATAGCGGCCCGTTGTTCCTATTTGTACAGACCTCAGTCCTGTAATCTAGTCGACTTCAGAAATTATATTAGAAATGTTGACTTACATTTAAGATAGTTCTCTTCGAATTTCGCCCTCATCTGCTTGTACGACTCGAGACACTTCTGGTACTCGCTCTGTTTCCTTTGCACCTCCTCTGAGAGCTGTCGACAAAAAGAACATTAAATTAGTCCAATACGTAATAAATACATACAGTGAGATTACGTAAGGAAGCCTTGAAAGTTCAGACAAAAGTCTTAGGACAGTGCTTGTTGGCTGTTGCCAGTGATGACATACGAATCTAAGATAAAGTACCTAGCTCACTTTTCCAGAGTCACTCAGTGGGCAAAGGAGCTATGCTCGGAGTTTCTCTAAGTGATCAAATCAGAAATGAGGAAAATCAGGAAATCCTTCTTTAGGGCCGAGTTATTAAAGTTACATTCAAGAGTCTGAATCTTCTGGTGTGAAGTAAAACTTTAAAAAATACAATTTCATTAAAAACGTTTTTATTCTTTATCGGTTCATAAAATGAAATACACAAACAAACATTCATCATCAACGGTAATATTTATCTTTATGTACGCATCCAATAAATCAACAAACACATTCATAAAACAAATGTGAAAATATACACGCAAGTGTGAAAAGATTTAATGGTCACAAGATGTTAATGTTAAGAACTGGTTTATGTTAATTAAGATTATTAGACCGCTTTTTTTTTGCTAAGAGCAATTTATGAAAGTGCTTCACATTGAGTCTCGATTTGACTTCAATGTGTGACAAACTTGAAAAATCTGCCAACAAACTCTGCCAAAAGAAGATCGACATCTTTATACAACCAACTGGTTCCTTTTTAGGGTTCCGTACCCGAAGGGTAAAAAACGGAGCCCTATTAATGTCACTCGGCTGTCTGTCTGTCTGTCTGTCTGTCTGTCTGTCTGTCTGTCTGTCTGTCTGTCTGTCTGTCTGTCTGTCTGTCTGTCCGTCTGTCCGCCGGTCACAGGTCTCTAGCTCGCAGACGAAATGAGTTACAAACCTGAAATTTTGGTATTTAGTGTAAAACGTTAACCCAAAATCAAATATTGAATTAGAAATTGAATTAAATTATTTTTCAGGGGGGCTCCCATACATGAAAAAGGAGCCGGAAAAAAAAATTTTCTTTACCCTAGCTTGTGGGGTATCATTGTTTAGAGCTCATTAAGTAGAGTACAAATATATATTTTTTTAATTTTTATCTCAAAAAATAAGGGAATGGGAGGCCATCAAAGTTGTCAGTTTTAGACCATTTTTGTGACGGGGGCTATCTCAAAAACTAAACTAGTTGGGAATATGATATTTCAGTATATTATGTACTATATGCTCTATTTAAACAACAAATACTGAAAACAACGATTTATTAAATAGTTTATAAGCTGTGACCAAAATAAACGAACATTTTTTTGGGTTTTTCTTTCACGGTTTGTTGCGATGTCTCGCTCGGAAATTAAATATTTTTTAGACCCAAAATATTATATTGTTCATAATTATGTACGGAACCCTGAAAGAGCGAGGCCCGACTCGCACTTGGCTGATATTTTTAATTCATCTACAAGTTAGTCCTTGACTGCGATATCATCTGATCACAACCATCATCCATCTTAGACGATACGGTTGATGAAAGCGGGCTAACTTGAAAGAGGTATGCGTACCCCTGATCGGTTTGCCGGCACGGCTTTGCCGGTAGGGTGGTAATTAGCAACGGCTGAAGCACGGGCCGAAGTCTTCCACCAGCAAAAACTCCCTCAGAAACACCCTTTGCGTATTGTTTTAATTAAGGAAATTTTATTTAATATATTAAAAACATTTATACACAGTTAAGTATAGGTTAAGTAGGTACACATTATAACTTATAAGTTAATACCTAATTGATAAACAGAGTCGGCAGTGACGCGTCGACGATCGTGATCGGTGACGCAAGCGCAGAGCTTGGGAATGTATGCCAAACATTTCCGGTTCCACTGGCAGGCTGTCAGTAATGTAATGTAATGTTATATTCGTTATGTATTTATAATGTATCTAAAAAATTGCGGTCTGCTTAAATAATGCATGAGTTTTTATTTAAGACATCAATATTAATAATATTTGAAACGCAAAAATGTCTACCGACTGCCTGTCTGCTTTTTACTTTTTTCGGCACTTTTTACTACCGCACACTACCACCTACCTTTTCACGGCTCAAACCAAGTTCAAAAGCTGAAAGGAACTTAACGACGGAGATACCCTGGCATCCTGGAGACAGATTAGAGGCTACTTTTTATTTCGGAAAATTAAAGAATTTCCACGACTTTTAAAAATCTAAACACGGACGAAGCCTCAGGCATCAGTTAGTTAGTCCATATGTGAAACAAGTTGTAACAGTAAGCTAACCCTATTCAAACCCACCCGCCTACCGGGTTAGGGTACAACTCGACCGCAATAAAATCGACCGAATGGTCGAGTTGTCCACATTCAATTTTATTAATATTTTTTGATGGTCAACTCGACCGCACGTACAAAGTACAGTCATTTACAGTCGCAGATAGGTTGGGTTGAGGTATAAAAAGTACAGTACAGGCACACGAGTAGATAAGTACAGAGGAAAAGCTTCTGCAAGCGGCCCGCTGTAGGTACACTCACACGTATGCGCACGTTTGTCACTCAACTGTACCGGTTGGTAGACCGAGCGCGCGTCCGTGAACCGTTGGTGAGTGTGTTTGTGTGAGTGTACCTAAAGCGGGCCGTTTGTATGAAGCTTGCTCTCTGTACCTATCTACTCGTGTGGTACAGGTATAAAAAGAAAGAGATAGCAAATCTCATTTTCGTTTAGAGACGTATTATCTCTTGTATTTAGGAGAAAGAGACGGCTATTGGTGACATTTAAAAAATTACCTCGTGGGAACGCCGTATTACCCAACGTGTTTTAGTTGTTTAAAACCAGGGGGTGTAAACTCTCTTAGAAGAAAAATTATACCTACGGGGGCAAATATTGCCATTGTTAAAACATTCTGATAATAATTGTACATTTTTTAAGCATTGCAATACTAGCTTTTGTAAGGTCATATTCAAGAAGGTTATATTCTTTATGTAGATACTGGAGTCTGCACCTGAAACTGCTGGGGCTATTTTTTCTCTCTAGTTTTTATTTACCTCACACACTTTATTTGAGTATGTGAGTAAGTTTGACGACCTCCCTGGTGCAGTGGTGAGCGCTGTGGTCTTATAAGTGGGAGGTCCCGGGTTCGATTCCCGGCAGGAGCAAATTGGGATTTTATATTTAATTTATAAATTGTCTCTGGTCTGGTCCGGTGAGAGGCTTTTAGCCGTGGCTGGTTACCACCCTACCGGCAAAGCCGTTCCGCCAAGCGATTTAGCGTTCCGGTATGATGCCGTGTAGAAACCGATCAAGGGTCTGCATACCTTTTCCAAGTTAGCCTGCTTCCATCTTAGACTGCATCATCACTTACCATCAAGTGAGATTGCAGTCAAGGGCTAATTTGTAGTTGAATAAAAAAAAAGTAGTTGAGAACGAGACAAAGCCTGTTCAAGGCCACATTTCTTTGTTTCAACATTTTGTTTAAAGCTCGGCAGGGTGATTCAGAACACTTCGATAACATAATTATCGATCGATTCGGTAAGTTATCGTACGATAAGATGTATTTTCAATTTAGAATCGAATCGAACCGACGTAGATATCGTTCGATTATGACTATCAAACGCTATTCACAACAACTTTATCGAATAATATTTTCCGAACATCCGATATTTTATTACGATTACTTATCGAAAGCTACATTAAGCATTCGATATCCTAATCTTTTGGTTCATCTAATCGTTAGATAGGTACTTTTACTGTTATTTCGTGAAAAATATGTTCGGAGCCGCAATTAAAATAGATAGCAATAGCCGCAATAAATCGCCGAGGCGAAGAAGACGCGGTAAAGAAAACGTAGGTATCTACGGACATGGCGTGATACCTTTAACCCGTTTGAGGCAAATGTCTCAACTTTTATGGGAAAATATAATAAAACTTTTGCCAGAATTTGCGTTAGAATACCTAAATTTTGCTCTTTGAAAAAATAACATTTATACATAATATCTTGATAATAATGAAACGCTGATAAATTATAAGTAATTTCATATAAGAGTTAATCAAAATATTTGATACGTGAAACACTTTTTGTATTCGACTGTACATAAACAACTCAGTATTCTGCTATTGGTCGAGTTGACCATCAAAAAATTGGATGTGGACAACTCGACTATTCGGTCGAGTTTATTGCGGTCGAGTTGTACCCTAACCCTTGCAAACGTCCAGTTTACAAAAATCTTACCTAGTTGAACCCTAGCGCCAAAGTGCATGCAGTGCACCGTACCAGTACCTCCAGAGGATGTATCCAAGTTACGAGCACCAACCAGTGTGTTGCTGAGGAGAGTTTTGGTACTACTTAACATGTTCAGGATTTATGTGATTTTCGTTAAGCCACAACTTGAAAACTATTAAAACGACTTTCACAGTTAAATATTTAGGTACAGTTTATATTGCTTTTTGGATCTTTAATCTGAATTCGCTATGAGATTTCCTGAGATTGGAAAAAGTTTTCTCGATAAAAAACATTCCAAATACTGTTCCGCAATCTTGTTTCTTTTACTTTTGATCGGAAACGGTACCTAATTAATTTTTGCGAATTTTTATTTGATTTCTAAATTCGTCATAATTTTTTTGTTGCTAAATGGTTGTGCTAATTATCATAGCTTATTCTTATCAGAATAGGTAGGTACTTTATGCGAGTTGTGTGTTCAAGCCTTGTCAGTGCTGGTCACTGGTCACTGGTCAGTACAATGTGTTGTACAGTGTACCGTTATTTTTATACCGATACACTGAATCCATTCGCACGTGACTTGCACGCAATAACATAATGGGCATCACGAGTATAGACAACGCGATTGTATTGTAAATGTCTATTCACTATTAGCCGTTTCACGACTGATGGGTACTGTGGCAGTTTTATGCTACCTACATTACATTGGAAAGTTCAAAATTAATAGATGTAGGTACCCTATGTACCCACATCTACCACAAAGCGAACCAAACGAATTAGATAGGTACATCTAATATCACGAAAAACAACGACACGTTTGTGTCGTGTTCTTTTCAAGTTTGCGACAAAATGTCGTGACCACAGGTTGTGAGTTGTGACCAACTCAGCGAGTTTTTTTTATCATCACTATTTCACAAAATTATTTAGACTAAAATAAGAGATGTATTTACCCACCATTGGAGCATAGGGATATCTACTCATGTGATTCATTGAAGTGTTCAACTTCGAAATATTTTCTCAGTAAAGCATTTAAACTTTGACTCGATTACATTACAATTTACAAGCTGTTCGTAAATAGAAAAAAATAATCGTGTAATATCTCTAATAAGAACTGTCTCATCAAGTCATCACTAGTAAAAGTGGCCACAGTACCCATAAGTTGTGAACAAAATAAGTACGAGTACAATAATGGTCACATTAACACCTCCAGAAAGTGAAGTCGATAAAAAATAACGAGTACAGTACATAGAAAACATTCGATGAACAACACTTTTTACGACAATTCAAAATGACCAATCACGCGAAAGCGGCCAATCATTATATTTTCACTGTGCTTATTAAAGTTTTTATGCTAAACTCACAACTATAGATACCTATATTATTTCATTTATCACTCGACAAAACTGACTTTATTTAGCAGCCTTTTTCCTTATGATATTTTAATGGTTGCTTTTAAATACAGAACGTGTCGCAGTAGGTAAGTAGGTATACAAGTGCGTCTTACTTTAAAAAATATTGTTTACGTAATATAAGCCTACTATGCAAATGTAAAGTAGTGTAGGTACTATTTTTTTTTAAACTAGGTTAATTCTAACATGCATCCTATCCTATGAGAGCGAAATTAAAGCGAATGCCACGCGGCGAAGGTGCGGCGCTAAAACACTGTGCAGTCCCTTGACAATGTGTCCATGATAAATCGCATACAATCTATTTTTACTAAGCTTTCTTAAAAGGTAAACAAATCGCAAAAACTTCTAGGAAAAACGCGTAAGCGGCTCGCTATACGTACTCTTTCCACGGCGCTTTACACGTTCTTATACTTTAGATAAATCACTTAAATGATAAATCATGGCTTCATCGTTAGTTCGCGTTAAAAACTTCATATGCGCCGTGCACTGCGCGTCGCTTACGCGTTTCTGCGAGAAGGGACTTGATTACCTTCTAAGACAGCTAACGTAAAACACTGTAGGTATACAGATAATTATGATTGGCTGAAACAATCTCGTTATTGGCTAGAATGCATTGTTGTAGCAAGAGTACCTACCATCAATTCAGCACCACTACAAATTGAAATTGATGCAGCTCTTATGCAATCGGTAAAGTCGGTAAAATCGACAAGTCGTATTTAAATCCCCATCACCGCTACAGCTTTTTTTAACGTCCCACTGCACAAGGCACGTCCTCCTCTCTTACTATAAGGAGAGAAGGATTTACAGCTTAGATCCGCCAAGCTGCCCCGTGGTTGGCGGGGTTTAAAGACTATTGTCACATGATAGCGATAATAACCGTGACCGACGGCTTAAGGTGCTCTCCGAGGCCAAGTTGGTGGCAGTGAGAATTTCTTGACAGCAAAATACAATACATTATATATACAATAGGTACCTACCTAACAATTTTTGGCCTGATCCGGTAATCGAACCCAGGAAGGACCTCGTGAATCGTGATCCACAGTAAGACATGCTGACCACCAGACTAACGAGTTAGTAAACATAATGTTTTCCTAAAAATTTACATTTATTAAAGTTTTTACAAGGTTTGAAATAGGTACTTATTCTTCGGGTTCCCGGAATAGATTTCGAAAACAGAAGGATTAAAATTTTATAGGGACTTAAACCGAACACAAAGAGTCATATTTTTAGCTTTTGCACTGTCGTGTCGGTAATATAATCGACCACAAACGACTTCAGTTATCGCCTTACGAATATGCTTCAGTAATCAGTTGCACATAAATAAGTCAGTAGGTGGGAGTTTATTATTAAGTATAACTTCTACATTAATAAGATCCGTTTTTACGTCAATTTGGGGATCAGTTTAAATCTCCAAGGACTCTACGAACATAGAATCAGAAAATCTATCAAGTCTAGATTAGAATGCATTTTTTTTTTGTTTGAAAGGTGAATTAGTCGGGAGTGTTCTTAGTTATGTTTGATGAAAATCGGTCCAAGATGGCCGCCGCCACAAAATGGCGCATTACATATTTTTTCACAACTCCCTCAATATGGATATCAAATGAACGGGCTTGATTAGTAGAATAGCACTATGTAAATCCAAAATGGCCGCCACCACAAAATGGCGAATGTCAGGGGTTTTTTAAATTTTAAATTTCTACTTGTAGATGTTTGTCACCTCTGAAAATAGGACCTAATTAGTGAAACGGCAGTTAAGACTAATTTTATGTCCGCGACATCATCGATATGGATTGAGGCTTTTAAAAATCCCGTGGGAACTCTTTGCTTTTACAAGATAAAAAGTACCTAAATAATTCTTTATGTAATCCTGTATCTGTGAAAGTCCAGTCTAAATCGGTTCAGCCGTTCTGACGAAGCAAGGAAACAGGTGGACAAAAATATGTTTTTATAAAATCATAATAGGTAATATGTTATTATGATTTTTGTTCGTCTGTTTCCTCCTCTGGTGCTCCTATTTGGGTTATGATATCAACATAATATAACCATAATAGATATGACTTACGATGAGCTTAATAATGGCAGTTATTTCAATGTAAAGACAGACGACTGAAATACGGTGTAAAAAGCATTTTCTATAATATAATAAAACTGTAACAGATCCAATTCTGTACATTGAAGATATTTTGAAAATTTTTATTTGAGGGCACTCTATAATCGATACTGAAGCCAAAACTGCAATTTGTTTCATTTTTGTCTGTCTGTCTGTCTGTCTGTCTTTCTGTCTGTCTGTCTGTCTGTCTGTATCTTGGCCGCGCATCACGCCGAAACTACTGAATGGATTCGAATGAAACTTGGTACGATTTGAGTTTATACTTCGAGGTAGGACATAGGATACTTTTTATCCCGAAATTCAGCACGGTTTCCTTGGGAGAGGGGATGAAAGTTAAAACGTGTATTTAGCTGTAATTCATTAATGCGTTGTTCGATTTAACTCATTCTTTTTTTGTTAGAAAGGTAGTACTTTAATTATTGTCCCGTAAATATTTCAAGGTCATAGGTTTTTTAGTTCAGAAATGACAGACATTTATTGGGTTCAAATAACTTGGGACCCGGATCTTTGAACGTACGGCTTATTTTAAATTGGTGTGTGTTTAAATTTATGTTTGTCGGTCTCTCTATTTGTTCCAGCTAATCTCCGAAACGGCTGGATCGATTTTAATGGAACTTTCAATGTTGTAAGGAGCAACTTAGGCTACATTTAGTTTAGGTACATAAAAGAATAATGGGATCCGATCCAATTATATATAAAACATATAAACACGCGAACGAAGTCGCGAGGGTCAGCTAGTATTAAATAAACACAATATTAAAATGAGTTGACTTAATATTGAGTTGAAAAGAGAAAGTTAATGTTGCTGCAAATTGGCAAAGATATTGTGCAAGCTAAGTACCTACCTACCTAGAAACCTGTCAAGCAACACCCAGATTAAGATTAAGGCCTTTAGCACATCTCCGCCACGAAACTGTAGCAGCGGAACGAAAGGGTGCATAACTACATACTGCATAGTCAAATGTTGGATCAGAAGTCAGAACATCCAGTTTGGTCATAGTTTAGTTTCTATGTGACAGCGTTACGAAGTATAACATTGACACCCCGACTCCACGCAGTCTTATCTGCCACAAGTCTAATTAAATTGCCCATGAACAGTAATATGTTCGTAATATGTTTCAAACTTTTATTAAATTTTTTATGGGCGTCCTTAAATACGAAATTATGGTCAAACGTGGATGGCCAAATGGATAATCGTTGACAAGCCATTCTCTACAGCTTTTTTACGTCCCACTGCTGGGCACAGGTCTCCTCTCTCATAGGAGAGGGGGCTTTAGAGCTTAGACCCGCTGTTCCAATGCGTGTTGACGGGCTTTAACGACTATTGTCACATGATACTTAGGTAGTGATGATAACCGGGACCGACTGCTTAACGTGCTCTCCGAGGCACGGGGGTGAAACACAGCCAATTACCAGCTCCGGGGTGGCACTGAGAATTTCTTGACAGAAAACCCCAATACCTAACAATAATTTGCCCGACCCGGGAATCGAACCCGGGACCCCGTGATCTGCAGTCGAATATGCTAACCACTAGACCAACGAGGCAAGTCAAGTGACAAGCCATAACTACAGTTTAATAAACAAAATTTTGTAAACGAAACTTGTAAACAAAATCTATAATATAATAAAACTGTAACAGATCCAATTCTGTACATTGAAGATATTTTGAAAATTTTTAATGGAGGGCACTCTATAATCGATACTGAAACCAAAACTGCAATTTTTTTCATTTTTGTCTGTCTGTCTGTCTGTCTGTCTGTCTGTCTGTCTGTCTGTCTGTCTGTCTGTATCTTGGCCGCGCATCACGCCGAAACTACTGAATGGATTCGAATGAAACTTGGTACGATTTGAGTTTATACTCCGAGGTAGGTTATAGGATACTTTTTATCCCGAAATTCAGCATGGTTCCCTTGGGAGAGGGGATGAAAGTTAAAACGTGTATTTAGCTGTAATTCATTAACGCGTTGTTCGATTTCACTCATTCTTTTTTTGTTAGAAAGGTAGTACTTTATATATTGTCCCGTAAATATTTCAAGGTCATAGGTTTTTTAGTTCAGAAATGACAGGCATTTAGTGGGTTTCAATAACTTGGGACCCGGATCTTTGTACGTACGGCTTATTTTAAACTGGCGTGCGCTTAAATTTATGTTTGTCGTTCTGTCTATTTGTTCCAACTAATCTCTGAAACGGCTGGATCGATTTTAATGGAACTTTCAATGGCAGATAGGTGATGTTATAAGGAGTAACTTAGGCTACATTTAGTTTAGGTACAAAAAAGGATTATGGGATCCAATCCGATCCTATATAAAACCTATATCCAGGCGGACGAAGTCGCGGGGGTCGGCTAGTTTACCAATAAAATGACTATTGACTAATAGGTAGCAATATCATGAAATGCCACCATTTCAAGAAACAGCTGGGCGCTTAAGATGTGGGTAACTTTACGATAGAATTCTTCGGTTCTTCGAACTATATTAATAACTATATCCTAACACATTGCCACTTCATCTTCACAACCCGTTGAGCTAGAATATCGATGACTCTGGTTCCTCTATTTCTGATTTGATCACGTAAAGTAAGACCATTTATGTTCTCCTTTTGATTAGATTAATGTACTGAAGGCAAAATAGATACCTACCTAGACATCTACTTTAAAAAATGTGGAAGAAAACCAAAATGCATTAAGTACAGAATGAAGACAAACAACATAAAACTAACAGTATTTTTTTACTGTTTCCTTGAACGAAGTTGGTTTGTTTACATAAATTGTTATCATTTTGTTATGCTCGTAAACCTCACCTACTTGCACTTATTTATGTAGGCACTATGTGGCACTATATTCTCCTACAAAATACCTACGTAGGTAGTAGGTGTTATCTAATGCACTAGCGGTCCGCCCCGGCTTCGCCAGTGGTACATACATATATATAGCCTATAGCACTCAAATATCACTTACATATCCAACGGTGAAAGAATTTTTGAAATCAGTCCAGTAGTTCCTGAGATTAGCGCGTTGAAACAAACAAACTCTTCCGCTTTATTATATTAGTATAGATAAGGTTCAACAAGAGTCTATAACTTTTAATTTTTTTTTGTGATTACTAATTATCCGTCTAAAAATAAAATAATTAAGTATTAATTATACCTAGACTCTTAAGTTTTCTTCTAGAATGAAGATTATTTTATCCGAAATTGCGCGTTTTCAGCTTACAAGCTGCAGCCACAGTCATAGTTAGTCTTCATCATCATTATCAACCTATTACCGGCCCACTAGAGGCCACGAGTCTTCTCTCAGAATGAGAAGGGTTTAGGCCACAGTCCACCACGCTGGCGAAGTGCGGATTGGTATACTTTACAGTTCACACCACACAGCCTTTGAGAACATTATGGAGAACTCTCAGGCCTGCAGGCTTCTTCACGATATTTTCCTTCACCGATAAAGCAAGTGATATTTAATTGCTTAAAAAGTTATCTTAAGGCTGAGCACGCACCGCGGTTTAGAAAAAGCGGTTTAGGAAAAGCTGAAAACGCCAAACCGCGTACAAACACGCACTGCGGTTGGCGACGCCACTTGGCGTTTTGCTTGATTATATTTCAGTACTACCATGGATTTCTGGCGAACAGCACGTGTTCGCCTAGTCGAGACAATAAAAACCGAACGCGATTAATCGCAGTGCGTGCGCCCCCATACTATTACTATGGATCACAAAAAAATCGCGTTTTTACAAACCGCGATCCAAATGTAGCAAGTTACGTTTTTAAAATCAGTCACTGAAAAAAGTCGCTAATGCGTGCGCTTGTATAGAAAGCAATGTGTTACATTTTTTTGCGGTTTCAGACTTGCGGTTAACCGCTCGTGTTTAACCGCGGTGCGTGCGCAGCCTAACTCCGAAAAGTTGAGCTACGTGCCCGAGGATTTTATTTTTGTATTATATTGACCAATAAAAGAAAAAAAAAAGGATCGAACTCGGTTCCCCTAAAAGGGAAGCCGTAGTCGTAACTATTGGGCAATCACAGCGTATAAAAATATATAAATAAAGCCACAGTTCGTTTAATTTATTGCAATTTGCAATAACGAAGGATTCATGTAAAGACATTGATGAATAATTTGTCTATTCTTTGCTAATAAACTCGTAACCTGCATACAGCATAACAGTGAACGGTAAACAAGATTAGATAGAAATCCTACATTCATATGACATCATACCGTTTATTAGAATATATATATAACTACCTTGATGATTATTTCGATAAACTATACCTATAACTAAAATATAATCTGACTCCTAATAACACGACAAATCTCAATGGCGACCTACATACTTGTCAATTTACATAACATCATCATTAAGCGCGTCATCTGTAGCTTAAATAGCTATCATCTCTTGATATTCACAGTTAGGTTAGTACAGAATGCCTACGTTTTTCCTTTATGGACATGCCTTTGTCTTTACTTATTCCTCTAATATTCCTTTCAACCCCGCAGACAGAAGCGTGAGATAATCGTCTATCTATGAAAAGGCCAGGATCTATAAGAGCATGTATTACATTCCATCTATTCAAATGCCATGCTGATTAAAGGTTAAAGTTCCTTAATGGTATTTAACCTTTTTCTTTATATGACGAACATTTTTTAATATAATATAAGTACATACATAATTATATAAAAGCATAAAAGCTACATATCATAAAAGCTTCATCATCATCACAGATCCTTTACTTTCCTTTACTCCCTCGAAAAAGAAGATAGGTATAATAAAACGTTTTAACCCCCGACGCAAAAACGACGGGGTGTTATAAGTTTAACGTGTCTGTGTGTGTGTGTGTGTCTGTGTCTGTTCCCCTGTGGCGCTCAAACGGGTGGACCGATTTGAATGCGGTTTTTTTTGTTTGAAAGGTGAATTAGTCGAGAGTGTTGTTAGTTATGTTTGAAGAAAATCGGTCCAAAATGGCCGCCGCTAAAAAATGGCGGATTACATATTTTTTCACAACTCCCTTAATATGGGTATCAAATGAAAGGGCTCGACTAGTAGAATAGCACTATGCAAATCTAAAATGGCCGCCGCCACAAAATGGCGAATGTCGGGGTTTTTTAAATTTTCAATTTATACTTGTTAACTAATATGTATTCACACTCGTGTGTCACTAAACTCCTAACGGGACAAACAATTAATTTGCGAATTCGTCGCGCTGAAGCTGAAGTTTGGGTCAATTACCACGGACTTGTTTTCACAAGACTCTCTCTTTTCATCATCTTGTGGCTCGACGGAAGATAAGAGCTGTGCCTATGTTCGCACCACAAGTGTAGCGACATAATTATTATGTCTATTTTGACTATTCTGAGGCCATATACCTACCACACATTTTCGTTAAATTATTTGTTGGACTTGCTTCCACCTATTGTAAGTTTTTGAAATAAAACGTGACACCACTTACAAAAACTAGTGCACTAGATTTGCTCAGGAAATCGTAAGACCATTGATGTCTAATCGATGCGTAGGACAGACACACTCGACTAGTCAGACAGTTTTAAAGAAAAAAAAAATGCATATAATATAAGTATATAAAAGTCAGACATCCATCCCGCTAGACTTATTTTAAATATTTTTTTATAATTCAACTTATTATAAGCAAACTATTTTGTTTAAAGACAGAGACCACAGGCCATGCTGTGAGAAAAGTAGACATCCTAATGTACGTAATAAAATAACCGCTCACTACCTGCCAGAGAAAGCGCTTTTCTAAGAAAACCCGTCAAATCACACAGACCGACTATAGCAGACCGACCACTACTTTAAGAACCGACAGTGTCCCAAAACAAATAAAACATACAATTACAAAAGAACAGACAAACTTAAATACTTACAAATCTTACAACTTTCTATTTTTATTTTGCCGACAACTACAAAAGAGTCATAGATAAACTTAAAGATGAACCAGATATTAATGATAATAAGAAGAGATGATAAGCTTCTGGAATAGTAGTTATCTATCAAGATACAACTCAAATAACATTAACAAAATGATTGGACTAGATTTTGTGTAATAACGATTACTTACTTATCTAAAATTGTAATAAATAGAAACTGAAGCTGAAAAAATACCATAATTAAATAACTAAAAATTAACCTAAATAGGGAGCTAATAACAGCTTCCATTACTTCCAGATATGAGTGTTAACTATTTATTTTTCAAAATTGGTATACTTTTTCAATTTGTAGAGTATGGCAGTGAGTTAATTACGAAAAGTTACAACTAAAGCGACCCAGGTTTGAGAAAAACCCAGAACAAAATCAAACCCTGCCGTTTAGGTACTAACGCCTAGATGTGATAATTTACTAACAGATAAACTTTGACATTGGAGTTACAATTTTCCCACGTTTTCATATCAAATTAATCATATAAACTAATTTAACCCATTAAAATGTAATATACGGAGGTGTTATTTAAAGAAAAACCAATACACGGCACATATCGGATGACATAGGAGGAAAAAATGATCATGACATTCTGTACAAGAATGCTGATCATAGTTTGCGGCGAGTGGCGGGCGTGCACGTCTCATAAGTAACATATTAATTGATGACGACCTGTGTCCTGTGCTTGAGTCATGGTTCTATGTAGTAGTTACTGCACAGTATTTCGAGGACTTGGGGACTTTCCTGGAGCAAGCAATTTCACGGATTTGTGCGGATTTCGCCGAGGTCCTTTTCAAAGTTTCATCCGTCGTAGAGTCGTATTGAATGAATGATGAATATATGATGTATGAATAAAATTTTGAAACAACACTACCGCGATGAAGAATAATTAATGTTCAATGCACAAAGCAAGTAGGTAATATGATTCCATAAGTAGTATGGTAGTAGGTACTAGTAAGTACTTATTAGCCTCCACGGATGAAACTTTTTCAGATGACCACTATAATGAGTATTAGGTAAATATTATGATCAAACAAGATTAATAAATAATCCTTTTTTCGCTCTAACAAAAGCAACTTGTGCAATGACTGATGAGTTAGTACACAATTAATAGTCCAACGAATAATTTCGAATTGGCTTGATTTTGATTTTGACATTTCGATCCACCCTTCTGGAACAATGTCCTATAAACGTGGTTAAGTTGGACTTGGAGTCCCTAGTGGCGTAATTATGAATTCACCGAGTACATAGTACGACGGGATACGCCCTGGGCACATGACGTGATAGTATTTAAAATTCCTCACGTCATGATATGTCTGATCCCTGGAAAGTAGTGTTAACGTACTTTGTTGCTAAGTCAATTTATGTATTTGTATAATATATTTGTATCCATTCTTTAAGTATCTGATAGATAATGATCATGGCATTGGACCGCAGTCCTCTGTCTCAGAAGAAATAGATATAAATATATCATATAACTGACTAAGAAAAAAATTGTGATATCCGCAAAGTATCTAGCTCCGGACTTATGCTTCACAAGTTTCAGTACCTATTACCCTGAATCTCACTCTAAGGATTCTGATCCATATCCTTCTTCACTACAAGAGAGGCATTTGCCCAGCACTGGGATATTAATAGGCTGTTACTTTATCTATCGTTATCCTATCTTTAGCAGGAATGGCTAAATAGAAGTGAATTAGCTCCTAGCGTTCATACCGCTTAATGCCAGAGTCCACTAAATCAATGAAAAATCTGAGATCTCTACCAAAACATAGTGCAGGAAATCAGAAATCTAACAGAACTTCTCTTGCTTCTAAGGCCTGTAATATATCCTTGCAATAAGTACGTAAGTACACTTATTGTATTCAGTAAGTAGGTACACCAGGCTAGGGTTTATTAGGAAAACCAGCCAGAAAGGACTTTTTTTTATATTTGTCACGCCGTGGAACTTTTCAAATGTGAATGAACAGATATGTCGATTGCAAGGTGTGGCCGACGGCTTTCACCGTTGAATGAGACACGCGTGTGTCGCAACTGGTAGGCACGGTTAACAAGCTCAAACATTCATCAGAACGTGATGTATCTGTGTTACGCGCCGATTCTCAAAACGGAGTGTAGAATCTAGGAACAATAACAACGGAAAGACTGTGAAAAATCGTTAAGAAGAGTTAGTTCGGAAAGAGTCTGAATTGAAATAGAATAGATTGTTTTCTTTTTTATCAAATAATATTTTTTGTAAATATTTTATTTATATTTTGCAAATAATGTTTATTTGACTAAAAAAATGTTCTCGAATCCTTTACGTGAATTACTTCTTACTCACTGGCTTGTAAGTAGGTACTTCCTACCAATCCTACCGAGAACAATCAACTTGACGGATGCACTTTTCAAAATGTAGATTTTCAAAATCTACTTTTGAAATGGAATAATCTCTCTCTCTCTCTCTATCTGCATCGTATTCCTCATTGTTGAGACTCGTGACCCCTTCCATTAGTGGTTTTCTTGGGACAATAATGCGGTGGGCTCCCGGATGCTTCCGCATTTTGTGGCATGTATGATTTGTTGCCCGTGGTCCCTTCGCGTAGTCCCTCGAAGGGACCACGGACAATTTTTTTTACCCGTGGTCCCTGCGGGAAATATAATGCGACCGAATTTAAAATGTAATAGTCTGATACTTTACATCACTACCAAGAAGGTTATAAGTATAATTATATTCTATCACTACATATGAACAAAGTGAAGTACATATGAACATACTGACCTGACATAGTTAGTCGAAAATTCGTGTTCGTAGTTTCTAACAAATTTTTAACCGACTTCATAAAAAGGAGGAAGTTCTCAATTCGACGCGTATTTTGTTTTTGGCGATGTTTCTCCATAACTCCATCAAATCTGAACCGATTTCATATTTTTTTTTTATTTGCAAGAACGTCCAGCAAATATTCTTATTTTTAACCGACTTCCTAAATGGAGGAGGTTCTCAATTCGATGCGTATTTTTTTGTATGTATGTACACCGATTACTCCGAGATTTCTGAACCGATTTTCGTGATTTTTTTTTAATCGATAGTGGAAGTTCACGAAATGGTCCCAAAAAAATGTTTACTTACTGCCCATCTAAATAGGAATTGGGGCAATGTTCATTACGAATTCATATTCTAGGTACCTTGTAATATTATTATTAATTAATATATATATAGCTGCTCGTGCTGATTCATTCACTGACTGACTGACTGATTGATCTCCTGTAAAATTTTGTATGATTTTTTTTTTCACAAATGGTTTCGTATATAGAGGATAAAAATTCATTCAGAACAAAAATATGGAGAGAGCTGATGATTGAGGATTTCAGAGACGACGAACGACGACGATTGACGATTTCTGGCCACTTATTTCAGTCATAAGTGGCCAGATATATTATTTATAACTAGATGATGCCCACGGCTTCGCCCGTGTGGATTTAGGTTTTTAAAAATCCCGTAGGAACTTTGGATTTTTCAGAATAAAAAGTAGCCTATCTGTAGTAACCAGTCCCCAAAAAGAAAAATCCGTGGGATCCCTACGATTTCGAAATGCAATTCCTTACAGCATCAGGGCTGAGGAGTTGGGTATATACCTACTCGAGTTCATTCAACGTCATTACGTTAACGTAATTAGTAATTGGTACCCCCAATATCAATTTAAATAACCGACAGTTCCTAAATCCCATTAGTTTTGGGGATCAGGTCCCCTACAGCATCAGGATTGAGGAGTTGGAATCCAATTTTTTTGTAGGATAGTGTCGCAATGTTTCTCTATCGATTAAAAAATTCTCTCGGAGATATCGGTTAGGTAGAAAAACACAACTCCTCCTTTTTTGAAAGTCGGTTAAAAAAGTAGCTTATGTTACTCCCTGGTTAATTCTCTACTTGTATGTGAAAGTCCCGTCAAAATCGGTTCAGCCGTTCCGAAGATTAGCCCGTTCAAACAGACAGACAGACAGACAAAAATTTTAAAAACGTGTGATTCGGTTATGGTACCGTTCAAATAACCATATGAGCTTAATATGAGGTAGTTATTTCGAAATTACAGACAGACACTTCAATTTTATTTATTAGTATAGAAGTGTATAGATATGTATATTTTGTTAGTTTTTAATTGCGAAACGATCAAAAAAAGAATAATATATTGACTGACGACGCAGTTATGACTGATACATTTTAAATTCGGTCGCATTATATTTCCCGCAGGGACCACGGGTAAAAAAAATTGCCCGTGGTCCCTTCGAGGGACTACGCGAAGGGACCACGGGCAACAAATCGTATAGGATTAACTCGGTGTACAGAACATAAAAAGTTTCCTAAAAGCCTTGAATGGGTAGGTTACCTAAATATTTAATAATTAATTAGGTAACCTATTCATCAAACATCGTCATAGAGATATCTCACGTGTTTTTATACACTGGTTTTTTTCGAAGGAACTCTCGTATACTTAATTACAAGGATAATTATTGTTTGTTTCCTGACAAATGATTGGGGTGGGAGGTAATATTATGTTTGGCAGTGTTGTTGTGTTCACATTTATCATTTCATCGGTTCTTGCATAATCGGTTCTTGCAATTAATCCTTAGGTTTTGTCTTAGCTTTCCGAATGTCAAGAAAAAAATAAAGTTGAGATTATATCAGGTAATCTATTGAATTTTGTATTAAACGTGAAGTTTTATGGTGAAGATTCATTTTATAGAAGATTTATTTTTTTAATTTATCGATTTTACCAATAGAAAGAATATTGTACATGTAACTCAAGCATTGATTTATTGATGTCTGTGCACTCGTTTTCGGCCCGTATTTGTCCTAAAAGGAAAAAAAAAACTGAAGTATTACGTCAAAATGTCGTTTCAACGAAACTTGAATGAAACGTTTTCCTCAACAAATAGGTAGGTAGTTCGTAAGTTTTGAGGAAAATTTTCCTCTTAAAACTCGCTTGAAACTCATTCACTGCCTGCATTAGCCGACGGCCCTTCCCACGGCTCGGAAATGTGCCAATTAGATGCACTCCGCCTATAACCTGATATAAACTCACAATCTAATAAAGTCCGAGCAAAAACTTCAACGTTTACGTAACAACGGGTTTATTTTTAACTGTAGCCTGTGCGCGAATTTAACTAGTGTTACCTGCATTTTGTTATCATGGATTTCGTCTTTGTTTGAGACAACTGTTGTATTCTAGATCCCACAGGATTTTTGACAAAGTTACGGGCATCGGCTAGTAAATATGTAGTAAATAAACAATAGTCAAGAAGCATGAAACCACAACTTGCTGCGTTAATGAATTCAGAGAAATGTAGTACATGAGAATTACCTAAACAAGTAAGGTAGGTATACCGTATAGGTAGACCTACTAGATATAGCTTACATGTGCGTCATAATGTTGTCTTTAGAGTACCGCAAAGTTCACTAAGTCAAAATAATTAGTCACCATGCTTTACAATACAAAATATACATTCTGATTAAAGCTAATTTCAAGGAAATCGTTCTCAATAAACAATCTCTTCTATGACTTACTTTCATACAGGAAAGATTTCATTAATTTCATAAAGGGAATTTTCAATTGCTAATTTGTTTCGGTCTGGTGGGAGGCTTCAGTCGTGGCTAGTTCCCGTCCTATCGGCAAAGTCGTGCCGCCAAGCGATTTAGCGTTCCGGTACGATGCCGCGTAGATAACGGCTAAGCGGTAGGTAATGGCTTTCATAAAAACTTCCATATCTCAAACAACCTCCAGTTAGCCCGCTTCCATCTTAGACTGCATTGTCATTTGTCACTTACCATAAGGTCACAGTCATGGGCTAACTTGTAGATGAATAAAAAGACATAAGCATAGTAAATATTATGACATAATACGTAGGGTCGATAAACCAGTTTTCGACCAATAATAGGGCGAGTATCTATGCGTCAAATATAAAATGCGTCATAGGTTTACAAAAGTGCACGAGGTCACATGGGATGCACCACGATATTGCGCTTGCTTCGCTTTGTGCATCGTAATCAATACCGAATCACTGACCTTTGTGGAGATTTAACTTTGTAGACCAAAACAGTACCTGAAAGCAAACAAACAAAAATTTGAAGTTTGTAGGTTAAGCAAATTTATTGGCTATTAATTACTATTTATTAATATGGCAAAGGGTCAACGTGCCAGTTAGTGGTACATGTCCCCTGCGGTGTTTTTTTTATTATTTTCACCGCCATGTCGCCGTAGACAAAGAGGCATTACATAAATCACAATGGCTCAAACATTACAAACGGGATGGCAAGTAGGTAGCTGTTTTGTATGTATTACAGGCAGGATACGTACAAAGTACATAGATATTATTTCGCTTTGTTGTCGCATGTAAACACCATGCCAGGACGTTGACACGGCATGCCGGCATGGCATGCAGTAATAATTGTCCAACATAGCTTTCTTGACTTTTTATTACTCTAAAAGATGCATAACTTTTAATTTTATATAAAACTAGTGGATCCGACAGACTTCGTCCTGCCCGGTGACAAACTCACGCACAGAAGTTATATTAAATACCTACTGTATGAGAGGTACGGGTGAGAGTTTACCTTTACCGTATCGACGGGATGACAATTAAACGTTTGACAGCTACAAAACCCGCGAACATTTTGTATGGGAAAATGTTTTTTCATTTATTTTATTTTTTCGTCAATTGACCAATGTTTTTAATAGTTATTCTTCTATTCGGGACGGAGACAAATACAACAAATCAATAACCATGAAAATCGCTCCAGCCGTTGTCGAGTTATAAGTGTTCGAACTAACACGACTTTGTTTTATATAATATACTAGCTGTTGCCCGCGACTTCGTCCGCGTTAAACAATTTTAAACGGGAACCCTTTGTTTCCCCGGGATAAAATAGTAGTCTGTCACTTTCCAGGTCCTCAACTAAAAAAATGCGACTGCAAAAAATCACGTCAATCTGTAGTTAAATGTCCGATGATAATAATATGTTGAAAGGAAACCCCCCTTGAGGTGGATTTTCGTCAAATTTTTCTTAGCTTATGCCTACCTACCCCCTAGAAAGAACCTAACTTCCAAATTTCAAGTTAATAATAACAATAACTTAAATTTCACGTAAAAAGTTTCATCCCCTTTTTTACCACCCTTAAGGGGAGATTTTCCTGAACAACTTACACAGGTTTTTATTATTTAAAATTTATAATCTAAATGCCTATTTTCATATCTGTAACTTCAAAAACATAGAACTTTCATATAACCTTCCTACCCCCATTTTACCCCCTTAGGGGAGGATTTTCGTGAAATCTTTTCTAGGCTGATATCTAAGCCCTAGAATGAACCTATCTTCTAAATTTCAAGTTGATAATAACAATAATTAAAACTTAACATAAAAACTTTCAACCCCTATTTTACCACCCTTAAGTGAAGATTTTTCAGAATAAAATACACAGGTTTATATTATTTAAAACCAATAATCTAAATGCCGATTTTCAGGTCTGTAACTTTAAAAACATAGGACTTTCATACAAACTTTCTACCCCCATTTTACCCCCTTAGGGGAGGATTTTAGGGATACTAAATAGCCTATAACCTTCCCAGAAAATTGTACTACCAAATGCAAAAAGAATTTTTCAAATCCGACTGGTACTTCCAGAGATTAGCGCGTTCAAACAAACAAACTCTTCCGCTTTATTATATTAGTATAGATAGATATGTAGATATAATATATAGATATAATATATAGATTTTTAATTTTATATAGTATAAATTATGTAGACAGAGAACTATATAGGAGAATTTCAGCGGTATTGTCCTAAATTAGAAATGAGAAGATTCGTAAGAGAACCCGAGTTATGACATAGCTCTTAGAATCACAAAACTGAAATGGAAATGGGCGGGCCACATACCTTGAAGAACCGATAGACATTGAGGTTCTAAGGTAGTGAAATGGCAACAACGCACCATGTGGACGTACAATCTCAATCAAGACACTGGATTATATAAATAACACAAGATCGTATTCTGTGACGATTCTTGCAAGAGACTTATGTCCAATAATGGACATTGGACAATCTATAGGTTAAAACACGAGTGCGAATATACATTAGTAGTATCAAGATAGTAAGATACCTTAAATATTATATGTCTACAGTTTTACTTTAACAAGATTGCTACTATAGAAAATTTCGAAACTCGAAACATACAATAAAATAAAAACCATATGCGTCTTGCTCCGCACTTCAAATCCCTTGAGAAATGTATATGCAGAATGTATGGTTGTGTATGAATTATAAATAAATTGTAACTTAGAATTTTTCTAACTAGATATCAAGTAGGCACCAGAATACGGTCAAGACCTGCTTCCATTGAAAGCAATCACCAAAACTTGCGTATAAAATAAAATGCCCATGATATTGCTCATTTAAAGGTTCATTGCGGTTTTCAAGTTCCAATAATAATAATTGTCATACAAATCTTTCCAATACACAACGACATTCACCGATTCTGAGAATACTGTACTGTTTGTTTAGCATTTTCTACCGCGGCTTTATTAACATAAAACCGCTTACTTACTGATTTATTCTATTGTTTCGTTATTTCTAGGTAGGTTACAAATTACTGCTTAAAAGGAAATGAAATGAAGAATGAATAAATAAAGACAATGACCTCCCTGACGGAGAGTTGAGTTAAATTGGCCGAAGCTTGGTTTGGTAAGAGGCTTCTGCAGTGACTAGTTATCACCCTAACTGCAAAGATGTATTGCGGAGCGATATAGCGTGCCGGCATCATGCTGGTATAATAAAAACGACATACATATTTACTAAGGTTGATGGCTACCATAACCGTTCCGCTTCCATCTTAGACTGCATCATCATTTACCTACCTTGTCATCAAATAGTTGTTATTGAGGACGCCTAAATTCATGAGATTAGAAATGTGACTGAGTGTAGTACCTACATATTGGTCAATGAAGTCAGTTTTTATGTTATTATATAAAACCTTTTTGATATTCAAACATATTGTACATTAATGACATTTACCTAGATACACAAAGCCCAATTAATTTCAAACACCTCACCAAGGTCCAAGGCTAAACCATTTGGTGGATCTAGAGCGGGAAAAGTAGAGCTGAGGATAATCCCAATAGAATCCTTTAAGTATTTGTAAAGTCGTCTCTTAAGAGAATCAAGTTTCTGAGACGACAGAAACAACATATCATCAGCTTTTTTAAAAGATTCTAACGTTGACGAAAAGATTTCAAAAGAATAGCAGGTAATTATAGATAGCCAAATACAGATAGTTCTATTTAAGCAGTGGTAACTGGTAGGTAAATGAAATGTTCTCAGTATCGGCGCGTGGTGGTATCAAAACGACGGTATTTGAACAGCTAAGCAAACTTTAAGTGTTTGCTATCACCGACCACCATCTTATGACCCCTGTCTCAACACGAGCACGTCTTAAAATCTATGTGTTGTTGTGCTTCGACGGCTCTTATGATAGTGGTTGTTATATCAAAGTGTGATGACGAAGTTGCGCTGGTGTAAAGAAAGGTAACTAAACTATATGTAAATGTAAAATAATAGCATCGTTGTACTAGACGATAATACCACTCCGAAGTAGGTCGGGTTATTTACCTTGTAACTTGCACTTGTATACATTTACCTGAGCTCAGTTTATTTGGTGCACCAATTTATATTTAGAAATGAAACCTCTACATTTGACACCTCCGTAGCATTGATGTAAATAACTATATAAGTCAATGCTCCGTAGTTAAATTTTTTTAAGGGAATATCTAGATCTAATATAAGATTAGGTATTATTGTGTACTTATATTGGCTTAAATAGACTGTACTAATACATTATACGGTATAATGTATTAGTACAGTCTAATGAAAATAAAAAAATAAAAATGATAAGGGGTTAGGTATAATTTATACCTAACCCCTTATCATTTTTATCAAATTTTGCTAATTATAAGAAATACAGATGTATACTTTTACAAATTGTCGCAACGTACTTAATTAGGACGTTGTACCCTATTAGCCACAAAAAAACGTATTATTCAGTCTTGCGTTAATGCGAAAATTCCTTACAAATATGTACTTTCAGTTTTTCTCGAATTTTTCAATATTCCGGGCAACTTTTCGTGCTTTTCTTGCCCTAAAAACTGTATCTATTCAAACTATTATGAAAAAAAAAATTGACAAATCGGCGCCATTCTTAAGTGATATGCTTAACAAGAACAGCATTTAATTTTTAGTCATACAGAAAAAAGTGACTTTCAAATTATTGTTTGTCGCACTTTTGTCACCTTTGCCAGTATTTCTGGCCAGACGTTAAATTGTATTTTATTCGTATAATATAACTGATGTCATGACTCATGTCTCATGAGAAAGAAACAACAATATAACAGTGTAATTGTACGTAATCTTGTTTAAAATTGGTCACGCAATGTTCAGGTGTTCAATGAATTCATAAAGCATTACACACATGTTACATTAGCAGACCTTTCCCAAAGTAGGTACCTACACGCCCAGACCTACCACCTACCAGCATAGAGCCACTTTTACTTTTTATTGATCAGTATTCAGAAAGTTTCAACTTTCCCTTACGTTGACTGGAACAAGCGCACGGACCTTCGTTGTTTGAATTTTCCCGTCGCTTTTTCTATACGAAAATCGAACGATAACAAGTGTAAATTAAAAATTTAAAAAACCCCCGACATTCGCTATTTTTTGGCGGCGGCCATCTTGGATTTGCAATAGTGCTATTCTACTAGTTAAGCCCTTTCATTTGATACCCAGTAATCCGCCATTTTGTAGCGGCGGCCATCTTGGATGGATTTTCATCAAACATAGCTAACGACACTCTCGACTAATTCACCTTTCAAACAAAAAAAACCGCATTCAAATCGGTCCACCCGTTTGAGCGCTACAGGGGAACAGACAGACACACACACACACACACAGAGACACGTCAAACTTATAACACCCCGTCGTTTTTGCGTCGGGGGTTAAAGATAAAACCTAGCAAAATCATCAGTACTAATTCCTACATAATAAAAATATTATGTAGTAATAATTTACCGTCGTTTTTACGAGATTATTAATTGATCAACGGTAACGGTAATTTTGTACCTCATAGGCAGGAAATTTAAATTGATCGTCGATATACTTAAAAGCCAAGGTTTTGCGAAAAAATGTACCTATACTCTTATTTTTAATTCCGTGGTATTCTGTCGTTTCGTAATGTTACCAGAGATAAAACAATTCTCACAAAAAACATAAAAGATTCAAAACTTATGTAAATAAAAATCAACTGCCGCATGTAGTCATTTGTCATATAAGTATGTATATGACAAATGCCTGACTGCTCGTCTACACGTTGGCGAACATGCTGGCCCATCTTGTGGAATGTGGTCCAATACGTTCGCCAACGTGTAGTGCGGGAGTTTGTGCTATTTTGGTAGGTATTGGAATGATGGCCCGCAAGTTGGAGCGAGATCCATTTCGTGTCGGTAAATCAAAGGGTTGGGGACAGATTTTGGCCGCCGCGTCCACACGTTGGTGGCGATTTCAGTTTGCTACGAGCTCTCAGAGAAATCGCACGCATGCACGTCTTTTAAATTTTATATTCACGCGTCGTAACTAGTATAATGTCTGCAAAATGGCAGTGACAATGACCAATGAAGAAACTTTTTGCTTTATAGAGCCCTACCAAGCCGAAAATTGTTTGTGGAACCCAAGAAATAAAATAAAAAAAATACAATTTTCGTATACATATTCAAGTATACATATCAAGCTTTATTTTGAGATTCAATGTGCCTCTTACCATACGGTGATCGCTGCCGGTTTTTACCCTGTTGATCACAGAGACATCATTGAATACGTGCCGTTTTGTAGACATGATGAAGTCGATCTCATTTCTCGTAGAACCGTCGGGGCTCATCCAGGTCCATTTCCTGTGTGGCCGCTTCTCAAAGAAAGAGTTCATCATATAGAGGCCCTCTTTCTCCATGAAGTCGGCCAACATTTGGCCCCTATGGTTCCGTCGCCCATAGCCAAATTGTCCCACTTTCAACTCTTCACTGCTTCGCTTGCCCAGCCTTGCGTTGAAGTCCCCCATCACAACATTGTAGTAGGTGTTAGAGGCATGCATGGCTTTTGATATATCCTCATACATGACCTCTACCTCCTCGTCGGTATGTGTCGATGTCGGTGCGTAGACCTGTATGACCTTCAGCGAATACCGTTTGGTTATTCTGAGTATAAGGTACGCTACCCTGCTCGACACACTTTCGACTTGCACAATGTTGTTAACGAGGGACCTGTGGACGAGAAACCCGACACCACCCTGGGATTTTTGATCACCATCCCGGTAGTAAAGCAAGTTGCCGGATTTAAGGATTATCGAGTCCTCCCCCTCTCTTCGGACTTCAGATAATCCTATGACACCCCATTTCAACTTGCTCACTGCTTCTTCCAGCTCGATAATCTTTTCGTCGGTCCTCAAAGTGCGTGCGTTATATGTTGCCAGGTCCAGTCGTCGGGGTTGGCAGCGGAATCTCTTCCGGAGATTCTTGACACCCCCTGCCCCGCCGTTACCGTAACCGCTGCCAGAGCTAGGAATAGCGGGGCCGCCGGGGACTAGGGGCTGTGGCTTTGTTCTAATATCCATACAAGGGTATGCCCATAATCGCCACGCTGGGCAGGCGGGTTGGCGATCGCAGGGCTAGACTATTGCACCGATGTCGCTGCTGCCCGACATCGGCCCTTGCCATTTCTGTAGTCTAGCCGATATGAAATGGTTATACCGCCATTTGTCGGTCGTCAGAGCCTCGTCTGTTGATTAGCAGGGGGCACCACGTGCAGGTGAGGTTGACAATTGGAGTGCTGAGATGGAGGTGCACTCCCTTACCCCCCTTGAAGGGGGGCTTGAAAGGGCCAGACTGATGAAGTCAACGCTCCGACCATCTCGTGCCCATATCCAGAACCCCGAGAGCTTCCAACTCGAATTGCAAAACCGATTCGCTTGCCTGGCAGATTGCGATTCAGTGGACGAATTGAACAACAGGCTGGTGGAAACTGTCCATGCGGTCGGGTCTAAGTTCTTTAAGACCCACCGTAGAAATAGAACCAAAAAATTCTCAGACTATACTCTCAATCTCATGGAACAAAGACATGAAATGAGACTGCAGTCTTCAGGAGACGCCCTTGCTTATCGGCGGATTAATAGACAGATCTCTAAATCACAGACACGCGATCTGCGATACTTCAACACCGAACGTATCAAAGAGACCATTGAGCGTAACAAAGGCTCAAAGGTGTTCGCGAGAGATCTGTCTATTGGTCAGAGCCAGCTGACGCGACTGAAGACCGACAACGGTAGTCTCATTTCGTCAAAACCTGAGATTTTGAGGGAGGTCGAGAAGTTCTACGGACAGTTATACACCTCAACACAGAAGCCTGTTGAAGATTTGGCTAAAGATCCCAGAGCCAAACTGACCCGACACTATACCGAAGATATCCCGGACGTCAGCCTATACGAGATTAGTATGGCTCTCAAGCAGCTTAAAAACAACAAGACACCAGGTGATGACGGAATCACTGCAGAACTCCTGAAGGCGGGTGGAAGACCAATACTCAAAGTCCTTCAGCGATTGTTCAATTCCGTCATTCACGAGGGAATAACGCCAGAGGCATGGCACAGAAGCGTGGTGGTTCTTTTCTTCAAAAAGGGCGATAATACCCTGCTGAAGAATTATAGACCCATCTCGCTGCTGAGCCATGTCTATAAGTTGTTCTCGAGAGTCATTACGAATCGTCTCGCACGTAGGTTCGACGACTTCCAGCCTCCCGAACAAGCCGGGTTCCGAAAAGGCTTCAGTACCATAGACCACATCCATACGCTGCGGCAGGTTATACAGAAGACCGAAGAGTATAACCGGCCACTTTGCTTAGCGTTTGTGGACTATGAGAAAGCCTTTGATTCGGTGGAAACTTGGGCTGTATTGAGATCACTGCAGAGATGCCGGATCGACTATCGGTACATCCAAGCGCTGAAGTGTTTGTACGAAAACGCCACTATGTCAGTCCGTATACAGGACCAGAATACGAGGCCAATCCAATTGCAGCGAGGAGTGCGTCAGGGAGATGTTATCTCCCCGAAGCTATTTACCGCAGCGTTGGAAGACATCTTTAAGCTTCTGGACTGGAACGGACTTGGCATCAACATAAACGGCGAGTACATCACTCACCTACGGTTTGCCGATGATATAGTCGTGATGGCAGAGACTCTGGGAGACCTCAATACAATGCTCAACGATCTCAGCAGAGTTTCTCAACAGGTGGGCCTAAAAATGAACATGAGTAAGACGAAGGTCATGTCTAATGCTCATGTTCCGCTCCACCCGGTAATCGTTGAGAACTCTGCACTCGAAATTGTAGACGAGTACATATACCTGGGGCACACGGTCCAGCTAGGTAGGTCCAATTTTGACAAAGAGATCAACCGCCGAATCCAACTCGGGTGGGCAGCGTTCGGGAAACTTCGAGATGTCTTTTCGTCCAATATCCCTCAGTGTCTGAAGACGAAAGTCTTCGAACAGTGCGTGTTGCCAGTGATGACTTACGGATCTGAGACATGGTCGCTGACAATGGGCCTCATAAGAAGGCTCAGGGTCACTCAGCGGGCGATGGAGAGAGCTATGCTCGGAGTATCCCTGCGGGATCAAATCAGAAATGAGGAGATCCGCAGGAGAACCAGAGTTACCGACATAGCTCATCGAGTCGCGAAGCTGAAGTGGCAATGGGCGGGGCACATTGCTCGAAGAACCGATGGACGTTGGGGTCCCAAGGTGCTTGAATGGCGACCTCGCACCAGTAAACGAAGCGCAGGTAGACCCCCCACTCGTTGGACAGACGATCTCAAGCGAGTCGCTGGCAGCCGCTGGAGTCAGGCGGCACAAGATCGTGTGCTGTGGCGATCCTTGCAAGAGACCTATGTTCAGCAGTGGACGTCCATTGGTTGAAACGAACGAATACATATTCACGTAGTTGCGGTATGCTGTGAATAATTATACCGCAGCAGCTGTTAACGTCTCAATATACATTGTAAATTCGTCCACACATTGGCCCTAACAGAAGCATGCTGAATGACCTTCCAACGTGTGGACGCGAACACAAACTCCTCGCCCAATACCTACCATCATATCCGCCATCATGTTGGCCAACGTGTAGAGGCGCCTTGACAGACACTTCATGGTGACAATGTCATTCGAATTCCATTTTTGAATAAATTTTTACAATGTGCTTCTTTTATTTTCTATTGCTGTCAGTGTGCACTTTCTAGTTTCATCTCTTAGCGATTTCTATTTTAGGGCGAAACGACTAATAAGTATTATTACGCGGCTTAGGGCTTTTTATGTTGACAGGGAATTAAAGTAGTTTGGGGTAAAATCGTACTTCGTAGATGTTAACCCTGTTTTCCATACAAATAACTCATCTGTAAATGACAATGACAGCTGTCAGAATTCCACCGAATTAAAAATCAGAATACAGTTAATATTACTCGTATTATTAATTATGTACAGGTACTACAACAAATAATCCATTCATTTTATACTTGAATGAATATTTAAATACATAAAAGAAGTTACCACACTTTATTTAATAAATTATAAGTATAGATTTGTGGAAGACCCTTTAGGAAATTTTTAAATAGTGACTTCCCGTATGATGAACATTTTTATCGATAAAGAAATTGATCTAAGATCTGAGAAATTTTTACAATATTCTGAAAAGTACCTATATTTTTTGGAGAACTAGTAAGTAGGTACTTACTTATCTACTAGTAAAAGTGTGTTTTTATAATCGTAAAGAGAGTAAGTAATATAATACGATTGTCTATTCAAAATTATAGCGACTCAATAGTTTCATAAGCAACACAATTTTCCGTATTGTTTTTAAAATTTGGAAAAGCTTAAAATAATAAAAATAAAGCTAAAACTAGTAGGTACTAGGCAGGTATAATGCTGTAATCGTAAGGGGAGCGATTTATTGGCTAAATAATTGGCTAATCATATAGCGTCTTTTCTCGAGCCATCACAAAATGTTTTACATCTAAACCTGAGTCCTAACCGTTTGCATCAGCAACACGTAGGCATAAAAATAAACAACAGCTAAAAAACTAACGAAACACGTTATTTGTTGGGACCGAGGCGCCCGAGCTCGCCGCCGCCTGCGCCGCGGTGAGCTTCTAAACTTAGCGTCAGGTCACACTGGGTAACCAACTTTTTTGCTCTGTCGCCCTCCTCACTCCTGTCGACGACACGGCTGGGACAGATCATTTTGGTAAGATAGGGCTAAACGACACAGATAGGGCGTTGAAATTAATGTTGCGTTCTTTATGCACCCGGACCTATGCGTGCTAACCAATATTTAGTTGGTGGTTTTTCTACATTGTTTATCACACTAATATTATAAAGGCGAATGTGTGTGTGTGTGGGTGTATGTTTGTTACTGTTTAACGCCGCAACTACTGAACCGATTTGGCTGAAATTTTGAATGGAGATAGATTACGCCCTGATTTAACACATAGGCTATTTTCTAAAATTCACAGTTCCCACGGGATCAAAATGATGAAAAAACCGAAATCTATACATAGATATAGATACTATACTATACTATAGATACATACATAGATACAGCTATAGATAGATTACTATAGCAAACTTCCTTGAATGTAGGTATAAAGGTTGGAAAAGGGAGCGAGAACAGGAACCGGAAATCCACGATTTCCTCGGGATTTGTGAAAAACCGAAATTTCTAAAAAAAGAACAGTTGTAAAAAAAAGCTTAGGCACTACAGTTATGCATGCAATTTGCAAAGGCGGTCTTATCGCTTAGAGCGATCTCCATACAACCTTTGGCGAGAGGAGCAGGATGAAAGAAAGGGATGGTGCACTACTTCTGTTTTTGTCAACAGCCAACCAATTTTATATCGAGCGGTATTTTTTATCGAGCGACAAGTCGCTAATGTGATCGAGAGTTTACAACAAGCAAGTGTCTGAGAGCTGAGACAGACGCACACACGGGCGGTGTCGTGCTCGCCGGTCGCCCGCCGGCGCAGGCACCACACACGCGCACGGGTTTTACTCAATGAACCGCGGTCAGGGCTGGGCTTATTGCCTCGGGATTTATCGACGTTGAAACACAAGTCACAAGCGTCGGCTGCTAGTGTCATGTTTATTACAAGGTTTTAACTCGTTAGGTTTTTCTGTTTTCTTTTTGTTAGTAATTTATATTTGAGTAGGTAGGTGGCTCTGGACTGGTGAAAATCTTTTATTTTTGGTTTGAAACTTATATTAGCGCCGGCTGATGCACGTGACTTTCTTAAAATCCCGTGGGAACTTTGTAAAACTTTGTTACTACTGCTACTATTAAGAATTTATCTTAGTGTACTTTTCAATTTTGGGTGAATTATTAATATACATATGTAATTAAAATGCTGTCAATTGTTCATAGTCTTTTTTAGTGTATCTAATATCCATAGCATCTATAGTGTCGTTAATGCGTCAATATAATCAACAGCATGGCTGATTTTAGCACTGAATCCCAAATCTATAATATAATAAAACTGTAACAGATCCAATTCTGTACATTGAAGATATTTTGAAATTTTTTATTGGAGGGCACTCTATAATCGATACTGAAGCCAAAACTGCAATTTTTTTCATTTTTGTCTGTCTGTCTGTCTGTCTGTCTGTCTGTCTGTCTGTCTGTCTGTCTGTCTGTCTGTCTGTCTGTATCTTGGCCGCGCATCACGCCGAAACTACTGAATGGATTCGAATAAAACTTGGTACGATTTGAGTTTATACTCCGAGGTAGGTTATAGGATACTTTTTATCCCAAAATTCAGCACGGTTCCCTAGGGAGAGGGGAAGAAAGTTAAAACATGTATTTAGCTGTAATTCATTAACGCGTAGTTCGATTTAACTCATTCTTTTTTTGTTAGAAAGGTAATACTTTAAGTATTGTCCCGTAAATATTTCAAGGTCATAGGTTTATTAGTTTAGAAATGACAGACATTTATTGGGTTCAAATAACTTGGGACCCGGATCTTTGAACGTACGGCTTATTTTAAACTGGTGTGCGTTTAAATTTATGTTTGTCGATCTGTCTATTTGTTCCAGCTAATTACCGAAACGGCTGGATCAATTTTGATGGAACTTTCAATGGCAGATAGGTGATGTTATAAGGAGTAACTTAGGCTACATTTAGTTTAGGTTCAAAAAAGGATTATGGGATCCAATCCGATCCTATATAAAACCTATATCCAGGCGGACGAAGTCGCGGGGGTCGGCTAGTTTATAATAATTTTAAACACATCAGTTTGTCACGCTATATCAGATTCTCCATGGATTTGGGGGTTATGTTTATTCTAAGGAATCTATCAGCACACAGTTAGTTCTTATCGATTACTTTTCAATTTTGTATGAATTATGATACCATATCCAAAATACCTATGTACATATAGAAATATGAACGAAAAATTTAATCACTGCTCAATCAAATTAGCTGACTGAAGACCCCTAATGGAATGTGGTGATGTAGTCTCAGTTAGAACTATCCTACGGTGTAATTTTATTTCAAGGATTGTAATCAAAGACGTTAAGAAAGATAAAAGTATAAGGAGAAAAAAAAATAGAATTAGAATATTCAGATCCTGTACATTGGTACAGGATCTGAATATCATCAGGATATCTGGTAGACGCGAGTATGCTAGTAAAGCCTGAAACATCGTTCAATTAAATGGTTTTGCTTATACAAGATAGGTACGATACAAGTATGGTGATAAGTAAAGTCTACAATTCTAATTCTGTACTTTAGTTTTTCTTTATATTTAGAATACTTTATTACACACACAGAGAAAAAGAACAGATGAAGAAGGCACTACAGTTTTGCATGCAAAGGCTGCTTTATCGCGTTCTCACAGACAATCTTTGGTGAGAGAAGCAGGATAAAAAAAATCTGTCAGTAATCAATTAAAACTATAGATATCTGTGCATAGATTCTGATGTAGATGGGTTTCAACTTTTATAATCATTGACTAGGTTTTGCTAACTACTTCTTCTTTCACAAATCCCGCGGGAGTCATAAGTTTTCTTGGGGCAAAAAGTAATTTCCCGGGATTACAGATCAATTCTTGTGTATTCCTCTACGTGAATGAAAAAGTACCGTTAAAAATCTGTTCAAAAGTTTGAAGACTATCTACGGACATTGATAACGTGTTTAATTAAATAAACGAACGTGCTTAAAAGACAGTTATTTTGGAAACTTCAGTCTCATTTATTTGTATACATTTATTTGTTAATCGTTTAATATCTATTAGTAACGATAACAAACAACGTATAGGTATAACAATGTTGAAAGCGTGCGCTGATTGAGAATCATTGCCAATATATTTTGGTAGATGCGTCACGATCGTTAAATGTGGCCGCGACAAGGCGATATCAATAGACCAGTTTCGTTTACGATCAGTTTTGATGTCAGTCACTTATTATAATTTATCATTCGGATCGAAATAATAAAAGATAATAAAGACACATTCAACTCATACGTGGCTAGCTCGTTTGTTTGATATGCCGGCAAGAAAACTCGTTGTTAAACTTGTTGTTTGAACGAAAAAAATTCGCATTGTTTTAAATTTTTACCGTGTTATATAATCCACCACTAGTCTTTTAACGTCTTTCTGCTGGGCACAGACCTCCTCTTTCATAGGAGAGACGCATTTAGAGCTTAGACCCGGCTGACAACCACCAAAAAAAAAATTAAAATTTCTACAATCATAACTATCTGATTCCAGATTCTTGTGCTCTCGCATTACAAAAGTTTTGCAATTATTTTGACAATAAAATTACCTGTTACGGTTTTCGATGAACGTCATATAATAGACCTAAAAGTTAAATCGACTTTTATTTCACAAAGTTTATGCTGGCCGCTAATATTAACTGGATCTAAAAAATGGATATAATATTTCGACAGTAACGGGTTCGGTTTACCTATCGTTCAAATAATCATAATATGAGCTAAGAGGCATTTATTTCTATATCACGGATATACACTTCAATATTATTTATTTATATAGATGTATACATAAATATTTAGCACGATATTAATAAGTATGGCGCACAATACCGCAAATCTACCTACCATGTAATCAATAATATTATAAAGGCGAAAGTTTGTGTGGGTGTATGTTTGTTCCTCTTTTCCGCCGCAACTACTGAACCGATTTGGCTGAAATTTGGAATGGAGATAGATTATGCCCAGACTTAACACATAGGCTTTTATCTCGGAAAAGTATTCCTGTGAGACTAAAATAGATATAGACCTCGAAAAACGCCATAGAGGGCGCTGACTGTTCTTAGGTAAATCACGCTCACATAACACATTATTGCAATAGTTTGCTTCATTGCTTCGGGATTTGTTCAAAACCGAAATTCACGCGGGCGAAGCCGCGGGCAGATGCTAGTAATCAATATGCCCATATTCGCTGACAATATTATATGGATCATATGATGATTATATGAATCGAGTAAAATTCATTAAATTAAATATCATGACTACATTATGGCTGCAGCATGAACAGATCGATGAACTAATTTTGACACATCAGCACACCACTACCGTTTGGAGTGAGTGGGCGTGATTGGTGCATCGACTATAGCGCGCGAACACCCTCTCACTCGCACGCATTAATAAAAATGGATTACCCGCTGCGGATTAATAAAATGGAAATAATAGAGCATTCATGAAATAAAACTACGGTTTCGAACATTACCATGATGCCCGCGACTTTAGGTTTTTTAAATATCCCAAAACACTTTGATTTCCAGGGTTAAAAACTCTGCTACGTCTGTTTCTAGGATGAAACGTTTAGTGGTCGGCCCGTGAAAATATTTTAGCAATTATTTATTTTGTTCCTAATATCAATTTTATTTTTTGTGAGAAGGAACCGTAAATAGTTCCTGAATAAAAAATTGCCTAGATCATTCCTTAGTATGAAAGTCCCATGAAAATTGAAGCAGCCGTTCCGACGATTAGCCCAAACAAACAAACAGACAAGAAATCTTAATTTGTGTGTTTGGATCATAGAAATACACTATCAAGGATAAATCGGCGAAGTGGGAGGAGCCCGCTTGCCAATTTGATGCACAGTTGTGCACAAATTTCCAAAATCAAAAAAAAAATATTTTTTGTATAAGTGCACAAAAAATACCTAACCGTGAAAGTGCCATTTTGCGCTATTTCGAACTGTAAACACAGAAGTTTAGAAATAAATCGCAAAAAAGGATTCCTATCACACGTAAATGTTTATTTTGACACGCGTGAATTCTTAGTGAACAACTGAACATTAATGATCGCCGATCTACTCTATATAATAATGATATGTCTGTGGTGTTTCTAGTGTAGAATACGGGCGCGATAAGTATCGTCCGGGCCGGGCGGAGTCCGGATCGCGGCCGGTTGCCGGGTGTGGGTGGTCGACGCGAAATTCGGCGGAGCGCTGGCCTCAGGACCGGTTCCGAGAAGGCTCGGCCATTGTCTGGTGTCTGCCCTCTACGCGTCTGTTTATTACCACGTCTCCTGTCTACATCAATATCTGAGTTGATAATGGGTAACTTGCGATGTGAACCACGATCTTTTAATATTTTTTGAAGTGAAAACTTCTTTAGGGGCGCTGAGCACTACTTTGTGGGTATGAATGAAACAGAGCCGTCACGCTCGGCTATGCAACACTTGTTCGGGTAAAGTCGGCTAGGTTCGACTGAAGGAACGAGAGGTATAGTTGTATTTCGTATTATTATCAACCACGCCTTGATGAAGTTTAAACTTCTGTTTTTTTAATCATACAACAAGTTAGCCCTTGACTGTGATATTCTCACCTGAAGTCTGCAGGTGGAAACTGGCTAACCTGGAAGAGGTATGATAGTTTTTCATAAACCCATACCTACCCCAGGTTTCTACGCGGCATCGTAACGAAACGCTAAATCCTTGGCAGCTCGGTTTTTCCGGTAGGGTGGTAACATCGAACTATTACGCTTAGAATGGGAGTTTCTAACAAATTTCCGCTCGAAACGTAAGCTATAAACCAACCCATGTGGGCCCTGTAATTACATTTGCCGACACGCACACAAGCGCATGAGTACCTTGAGCACTGACGCGACGATAGACATATCGAGCCTTATAAGGCCCGTTAAAAACGGCTTATCGCCGCGTCGACGACTGCCTTTCTTTACCTATTTATTCTAAGGGTGGTAACTAACCACAACTGACGCCTCCCAAATTGCCCCTGCCGGGATACGAACCCGGGACCTCCCATTTAAAAATTGGGATCGTTGTAGCCTCTTAATCAAGGTCCTAAACAGAATGCTATTAGGTATTTCCCTCACACTAAGCGATAAACTTGGCCAGCGTGGCAGACTATGGCCAAAACCCTTCTCACTCTGAGAGGAGACCCGTGCTCTGTAGTGAGCCGGTAATGGGTTGATCATGATGATGATGATGATGAAGCGATAAACTATTAGATATGATAGATCCCGTGTTCTTGTACACATTGAACCCACATCACAGGCAAACGGGTGATTCAAAAAAGACGTGACGGGCTTAGAACGGCAAACAGAGCCGCCTGCCAACAATAGACGTCGAATATGGTCCACCTAATCTCTTTTACTTTCATAACACTAATTGTTGGAGGGCGAAAGTTTTGTATTTTATGGACGTATAGTTTACAAAAATCTTTCAAGTAAGTAACTTTAATTTGGCCAGCACCATTTTACTTAACTTGTACTCAGAGATATGGTTATTTACTAATTGTTAGCAGCCAAGACGTAAAAAAATAATGAAAATGGGGGAGTTACCAATGAAAAACCGGATATGCTTTCTATATATACTATAAATGCAGAAAATAAGCAAATACAGTTCACTTTAAATCACTAATGTAATGTAAAATACCAATACCGTTTGCGGTTGACCCCGCCAATATGTAGGTCTTGACAGTGACCTGATGAAGTTTGGTTTTCAATATTGCCTCGACAAATAATTTTATTGATGATCGTGAATTAATATTAAAATTGTTTTGCATAAAAATTAATGTTACACCAAATGTTGAATTGTATCTTCGAAATATCGCGTACTCGCTCTTGAGTACTTATATGTCCCGCCCGTAAATGTTGATTGAAACAGCATGCTCTCGCACGATTTAGAGTTACTGAAAAGAGCATCACTCTTAAGGGGCAACAACAATCCTGATTTTCAGAAAAAATGCGCGAAAATGAATTAATTCCTGAGAAAGATATGGCATTAATGCCGAAACGAACAAAAATCTAATTACGTTTTAACTATAGTGATATTTAAAAGGAAAAAATTTTCGCTTTTGGAAATTATACTTCAATAGCGAATAAATAAATTATACACCTTTAATAACCATTTCCGATTAGAACTAAAAATATTATTGTTTTGAAAATCTTTTTATACCTAGAGAAAATTGTTTCCATCAATTTTTATAAGACCAAGAATTCAGATTACAAAATCTTCAATGATTGATATAATCATTAATTACGTAACAAATTGTCTTTATAGTTTTTAAAGTTACGGCTTACTAAAAATCGCTTAAATCGAGTCCCCTTAAAATAATTAAATATCCGTGAGAAAGTTACGAGGTGCCCCGTGCCACACAACCAGAGCTTTTGGTAACCGCGCGGCGCGCCGTATTTCATTCTGGCAACCATTGTCAATAAGAGCTGAGGTCAGAGGCAAATAGGAGAAAAGAACCACGACAGTTTTTGTTCTCTTTCGTTTCTTTACCAAAAGACTCGAACAAAATAAATCCCGGCACTGTTGGTTGCTTGATCGCACCGCGCGCCGCCGTTTTGAATTCGAATCCACTTTTTTATTACTCCATCTTTTCATTAATATATTAGGTTGGACGGGTGCTGTCATTTTTTTTTAAATTGCCAGAATTAGTTACCTACCTGAGCAAGGTTGCCACAGAGCTGGTGGAAAATTTTAAGGTTGAAATTTTTTTCTTGATTCTTGATTCTTTTTGATTCTTGTGCTGATTCAAAGCACCGCATCGAAGGTACCATCCACAGCGATACCAACCGCATCCTACTGGCACATAATAGCCAGTAAAACTCGATGAAATTTTATAGGCTCTAAAAAGTAATATATGTATTCTGTTTTGGAAGAAAATATAAATATTTACGGAACTCTGGCAAACAATACACACTGACTTAGTTTTTAGAGCGTGTCAATAAAATGTCATTGAGTTTGATTGGTAAATCTATCTATCTTATCTATATACATATAATAAAATCGTAGACTTGCCTTATCTGTACATTAAAGATTTTTGCAAAATAATAACTGAGGATGTTAGGGATAAGTAATAGAACGTAAAATGAATTTGAAATTTTGCATGAAAACTGAAATAAAATTTGGCATGATTTAAGTTCATACTACGGAGTAACATATAGGATACTTTTTATCCCGAAATTCAGCACGGTTCCCTTGGTAGAGGGGATGAAAGTAAAAATGTGTACTTCGCTGTAATTCGTTAACGCGTGGTCCGATTTCATTCATTCTTTTTTTGTTAGAAAGGAGATACTTTAAATATTACCGGCTAATATCTGAAAGGCTGGATCGATTTTAATGGGACTTTCACTGGCGGATGTTTATATTTTGATCTACCTAAACATCCGCCAGTGAACTTTTAACAGTTTTTAGCAAAGTACTTATGAGCTTAAAGGAGCTTAGGAAAAACAAAATGATTTTCAAGGGATTTTTGAAAACCAATATCACGCGAACGAAGTCGCGGGTATCCGCTTGTATGAAAATAAGAATCAAACTGTGTTTGTAACTTTGGATGGGGAACGCACGGGAGAGACTTCTCGTAAGATTGGAGGGGGGTGGGGGGTTGAGAGACTGAAAATGTATACTTACAACCTGTTATTGTACCTCTATACTTTTAAGAAGAGTAGTGGACCTTTTTACAAACCCTTCGTTCAAATAATATATCCTCATTCCACCAGCTCTTGGTCTAATGTTGACTATTCCAATCGAAAAACATAATGTTGTATGGTATCTCCGTATCTAAATAGTTTTGCGCTAACTAATAATATAATATTATGTGGCCATCAAAATATTGACGTCAATCATTTAATTACCTTTTTACTGAATAACAAATTCTCTTGTCGAAATGAAACGTGAAAACAATTTTCGAGTCTTTGGTATAAATTAACCGTGATAAACTCGTGAACTCATCAACAACTACTTTTTATTATAATGTTTTTCGATTAAGTTGATATTTATTTTACCCTGTCATTACGTATTCTGTTGATCTTTTCCTAAAACTTATCGATCATAATATTGTTTGTATTCGAATTCCGAATATGCTGTCAGATATAAATCAATGGATTGAAAAGTCCGTTGCCACATTGTCAAGGCAACGATTTGCGGTGGGAAAACAATGGAAAGCCTTAACCTTACATACTAGACCTACTTACTTACTTGCCTCTTTTTGCATACACCCACCTACAATAAACAAGTGAACGAGTGCCATACGAGTACTTTTCCCTACAATGTTTTCGCATTACGCTACCTAATGCGTATGTTATACTTAATGCTACCCGTTGTTCCATTTTTAAAAGTGTTAAGTTAAAAATTAACTTTTATAAGGCCTAGGCTACACTGCGAAATTTATTCGCGCGTTATTAATGTTAAATAAATATAAACCGCGCGAAAAATTTTCGAGCGAGAATTTTTCGCGCGGTTTATATTCTAATAAAATAATTCGCGAAAAATATATTTTATATATATTTTTCGCGAATTTTAAATCGCATGTGCGTGCAGCTTCATACATTCCCATATGTCACAGAATTTTGCGAAAAAATTCGCGCGAATAAATTTCGCAGTGCGGCCTAGGCCTAATGGTCTGTTAATGTACGACTAGTGATGCGAAAAAATCGTAGGTCTAAAGTGATAGTTAGTACTTAGTAGTGCTCACGGATAATAATATATCCGGCGTACTTACCTGCCTATATTTCAAATTTTATTCCGAAACTAGATGATGCCCACGGCTTCGCCCGTGTGGATTTAGGTTTTTAAAAATCCCGTGGGAACTTTTGATTTTCCAGAACAAAAAGTAGCTTATCTGTAGAAACCCGTCCCCAAAACGGAAAAATCCCGTGGGATCCCCACGATTTCGGAATACAATTCCTTACAGCATCAGGGTTGAGGAGTTGGATATGTACCTACTCGAGTTCATTCAACGATAAAGTCTTTAATTGGTACCCCCAATATCAATTTAAATAACCGAAAGTTTCTAAAACCCATTAGTTTTGGGGATTAGGTCCCCTGCAGCATCAGGATTGAGGAGTTGGAATCCAAATTTTTTATAGAACAGGGTCGCATGTTTCTCTATCGATTAAAAAAAAAATTACGCAATTCGGTTCAGAAATCTCGGAGATATCGGTGTACATAGGTAGAAAAACACAACTCCTCCTTTTTTGAAAGTCGGTTAAAAAAGTAGCCTATGTTACTCCCTGGTTGATTCTCTACTTGTATGTGAAGGTCCCATCAAAATCGGTTCAGCCGTTCCGAAGATTAGCCCGTTCAAACAGACAGACAGACAGACAGACAGACAGACAGACAGACAAAAATTTTAAAAACGTGTGATTCGGTTATGGTAGCGTTCAAATAACCATATGAGCTTAATATGAGGTAGTTATTTCGATATTACAGACAGACACTTCAATTTTATTTATTAGTATAGATAAAAATCAAATCTAAATTGTTGTCATTATGTAAGTATGATTTAACCACGCAAGTAGCTTACGTGATTAAATTATGATTTTACATTTATATTGCGTACCTACCTACTTCTTCATCGTTCTAAAATAAAACCCAAAAAAAACTGTACAAGTTAGGTACATATACCTAATAAAAAGTTTAATCATTCTTCAATCTTCCTCGTTCCGAATTAAAAAAAAAACTATGTTACAAGTATAAATTAAAAATTAACAAAACCCCCCACATTCGCCATTTTGTGGTCGCGGCCATCTTGGATTTGCATAGTGCTCTTCTACTAGTCAAGCCCTTTCATTTGATAGGTACCCATATTAAGGGAGTTGTGAAAAAAATATAATCTGCCATTTTGTAGCGGCGGCCATCTTGGATCGATTTTCATCAAACATAGCTAACAAGCTTTTGCGTCGGGGGTTAAAAAAGTATATTGTGAATGTTCAATTAAACGTTCCGTCAAGTATCACGGTAGGACCACGAGCTCAGTAGACTCTCAACTGAACAATTAAGGCGAAGACAATCAAGGAAGACAAGAAAGGAAATTGCCAATTGACCCGTTCGCTTGACACGGCAATTATACGTAACGCGCGAACTCTGGGCTAGTGCTCTAAATGCTAATAGGTACATACAAGTAGCCAAGGGCGTCGCCAGCCGCTGGCCAAGGGGGGGGCAAGTTGATGATATTATAGTATGCAAAAAGTGTAAAATAGGCCAGTCATATTTGACACAAAAAATCGCTAAAATCGCAATCAAAAACCTAGTTCTGATTTTTTAGTATGTTGTTAGGACCACTACCAGTAGGTAGTCTAAATCCAATTTTGCCGTGCTAACTTTGCAGCACTCAAAAAACCACGTAATTTTTTCACTTTTTTTGTTTTTTCTATATAAGTCCTAAAATATTATTTTTAATAAAATTATTTTTTGTACGTTTTTAAAGTAGACTAAAATTACTAATATTTAAAACCTGAATTAGCTCTGTAAATTCAATATTTACTGAGATACGGCTCTCCAAAAATTGACAATTAGTTCCAAAAAAGTGAAATTTTAAGATTTGGTCAATTTTAAACCCCTATATCGGGGAAAACACTCATTTTACGGGTAAATTTAAATGAAAAAATGTTGTAATAAATATAATTAGCTTTAATTTAAACATAAAACAACGTCTGTAATTTAATTATAGTTTACCTACAAAATATGCTAAAAATTAAAAAAATGGGATATTTTTTTAATTTTTAGGATTTGTAAGTAAACTATATGGCCTACAGATGTCGTTTTATATTTAAATTAAAGCTAATTATATTTACTACAACATTTTTTCATTTAACTTTACCCGTCAAATGAGTATTTTCCCCGATATCGGGGTTTAGATTTGAACAAATCTTAAATTTTCACTTTTTTGAAAATAATTGTCATTTTTTGGAGTGCTGTATCTCAGTAAATATTGAATTTACAGAGTTGGTTCTGGTTTTAAATAGTAGCAATTTTAGTCTACTTTAAAATTAATGTACAAAAAATATTTTTCTTGAAAACACATAGTTAAAGTACTAACTACTTACATAGAAAAAAAAAAACAAAAAAGTGAAAATATTTTCGTGGTTTTTATAGTGCTGCAAAGTTAGCACATACTATGTCTTTCGAAACTGAAAAATTGGAGACTACTGGTAGTGGTCCTAACAACATATTAAAAAAATCAGAATTTTCTTTTCAAACTATAAAATATTTATATTTTTTCAAATCTCTAGGGGGGGGCAGCTGCCCCCCCCCTGCCCCTACCTGGCGACGCCCTTGCAAGTAGCTGGTCTAACAGAAATGCTGGCATGATCAGGCATTATGAATTCACTCTTGAACATAGGCCTCTTTAAGGTAGCGTTAACTCTTTCAGTCTTTAAGCCTTTCGCATTAAATCAGTGCCAGACTGCCAGAGTCTGGCAAGTAATCTGAACAAAAAGTGTCTGGCAGCCAGACACTTTTTGTTCAGATTACTTCAACATGTTTCCTTTAAATATACGACAGGTAGGTATAACATAAAGGTAGTAGGTACCTATGTATGTACTTTTATTTAAATAAAAATATGATATGTAGGTATCTGAGTTTGCAAAATTATAAGTTTCGAGATTAAGAAACCGCCTAGGTAGCCGATAGATAGCTACTAGCTAGGCAAAAAAATGTTTACGTTTTGCTAGAAGGCAACGAACAGCCTAGGCATTTCAATCGATCACTAACTTCAATAACTTCACTTCGATACTAGGCACGTATTTAAGAAAATAATTTTCACTATGTTTCTCTTTCTTTAGTAGAAAGACACTTATCTACTGATCAGTATGGTAATAAACAAGTCATTTACAACCGTTAATAGCAAAGTAAGTACCCATTTTATAGCTTATTTTATTCTTAGCTTTCTATGGAAAGTGCCGAAGACATAATGCAAACTAGTAGGTATATGCTCGTTTCTAGTATACTTAGAACTTTGAAAAAATGCAGTAGGTAAAAAACGTTCATACAAGTAACTAACTGCCTTTCTGAAGACGCCAGACATGTGCGTTTTTCGTACCTATTTTATAAATTCACCGACGCGACACTACATAATTGATCATTTTGATACATGTAACTAAAATTATTGGCCAGATCCATTGCGCCCTGTCTTCTTTCGAACAGAAGAAGTCGAAATGTAATTAATTATATTATTAAAATCATTGCACCTAATAAGTTTCATCGACCATCGAATAGCTGAAGGTGTGGAGTGCGAACAGCCATGCGTGAAGCTATATCGTAAGAAACATAATAACCCACATTTTAGAACAAGTAGGTACTTGTAATCTCTCATTCCCACGCTCCGCATCTCCATTCAATTCGAAACTGGGTATTTTATTATATCATCTTACGTGATAATTGTGACTACCGTAACTTTGTATTATCCGTCACTAGTATGAAGTCCATTAAATGCTAATGCTAACAATTAGCTTTTTCCCAAGGTGATTCTGATTGAACCCGAAGAACCTATAGACGTTGGGTGTCTAAGGAATGGCACCTCGCAACGGAAAAGGCAGTATTGCCATACTCCCCCCCATAGCCGGACTGACGACATTTACGTTACAAGCTTTAAGGGTCCAACGGTGGACTCTTACAGACACAGTTTGACGAAGATTCTACTACTACTATGAACCACCACTACAGCCTTTTAACATCCTACTGCTGGGCACAGGCCTCCTCCTTCATAGGAGAGGGATTTAGAGCTTAGACCCGCCATCGCAGCCTCGATGCGGGTTAGCGAGTTACTACTGTGAACAGCTACAGCTACTTACGGAATACTATGAACAGCTATCGGATACTCAGTTCAGCCTCTGGGCACGGGCAACGAACGGCCGATCTACATGCTGCCCCAATTTTGCACGACCATTGTTATTTGCATCGAATGTAACATGCCTTGTAATATTATGCAATTTATGATTTATTACAGCAAATGTATCATGTTATTAATCGATTATTAATCGATTATTCGCTCGACCTTATCGTAATTGAGTTTGACATTAGAAACAAACATGTCGCAACTTTAACTTATGAAAACATATCGGACAAGTAAGTAGGGGCCCTAGGGGCCGTTCTATTTAATGAAAACGAAAGGGATAATAAAATATTACGGGATGATTATACTCGATAGGGGCTTCACCTGAGTGTTGTAGTCAGTTTTCAAAATAAATAAAAATGCAATGGAAAGAAGAGCCAAGATGAAAATGTAATAAATAAAACAAACAAGAGTTATTGAAAGAGTACGATATTACATGTTATTATCTAAACCAGTAGTTCCCAAAGTGGTCCAGGTGAACCCCCAAGGGTCCACGGGAGACTCGATGGGGGTCTACGTTGGCGTGACAAAAAAATGGGGGTTCACAATTCGTAAGCGGGGGTCCACGAAAATTTATCTGCTTGCGATAATAAGCTAAAGTAAAGTAAATAACTAAAATGTTGGGCTTGACTTCACCTATCAATGTAGGCAGATAATATTTTAAGAGGCTCAGCGACTGTTACTTGTAAAAACTTGCATATTCCATATTCAGTACTTACCTACTTAATTTTACTTTACAGAACTTTACTTTTTGACATCCACTCACAGCACAATCAATTAATTAGGTACTTAACTAATCAATTCTCACTTTTTTTACGAAAACTATTAATTCGTGGTTGGAACTCAGCTGCAACGCAAATCTTCACATTTTTTGTCGAGTTTTGGGAATATGGTAGAAATTGGGAATATGGTAGAATATGGTAGAAGGGGGTCCACTGGAACCAGCTAAATTTTGAAAGTGGTCTATGAGGTAAAAAAGTTTGGGAACCTCTGATCTAAACCCTGAAATATAAAAGCGTCAAACTCTAGCTGCATTTAAAATTTAATCCGGAAAAAAGTGGACTGTATTGCAGATACTGTTTGAGTAGATAATTCAAACTTTACAGCATCTGTTTCTTGTACCTACCTACTTACAATGGCAGATTATTAAGGCAACCAGAGCTAAAAGACTTCTAAAATTCAAAAATTTTTGAACCCACCGTGAATCACTCAAAATGCAAAAGTGAATCGCGGGTCTAGTTTACATTACACATGCATAGTGCGAAGGAATCATGTTCGAATCTTTTAGCTTTTACGATAAAAAATTTATCCAGTGACTCCTTAAAACTTCCCCTTTTCCCTCTTTGCTCCCGCGACTCTCAAGCCAGTAAGCTACTTTTTGTTCTGGAAAATCAAAAGTTCCCACGGGATTTTTAAAAACCCTAAATCCACACGGGCGAAGCCGTGGGCATCATCTAGTAATACAAATAAACTACTGTACGGCCTTAGATCTAATTACGCACTAAGTAGATATTATGCAGTTCCATACATACCTACTATAATTATTATTGAAAGTGTCCGTGAAAATTAGTTCAGATTTACGAGAAAAAGATTTTCTAAATCTAACTAAGTATATTAAAAATTTCGATGTAGAGCCGATCATGCAGTTCTAAATTGTAATGGTCGAAAAACTCGTTAACTACTTAGCTAAACTGGGCCATGCGATGCTTTAGGCTGTTTAGATTAAGAATTTTCAGCTCCGAATAAAACTACATAGATTGCATGGGTGTTATGAGTATAAGGTTGCCAAGTATACTGTGAAAAACTGTACATACGAGTACATAATCACTACATAGTATAGAACAAAGTCGCTTTCTCTGTCCCTATGTATGCTTAAATCTTTAAAACTACGCAACGGATTTTGATGCGTTTTTTTAATAGATAGAGTGATTCAAGAGGAAGGTTTGTAAGTAGAAAAATTGGACCCGGTAGGTGGCGCTAATATCGGTATGCAAGCGGGCAAAACGTCTGCCGGGTCCGCTAGTAGAGTACTATTTATATACTAGATGAGGTACAAATAAAATCAGTTCAGGATCTAAATTTTTGATTAAATTACAATACAACACTGTCACATCATCGTCAATAGTATCGCATTACACGTGGATGTCAATGTGTGTGCCTATTTTTATTTTATATCCGCTATATATAATAAACGTGATGTGAAACTAATATCGATGTTATGAAATCCTACTAATATTATAAATGTGGATGTTTGGATGTTTAGATGTTTGGATGTTTGTTACTCAATCACGCCGCAACTACTGAACCGATTTGGCTGAAATTTTGAATGGAGATAGATTATGCCCTGACTTAAAACATAGGCTACTTTTTATCCTGGAAAAATGCACAGTTCTCACGGGATTTTGAAAAATTCGAAATCTATAGCTACAGCTATAGGTAGTTTACTATACTGAACTTCCTTGATAGTAGGTATCAAGGTAGGTTGGAAAAGGGAGCGGGAATGGGAATCGGAAATCCACGATTCCTTCGGGTTTGTTTAAAACCGAAATTCACGCGGGCGGGCATTCTCTAGTATACTTATAAATATTGAAATAGGTACGCATCGCTTAGAACAACATTTTAAAGCAAAAAACAATTAAGTAAGCACCTCTAGAGAACTGAGCGCAGCCCCTTGTTTACGTGCTCAAAGTTAGAAGAAAACTGCTTTCTAAAGGCTATTTACCGCGTCGCAACAACACGCAACAATGTGGCATAGTATCTCTCTATAGATTCTCATTGCATCATGCGTTGTAGGATACCCGATACAGGTGTCAGCCGTCAGGTACCACAATAAAGACGCACGCGACAATTTGCATAATGCCACATTGTCGCATGTGTGTGTGGCTCCCGCGTGAAGCAGTCTTGAAAGTGCAGGCAAACTACTGCACCGTGCCCGTGACCGTGCTCTGTTGGGTTACGTCACACACGTCACGTCACGTCATACGTTTTATATGAAGATGATCATAAGTTCGTATGTCGTGACGCTCTGACATGACGCCGTGACAAAGAGAACTTGAGTTAGGTCCCGATTGCTCGATCGTGATGCCAAAATGTTTCGCAAGTTGCAACTCACCACAGCGTAGGAGTTTGTCTGCGCCTTTGTCTACTCTGTACCGATGATGCAGCGAGGATTTCACTTTTTTTCTAAGGAAGGATGGACGCCTGCTAAAAGAAAGAGGTAACCTATCCTGCTCACCACTGTGCTAGGGAGGTCGTCAAATTATTATTAGAGAGACTACTTGAATTTGCCAATACAAACTTTCAGATTCGTAAGGTCATTGATTTCTAATTTTAGTGTCTAAAGCCAGTTATTAGAAAACATAGCCATACATTATTAAAGAATTTGTATCTAAAATAGGTATTATTTATTCATTTGCTTTGAATATTCTAGCGATTATAGTTCGTTCGGTATAGTCCGTTCGGTAACTTAGTGTCGGTACAGGCGCAGGTGCTCTTAGTATTCTGCTTTTATTTTTATTACTTTTTTTTCTGTTTGTAATTTTTTTTCTATTCTAACAGAATCTCCGAATAGTCTGCCAATCCGCACTTGGCCAGCGTGGTAGACTATGGTTAAAATCCTTCTCATTTTGAGAGAAGACCCGTGTTCATGAGAATATTATATTTTATGTTTATGGTTATATTGTAACTAGCTTCTGCCCGCGGCTTCGCCCGCGTGAATTTCGGTTTTTCACAAATCCCGAGGGAATCGTGGATTTCCGGTTCCCCTTCCCGCTACTTTCAAGGAAGTTTGCTATAGCCATCGACGTTATATCGATGTAACGTCGATGGCTATAGCCTAATCTACCTATAGCTGTAGCTATAAATTTTGGGTTTTTCAAAAATCCATGGGAACTGTGGATTTTTCTAGGATAAAAAGTGCATCTGTATGTGTATGATAAGAGTTGCATGCAACTATTGTAATAATGTGCTATGTGAGCGTGATTTACCTAAGAAAAGTCAGCGCCATTTATCGCGTTTTTGAAAGTCTATATCTATTTTAGTCCCACAGGAATACTTTTCCGGGATAAAAAGTAGCCTATGTGTATCAGGGCATAATGTAGCTCCATTCAAAATTTCAGCCAACATACAGACACACACAAACTTTCACCTTTATAATATTAGTGTGATACATTTTTACTTTATAATATTAGTGACTAAAGTACCTGGAATTATTACACCAAAGTAACTTAAAACTGGCACTAAACACTGACACTTAACACTTACACATGCACTAAATACTGAACCTAAACACACCGGCACTAAACACTTGAACTAAACACTGGCACTATCACTTGCACTAAATACTGGCACTAATCACTTGAACTAAACACTGGCACTAAACACTTGCACTATCACTGGCACTAATCACTTGAACTAAACACTTGAACTAAACGCTGGTACTATCACTTGCACTAAATACTGGCACTTGAACTAAACACCGGCACTAAACACGTGCACTATCACTTGCACTAAACACTTGCACTAAACACTGGCACTAAACACTTGAACTAAACACTTACACTAAATACTGGCACTAAAAACTTGCACTAAGCACTTGCACTAAACACTTGCACTAAACACTGGCACTAAAAACTTGCACTAAGCACTTGCACTAAACACTTGCACTAAACACTGGCACTAAACACTTGCGCTATCACTTGCACTAAATACTGAATCTAAACACTTTCACTAAACACTTGCACTAAACACTGACACTAAATACTTGCACTATCACTTGCACTAAATACTTGCACTAAACACTTGAACTAAACACTGGCACTATCACTTGCACTAAATACTGGCACTAATCACTTGAACTAAACACTGGCACTAAACACTTGCACTATCACTGGCACTAAACACTGGCACTAATCACTTGCACTAAACACTTGAACTAAACACTTGCACTTAAACTAAACACTGGCACTATCACTTGCACTAAATACTGGCACTAATCACTTGAACTAAACACTGGCACTAAACACTTGCACTATCACTGGCACTAATCACTTGCACTAAACACTTGAACTAAACACTTGCACTAAACACTTGAACTAAACACTGGTACTATCATTGCACTAAATACTGGCACTTGAACTAAACACCGGCACTAAACACTGGCACTAAGCACTTGCACTAAACACTTGCACTAAACACTGGCACTAAACACTTGCGCTATCACTTGCACTAAATACTGAATCTAAACACTTTCACTAAACACTTGCACTAAACACTGACACTAAATACTTGCACTATCACTTGCACTAAATACTTGCACTAAACACTTGAACTAAACACTGGCACTATCACTTGCACTAAATACTGGCACTAATCACTTGAACTAAACACTGGCACTAAACACTTGCACTATCACTGGCACTAAACACTGGCACTAATCACTTGCACTAAACACTTGAACTAAACACTTGCACTTAAACTAAACACTGGCACTATCACTTGCACTAAATACTGGCACTAATCACTTGAACTAAACACTGGCACTAAACACTTGCACTATCACTGGCACTAATCACTTGCACTAAACACTTGAACTAAACACTTGCACTAAACACTTGAACTAAACACTGGTACTATCATTGCACTAAATACTGGCACTTGAACTAAACACCGGCACTAAACACTGGCACTAATCACTTGCACTAAACACTGGCACTAATCACTTGCACTAAACACTGGCACTAAACACTTGAACTAAACACTTACACTAAACACTTGCACTAAATACTGGCACTAAACACTTGCACTAAACACTTGCACTAAACACTGGCACTAAACACTTGCGCTATCACTTGCACTAAATACTGGCACTAAACACTTGCACTAAACACTTGCACTAAACACTGGCACTAAACACTTGCGCTATCACTTGCACTAAATACTGAATCTAAACACTTTCACTAAACACTTGCACTAAACACTGGCACTAAATACTGGCACTAAACACTTGCCTAAGCACTTGAACTTAACACAACATAACTTCAAAAACATAACCTTCCTACCCCCATTTTACCCCCTTAGGGGAGGATTTTCGTGAAATCTTTTCTAGGCCTTAGAATGAACCTACTTTCCAAATTTCAAGTTGATAATAACAATAACATAATTAAAACTTCCCATTAAAACTTTCATCCCCTATTTTACCACCCTTAAGGGAAGATTTTTTAAAATAAAATATACAGCTTTTTATTATTTAAAACTAATAATATAAATGCCGATTTTCAGGTCTGTAACTTTAACAAGCTATAATTTAAAAATTAAAAAAACCCGACTGCCATGCTAAAAAACGAACTAAAAAATTTATAAACTACCACCGTACCACTTACAATGTAGTTGTTATTTATTTTGTTTTTCATGATTTGTCACTCCAAATTGATTTAAAACATATAGATTGTATACATTTTCGTACTCGCCTTTTAAAGCCCTTTATTTTGATACCCCACTCGAGGGTCTTGAAGAAAAAAAATTTTTTCAGCCCGCACATTAAAGTGCATAACATTCGCCATTTTGATTTTTTATGAATTTTATGTACCCAGTAACATTTTCGCCGTCAAGACAAATTTAATGACGTATAATTTATCAAAATAGGTTGAGCCGTTAAGTAGAATACGAACTGACATAGGAAACGGTCATTTTCTACGATTTATCACTCCAATTTGTTTCCAAATATATAAATTTATACATTTTCGTATTTGTCTTTTGAATCCCTTTATTTTGATACCCCACTCGAGGGTCTTGAAGAAAAATTTTTTTTTCAGCTCGCACATTAAAGCGCATAAAGTCCGCCATTTTGATTTTTTTTTAAATTTAGGTACCCTATAACACTCGCGTCATTGAGACAAATCTAATGACGTATAATTTATCAAAATCCGTTGAGCCGTTGATTAGTTACAAGCGGACATAGGAATGGACATACATACACACAGGTGAAACACATATACCCAGTCGGGTAAAAACATAGGACTTTCATACAAACTTTCTACCCCCATTTTACCCCCTTAAGGGAGGATTTTAGGGATATTAAATAGCCTATAACCTGCCCCAAAAATTGGACTCCCAAATGCAAAAAGAATTTTTCAAATCCGACAGGTACTTCCAGAGATTAGCGCGTTCAAACAAACAAACAAACAAACAAACAAACTCTTCCGCTTTATTATATTAGTATAGATAAAATACGAATATAAAAAAATATAAAAGGAAAGAGAATTTTAATGAAAAAATATGAGTAGGTATAAAACGCCAAAACCCCTTGTGCTGTACACCCCTCGCGGCATGCTTTGAAGTCACGGCGGTGTCTTTGGCAAAACACCGCGCGGCGGAGGCGGCTAGACACAAAAGGCGACCGTAAGAAAACGAACAGACTTACCGTCTCTACGTCTCTACTATGTAAAGGTATACCACCTAACATCCTTTTCTATAGGAAACATTGTGAAAAGGACAAACCTATAATATTTATCTTAGTTAAGAGATTGTGTACAACAAAATTAATACCATTTATAACATAAATAAATAGTTGCAGTTCATAAAATTCAAGGTGCAATTTAGCCGTAGAAAGTGCATTTTTCGTCGAAATTGCAACCGTTATTAGAAACTGAAGTATAAATTAGTCAATCTAGGATTACAATGACAAGAGGGTTCCTACTTAGTACAACGATTTAAAGTCAATGCACATGCGATACTTTTAGCATCGGTTCAGCAATGTTGCAACTGCAATGATGCTGGACACAAGTTGCACCAGATTGCGTGCTATGGCAATCATTGCAAGTCTTAACATATAGACACGGACATCTTCGTCTAGCAGTGGTCGTTAAAACACCACTTTGCATACATGGCAACATGTACATATTTTGTACAATGACTTACAGCGACATATTGCGATAAAAACCGTGCGTTTTCGCCTGTTTGAGCAATTGCTTTGATGTTGTCAATACAACATCAAAGCAATTCAAACCAAACCAAAGCAACATCAAACCAAATGGCAAGTCATATGTGTACGGAGTGAAATGTCCATTCTCTGCATACATATTTTATACTGCACGCTTCTGACAGATTACTAATAATAAATAATCAAATATGCGGAGTTAAGTGTACTATCGCCGCTTTGAGCTTCAAAAAGCGATCGATTCACAAACTATGTAGGAACCGCGTTGGACACACATGCTGGGATCTATAGAGCGTACTCTGACTCTACTCAGACTTAAGACAGTGTTAAAACGAGACAAAATATATGGTCCTGAATCCTGATATAATACTGTCTCGTTTTAACTCTGTCTCAAGACAAGGGTAGGTACTATGACTCTACGCAAGACTCAAGTCTTGCGTAGAGTCATAGTACCTACCCTCTATAGATCCCAGTATTAGATGTCACGCGGTTCGTCTGCCCTAGCAGCCCTAGGCTTAAAGTATCGTGTGTGCGGTAGCCTTTATTATTATAGAAAGAAATTGCACGTAAATGACCTATTGTGAAATGTGAACTACCTACCTATATCGGTGCACAATGAAATTGTAACAATGGCTGCGTGGGAAAAGCAACACAAATTGGCGAGGGTCAGGTGGCTCCAGACGTAAATCAATTTACGTCACAAGTAGGTAGGTAACTTATAAGACACATTAAGCATTACACACCTAATAATTAATAGCTGGCTAATTATTTAATTCACATTAGTTAGGTAGGTACTTATTACGTCAATCCGCAATGGTGGGTTTATTCTTTGAAATCTGAAAAGCTGGTGGTAGGTGTGGTGGTAGATATTGCGTTTCAATTATTTATGTATGCGTGAATAGGTAGGTATATAACTTATAGGTTAATACCTACTTAATAATAGTAATAATCGGCAACACGCCACCTGCATTATGATGCCCCGGTATTAAAATGCAAAGGAATCATTTCTATTACTTACCTATAATAACGAGTACCTATCTACTTCATTTTTATTTTGTGTAGGTAGGTAGGTAGGTAGGTAGGTATATGACTAATATTCGTGATTCAGTTAATTTGTTAATGAAGCATTTGAACATATTGACAAATTCTAAAAATGTTGTCATGCATAAAATTAACGAAAAATATAAGAATCTACCATAATATAATAAAAGAACGTTGAAATAACAATAAAAAAATGAATTTACTTGTTATGCCAACAGAAAGTAGCCACCCGACCTTGGCATTTGCATTGATAGAGTCATAACTAACTTACGACAGATAGCATTATCTGTAAAAAGGAAATTCCAGTGATAAATACTATAGCTACAGGTAGTTACCAGCTTTGAACAAATGCATATTGAAAGTCAAACAAAGACAGGAAGGAATACATTAACAAGACATTAAGTTCAAAAAATCGGCCAAGTGCGTGTCGGGCCTCGCTCTTTTAGGGTTCTAGGGTTATCTTTTAGGGTTAAGGTTTGTTTTGGTCACAGCTTACAAACTACTTATTTAATCGTTGTTTTCAGTATTTGTTGTTGAAATACAGTATATGGCACATAATATACCGAAATTTCATATTCCTAACTGGTTTAGTTTTTGAGGTAGCCCCCGTCACAAAAATGGTCTAAAAGTGACGACTTTGATGGCCCCCCATTTCCTTATTTATTAAGTAAAAAATTAAAAGAATATATATTCGTACTCCACTTAATGAGCTCTAAACAATGATACCCCACAAACTAGGGTAAGAAAAAAAAATTTTTTGCCGGCTCCTTTTTCATATATGGGAGCCCCCCTGAAAAATAATTTAATTCAATTTCAATATTTGGTTTTGGGTCAACGATCTACACCAAATACCAAAATTTTAGGTCTGTAACTCATTTCGTCTACGAGCTAGAGACCTGTGACCGGCGGACGGACAGACAGACAGCAGAGTGATATTAATAGGGCTCCGTTTTTACCCTTCGGGTACGGAACCCTAAAAACTATTTGCTATGATGTTTATTAAATTACTAGCTGTTGCCCGCGGCTTCGCCCGCGTGAATTTCGGTTTTTCACAAATCCTGAGGGAATCGTGGATTTCTGGTTCCTGTTCCCGCTCCCTTTTCCAATCTTTATACTTACTTTCAAGGTAGTTTGCTATATTGATCTACCTATAGCAGTAGATTTGGGTTTTTTCAAAATCCCGTGGGAACTGTGGATTTTTTCAGGATAAAAAGTTGCCTATGTTTTAAGTCAGGGCATTATCTCCATTCAAAATTTCAGCCAAATCTGTTCAGTAGTTGCGACGTTATAGAGTAATAAACATCCAAACATCTAAACATCCAAATATCCAAATATCCGCACTTTCACATTTAGATAATTATTTAATAACTAAATAGCTTTACATTATTTATTTATTTATTTAGTTATTTATTTATTGATTTAGTTATTAATTTAGTATTTATTTAATTGCCTTCGGCCACCAGAGGGCGCAGCTGTCGTATCGATATTCCGCCTGCGGCCGTCAGAGGTCATTGCAATTGCTTCGAGTTTCGAGCTCCAGCCGCAAGAGTTTTGACTATAAGAGGGCACTGCAATCGCTTGAGTTTCCGGCTTAGGCCGCTAGAGGGCGCTGCGATCATTTTTAGTTTCCAGTTTTGACCGCAAGAGGGCGCTGCAATCACTTCAAGTTTCTGGCCTAGGCCACCAGAGGGCGCTGCGATCGTTTTGTAGTTTCCAGTTTTGGCTGCTAGAGGGCGCTGCTTTTGCTCCAAGTTTCTGGCTTAGACCGCCAGAGGACGCTGAGATCGTTTTTTAGTTTCTAGTTTTGGCCACCAGAGGGCGCTGCGATCGTTTTTAGTTTCCAGTTTTGGCTGCTAGAGGGCGCTGCTATTGCTTCAATTTTCCGGCTTAGGCCGCCAGAGGGCGCTGTGATCATTTTTAGTTTCCAGTTTAGGTCGCCAGAGGGCGCTGCGATCGTTTTTAGCTTCCAGTTTTGGCCGCTAGAGGGCGCTGCAATCGTTTTTTTTTATAGTTTCCAGTTTTGGCTGCTAGGGGGTGCTGCTATTGCTTCAAGTTTCCGGCTTAGGCCACCAGAGGGCGCTGTGATCGTTTTTTTAGTTTCCAGTTTTGGCCGCCAAAGGGCGCTATGATCGCTTCAAGTTAGACCGCCAGAGGGCGCTGCAATCGTTTTTAGTTCCCATTAAAACTTCATCCCCTATTTTACTACCCTTAAAAGCAGATTTTTCAAAATAAAATTTACAGAGTTTTATTATTTAAAACTCATAATCTAATTGCCGATTTTCAGGTCTGTAACTTTAAAAACATAGGACTTTCATAAAAATTTTCATCCCCTATTTTACCACCCTTAAGGGGAGATTTTCCAGAAATTTTTCCAGAAACTTATACAGGTTTTTATCATTTAAAATTATAATTTCATATCCTATTTTCATATCTGTAACTTCAAAAACATAACCTTCCAACCCCCATTTTACCCCCTTAGGGGAGGATTTTCGTGAAATATTTTCCAGGCTGATATCTAAGCCCTAGAATTAACCTACCTTCCAAATTTCAAGTTGATAATAGCAAAATTATAATTAAAACTTCCCATTAAAACTTTCATCCCCTATTTTACCACCCTTAAGGGAAGATTTTTCAAAATAAAATATACAGAGTTTTATTATTTAAAACTAATAATCTAAATACCGATTTTCAGGTCTGTAACTTTAAAAACATAGGACTTTCATACAAACTTTCTACCCCCATTTTACCCCCTTAGGGGAGGATTTAAGGGATAGGAAATAGCCTATAACCTGCCCCAAAAGTTGGACAATTAAATGCAAAAAGAATTTTTCAAATCCGATCGGTACTTCCAGAGATTAGCGCGTTCAAACAAACAAACAAACAAACAAACAAACTCTTCCGCTTTATTATATTAGTATAGATTATATACCTACTTACATAATTTTTATTTTTTTATAATGTAAAAATATATAATATTCGTACATATATTTACATTTTATATAGTTATACGACATGAAGCACCTACCTATTTTATCAGTTAAAGGACATTCCAAAGATAAACACTACCAGCTTCGAACAAATGGTTACTTATTGAGTCAGGGACTAGGTAAGTAGAATGACTAGAATTGTAGATAAAATGCCCTTTGTGGCATGAGCAGCTGTATTGTCCGCAACAGTCACGACCTTAAAGATGATCGCACATTGCGACACGCACAAACCGCAAACAAAGCATTTTTCAGTTACTGTTCTCTTAACTCCAAATTGCGTTGACATAATGTCATCAGTTGAATTGGAGATTTGAACTGAGTATGAACAAAATTGCCACGGCTCTAATGTGTCGAGCTGCACGTGGCGTCCGCTTTACTAGAGCCGCACACGCAACCTAAATACAGATAGACACTTATAATTATTATTATAAATATGCTATGACAATTAAATGCATGATTAGCATAGCTCGCACGAGCCGAATGAATGCGGCGTGATGATGACCTCATCGTAAATTCAGCATTTCAGTTGTAATGGCGAGAAATGTAATGGTAATTTTGTAACTTTTTGTTTTAACAACTTAACTTTATTGCATACATAAAATATCAAAATTCAAAATTATTGATTTCCTGCAGGCTACCAGCTAACAGGTTGTTATGATAAATCAAGCAAGACTACCACCGGTTTGGAAAGAGGATTCTGGCGGATATCCTCTATCTTTCTCTAGGTCTTTAACTATACCCATATAAAAAAAAGTCGATCCGTTGCTCTGTTGCGGCGTGATTGTAGGACAAATGCATGAACAAGTGTAAATTAAAAATTTAAAAAACCCCCGACATTCGCCATTTTGTGGCGGCGGCCATCTTGAATTTGCAATAATGCTATTCTACTAGTCAAGCCCTTTCATTTGATACCCATATTAAGGGAATTGTGAAAAAATATGTAATCCGCCATTTTGTAGCGGCAGCCATCTTGGACCGATTTTCATCAAACATAGCTAACAACACTCTCGACTAATTCACCTTTCAAACAAAAAAACCGCATTCAAATCGGTCCACCCGTTTGAGCGCCACAGGGGAACAGACAGACACACACACACACACACACACACACACACACAGACACGTCAAACTTATAACACCCCGTCGTTTTTCCGTCGGGGGTTAAAAATAGGATAGCTCGCGGGAACTGTTTGTTTTTCTGAGCTATGAAGTAGCCTATGTGCTCTCCAAGTGCTCAACTATAGATAATAGCAAGACTTTTTCTCTAATAGTAATGACTAATGACTCATAATACCCATGCGAAAAATCACGCCAATCCGTAGCACTGTTCCGGTGTGATTGAAGGGCAAACAAACACTTTTGCCTTTATAATATTGAAATTAGGGATTCATATTTCATATACGTTGCATTCGGTACGCGCGGCTCTTGCGCAGCGTTTGTTGCGGGCGGATTGACCTAAGTGTGCGATCAGCATGAGTCATCCCATAGTTATTTCGATTACAAAATCTACTCTTCGCCATTATGAGGTCTTCATAATACCTGCTTGTGCTTGGTTATCAAATTTAGATAACCGTTGGAGCGGTACTTTCACCTATTGGCGGCGGATTTCACTTTCTCGTGATAGACTAATGAGATGTTTTGAGGATTGCGCAACAATAGGATGTGTGGACTGTGGAGCCATCTGTTCGGACTTCGGAATTCTGTTCGGAATCCCATTTGGAACTCTTGCTAATCATTGCATAAAACCATGATAAAATTGTACTGAAGTTTGCGAATAGTGCGAATAGTAAGGAATATTGGAGGTCTCCGAATAAAAATGAAATTACTTTAAATACCAAATTCGAAATACCTACTAGGTACCTATTATTAGCAAAGATCGGAATAGGTAGTGCAATTTGGGGTGAACGACCTGAGACATTACCAATAGTATGGATATGACTGCGGGATTTCTGTCTTTCGCGATTTTGATACCTAATATAATGTTCAGTAGGTATGGAATATATTTCTCTTTTTCATGTTATACTAATAAAAACTGAGTAAGGAAACTAAGGAACAGTAACGGATAATATAAAAAAAATATGACATGGCATATCCACATTATGATATCATGAGAAATTGCACTGTCAATTCCGATCATTGATTATTTATTAGATATAGTACTCGTTTCATCTACTACTATTCATTAATACTTTATTTCTTTTTATCATTGCCGTATTTCTAATTACCGTGATTTTTTTTTTCACATTCGTACGTGAAAATAAAAAATCCTCTAAATATTTTCGGGATAAAATTAGCCTAGATCACTCATTGTATAACGCTCTATTTCTTCTGTGAAAATCCTTTTTTTTTTATAAATACTCACCTTTAAGCCGTTCCGAAGATTATTTTGTGACTAAATCTTTAGACATACCAAAACTTAAAAAATCTGTGTTGACTTAACTATAATTACTCTCGTACAAATAATCGTAGGTAGGTAGATAAGAGGCAGTTATTTCGAAACCAAAGACAGACACCTTTATCAGGTAGTACTAGTGACCCCACTAACTTTAGACCAATATCGGTACTACCTACCTTTAGTAAAATTTTTGAAAAATTAATACTAAATCAATTGCTTAAACATTTTCATACTAATGATATATTACATACAAAACAGTTTGGTTTCACAAGGGGTCGCTCAACAACTGATGCTGGTGTTGAGTTAATTAAACATATATTTGAAGCCTGGGAGGAGTCACATGATGCACTTGGAGTTTTTTGTGATTTGTCCAGGGCTTTTGATTGTGTTGATCATGAAACATTACTCAGAAAACTACACCATTATGGAATTAAAGGTGCAGCTTTGGATTTAATGAATTCTTACCTTAATGATAGAACACAAAAAGTAGATGTGAACGGAAAGCGGTCTACCGGATCAGCTGTAAAAATAGGAGTTCCACAGGGTTCTATTCTTGGGCCCTTTCTATTCCTTATTTATATTAATGACCTTCCTTATCTCGCTAAGGATAGTCACGGGATAGTATTGTTTGCTGATGATACATCACTTTTGTTTAAAATTGATAGATACCAAAGAATACCTGACGAAGTAAACAATTCTCTCACAAAAGTGGTACAGTGGTTTGAAGCAAATAACTTATTACTTAATGGGAAAAAAACTAAGTGTGTTAAATTCACTTTACCTAATGTTAAACAAGTTGAAACCACTGTACAGCTTAATAATGAGGAATTAGATCTAGTGGATACGGCTGTTTTCCTGGGGATAACGTTAGATGCTAAACTCCAATGGGGCCCTCATGTAAATAACTTATCGAACAGACTTAGTTCTGCTGCATATGCGGTTAAAAAGATTCGCCAACTAACTGATATTGAAACTGCGAGGTTAGTTTATTTTAGTTACTTTCACAGCATTATGTCATATGGCATACTTTTATGGGGTAATGCTGCTGATATTAATTCCATTTTCGTGCTGCAGAAGAGGGCTGTTCGTGCCATATATAATATGGGACCCAGAGAGTCACTGAGAAATAAGTTTAAGGAAGTTAAAATTATGACAGTTTATAACCAATATATTCTTGAAAATTTAATATATGTACACAAAAATATCGATAAATTTAAGAAAAAAAGTGACTGTCATAACATTAATCTTAGAAATAAAGATAAACTTGTGTTGCCCACTACTAGGCTGCGAAAAGTTGGAAAATCATTTGTTGGTAATTCTGTACTTTTTTATAATATGTTGCCAGAGAACATTTTGGATATGTCTCTCAATAAGTTCAAAGGTTTTATTAAACGCAAATTAATTGAAAAGTCTTACTATAGCTTAAAAGATTTTTTTAATGACAAAAATCCATGGACATAGATTGCTCTAAAAGCCAACAGTTCAAATTATTTTTATGGCTATTATACCATATTGTAAGATGGTGATAATAAAAAAAAATAAACCCGGCTGAGTTTGTTGTGGGCTCTTCTCAGACCAGGGCGCGTTTGGAACCCTCGTAGTTTTAGTTTTAAGTTTCCGTAAATAATTATCACCATTGCCTGTACCTAAATTGACGTTCAAAAAGTGTACAGTGTACCAATTTTGAATAAAGTTTATTTGATTTGATTTGATTTGATTTGAACCTCAACTTTATTTATGTATATTTCCATAGATGTTTATATAAAAATATAAAAGTATTTGCAACATTAATTTTTGTAAGAAAAAGTTTAGGAACTAATTAAGTATCAGCTAGGAGTTACGTAATTAAAACAATGTCAAATTCGTTGGTATTGGCATCAGTTCAAATATTTTAGTATATGTTATAGGGCAAGTGAGAAATATCTAAAAAGTGACAGTGATAAAAAGTTCTCCGAATATCAAACGGGTAGTCGTACAAAATTAGATACCTACCTAATACATTAAATTAAAATAATATTAATTTCATAATTTAGGAACGTTAAGAGGTTTAATTGATTGAAAAGAAAGAAAAACCATAGTTAAGAAAATAATGTCCAAATCAATTACTTACTTTAAATTATTTTAATTGATTTGGACATTATTTTCATTACATTACACATGTTGCTTATGTTTATTCTATTTATGCCTTATAAAATTATCTGCTGGTTTAGCTAATAGATGCTGGTTTTCTTTTCTGTTTTCCTTTATACTTTATTATAATAGCTTTTCCATCGTTTATAAAAGATTTTATATTAGACAGATTGAAATTCCCTTATCGCTTAAATCTTAACAATTTCAAAGAAGAACACGCCGATTCCCATGGTCTTTAGATACGATATTTTGATGTAATTGAATTAAACGTTCGAAGCGCTATGCATTCGTCATGGCAGCTTATGTTTTATTACTTGAAATGTGATAGTAAAAAATACAGCACACGTGTATTCGGCCATACTAAAATGTGCTACAAAATTACACGCTTCACAAAAATCACAAAATATTATTACAATTTATCGATAGATTAGGTTAGGTTTTTTTTCTAAATTATGTAATATTTTTTAATTATTTAAAATAGAAGTAATATGTAAAACAAGAATCAATAAAGTTTAAAAATAAAATTATAGATATACTCGATGGTATACCAAAGAATCTTTCGAACCAGCATCGAGGCAAGGTACCCATAATGCGGGCAGCTTTACCTCGTGGTCACCTATTTTTTTAGCCAGTCTTATATGGCCACCTGATGTAGGTATACATAATTTAAAATTAAGAATTAAAATGTATCTATCGCAAAATAGACAAGATAAGGCATTAAAAGAGTTATGATAAAAGCTAAAATAAAACGAATGTACCACCCTACAATGCAAGAGATCAATTCTACCACCCAGATGAAACTGGGTCAGTATTATTAACAGCTGCAAAGAACCGAGTAGACAGCGCATTGTACGCGATTCTTTCGGCCTAGTTCCTGCATTTTATTCACTCGGTAACACAGACACGAGCGGGATTCTCGATTTTCAATCCGCGTCAAGTGGTGGAACAACATCTGGGTCAGATCCGGTCCAATCAGACCGAGCGGCGGAGCTAACTGCGGCATAGACGCGATTGACACATCGAAATTGCATTGGCACCATTTTAAACTTTCAATACATGTTCATACATAAACAAATATCTTTGCCGACATTGCTGGCGCAGTGGTGAGCGCTGTGATTTCATCTCCCAGGTTTGTCAGGTTTGATTCCTACTGGATTCCTGGTTGGGATTATTTGAATATTAATAATTTCTAAATTGGCTTAAATTATGATTTTTGGATTGGTCAGGCTGGTCTGGTTTGGTTGTGGCTGTGATTGGTAACTACCAATCAAGAAATCGATCAGAGGTAGGTAAACAGATATTTAAATATCGAATAGTTATAATGGTCTAGTAATAAAAAGATTGTTAAGTCGAAATCGGAAGAAATCGGCGTTGCAAGAGTCGCGGGCGCAGGGCCAATGAACGGTGACAGGTGCCGCGCAACCAATCCCGCTACAGACCAAAGACTTTACGCGACTCACTAGAACTTACAAAATTAAGCATTTTATCTCCTCTTAATCATTGGTTTTAAAATACGTACGAGTGAGAGGTACGAGATGTCATGCAACGAAAGGATTATGTGCCACGCCAATAGATGAGGTAATCCGCGATCCTTTGTTTATTATTTTGTACTTTTTGCACACCTACAGTATAATATTGAAGCTTTTTGGGCAAATATACCTACCTAAGAAAGGTCAAACGGAACCTTGAACGGAACCTATATTTTTCTTTTGTGGCATATTATGATGATGATGATGATGAACAATGTTGACAAAATATAAAGAATGTAAGGTAACATGATACCTTCTAAATACTAGTAAAATACTTAATAGTAAATACTAAAGCTATTTACAATATCAACAATTCATTTAAATGCTAAATGTGTACACTGATGTCTGATATGGCCTATTTCGATTGGCATGCTATTGTTAGTGCATTGTGCACAATTACGTATCCAAGTAAATGCCAAGGCAACGACAGTCAGCCTCAAAGACTTCATTTACTATACTATATCGAAAGGTTCAGATGACAAAGCTAGACGTGTAACTACACACAAAGCTAAACTAGAAAAAGCATTAGTTAAAGTGTACCCACTTAACTAAGTAAGTACACTTTAACGACTGCTTTTTCTTTCCGTATTCTTATCATTCTTCATCTAATGAATAACAAGATTTTAAAACCTGACTATACGGAAGTTAATTAATAATACTTTAATTGCACATACCAAGAATAAAGACTTAGATTTTATGCATGTGTAGCGACTATACTAAAATCACTAACATTGATTTTTACATTACATAGTTATTTTTTATCAAAGATTTTATTGATTTAATTGATTACGTCGTAAATAATTTTAATAACTAAGGGCCAAATACTAAAACATAGGATTATTTTATACGTTAAGGCGTCTTTTGTCGCGAACATTACAAATACGTCACGAATCACGGATCTTCAGCAGTAAAGGAACGCGCACATAGAGATACAATCATAGAAATTAATCCAATGAAACCGATGTAATTTGTAAGCTTGTAATAGCTAGCTATCCGAGACGTTCCAAAATAAATAATAGGGCACTATCCCAATTTCATACTCCGGTAATAATTTGGAACAGATGCTAGTAGTTGCCTGGTCAGTCGAACGCGGTGCGAATCTCGCTTGTTTTATTTACATGTCGGCGAAAAAATTGGCAACACGCCCAGCGCCACAGAACTAGGTGGCCTTTTGTGACGAAAAATCTTGAGATTTAGCACTCGGAACAGATTATAACTACCACATTGTATAGAATAGATCGTCGTCAACCGTTAGACGTTCACTGCTGGACATAGGAATTCTACACGCAACGGGTTTGCTCCGCTTGTATACAGCAGCTCTCTGTGACCCTTCTGAGGTTGACGGACGTTGGTCTACCTACTGGCGGTTTGCTAATACTTCGCTTTCTGGTGCGAGGTTACCATTCCAGCGGGCAGCGCCTTTGAAACCCAACGTCTATCGGGTCGAATGAAACTAATAAAGTGTCTATGGACCGCATCACGCATGAGGATGAAATTAACATCGCATGAAAGTTTGGATAATTACAATGTCAAGTTTCCGATTAGCCGCATTGTAAAAATTAATTAATTAAGATTCTTTGCAAAATCATGGTAATTAGAATTTTGATTTTTTTTTCTCATTACCTTACCATATTATGGATAAAACTAAATCACCATTATTTTCGCTGTCCACATTACAGCACATGCCGCAACCAACGCTTATTTTACTAATGAAAATGAAGTATGAAATTAGTATACGCTTAAAAAATGCATTCGATGATCCGTCAACGCATCGCATTTTATATAATATGCAGACAATAGATTGATCTATTGACTTATTGAGGTATATTGCAATGTGCGAACAGCATTTAAGCTAGAGAGAAATCTAGCGGAAAATCGCGTAAGTTCTCGTCGCCCGCGCAGATAATAATATGACGCTTTCGTAACGTTTCCAATTCCATGCGGTACAACCGAACTAAATTCCGATTGCGTTTTTCCGGTCGCGGAATTCCGTTAGATTTGTCCCTAAACGGCAATACAGTAAGTCATTCGCACTTCGCAGTGTCCGACATCAACAAGATTGGAAAAGCTAATAGTCGCGCTCTGACCCTGACACGGTTCTTTCTTGCACCATTCTAAGACCTAATTACCATTACCGTGTAACAAGAGTAGATTGGCGATAGGAAACGGACGACTGAACTAGGAAACGTGCTGAACCGGTCGATAACGGAAAACGCTTTAATGGCTTTACTAACTAACAATGTTTGCTAAATTAATAGTGATTCGTGACCATATATTATGATACTAGCTGACCCCCGCGACTTCGTTCGCGTGTTTATAGGTTTTATATAGGATCGGATCGGATCCCATAATTCTTTTATGTACCTAAACTAAATGTAGACTAAGGGACCTTTCAGACAGACCGGCGCGGAGAGCGTCGGAGAGCATTTTTTTTTTTCACACAGACCGGCCGTTCAAATTTGCTCTGCTCTCCGCGCCGGTCTGTGTGAACGGACACGCGGATGCGCTCGGAGCCGAGCGTACGCTCTTGGGCCGGACGGCAGAGCATATTCGGCCTACGGTCGGCTGTGCGAGCATGAAAGAGCACGCGAACGGAGCCGGTCGAATGCTCGAGCGCGAAAGGGCACGGGCATGGAGCAGCCGACCGGCTCGACGAGTAGCCGACCGGCTGCTCTCATATATTTCACACAGAGCGTATTGGGAGCATGCTCGAGCATCCTCTTATCATAAAAGAGTTAACATGTAAAAATAAAGCCTATTTCAATGTCTTAAGATTCTATTTTAAATGCGATTAAAATTTGCTCTGCTCTCCGCGCCGGTCTGTCTGAAAGGTCCCTAAGTTGCTCCTTATAACATCACCTACCTGCTATTGGAAGTTCCGTTAAAATCGATCCAGCCGTTTCGGAGATTAGTTGGAACAAATAGACAGACCAACGAACATAAATTTAAACGCACACCAGTTTAAAATAAGCCGTACGTTCAAAAATCCGGATCCCAAGTTATTTGAACCCAATAAACGTCTGTCATTTCTGAACTAAAAACCTATGACCTTGAAATATTTACGGGACAATATATAAAGTACTACCTTTCTAACAAAAAAAGAATGAGTTAAATCGAACCACGCGTTAATGAATTACAGCTAAATACACGTTTTAACTTTCTTCCCCTCTCCCAAGGGAACCTTGCTAAATTTCGGGATAGAAAGTATCCTATGTCCTACCTACCTATCCTCGGTGTATAAACTCAAATCGTACCAAGTTTCATTCGAATCCATTCAGTAGTTTCGGCGTGATGCGCGGCCAAGATACAGACAGACAGACAGACAGACAGAAAGACAGACAGACAGACAAAAATGAAAAAAATTGCAGTTTTGGCTTCAGTATCGATTATAGAGTGCCCTCCAATAAAAATTTTCAAAATATCTTCAATGTACAGAATTGGATCTGTTACAGTTTTATTATATTATAGATTAAATATTTGATATTTATCCACGACTGGGAAATACTCGTACCTATGTATGTAGGTATAGCCTACGAATTGGGGAAATCCGCTTAGAGAGAGCGCTCACGGAGCGGTTCGCACCCGCGCCCGCCGCGGTTGCGGGCCCGCAATACTCGAAATTCATACAAATGTCGAGTGCAAAACTCACGACGCGATTTACTCCCGCAGAGTTGGCGGTTGCTCGCGGCTCCCGCAGAAGGCAGGCAGCGGGCGCCCGCGAGCTTTGCGGGCGTCGCCCGCAAGCTCTGCGGTTTTTTGGCGGGCGCGATCGCATTTTTCTTATAGGAGCTGGCGAACAAAACGGTATAGTTGCATCAAACTAAAGAGTAAGAGTCTTTATTTGCAAAAATGTGGTACAAATATTATGGATCTTAAAGCTTATTGTCTTCCAACACATTTAACTAATAAATTAGTGTGCAAATTGAATTATTGATTTTAAGACTAAACAAAATGACGTAAGTAGCATACATGTCAACGTTCTAAAGATATAAATATAAAATTAATTGCAATAAATAGAATTTATGTCATACCTATATTCTTTTAAATTGTAAAAACATTTCTCCATGAGCCAGTTCTTTAGTTTTACTTTAAAAGTTTGAAGAGGCATGGCCTGTATTGATTCAGGTAACCTATTAATTATTAAATATTAATATTAAACTGAATGACATACTTACAGTGAGCTTTGGCGTGGATTTTTATTTACCCATATGTAGTTTGTGACTTTATTGAACATAATAATATGTTAAATTCAGTTTGCTATCTCATATAAGTTAACGGAAGCAATAATTAATTAATATTGCAAGCAATAACTTGTTTGTGTAAACACATAACTCCAGAAGCAGACTATCAATTAATATTAAAACTAAATCAAACTATTATTAAAATATTATCACCCGCACATAACTCAATTTATATCAACTCAGAGATTAGTTTAACTGAGATCTATTTTCAAATATATTTTATCTACTCTCATATCATAAAATTCCGAATATGAAATCAAAATGTGTCATATATTGGACTACTTTATTCACATACATCTATAATATTTAAAAAAAAAATTAAAAAAGTTCATTATAACACTACTTTGTTAGGAAATTATTGCAAAACAATGTTAAAAAATAATTTTTTCTACATTATAGTACAGGCACTGGGTTCTGGTATTTTTGAGCCATGCCGGGTGTTTATTATTATTATTATTATTTAATACTTTATTGTACACCAAAAAAACATAAATTAAACAAAAGAAACATTTTAAAAGAAATAGGTACAATAGTTAGTTTACAATAGTTAGTTAGTTTAATTTTGTTACTTACAATGATTATCCCGCTATCGAAGTTACCCTATTACTACTACTGCGAAAGTGTGGCGGTAGCAAGATGCGGCCAGAGGACAGAGTGTAGTGCTACCATAATTGACCATAGACGCACTGCACGCACCGCACATTCGAAATTGACAATTGAATTTTGGCGCCTATTATTTAAATTTTTAATTTATTATTTATTTACTATTCAGTTTTTGTAACTCAAAATTTTGCAAGTGATTTTTGTTGCGCGGAAAAATGTCTAGCAGTGATACTGAAGAGAATTTAACTCCACCAGACATTCTGGAAATAGCATCGGGAATGACAAATAATCTTTTGCCAGCAAAATCAAAGAAAATTTACGATAAATGTTACCAAGATTTTATGAGTTGGAAAATTTTGAAAAAAACCACTTCATTTTCAGAAAATGTAATGCTAGCATATTTCCAAGAATTATCAAATAAATTTAAGTCTTTGTCCTTATGGGCTAAATACTCAATGCTCAAAAGTATATTGAGTATCTACAACCAAATCGATATTATTAAATACACAAGACTGATTGCTGTTTTAAAAAGAAAATCGCAGGGCTTTAAGGGAAAAAATGCAAAAACGTTCTCCCCTGAAGAATTGAGTACATTTATAAATTGCAATATCCAAAACATGAATACTTATTATAATAAATAATTTTGTTAATTTCTTAGTCTTTTCTTTTATACGTAAGATACCTATTGATGAGCTTAGATAAAGTAGTGTATGAAACTCTACATAATTAGTTATTAAAACACTCGTGTAATACTATTAAAAAACTCGCCTGCGGCTCGTTTTTTAAACTAACACTCGTGTTTTAATAACCTCTATTATGCAACCGTTTCATAAACTACTATTATACTAATTAATTAATTACACTCAGCCAAGTCCAAAATGGCAGCATTTATTCGATGAGGGTGTGATTGCTATCGCAGTCCTCAATCAAATATCACGACCTAGACGCTGAAGCATCTAATAGTCGGTTGAGTCTTTGGAGGAGACTCAATTCATGGCTTCGAATTACCCGTATTTATACCAATAATTCAAGATGGCGGTTCGGCGCCACTGAATGAATCAATTAATGTCGGTTAATTCTAACCTATTTCAATTATGAAATTAATAATTCGTAAACCATTTCTAAAAATTCTAATTAATTTTCAACAATAATCTATCATTTGTAAGTCAGTCTGACATTTGTAAGTTAGTTTAGGCCAATTTCAACATAAATTGTTTAAAAACTTTATTAGTGAATAAAGTTTTTAAATGATAAACTTTTTAATTAAAAAAAAATTCTTAGTAAAAAAAAGAAACAAATTTTTCTTCTGAAAAAGAAATAATAATTTTGATTGACATCTTACAAAGTATGGAAATTAATCCATTTTGAACGAAAACGTGCTCGATTATTCAAATCTTTCGAAACTTTATTGTAATTATGCCGTTATGATCGAAACCACGACCTGTGGATGCAATTTTGATACAGTTGCGGGCCGTTTTAAGTAAAATTAAGTTGATATTCTTATTCAGCAAAAACCATCGGATTAAAAAATATAACATTTTGTTCGCCAGCTCTTCATATATAACTATAACCGCCGGTCTTGCGGGCGTCGCCCGCCAACTCGGCGGGCGACGCCCGCAGCCGCGGCGGCTGCGGTTCCCGCAAAAACAAGCGGGCTCGTGAGCGCGCTCTCTTCTAACCTCTCTCCCGCAGCCGCGGCGGGCGCGATTCCAAACCGCTCCGTGAGCGCTCTCCGAACTAAACATGCTTAGGCTAAAGGCGCCTCTACACGTTGGCCAACATGATGGCGGATATGATGGAAGGTATTGGGCGAGGAGTTTGTGTTCGCGTCCACACGTTGGAACTTTGGAAGGTCGTTCAGTATGCTTTGGTTAGGGCCAATGTGCGGACGTATTTACTTAATTGAATATTGAGACGTTAACAGCTGCTGCGGTTTAATTATTCACAGCATACCGCAACTACGCGAATAATATGTATACGAAAATAGTATTTTTTTATTTTTTTGATTTTATTTCTTGGATTCCACAAACAATTTTCGGCTTAGTAGGGCTCTATAAAGCAAAAAGTTTCTTCATTGATCATTGTCACTGTCATTTTGTGGACATTTTAATAGTTACGACGCGTGAATATAAAATTTAAAAGACGTGCATGCGTGCGATCACTCTGAGAGCTCGTAGCAAACTGAACTTGCCGCCAACGTGTGGACGCGGTGGCCAAACTCTGTCCCAAACCCTTTGATGTACCGACACGAAATGTATCTCGCGCCAACTTGCAGGCTATCATTCCAATACCTACCAAAATAGCACAAACTCCCGCACTACACGTTGAACAACGTATTGGGCTATAACATGGGCCAGCATGTTCGCCAACGTGTGGACGAGCAGTTAAAGATAAAAATAAAATAATCCTCCTTTTGCTAGTCCCGTGACCCGTCGCGTCGTAGTCAAAAGGATGCATGCAGCGATATCAATGTAGTGCATGCTATAAATAGCTATCTATGCTAAAAATTATAATCATAACCACGAGATTCAGTTTACATTATTGAAGGGAAAATAGAAAATCCACCACCACCACCACTACAGCCTTTTTAACGTCCCACTGCTGGACAGAGGCCCCCTCGGACTGCGACTGCATTACGTGCTTTCGGAGGCACGGGGGTGAAATACCGCCCCAACTACCAACTCCGGGCTGGCACGGAGAATTTCTTGACAGAAAAACCCAATACCAAACAATTATTTGCCCGCCCCGGGCATCGTGATCTGCAGTCGAATATGCTAACCACTAGACCTAGGTCTAGGCAGTTATAATAGAAAATGCTGAGTGGTAACTAGTAACTACTAATGAGTGATTATAATGTGAGTCACCTCTCAGCGTCGTTATCGACAGCGGAACACGATTCGACGCGCTGATAACGTAGCGACTGATAAGCCCACTACAACTACGTTATGATGCTTATTAAATACACAACTATTTAATATATTATGTTATTGTAAATATTACACTCGTACCCAAGTAATTTAAAAGGCGGTAGCAGGGTGTGCGAAAGGAAAGAGCATAATATTATGGTCTATACTAATTAGCTTATAAGCTTAATTTTACCTTAAATCTTTATCTACTTACGAATAAATTCTATGTGGGTACTTACCTAGTAAAGTAATTAATCACAAAACAAAACTACTCGACGTCAAGTGCATAAATCCATAAGTGACAACATAATATTATCTAGGTAGGAAATATTTAATAACTAGTGGATCTGGCAGACTTCGTCCTGCCCGGTGACATACTGACATCAGCACCACCTACCGAGACCCGGTAGGTTACCTGTTATTGTATTTTCAATCCATCCAGGAACCCACTGAAACATCCAAATCGTTCCAGCCGTTTAGGCCAAACACACGTACAGAAGAAGTATTTACGGGTGAGAGAGTTTACCGTATCGACGGGATGAATAAATGTTTTAAATAGTTACTCAGTGTGGCCAATTCTGTTGTACACAATCTCTAAACCTAAACTAAATTGACAGGTTTAAAAATAGTGCTATCCCCGTCAGCAGGGAGGATTGTGAAAGAGACAGGAATATATTTAGACCTGTCATTTTAGTTTAGACGAGCGGATACCCGCGACTTCGTTCGCGTGGATATTGATTTTAATAATCCCGTGGGAATTATTTTGTTATTCCTATGCTCCTTTGAGCTTAAACCTTGCTAAAAACTGTTAAAAGTTCACTGGCGGATGTTTAGGTACATCAAAATGTAAATATCCGCCAGTGAAAGTCCCATCAAAATCGGTCCAGCCTTTCGGAGATAAGCCAGTAGTCTTTAAAGTATCTACTTTCTAACAAAAAAAGAATGAATGAAATCGGACCACCCGTTAACGAATTACAGCTAATTACACATTTTGCCTTTCATCCCCTCTCCCAAGGGAACCGTGCTGAATTTCGGGATAAAAAGTATCCTATATGTTACTCCATAGTATTAACTTAAATCATGCCGAGTTTCATTTCAATCCATTCAGTAGTTTTTACGTGATGCGCGCACAAACATACAGACAAACAGACAAACAGATAAACAGACAAACAGACAAACAGATAAACAGACAAACAGACAAAAATTTCAAAAATAGCTTTTTTACGTTCTATTACTTATCCCTAACATCCCCCAGTTATTATTTTGCAAAAATCTTCAATGTACAGATACGGCAATTCTACGATTTTATTATATGTATAGATTTAGAGATTGTGTACAACAGAATCGGCCACAGTGTGGCCAATTCTGTTGTACACAATCTCTAAACCTAAATTAAAATGACAGGTCTAAATTTATTCCTATCTCTTTCACAGTGCTCACTGCAGAAAAGGATAGCAATAGATTTAGGCCTGTAATTTTAGTTTAGGTTTAGAGATTGTGTACAACAGAATTAGCCACAGTATGTATTCTGGTATTCGGGACGGAGAAAAATGCAACAAATCAGAAACTATGAAAATCGGTCCAGCCGTTCTCGAGTTATAAGTGTTCGAACAAACACGACTTTGTTTTATATATTAAAATATTTAATTATCTCTCCAAAAGAGCTCTTACCACTGCCCAGAGTGGCAAGAGCTCTAAACTCAATTTTTTGCTCCAAGAATGAAATCGATCAAATTTAAGTTTTCGATTTTCGATATTGTTATCATTGCGTTGGCCGTTGGCTGCCACCTATGGTTGCATTGTGGTTAGGTAGTTTTTTTTTTCGATGTTGGGTTTTTGAGCTGAAAGCTTTTATGTTTGCAATAATTTTGAATGGCCTAAATATGTTAAAAACAACGCTATTTACTAACTTAGGTACAATATGTTAACAGTATAAAAATATAGATCAGTTAAATCACTGATTATAGGTGTATTTGTCATTTGGACCCTCCAAACGGTATATTCATAATTAGTCAGTAATTGCTGACCTATTGCTGATCATATTCAGTAATTGCTGACCTACCAATCTAGGTTTTTCAACTTCAATCAATAATTCTGTACCTAATCAATCAATCAAAACGATCAATAAAAATTAATCGATAGGTGGTAGGTTTAAAAATTAGGTTGCGGAGCTATTTTCGGTAAAAAACCAATGTGATTTGTGAACGTCTCACGATGCCGATAACTTCATCGGTCGAAGATTTTCGTCGTGTTGAACAATCCAGAAGATTCGTGTAAAAAGATGAGGGGGCCCACCTGTGTGAATTGCGAAGATATCTTGGTGTGGTCCTCCTGGTAGACCTTGCGCGCCTTCCGCCGCTCCGACATGAGCGCGATCAGGCGGTCCAGAGCCCTCGACTCCAGCGCCTCGGCGTTGGCTTTGATCAGGCGGCTCGTGTTCTCCCACTCCTCGGTCATGGCCCTCCATGCTGAGGCTATCACCGATCCTGTGTGAGGAGGAAAATCTTTTAATACCTAGGTACTAGGTAGGTAATAAATGGTATCGCGAGCATATAGTTACATAGGTAGGTACCTAAGTATTAGCCTTTTGTATTTGAATCTTCTTAGAAATAAGGAATGGATACACACGGTGTCGCGAAAAAAACGCAGGTTAGGTTAGATTATAAAAAAATGTTCAAAACGCTAAGTAAACTAGTAACTATAACAGGTACCTACGGCTACCTAGACTTGTGCGCTTTTTTATAGCAGGTAGGTATGATGAGAATCAGAAAATAAAAATTATACTTTTATTTTCTGTGTGTGTAACATTCCTAATTTCTAAGAAAATAGGGGATGTACAATACAATCCTAACTCCAAAAGGATTAACTGTATTCTATTCTGCGCGGAGCATTTCTATTCTATTCTGTCGCGGACGCCACACAGACAAACATATTTTGATTTTTGAACAAAGACTTGGAAGCACTTTGTTCACATATATTTTGAACACAGGTTTGCTTACCGGTCAGACAGACTTTGCAAATATGTTCGCTTCATTTGAATTTGAACTTAAAAAGCTTTGATGTGTGTTCGAAAAACCGATACCGAATACTTAGCAAAGTGTTCAAATGTTTATGCTGTGTGTGCCGACCTCTTATTATTATTACCTAGGTAGGTAGGTAGGTACATCGTTAGTTTTCTTGACAAAAAAATAAGCAATAGGTAGTTGGGTACCTACTAGAGCTTCCATTACGTAATTACGCAATTACGTAATTACGGACAAAATTTAGGACTTTCACAATTCCGTAACTGAAGGTTAAAATTCCGTAATTACGTAACTAAATAATGTTAATTTAAAAGACAAATGTTATAATTTAAATTAAATTTTTACATGACACAGAACACTGTAAATTATGATTTATAAGTTATGAAAACACCAGAACTGTAAAAGCGAGTATTCCTTGTGTTTTGTGTTCGAGTTTAACATTATAAAGCCAAGGTCTCTTCTATTTACAATATTGAACTCAAACAAAACTAGTTTGTCCTGTAGAACACTGGTTTTTCTAATATTGATTTTTAACAATCTAAGTATATCTAATATTTGTACTTATAATAAAACTAACAGGTCCAGGTTTTTTGGAGGGCGCTCTACAATCGACACTGAAGCCAAAACTTGTAATTTTATTCATTTTTGTGTTGTGGTGTTGTCTGTATCGTGGCCGCTCATCACGTTGGAACTACTGGATGGATTCAAATGAAACTTGGCATGATTTGAGTTTATACTATGAGGTAGGACATAGGATACTTTTTATCCAGAAATTCAGCACGGTTTCCTTGGGAGAAGGGATGAAAGTCAAAATGTGTACTTAGTTGTAATTCATAAACGCTTTATCTGCTTTCATTCATTCTGTTTTGTTAGAAAGAGATTTCTTTAGAAATTGTTCCGTTAATATTTTAAGGCTATCGGTTTTGTACGGATGTACGGATTATTGTCTTAAGCTAGCATGCGTTAAAATTTGTGTCTGTTTTTATTATTTGTATGTCTGTTCGGTCCAACTAATCTCCAAAACGCTGGTCAAACTTTGACGGTACTTTCACTGGCAGTCGGCAGATATCTAATGTTCTAATCTAACTCACGCTAATTTAGTAATTTTATTATAGAACTAGCTGATCCCCGCGATTTCGTCCGCGTGGATATAGGTTTTTATATAGGATCGGATTGTAGCCTAAGTAACTCCCTATAACATCACTTATCTGCCATTGAAAGTTCCGTCAAAATCTATCCAACCGTTTCGAAAATTAGCTGGAATAAATAGACAGATCGACAAACATAAATTTAAACGCACACCAGTTTAAAATAAGCCTTACGTTCAAAGATCCGGGTCCCAAGTTATTTGAACCCAATAAATGTCTGTCATTTCTGAACTAAAAAACCTACGACCTTGAAATATTTACGGGACAATACTTAAAGTACTACCTTTCTAACAAAAAAAGAATGAGTTAAATATTATAAAGAAAGAATAAATTATTTATCGAACTCCGCGTTAATGAATTACAGCTAAATACACGTTTTAACTTTCTTCCCCTCTCCCAAGGGAACCGTGCTGAATTTTGGGATAAAAAGTACCCTATGTCCTACCTCGGAGTATAAACTCAAATCGTACCAAGTTTCATTCGAATCTATTTAGTAGTTTCGACAGACAGACAGACAAAAATTAAAAAAATTGCAGTTCTGGCTTCAGTATCGATTATAGAGTGCCCTCCAATAAAAATTTTCAAAATATCTTCAATCAGAATTGGATATGTTACAGTTTTATTATATTATAGACTAGATGATGCCCACGGCTTCGCCCGTGTGGATTTAGGTTTTTAAAAATCCCGTGGGAACTTTTGATTTTCCAGAACAAAAAGTAGCTTATCTGTAGAAACCCGTCCCAAAAACGGAAAAATCCCGTGGGATCCCCACGATTTCGGAATACAATTCCTTACAGCATCAGGGTTGAGGAGTTGGATATGTACCTACTCGAGTTCATTCAACGATAAAGTCTTTAATTGGTACCCCCAATATCAATTTAAATAACCGAAAGTTTCTAAAACCCATTAGTTTTGGGGATCATGTCCCCTACAGCATCAGGATTGAGGAGTTGGAATCCAAATTTTTTATAGAACAGGGTCGCAATGTTTCTCTATCGATTAAAAAAAAATTACGCAAATCGGTTCAGAAATCTCGGAGATATCGGTGTACATAGGTAGAAAAACACAACTCCTCCTTTTTGAAAGTCGGTTAAAAAAGTAGCCTATGTTACTCCCTGGTTAATTCTCTACTTGTATGTGAAGGTCCCGTCAAAATCGGTTCAGCCGTTCCGAAGATTAGCCCGTTCAAACAGACAGACAGACAGACAGACAGACAGACAGACAGACAGACAGACAGACAAAAATTTTAAAAACGTGTGATTCGGTTATGGTAGCGTTCAAATAACCATATGAGCTTAATATGAGGTAGTTATTTCGATATTACAGACAGACACTTCAATTTTATTTATTAGTATATAGATGAAACCGGCCAAGTGTAAGTCAGACTCGCGCACCGACGGTTCCGTACTCTAGAACTAGATATCTATAAGTACAATCTGTTTTTAACTGACTTCAAAAAAAGGAGGTTCTGTATTCGACCCGTATGTATGTATGTAAGTATGTATGTATGTATGTAAGTATGTTCGCGATTATCTCCGCAACTAATGAACCAATTTTGATGATTGTTTCGTAATTCACTATCGTAATCTACATACTTTCAGGAAGGTTTTAGTATATAACACATCGAGTTATCATTCTTACATACGTAGTTATAACCATAAATGTATACATATGTCACTAATATGGTCTCTGATATTGCCAGACATATTGCTGAAGTCTAATATACCTATTCTGTCCAAAGACTTCACTCTGCTACGCCTACGTAACATTGATCTTTTGCAAAAACTTTTGGGCCAAAGTCAGTACAGCTGTACTATAGAGTGATTCCTTGGAGTTAATGCACGGTTACGTGTATTTCCATCCTATACAAAGCAAAACCGCAAGGGTGTGAAAAACTGGTCGCGTATAGATTGTAAATTACTTTTTAATCAAGGTCTTCCAAATTATACAAGAGTAGTACGCATACAAACTAATCTTGTATAGATCGGAAGTTAGGTTAGGTTGGGTTAGAACATTATGAAACCATTCACCTATACTTAGTATGACACATAAAATGTATGTAATATGTCACAGGATATTTAATAATAATTAATAATGTATAGGTCATAATCTATTTTACATAGTTCTCATTTATATTATTATTTATACAAAGAAAACAAATCACTAAAAAGCATAAAATAATTTTTTTCAAAGAAAAATGAACCGACTTCAAACCAATCGAACTAAAAAGTTTAAAATAATTTTTTATTCATTTAGATTGACGATTAAACTACATAACTCAAATAATATATAATTTTTTGGAGTCGGCGCCAAACTACATTCAATTCGTCGGAATCGAATTCGGGGAGCATATTTTCAACTTGAAAAGTATGAGTCATTTGGCACCGACTTCAAAAAATTATATATCATTTGAGTTAGGTAGTTTAATCGTCAATCTAAATGAATAAAAAATTATTTTAAACTTTTTAGTTCGATTGGTTTGAAGTCGGTTCATTTTTCTTTGAAAAAAATTATTCCTTAGTTGTCTTGAAACAAATCGCAAAAATTTTCTCAGCGAAACGCGTAAGTGACTCTCTTCTCTTTCCTTTCCTCTTTCCAAGAGCACAATTTTATTTATTTACCTTATTTGAGTTAGCATACAACTCAGAGGTCTATCTTAATTGGCGTCAACTATGTATGTATGGGAACACCCTTTAAATTCAAACTTTTTTATTTTTTTGGAATTTTTCCTTTATTTGTGTGTAAGACCTAGATTTTTGCCAAATTTTGTAATTCTATGTCAACGGGAACTACGCGATATAGGTTTTCGACCCAAAACCTATAGGGTACTTCCGGTTGACCTAGAATTATCAATTTTGGTTAAAAGCAAGGTCTTACAGCATACGTAAAGGGGAAAATTCCGTAAAATAAATAAAGTTGAAAATTAAGGTAAATTTTGGTACTTACAAGTGCTCGCGAAAATCTAAATTTGCCCATATTTTTTTATCGTGTCGACTCTGGACCTTGATTTTTATACACTTAATAGGGACTATAAACTTCAAAATATGGTATAAATTTCAACTTGCTAGGTCTACCCGTTCCTGAGATAATCGGTGGTGACACACGGACAGAAGGACAAGAAAGTGATCTTATAAAGGTTGCTTTTTTAGCTTTTGAGGACCCTAAAAAAATAAGGAGTTCTGCGCTAAAAAATTAAAATCCAGGATGAAACCCTTAATGATAGGATTTTGATGCACCACTTTTAACAGTAATTTAAAATTTAAAAATTTTAAAATTAAAATGAATGAGCTTAATGGAGCTTTAGGAAAACAAAGAGTTTTAGCAACATAATTCCACGCGGACGGACGGACGCCAGTCGCGGACATCTCCTAGTTCTAACTAAAAATATGTTTTTGTAGCTGACATAGTCCTACTAACTTTGTTAGGTTTACTGGGAAAATTAAAAAATAATGGTACGTACGTATTTTACCAATTTTTAATGGCCTGACGCACTCCGTGCGTCTCGATTTCTATTGTAAATAATCCTTAAGTACTAACATAGATATACTTACTATCTCTCTAGTTGTTGTAACCAAAATTCTGGTGACGGTCTGACTGAATGGGATCTAGAATACCGATTTACGTTTCATGCAATTCATTTTATTATTGACCTAGACCCCTTTCAGGACGAATTCAATCCCTAATGGTAGATTTAGATTATTTATAAGCTACTTTGAGAATTTTCATTTCATTTTCATTGTTAAACAAATATACAAAATCCAGTTACGTAATTACGTAATTAGAGCATTAAAATGCGTAACCAGTTACGTAATTGGAAAATCCGTAATTTTGGAAGCTCTAGTACCTACCATGCGTCTTTGCCCACTTACCTATGTATTCATTATTCGACCAATCAAATAGTTAGTTATCTACCCAAAGAATTATCTATACCCGTAAACCCGAATTACTAATTCCGTGGAATTCTGACGTTTCGTTATGTTACCAGAGATAAAACAATTCCCACAAAAAAGATAAAAAATTCAAAACTTAAGCAAATACAAATCAACTGCCGCATGTAGATATGACAAATGCCTGACAGACACTTCATGATGATAATGTCATTCGACATCCATTTTTGAATAAATTTTTTCAATGTGCTTCTTTTGTTTTCTATTGCTGTTAGTGTGCACTTTCTAGTTTCCACTCTTGGTGTTTTCTATTTTAGGGAGAAACGACTAATATTATTACGCGGTATATGGCTTTTTATGATGACAGCTGGAATTAAAGTAGTTTGGGGTAAAATCGTACTTCGTAGATGTTAACCCTGTTCTCCATACAAATAACTCATCTGTAAATGACAACATGACAGCTGTCAGAATTCCACGGAATTAGTAATTCGGGTATACGGTACGGTAGGTATACCGTATACCAACCTTATTTTCTTTCTTTTAGTTAAAAATTGTTATTTTGATATTACCTACAAACAGACAGTTCAATTTTATTTATTTGTATGTATAATCTAGGTTAGGTATAACATAGACATAGATGTTGTCCGCTGTTACAAAGAATTCGATCTCTTTGTTTGTATCATGCAAAGTTTCAAACGTGTAACGGTTTTATGACAAACTACGGTTATTTTGTGAGGGTATTCTAAATTCTAATCCTCGATAAGTAGAACTTTGTACATACCGAAGATTCTATTGTTTCTTTTTTGTGCGACAAAAGCCGCCCTCCACAGACCACACTTTACACAAAGCTGACCAACGCGAAATTATTATAAATTATGTCCAACTCTCTGGAGAAAGTTCCGTAAGTAAGTAAGTATATTAAATAAACCAGAATTGATGTTGTAAATAATTGGAATCAAGCTTTCCGTATGTCGTACGTATACTCGTACCGTTCAGTTCCTCGCATTTGTCCATCTTTTGTCCCTGCACCGCGGCGGCGGAGAGCGCGAGCGCATACTCTCTGTCGCTCTTCATCTTGGCCTGCAGGCTCCTCTTCATGGTCTCCATGAGACGCAGTTCCGCGTCATGCCGCGCGAGCAGCGCCTCGTGCGCCGCCCGCCCCGCCCCGCTCGACGCATACCCCATGATCTACAAACAGCCTCCTGCCTCCTACGCTCGCAACGTAAACACAACACAAATCACATCACTACTACCCGTTATCACTGCACCGACCAGCTTTTTCGCTTTTACGTCACAATCGAAACTACGCCCGACACAAATTCGACTATGTAAGTAGCACCGACGGAGCTTTTTCCGTGCCGACGAAACTGAATAAAACGGTCCGGACTTTAAACAACTAACTCGACCAATATTCGTGGCGGACGACGGTAGACGCGAGACGTCCGTTCGGTAACGGCGCACGACGTGAATGTGTACGCCGTACGGGCGTGCCGCGTGAGCCACCTATCGCAGCTCCAAGCTCGAGCTACGGAATACGGATCGTGTCCGCCTGGCGCCGAGCCTGGCCCAGTCACCCGCGGTCACAAGGATCCAGGCTACTCCAGAATACGGAACAAGTTTTTTAGTATCCTCCTCACTATTTACGTCCAGTTTATTGCACGAGTGGGATCGAACCAGTCTGCGGAGAGGGCGATGGATCGAGTTACGCTTTTGTTGATCCAATTGAAAATGCACCTCGTATATTGCACATTATGGAGGATCGATATAATATACTATAATACTATAGCATTAATCGTTCCGCGCAAAATATCATTTAATAATTTCGCCACCACCACCACTACAGCCTCTTTAACCCTAGGTCGGTCGCATGGGGTCTTTGAAAGCCCGGGGTTTGCAAAAACTGTCATATTTTTTTTAATAGTTATGATACGAACTTGTAATTTATAGTAGCTTCCTAAAATATACTTAAGTATAAAATAGAGCAGTTATCACTGATTTAGCGCACTGCGTTTGCGCATGATAAACGTTTGTTTTGCGCGCGGGCTTCAAAAGACCCCACGCGACCAAACGTGTAACATTTTTTGTTTGAAGGCAGACACTTACATTATGTTAAATTTAACCGAAAATGGAATATTTTAAAAAACAGCAGATTGTCCGAAGGCTAGAAGAACAGTCCGAAGATGATGTAGATGTTACGATCGATGAAACATTGGTAAACATTTTGACCTGACGTAATTGAAAAAAGTTCTCTTGAAACTGATTCTGAGGCATCCTGAGCTGCCCGAATAACTGGATTCAGGCAATGATGATGAGGATAAGGTTCCACTCGCTCGACAAATAACATTTATTTATTTATTTAACATCAACCATATATTATGTTATTAGTCGGAAAACTACGCCATCGAAATACTGAAACGATATTTAGCTGGAAAAAAACTGCTCCTAATCCTTCAGTCAGAGACAATATTGGAATATAATTAGCCAAATAGGACCAAGATACGCGAAGACTATTTCAAAACACATGCATTTCATCTTTTTGATGATTATAAACACCCTCCCTAGAACGCTCCGGTGTGGCAGCATATGAAGCGCTTTTTGGTCCTGATGTCCTGCAAAATCGATGTGAAAATCAGCCACAAGTGTCCAGAAAGAGATACACATATTGTCCACGATATATTTGATAGAAAATATTCGACAGGATGCTTTTCATGTCGCCAGAATATATACCCGAGGCATGCAGCATCAAATTGCGCAAGTTGTTCGAAATTGCAAAATGAGGTGTAAAAATTTACTAATGTTTATGAATTCATTCATGTTGTTTTTTGTGATTTCGTTAAAATAAGTCTTATTTTGATAGTTTGTGTTGATTTTAGAAAGAAAATATAATAAATGATTGGTTTTATATTAATTTAAACTAAAGTTGCCGAAAATGAGTCAAAAATGTTTTTCTCTAGTGGGACTGAGACTGACGTAATCTTATAAAAATTTAAAAGATTATAATACTTTTATTTTAAAATACATCTTAGTACCTTATTAATAGATAAATAAAAAATCAGAATATACGAAGTAATTATATAAAAAAATATAAAATAAAACGGGGCTTTCAAAGACCCCATGCGACCGACGAAGTTACAAAAACTAGCGCGACCGACCTAGGGTTAACGTCCCACAGCTGGGTGCTGGGCCTTCTCTCTCATAGGAGATTTAGAGGGATTTAGAGCTTAGATCCGCCACGCTGCTCCAATGCGGGTCGGCGGGCATAATTTAAAAAAAAAAAAAAAATTGACAATAATAATTTAGCGCATAGTTCTAAGTGTTCTTGTTGTTGAACTTTTTGACCACATTCATGGCATCGACGAAGAGGAGTATATCTCATACAATAGACACATACTTACATGATGCCTTAGAATAAATAGGTAAAGAAAGGCAGTCGTCGACGCGGCGATAAGCCGTTTTTAACGAGCCTTAAAAGGCTCGATACGTCTATCGTCGCGTCAGTGCTCAAGGTACTCATGCGCTTGTGTGCGTGTCGGCAAATGTAATTACAGGGCACACATAGGTTGGTTTATAGCTTACGTTTCGAGCGGTTTGTTAGAAACTTCCATTCTAAGCGTAATAGTTCGATGCATGATGCTCTTTTAACCTTTACCAATTTTGTTAACCTTAGTACGATCTGGAATCTAGATCTAATAGACCTATTATAATATTAGTTTATATTAGTTTATCCTCCTACTAATATTATAAATGTGAAAGTGTGGATGTTTGGATGTTTGAATGTTTGGATGTTTGGATGTTTGAATGTTTGGATGTTTGGATGTTTGGATGTTTGGATGTTTAGATGTTTAGTTGTTTAGATGTTTGGATGTTTGTTACTCAATCACGCTCTAACTACTGAACCGATTTGGCTGAAATTTTGAATGGAGATAGATTATGCCCTGATTTAAAACATAGGCTACTTTTTATCCTGAAAAAAAATGTACAGTTCCCACGGGATTTTAAAAAACCCAAAATCTATAGCTACAGCTTTAGGTAGATTACTATTACTATACTTCCTTTAGGTAGATTACTATACTTCCTTGATAGTAGGTATAAAGGTTGGAAAAGGGAGCGGGAACGGGAACCAGAAATCCACGATTCATTCGGGATTTGTTTAAAACCGAAGTTCACGCGGGCGAAGCCGCGGGCATCCCCTAGTATTCCATAATTAGCTATAAGCTGAAGACTTAGAGGTCCGTGTGGATTTAGGGATTTTGAAAATCCCGTATGAACTCTAATTTTTTGAAATAATAAGTAGTCCATGTCCGTCTCCTCCAAGCAAAGCTCCAAGGTCGGCTCAGCAGTTAAGCCATAAAAATGTAGTATTAACTTAAAAATCTTTATCCATAATCATAATGTTTAATACGTGTACGAACAAAAATTATTTTTAGGCGTTTGACAACAGAGTGGGACCATCAGGAATCACAATTCCTTATAGCCCCACCATGGCCCCACCCAAGTTACAGCAGTGGGACCAACAGGAATTGAAATTCCTCGTGGACCCACTGAGTGAGCCAACCAGTGGGACCACGAGACAGTAGCCAATGTTTTACGCAGATACTCTAACCCTTTACCTGCCTGTAAAAGTCCCGTCAAAATCGATTTAGCCATTGCGAAGATTATAGGACAGATATAGAGACAGGTGGTATTTAGGATAATTATGCTGCCATTCAAATAATCTTAAGAGGAGCATCAGAGGCAGTTCTTTCGAAATCATAGACAACTTAACATCCACGCCATTTAATTTAAATAAAAGGTAAATGAAGAATAAATAAAATCTATCTATATATTATCTATTATCTATGTATATATCTCGACTCTAGTATCATAAGGTCGGATGTCGATTTTTGCTACTTTTCAGGAGAGCCAAAACAAAAATGCTAGAGAAATCGGGTCATAATTTCTAAACTACTAGAGATACACTTTTAGTTGTTTTTGTAATATTTAACACTTAACTGTACCTATTATTAACCATTACTAGAAATACTTTATCATTAATAAAAAAAATATAAACTCATAATTTCTTCAAAATTGACGATATGCGACTGTATGCTGGTAATATTCGTCAAAATTCCCAAATTCTTTATGCATAAGTTATAAACCGACTTTATGCCCGCAATTTTCACTACTACTGTTAAAATTTATCTTATTATCTAGACTTATGCATCAAAATTTTGAGTAGTTTGAGTTGTTAAAATAAAAGTCTGATCTATTAATATTTCATAATGCGTCTTAACTGATTATACATAATAGTCCAGTAACTTTAGGATTTGCTAGTATGGGGTACCTTGCGTTAAATCGGGTAGTTCTGATTTTTTGCAGACTTGTTTATGATGTTTGCTTAATGAATAATCCAAGTTTGTGACCTCGAGCGACGAACGCAACTTTGTCAAAAATCGAAAAAACCGCGAAAATTTCAGATTTTTTTCAGATTTTGGCAATTATAACCCAAAAGGACTAGTTCTTGACAATACCTTTTCAGGGTGTTTTTAAAGTAGAATAAAATTGCTACAATTTAAAACCAGAACCAGCTCTGTAGGTACATTACTTACGCTGAGATGCTCGCGACTTCACTCGCGTGAATTCTTAATCTCATACAATCTTCCATCTCCCATTGTACCAATTTGGGAGTAGTTTTCCAAAATTCCTTCAACACGTAATTCTTAATTTTTAACCGAAAATCTAAATACCAATTTTCATGGATGTAACTTGATAAATGACGAAAACGTGACGGGGTCTCATTTAAACTTTCATCCCCTACTAAACCCACTTGCGGATAGAATTTTCAAAAATCCTGAAATTCATATTTTTTATTTTTTATCGAAAGCCCAAATACCAATTTTCATGGATGTAACTTGACAAGATGACACTTTCATACAAACTTTCATCCCCTATTTAACCCCCTTAGTGGTTGAATTTCCAATAATCATTTCCTAGTGTACGCCTATATTATAAAAGGAAGCTACTGTGAAAATTTCAAGTTTCTAGCTTCAAGAAGCTTGTCCTGACTAACTGATCATCAACGCACAACATTAACAACTGAAAGCTAGGAGCTTGAAATTTTCACAGTAGTTTCCTTTTAAGATTTAGGCGCACATTAAGAAAGGATATTTAGAAATTCTACTCCTAAAGGGGTTAAATAGAGGACGAAAGTTTGTATGAAAGTCTGTCATTTATCAAGTTACGTCCATGAAAATTGGTATTTGGGCTTTCGATAAAAAATAAAAAATATAAATTTCAGGATTTTTGAAAATTCTATCCGCAAGTGGGTTAAGAGCGTTGACGCACGAACCCGCTTCGCAAGTTTAGGCATTTACCTGAGATTCTTTGTTTACGTGAATGGACGGACCACTTCAAGTGCAGTGTAGTGTAACAAACCGTTTTGATCCTAATACCATTTTCAAGCAGGCTATTATTTTTTCAATATTTTTAGGTACCTATAAGTTTTTAGTTTGTAGATTTTTAATTTTACTAAGTAGAATTAATGAATAATGCTTGAAAAAGACCTTATAGAGTAAACCAGTACATAAAAATTGTTTCTTGTTTCAATTTTAACCACATAATTTACTATATATATAGCTACTCGTGCTGATTGGGTCACTGACTGACTGACTCATTGATCACCTCTCCTGTAAAATTTTGTATGAAAATTTTTTTTTTCACTAATGGTTTCGTATAGAGGACAAAAATTCATTCGGAGGAAAAATATGGAGAGAGCTGATGATTGAAGATTTCGGAGACGGGTGAGGAGCACGCTTAAGATATTGAAGATAAGTGGGGGGTGCTCGAACAAATGTCACTCAAAATGTCATCCAATTGGCAGAGAGCTGAAAAAAAATTCAAAATGGCGAAAAAAAGATGGCCGCCATACAAATTTCATCGGTGTCCATCTCGGAGGATATAAAAGATGGAAGAATGGTTTCTTGGCAAAAGATGATCAGGATCTTAAGGTCTACTCAATGAATAGAAAAAAAATCAAAATGGCGGAATTTATGTTTCCATACAAAATGTACGGCGAATATTGAAAAGACTACAAGTTGTGAACTATACAAGGCTGTGATCCGGTTTTTTGGAGAACTCTCAAAGAAAAATATGGGAAAACATGATGATTGAGGGTTTGGAAGACGGTTGAGCAGCTCGGGCAGGGTATTGTAGATAGGTGGGAGGTGCTCAAACAAAAATTACTCGAAACCTCATCCAATTGGCACTGAGCTGAAAAAAACCCAAAATGGCGGATTCAAGATGGCGGCTATACAAATTTCGTCGGTGTCTATCTTACCAAGTATACAAGATGTAAGAGTGGTTTCTTGGAAAAAGATGATCAATACCTAAAGATCTACTTGATGAGCAGAATGATTCGAAGAAAAAATATGGAGAGTGATAATTATCGAGGATTAGGAATATGGGAGAGATAGGTGGAGGCTGCTCAAACCAAAATACCCGAAAGCGAAACCTCGCGGTCCGCTTGCGGGCCGCGCACCCACGCGCCCTACTAGTTTATGTTAAACTAGCTGATCCCCACAACTTCGTTCGCGTAAATACAGGTTTTTATATAGGATGGATCGGATCCCATAATTCTTTTATATCCCTAATCTATATGTAGCCTAAGTTACTCCTTATAACATCACCTATCTGCCATTGAAAGGTCCGTCAAAATCGATCCAGCCGTTTTAAAATTAGCTGGGACAAATAGATAGATTGACAAACATAAATTTAAACGGACACCAGTTTAAAATAAGCCGTACGTTCAAAGATCCGGCTCCCAAGTTATTTGAACCCAATAAATGTCTGTCATTTCTGAACTAAAAAACCTATGACCTTGAAATATTTACGGGACAATACGTAAAGTACTTTCTAACAAAAAAAGAATGAGTTAAATCAAACTACGCGTAAGGAGTAATTAGCCTTATAACACGAAGCTCCGTTAAAATCGATCCAGCCGTTTCGGAGATTAGTTGGAACAAATAGACAGACCAACAAACATAAATTTAAACGCACACCAGTTTAAAATAAGCCGTACGTTCAAAGATCCGAGTCCCAAGTTATTTGAACCCAATACTGAGGGTTGTAATGTCTGTCATTTCTGAACTAAAAAACCTATGACCTTGAAATATTTACGGGACAATACTTAAAATACTACCTTTCTAACAAAAAAAGAATGAGTTAAATCGAACTACGCGTTAATGAATTACAGTTAAATACACGTTTTAACTTTCTTCCCCTCTCCCAAGGGAACCATGCTGAATTTCGGGATAAAAAGTATCCTATGTCCTACCTCTATATATATATCTCTATATATATATATATATATATATATATATATTACAAACACAGTTAAAAAATACACACATAAAAAGTTTTAATCTGACTAAGAAAGATAGCGAGTATTAAAAACATCTAGTATTGAGAAGTGATAGTTGCACTACAATTTTACGTGTAATCCAAGTAATCCAATAAGAGTTGCCGAGACAAAAAGCGTTACGTCCGTTCTCGGAGAGGCCTCGGCCCGTACTAGTTTCCTAGTTCAATTTACTACTGCTTTTTGACGCGTTTCATAGTAACTTTCAATTTCATTTTTTGGAAACAAATAGTAATTAATCTTAGATTTTTTTAAATTCATATTATTGCAAATATATTTTACTTTTATAAGTACTAAATTTTACCTATAAATAACGAAAAATAATATGCTAAAATGACGGTTTTATATGTCTGTAATTTACTGAAATTATAATTTCTTTGATTGGATTTTTATGATGTAAAAAACGCCAAATTAAAAAATGTTTTCTTCTATGTCCCTAGTTCAGGACATTCCCTTTAATAAATATATCTTTGTGTGTGAATTGAACAAGTAACTTTCGACGTAGTGAACGTCAAAAATTACACGAATCCCAAAATTCCGAAATAGGCTTTTGGTATTTTGGCAATAAGACACAAACTATCAATAAATTGCAAAATGTTGTCTTCCAATTCCCTAGAATAGAAAATTTTCTACAGAACAGTATAAATAAGTTTTTAAGTAAATGCATTGATTAACAACATATGAAGGGTCAAAAAAGCCTAAAAATGAGCTAAAATGGCGCAGAACGCGTCAACGCTCTTAAGTAGGGGATGAAAGTTTAAATGAGACCCCGTCACGTTTTCGTCATTTATCGAGTTATATCCATGAAAATTGGTATTTAGATTTTCGGTTAAAAATTAAAAATTATATGTTTAATTTTGGAAAAACTACCCCTAAGTTGGTACAATGGGAGATGAAAGTTTGTATGAGATTAAGAATTCACGCAAGTGAAGTCGCAAGAATTTCAGTAAGTAATGTACCTACAGAGCTGGTTCTGGTCTTAAATTGTAGCAATTTTATTGTACTTTAAAAACGCCCTGAAAAGGTAGTGTCAAGAACTAGTCCTTTTGGGTTATAATCGCCAAAATCTGAAAAATTTTCGCGGTCTTTTCGATTTTTGACAAAGTTGCGTTCGTCGCTCGAGGTCACAAACTTGGATTAATCATTGGGCCAACATCATAAATAAGTCTGCAAAAAATCAGAACTACCCGATTTAACGCAAGGTCGGATTACTAAAGTTCCTGGACTATAAGCGATATTCAGGTAAAAGGTCGAAATGGTAGATAAGAAATGAAACAAAATCCATCTATTTAGGAGTTTTATTAGACACCAAATTGGTAATCAATGGGTAATCATCAACCATGGTCATTAGTAATACGTATACTAAGTTGTCTTACCTTCATTACTGTTTTGATTGCGTAATTGCATCAATTTGTAGTTTCGGAGTTCAGAAAGCCTTTTACGTTTTGCTAAAAGTTCCTCATACAATGGCACCGTTTGCTGTAACATTAAGATTAATATTTAATATGTACAGGATTTACGAGTAGGAGTAGGCTGATGAAAACCAAAAAAACGAGTAACTTCATAACTAGGTAATTAAATTTTACTTACTTTGTTTTTAACCTCCATCACTGCTTGTACTTAAATACAATTAATACACACAACAATAGGAGTTTACAGTTTTTTTTTTGTATTTTAAACATAAACACGTAACACTTGTGACTCGGAAATCCGCACGGAACTAATTCAAATTCAAATACATTTTGACAACAACCGACGCGGCGCGGGCGGCGGGCCATAGGTGTCTCTCACTCTAGTATAGATAACCGCGCGCTAGATAGAAAGAGAGCGCGGAACTCCTTGCGAAGATTTCGCGGAATAGGCGTATCTCTTACCCATAGAGCACATAAACTTTGATGTGATCGGAAACATAAAGTTTTATTTACCCGACTGGTTTACCCGACTGGGTATATGTGTTTCACCTGTGTGTATGTATGTCCATTCCTATGTCCGCTTGTAACTAATCAACGGCTCAACGGATTTTGATAAATGATACGTCATTAGATTTGTCTCAATGACGCGAGTGTTATAGGGTACCTAAATTAAAAAAAAAATCAAAATGGCGGACTTTATGCGCTTTAATGTGCGAGCTGAAAAAAAATTTTTTCTTCAAGACCCTCGAGTGGGGTATCAAAATAAAGGGATTCAAAAGGCAAATACGAAAATGTATAAATTTATATATTTGGAAACAATTTGGAGTGATAAATCGTAGAAAATGACCGTTTCCTATGTCAGTTCGTAACTACTTAACGGCTCAACCTATTTTGATAACTTATACGTCATTAGATTTGTCTTGACGGCGCAAATGTTACTGGGTACATAAAATTCATAAAAAATCAAAATGGCGAATGTTATGCACTTTAATGTGCGGGCTGAAAAAAAATTTTTTCTTCAAGACCCTCGAGTGGGGTATCAAAATAAAGGGCTTTAAAAGGCGAGTACGAAAATGTATACAATCTATATGTTTTAAATCAATTTGGAGTGACAAATCATGAAAAACAAAATAAATAACAACTGCACTGTAAGTGGTACGGTGGTAGTTTATTAATTTTTTAGTTCGTTTTTTAGCATGGCAGTCGGGTTTTTTTAATTTTTAAATTATAGCTTGTTTTAACTTACTTACATGAATTTTATGGTAAAATCATTTATATTACAAGCAAAAAGTTGTAAAATGATTCACAGCTCAAAAAATAAAACAAAAATTTCAAAGCATAAGGTCGGTTGTCATTTTACACACCAAAATCAATGTAAACTTTAGAAGCAGATATGCGGAAGTACAGTAACGCCTACTATAACAAATTAATTCATAATAGTAGATTTCAAAATACACAACTTTTTTTTAAAAATGCTTTGATGCATAAATAAGTAAGTCAAAAAACATAATTATGGTTCCCGGCATTTGAAGATTGTCTCCAGATCCGACATTATGCTGATGTGTATCTTTCCAACGAAAAGAGATAGAAATACAGGGGTCAGCTTGGCAGAAAGAGGACAAGATGCTCATCACTTTTCTGTAAAAAAGTGAGTTTGGTCGGATGCATACATCCGACCTTATGATACTAGAGTCGAGATATATATATATCTATTTATTTAAAAGAGAGTCGTGTTAGTTACACTATTTATAACTCAAGAACGGCTTTACTGATTTGGACGAAATTTTGTGTAGAGGTAGACAAGGCCTTGGAAAAGGACATAGGGTACTTTTTGTCCCGGAAAATTAAAGAGTTCCCAAGGGATTTTTAAAAAATATTTTCCCATACAAAATGTTCACGGGTTTCGTAACTGTCAAACATCCCGTCGCGTGGATACGGTAAACTCTCTTACCCGTACCTACATATATTATTATTCTTCTGTACGAGTGTTTGTCACCTAACTCCTCCTAAACGGCTGGATCAATTTGGATGAAATTTTGTGTGTATATTTCAATGGGTTCCTGGATGGTTCGAAAATATAATTCCTCAAAGTTACCGGGTAGGTACAGGTAACCTACCGGGTCTCGGTAGTTGACGCTGATGTCGGTAGGTATGTCACCACCGGGCAGGACGAAGTCTGCCGGATCCACTATACTACTACAGCTAGTCTATTATATATTTTTAAACCTGTTAAGATACTTTACATCTATCGACTATACTTCGACTTTTAATTGTATGCAGTAATGTGAAGTTTCGTGGGTTGTCAATTTTTAACGAAAATAAAATAGGGATGGGGTACAGGTGATTGATTTGAATCATTCAATTATTTTATTCAAATTAAAGTTTTTATTTTAAGTAATTATTATATTTTATGTACAAAAGTTACATATATATATTTATATATATAGTATATATATAAATACGTATATCTTTAATATATAAAACAAAGTCTCGTTTGTTCGAACACTTATAACTCGAGAACGGCTGGACCGATTTTCATGGTTTTTGATTTGTTGTATTTGTCTTCGTCCCGAATAGCAGAATAACTGTTAAAAATATTGGAAAATTGACGAAAAAATAAAAGAAAAAACATTTTCCCATACAAAATGTTCATGGGTTTCGTAACTGTCAAACATTGAATGTTCATCCTGTCGATACGGAACTCTCTCACCCGTACCGATATAATTCTTCTGTACTTTTTCCTAAAGGGCTGGACTGATTTAGATGAAATTTTGTGTGTATATTTCAATGGGTTCCTGGATAGTTTGAAAACACTATTACCCGCTAAGTACAGCTAACCTATTGGGTCTTGGTAGGTGGCGCTGATATTGGTATGTCACCAGGCAGGACGACGTCTGCCGAGACCGCTAGTATATTAGCTATATATATATATATATATTAGCGGTCCTAGTTATTAAGGTAAAATTTAAGGTATTTTAATTAAGGTAAATTCAAAATGAAACAGAATAGAATAGAAAATAAAAGTTTTTTATTCAAATACACTTTTAGATATACTTTTGAATCGTCAATTGAATCACTGGTTCGGAATGCCATTCCAACCGAGAAGAACCAGGAAGAAACTTGGCGGTTGCTCTTTTTTTACCCGACTGGGTATATGTGTTTCACCTGTGTGTATGTATGTCCATTCCTATGTCCGCTTGTAACTAATCAATGGCTCAACGGATTTTGATAATTAATGATACGTCATTAAATTTGTCTCGATGACGCGAGTGTCAATGGGTACCTAAATTTAAAAAAAAATCAAAATCGCGGACTTTATGCGCTTTATTGTGCGAGCTGAAAAAAAAATTTTCTTCATGACCCTCGAGTGGGGTATCAAAATAAAGGGATTCAAAAGGCAAATACAAAAATGTGTACAATTTATATATTTGGGAACAATTTGGAGTGATAAATCGTATAAAATGACCGTTTCCTATGTCAGTTCGTAACTACTTAACGGCTCAACCAATTTTGATAAATTATACGTCATTGGATTTGTCTTGTTGAATGTTACTAAGTACATAAAAATCATAAAAAATCAAAATGGCGGATTTTATGCACTTTAATGTGCAGGCTGAAAAAAATTTTTTTCTTTAAGACCCTCGAGTGGGGTATCAAAATAAAGGGCTTAAAAGGCCGACAAATATTCGCCGAGCGTCAGTGTCAACAACAGCCTGAAAAAGCGTAACCTCGGTCATCGGTGTTTAAAAGAATCGACATAAAGAACCTTTTTAAAGGACTGCCTGAAAAAAAGGAGTATATTGTTTTCAGGGTTCATGTATGTTTGTATGTTGTACCATAACTTCTATATATGCCGGAACCGATTTTGATGAATAAGGTAGGTATCGTTAGAATCTTTAGCTTATTCTAGGTGACATAGGCTAGTAAAATTTAAGAAAAAATGATGTGATGACCATGGTCCCGCATTAAAGACTAAAGTTGAAAAAAAATAATTAAAAATCAGATTAAGTTCATAATCATTATCTATTTTTTTTATTCAACTACAAGTTAGCCCTTGACTGCAATCTCACCTGATGGTAAGTGATGATGCTGTCGAAGACGGAAACGGGCAAACTTGAGAGAGGTATGCATACCCCTGATCGGTTTTTACACGGCATCGTACCGGAACGCTAAATCGTTTGGCGGCCGGCCGGCACAGCTTTGCCGGTCGGGTGCTAACCAGCCACGGCCCACGGTTAAAGCCTGCCACCAGACAGGACCAAAGACAATTTAGAAATTATAAAATCCCAACTTGCCCCTGCCGGGAATCGAACCCGGGACCTCCCACTTATAAGCGCTTACGAGCACGAAGTAATCAATGTAAAAATATTAATATTATGTATTGTAAATAAAATAAATTAAAAAAATAAATAAAAAAAAGACCAAAACCACTGCGCCAGGGAGGTCAAAATCATCTAGAAAATTATAAGTAGATTCCAAAAATATGTAAATATGTTATTATAATGTTAAATATATTTTTTTCTGAATAACTAGTAGGTATTCTTTTAAAAATATTTTTTTTTTTGTAATAAAAGGGCAGTAGCAACTTAGCATGTTAACTATGACAGATATCGTCAACACACATAGGCTGTTATTGCAATAGAAATAGTACTTCTTACTTTTTTTTTCAATTAAAGCTCTTAAAATTAATTGTACCAATAGGATGCGTTTGCCACAAAAAGTCAAGATGACAAAATTGTTAATTTGGCTTTTAAACGTAGGAGTCATCGATTTACTTAATAGATAAATAAAATTATGATGATAATGAAAGAGTAACTTTGAACGAAACTTTTGTGAATTAAATTGAATGAATTGAACGTATCACATCACTATAGAAATGGGGTTGGCAACATTATTTTACAAAATGACATTAGGAAACGTCAGATTACTGCAGATAATTAAAAGTTTGACTATAGTATTGCCAAGTTTTCATCAACCGAGATCGAAAACAAGATGAAGAAGTATTTATAGGCAAGAGTGTAACATTGGGTCACAGTCAAAGTGGGTAACATTGAAGTCAAACGTGGTATAGATCGACCAGAATCTCATGAAAAATAGGGAAATTAAATTTTGTAGTAAGTAACACTAGGTCTGTGCACTAGGTTAACTCGGCTGCCCTAGTGATAAACAAAGTAATTATATTCAGAAAACCTTACCTGAGAATTGAGATCGTTTCAAGAAACGAAAAATCAAACAACTGCATTTTAAATACAAAAACAAAGTAATCAACATCCAATTACTTTGTTTTTGTGTTGTGCTTGTTGTTTACTTGGTTTTGAATTTATATTCCGGGTTAGTGTGTGCAGTTACTTTGTTTAAGCAATTCAAATTTCAGTAAACGTTCAAGTTATTTGAAATATTAAACTGTGGTAAAAAAACTACTCGACATAAAACTTTTGTTAATGCAAAAAAGTCAATTTCACAAAAAATTTCAGTTACTTTGTTTATCGCTAGGGCAGCCGTAGTGTTGCTAACCTTGGAATTTCATTTCCGTATTTTTCATGAGATTCTGGTTGACCTTTAACTTTGATGGACCGACTATATTGGGTTTCCGAATGTCGAGTGACTACAAATTAAAATAAACCACTGAGATTATTATTATCTCTATGAAATAAACTATACCCGAATTACTAATTCCGTGGAATTCTGACAGCTGTCACTGTCATTTACAGATGAGTTATTTGTATGGAGAACAGGGTTAACATCTACGAAATACGATTTTACCCTAAACTACTTTAATTCCCTGTCATCATAAAAAGCCATATGCCGCGTAATAATATTACTCGTTTCGCCTTAAAATAGAAAAAAACTAAGAGCGGAAACTAGAAGGTGCACACTAACAGCAATAGAAAACAAAAGAAGCACATTGAAAAAATGGATGTCAAATGACATTATCACCATGAAGTGTCTGTCAGGCATTTGTCATATTATCTACATGCGGCAGTTGATTTTTGCATTTGCATAAGTTTTGAATTTTTTATCTTTTTTGTGGGAATTGTTTTATCACTGGTAACATTACGAAACGTCAGAATTCCACGGAATTAGTAATTCGGGTATAAATATCGCTGAAATATCGAATTATGCTTGTAGTATGGATGACAGATTAACTAATCTCTGTTATTTTGCAAAACACCCGTAAGACAGCGGCAAATTGGACTATCCTGCGGGGATGAGAGGTGTTAGACGTTGCATTTAACTACCTATAACACGTTCAGTCAATACGCGTCTGCATGGATAAATCAAAAAAAGATGGAGGATACGTTTTTAGGGTTCCGTACCATAAATAGGATCGGTTCGGATCCCATAATTCTTTTATGTTCCTAAACTAAATGTAGCCTAAGTAATAAGTTACTCCTTATAACATTGAAAGTTCCATTAAAGTCGATCCAGCCGTTTCGGAGATTAGCTGGAATAAATAGACAGACCGACGAACATAAAAAACGCACACCAGTTTAAAATATGCCGTACGTTCAAAGATCCGGGACCCAAGTTATTTGAACCCAATACTGAGGATTGTAATGTCTGTCATTTCTAAACTAAAAAACCTATGACCTTGAAATATTTACGGGACAATACGTAAAGTACTACCTTTCTAACAAAAAAAGAATGAGTGACATCGAACAACGCATTAATGAATTACAGCTAAATACACGTTTTAACTGTAATTCCCTCTCCCAAGGGAACCGTGCTGAATTTCGGGATAAAAAGTATCCTATGTCCTACCTCGGAGTATAAACTCAAATCGTACCAAGTTTCATTCGAATCCATTCAGTAGATTTGGCGTGATGCGCGGCCAAGATACAGACAGACAGACAGACAGACAGACAGAAAGACAGACAGACAAAAATGAAAAAAATTGCAGTTTTGGCTTCAGTATCGATTATGCAGTGGCCTCCAATAAAAATTTTCAAAATATCTTCAATGTACAGAATTGGATCTGTTACAGTTTTATTATATTAGGATTTTGTTCATTAATTAAAAAATAGAATATATTGTGATAATTTTAATAAAATAGAAATAATTCACTCTTGGTAAGTACCTATGTAATGAAATTGTGAATGAATTATAAAACCTGCAGCGGAATAACTGAAAAGAATATTTTTGTCGATTGAAAGTTACCCACATTGACTGTAGAATGTAGAATTCGCTAGGCTTTTTTGTATCATGGTATACTCTTTATGAATCCATTTTTGTCAGTGGCAACACTTGCCCCAGCCTTGTAATATGGCCGCTGCAGGTTAGTTCTATTAATTTTGTCATTTGAAAAACTCTCGAAATTAAGTATTTCCCGTTAATTTTTTCCATTTATTTTGCATGCAATATGTTATGTATGGTCCCGTTAGCTTAAAACCTAGTTTTGGCAACTATTGATTTTAATTAGGTAATGCTAACGTGTCATGAATTCACCTTTGCGGACGTTTGGATTTACCGCGTGGCCACATTTCACAACTTTTAATTTACAACTTTCCATGTCCCCTAGAAATTGTAGAGTTTACAGGCGTCTCAGACATGTGGTGAGCACAATGGCAAAGTGGCCAGATGTTTGTGCAACCCGTCTGTGTGTCGGACCGTCTGAATAACCACTTTCCAAAATCGGAGTAGGTCGATCATTCGCTATGCGTCATCGCATTATACCCCTAATGCATACATTTGGACTCTTTATAGGTCGTACTATATCTGGACTTTAATCATTGACCAATTTTACCTTACAGGCAAGAAATCTAAGAAAACAAAATGGATCAAAGCCGACCCCACAAACTTCATCGCGGAGTCGACAACGATCCCTACTACAAACAATTGGGCCGAGTCTGTAGATGAAGAACGTGAGTTGTTTGTCATTTAGCTTACCGATCTGTCAAATCATGTGTAAACTCCATACCCAATGATGAAATGAAGGGTAATGGCAAGCCAATGTTAATCTCGTACTTGGGGTGCACTGGCAGGGTGCCTGTCACTCCCTCCACCCCGGGAAGGTCTGAGGAAAGGTCTTTGTGTTTCTAATACATTCTAGCCGGATGCTTCCTCTACAAGGAAGGTGAGGGAACCAGAAAGTACAATGCTGTGTTGAGCTAAGGATGCCTCACAAGTTTGTTAAGGTGGAGGCGTAGATGCAGTGTTGTTGGAAACCCTCACGACCAGCAGTTTTAGCACAATCTACGAGATGGCTACGGTCATAACTCAATTCAGACTAGTCTTTCATTGGCTTGCTCCCTGTACCAACTGAGGGTGTATTATTTAAATAACATTTGTATATTAAAATAAAGAATGAGGAGTAGTTTTAAAAATCTCTTTTGATCAATAAAACAAGATAGGCAGTCCCCATACAAAATTAAATTAAAAAAGTGTCCCTGTGAAGTATGCTGCTCCTTTTTATAAGGAAAGTAAAAATAGAATTTTCTTCAAACTTTTTTTTTTATACACTGCCACATTGATGTTCTCGCTGAAAATAAGTTTGCAAGTGGGTGAAAATTTTATTCTACTTTTATGTATATTTTGAGACATTGTTCAATCAATATTCAATGTCTAAAAATTCTCACTTCAAGACAAAAATAGAAGCTTACCTCAGTATAAGAATACAATAAACATAATTATTTAGTATGGGAAATAATTTATGGTAATAAAAAAACCTGCGTAAGAAGTATTATGATTGTGAAAATTGCATGCTACTCCTGCAGGTATCAGTTAATACAAATAATTATTACATCATTAAATACTGTCTCTGACAACAATTATTTAATGTGTAAACACAAAAACAGATAACAGTTAGTGACATGTTTTTGAAATGCATACCAAACAGGTTTACATTCCCTGTTGAATTGCATAATTATTGTTGAATGGAAGCAGGCGTTACTTTGCGGAATTCCATGATATACAATGAATATAAAATTATTTTGCTATAATCCGCTAACAGTGACAAATTTGTAGGCACAACACCACACAATCTTGTAGGCACAACAACCACACAAATTCACCACAAAACAAACTCGACGATTGTTTCGCTCTGACACCGGAGCATCTTCAGGAGATGTCGTCGAGTTTGTTTTGTGGTCAATTTGTGTGGTTGTTGTGCCTACAAGATTGTGTGGTGTTGTGCCTACAAATTTGTCACTGTTAGCAGATTATAGCAAAATTATTTTATATTCATTGCATAATTATTGATTAGGAATGATTGCAAATAATTTTGTTAAATACATAATAAAAACAAGTAATGTGTAATCCATTAATGTTTTTCAAAAGGTGCATAGATACAATATAATTTGATCCAGGTTTCCTCTTTGTTTATTAAAACATGTTAAATCCTTTTATTGATCTGGCTAAACTTACTAAAATAATAACTAATTAGGATATTGTAATAACACTTAACACAATTGTTACATAAATATTAATTATAGATATGACTATTAAGCCATATACTAATATAACTATAGATATGAATACATATTTCTGTTACATAACTTTACAACTGAATTTAAGATTTCATAATCTAAATACCAATAAACATCTACCAAATACAATACAGTACTATTTGTCATACCATTGTTGGAGAGTAGTCTTGTAGAATATTGTAAATGTCCCTAAAAATATAAAAAAAACGAGAAATTGTCTAAAATGGACATTGGACTCATCACAACCAATATAATGTAAACGAGTTGCGCCAATGTCAGAGATGCCTTGTGTAGAATTTTGTAAATATTCTTTCAAAATATTTGAAAGGATAATTCCAACATAATATTATTTTCATATCCAATGTCTCAAAATATTTATTTCAATACACAAAAACAGCCTAGTGGACTTCAAAGCAACACACACCTTGTTTATATATTTACACCAACAACTTCCATACATAACAATCAACTCTTATTCTAATACATATTATCAGTATGGTTGTCCGTTACAGGCATAAAATAAAAAAAAATACTAACTACCATGTGCAACTTATAATAACAAAATAGTAAACTTGAAAATTTTACCATTGCTATACCATGCCTACCTCGTTATACCATTACCTCGTTATACCATTACCTCGTTATACCATTACCTCGTTATACCATTACCTCGTTATACCATTGCCAGCGAACACGTACTCGTCGTCACAGCGGCACCGCGCGCCCGTGGTGCTGCCGTCAGCGTCGCGCGCCGCCCGCGGAGGCCTGGCCGTGGACGATGAGTCCATCCCGCGCCGCCCGCCCTTCATCGCGCACATCTCCAACCTGCCCTACGATGTCGAGGAGAGCGCGATCATGGAGCTCTTCGCGGGACTCAAGGTGAGTCCCTGGCCTTACATTTGGTCGTATTTGATCTGTACTTATTATGATCATCATCATTATGATGTCTCCTCTCAGAATGAGAAGGGTTTAGGCTGTAGTCCACATTGGTCAAGTGCGGATTGGTAGACTTGACCCCTTTCCACTAATAACATAATGAAAGGAGGACTGAAGAATTTATAAGGATAATAGTGGAGTGTGATCCCAGATTCAAATAAATCATGTGTCAAAGTAAATATAGCAGAGTTTAAGTTATCATTAAGAGCTAATGCACCTCGATGCCACTCCACTCTGGTGTGCCTTGCGCCTTAGTCTATAATTTTTCTTTTGATTAGGATTGACTCCATGAGAGTCCCAAGATGCTTGATACCTGATACATTGGACAGCCAAACTACTGCTACTTATTAGAGGAGCAGTGATCAGTTCTTAGTATCAAATACCTGCTATTAAACTTCACATGTGTAATTAACTTAATAATATTATGTTTATTCACCTTTTTGGCCTCCAGTGCAACATGTGTGTCAATAGACATGTTGAATTACATCGTGTTATTGTGCCCTACACCAGAATAACCAATCTATACTTATGATAAAACTGTATCGGGACAATTCTGTACATTAATATATTTTGAAAATTTAATTGGAGGAAGTTTTGTTATCGATAAAGAGCCCAAAACAGTAATAAGTATTTAAATTTTTGACTATCTGTCTGTATTCTGTACATTGTGATCACTCTGAAACCATTGATAGTATTTGAATAATTTTTATTTTTTAACTAGCTTCTGCCCGCGGCTGCGCCCGCGTGAATTGTGGTTTTTCACAAATCCTGAGGGAATCGTGGTTTTCCAGTTCCCGCTGCCTTTTCCAACCTTTATACCTACTTTCAAGAAAGTTTACTATAGTAATAGTTTTTCAAAATCCCGTGGAAACTGTGAATTTTAAGGATAAAAAAACCGGTCAAGTGCGTGGCGGGCCACGCGCAGTGTAGGGTTCCGTAGTCACAATCCTCGAAAAACAGATATAACTCCTTAACCTGTGAACCCTACTTAGCCGTGATAGTTTTCCTTTAAAATTGATTATATACCCTACTGCTGTGAATTTTTTCAAGTTCCTATATACTGCCATTTGGCTGATAGAGGGGGGGGACACTTGACTCTAATAAAAATTTGCACTTTAAAACATCATATTTTACAAACGGATCTAGAAATCGAAAAATGATGTTCCCACACCCACAGTATTTTTAAAAGACCTATTCAACGATACCCCACACTATGGGGTAGACGAGAAAAAAAATATTCATCCCCACTTTACATGTAGGGGAGCTACCCTAAAAAAAAATATTTATCAAAATTTTATTTCACCACTTTGTCGGCGTGATTAATATTTATACTCATGCCAAATTACGGATTTCTAGCACTAATAGTCTCTGAGATTAACCGAGGACGGACGGACAGACGGACAGACGGACAGACGGACAGACGGACAGACGGACAGACGGACGGACATGGCGAAACTATAAGGGTTCCTTGTTTACTACGGAACCCTAAAAAGTAGCCTATGTGTTAAGTCAGGGCATAATCTATCTCCATTCAAAATTTCAGCCAACACGGTTCAGTAGTTGCGGCGTTAAATAAGTAACAAACATACATACAAACGTTCGCGTTTATAATATTAGTGTGATAAGTAATTTGGTATTTTTATACCTTGTACATATTATATCTTAATTAACGTTTAGGATATTTTTTATCCTTAAAAACCGGCCAAGTGCGTGGCGGGCCACGCGCAGTGTAGGGTTCCGTAGTCGCAATCCTCGAAAAACAGATATAACTCCTTAACCTGTGAACCCTACTTAGCTGTGATAGTTTTCCTTTAAAATTGATTATATACCCTACTGCTGTGAATTTTTTCAAGTTCCTATATACTGCCATTTGGCTGATAGAGGGGGGAGACACTTGACTCTAATAAAAATTAGCACTTTAAAACATCATATTTTACAAACGGATCTAGAAATCGAAAAATGATGTTCCCACACCCATAGTATTTTTAAAAGACCTATTCAACGATACCCCACACTGGGGTAGACGAGACAAAAAATATTCATCCCACTTTACATGTAGGGGAGCTACCCTAAAAAAAAATATTTATCAAAATTTTATTTCACCACTTTGTTGGCGTGATTAATATTTATACTCATGCCAAATTACAGATTTCTAGCACTAATAGTCTCTCAGATTAACGGAGGACGGACGTACAGACAGATGGACGGACATGGCGAAACTATAAGGGTTCCTTGTTTACTACGGAACCCTAAAAACAATAGGGTTATAGGACCACAGCGTTGAGACCACTGCACCAGGGAGGTCGTAAAATAACGAATAGGCCCATTTAACTTGACCTAAATGTCACTGAACAAACGTGTTTGGATGTCGCTGAGGCTTTGTTATTTATTTGTCAACAGATCAATAACTTGAGACTGCCAAAGGAAGGTGGGCGTCTGAAGGGCTTTGGAGATGTAGACTTTGAGGACAGGGAGAGTCTTGTCAGTGCTATGAACATGCCCGACTTGGTAAGTTTACTTACAGTATTTGTTTTTGAAAAAATGTTGTTTTTTTTTTAAATTAGGATAAACTGCAGTTTTGATTTCTAAACATTGAAACTTGTAATGGCCATTATCTTAAACTAGCGGTCCGCCCCGGCTTCGCTCGTGGTACATACTACATATATAGCCTATAGAACTCAAGAATCACTTACATATTCAACGGTGAAAAAATTTTTGAAATCGGTCCAGTAGTTCCTAAGATTAGCGCGTTCAAACAAACAAACTCTTCCGCTTTATTATATTACTAGATGATGCCCACGGCTTCGCCCGTGTGTATTTAGGTTTGTAAAAATCTCGTGGGAACTTTGATTTTCCAGAACAAAAAGTAGCCTATCTGTAGTAAGTAGTAACCCGTCCACAAAACGGAAAAATTCCGTGAGATCCTTTACGATTTCGGAATGCAATTCCTTACAGCATCAGGGTTGAGGAGTTGGACATGTACCTACTCGAGGTCATTCAACAATAAAGTCTTTAATTGGTATCCCCAATATCAATTTAAATAACCGACAGTGCCTAAATCCCATTAGTTTTGGGGATCAGATCCCCTACAGCATCAGGATTGAGGAGTTGGAATCCAAATTTTTTGTAGGACAGTGTCGCAATGTTTCTCTATCGATTAAAAAAAAAATTACGCAAATCGGTTTAGAAATCTCGGAGATATCGGTGTAAATAGGTAGAAAAACACAACTCCTCCTTTTTTTAAAGTCGGTTAAAAAAGTAGCCTATGTTACTCCCTGGTTAATTCTCTACTTGTATGTGAAAGTCCCGTCAAAATCGGTTCAGCCGTTCCAAAGATTAGCCCGTTCAAACAGACAGACAGACAGACAAAAATTTAAAAAACGTGTGATTCGGTTATAGTATCGTTCAAATAACCATATGAGCTTAATATGAGGTAGTTATTTCGATATTACAGACAGACACTTCAATTTTATTTATTAAGTATAGATTAGTATTATTAGTATAGACTAGATGATGCCCACGGCTTCGCCCGTGTGTATTTAGGTTTGTGAAAATCACGTGGGAACTTTGATTTTCCCGAACAAAAAGTAGCCTTAGATCTGTAACCCGTCCACAAAACGGAAAAATTCCGTGGGATCCTTACGATTTCAGAATGCAATTCCTTACAGCATCAGGGTTGAGGAGTTGGACATGTACCTACTCGAGGTCATCTATACTAATAAATAAAATTGAAGTGTCTGTCTGTAATATCGAAATAACTACCTCATATTAAGCTCATATGGTTATTTTAACGATACTATAACCGAATCACACGTTTTTAAAATTTTTGTCTGTCTGTCTGTCTGTCTGTCGGTCTGTCTGTCTGTCTGTCTGTCTGTCTGTCTGTCTGTTTGAACGGGCTAATCTTTGGAACGGCTGAACCGATTTTGACGGGACTTTCACATACAAGTAGAGAATTAACCAGGGAGTAACATAGGCTACTTTTTTAACCGACTTTCAAAAAAGGAGGAGTTGTGTTTTTCTACCTATGTACACCGATATCTCCGAGATTTCTGAACCGATTTGCGTAATTTTTTTTTTAATCGATAGAGAAACATTGCGACACTGTCCTACAAAAAAATTGGATTCCAACTCCTCAATCGTGTAACTCAAATGTGTATTATGAGTCCCCCGAGCGAAGCCGGGTTTTCTTCTAGTTCAACAATAAAGTCTTTAATTGGTATCCCCAATATCAATTTAAATAACCGACAGTGCCTAAATCCCATTAGTTTTGGGGATCAGATCCCCTACAGCATCAGGATTGAGGAGTTGGAATCCAATTTTTTTGTAGGACAGTGTCGCAATGTTTCTCTATCGATTAAAAAAAAAATTACGCAAATCGGTTCAGAAATCTCGGAGATATCGGTGTACATAGGTAGAAAAACACAACTCCTCCTTTTTTGAAAGTCGGTTAAAAAAGTAGCCTATGTTACTCCCTGGTTAATTCTCTACTTGTATGTGAAAGTCCCATCAAAATCGGTTCAGCCGTTCCAAAGATTAGCCCGTTCAAACAGACAGACAGACAGACAGACAGACAGACAGACAAAAATTTTAAAAACGTGTGATTTGGTTATAGTATCGTTCAAATAACCATATGAGCTTAATATGAGGTAGTTATTTCAATATTACAGACAGACACTTCAATTTTATTTATTAGTATAGATAATATTAGTAGATCTATTTTTGCTATTTTAAAGAAAATAAGATTTTTTTAACAATATTTATTTACAATGCGATGCAGTTAAGTCAACTGGAACAAAACTGCATCCAAACCGCCATTTTTCAGTCGACGCGCGGTTCAAGTGCAGTTCATCTGTCAAGAGACTTATATTGGAGTTTAGGTCATATTTCAGAATTATGTTCAATTCTTTATTAGAATAATGATTAATTCTCTTCTTCCTTTAACTTACGCCTTGTTCACCCGAAACTTTAACATAGTTTATCTATAAGATATTGTTTTTGTCCGTGTCCAGTTAGTGGGTGGACGGAGAATCAGAATAGAGGTGTCCACACAAGACAATGACCGCCGAATGGGCAGAGGCGGCAGGAACGATCGAGACAGGTATGTTGAAAAGGTTTTCATTGTTGATGTTTTTACCCGACTGCTGCAAAGCTGCTGAAGGGTTATGATTTTAGCAGTCTATGTATGTATGTATGTGGCCGATTTTTGTATGAGATTTTGTGTGTACCACCATAGCGCCTAAACTACTGGGCCAATTTTGATGAAAGAGGTGTCAATTAATTCTTTGTTATGGTCAAGGTGACATAGGCTTCATTTTATATACGAAAAAAAATCGAGAAGCGACGTTTGAGCGGCGGAAGTGAAAATGTTATTTAGTGTCGGATAGACATAATAGATAGCGCCACTAGCTGCTTGATCCGCGTTCTGCATTAAATTAATTATTATTAAGCGTAGTCGGGTTTTAGTTTACGAACTTTATATCTATCTGTACATGTCATTGTCACATTACACATATCTATACAAATAAATGAAATCGAAGTATGTCTTTGAGATAACTTCCTTTTTGTAACCCCATAATATTAATAAATGAGTTGGCGTAAGGGAGTATGATCCAGAGCGCACGATGGGCGACTGGCGGTCGGGCCCGCGCGCCGTGCCCGCGCGGGAACGCGACGGGCCCCGCGACCGTGACCGTGACCGCGACCGCGACCGCGACCGTGAACGTGAACGAGACTGTAAGTACAAGAATAGAATAGTTTACGTTTTTTTTAAATTGATAAGAACTGTATATAATAAACTGTTGTGTTGAAAATTATCCCATGCCATCTACAGGATGCAAACTTCAGAGTCTTTAAAATGATAACAGACAGAAAGAAATACTGTCGCATTTATGGAACTTATGTTCTGAATATTGTACAAAAATTTAGTATGATTGTGATCATTCATGAGGTGGATGATAAATAATCATTGTTTAATACATTATAGGCACATTGCTCAACCACAATCAAACCTTATGGGAAGTGATGATTTAGGTTAAGATGGGACTAATTTGCCTAGTAGATGCCTTTTCACTTAACAACGATGCTGTTTTGTGTTAATTAAAGTAACGTTTTCACTGTCACAATGATGATCTTAAGCGATTGGAATCTGGAGCAAGCTGTAATGTCACACTTGGGATGTACATACAGAGTACATGTATTAATTGGTACATTTCACGTGAAGCGGACAGCGGGAATGAAGTGAGATTGTGTAATTTGTTTATATTTCAGGTTTTTATACTCCTTGTAGACATGAATGTGTACTAGAAGTATAATTGACGCAATAGAAACAAAGGACATGACCAGTGCCTGCCTACCGATTAGGAAAAATGTGCAGGATTTCTGCTTTTACAGTAAGATTCAAAAATTAAAGCTTAATTTAATATGGATTTATTATTTCGAAAAAGGCCATGGTTTAAAATATCTAAAAAAACAGTATGTTTATTGATTCCGCTTTTTCCTTTTATTTACTACTCCATCAGAATTGCCAGAAAGGTATGAAATGTACGAAATTGGTACTTTTTAGGTGACCTTCGGTCTTATTTTCAATTTAACTTTTATTTATACATTCTTTGACGTTTCCATTGCTACCAAATTTTTATAAAAATAAATATTGCTGGGGACAAAAAGAGATTGGTATGAATCACTAGCTCGGTTGCTACAGTAGCTATATGAGTAACTTTAGAAAGGTGTCAAATATTATGAGTCTTTTTTTAAATAAAAATAGCGAGCAAACAACAACAAACTATTATTATTAACAGAATAAAAACTTAGTATTGGATTTTGTACCTGGAAGTCCCTTAATGAATGACGACCTCTGACTCCTGACGTTCTCTTTCGTTCCGAGAATATTGACTTTTTGTTACGAAAGTCAGTGGCACTACAGCTTCGTACTTTATCTAGCTTTCGAACTTTTTCAGGGTCTCGTTCGTAGGATTCACGACATACCATCTGGCAACACTACACCATTTATACAAATAATAATCATTCATGAAAGTTTTACGAAATAACTCTGCTATTCGATACTAGATGGCGCTAGACAATGTCTAATCAAGTCTAAAATGTAAAAAAAAAATGATTTTCTACTATTCAACGTCATCTATATAGGTGGAACTTTGCTATAAAAAGTAAAGCTATTTATTATTTGTTCAGAATAATTTAAATTATTCAGATTTGCTTGAAACGCCTAGCGCCATCTAGTATCGAAAAGCAGAGTTATTTCGTTTTAAAGTTTTATGAAATAACTCTGCCCCTCGATACTAGATGGCGCTAGGCGTTTCAAGCAAATCTCAATAATTTAAATTATTCTGAACAAATAATAGAAAGCTTTACTTTTTATAGCAAAGTTCCACCTATATAGATGACGTTGAATAGTAGAAAACCATTTTTTTTTTTTACATTTATACTTGATATTCCACAATGTTTAGCGCCATCTAGCATCGAAAGGCAGAGTTCTTCGTAAAACTTTTCTTTATTTTTCTCAGTTTTCTGAGCCTTTAGATCCCTGAAAGTTTTTTATCTGAAAACTAGAGAATATAAGAATTCCAAAAATAAAACAATCTTTGCTGCACATTGATTTTTGACACCTAGGCAAGTGACCATAGTGCCACTGGTCATGTCCTTTCAAGACCTCCCTATTTTTGTAGTCCGCTTCGCGTAAAATGCCCCGATTATTATACTCGGTTACTCAATCCATCTCGGGAAGGTCTGAGTAAAGGTCCACTATTCTACCTTCTAGCCGGAGGTGTTGCTTATAGCGACAGCAGGGCACCAGAAACTTATGACATCAGGGTTAGTCGAGGACTCCATATAGTTTCCTACTCTGCTACGGGTCCTTGATTTTGTGATATCTGTTTTCATTTCATTTTGTATTAGGATTTTATACACTGCTACGATAATAACAACGCGATAGAAGTATGAACAGAACAGGTGTCCCAATAACGCATTGCGATTTTATCGACGATAGAGACGCGCCTGTCTGGAGGAGGCCTAATCCAGTTGTACACATAACTTACTTAGGGTCAGGGCATACTAGCACAGAGTCGAAGCGCATCGAAGCGTCAAACAAAAAGTGAGATAAATGTATCAACCACGAAATGTATGCATTGTTAATTTTACTCAGAGTATGTATATGCAATGTAAACAATGAATTCTGTGACTTCTCCATTTGTTTATTGTACTTATCGCTGTGTCGAGAATTTTAAACTCAGCTTGAGCGCAGTACATATAATAAGCTAAATAGTCAGAGTATTTTTAATACTGCTGCCATCCTGTTTACATATTTTATTCCCTATTGAAGAGGACATGATTTTTAGTAATATCAATTCAGTTAAGTTTTGTGTACAACATATTTGGCATTGTTTATGGATGAGATGTAAACCTGATTGTCATTGGAAGTACCCTGTGACCAGCGGTTTTAGTGCAATCTGTGACGCGGCGTTTATGTCGTAACTCAATTCGGACTAGTATTTGGCTTGCTCTGATTTGATTGCTTACCCTGAGTGACTGTAAGCGTCTTTAAAGCAGTATAATATTATATAGAAACAGCTTTGTGTTGTATGATTCTTATTTCTGAGTATGCGCAGCATTCGGGAAGTTTTGGCGTAACCAATCGCGCTACCAACAATATGTATGTATATAGTTCTATGGGGAGTACCTCATCTGGTGTCAGCTTGGTTGCGCAACCACTTTGGTGGCAGCGACCTGGATCACCCGCTGGTGCCGCAACCACTAATGTGTATAGAGCTATTTGGCTTCTCACTCACTCGACCATAAGTGGCGCTACCAGGGACGTACGAAGTGTGTGTGTGGTTTTGTGTGTGTGAATGTGTCATTGGCCTAATACATATTATGTGTCGCAGCGAGCGCGGATAATCGTCCGGGAGGGTGGCGCGACGCCGAGCGGCCCGAGCCGGCGCGCGCGCCCTACGGCGGACGGGACTCCTATGGCAGGGACCGTGATCGAGACGGGTAAGACATTTCATATATAGACATTTAGACATAGTTACAGAATTTACTATTTAAATATTCGATGATTATTATGATAGTCCTTAAAATCACCCCAGCCCTGTGGGGCTATTCTCTAACTTAGTTACCAACTGAAAATGGTTGCCAACGAATTAGTTCGATATACATTGCTGTTTTAATATGTGAAATGAAATCACTGTTTATATTTCACACAGTAAAGCAGTAATGTATATCAAACTAATTCGTTTCCAACTATTTTCAGTTGGTAACTAAGTTAGAGAATAGCCCCCCTGGGCAGTGGGCATGTCTCCATATTTTGATAGCTGTCTCGGGAATCAAGCTATATTTTATGAATTTATTTTTTTTGTTTACAGAGGTCGGGAGCGTGGCTATGGCGGTCGCGACGGGTTCCGCACCGCTGATAGAGAGGGAGGGGGTGGTTTTGGGTATGTATATCACTACATAGTATAAAACAAAGTCACTTTCTCTGTCCCTATATCCCTATGTCCCTATGTATGCTTAAATCTTTAAAACTACGCAACGGATTTTGATGCGTTTTTTTAATAGATAGAGTGATTCAAGAGGAACGTTTATAAGTAGAAAAATTGGACCCGGTAGGTGGCGCTAATAGCGGGCAGGACGACGTCTGCCGGGTCCGCTAGTCTATCTATATACACACATGTAAACAGACTTGTCCTGAATGACTGATCTATCAACGCATAGTCAAGTCAACTCATAGTCTAGTCAACCACCACCATTACTACTACAGGAACCACAGGAACTTGTAATTTGGTAGGTTCCTTTTATGACGTAAGCTCTAACTGACATAATTGATAATTCACTAAGAAAGGTTTATTGGAAATGCCATCCCCTAAGGGGGTTCAATAGGGGATGAAAGTTTGTATGAAAGTCAGTCATTTTTCCAGTTATATCTAAGAAAATTGATATTTGGACTTTCAGTTAACAAGTGTAAATTTAAAATTTAAAAAACCCCTGGCACACAGACACACACGCACGCACGCACACACACACAACGCACACACACACACACACACACACGTCAACCCCGTCGTTTTTGCTTGGGGGGTTAAAAATGAAGAAATACATGTTTGAGGATTTTCGGTAATTCAATTCCCAAGGTCTTATAGGGAGGGGGGATGAACAGGTATGGTAAAGTTTGTATGAAGAAACTTGTTTTTAAACTTATATCCATGCAAACAAAGTTGTGGGCATCAAGCTTGTTTTGTATAATATCCAAATCAAATACCATGCACATTGCATTGGTGAAACACAAATTAATTTCCATCAAAACATTTTTGGAGTGATAAATGTATGATGGTAATTTTGTTTTCAGCAATCGCGAAAGCAGAGGCTTTGGCGGCCGAGGCTTTGGTGACAGGGACCGAGACCCACCCAGAGAAGGTATCTGTCAAAATTATTATTCTATTTATTAAGAAAAATTCCTCTTTTTCGATCACATAAAAAATCACTTAGACCCACTTTCACACATGAATAGAAAGTACATTTGAATTTTTTTTTTTTTTTCTTCATAAATATACACACATTTTTCTTTATAAATATACACACATACACACACGGTCGGATGTTCCTAAAGTAGGCAACTTAATGCCTGTGTTATAGGTAACAACCGACTGATATACATTTTTACATATATTACTTACACATATAAATATAAATATTTAATAAATATATAAATACATAATAAATACTTATATACTTACACAAATACACTCGGGACGGGAATCGAACCCGCGACCCGGGAGAGATAGGCAGAGTCACTGCCAACCGCGCCAACGGGCCAGTCATAGTCATCCTATCACAGTTTTTTTTTTTTTTTTTTTTTTTTTTTTTCTCTTCTGGCTTTACACAGATTAGCCAATGTCAGGTTTATAATTGTTTATTGTTAAAAGTTAGGGAAACCATAAAATTATGAAAAACTCGGGATTTGGAATTATTGGAAAGGAAAAGGATAAGTTTTTTTTTTTTTTTTTTTTAATTATTATTATTTAAATATGTACATAAACTATATTTTGATATCATTTTTTTCTAGGAACAAAGATAGAACTTTATACACATTATAAGAATTTGTATATAATAAACAACTTATAGATGTAGGAAATGGGATGTGCAAAGATTCAAGATGAGAAAGAAAGGCAGACCGATCATACAAAGTGCATGCAAAGAAAACATGGTTCAAGTCCCCATACTCCCCACAGGAACAGTGAGGATCGGGAACGATTTGCAACCTGTGCAAATGCGCTGGAGTACAAACATGACCCAGGCGCATTCTACACAGAACAGATGTGACAATTTTTGAGAAAACTAATTGGCTAAACCATGGTTTCCTTGGAATTGACGTCTGAATTTTTCTATAATGTTTACCTACTGAACTATCGTTATTCCATACCCCATCCCACACTTCATACAAATATACTTTGGATAAATTTACAAGGTCAGAACAATAATTGGTGTATGGGACAATATCACCTACGTGTATAGCCTCATTTGCCAATTGGTCAGCTCTTTCGTTTCCGAAAATGCCCACATGGCTTGGAATCCAGGCTAACACTACATCACAATTTTTTTGTGAGCACTTAAATAAAAGATCTCTAATGCCAAAAACGATTGAGGACTGCTTATGGGATTTGAATGGAAATCTACTAATAGCTTCTAAAGCGCTGCAGGAATCAGAAAATATTATTGTTTTTGGTATTTTTAAAATTAAAACATATTCTAAAGCTTTGAGTATACCATAACATTCACCGGTGTAAACGGAAGTTTCAGGTGGAAGTTTAATTTGTTGTATACCTTTATATTGTGAATGATAGACACCAACGCCAACGCAACTCTTATCCTCATGTTTAGAGGCATCCGTGAACATATAGTGCCAGTCGGGCCATTTATTATTGATGATGTTAATAAATTCCTGTTTTGAGTTAGGGTTATCTTTTAATTTTGATCCTATATCGAATTTAATTTGCGGGACATCAATAAGACTTTTGTAGTTGTGTTGGTACAAAGGAAGAGTAATATTTCGATGGGTAGGAGCTTCCAGACTTTCATATTTTCTAAGACTTTTTACAAGACATGGAGAATCTTTATGAGTCCAGTAATTACAAGTATCAACTTGATATGCAAGTTGCTGTACTTTTGAAAATAACGGATGGGAACTTAACTGTAATATACGAAAGAAATATTTATCACAGAGGTACTGTCTTCTAAGACACAAGGGTGGCTCACAACATTCTACCTGAAGACAACTTATTGGAGTCGATTTCATCGCACCTGTAACTATCCTCAAGGCCTTCGACTGGATCATATCCAGCTTTTTAACTGCAGATTTATTACCAGGGTGTAATAAGAATGTTCCATAGTCTAAAACACTTCTTATTAAAGCATTATAAAGCAATCTCATTGTAAAAGGATGTGCACCCCACCATACTCCTGTAAGGCATCTTAAAATATTCAAATTTCGCTCACACCTTAATGAAATATATTCAAAATGAGGAACTCCAGTAAGTTTAGAATCTAATATTACGCCTAAAAATTTCGCCTTCTCTTTAACTGCTAGCGGAATACCATTGTAATTTATATGAAGAGATGGGAGATTTCGCTTCCGAGAAAATACTACTACAGAGCTCTTAGCTGGTGACAAATCTAGACCATTATTGTGTAACCGACACTTTAGGTCATTTAACGCTAAGGTTAACAACTCACTAATATTATCTAAGGATATCCCAGAAACATATAAAAGCAAATCATCTGCATATTGAAGAACATTTACATGTCTGTTAACAGAAATGTCCAAATCATATGTATAAATGTTATATAGTATAGGACTCAAAACAGAACCCTGTGGCAAACCCTTCCACACAGTTCTATATATAAACTCATTTTCAGTTGAATCTAATGAATACTTTATATATCTTTCATACAACATATTTACAATAAAATTAATTAATAAATTAGGAACATTCAGGGCTAGCAGTTTATTTTTTAAAATTGAAATATTTACATTATCGTAAGCCGCATTTATGTCCAGGAAGGCAGCAATCAATGACTCATTTTTAGAGAAGCTTAATCTTATGTCTGTGGTAAAAATGCTCAAGCTGTCAAGAGTACATTTACCTTTCCTAAATCCAAATTGGTTTCTCGATAATAATGTATTGTGCTCTAAAAACCATTCCAGCCTGATTTTAATAAGATGTTCAGCAGTTTTAGCTAATACCGATGATAATGCTATTGGTCTATACGATGTTGGATCTGAACTCGGTTTATTCGGCTTCTGTATTAAGATTAAAGTTTGAGACCTCCATGATTGGGGGATGATACCTGCCATCATAACGTTGTTGATCAAAGAAAGGTGGTACCTGAGACTATTGTCGTCAAGATTCGATAAGAAGGAATAGGGAATACTGTCTTCACCTGGTGCAGAATCTTTAATTGATGAAAGTACGCCTTTCAATTCTTTAAGTGTAAATGGTAAATTCAAATCTATATTATTATTATTATTATAATTATTATTAGACAATATTAGAGGCGTTAAAGCCATAGGACATTCAGGTACATAAGGCGGACCCAAACGATCCATGACTTGCTCTGCTATTAGTGGAGATATTTTATTCTGTTGTGAATCTTTAAATGCAGATCTAAACCTTCTTATATTTTGCCAAACAATTGATGGTGAAACATTAGGATTTAAGGATTTACAAAACCGTTGCCACCCTTCATACTTCTTTACCCTAAGTAGCTCCTTAGTAGTATTAGCAATTTGTAAGTAATGGTCAAAATTGTCATCAGTCATGTTTTGGCAAAATTTCTTCTCTGCTTCTTTTCTTTGTTTAACTGCATTAGTGCACTCTACATCCCACCATGGTGGTGATGGGATAAATTCCCTACCACACCTTTTTATTGGAAAAGTTTCATTTGCAGCTTCAATTAATGCTGTAGCTAATGCTTGCGAGCATTCTAATATGTTAGAGTGACTAATTTCTGGTAAATTAGTAACTTTCTTTTCAACTGCTGCATTATACAAACTCCACTTATCGTCTGTTAGTTTATGTTTTATACGTGGCTGCCTTATATGTTTTGGAGGTTTTTCAAAAGGGAAAGTAATAATCAGCGGGTAGTGATCACTACCACAAGTAGATTCAGCGGGTGACCAAGTGAGAGATGGAGCAAGATCAGGAGTGCAGATTGACAAATCTGGAGCACTAGGTATCCGTGCCAATCGTGTTGGAGACCCAGTATTCAGAATGCACAGGTTATGGGAGCTTATTAAATCTAACAACTTTTCTCCATAGAAGGTTGATGTGGCACAACCCCATAACTCGTGATGGGAGTTAAAATCTCCTAAACATAAAAATGGTTTTGGTAAAAAATTAAAAATATCATTAATTTCATTAAATATATCATTATTAGGACGAGAGAAATATAAAGACACATAACATATACTATTTACAATAACTGCAATAACAGATAAGTTATCGCTATGTACAGGGAGAGTGATAGGTGTAAATGTCAGAGTATTTTTGATGAGTATAGCCACTCCACCATACCCATCATGTCTGTCTTCTCTGAGACAAACATACCCTGGCATTTTGAACAAAAAATCCCCTCTCAACCATGTCTCTTGGAGACAGACGAGAAAAGGATCATGTTTATTTATTAAATGTATTAAGTCTTGTTTTCTACTGTTGAGGCTCAGGCAATTCCACTGAATCACTCTGGCTCTGTGATCCATTATTATTAGAGATTTGACATAAGGCTTCAATTACTGTGGCAACGTGGGACGGTGTAACTATATTTGATTGTGATAATAATTGAATTAATATTTTAATAATGTCTGCAATTTTCATATTATTTTCAGTACTGATATTAGAATTAAACTTTTGTTTATGTAAAACCGGATCTCTTACTATTTCAGAATGGGCAAAGCGGTCATAGCCTTTGCTAAGCTTTGAGGGTGATCGTGGCTTTGCAAAGACTGTTTTTTTATATGTATGCTGCACTGAATTTGAAGTATTAGGCTTTTGAGGACTATGCATATCCTGTGATGAAGAGGATGACACGGGTGTTGAAAACAAAGCTTCGGCATATGACATGTTTGATACTGGTGGATGCATTTTAATTGCTTCCATATATGAAATACAACTTTTGCTCATGGTTTCTTTGATTGCTCTCTGTCTATTATGTTCTAAACATTTTTTATTAATAGCTTGATGCGATCCTTTACATAGACAACACCGGTAATCTTCCTCTTCTACCTGACAAGTATCACCAGAGTGCCCTTGACTACATTTATAACATTTTGGCACTGACCGGCATTGATTTTTTACATGACCAAAACGACAGCACTGATAGCACTGTACAGTTGGATAGATATACAACTCAACAGGTAAAGCAGTGTAACACATGTATACTCGGGTAGGAAGTATTTGTCCATCAAAAGTTATTATTACAGTACCAGTATTAATAAATTGATTTGCATTATTTACAACAACTTTTCTTTTAATACGCCTGATTTTAATTATTGGTCCACAACCAAGTGGCACACTCATGTTTAATAATACCTCCTCTTCCGTCCAATCGTTGGGAACACCTTTTACCACACCCATGCGTGTTACATTGAATGTGGGTATGAAAGCTTTATATTGGGCCAGTTCGAGATTTTTATTTTTAAGGAAGTTGTTGGCGTCTGAGTAGGTAGAAAAGGCCATACTTATGCGATTTCTACCTACACGTTTTAGACTACCATTCACAATACCAGTAACTTTGCTATTTTTTAAAAACCGACCAAAAGTTATTGGATGTAGTGTTACAGCGCTATCATTAGAGTCCTTTTGTATGTGCACAACGTATGGGGCATTATCGGATACTTGATATTCAGCACGACCAATTGGCACTCGAGTTGGTAATAATGATGGACTAGTGGGATTTTTGGATTCAGCCTGTGGATCTGAAGTTGTTATATTTGGGTTAGAGACCTTGTTCTTAATGGGTTCGCACTTGCAATCACACGTGTACCCTTCTTTCCCATCAATACCTTTGGTTTTCTTTTTTCTTTTATTGCATGTGCCGCAAACGCGCGAAAATATTTTTCTTTTGAGTGTCTTTTCGCCATTGGACACAACTGACACGTCAGTGTCCATTGACGATTCCACCGCTGCTATTAATATATCCATCTTCGATGGAATATCCATTGATCCTGATCCTGGAGGGTCTGGCCCCCCAGGATCGGGAGGCCGAGTTCCCATACGTTTGAAAATTAAATTAAAAGACTAAATTTAAATACTTACCTATATATACAGCTAACTACTATGGAAATTATACTAATACTACAATATTTACACTATATAAAACACCAATCCTTTTCAAATTGAAATTGTAAAAAATTAAAATTTAAGCGCGAAATTTTTACGACCGTCCAGTTCGAAGTTTCCCGCCCTTTTTTTTTTTGTATCACAGTTTAACAGGTTTACTCCAGGGTTGACAATAAAGGATCGATTAAATTGTACACATTTAACAACAAATAGACCGGATTGATTATAACTTATTGAGATTAAATTGTACACATATTTTAACATCAAATAAACCAGATTGATTATTACTTAGTGACGGTGATTATGACTTACTTACTGATGATGATTGTGTGTTAAGTCATAATCATTTTAGCTCATCATATTGATTACTATTACACAATAATATGAATTTTCAATTTATCAACCACTAGCTTTTGCCCGTAGTTTCGCCGCGTGAATATCCGTTTTTCACAAATCCCGAGGGAATCGTGGATTTCCAATTCCCGTTCCCGCTGCCTTTTCCAACCTTTATACCTACTTTCAAGGACGTTTGCTATAATAATCTACCTATGGCTGTAGCTATAGATTTCGGTTTTTTCAAAATCCCGTGGGAACTGTGGATTTTTTTCGGGATAAACATGTGTAGCCTGTGTGTTATGTCAGGGCATAATCTATCTCCATTCGAAATTTCAGCCAAATCGGTTCAGTAGTTGCGGCGTTAAATAATAACAAACATAATATATATATACACACACACACACACACACAAACTTTCGCCATTATAACACAAACAGCCACAAACAGCGCATATAAAAACAATCTCATTATAATATTGGGCTTGTTCCGGGGGCATATGTTCGATGCCTCGCAGCGCAACATCAAAACAAGGGTCAACTAGACACCGCGCCGTGCTCTGTGCGCGACTCGGTCGCTTTATACCCACAACTTATGTTATTTAATAGGATCTATACCCTGATTTCTAATTCCGTGGAATTCTGACAGCTGTCATTGTCATTTACAGATGAGTTATTTGTATGGAGAACAGGGTTAACATCTACGAAGTACGATTTTACCCCATATGCCACGTAATAATATTAGTCGTTTCGCCCTAAAATAGAAAACACCAAGAGTGGAAACTAGAAAGTGCACACTAACAGCAATAGAAAACAAAAGAAGCACATTGAAAAAAAAATTCAATAACGGAAGTCGAATGACATTATCACCATGTAGTGTCTGGCAGGCATTTTTCATATCTACATGCGGCAGTTGATTTTTATTTACATAAATTTTGATTTTTTTATCTTTTCTGCTTTTCTCCAAGCTTTTCTGTGGGAATTGTTTTATCTCTGGTAACATTACGAAACGTCAGAATTCTACGGAATTAAAAATCAGAGTATAGATATTATACAGGATACTTCTATTCTTGGAAATATTGAGTGGTTCTGTGTAAAATCCAATTTGTACTGCAACATATTACTTTGTAAACAAAATTACCAGTAATTTTGATAATTTTATTTATTTACGTCATGTAGGTATTTAATATGTACATCTTCGCATCCTGAAACTCTTAAGATCTCTTACAAACAAATAGAAGCTCATTCTTAAACAAGAAAATAAACGCTTACAAAATTTATTTTGTCACTTGAGTTGGTAGCACTCTAAAATATCGAGCGATTGTGTTTATTTAATTTAAAGTTTTTAACAACATCATTTTATTCACTAGAGCTAGACCATAGCTACAATACCGGTATTAAGTTTTTCAATAATCTCGAATATCGAAAAAACATAAAGGAGAATGCCCAAAAATCTATGGGCGTGTAACCCAGTCGTTTACAAGCGTGTTGTATGCAGCATTTATTGCAGGTTTATTCCTGATAACCAAACACACCATTTTAATACCTCTAGGTCCTGCCGTTTTTGAATAAATCTAAGTTTAAGTTCGAAAATGATTCTAGGTTATGTGTAGTTTATGATTGTTAAACTAGTAAGGAAAGCCGTGTATCGTTCCTGCCGATTTGAATTATTTGTTCCGCGCACTATACTTAACATACCTGTTGCAACGATGTCCATGTTGAGAGTAGTTTGCAATGTAGAATCTAACGAAGACCCATCATGTCTTAGCATCATATCAAAGGCATCATGTTTACATTCAAGTGACAATTAATACACCTCAACATTGTTATCCAAATCACGAGCAAAAATCAGAATCCGTAGAAAGTAGCGTAAAGTCGGCGAGTAGGCGAGATCGAATCCGTATAGTATAGCAAAAGTCGTTGGTAAGGATAAACAATAAACCATAGAATTAATATTGGTCTCCGCTGCGCTATAATAAACATTCAAAATGTAAACAGAGTAGACGTCACTAGCGTCACATACAACTAAAACAATGACATGTCACATTGGCATCTTGAAATATAATAAGTTTCTTTACACAAAATCAAGAAGGTTGTAGTTCTATTCCATTCCATTGCACAAAACGCAATGAAGTTAAAATAATATTATAACAAAATAATATTATTAATTATTACTTATTTACTTTAATCATATTGTACGATTTACAACAAGTAACAAATAAAATAATGTATTAAAAATAAATATCTGTTTTATTTCAAGTGACATGATTTTTTAGTAACAAAACTTTTTGTTTGGGCATGTATGCGTAGAAAGTAATGCAAATGGCCACCAGACATGCCAGAGAACAGGAAGAGACGGTTGAATTCCTTTTTTATTGCATTTTTTTAAAAGCAGCTTTAGCATTAATAATTATTAATTTTCAAATTGTCATATATTCGTAAGATAATTTTTAGTAAATTACATTTTGTGTAAATGTTTGGGTCAGGGATGATCATTCTCCTTTCCAACCACCATTTGGGCCCACCCGTGAAGCTAAAGCGAGTCATCTAACCTGGGAACTAACTCCTGTCACCTTATGGACTCCTGATACGCAAGAGAGGATTTTGATATCACTTTTTCGTTTCATCGATTTTCAAATGCACATCGATTCTAAAGTAGTTTCACTTCAAAAAACTTTTTTTTTTTTACGCTTACGCTTGACGACAATCATGCCTGAACAGCAATGATGAGGTCTAAGTTGGAACGCGCTTGCCTAGAAAATGCCTATTCACTAATATAAACTAATACAATCAATATAAAACACGTAGACAGCAAGCCTCGCGAGCGTCCCAAGCTGAATCTGCTACCGCGGACGGTGCCGCGGGAGGCCGAAGCGCCCACGAAGCCCGCGGACGGAGCTCCGTTGGAAGATAAAGTTGCCGAAAAGGTCGCGCCGAAACCTGTGCCCGCTGAGAAGGTGTTCGGAGCGGCCAAGCCTGTCGATACCGCTGCCAAGTGAGTCGCATCTGAATATTGTATAAATTTTTTTCATTGTAGCGGTATGAGACTCAGACCATTCGACACAGAAAAAAATCGGATTCTAACTGTGTTTTCAGTCTACTTACGCCATTTTTGCTACTTACACCAAATATGATGTCTTGTGTCGATATCTAAATAATTTTATAATTTATTCGTCTTCCCATTCGTTCACTATTGGTAGAGTGGTTGTAGTTATTATGGGTTACTTCTATTTTTCACTTCTGCTCTTGCGATCTCCCTCCAGCAGCTTCTGTTGGGAGGCATTTTTCAAAAATTTGTGCTGTCCTTTTGATACTAACATTCCCTGTGAAAAGGAATAGAGCCTTCTTGTAGATCTAGTTTCTTAGTTGTGTATAGAATTTGCGCATATAAAAACTGTCTTGATATAGTATTATTATTGGGACTGTTCCTTTACACTTCATGCGCTACATCAACGCAAGGGTCAATAAGACACCGTGTCGCGTTCTATGCGCGATTCGGTCGCTATATACCCACAATTATTCAAAAGTAGTTTTTTTTTTCTAAATTGTACCTTCATCTCGTGTGTTACGCTTTGACCATGTTATGACTATTGATAGTCCATTATTGCCCATTTTGGCGCTGACTGCTAAGAAAAGTGAGAGTGAAGGTACTTGGAACTAATGAGTATTGTGATAAATTATATCGGAAAATGTCTTTAGTTCCCAATACGTTCGATTAGGCGCTTTGGTTCGGCAAAAGAATCAGCTTATTTGGTACAATCTTGCAGCCTTGTCCAAAGTACTTTTATTATTTTAGAGGTCTAAGGGCCTGTTTCACCATCTTCTGATAAGTATTGGATAGCTATCTACAACTTTTGTCTTTGTCACTTGACATAAAGTAAGAAAGGGACAAAACTTACATTTAGGCTATCCAAAACTTATCAGAAGGTGGTGAAACAGACTGTAAGAGTGTGAGGAAAGTAATGTCACGTGCTTATAATATTGTCTACAACTTGTCACCCAACTGCGCGACTTAATGGAGCGCAATGTGTTTATCAGCCTATGTATGTTTGTGGCGCTCTAGAGACCAAACGCGTGGTCCGATTTTGATGATTCTTACGTCAATCGATTTGTGATAATCTTGCTAGTATAATCTTAAAGTGAAAGTTATTATGCAGTTGGGTATTTTACTTTTGTTGCAATATTATGCTTGTTGTTCATAGAGATAATAATTTAATATTTCTTTCAATGTTTGGTTTCATTTTGCTTTAAATTTTTAAATTTAAATCCTTCATAAACCTTGCTTTGTTTCAGGGAACGAGAAATAGAGGAGCGTTTGAGGAAACAAGAAGAGGAGGCGAGGAAAGCTGCGGAAGAGAAGGAACGCTGGGGTCGCAGGGTAAGATAATGTTTTACTGTTTTATTATTCAACATTAATATTTTTAAAAAAAGCTGTGTACATTTATTTATATGAAGTTTAATAATGTTTACTGTTTTTACAAATGTAAGGGGAGAGCCTCGATGCCTACTACAAGTTTTTAACTTACCTTAGGCATCCGAGGCTCAACCTACATTAACATGAAAAAATGTACTTTTCTTACAATAAAAAAAATATTGCTCTGTTGTAATCCTGCTACTTTAGGAAATTGACTAAATCAAATAAAATTTCTGTGAAAAAATACAAACTTTTCCACTTCAACAGAATGATCATTCCGGGGACCGTCGTGGCGGCGCAAGGCGCGGTGAGTAAACAAACAAATTAATTGTTTATTTTAATCTATGCAGATGTAATCAGGGTTTTTTTAAAATAATGAAGATTCTATTTTATTATAAATTATTTATTGCGCAGATTCTCCTTACAACAAAACTTGTTAAGGAATGTGGATTATTTAAATAATGAATACATAATTACCAACATCTTCGTGGATCTTAAGTAAAATTATTAATAATTATTATTATTGGATATAGTTATGTAGTGAACATTTGCAATAAACTTGATTTTAAAGGTAATTAAATAAAATGTACTTCAGCTAAGTTTGATTATTTATTGTAATTTATTGTTTTCAGATGATCGCGATCGCGGCCGCGACTCCCGCAGTTACAACAGAGACAGACGCGACGACGACAGACGCGACTACTCTAAAGGCGACAGAGATAAGCGCGACTACTCTAAAGACGACAGAGACAAGCGCGACTATTCTCGCGACGACAGGGACCGACGCGACAGGGACGACAGCCGGCGCGATAGAGACGATAGAGACCGACGCGACAGGGATGATAGAGACAGACGCGATAGGGACGATAGAGACCGGCGCGACAGGGACGATAGAGACAGGCGCGAGAGGGACGACAAAGATCGACGCGACAGGGATGAAAAGGACCGACCCGATGACCGAGACAGGCGCGACGATAGGGACAGGGACGATAAACGCGACTACAGGGTAGACGACAGACGCGACGGGGAAGTCGACAGACGCAACAAAGACGACGACGGACGCGACAGGGTGGACGATAGACGCAACAGGGACGACGAAGATAGGCGGGACTACTCTCGCGAACGGCGCCCGCGAACTCCGTCGCCCGAGAAGAAGGACGACGAAGCGCAGCGCAACGGGCGCCACAGTCGCAGCCGCGACCGACACGACGTCCCCGACGACAGACCAATAATGCCCAAATTGAAGGAGCAAGAGAAACCGGTATGTTTATTTACACCTTTTTTTTGTAAATTAAATTTCTATTTTAGGCACATAGACTGCCTAGTGGTTAGCATATTCGACTGCAGATTTCGAGGTCCAGGGTTTGATTCCCGGGTCGGGCAAATTTTATTATTGGTTTATTCTGTCAAGAAATTCTCAGTGCTAGACTGTAGTTGGTAGTTGACGGTGTTTCACCCCCGTACCTCGGAGAGCACATTAAGCAGTCGGTCCTGGTTATTATCATCTGTGTATTTTATTTAAACAGGAAACTCCGTGCTTGGAAATTCTATATTGGTTTCGTTTGTACTACACAAGATGAAAGAAAGAAAGTAAGCGTACGACAGGGATAGAAATATGCGTATCAACAAATTTTGGATCTATTGGATATGCTAACTTTTTTCCAACTAACTAACTTTAAACTTTTTTAAATGCAAAACTTTTGTCTTTTTTGTTACAGAACTTTGTAGCATCGAATAAATTTAGCTTCCTCGAAGACGCCGACGACGGCGCCTCCGACTAACGCGCTACCTACCGACTCGCTCCAACAAAAAAAAAAACAAACAAACAATTGACTTTGACTCGAGTGTGAAGTGAAAATTTTTGCGAGTAACAAGTGATTAAAAGTAAAGTTGAACGAAACTGTGCCAGTGAAGTTCCGAGAGTGTGCTCTATGCTATAGAACATATAGGTGTCGACACTTAGTGCGGTGCGGCGCATGCGGGCGCCGCTGCGAGCGCGGCCCCAGCCTCCACTGCGGCGGCGCTGCGTGGAACTAAGGAACTTGAAACGAACTGCAGCTTTATGCCGTTGATCTTTATGAATGATGAAATTGTAACTGCGTGCGGATTTTTTTGTGACGTCAAACAAGATGTTATTTTTTTATCTCAAATATGTATTGAAGAGAATTGGCCAAATTATTGGAACACAGAATTTTGCGCAATTCTGTAATCTTTTTTTGACTTTGGATCATAAAATATATTGCTTATTTGAATCTCCGATTTTTGTGTACTTTCGTAAAGTTGTATTTGTACTACTTTGTAGCCACGAGCTTTTGTACATTAACATTTAGCTACAATGTACATAAGAAAGAACGGATCCTTTGACATACAAGAGCCATCAAGTTTGACGTCACAAATTGTACAGCACTCGCCAATCTTTATGGCCGTTCAGATTACAGCAGCGTTTCGATGAGCAGAATGCAAATTTCAGGTATCAGCGAGTTACATAGCAAAGTATAGGTGTGCGTCGCACGCATTCTATCATTTCGATTTCGTTTATTGATTGGTTTTTTTGGAATTTACTGGGTGTTCAGAGCAGCCATTAACATTGGCGATTACTGTAGTATGTTTTACAATTTTAATGGTAGCACAAATCAGTCTTAGATACATACAATTTATCCGCTTGCTTCGCCCTCCACAGTGCTCAGCAGCATAAGTTTTAGAAGATTTACATTACATTGCCAGAGTTGGTGTAGAACTCAAAATGTTACACTCAAGTAACATTAAAGCGACTCCATAGTTTCAAGTTTCATGGCGCATATTGTACAGCTGTATTTGTCAAGCTTCCTCTTTGCAAATCTCATTTTGTTCCTAAGTTATTCAATTGTCACATCTCAATACAGCGTACAGAGCTGTTACAGTTCAGGCTGGGGCTCGCAACCGTGTACTGATTGGTGTAAATTTTTCTATGGGTTTGTTACATTGTATTAAATATAAGTGGGTTTATATTTAAAAGAAAAAAAACTACAGTTGTTATGGATATGAGATTTCTTCGGAACTGGATATGGTAATATCGAGAGTATTAAATTCGGATATCCGATGGTGTCAGTTGTGGTTATAAGATGTTTTGAAATAAAATCAGTCAAATCTATCTGAAAACCTGTGTTCCTGTTTTTAAACAGACTGCCAACTGAATACCAAGACATAAGCAGTGTTTCGTTGGTTATCGGACTTTGCTCTTATCCACAAATATTCAGGACATTAAGGAAAAATCTATCGGAAAAGCGCCAGCGGGAATTCTCTTTATTCGCGCAGTTAATGTTTTCAATATATTTACACAGCAGCAGAATACCACTCGTTTTTCCGTTAGATTCGTCCCTGGCCTTATATTGATTATGGTTACGGATTGGGATACTTTTTGTTTCGCAAATCCCATATTTACGATTTAAATACGGTCACACGGAGCTCCATAACATGCCTAATTAAATAAATTGATCGTCCGAGAGCATTCGATGCGAATTATTCCTATAGTTTTGCGATCCCGCGATACTCTATGATTTTGAAATCGTAACTACGCGTGACATTTTGACATCTTATAATAGCCAACAAACGCTAATGACTGAACACTTCTATTGTGATTTGTGAACCCATTTGTTTCATTCTAATTTCCGTATGCACGAGGGCATAGAATACCCTTACATTGTTTTTGCCTGCCAAAATGTTATGTATAATATTCAAATTAAAAAGATGTAGAAGTTTAAATATTGTTTGGTAGATGGGGGCGGCATTTGTGACGTCACAAGCTATCAACTTTATTGAAATTCAATACTTCATGAAGTTTCCGTGTAGGAGACAGACAATCATTTCAAAAGAGTATGAACTCTGCAGTTTATATCTATATCGATTTTTTTCAGCTTCTGCATTATGTTTAAATATTTTATAAAGTGATGTTGAATTTATCTATTTATTTTCCATAATGGTCAACTGCGTAAATATAAAAAGAGTTGACAATGTGTGGTCTGCCTTACGATTTGAATGTCATAGAGTGGAGTGGTTTATTTACTGATACAGGTGCTCTCATTGGTAATATAGTTTCCTTTTGTGAATAATTATTTTTTATTATTATTGTTGAGGTGATATAGTATATAAATGATAAATTTTCATTTCATATTATTATGGAACATTTCAATGCCACCTGCAGTAAATCTATATTTTTTTTAGGGTATGCCTAATAAATGAGTATACCTAAATATTTAGTCGATTTAGAATAATATTAGAAAGTTAATTGTATTATTTAATGTTACACAATACATGAAATTCATCAAATCGTGCTATTACAGGCGCAATACTTAGTATGCGCATACTGCCATAGCGTGCCTGCGTTGAAAAAAAAAATAGATAGAAATTGAAAGTATGTAAAAAAACAAATTAGATCCGATCACAAGATATACAACTGCTGTTCTAAAAGTATATCGATATTATTATTATTATTTTTGTTTGTAAAATTTCAGAATTTGTTTGGTATACATACATATTGTCTTAATTGTGAATTATAAATAAATTACTCTTTTACAGCCAAACCATAATTTTAATTTGTTCATTCTAAAAAACCATTTAAGTTCAAAGATTTATTGTCTTACTCCTAGTAACAGTCTTGTAATAACTGATCACATTTCGGAAATATCTAAATTTAATTTTGGTATAAAAAAATTACTCGATTAAATTTAGATAGATAGATCTTCCCAAAATCAGAAGTTGTTACATCGTCGTCGTCGTCGTCGTTGTCAACCGATTGACGTCCACTGCTGGACATAGGTCTCTTGAAGGGACTTCCACTTGCCACGGTCTTGTGCCGCTTGCATCCAGCGGCTCCCTGCGACTCGTTTGATGTCGTCGGTCCACCTAGTGGGGGGTCTACCAACACTGCGCTTCCCGGTGCGAGGTCGCCACTCCAGCACCTTGGGACCCCAACGTCCATCGGTTCTCCGAACTATGTGCCCCGCCCATTGCCACTTCAGTTTCGCAACCCGTTGAGCTATGTCGGTGACTTTGGTTCTTCTACGGATCTCCTCATTTCTGATTTGATCGCGTAGAGAAACTCCGAGCATAGCTCTCTCCATCGCTCTCTGAGCGACTCTGAGCTTTCTTATGAGGCCCATAGTTAGCGACCATGTCTCGGATCCGTATGTCATCACTGGCAACACGCACTGTTCGAAGACTTTCGTCTTCAGGCATTGAGGAATTTTGGACGAGAAGACATCGCGAAGCTTCCCGAACGCTGCCCATCCGAGTTGGATTCGGCGGTTGACTTCTTTCTCGAAATTGGACCTACCTAGCTGGACTGTGTGTCCTAGGTATATATACTCGTCTACAATTTCGAGCGCCGAGTTCTCAACGATTATCGGGTGAAGCGGGACATGAGTATTTGACATGATTTTCGTCTTACTCATGTTCATTTTTAGGCCCACCTGTTGAGAAACCCTGCTGAGGTCGTTGAGCATTGTATTGAGATCTTCCAGAGACTCTGCCATCACGACTATATCATCGGCAAACCGCAGGTGAGTGATGTACTCGCCGTTGATGTTGATGCCAAGTTCGTTCCAATTCAGAAGCTTAAAGACGTCCTCCAATGCTGCGGTAAAGAGCTTCGGGGAGATGACGTCTCCCTGTCGCACTCCTCGCTGCAATTGGATTGGTCTTGTAGTCTGATCCTGTATACGGACTGACATGGTGGCGTTTTCGTACAAACACTTCAGCGCTTGGATATACCGATAGTCGATCCGGCATCTCTGTAGTGATCTCAATACAGCCCAAGTTTCCACCGAATCAAAGGCTTTCTCATAGTCCACAAACGCTAAGCAAAGTGGCTTGTTATACTCTTCGGTCTTCTGTATAACCTGCCGCAGCGTATGGATGTGGTCTATGGTACTGAAGCCTTTTCGGAACCCGGCCTGTTCGGGAGGTTGGAAGTCGTCGAACCTACGAGCGAGACGATTCGTAATGACTCTCGAGAACAACTTATAGACATGGCTCAGCAGCGAGATGGGTCTGTAATTCTTCAGCAAGGTGTTATCACCCTTTTTGAAGAAAAGAACCACCACGCTCCTGTGCCATGCCTCTGGCGTTATACCCTCGTCGATGACGGAATTGAACAATCGCTGAAAGATCTTAAGAACTGGTTTGCCACCTGCTTTCAGGAGTTCCGTTGTGATTCCGTCATCGGCTGGCGCCTTGTTGTTCTTCAGTTGTTTGAGAGCCATACTAATCTCGTATAGGCTGACGTCCGGGATATCTTCGGTATAGTGTCGGGTCAATTTGGCTCTGGGATCTTTAGCCAAATCTTCAACAGGCTTCTGAGTTGAGGTGTACAACTGTCCGTAAAAGTTCTCTACCTCTCTCAAGATCTCAGGCTTTGATGAAATGAGACTACCGTTGTCGGTCTTCAGTCGCGTTAGCTGGCTCTGTCCCATAGACAGATCTCTTGCGAAGACTTTTGAGCCCTTGTTTCGCTCGATCGTATCTTTAATACATTCTGTATTAAAGTTACGCAAGTCTCGCGTTTGCGCCTTAGAGATCTGCCTATTAATCTGCCGGTAAGCAAACGCATCTGCTGAAGACTGCAGTCTCATTTCTTGCCTCTTATTCATTAGCTTGAGAGTCTGGTCTGAGAACTTTTTGGTTCTGATTGCACGGTGGGTCTTAAAGTACTTGGACCCAACCGTATGGACAGTTTCCACCAGCCTGTTGTTTAGATCGTCCACAGAGTCGCAATCTGCTAGGCAATCGAATCGGTTCTGCAGTTCGAGCTGAAAGCTTTCGGGGTTTTGGATATGAGCACGAGAAGGTCGGAGTGTAGACTTCACCAGTTTGGCCCTTTCCAGCTTTATGTCGATATTCAATGTGCCTCTTACCATACGGTGATCACTTCCGGTTTTCACCCTGTTGATCACTGAGACATCATTGAATATATGCCGTTTGGTCGACATGATGAAGTCAATCTCGTTTCTCGTGGAACCATCTGGACTCATCCACGTCCACTTTCTGTGTGGCCGCTTCTTGAAGAAGGAGTTCATCATAAAGAGGCCCTCCTTCTCCATGAAGTTGGCCAGCATGTGGCCCCTATGGTTCCTTCGCCCATATCCAAATTGCCCCACTCTCACCTCTGCACCGATTCGTTCACCCAGCCTTGCGTTAAAATCCCCCATCACAACACTGTAGTGAGTGTTGGAGGCATGTATGGCTTTAGAAATATCCTCATACAGTACCTCCACCTCCTCGTCGGGTTGTGTCGATGTCGGTGCGTAAACCTGTATGACCTTCAGCGAATACCGTTTGGTGATTCTGAGTATAAGGTACGCTACCCTGCTCGACACACTCTCGACTTGAACAATGCTGTTGACGAGGGACTTGTGGACGATGAATCCGACACCACCCTGGGACTGTTGGTCGCCCTCCCGGTAGTAGAACAAGTTGCCGGAATTGAGAATTATCGAGTCCTCCCCCTCTCTTCGGACTTCAGACAATCCTATAATATCCCAGTGCAACATGCTCACTGCTTCCTCCAGCTCGATGATCTTCTCGTCAGTCCTCAATGTGCGTGCGTTGTATGTTGCCAGGTCTAGTCGTCGGGGTTGGCAGCGGAATCTCTTCCGGAGATTCTTAGCACCCCCTGCCCCGCCGTTACCATAACCGCTGCCAGAGCCAGGAATAGCGGGGCCGCCGGGGACTAGGGGCCTTGGCAATGTGAATGTGTCCATTTTAAGGATTTGCCCAAATAATGACCACGCTGGGCAGGCGTGTTGGTCATCGCAGGGCTAGACTGTTCGCACCGGTGTCGCTGCTGCCCGACACCGGCCTCTGTCATTTACTCAGTCTAGCTAGTTTTGGATGGTTATACCGCCATCGGTCGGTCGTCAGGGCCTCGTTGGTAAATCAGCAGGGGGCACCGCGTGCAGGTGAGGTTGACAATTGGAGCTCTAGATGGAGATGAGCTCCCTTACCCCCTTACGTCATGTAACTTGTTGTTACATGACGTATTTAAATTAAAGAGTAACTAGCAGTGTTTTGGGCTGTCTTGAGTAGAATCTGCATTCCAAATCTTTAGTAGTTTGACAGGTCTACTAAAGATCTAGACTATTCCTATCAGCCTGTAATATATAAAGCTACTGCTTATGAATCGCATTTAAATTTTTTTTCATAGGCACCTTTGGAAGAATACCCCCAAACTGAGTTAGCCCAAAATATTCAGCATTGTATTGCATTTGAATATGGTGATAATATTGTTGCCCCCCCCCCCCCCCCAGCCCCGTGAGTCCCTTTCCTTGTTGAGACGGAATTATAGTTATATTTCCCAGATCAATAAATTGTTTGGATGAATAGACATAAACTCGTATGTAGGTACTACATACGCTACCTCTGTACCGTATTTCATCAAAATCTAAGCTACCTCTACCTTTTATCAAAATCGGTTACAGTGTTGGGCCGTGAAAGGCTAGCAGACAGACAGACACACTTTCGCATTTATAATATTATATTAGTATGGATTGTTGACCGTTTCTTCATATTTCAGTTAAAAAGAGGCAGTTAACATCTGAGAAAACTCGCGGATATAAATGGAGGATAGGGCGCGACCCGAAGAAATATGAAATGAGGAGAGAAAATTACCAGGCGAAGAAAAAGCTGATCAAAGATTTAACCGAAAAGGAAAAGATTAACACAAGGCTTTTCTGGAAACTGAAGAAAAGGAAGCAAAGAGAAGCCAAGAAAAATGCTAAAGATACCTAAAGTTGATGCAAACTAGACACTAATATTAATATGTACGATTTTAACTTCGATCACACATTCAACAATTTTAAGAATAATTAATTACTTAATAAAAATTAAAAGTTAATATTTACGTTTTCTTTTCTAACACCCATTTCATCGAGCTGCTCGCTGTTCAAATATAGGTAAGTACTTAGGTTACCTACATCGATTTATAAGAACATTCTAATACACTAATATCTATACCTAACAAATTATAGCCCAACCCGGGAATTGAACCCAGGACCTCGTAATTCGCATTCCGCAACTCCAGCTAAGAAACTAATACAAGTATAAATTAAAAAATTAAAAACCCTCGACATTCGCCATTTTTAGTGGTGGCGGCCATCTTGGATTTACATAGTGCTATTCTACATATTCAAGCCCTTTCATTTCATACCCATATTGAGGGAATTGTGATTTAATAAGTAATCCGCCATTTTGTAGCGGCGGCCATCTTGGATCAATTTTCATAAAACAATAGCTAACAACACTCGATTTAATTCACCTTTCAAACAAAAAAAAACCGCATTTAAATCGGTTCACCCATTCGAGCGCTACAGGGTACTATAGTCCTCTATGCTACAGGGGAACAGACATACACGTCAAACTTAGAACACCCCGTCGTTTTTGTCTGGGGTTAAAAATTGAATATATTTAAATTGTTGCAGTTTATCCATATATTAATTAATTCAACACCAATTGATTGAGATTGTAACAAACCATTTGATGCAGTTCTTAGGCAATCGAGGGGACTATTTTTATAAGTACTTATCTCCTTGACGCGAGTGGGTGGAGTGTCTACTTGAATGGGCAATTCGGGAACTTTAGTTTCTGCACAGATCGGCAGATTTTTTTTTGAGCAATTTAGTCTGCTTGGTCTGTACAGGACCCTAGATCAGCCGTGGCTAGCTACCACCTCTTAGCAAGCCTCTTAGCACGCCGTGAGAACTCGTATGGATAACGCGCCACTTACGCGCGTGGACAAGAGGCCAAGCAATCTAGCGGTCCAATATGGGTCCAATATAAATCGATTTAACCTTCCATTTAGTTCGCTTCGCTCTCTTCTAGACTCCAGTGAGTAAGTATTAATTACCCTGATAAGTAAGGAATGGATTACTCTCGAAACAAAAAAAAACATGTTCAACAAAATATTATCATGATTTATTTCCAAATACTAAAAGAACAATAAGCTATTTTATAGGTAGACCTACATATTATTGCAATCATTAATAACCATGTATGATTTAAAAACTAACAATTGATGAATAGAATAATTTAAATGTAGTTTTTTTTTTTTGCTTTTATTACCATTATTTTCGAGCGTCATTGCGGCATCGAAACGCTAAGATAACTCTAAGTAAGTATAATAAAACTTATAATTTCAAAACACTATCAGAAAAAAATATAATAAGTGTTTGAAATACACAGGGAATCAATATCATTAACAATCTAACATAAGTAATTAATATTACATTAAAGTCAAATCCGGGTAAATAATAATATTTCGTCAAGTCCGAGATATTAATAAATAAAATAACACATCACGACCAATGAGCTTCAAGCTCTACCAATCACCATTTTGTAATTTACAATTACACCACTCGTTTTAGCCCTCAGTCGCTAATATCTATAGAAATAGACGTACAAAGCATCGCAACAGTGCACAGCACTCAAACGAGATGGTGTTTTTAACCGGCTTTCTTCTGGATCGTCGAGAGGAACACTTTGCGCAACTTGGTCACCATTTCGTCGAGGAGGTCGGCGCGGACCTTCAACTTCTTGTTTCTCTCTTCGAGCTCGTCGGCGAGCTGCTCCATCTGGAGCTCCTTCAGTTTCCTGTTCATGCGGGATCGTTTGGAGGCCTCGTTGTTCTTGTCCCTCAGCTCCCTGTACTTGACCTCGTGCGTGGAGACGGCGGAGTTGTCGCTGACTGTGGAGACGGTGCTGACCCTCCTCCCGGGCGGTCTGCCTCTCCTCTTGGGCTGTTGCTGCGCGCCCTCGAGCGCCTGTATCATCTGCTTGATGTCCTTCTTGGGCGCCTTGCGGGCGACCTTCCTGGGCCGGTGCGTTTCAGTGTAAGGCGTGTAAGTCTCGTCCGAGTCGGAGTCTCGTCGGGGCCGTTTCCTGCGCGGCGGCGGTTCGGTTTCGTCGTCGGACTCGGACTCTGTTTTGGGCGTGATCGGCAGCGGGTACTGCACGGGCGTGGGTATCGGTGAGTCGTCGAACTTTGTGATGACCGTGGGGATGTGCGGCTCGGGTCCCGGCAGAGTCTGCTCAAAGAGAAAACAATATTGTTAAGCTTAAAAATCAATTTTAGAAAGAAGAAAGAAAGGGATTTTTCAGTAAAGGTCACAGATCAGGGAATAAGGGTTACAGGTATGAGGCAGAACACTTATACTGTTATATAATATTGTTTGTCTAAAGTGTGTGTACCAGCTCAGCACGATGCCCTGTATCATATGCGCAAACACAAACACGCGTGCATATCAGACCTAATCTATGGAAAATAAACGAGATTTCTCAAAGATCTCGAACTGTTCAACAAGAATAATTCCAAAATGCGTTCTTACCGAGGCGAGCAGGGGGCACTTCTCGGTCTCCAACTGGTCGACGAAGCTGACGACCTCCGGCGTGCTGATGAGGTCGGCGGGCCACGGCTCGCGCGACACGTCCACCGACAGCGCGGAGCGGAGCGGGCCCGCGCCGACCACCACGCCGTTCTCCACCTCGTGCGGCGTCACCGACACGTACTTCATGTCCATCGAGTCATCTTGGTGGATGAAGGGCATCGCGTCGAATGTGTGAATGGATTTAGTGTAGTCTGCGTGCAGCCACTCGGAGTCCGCGGCACGCCACGCCTCCGAGACGAGCGTCCCGTCGGCCGCCAAGTCGCCGATCACGACGGGTAGTGTGCTGAAGTCTATGAACTGCTCGTGGAACGGCACGTCGCCGGGCGCGCGGCCGAACGGCTCCACGTTGAACTCGGCCATCTCGTCCGCGGCCGGCGGCGCGGGGCGGCTCGGCGTGTTGTGTGTGTGTGTCGGCGGCGAGTTGGCGTCGGTTGTGTCCCAGCCCTGGGACGAGAACTGTGTGTGTAGTGTGTCTGTATTGTGTGCCCTTGCGTCGGTTGATTTCGGATGATCTGTTAAGAGGAAAAACAATAATTAATACTTACTTTTCTCTTTTCAATTAAAAATGCAGATTTATTAATTTTAAACTAACAATAAGGTAAATTCAGACGTTTTGATCCACCTAAAACACATAATTAAAAACCGTCAGCATATTGCTTTTTAAAATATTTGCAAAATTTTTAGGATGAAATAGATTCAAATTATTCTGTAAATAGATACTTAGACAAATATATTGCGAGCTGATGTTTTCCGTAATACACAATTTACTGCCGCTAAAAACCCCGGTAACTCCCCACTCATTTGATACAGAGCGCTATGAATCATCCTCAACACTAGTAGATATGCGGAAAAATTGTTACCAACTCGATACTACACAGTCGAGAACCACGGCTGAGTATATACATATTTGAGTCGTTTTTCTCGTCTCAAGCGATTCGATGAGTAACGCGGACACAGTACGAGCGTCGAGCGACAGCGACGATGCGCGTTTGAAAGCGCCCGCAGTCTTCAGTGGATAATATACAGCAACCCAGACAGCGTGGAACGCGCCACGCACGTCGGGACATGTCGGTGCAAGTTGTGCGAATTTTCGTTTCGACCGTTGTTTGCACAATAACGGGGAAACACAATCGCATTTGCAACTTTCATTCATCTTATTTGCAATTTAGACTACTGAATGAGAACTATGAATTTTTGCTTGCTTAAAATTCGGAATTGTGTCCACGATTGGATTATAATTTAGAATTGGAGTTTGAATCTTTCAAAAGTGTGGGGCGGTAAATTGAAGAAGTCATGAAGATGTGTAAGTATACTTTATATAAATAATAAATCTGCCCAACTATAACGTTTTCCATCTTAGAAAAATTCACCATGAGAAGAGCACACGTTTTTCAGACGGAAAAACTGCGATAATACCCGCATATTTCAAAAGAAATTCGGTGGTGTGTGCCACAGGCGGGTTCAAACGACAGCCAAAGTAGGTACATGTGCCGCATGCCACCCTGTCGATGTAGAGTCTGTTCGAAAAGAGAATCCGCGTGGGATTTGAGGACGCTGCTGTGCTTAATTTTACCTTTTTTGTTTAGAGGGCAACACAGTACAATACTATAGCGCGTTAGTTCACTGTTTGGCCACGCCGATTCTCTTTTTGAACAGACGGTCTATCTAGTGGTCAACAAATTAAAAACAAGTGTGTAGTTACCAATGGACTGTACTACTTCTTCCCGCGCGGGCTCGTCGCACCACTGAACCAGATCTTGGAAGAACTCGCAGTCCGATTCGTTGAGCATTGTACTCTGGAATATCGGCTCCGGAGTCAGATATTCCTGAAATCATAATGCAAAATGTAAGAAAATGCCTCGAAAAGGTGCGGAAACTAAAAACAAATATAATTTTAAAATTAATTATTATATAATTAATGTATTGCATATTATATGTACTCACGACCGTGGCGATCCGCTTACCTCTGAAAAGCTGGCGGTTGGCGCGGGCGAGGGCGCTGACTGAGTTCTTAGGTCGGTAGTGCCTCCGTGAGGACGGTTCACCTGTTGATTCTTTCCGAACTTTAAGCGATCTATCTCTACCAGTTTCAAAAGACGTTGTGTTTTGAGACACGTTTGAGAAAAAACCGTGTCTTTCTTTTTGTAATCTGTACTGTTTTCCGTTATCGTCTCCTCGACAGACGGTGATCTTTTGAGCAACCATTTTGAATAGAACTACAAACAGAAATGATACGACGTAACATAATGTATATATTTTTATGAAGCGGGGGTTCGGAATGTGAGAGACGGGGCGAAAAGAAATGTAGGTAAGCGTGAGAGGATATTAGGGAGAGTTATAGAATTGAATGGATGAAGATTTGATGTGGTGACATTCAAGTGAGTGAGACAAAGTATGCAGGTCAAATTAAATCCTTACAATCTTGCTGTGAAAGATATAAGTAGCCTTTCTACATCCTGATAAACGTTAGTTAAAATGAAGAACCAGTGACTAAACAAGACTTGGTGAGAACTGAGAATCTTCTTTGTATTGGAACATTATAATTTTGAGAGTTGACCTTCATTTGACTTTGACCTGCATACAATACTCATGTAAATGCCCTCACAAGTACATAAATAATAATTCGTTTACATGACATTGTAAGGAGCGGCGAATGCATAAATATGTACAGTCTATAGTATATATGTAAAAATATATATTAAAATTGTGCAGCTCATTTCATTGAGAAAAAATTGTAACGCGAAAAACTTATGTCATGTAATCGACATGAAAGAAGTACTAAGGTATTTTGAGTAATTTTGGAATGATATTTGAAATGATCTGATTTCTGAGCCCCTAAACCGTCTGCTGATCCGTTGATATGAGAAGAAGATAACCGTTGAAATGAGAATAGATGAAGTTAAGTTTTGATTCATGATTGTTAGTAATCGTGATTGACAGTATTATGATATTTGTTAAAGATCTTCAAAAGTAAAGTATAAATCTTTTCAATAAATTTTAAAGTCACAAACAAGAAATTTTCTTGGAAAACCATTTTATCAATTCTTGTGTTTATCTTATAAAAATGATAAGTCTAGCTAGTCTGATAAAATATGTATCAAATCATTCATTGAAATAATAATTAATTATTATCCTACCAGTAAGTACCTACCACTACTTATACCGATTTGAAAAAAATAAAACAGGATTGATCTATGTATGTTTGTTTCTATCCAATTTTTTTGCAACGGTATAATTTTTCATTTGAAATGACTGCGTTGGTATATAATAATATATATGTATGTAAAAAATAGTATGTAAAAAATATGATAAAAGACACAGTACTTTTTATTTCATACTACATTTGAAGATGGGATTTCTGTTTTTGTATACACATTGAATTCCCTATCGAGTAATTTTCCAATAAAATAAAATGTGCTCAATTTGGAAAAAAAATTTGGACTTCAATTTTATTGAAGTTGGAAAAAATTGAACTTCAATTTTATTGAAGTTGGAAAGACAATTGAAATAAAATTTTAGTTTTTGTATTTTTCTTCGTAGATTTTCGTTGTTCGTTTTCGTGTTCAGCATGGCTATATATGCTCTTGAGGTTCTGGAACAGATAAAGGGTTAGGGGGAACTGACCGCCGCAGCGGTATTACTTACTTTGTTGAACTCTTCGTGAGTCCCTAAGGAAATTGTAACTCTCTAAGCTCCCAACCACGAAACGGTCACCGTAGTAGGCCTGGAACAACAGGAAACACGTATATTAATACATTATTTAATTATTTTAAAATTACATCTAACTCCTTAAAACTCCTCGCACAAAACATGTTATATTAGGAACACATTTTCAGGAACATGTTTATACATGTACAACGATGTTTATTTACTACTAGATGATGCCCACGGGTTCGCCCGTGTGGATTTAGGTTTTTAAAAATCCCGTGAGAACTTTTGATTTTCCAGAACAAAAAGTAGCTTATCTGTAGAAACCCGTCCCCAAAACGGAAAAATCCTGTGGGATCCCCATGATTTCGGAATACAATTCCTTACAGCATCAGGGTTGAGGAGTTGGATATGTACCTACTCGAGTTCATTCAACGATAAAGTCTTTAATTGGTACCCCCAATATCAATTTAAATAACCGAAAGTTTCTAAAACCTATTAGTTTTGGGGATTAGGTCCCCTACAGCATCAGGATTGAGGAGTTGGAATCCAAATTTTTACATAACAGGGTCGCATTGTTTCTCTATCGATTAAAAAAAAAATTACGCAAATCGGTTCAGAAATCTCGGAGATATCGGTGTACATAGGTAGAAAAACACAACTCCTCCTTTTTTGAAAGTCGGTTAAAAAAGTAGCCTATGTTACTCCCTGGTTAATTCTCTACTTGTATGTGAAGGTCCCGTCAAAATCGGTTCAGCCGTTCCGAAGATTAGCCCGTTCAAACAGACAGACAGACAGACAAAAATTTTAAAAACGTGTGATTCGGTTATGGTACTTGGTAGCGTTCAAATAACCATATGAGCTTAATATGAGGTAGTTATTTCGATATTACAGACAGACACTTCAATTTTATTTATTAGTATAGATATAGACGTAACGCATGCCGTCGACGTCATAATTATGTCATTCTTTAGCGGATTTTCGACAAGAAACTTATTTTCACAAGTAAATGAAAGCAAAACGCATTAGGGAAGAAAATGAGACTAATTCTCGTCGTCGTCTCAACCAATAGACGTCCACAGCTGGACATAGGTTTCTTGCAAGGATCGCCACAGAACACGATCTTGCGCCGCTTGTTTCCAGCGGCTGCCAGCGATTCGCTTGAGATCGTCCGTCCATCTAGTGGGGGTCTTCCCACGCTTCGTTTGCTGGTGCGAGGCCGCCACTCAAGAACCTTGGGACCCCAACGTCCATCGGTTCTTCGAGCAATGTTATGCCCGCCCATTGCCACTTCAGCTTCGCGACCCGATGAGCTATGTCGGTGACACTGGTTCTCCTGCGGATCTCCTCATTTCTGACTTGATCCCGCAGGGATACTCCGAGCATAGCTCTCTCCATCGCCCGCTGAGTGACCCTGAGTCTTCTTATGAGGCCCATTGTTAGCGACCGTGTCTCAGATCAATAAGTCATCACTGGCAACAAGCACTGTTCGAAGTCTTCCGTCTTCAGACACTGAGGGATATTGGACGAAAACACATCTAAAAGTTTCCCGAACGCTGCTCAGCTGAGTTGGATTCGGCGGTTGATATCTTTCTCGAAATTGGAACTAACTAACTGGACCGTGTGTCCCAGGTATATGTACTTACTCGTCCAAAATTTCGAGTGCCGAGTTCTCAACGATTACTGGGTGGAGCGGAACATGAGCATTAGGCATAATTTTCGTCTAACTCATGTTCATTTCAGACCCATCTGTTGAGAAACTCAGCTGAGATCATTGAGCATTGTATTAAGGTCTCCCAGAGTCTCTGCCATAATGACCGCATCATCGGCAAACCATAGCTGAGTAATGTACTCGCCGTTTATGTTGATGCCGAGTCCGTTCCAGTCCCGAAGCTCAAAGACGTCTTCCAACGCAGCGGTAAATAGCTTCGGGGAGATAACATCTCCCTGACGCACTCCTCGCTGCAATTGGATTGGTCTCGTAGTCTGGTCCTGTATACGGACTGACATAGTGGCGTTTTCGTACAAACGAGACTAATTCTACGACATGATAAAAATTGTCGTTAGTGAATAATCAGATTCTAAGTTCTTGATTAAAATGTAACTTCAATACGTAGTTAATTACTTAAATATATGAACCGACCTGTGGATACTTTAGTTTTTTATTATGTAGATACATTAGATAGTTCGACGGACCTTGATGACGCAATACATAAGTGGGTATATGGCAAGAGCAGTGGGTGGCGTGGCCTTAGTAATTTTATTTATCTATGTATGTTTTTATGTGACACGACAAAATATATTCGATGGACCAATGGTAATAAGGGACAAACTACCTACTTTTAACTATATTGTGATATAAAAAATAGTTATTCGACGAAGACCATTAAAATCTAATTAAAGGCCTTTTAAAGGTCGTGGAATTTTTTTATCTCTTCTTCTATGAATTATGAATAATTGATCAATTATTTTTATTATATAACTTCAAGAAGTAATGATCTGTTGGAACTTATAGCATATTAAGTATAGTAGAATATTATAGTAATATTTATGTCCAGTAAAGAATCATAGATTTCGGTATCTTGTACTGTACTGTGTACACAAATCTCTAAACTAATTAACAGGTTCAAAATCAGAGCGCTACCTCCTCGTATCCTTTTCCGCAGGAATCATAGAAAGGAAACACTACTTTTAGGCCCGTTTTTGTTAAGAGTTCTTAACAAAAACGTAATTAATAGGTAGTAATTTTAATTAGTAGGTATATAACCTACCTAATAGACATAGACAAAATGAAGTAGATTATACAGCAAGGTCGAGCTAACAATGGCACCTCGTTGGCTTCCCGCTTACCCGCGCCGTGCCTCGCGGCCGCCTTGTATAATAAAATTATACTACTGTAGTTGGGACATTACAAACGTGCGAACCGAGTCATAAATCATTTTTAACGGACTTCTCGCTCGCACTTCCAGGCCTTATGGAACTGGAACTTGTTTTTCTGGTGTTGTGTGAAAAAAAGGATTTGTCGATATTCGATAACAGGTTATAAAGAGCAAGGTAGAGCACTCACAACCCTATGATCGTAATGTTTTATGGCTCAGTTCGCACGTAATGTTCCAACTATACAAATAACAAGATATCCGATAGATATAGCCATAGGGAAATAGGAATCTCCTAACACGAACCCAAAAACCTCCACCACCACACTTTGATGCAGTCTATCCTTCTGATCGGCTTTCTCTCTTTCATCAATAAACAAATAAAGTTCATGATTACATTGCTACAATCACAAATGTGCGAGGGCGGCTCCGTTAAGAAAAGTAATTCTGGCAACAAGGAATTGAAAACGTAGATACCAACTAGGAAGATAAAAAAAACTTCCATGAATACATTGACAAAAATAGCTCAAATATCCTCACGCAAATAAATGTCCGACGAGCAAGTAAGATAGCATAGCAATGCTCGACGTTTGTAGAATTATTAAAGCTTGAATACGACTTTGAATCGTCGAAATGTAGACCTATGACATTCGTTCGCCGGTACTCATTTTACTGAACCGCGCCGCGTCATTGGATTTTGTACTTAATTCATAAATGAGGTAAGCATAAGAATAATTTAGCCAGTTGACGCCGAAACTCAACTGACCTCGAACTCGCCCCCTAGTTATCGATCGTACCCATTTAAAAAGGGGAGGCAGTCACCAACGATATCATGTAATGATGAATCATACATACCTATATCGATGGAACACTTCAAAATGTATGTAATCATTACTTACTTTAATGACACGATAAACATAATCAATGCTGTTATCAGGAATCTATGTGCTGTCGAAGATGATAATATGCTTTATTGGTTATGGGGCCAGTATTATTTACGACTTTTTATTTTTTTGCATCGGAAAGATACCACATCTTTTAGAAGGCTTTAGATGGCCTGGTTGCCATCACGGAGTTGTCACGTCATCTAGGATGAATTCCGAATGAGCACGTTGTAAGTTTATTTGAAAAACGATTGTATTCTATTCATAAATATTGATAAACCAACTCATAAAACTATAATGTAGTCCACTCCAGCAATAATACATGAAAACAACCGACATTAATGTTTTAAAAATCTCCAAGGTTATAATGGCGCACATACAATCACTTCCCAGGAAATTAAATAATTTTTTTTAGTAGATATGTGAATATCTAAGAGTAAAAGTAATTAAGTAATGGAAAAAAACAGATTTTGATAAATTAACTAGATAGCTCTATTCTTAATGATAATTTAATTGGTCATAAAATTATAGTTAATTAATACATGTACCTACGTATTAAAACAATACAAAGTTATTCGAAGTGGTCAAACTAGTTTTGGAAGGTTTTACAAATCGTCAAGAAAATTGTAGCAAATCGATTTCTCTAGGCTAGTCGATTTCACCGCGCTGAGTCCAAAGTATCTCTTATTTGTCGGCCGAGGTCACGATTCGCGAATATTAACTTTGAAGGTCTTTAAAGGACTCAAATACTACCTAATAAAGGTCTTCATATGTGGCCCCTTTTGGAGTTTGCTATTTATTCCCTTAGGAAGCAGTGAATGAATTTATTTTACGCATCAAGAATCCCGAAATAGTAAAAATTTTCCTGAATTTCAAGGCAAGTAGGCCATTGTGTCTGTTACATTCACTACAATCCCGACACATCCGAGGTTATTTACGAAATTAACCTCACATATAACTATAAATTTATTCTTGCGCAATCGTAGTTTTTTTGATAAGAATCTGTGCTCGTCCAAAGTTCAGACAATTTCATGGAAATTCCCGATCGGAACATGCAACGATTTGAATTCATTAAAGTTCTAAGTACACAGTTCTAGAAAACGCTACAAATATACACGGGTTAAGTACTTAGAAAGTAGGAACCCGCATCTGCCAATAACACGTGAGCGAGCGTGACAGGTCGAAACACGTTCACGTGTAAGGCTATTTATAAAGTGTCTGACCTTTTTGTAACACTAATTGTTTCTTTAACATAACACTGAAATATAATGATAAGAAATACGAGCAGTTACTGCGGTTGAAAAGTTTCCAGGAACTGAAAACATCTAATGAGCACAAGGTAATTAGCATTAAGGGACTCACCTAACAAAAAGAATGTTTTTGCGGGCTCGTAGCACAGTAGAAATCAGTTACCCTTTAAAAGAAATGAAAAAGAAGTAACCAATGCGTTTGTCAACAATGTGAGAACTTTACACGGGTTTCAATTGTAAGCTTTGGGCTTTCTAGAACACTTTATACCGCAATTCGGCATGCGTTCGCTCCGCGAGAGATCGGAAATTGTTGTGCAAGAATAAACGAGTCGTGGCTCGAGGATCCGCGTACAGTTTTCCTCAATGCCCCTCCATTCGCTTTCATGTTCTAAAAATATCTCGGCTCTCCAGCGATTGGGCCGTTGATATGACGTCAACTCTACAAGCCAATAAGAGTGGAGAGATTACGAGCATCACGAGACCGCTGCGTTTTCGTTTGGCTGAACAACATAACAATAGTATGTATACTTGTATACGTATGTCTGGCCACTTCCACGATTGTTAGTTAATGGTGGGGTTCACTGGGGTTTTACACCGTACGAATTTGCCAACTCTTTACATATAAAATTGTACAGAGTTCAATATTTTCGACGTGATTCATCCTCAACGCAAATGATTGTTTTCCCCAATTCATTAACGTTTTGTATTATTATGTTATTGTTATGTATGTCTTACCGCATTCAGTTCGATAATAATACCTAGTTACGGTACCTATATTAATTAATATATCTTTTCTATTTCCCGGAACTAAAGACAGGTCATTTTATTTTACTTTCGTTGGATACAAAAAGCAATTTTCGCGAATGGACTTGGATTCAAATCAATTACAGCTTCAGAGAAAAAGGAAACGATGATGTTTTGTCAAGATTAAGTATTTGATCTCTAGAATTATAATTATAAGACGTTCCACTCGATTGCATAGGTGTAATTAATTGTTACATTGATTTAATGTACCTACATTTATTCATCTTCTACATTATAACCAGGAACTAACGACTATAGTCATAATCATCATTCGTTTCCTTATTTATCTTATTAATAAATGCTTATATAATAATATTATGAAGGGAACTTTTTCATGTTATTTAGAATATTAAAATATGCAAAGCATGTTTACAGCAAATGTTCCACCTACAACATTATAAATATTAGCGAGTCATAGCCAGATTTTTTCCTAGAAAATCTCAATAACATTGTTATGTGTTCATGAGTGTTTGTTTCTACCTAGGTGTTCTGTGACGAAGCGAAAGAAAAAATCTTGTTTTTCGAGGCCATGTTCGCGTTATCTAATAAGCTGTATCTACGAAGTACCTAATTTAGATTTGGATGCTAAATAGTAAATACTTAAAGCATCTTCTTCTACTTTGTCAACCGATTGGTAGACACTAGATAGACATCCACAACTCGACATAATATTATGTTTCTTGTATATTCTGATTTTTAATTCGGTGGAATTCTGACAGCTGTCATTGTCATTTACAGATGAGTAATTTGTATGGAAAACAGGGTTAACATCTACGAAGTACGATTTTACCCCAAACTACTTTAATTCCTTGTCAACATAAAAAGCCCTAAGCCGCGTAATAATTTCGCCCTAAAATAGAAATCGCTAAGAGTGGAAACTAGCAAGTGCACGCTATAGAAAACAAAAGAAGCACATTGTTTATTTAAAAATGGAAATCGAATCCTTATCACCATGAAGTATCTGTCAGGTATTTGTCATAACTACATGCGGCAGTTGATTTTTATTTAGGTACATAATTTTTGAATTTTTTCATTGATCTATTAACTAAGAGATCTGAAGCTAAAAATTAACTTGAGGTACAGTTATTGTACTCACCTAACCTAAATGACTCCTGTATAGGTGTAAATGAAACACCGAATCGCACTTGCTTTTTATTATTTCTAACCGTGTCACTAAATTGATTGTCAAATGGACTTATTTGTTATATTTTAATAAATTTAATCCTACCAAATTAAATAGGTATGTTTCATAAATCATCATTACTATATTGTTTTTGGATGTGTCATAATTGAATTTAGTCCTTATTTAGTCGCATCATAATTTTCCAAAAACATCAATCACGAGGCTGATAAATGTTTATTATTTTGGTGTTCTTCTTCCAAGAATTTATAAATGTTTGATCTTAAGTTATTTTTGATAAATTTTCCGTAGTTTTATTTTAATGTCCTGTGCTGTGAAAGAATGTAATTCCTATAGGGGCCGAAAAGAAAATTTTAAAGAAATATTATCATTTCATCGGTGAGTTTTGATAGTTTTGTATGTAAATATAATCTAAAATTATGTAACGTTATTTGTAGTTTTTGGAAACCATCATCGTGTTCAATTCTACACCCATTTTTGCCTATTTTTTAAATATTTTCTGTTGACTAATAAAGGTTATGTTTTTTAGCATAGTGATGTACTAAAATTGCATATCGATTACGTGCGATAAAATTTTTAACCTCCGACGCAAAAACGACGGGGTGTTATAAGTTTGATGTGTCTGTGTGTGTGTGTTGTGTGTGTGTGTGTATGTGTGTGTGTCTGTCTGTCTGTCTGTCTGTCTGTCTGTCTGTTCCTCTGTAGCGCTAAAACGGGTGAACCGATTTGAACGCGGTTTTTTTGTTTGAAAGGTGAATTAGTCGAAAGTGTTGTCAGCTATTTTGATGAAAATCGCTGCAAGATGGCCGCCGCTACAAAATGGTAGATTATTTATTATTTACAACTCCGTTAATATGGGTATCAAATGAAAGGGCTTGACTAGTAGAATAACACCATGCAAATCCAAGATGGCCGCGATAAAAAAATGGTGAATGTCGGTTTTTTTTTTTAATTTTTGAACATTAGATTCCGTAGCCACTACACACAATGAATACTTACGTGTATTTCCGCGTGCTAGATTGTTGTATCATGATCGCTAAATTTTTATTTGTTACAGATTTCCAAAGAACCCAAAAATAAGAAATGAATGGGCACAAAGAATAAGACCGCAATATTGGACATCGCAGAAACATAGTCATATTTGTTCAAAACACTTCACACTTAATTGATTTGTGCCCAAAAACAATTTAGAATGGAGGCGCTTAAAAGCAAACGCTATTATTTTTGCCGCATATAGACACATTGGTAATTATAATAATATCAAATATTTGTAATAATACCATAATTTCATGCTAGTGTTGTGTGAAGGTGCAAAATACATGCAAATACTAGGGTTGGACTTAATAGTCTTTGGCACGAATTCAGAGATAAAATAGTCATTAGTGATAGATGTTTGGTCCACGAGTATAATGCTAACACTCTTATAATAAGGTAATTCATCGTTTTCAAGAAAACAACGAAAATCAATTCTAACCTCAACACTGGATGATTTACCCTCTCCCTCCCCCCATCCCATAACCCATATCAAGGCGGCACGTTTTAAAAGTTTTACCCTAAAAGCTGTTATTGGTGTATGAAAAACGCTGAAGCGAAACGTGAAAAATGTTCTACCACGTCTGATTTTTTTAATTTAAGGCAAGAGAACCGTTACCAATGGATGTCTGTAATGCAGAAGAAAATTCCGCCAATGAAGTTTCCATTCGCACATTAACGGAGTGACGTATAAACATTAATGTTCAAAGAAATTTAGTAAGTGTATAATATTCGTTCGTTCGTTTCAAACAATGGACGTCCACTGCTGGACATAGGTCTCTTGCAAGGATCGCCACAGCACACGATCTTGTGCCGCCTGATTCCAGCGGCTACCAGCGACTCGCTTGAGATCGTCTGTCCATCGAGTGGGGGGGCCTACCTACGCTTCGTTTGCTGGTGCGAGGTCGCCATTCAAGCACCTTGGGACCCCAACGTCCATCGGTTCTTCGTGCAATGTGCAACGTGTGCAATGTGCAAATTGCACGAAGTATAATATTACTACCTATTAATATACATAGGTTTAATATTTTGTATTTCGAGACAAAACAATTCACTATTGTAATCTACATAGTACTTTCAGGAAGGTTTTAGTATATGTATAACATACCTAGTTACCATTCTTATGTGCGATGTTACACGCATAAATGTACCCACATGTCACTAATATTTTTGACTAGTGCACCGCGGTTCCTCTGAGATTGCTGGACCGAAGTCGGTTTATTTTTTCTTAAAAATAGCTTGTATGATCGTATTTTCGAAACACCGTTTATAAAGTTCATCGACTCCAAAAAGACTCGATTTTATTTCAGTTCTAGAAGGCACAACAAAGGTTCTAGAAGGATATGTATATTTTGTGTTTTATATATATATATATATATATATATATATATATATAATATATGTATATTTTTCGATGTGTACACTAAAACCTTTCTGAAAGTATGTAGATTGTGATAGTGAAAAAATCATCAAAATCGGTTCATTAGTTGCGGAGATAATCGCGAACATACTTATATACATACATATATACATACATACAACCTCCTTTTTTGAGGTCGGTTAAAAATATACTATAATATGAAACATATTATTCTTGTATTTCCTAACAAGATGATGCCCGAGACTTCATTCACGTGAGCTTAGGTTTTTATTTTATTAATCTTGTAGGAACGCTTTGATACTGCAAGACAAAAGTAGCCTTAGATATCGGTTCCCGGGATGCAAGCTGTCTGTGTACAAAATTTCGTCCAAATCGGATGGGCCCTGAAAAGGTAAAAGACAGAAAGACACACTTTCGCATAATGTAATATTAGAGTATGGTCCACATATTTAAACACGCATATTGTGTCCCTATAGATCCTCACAGTCAAAATATCGATAGTTACATCACTAGCACGTCACGTGTCATCGTCACGTGTCATTAAAAAACTTGTGACCACAGACAGCTGTAAACTTGACATCTATTTAGAGTATATATTACAATATCTTAGAATTTTTTATCTTTTTTGTGGGAATTGTTTTATCTCTGGTAGCATTACGAAACGTCAGAATTCCACGGAATTAAAAATCAGAGTACCTATAGGGACTTCCATATTATGGCTCGGTCTTTCGCCGCTTGAGTCCAACCGCGGCCTGCGTCTCGTCTGCGAATACTGCGTTATCCGATGCCAGGTCGAAGTCCACTCCCTTGGGACCCCAAAATCTATCTGTTCGTGGAACTATGTTCCCCGCCCATTGCACTTTAGCTTCGCGAGAAATAAGCCATAATGATTCATAATAATGTATTATCATCCGCATAATAAATGAAAAATTGTCAATTAACATGCTTTAAATTAAAAATTGACAACGAAAAGCGTGCCAAGCTAAAAGTTTCTCGATTTGAAATGAATCATGCCTACCTATGATGTTTGAAAAGGTCAACAACCTCAAAATTTATTTGATTTGGTCGTGATGTCAAAAGCAGAACTGTTGTTTCGTGACAAAACCTGAGGTGTTTTAAAAATAGGCGCTACTAGTATGGTGGATGGACCGGACCACCTAGATATCGCTGTAAGGAATCAAAAAAAACCTATGAAGCTCCCAAATTCGAAAGTAATATATAATATACCTATCAAAATAAAAAAGGGGTTGGTATTTCATAATAATTGCGGACGCTACGATCCACGATTTGAGTCGTTGCACCAAGACTTAAACATTTCCCAGTTCAAGAACATAAGTATTGTGTCTACGTAGCAGTTAGAAAACAAAAAAAAAAAGGTGTAGACGAATACAAGACGACAAACGCAAATCTAAATAGAACACGAGTTATGAACGTCACGTTCTAAAAAATTTCCGTAAAGCGACAGAATTTAAGATTATTTACCAAAACAATAATGATTGAATATTGAATACATAGTATCTTAACCAACGATTATCAGTGTAGTATTTATATATTGTTAGACCAGACAGAAATATTGGGCGCCAAATCACAAGATAATCTAATGAGCCTTAAAAATAAATGCCTGAGATATGGCATCCTAAAGATCCTGATCCTGATCATAGTTTAAGAATATTGCCATTAGTTAATTAAAGTTGCGTTTTCCAGTGCGAGGTCGCCATTCCACCTCGTTGGGACCCCAAACTCTTATCAGTTCGTCGAACTATGTGCCTCGTCCATTGCCACTTCAGCTTCGCGGGAAATAAACCATAATGATTCATAACGTCATCATCAAAATATATGAATAGTCCTAAGAAAACATACCTTAGACATAGTGGATACCTTGCTGGGTGCTAAATAAAGAAATAATAATAAAAAGCTAGTACCTAATAATAATGAAACCATTAGGTAGCAAACTGCAGTGACAATGGGCCCGTCATGCTTTTCATAAGAGCGATGGCCTTTGAAGCCGGATATTCCTAGAGTGTCGAGGCTGCGTACAAAAAGGCCAGTGTGGGACGCACGTTGGACCAACGTTATAGAGATGACGGGAGGCGGCTGGATGAGGAAAAGGAAAAGGGGAGTCGAGGGAAAACAGAACTGAGTGGTGGCGCTCATTAAGGATGGCCTATGTCCAACAGTGGACACAGGCTGATGTGATGTGCTGAGCTATAAATAACTGAGCTTTGAAGATAGTTAGTATACTATAACAAGGCCAACACTAAGTATAGCGTGAAAACATGTTCACAAGAAAACAAACACAAATAAAATAAATGACCAATTTCTGAGGTTAAGCATTAAAACATGGATTTTCAATGTTTTTCAATTTTCTCGCAAAAAGACAAGTGCCAATTTGTTGGCATAGTATTCTTTGGCATAGTGTTCAGTAACAACCGTTTTTAATAATAAAAAGTACCTACTTGGAAGAGTTTTTATACTACCACGCGGCTAGCTTGTTATGCTAGCTTAACATGATTAGTCACTAATGGACACTAATGAATTAGCCATTTTCTGCTCTGAACAATCGATAGGTATACGATGACGCCAGCAGTCCAGCACTATGACATGTTGACTTCCCTCATTTAGCTATGAAACAATTTTGTCGCAGTCCTAATCATTTCTACTTCTCATACACAATCTACTTGATCTATTGATGAGAATTTTCGAGAACTTCCCAAGTTCCCAAACTGAAAAAAAGTAAGCATATCGGTCCAGAAACATCATAGATATTTTGTAGATTCATAAATGATAAAAGTCATTGAGAACTTTTTTTTAGTCCGTCGGTTTTGGTTGTTAACCCCGACCCCGTTACTTTTTAACCCCCGACGCAAAAACGACGGGGTGTTATAAGTTTGACGTGTCTGTGTGTGTGTGTGTGTGTGTGTGTGTGTGTATGTGTGTGTGTGTGTGTGTGTGTGTGTGTGTGTGTGTGTGTGTGTGTGTGTGTGTGTGTGTGTGTGTGTGTGTGTGTGTGTGTGTGTGTGTGTGTGTGTGTGTGTCTGTCTGTTCCCCTGTGGCGCTCAAACGGGTGGACCGATTTGAATGCGGTTTTTTTTGTTTGAAAGGTGATTTAGTCGAGTGTTGTTAGCTATGTTTGATGAAAATCGGTCCAAGATGGCCGCCGCTACAAAATGACGGATTACATATTTTTTCACAACTCCCTTAATATGGGTATCAAATGAAAGGGCTTGACTAGTAGAATAGCATTATTGCAAATACAAGATGGCCGCCGCCACAAAATGGTGAATGTCGGGGGTTTTTTAAATTTTCAATTTACACTTGTTAATAACGTTGGTCTATCCCTGTTTTACCCCCCTGCCACACACTCATCGGGGGGTGTTACACTATCAGTATTATCACGCGATCCGCGATACGCGATCCAATTATTGATGGTTTGGCCGCTTTTTTGCGTCAATACTGATGGATTTCCGGATGGTCTTGAAATCCGCGATCCGCGGATCGCGATACGGTATTGATAGTGTGACAGGCCCCATCGAGAGGTATAATGGGAAGTAGCGGGGAAAGGAAGGAAGAAGCGTACCTACCTCGAGTATGACTTTTAGTTGACGAGTATTGTGGTCACACTTATACGTCTCTGCCTTCCTTCGCTACTTCCCTACCTGTGTGGCATAGGCATTACACGCGTCGTCGACGATAAGCCATCAAATGCGGAAACGAGTAGGTACTCGTAACTCGGTAGGTATATAATATACAACAACATTATTAGTAATGAGTAATGACGATATCTAATGATAATAATGGCAGGATGATTACAGGGCTGTTATATAATAATATATATTTAGGTACATAGGAACGAGTTGTAGGTTTGAATCGCTAGGTAAACATAATAATGGGACTATGCAATTGCTAGATAACTACGCTAGATAAATATATGACGTCATAAATGGCCTTGAATACTGTTTAATTGTGTTGTACCACAGAATAACGTTGTACTGTTTACCTAGAGGATGAGAATTATCTATGTGGCACTCGTTTACTCGCTTACGTTTTATACACTAAATACGAGTGTACTTTTGTTGAGTCCGCATCATGACTTCGAAATATGTTACGCCGAATAATACGACACCGAATGTTTATAATAACGTATAACGTGATGACGAAAGCACATTATAACGTTTATCGTAACAACGAAAATATGTGATAACGTATCACGCAATAACGAATGCACGTTATAACGAAAAACATCATACCGAACTACGCGCCTCGAAATAACGTAGGGATGGCCCTTTTTAGGGTGCCGTACCCAAAGGGGCAGTTCCTGTCTGCATTAATAGGACTCCGTTTTTACCCTTTGGGTACGGCACCCTAAAAAGGGCCAAAGTTATTTCGAGGCGCGTAGTTCGGTATGATGTTTTTCGTTATAACGTGCATTCGTTATTGCGTGATACGTTATCACATATTTTCGTTGTTACGATAAAGGTTATAATGTGCTTTCGTCATCACGTTATACATTATTATAACATTCGGTGTCGTATTATTCGGCGTAACATATTTCGAAGTCATGATGCGGACTCACTTTTGTTTTATGAATTGAACTTGGACCAGAGTCCATGAAAAATATTTTCCGAAGACCTTCAGTAAAGCACCGTCAATAAACCGGAACGCAAACCCAAAAAGCAATATTTATTAGAAAAAGAAGATGTTGGTACCCACATAAAATGATAATATGAAAAAAGTCCAATGGTAAGACTATGCCGATAAGGGCTTATCCGGTGATATAAGTAAATCACAGATAACACCACTATCGGTGCCTACTATTTATATGAAACCAGAAAAATGGTGAGTCTATGGGACGCTGAACATTTTTCCATAAAAAATATTGATATTTCTTGCTAACTCCAGAGTCCAGTGACCAACTATAGTCCATTAAATATAGCTTGATACCTGTGACGTTTGTCATAATGACAATTAATGTATGTAATGACAGTTTTTGTGGCTGTCATTAGAATAGAATAGAATAGAATAGAAAAGTTTTTAGAATAGAAAAGTTTTTTATTCAAATAAACTTTTACAAGTACCTACTTTTGAATCGTCGATTGAGTCTACCACAGGTTCGGAATGCAGTTCCAGCCGAGAAGAACCTGCAAGAAACTCGGCGGTTGCTCTTTTTTAAAAATAACATTATAACAATTATTATTATTAATGTACATGATTGAAATGCCGTCTCGCGCATTGCTGGAACGAGTTAAATCCAAGCTTTTTTATCGTTTATATAATCTTCAATTGTATAATAAGCTTTTTTTATGAGCATACTTTTAATAAAGTTCTTAAACTTGTGTAAAGGCAAGTCCAAGACATATTTTTTATTCAGATAAACTTTTACAAGTGCTTTTGAATCGACAAATGAATCTACCACTGGTTCGGAATGGTGCTTACAATTCTACACGTTAAGAAGGGCAGACAAAAGTAGCCCCATTTCCGACGGCGGCACCCGTTCACGAGCATGACGCATGATCCAGCCATTGCTCCAGCCATTGCATTACATACATTAAATGTCATTATGACAAACGTCACAGGTATCAAGCTATATTTAATGGACTTGCAAGTACTAAGTAGGTAGTCACGAAAAAAGAAGTTAAACTTTGAACTCGTGTCCTTTCAGATTATGTACCGAATTAACTTCTAAATCTCACTTCAATCTTAACTTCATATCGAAGTTATTTATGTTTACATTGTTTTAACTGTTGCAATGGCAGTTACGGTAACGACTAAGTCTATAACCTATAACAATATATTAACCTTTGTCTCTAGTCTACCTATCGCGCGGCCTCTATCGGCGCGACGCCATCACATTTTGCCAAGTCATTGTGATAATGAGTAAAGACAACGTTGAACGTTTACGATGTTACTGCTACTTGTTGGTCTTCTTCAGGCAAAGTAGGAGGCCACTCCGCAACGCATTCCATTACAAAAATCACATTCGCTTTGTAGGCCCAACCGGGCCGCAGCCCGCAACGCAACGTTCTGATCTGGCGTATCATAAGGCTCTATGAATCGATAGAACCTAATGGGCTTTGGTAAAAACATATAACGAGACGAGTAAAGACCGCTTCTTCAGTATAGAGTGGTTGATCTCAGGCATTCCATGTAATCTGCCGCAAAACATCCGATACGTTCCAGCAGCGAGCTGAATAGCCAGTCCCCTTTTTCAAAAGCCAGCAACGCTTTCCTCAGGTGCTGCTTAATACAACACAAGCGACGCTATCTATTGTTCATGGGAGCCGGTAATCATTTAACATCAGGTGACCCGCTTGCTCGTTTGCCCGCTATTATTATAAAAAAAACAGTATTATTCTTTATCTAGGCTATAGCTCTTTATGAATGAAGGTGAAACATAAACCCCTTATAGCATATGAAACTGTCTATAAATTCTGTACTTAATATTAACAATAAGTAGGTTTGATCGGATATCATAACTCTTAGCTTCATGTATGTAAATAGGTACCTACCTAAGTATTAGGTAGGTAGGTACTAGGTATGTATTTTTGGATCAAATAACAGCAAACATGTGAGTTGTGGGAAGGAACGTCACATGTCTTACGATACACTAGGTGACTAGATACATATTTAGAATTTAGCGTAAACCACGAGTGACAAAAAGGTACAGGTGATATTTTTATGTAAGAGTGGGCCGATACGATGAAAAAGACAATTAAGTTAAAGAGGAAGATTTTAAGAATCACGGTGTTGATTTCGTAGAAAATAATTACTGCATAATATACCTCAATTAGGTAGGTATGTACTATGTACCCTTTGATTATGGAATTCTTTGGATATACCATTCAAAGTCACAGCTTGGGAATCGATTTCCTCTTTAAATCATACTAGCTAAGCGGACCCGGCAGACGTCGTCCTGCCCGGTGACATATCGACATCAGCGCCACCTACCGAGACCGGTGGGGCTATTCTGTAACTTAGTTACCAACTGAAAATGGTTGCCAACGAATTAGTTCGATATACATTGCTGTTTTAATGTGTGAAATGAAATCACTGTTTATATTTCACACAGTAAAGCAGCAATGTATATCGAACTAATTCGTTGGCAACCATTTTCAGTTGGTAACTAAGTTAGAGAATAGCCCATCTGGTAGGTTACCTGTACCTACACGGTAATTGCGTTTTCAAACCATCCAAAAACCCATTGAAAATCATAGAACCTGTAGAACCAAACCTGTAGAGAAACTGGAGAATCAGTTTTTCCTTCATCATAATATTAAGTTAAAACTGATCGAAATTAATATGCTTAGGTAAACGAGTCTCAACTATAGATGCGAAGCAGGTTTTTAACGATTTTAACCGAGCGGTTAAATTCGCATTTTTCGTTTTTAACGAGTATTTAACCGCATTTTATGGTTATTACGGTTAAATACCACCGCTAGATGTCGCTAGCGGCTTGAAATGTGTATCACAAGTTGCGCGATGATGCGAGCTTCAACTGGCGGCAAGAGGACGGGAGGCGCGGTGGCGGGGGACGAAGTAGCGCGTGCCCAGCCGACACACGGCGGGCCGTGCGGCGGGCGATCGCGGTCAGTATAGCGAGAAGGAATGAGTAAGGCAGCCGACGTATGTTTAATTGATAGCATTCATGCTGAGTAAACTACTTCATTGAATTATTTAAGTACTAGCTTCTGCCCGCGGCATCGCCCGCGTAAATTTCGGTTTTTCACAAATCCCGAAGGAATCATGGATTTCCGGTTCCCGTTGCCGCTCCTTTTTCCAACCTTTTTACCTACTTTCAAGGAAGTTTGCTATAGTAATCTACCTATAGCTGTAGCTATACATTTCGGTTTTGAAATGAATAATAATTTTTTTCAAAGAAAAAAGAACCGACTTCAAACGAGTCGAACTAAAAAGTTTAAAATAATTTTTTATTCATTTAGATTGACGATTAAACTAGCCCCATGTTGTTGGTACTCAAACTTCTTATTTTCGCGATGTCTATGTGCTCACGTGGTCAGATTTTTGAAAGCTTATATCTCCGAAACTATAGGCTGCAGTACCATGTTGTTGGTACTCAAACTTTTTATTTTTGCAATGTCTATGTGCTCCCGTGGTCAGATTTTTAAAAGCTTATATCTCCGAAACTATAGGATGCAGCACCATGTTGTTGGTACTCAAACTTCTTATTTTTGCAATGTCTATGTGCTCCCGTGGTCAGATTTTTAAAAGCTTATATCTCCGAAACTATAGGGTGCAGCCCCATGTTGTTGGTACTCAAACTTCTTATTTTCGCGATGTCTATGTGCTCACGTGGTCAGATTTTTGAAAGCTTATATCTCCGAAACTATAGGCTGCAGTACCATGTTGTTGGTACTCAAACTTTTTATTTTTGCAATGTCTATGTGCTCCCGTGGTCAGATTTTTAAAAGCTTATATCTCCGAAACTATAGGGTGCAGCACCATGTTGTTGGTACTCAAACTTCTTATTTTTGCGATGTCTATGTGCTCACGTGGTCAGATTTTGAAAGCTTATATCTCCGAAACTATAGGCTGCAGTACCATGTTGTTGGTACTCAAACTTTTTATTTTTGCAATGTCTATGTGCTCCCGTGGTCAGATTTTTAAAAGCTTATATCTCCGAAACTATAGGGTGCAGCACCATGTTGTTGGTACTCAAACTTCTTATTTTTGCGATGTCTATGTGCTCCCATGGTCAGATTTTTTAAAGCTTATATCTCCGAAACTATAGGGTGCAGCCGTACCACAAGTAACTTAAATAATTTATTTTCAATCAGTCGAGCAGAGTTCAAATTATAATGGAAGTTACATAGCTACAAGTATAAATTAAAAATTTAAAAAATGTGGCGGCGGCCATTTTGAATTTGCATAGTGCTATTCTGCTAGTCAAGCCCTTTCATTTGATACCCATATTAAGGGATTTATGAAAAAATATGTAATCTGCCATTTTGTAGCGGCGGCCATCTTGGATCGATTTTTATCAAACATAGCTAACAACACTCTCGACTAATTCATCTTTCATACAAAAAAAAACCGCATTCAAATCGGTTCACCCGTTTGACACACACACACACACACAAACACACACACACACACACACACACACACACAAACACACACACACACACAGACATAGTTCAAAAAACAAAATTTTAGCAACCTATAACTATCTATATAGAAAATCACAAAAAAAACAACTCTCTTAACCATTAACAAGGGCTATGGAATGGCTTGCACCGGTTTTTCTGCTTGTTCCACTCCTAGCGAACCATATTATACAGATTCTACAGTTCAGATTCAGTCAGATTCTAGTCAATACGTACTTTTTATATCTAGATAAAATTATGTAACGCTATTCAGGCTTACTTACCATTTATAAGTTACAGTTACCTACCTTTATTATATTTTATGTGTAGGCACTAAGGTAGGTACTATGTGTAAATAATATCTAAACAAAAAAAAATATTTTCCTTGTTTTATTATTTATTGGCAGTTGACAGTCGATATTAAATCGCTATCCCAACACTATTGTACTAGGAACTTTGAGTTTGTTCTAGAAAAAACCATTCAGATATCGCTGACTCTATCCCCGCAGTTCGCGCTCTCCGCTAACTTTGATGACCTAGTGACTATACTAAATTATCAACATGTGGTATCTAAGTAGGTGATCTGTGGTTTACGTTAAATTACTCATAATTTAAGAATTGGGTTATATGTATATTTCGCTTTAAATATTATTTATAATAACATCTAAAAATTAAATGAAATCTTTATATATATACAAGAAAAGATAGAAAAACTTTACCCTTTTTCGTTGTCGCAGTCGAGTATTTAACCGTTAAAAACTGTATTTTATGGTATTTAACCGTAAATTTGGTAAATTAACGGTATTTAACGGGGTTTTTACAACTATAGTCTCAACTCGTCGACGCCTTTTTAGTGATTGGATTATAATCTTCAATGTAAACTAGCCAATTTCATCAAGGCAAACTTGCAAACACTGGTGCGTTGATGTAACACGCAGTCTGACTGACCTAAATGAACCAAGAGAAAGTGGCGATTAGGTTTTTCCATCGCGCTAAACGACTGTATGGGGGAGGGAAAATGGCAAGCAGGACCTAATAAAGGCAGTTTTCTCTCCGCGCCGATTACAAGATGTGTACTAATTTCATACAAACCCCCGCACACTGACACTGGGACACTATAGTGGCCGCCACAAGTCGCGGAAGATATTTTTCATACATTTTCTTGTAGCTCGAATGTGGCCACTCGAGCGCTCAGTGCGTGGTGGTACCATATAAAATCTATACTAATATAATAAAGCGGAAGAGTTTGTTTGTTTGTTTGAACGCGCTAATCTCTGGAAGTACCAGTCGGATTTGAAAAATTCTTTTTGCGTTTGGCAGTCCAATTTTTGAGGAAGGTTATAAGCTATTTAATATCCCTAAAATCCTCCCCTAAGGGGGTAAAATGAGGGTAGAAAGTTTGTATGAAAGTCCTATGTTTTTAAAGATACAGACCTGAAAATCGGCATTTAGATTATTAGTTTTAAACTAGATGATGCCCACGGCTTCGCCCGTGTGGATTTAGGTTTTTAAAAATCCCGTGGGAACTTTTGATTTTCCAGAACAAAAAGTAGCTTATCTGTAGAAACCCGTCCCCAAAACGGAAAAATCCCGTGGGATCCCCACGATTTCGGAATACAATTCCTTACAGCATCAGGGTTGAGGAGTTGGATATGTACCTACTCGAGTTCATTCAACGATAAAGTCTTTAATTGGTACCCCCCCAATATCAATTTAAATAACCGAAAGTTTCTAAAACCCATTAGTTTTGGGGATTAGGTCCCCTACAGCATCAGGATTGAGGAGTTGGAATCCAAATTTTTTATAGAACAGGGTCGCAATGTCTCTTTATCGATTAAAAAAAAAATTACGCAAATCGGTTCAGAAATCTCGGAGATATCGGTGTACATAGGTAGAAAAACACAACTCCTCCTTTTTTAAAAGTCGGTTAAAAAAGTAGCCTATGTTACTCCCTGGTTAATTCTCTACTTGTATGTGAAGGTCCCGTCAAAATCGGTTCAGCCGTTCCGAAGATTAGTCCGTTCAAACAGACAGACAGACAGACAGACAGACAGACAGACAGACAGACAGACAGACAGACAGACAGACAGAAAAAAAATTTAAAAACGTGTGATTCGGTTATGGTAGCGTTCAAATAGCCATATGAGCTTAATATGAGGTAGTTATTTCGATATTACAGAGTACAGACAGACACTTCAATTTTATTTATTAGTATAGATAATAAAAATCTGTATATTTTATTCTAGAAAATCTCCCCTTAGGGTAAAATGGGGGTAGGACGGTTACATGAAAGTTCTATGTTTTTGAAGTTACAGATACGAAAATCGGAATGTAAGTTATTAGTTTTAAATAATAAAAACCTGTTTAAATTATTTTGGTAAATCTCTTAAGGGTGGTAAAATAGGAGATGGAAGTTTGTACAAGGAAGTTTGAATTATTGTTATTATTAACTTAAAATTTGGAAGTTAGGTTCTTGCTAGGGGGTAGGAGTCAGCTACGAAAAATTTAACGAAAATCCACCCCAAAGGGGGTAAAATGGTTTACTATAAGTAAATCGACATCAGTTTATGAACTTAAATATAATAAAACAGGGATCCTTTACCTACTAATTATTATCCGACATAAATACAGATTGACGTGATTTTCTGCAGTTGCATTTTTTTAGTTGAGGACCTGGAGAGTGACAGGCTACTGTTTTATCCCGAGAAAACAAAGGGTGGGACTTTTCAAAAATCTAATACCGCGGACGATGTCGCGGGCAACAGCTAGTGTATAATAAATCTCTTCCGCAACTTGTGGCCGGCCACTAGTCGTCGCCACTACTTTCAATGAGGGTTTTTTCTAATTTTTCCGACACCAGATGTCGCTACATACATGTGCTGCCACCTTGTGGATCATAAAATACAGAAAACCTTCCTTTTTGAAGGCCAATTGCCATTTTATTTTACCAGATATTTTTTATATATTGCTTATTTTTTATATGTTCAAATTTTAATAATTATTGTACCTATACAATTAAATATATTGGTGAAATTAGTCTGTACATCGCAATGACATATTTTATCAAGTATAATATAAAGGGGTGACAGCACTTTATAACTTTTTCAATTTGAGGCCTAGGCTGCACTGCGTATTCGCGCGAATTTTTTCGCAAAATTCTGTGACATATGGGAGTGTATAAAGCTGCACGCACATGGGATTTAAAATTCGCGAGAAATATAAACCGCGCGAATAAAATTCACGCGAATAATTTTCGCAGTACGGCCCCGCTCTTATTGATTTAAGTGACTACTAGCGACATCTATCGAGGCACTTTGAACATACTACAATTTTTAAAATTCACTAATCACTTGCAGATCTTTTTCATAGTTAAATATTATAGAGGATTTGTAATTAGATACATTATTATCAGCTTGAGAATTAAGATATTGTAACCGTTATTTAACTAGTTTAGCAAAATTATTTAATTCAGTCACAATATTGTGTTGAGTGCAGGAAGATTTTATCACAAGTTTGGTGATGTTTTTAACCCCCGATGCAAAAACGACGAGGTGTTATAAGTTTGACGTGTCTGTGTGTGTGTGTGTCTGTCTGTTCCCCTGTGGCGCTCAAACGGGTGGACCGATGCTATATAATAGCTATGTTTGATGAAAATCGATCCATTGCCGCCGCTATAAAATGGCGGATTACATATTTTTTCACAACTCCCTTAATATGGGTATCAAATGAAAGGGCTTGACTAGTAGAATAGTACTATTGCAAAATGGCGAATGTCGGGGGTTTTTAAATTTTCAATTTACACTTGTCTTCTCTTAAAGCTGGGCAAAGTTTCCACCCATAAAATGTTAGGTTTATTGTGCGTAGCAAGTTTAGTGATATGGTTACACTTATACTGATATTTATTTTAATCTATAGTCATTGACTTGCTGGATTCTATCCAGAGTAAATTTTAGAGTTTAAGGGCCTGTTTCACCGCCTTCTGATAAGTATCAGATAGCTATCTACAACTTTTGTCTTTGTCACTTGACATAAAGTAAGAAAGTGACAAGACTCACGTTTAGGCTATCCGACACTTATCAGAAGGTGGTGAAACAGGCTGTAAATGACTTATTCGAAAAAACAAAAAGAAACTAATTCTTATGTCTCAGCATACTTAGGTCCTTTACTTCTGTGTGATTGAAAAATTAAGATTTTTACATTTTGCTATAAAAATTATAAAATACACATTTATTTAGCTGCCTCTTTGATCTAGTGGTTAGCATATTCAACTGTAGATCACGAGGTCCTAGGATCAATTCCAGGGTCAGGCAAATTATTATTAGGTATTAAGATTTTCTGTCACGAAATTCTCAGTGCCAGCCTGGAGTTGGTAGTTGGCAGTGTTTCACCCCCCTCCCTCAGAGAGCATGTTAAGCAGTTGGTCCGGGTTATTATCACTATCATGTGTGATGTGACAATAGTCATTAAAGCCCACCAACCCGCATTGGAGCAGTGTGGCGGGTCTAAGCTCTAAATCCCTCTCTAGTTCTCTACTATGAGAGAGGAGGCCTGCAGAGGGACATAAAAAGGCTGTAGTTGTGGTGGTGGCACATTTATTCGATCTGTTTTAATTTCATAAAGTAAATAATGTTAAATACTCACATTTTGACGTGTCTTCTAAAAATAACTGTCTTAAACATCTTGATCTTGTTAATTTGCGTACAAAAGTAGTTCATCCGATGCAGAATAGGATTATGTGTGTAGTCCTGGTTCATGGAATTGCTGTTCAAGTTTCGCAAATTATTGTAGTATTTATTATTGTTTAGTTCGATGTACGCGTAGCTCATGTTAGATAAAGCCTACACTTTCCTCTTGGAACTATTCGTATGTTGTTTATTCTGATAAATTATTTAATTATCTTCCAAACAACACCGGTCTTAAGAACTTTGCCTAAGACCAATTCAAATTACAACTAAAAATTAAAAACACTTCTCAAAAATTTCAATGTTCTGGTTCGTACAACACTGGAATATTTATTTTAAATTAAATTAAAACACATTCGATACTTTCAATACAACTTTCCAACTCATGAATTATTTATTTTTCTATTATTTTATTATTAACGAGACGTTCTCGTCAGAAATATCCAATTTAAATGACGAAATTCAAGACTCGACCAACGAAATGAAATTCTGATGAAATCTTGTAGAGTGGAACAAAATATATTCAAGGGACCAAGAGTGAATGCGATAGCGAATGTTTTTAGGTTATGTCGAGTAACGAGTTCAGCAAAGTTAAATGCAGTCAAAAATGACGTTTCCTTTTATCCGTTTTACGCATAGATGTTAAAAATTATAGCCACGATTAAATCATAAATCTTAAGCGCCACGTATACTATGTAAATTTTTTATTATCTAATGATTCATTATTTCCATTGTATTATTTTATTTACGTGACATTTTATACCATTAGTTTCCAAGTGATATATTTTAGATAAAGGAATACGTTTAACGTAAAATGAAACTCATGACAAACGAAGGATCAATCAATGAGATATATATAGAACGTAGATATAGAATTAGAATCTTCAACTGCGAATGCGATGAAAAAGATGATGCAATTTTTGATTGATGATGAAATCTTAGCAAAACTTAGGTTAGGTAACTACATATTATTACGTGAGTAGATATATTATTACAATAACTAATGTGGTTTGAAGGTATAAATTAAATGCCGATGAAATAAATTGCATACTTGGAAAAGTTCCTATTTTAATGCGCTGGAACCTTGTCACATTACCTTCAGTGTGACGTCAGACGAAACGAAAATGTACCGTCGGCAAGGCAACAATTTTTTTTTTATAAATAAATTAAACTGAATGAACAAATAATTTTCAGCTTTTATAGATTTTAAATAAAGAAATTATCCTAATATATAATAATCCTAATATATAATAATAATATAATTAAAACTTTCCATTAAAACTTTCATCCACTAATATACAGGTTTTTATTATTTGAAACTAATAATCTAAATGCCGATTTTCAGGTCTGTAACTTTCAAAATATAGAACTTTCATACAAATTTCTACCTCCATTTTACCCCTTTAGGGGAGGATTTTAAGGATATTAAATAGCCTGTAACCTTCTCCAAAAATTGGACTACCAAATGCAAAAACATTGCAAAACGAATTTTTTCAAATCCAACAGGTACTTCCAGAGCTTAGCGCATTATAACAAACAAACTCTTCCGCTTTATTATATTAATATAATTATGAAGTTATTACTAAGTTAGAATTCTTTTCAAAAAACCGACTTCATACAGGGTATAAAAATAAATGTTTGTATAAACATCGGCACGTAAATCGAACGCTAAACGGAACGTGGAGGGGTTAGCTGCGTATGGGTACTGTCGCGCACGTAATACAATCATTGCTTTAATAATTATTTAATAGTACCTATTTAATTTAGCTATTAATTAATTAAAGCAATCATTGTTAATGATATAGATCGACCAGAATCTCATGAAAAATAGGAAAATTAAATTTTGTAGTAAGCAACACTAGGTTAACTCGGCTGCCCTAGTGATAAACAAAGTAATTACATTCAGAACCCCTTACTCGGGATCCTTTCACGAAACGAAAAATCAAGCAACTGCATTTTAAATACAAAAACAAAGTAATCAACATCCAACTTTGTTTTTGTTTTGCGCTTGTTGTTTACTTGGTTTTTGCATTTATATTCCGGTTTAGTGTGTGCAGTTACTTTTTTTGGGTAATTCAAATTGCAGTAAACGGTTCAAGTTATTTGAAATATTAAACTGTGGTAAAAAACTACTCGACATAAAACTTTTGTTAATGCAAAAAAGTCAATTTCACAAAAAATGACAGTTACTTTGTTTATCGCTAGGGCAGCTGTAGTGTTGCTAACTTTGGAATTTCATTTCCGTATTTTTCATGAGATTCTAGTCGATCTATAATTATATTATTTTATTGTAATGGTGTGAGTGTGTGTTTAAGTATGAGTTTGTGTTTGACTTTTGTAATTACATAGGTATTACATTAGAACTATTGGCTTGAGCGGAGATCTTCCTTACCTTTGAAATTGATGTATTTGTAGCCTCTGCTGTCCTTTTTTGGATTTTCCCTAAGTCATTGATTAAACCATTTAATTTCATATTTTCAGCCTTAATAACTTCTGCAGTTTGTTTAATCTGGCTTTTTACAGTGCCGCTGTCGGAATGCCAGAGTAAAATAATCGTAGCATCGTCAATCTCACTTTTGATTTGTTTTAAAGAATCAATTAGGTAAGTCATTAGATTATCTTAAAAAAAACAGTACACGTCATACACCATTTTTCGTGTCTGCCTTCTCAAAATAGTATTTTTTCTAGACATATTCACTGTTCAAAGTCACAAACTTAATAAAAAACAAATTAACAAACTCAATCTTTACAAAATATAACAACAAAAATTAACCGCAATAACAATACAATTAAGAACGCGACTGTGCACTGGAAGTGCGTGGGGCGTCGTTTCGGTGTGGGGGACGAGAGAGCCAATCAGCGCATGCAAACGATACGTGCGCCCGTCCCGCGACCCGCTCACTCCCCATGATACCTTATTTTGGATTGCCGAGCAATAAAGGTCACCGTTCGATGTACGTGCCGTGCCGTGCCGTGCCGTTTCAAAAACTAGTCCTAGGTACTAGTCCATTGAAATGTTACATGAGCTTTGCATTTTTTAGAGAACGAAATTTTATTTTTGGGACATGTGTCTCTATTATCTCGGAAACTATGCGTCATACAAAAAGTTCGTACACATAATTTGTAGCAAATTGTTTTGCCTACAAATATGTTTTTATAACTCTTTGCCCTAAATTAAAAATTAAAGAAGTTATAACCAAAAAAGTGAGAAAATTTTTATAAAATCTTTTTTGCGCTATAACTTTTTTTTATACATTTTACAAAAAAAAATCCTCAGACCAATCTTGTAGATGATTTTTTGAGGAAAATTTTTCCCTGTATTTTTTTAATTTCATTCATTTACAACGCTGTTACAGCGCTCCACAGTTGACCGGGTTCGTCAATGCTCATTAGAATCCGGTCAATACGAAATGTTTGACTTATTTTTGTTTTTTTTTATTGTAAATATATTCTTAAAATTTTTTTGTTAAATTTGTACACCTTTACTTATTCATCCCCACAGTTCATCCCTAACTCTTTTCCCCGCCACCTATGAGGTAGAGTCTGTAGACGCGTTTTTTTTACATGGTATCCCCAGTACTCCACGGACTTCTTGCTTATAAGGTAATCCTCAACATCATAATATTTTCAATCACTTATTAGCTAGCTACTCTAATCTACTTTTCTTCGATGGTCCAGGCTGTGGCTTCTAACTTCTTTAATTTTTAATTTAGGGCAAAAAGTTAGCTAAATAAACATATTTGTAGGCAAAACAATTTGCTACAGATTATGTATTTACGAATTTTTTGTAAGACGCATAGTACACAGTACACAGATACATAGTATCCGAGATATCGCGAAAAAAGTGTTTTCACCCCTTTTTCCAGGATGGTGGCGGGGACAAGAGTGGTGACCCCACAAACTTGAGGTTAAGTTGTGGGGTCACCACTCTTGGGGTCACTCCCCCCCACACAATATGTCCCAAAAATAAAATTGCGTCCTCTAAAAAATGCAATAATCGGTCCTTAAATTGTAACATTTCAATGGACTATACAAAAATATTTAATTTAAAAGAATGTTCATCTTCATCATGTAAATATTGATGGAGCAATGGAGGGTCAACCGCAACATGGCCGCCGGTCATCTCTAGTCTCTACCTACTCTATGGATCTATGAAGTTGAAGCATAGAGATAATAATAATAAATAGAGTTGGCATACCTACCTTAAAAACGTGCCAAAAATACACTCACACACGCACAATCCGAAGACATAAAATGGCGCGTGTTCATTGTGATGTCTCAAGTTGTGCGTGTGTGAGTGTTCATGTATACATTTTAGGGAGGCCATCTTAAGTCACGAGTCTGCCGCAAACTGTTTTATTATTATGTCAAAAATGTAATGTTGTCTCTTTCACACTTATGAAAATTTTGATAAGCTTGAGCTATTTTCCGATCCACTAATTTCTATAGGACATTATACCAACTCTATTTATTATTATTATCTCTTATCTCTATGAGTTGAAGGAGTTGAAGGCTGAGGCTGTCAGTGTCATGTGTCAAATGTCTGATTTGACATTTCAAAAGAAGTTTTGATCCATGATCACAGTTTTGATTAATTTGTGATTAATTTTCTAAAATATGTAGGCGCACACATACAATAAACTTGAGAAAGTGGAAATATTTATTAAATAAGCCAAGTTTAAATCGCAACGATATTCAAATAATTGTGGTGATTGATGGTTTTTGCAATCTGTATAATAACGCCAAAATTTCGGGAAATAAAGTGTGTTTAGAAGATCGACGTAATTGTGATTTCAGCTGTATATTAGAGATGTTTTCACTCTCTAGTCCCCGTTACGGATTTTGAAACAGCTGTTCACAGTGAATCAGCTGTTTAAAATATCAAATAAGTGTTGGATATCTACAACGAAGCGAGGCAAGTTCGTATATGTATATAACATTGTATTTTCCTTGGGCATGTATGTGACCTTGAAAAGCTGTCAGTGGATTGCACTATTATTTTAACTAGGTATTTGTTTGATTCCCATTAAAATTTCTTGTACATAGGTTTGTAACATACTGGCTCAACAGACTTAAACTACACACAACTACACACTTAAGGGTAAGTATGTACGTAGTTATAGAAACTTAAAAATGAAAACAATAATTTTATTTATTGCTCAGAAAGAATGTCGACAGCTTTCCCTATCAAATAAAAACAATCATGCAAACCTGTTCAGAAATATCTGAAAAATAGCAAATCTCTGAAAAAATAATTGTCATATACAACTATGAAAAATTAGTGAATCTCTGAAAAACCAATTGCCATCCAACTATAATAAAGTCAAAGGAGAGACTGTGATTTTGGAGTACACAACAAATAAAATATATTACAATTTTCATATGTTTTTTAATTTTATTTTGATGAATCTTCACTCTAAACAAAACTCCCATAGTAAGATTACTAGGTGAATAGTGTATGTACTTTCTACAAAAAACAAAACTGGAGGCTCAACTCAGTGGGTCTTTTGTATGACCTATAATAGTTTAGTTAAGTTAGGTTCAGGTAATTTTAATTTCATTTAAGAGCAAAACAAAAGTGACAATAGAAAATGAATCTAATAGACGGGGTGGGGGCCACATGTTTCTGAATTACATCTTGTTTGTTTTAGATACAAAATGACACTGATAGAAGGGGTGGGGGATGAAGTGGTACAGTTTGTGGTGGTGATGCTGATAGTGGTAGTGGCGTCGCTGGCATGGTGGTCCACCAATGCTCGGCCGGACCGCTACCAGACCGTACTTGTGATGCGCTCCCGCACGCACCACCCTGTCACTGTCAGCATAGTTACAAGTAAGTGACCAGGGGGGGTTTGGAACCCTCGTAGTTTTAGTTTTAAGTTTTCGTAAATAATTATCACCATCACCTCAATGTTCTTAAATTGGCGTTCAAAATGTGTACAGTGTACCAATTTTAAATAAAGTTTAGTTGACTTTGATTCCAAACCCCCCAAAACCCATCTCTTTTCACTCCACTCTACTGGCGTCTAGGTCTTCTTCTGCCTCTATGACTATTCGGTTTGTTGTCTAGTAACCATTCATTGTCTGTATAATAGTGCATATCTAATGAGCTAGCTTAATGGCTAATACTCACTTGAGTAGCAAAGTGATTAGTAGCAAATGGCCTCGATTTCGTCATTAATCTAGTGGTTATTTATTGAGTTTTTCTGTCAAGAAATTCTCAGTAGCAGCTAGAAGTTGTGAAGTTGGGGGTGTTAGATACACCACCATGCTTAGGAGAGTACATAAAGTTGTTGGTTTTGCTCCCGATCTCTCTGGTTATGTCACATTGGGGTTCCATCAAACTACGAAAGTGAGAGAATACAGAGTGAACCTGTGTTTGTACACATTTGGGAATTGTGATATCTGCTGTGTAGCTAGCTATTCTCTGCTTGCGTTGTAATTGGCCGCCGTGACCGAAATTCGCTTGACAGGATATTATTAGTAGTAAACATGTAAAGCCTACGAAAAGTTATTACATATTTATAACAAAACTTTTCAAAAGTATGTAAAGTTACTGTATATTTAAGAAGTAATGAATTATTATATTTACTGATTTAACTTTAACACTAAACAGTGATTAGCTGCCACTGTATAGCACTTATTAAACAGTACACTGTACCAAATGCACTGCTCTGTGTTTGTATGTCTCTGTGTCTATGTAATGTGAAGGTGCTTTATTTATGTTATCCAAATTAACAACCGACCAAATGAATGTGCTAAAATTTCTATTCAGATAATGATGATGTTATTATTATTACAGGGCCAACTGTTGCCAATTCTCGTACAGTTAACGCCCAAGTATCACCACCGCCTGAACCTATAGGTAAATATGGACTATATCAGTTGCACCATAAACAGTTTATCTTACATCTATACTAATAAATAAAATTGAAGTGTCTGTCTGTAATATCGAAATAACTACCTCATATTAAGCTCATATGGTTATTTGAACGCAACCATAACCGAATCACACGTTTTTAAAATTTTTGTCTGCCTGTCTGTCTGTCTGTCTGTCTGTCTGTCTGTTTGAACGGGCTAATCTTCGGAACGGCTGAACCGATTTTGACGGGATCTTCACATACAAGTAGAGAATTAACCAGGGAGTAACATAGGCTACTTTTTAACCGACTTTCAAAAAAGGAGGAGTTGTGTTTTTCTACCTATGAACACCGATATCTCCGAGATTTCTGAACCGATTTGCGTAATTTTTTTTTAATCGATAGAAAAACATTGCAACCCTGTTCTATAAAAAATTTGGATTCCAACTCCTCAATCCTGATGCTGTAGGGGACCTAATCCCCAAAACTAATGGGTTTTAGAAACTTTCAGTTATTTAAATTGATATTGGGGGTATCAATTAAATACTTTATCGTTGAATGAACTCGAGTAGGTACATATCCAACTCCTCAACCCTGATGCTGTAAGGAATTGTATTCCGAAATCGTGGGGATCCCACGGGATTTTTCCGTTTTGGGGACGGGTTTCTACAGATAAGGTACTTTTTGTTCTGGAAAATCAAAAGTTCCCACGGGATTTTTCCAAATCTAAATCCACACGGGCGAAGCCGTGGGCATCATCTAGTCTATAATATAATAAAACTGTAACAGATCCAATTCTGTACATTGAAGATATTTTGAAAATTTTTATTGGAAGGCACTCTATAATCGATACTGAAGCCAAAACTGCAATTTGTTTTATTTTTGTCTGTCTGTCTGTCTGTCTGTATCTCGGCCGCGCATCACGCCGAAACTACTGAATGGATTCAAATGAAACTTGGCACGATTTGAGTTTATAGTCCGAGGTAGGACATAGGATACTTTTTATCCCGAAATTCAGCACGGTTCCCTTGGGAGAGAGGATGAAAGTTAAAACGTGTATTTAGCTGTAATTCATTAACGCGTTGTTCGATTTCACTCATTCTTTTTTTGTTAGAAAGGTAGTACTTTAAGTATTGTCCCGTAAATATTTCAAGGTAATAGGTTTTTTAGTTTAGAAATGACAGACATTTATTGGGTTCCAATAACTTGGGACCCGGATCTTTGTACGTACGGCTTATTTTAAACTGTCGTGCGTTTAAATTTATGTTTGTCGTTCTGTCTGTTTGTTCCAGCTGATCTCCGAAACGGCTGGATCGATTTTAATGGAACTTTCAATGTTATAAGGAGTAACAGGCTGCATTTAGTTTAGGTACATAAAAGAATTATGGGATCCGATCCGATCCTATATAAAACCTATAAACACGCGAACGAAGTCGCGGGGGTCAGCTAGTTTACTGTTAAAATTTGACCTGCAAAAAAAAGCAAAAAGGATTCTCATAGTTTTGTTAAGGCCAAAATTTTACACCTAACCATAATAGTGTGATTTTGTATTATAACTTATTTTGCTTTTTTTTAGTAGCCATACTTTAACAGTAACCGTAACTTAACTTTAACCGCCTATAAACCTAAGATAATGTTCGTAATTGTTTTCCAAACAGAAAACTACAATGGATAATTGTCACATTGAAAGTAACTTTATTGTCAGCAAGAGTGTGTCTGTCGGTTTATTAGCTTTTCATGCCTCTATGTAATTGTGAAGAGACATAGAACACCTATCTTTTTTTCATCATACATAATATATTATTTCATCATATATACACATATTTTCGTATACATATAATATAGATAACCAAAATTTGGTTATTCATATATTTATCACGTGGCGGCATACACTGGTATCATTTAATGATGGCAGTGTATGCGGCCACGTGATGCGTCGATTTTTTTTAAACCCAGTGGGAATTTCGAATTTTTCGGGATAAAAAAATTATTCTATGCCCCTGTGTCTCCGCATGCAAGCTCTGTCTGTGCCTTTCGTCAGGATGGGTTGACCCCTGAAAAATTAACAGACATACAGACAGATACAGTTTAGTATGGAGTATGGATGAATTGTTACTCGACAGCAGCAAGTAACGCGGCGCCTGAGAGCGAGAGCAGTAGAGACGACCGGGTGATACCGCTGCAGGAGATGGACAGCATCGTGGACGCCGACATGGCCATGTTGGACAACAATCGGTTGCACTTCTACCGCCGGATCGACTGTGAGTTCCGACTCCTATTAATTCTATTAAAAATACCATAAAACAGAGCTAGCCAACTATCCAAATCATAAGACTGTGTCGATAGTATTCAACACGGTTCTGCAGATTACAACATCTTTATATAAAGTTAGTGTGATCTTTATATAAAGTTACGCAGATTGCTCAGATTGGTTTAGACTGTTAAGATTGGATCAGATTGGGCCAGAGTCTACGTTGGGAAGAAATTAAACCTGAAACTCCTTTAGGTTATTTTTATTTGCGTGGCGCGCGTATGGTCAAAGGCTGACTGCTCATTTGCAACGCCAATAGAGTCTGGCCCAATTTAACCCAGTCATGCCCCATCTGAGGTCAGATTCTGACCTAGTCTGCTCAGTATGTGCATGTTACTCAAAGTCACTCATTAGTTTAACTTTCAAATCCTACCTGCAAATAAAAAGGCGAATTATTTCAATCATTTCGTATGGTGCATGTAGCACTACAGCGGTGCATTGCTGCGCGTCCTGCATAGTTGCTCCAAGAGAATAAAGTTCTTAAGGTATTAAGTTCTATACCGCTGCGCTAATGTAGCTCTTCATTCATCTACTCATTTAGTGCCATAACCCACTGGCGCGACACGTCGCGCGCGGCAAGCCGCGGGTTGTCGCACGCGATTTTATTTTCTAAACAAACTCTATGTAAAACTGACGTGCAAAACCCACTGGCGCGGCACGAAATCGCGCCGCGCCAGTGGGTTTTGCGGCAAGCGTTTGCATAGAGTTTGTATAGAAAATAAAAACGCGCGCGACAACCCGCGGCTTGCCGCGCGCGACGTGTCGCGCCAGTGGGTTATGGCACTTAGTTTAGTAATAGCGGCTAAATCCTCATTCCAGACATTTATGTATTGCAGCACCACAAAACAATCAAACCGCAACAGAGTCTGTCAGCGAAGAAGCGGAGAGCACAGAGGAGCAGGAGCCGGCCAGCAACGCGCAGATCAGGGAGATGGACAGCATCGTCAGTGCTATGGAGGCTGACGTCACCACCGGTTGCGACTTCTTCACGAGGTCCGGTGGTAAGTGCTTTTCTTAACCCCTTCTTCTTCTTGTTGTGCCTCTATTACTGAAGGTCAGCAGTCAGTCTTTTGAATCTCTCCTTGTCCATGGCTAGGCGGAATAGTTGTGCGACTGTCTTGATGCCAGTCCATTCCCTTATGTTTCTTAGCCATGACTTCTTCCGCCTTGCAACACCTGTTTTTCCTGCAATTTTCCCCATCATAATAGTCTGCAGCAGGCGGTACCTATCGTGTCGCAGTATATGGCCTAGGAGATCTTACGCTGCTTGATAGTTCTTACTAGCTTGGTGTTCTTCTGCATTCTTAACCCCAGCTCATTTTTATTCCAGCCAAAAAAAAAGTGCTGCTTTACTGGGTGGCAACAAACATCTCATTACAGTAGACAGTAGCAATCTAAGATACTAGCGAGAACTATAGATCTATAGATCGGCGACGGTCAACATGCTACAGGGGCTTAGTAACCTGCATAGCGGCACAAGCGACCAAGCTCTTCAAATAAAGATTAAAAAAAATACCATTACATACAAAATTGTAGTTATTAACATTTGTCGAACAAAATTATGTATCGACGTACGCATTAACGAATTTGCGCATGCATTTACGTAGGGAAAGGTATTTGCTAGTCATTTGTTATCCGTACCACAGAATATATAATAGTACTACGTATCCGTACCGTCAACGCATTATGGATATCGCTTGTAACGTATCGGGGAGGTCGGACTCACAACTTCCTCGCTACGTGCATTAAATAGGGTTTCCTACCTGACTTAACCCGGAGAGACTAAAAGAAACCACGGGTAGGAAATAAACACACACAATCTTTATTCAACGGTAACTATCACATTTACAATTTTACACCCGACAGAGTTTTTCGCCACCAAGTTTAACATGTAAAGAGACCGATTTTACGTATCACCAATCCTGTTGGTACCGACATAATAAGCGTGCGCGGCTCGGGATTGATACGGACAGCGGAGGAGATAGGAAACGCGCGGAGGTTGGACAGCGGGGTTGCGCGCACCAGGCCGGGACAACCTGGCACATTCGACTCCCACGTCCCTGGTCTGAGCAGCGATTTGAATCACACCGACCTCGAGAGCGTAGGCGCCGAAAGACTGTCGTGGAACAGGTCTCTATTTTCGGATTGAGTATGCTGCTTGGCCCTATTGGCCGCTACAGCGTCACCGGGGTTGTCGGAGAGCGCGAAGCTCTGCCAGGGGGAGGTCGTGGAACAGGCGGGCTTGGCCGCTTATATAGACCGATGGCCCGCCTCCTCGGTGACGCGGTCACTCTGCGGTGAACGCGGCGCTCGTTGATTGGTCGGTGCAGCGCTGCGCGGCCGCGGAACGTCGCGGGCGCCCGGCTGGCTGTGACGTACTTGTCACACGCTTATGTTAATGTTTAACTCATTGTTACTAGAACCAAACAGTAAACCGGGTGTCACGGAACCGACCGGAATTCAAGACAATAACACAACCCCACAAGATACCGAAGATACGTCCGGTGAAACTGCGCATGACGCGAGTAGCTCCAGTGAAGACGCCATAGACAGAGAGGGCAGGAGGATTGTGATCAAACTCAAATACCTCAACGATACTCTCAAGGAAGTGGAGGGCAGTCTGGATGAACTTCTGAAGGATTTTAAGAGGTATGTTTATTTAGTTTTGATAAGTACACTAACACTCTACTGCAAAAACAAAACAATGTTGGTACTTGGAATACATGAATACATTTATTTTTTAGTGCTTTTGAATGTGCAAGTGAATCTACCACTGGTTCTGAATGCAGTTCCAACTGAGAAGAACCAGCAAGAAACTTGGCATTTGCTTTAAAAAAAATGTAAAAATATGCTGTGCGTACGTATCTCACGCATTACCAAAGGAAGTCAAATCTACGATATTTTATAATTTTTATAATAATTTTCAATTGTATAATATGCTTTTATTATGAGTATACTTTTGATAGATTTCTCAAACTTGTGCAAAGGCAATCTACAATTAAAGCGCAATTTCGTTTTAGAATATCACGCCTTTTCCCACAAACTACTTTCTGACCTCTTCGAAGCGCAGTTGAGGAATCGCGATCCTATTTCCGTTAAACTTTGTTTGTACGGCCTCTAGATAAACTCTTGTACATTAACACCTGTAAGTGGTACGACTTTGTACATCTCGATAACGTTGATTGATGCATCTCGAGTATCGAAACACAGCGTAAAGCGGACTTAAAACTCCTTTTTCCGCTTGGAGCGCTGGCTGTAGATGTTTGGATGAATTTGGGTCTTAAAATAATTCTGTTAAGGTACATTTTACTTTGACGTTATAGTGTGTCGATACTCAAACTGTACCAACTTTGTCGAGATGCATGAAGTCGTACTAAGTATACTGAATGTACAAGAGGAATTTATCTCGAGCGCGCCACGTACTAACGAAGTTTAACTGAAATAGCCTCGCAATACCTAAACTACGCCTCGACAAGGCCCAGAAGTCGTTTGTGGGAACGGAATTATACTGAGTCACGCTTGTATGATATTGCGAGTTGTGGTGAACTGGGTCCGTTGTCGCAGACGGCACTTCAGCGCGGAGCTGTGCGCGGAGCGGCGCGTGCGGCTCATCTTCCGCGGGCGCGTGCTGGGCGACGAGGCGGCCACGCTGCGCGCGTGCGGCCTGCACCACCGCGCCGTCGTGCACTGCCTCGTGCACCCCGCCCGCCCCGCGCGCCCCACGCCCGCACAGGTCAGCACATATTAAACCTGACTCTAAAATATAAAAAAAAATTGGTTGTCTGTAAAATCGGTCTTAACAATCAACTTCATTTTAAACCCCCGACGTAAAAACAACGGGGTGTTATAAGTTTGAGTTGTCTTTGTGTGTGTCCAATCGATCCAAGATGGCCGCCGCCACAAAATGGCGGATTACATATTTTTTCACAACTCCCTCAATATGGGTTTCAAATGAAAGGGCTTGACTAGTAGAATAGCACTATGTCCAAGATGGCCACCACCACAAAATGGCGAATGTCGGGGGTTTTTAAATTTTTAATTTATACTTGTTCGAATCTCAACGGTGCTAAAGAAGTTTCACTTCAAAAATAGTTTTTTCTCGTTGAGCAGCAGCCCAACAACCAGTCTCGCGGCGCGACGCACGAGCTGGTGACGGAGGGTACCGCGCCCGAGCGAGCGTGGGACTTGGAGAACATCCTGATGACGCTCGTTTCCGTCGCGCTCACAGTCGTGTGGTTCTTCAGGTGAGAAGTGTTTCCGTCATTCCAGTCTCCAGTCCAGTTTCAGAATTAATTTTCGAATATATAAGTGGTGGCCTTCTTTTCGGGGAGCCTGAGTTGGATCCCTGGCCAGCACCTCTTACTTTACTTACTTTACATCATCATTATGAACCCATTACTGGCTGCTCCCTATAGGGCACGGAACTCCTCTCAGAGTAAAAAGGGTTTAGGTCGTACTCCACCACGCCGGCTAAGTGCGGATTCGTAGACTTCACACGCCTGTGAAAGCATTATGGGAACCCTCGGGCTTGCAGGTTTCCCCACGATGTTTACCTTCGCCGTTAAAGCGAGTGATGTTTAATTGCCTAAAATGCACGTAACTGTTGTGAAAAATTGTGGTACATGACAGGAATCTAACACGGTCCCTCGAAAGCCAGGCCGAAGTTTTAACCACTATGCTATCACCGTTTACTTAATTTTAAAATATACATGTATTTCAGATGCGAATACTCGAACATGTTCACGGCGAGCGCGAGCGTGGCGCTGTTTGGGCTGACCGTGTTCTACAGCGTCGCTATCTTCGGCCTCTACCTCTCGGACACCTTCCACGGCGACCGCCGCCCCGCGCCCGCGCACCCCGCGCAACCCGCACAACCCGCGCCGCCCGTGGCCTAGAACTAACTACCACCGCCGGATCAGAGCCGACTCGTAACGATCAGAGCCGACATGTGACGAACAATGCCGACATGTGACGATCAGTACCGATTCGCGACGATCAGTGCCGACTCGTGACGAGCAATGCCGACACGTGATGATCAGTGCCGATTCGCGACGATCAGTGCCGACTCGTGACGAGCAATGCCGACACGTGACGATCAGTGCCGATTCGCGACGATCAGTGCCGACACGTGACGATCAGTGCCGACTCGTGACGAGCAATGCCGACACGTGACAATCAGTGCTGTACCGTTCAGTATCATGACTTATTATTCGCACTCGTCAATGCTCACGTCTACCAGCGCCTGTCCGTGGATATTATACACAAAATAGTCAGTACTTACGCTAGCCAAGGACATTCTCGGCTTGAAAGAAATTTGCGTCTGATCAGTACAGATATCGTGAATGTTACTGACATTGACAGGTGCGGACAGCGTCGCACGGAACAGTATCGTTGTTCACTGACACTGACCGACGTCCGCGGCACTGATCGTCGTGTGTCGGCGCTGACGTGTGGATAGGTCTTCGGGGATAAAGCCCGATTCGCACATATCAGTGAGGCATCAGTGCCGGGACAGTTCCGGCACAGTGAAAAATATTCTTTCATACATTCTCTATGAACGCGTTCATACCTGTCCGTATCAGTGACGACGCAGTGTTTCAGTGTTAGTTCATAGAGAATGACATAATTTTCACTGTGCCGGAACTGCGCCGTCAGCGGCACTGATGCTTCACTGATATGTGCGAATCGGCCCTAAATCTAGCGAAATTCCCTTCCAATGTGTCTGGTCTGTCTGATCTTGGATGCGGACTTTTACTTAGCGCTACTGACACCCTTGTACCAAGTGCGGAAATTCCGCTCAGATCTGTTTCCCGGTGGTTTATGCAGAATTCCACTCGCGGAATTTCCGTTTTTGCCCCTAACCGGACAGTATCAGTCGTCAGTACAGAAAAACAAAACACAAATGATGTCAAGTAAATTGTATACTCGGGAATTACGGGTGACGTTGCGTCGTTCAAAAGATTTTTTATTTTTCGTTAAAATATCGATGTCTAAAAACTATTTATTTCTCTATTTTGTCACACTACAACATTACAACTCGCACCTAACGCACTTTATTTTTCAGTACTGTCAATGTGTGTATTCTTGATTATTTCTTGATTCCTCAATACGCCACATTTTTATACCGCGCCTGATGCGTACGTAGCGCTACCACCGTAGTTTGACGATCACAATTACCTCTGATCTGTTGTCACTCTGTCACTATTGGCTAATATGCACTGTTGCAACAAAACAATGTGGCTAATTCTGTTGTACACAATCTCTAAAGTAAACTAATATGACAGGTCTAAATTTATTTCTATCTCTTTCACAGTGCTCACTGCGGAAAAGGATAGCAATAGATTTAGACCTGTCATTTTAGTTTAGTTTAGAGAATTGTGTACAACAGAATTAGCCACAATATCGTAAATTCAGCCAACCATTATGATGGAGTAGTTCACTAATTGTTTTAAAGAATAAAAGTATAAACAAAATGTTATGCGTCTAAATAAACCACAATACGACGCGTAACGGACTGGAATTTGCGTATGTGACAACACATCCCTACATAAGCGGCAATCATTCAACTTTTCAACATTAATTGTCTAACAATCTATATCTATTTCACTCTCATTTCTAGACGGATTTAAAAACTCTGAACTTTTGATCTGTTATATTTTGTTTCTATATACATCAATATTATTACAACCCTATGAAACTTCTCGATTGCGATTGTTGCTATGTGATAATCAAAACTTTGATGGGCCGCCTGAGTCCACCGCATGCGGGCTGTGTGGCACCCCGTCGCGCATCGTACCTACGTCACTTACATTCCATCATTGTCGCGTACTACACTGGTGTTGCGATCGGCGCGTGTTGTACCTAATGTGCAATCAAATTATTTGTGTTTTAACCAAGTCAATAATAATAATAATCAATTATTAACGGGTGTAAAACAAGCAAAAACCACACGAGTAGTAAATCTACAGAGAGGAAGCTTCCACAAGCGGCCCGCTGTAGGTACACTCACACAAACACACTCACCAACGGTTCACGGACGCGCGCTCGTTCCACTAACCGGTACAGTTGGTGACAAACATACGCATATGTGTGAGTGTACCTACAGCGGGCCGCTTGTAGAAGCTTCCCCTCTGTAGGTACTCTGTGCAAAAACTTTTACGGTACCGCTACACCAAAAAATTTTCTATTCAAGTGCAAAACGTTTTGCGTCAAATGTTTAATATTTTGAAAAATATTGCTAGCTCCAAAGAACGCATAGGACGCTGGCGGACTGTGCGAGCGGGACAGTAATGCGTTCGTAACTAAAGCGAGCGACAGAGAAAAACTATCACCAATTATTTATTTTATCGGTTCTTTTCTTTGTCATGTATTGTGCTATTGGTACTAACTTAGTTGCAAATAATACAGCTATCCTTTTCGTAATGTTCCTTTAGACAGGGACGGTATGTTTATTGTTATATAGTTATTTATATAGTCTCAGTTGTTTACCCAACAAAATGTTATAACCCCCGCACGTTGCTATTGCGCTGGAACCTTGTCACATTAACTTCAGCGTGACGTCAGATGAAACGAAAATATACCGTCAGCAACAAAATTTTTTTTATACATAAATTAAACCGAATGAACAAATAATTTTCAGCTTTTATAGGTTTTAAATGAAGAAAGTATCCTAATTCTTCAACTCCACTGATGTAATCACATTCTTGTAATTCGGATTCGGAATTTTCTGTTTTGTCTTAATCACTATCATTTTCTATGTTAATAATAAATAACTCGTCGATTAATCTGTCTTTGCGCCAGTATTTAAACAACAATATCAACAAAATGTGTGAATTTACGTTAATTATTCAAAACTCGATACGCGTACTCTGCCAACAGTTTTTGTCAACGGTACCGACGTCTGTCTAGTGCTGACGTCATGAAAATGGCGGCCAGGCGCAATAGCATTTTGCGGAGCTTATAGTTTATCAATTATTCTGTATGCGTCACAAATATTGCTTTGTACAGTATGAATAATAGAAATTAGGAAGTGATAGTTTTGACCTAGAATGTTTTGTATAAAAAAATTATGGAAACATTATCATTTGGCGAAAATCTGAGTCATTTGTATAATGTTTCAATTACACATGTATATTTTATGTATATTGAAAAATTCAATGCTATGTTATACATATAAGTGTATCGTGATAGAAGCTTGGTTATACAGCACAAATGCTTCTAATTATTATTATTGCTTTTCAACCGTCCAAGTAATCTCAAACTCAATATTTATCACTTTACATGACCTACTGAAAAAAATTCTGAAACTTATCCATTCAAGTTTTATTTTGGATTTTTAAGATAAAATTCTGTAACACATTGAACTTGTCTCTTAATATGGAAAACTGTACAATATATTTCCAGCATGGAATCTTGATGTTTAGGGTCTAAAGGGTTTTTTCAGCAGTTGGTTACACAGGCGGAGAGAAATATACAGAATTAAAATAATTATATTCAGCGAAATGTAAATAATATATAGGTTTTAATTTTTATCATTCAAACTAGGTATCGTGAGTGATATCCATTGTAAATAAGTACATAATATATCAATGGCTGGACTAGTTTTGATAGGATGGGTTCTAAACTAGTCCAGCCGTATATTATGTAGTTATTTTTATAATTATTTATATTAATTATTTAGGTATTAGGTGATTGTTTTGCATTATTGTCAATTAATTTTATTTTTCCCTTTTTAATAATATCCAATCCAATAAATTAATTAATTGAAATCCTTGGACAGCTTACATAAATAATTATTACTGTAATGAATATTTCGTCATTTATAAATTTTTCTACCTTATCGCTATTGTTATTTAATTTTGTAAGGTCCTGAAATAAAATCATACTGAAGGCGAATACGTTTTTTTTTATTTTCACTTCCAATGATTTTTAGCTGTGCTCGACGACGGCTCTCCACCGGTGTTGCTGGTTTCCAACGTTACAGTATAAACGTTTGAATTATATCGACGCAAGAAAACGTATTTGCTGTAAGTAGCCAAAACCCAACTTTTCAGAGCAGAGCCAAAAAAACGATTTTTATATTAATAACTTCTCAGATACAGAATAATTATTTTTTGTACAAAGTTTTATTAAAGTAATATTCACACTTTAAGTACAATATTTTTCCTAAAGTTTTATGAAGTAGGTTTTTCGCTACTTACAGCAATTGATTTTTCAGGTAGGTACCTGAAGAACATCGTAAGTATTTTATCATTAATTAGGTAGGTATATGGAAATGGCTCAGTTCCATGTTATACAGACGTAAAAAATGATTAAGTTTGTACTTTTGCTGTATGTAAGTAGAGAAAATCACCAAAGAAGTATCAAAAACCCCGTTTTTAGGGTTCCGTAGTAACAAGGAACCCTTATAGTTTCGCCATGTCCGTCCGTCTGTCCGTCCTCGGTTAATCTCAGAGACTATTAGTGCTAGAAATCCGTAATTTGGCATGAGTATAAATATTAATCACGCCGACAAAGTGGTGAAATAAAATTTTGATAAATATTTTTTTTTAGGGTAGCTCCCCTACATGTAAAGTGGGGATGAATATTTTTTTTCTCGTCTACCCTATAGATATAGTGTGGGGTATCGTTGAATAGATCTTTTAAAAATACTGTGGGTGTGGGAACATCATTTTTCGATTTCTAGATCCGTTTGTAAAATATGATGTTTTAAAGTGCAAATTTTTATTAGAGTCAAGTGTCCCCCCCTCTATCAGCCAAATGGCAGTATATAGGAACTTGAAAAAATTCACAGCAGTAGGGTATATAATCAATTTTAAAGGAAAACTATCACGGCTAAGTAGGGTTCACAGGTTAAGGAGTTATATCTGTTTTTCGAGGATTGTGACTACGGAACCCTACACTGCGCGTGGCCCGCCACGCACTTGGCCGGTTTTTTAGGAGACTTACAGCAATTTGTACTTACAAATTTTTCGAAAATGTTACGACTTTATAATTTTTTTTTTTCACTAGCGGTATGAGACCCAGTCTATTCGAAGCAAACAAATCTGATTCTGTGTTTTCAGTCTACTTACGCCATTTTTGCTACTTACAGCAAATACATTTTCTTGCGTCGATATACAATCTTGATGGACAGGCGCGGCGTGCTCACACGAGTACCTCTGATTATAGCGGATCTATCATCTAGCACTGACCGTGTATAAAATTATTGCAGACTGCAATTAGCAGTTGACATAACTGCACGTTAAGTGGCGATCGACTGCATACCATAAGCCGATCGACCGCGCAGCGACTGTATACCATGTGCTATTGCACACTACCAGCTTATTGCACGCGCAGCAGTTGATATGCAATATTCATTTGCAGTTGCATACATTGTATGCCACATGGTGTGCTACGGCACAGCGACCCGTTGTTTCCCGGCGTTCTATATACAAAAATCCGATGGGTAAAGAACTTCAACTTTTCACAGTGAGTGATGAGACTCGTTCGGAATTTTTCTCATCCACTATCCAGTCACTTGTATAACTCGAGGAACTAATGGGTTGTAGGATGGTTGTAGGAATGTATGACACCAAATCAAAATTGTTAGACTACTTACAATTTACATAATATATATTTTATTGCATAGTATGTTTGTAAACATTAAAACAAACTAGTTCTAATGAGCTTCTTAAAACAGTTTAAACAAATCGCCTTTTTGCACGGAACGCATTCAGTGATGACCTTTTTAGCCTTCGCCCTTGCCTCATTGCTTGTGCAGCCCCTGTCCTTTAACTTTTTGTAGCAACTCGGGCAACGTTTTTGGCAAAGCTTCCCATTAGCTTTGTTGGGTATTCGTGTCATTTTATGTAAGACTTGAAGTTGAGGACGACCATCTAGTAGTAAAACAGGGGTTAGGTAGGTACTGCTAAATCCTTACGTCGCCAGTCTCAATTTAAAATGAGAGTAAGGTTATTCGGTAGAGCCGGACCATAAAAATAAAAAACCAATAATATACTCTGACCTCGCCTTGTTGCGGAAAACGTGACTGACTTAGCTACCTTCTGATAGCTTAGGCCTAGGCCGCACTGCGAAATTTATTCGCGCGAATTTTTTCGCAAAATTCTGTGACATACGGGAATGTATGAAGCTGCACGCACATGCGATTTAAAATTCGCGAGAAAAATATATCAAAATGCGGAAAATAAACCGCGCGAATAATTTTCGCAGTGCGGCCCGCTCTAATTCACAACTTTTGTCTTTGTCACTTGACAAAGAAAGTGACAAAACTTCGTTAAATTATCCAACACATCAGGAGGTGAAACAGGCCCTTAGCGTTGCAAAAATGGCGTCCCCAAGTTTTAAACTTATAGGTTCAGGCTTTAGGCCCCTATCCCACTGGCGTTTTGCGAGCGTTGGCGTCTCTCCAACGTCTGCACAGCGTTGTCGCGACGTTAACGTTGCGAAGTCGAAGCGTGAACGATTGCCATTATAGTAGGGGAGCCGAGGATGCTAAATGTGGATTTACTCGAGCGTCGTCGGGGGGACCTAGTAGATTTTATAGATTAGTTGATAGGAAGAATAAAAGGTTATATGTTTTCCATTTCAGTGGTGGGGATAGCTTCTAGCTGCACGCTCTCATCTTCAATAGACGATTTTTATAACTTTGGCTTGTGAACATTGGCTGATTATATTTTTTTGTTATTTTTTATCATATCCTTCAAAATATAAAAAAAATTCAACCACCCTCGAGATTCGAGGTCAAGATGACTTTTTTTGCAACTTTGTAACGCTCCCATTCTCGTACGTTACGTTCAAATAGTCTGATTTTCTAAATAATATACTTTTCTTAGCTCGTAATTAACCCACCGTATCTTAATCTGACGTTTTTAGGGTTCCGTACCCAAAGGGTAAAAACGGAGCCCTATTAATGTCACTCGGCTGTCTGTCTGTCCGTCTGTCCGCCGGTCACAGGTCTCTAGCTCGCAGACGAAATGAGTTACAAACCTGAAATGTTGGTATTTGGTGTAAAATGTTGACCCAAAATCAAATATTGAATTAAAAATTGAATTAAATTATTTTTCAGGGGGGCTCCCATACATGAGAAAGGAGCCGAAAAAAAATTTTTTTTTCTTACCCTAGCTTGTGGGGTATCATTGTTTAGAGCTCATTGAGTAGAGTACGAATATATATTTTTTTAATTTTTTGCTTAAACAGTAAGGAAATGGGGGGTCATCAAAATTGTCAGTTTTAGACCATTTTTGTGACGGGGGCTATCTAAAAAACTAAACTAGTTAGGAATATGATATTTCGGTATATTATGTACTATATGCTCTATTTGTACAACAAATACTGAAAACAACGATTCATAAAATAGTTTATAAGCTGTGACCAAAACAAACGAGCTTATTTTGCGTTTTTCTTTCACGGTTTCTTGCGATGTCTAACTCGGAAATTAAATATTTCTTAGACCCAAAATATTATATTGTTCATAATTATGTACGGAACCCTGAAAGAGCGAGGCCCGACTCGCACTTGGCTGATTTTTTGAGTATTTATGTCCATATTTTTTTTTATTTTGCGCGCGGCTCTATTTAAAGGGCTTATAATATATGGTAGAGGGTACTCAGCAGGATGCAAGATGCCTCGCCTCTCTTATCTTAATCTGACGCGTTCGAGTAAATCCAAAAATTCCCTCTTGGGCTCCCCTACTATTGGACACTCTCAACGTTGTCGCTGCGCAGACGTTGGAGAAACGCCAACGCTCGCAAAACGCCAGTGGGATAGCAGCCTTAGATGAGGTTAGGTATAGTCATGCCAATGTTCTTGAACAGAGTAGATCCGCGAGTCTATGTGCCAAAAGAAAGTATCAGTAAGCCAACTAGCGTAAATTCAAGCTCCGTTTATTGGTCCACCGTCTCGCGTAGTTCAGAGATTTCAAAAAGGTTGACAAATGGCCATCTTGCATTGGTGCTAATTTGGTTGTGCAAAATCTTTACACTAAAATTTTGGTGAGAGGTCCATTCTTCGTGACATACTTTTCCTAATGTTCTATTCGGAATTCACAATGTTCTATATATTCATTGACCATGAGATTTGTCAGAATTATAAGCAACATTGTAAGTAAAATGCATAATCAGACAAATTAACATTTATTTTGACTTAGTGCATACTTCAATTTTTATTTATTTTTTTCTTATGTAATATTGCTTGCTTTACATTTTGTTGTGTAAATGTACCTTAAAGTACGACTTTACAATAATTTTCAACAGTCATTTACAGTAAGTATTTTACATAATTAAAATATTTAATTTGTTGCTCCTCTGTGGCTACCTGCAAACAAAAAATAATGTTAACAACATCGCTATAACAAAATATATCACAATGCGAATTAATAATTTTGAGATTGTATCTCGCCGGATTGAGGTTTATCGAAAATGGAGCTAACAATAACCTCACCTAGACGAGAGAATAATATTTCCAAATTCATAATCACATTAACAAAAAAAGCTAACGAGAATAATAAAAATAAATTTGGATATCCATAAATAATAATTGTTGTTTAATAACCTTACGCCAGTTGACACTTATTATAAAAAGTATCGCAACATTCTATCTTGGGACATTACAAACGTGTAGACTGAGTCATAATTTTTTTCAGACTTCTCGCTCGCACTAACAGGCCTTATGGAACTGGAACCTCTTTCTCTGGTTTTGTGTGTAACAGTAAACAAGTATAAATTAAAAAAAACCCCGACATTTGCCATTTTGTGGCGGTAGCCATCTTGGATTTGCATAGTGCTATTCTACTAGTCAAGCCCTTTCATTTGATACTCATATTAAGGGAGTTGTGAAAAAATATGTAATCCGCCATTTTGTAGCGGCGGCCATCTTGGATCGATTTTCATCAAACATAGCTAACACTCGACTAATTCACCTTTCAAACAAAAAAAAACCGCATTTAAATCGGTCCACCCGTTTGAGCGCCACAGGGGAACAGACAGACAGACATACATACATACAGACAGACAGACAGACACACACACACACACACACACACACACAAACACACACACACGGGCGTCGGGGGTTAAAAAGCATTTGTCGATAGTTGAAAACACGTTATAAAGAGCGAGGGGAACCCTCACAACCCTATGATCGTAATGTTTTATGGCTTAGTTCGCATGTTGTAATGTCCCAACTATAGTAAACCAGATTATTTGTTGTACCAGTGTTTTACCCCTGCTTGGTCACATGACAACAACTATTAATTGGTGACCTAACAATAACAATTGGTGACCCCGACGTGATTTGAAAATGCAGCCGCCTGATCTTAACCAACAGGTGCTTATAATATGTATGATTCTCCACAATCTTTATACTATTTTTGGCCAGTCTTTATAATGGTGCCATCCTTTTATGCGGGAAACATAGTGAAAGAGACAGCAATACCGCACAACCAAATAAGCACCGTTTTCAACTTACGTAATTTTCGAACTAGAACAGTTTTTTGGTATGTAATTAAAATAATAATTACCTTTTGCATTAGGAAAATTCACAACAGGTTGACCGCCAAGCTGTGGGCAAGAAATAAAGTTGTTTTAATAGAGAGGCCACATGATAAATGATTATATTCATGGCAAAGGTTTAATTTCAGCCATCCAAGGAAGAATAATGCGTGGTAATCATGGTTGCGCATTTCATAAAGCATTGTATCATCACTATATTGTTAATGTTGATAGACAAATTTTATTGAAGAAACAAGGTCCTCTTATCAAATGGTTATAACTCATAATCTTGACTTATATCCCGGAAAATTAAAGAGTTCCCACGGGATTCTTAAAGGTCGTTTAATAGATTTATATGAAATTTGATATAAAGGTAACTTGCATACTGGAAAACCTAAATCCATACAGACGAAGTTGCTGGCATGATCAAGTAAAGAATATAATATTCAAATAAATTGATAGTTACCTGAATGAGACCTCGCATATTACAATGCTTGTGTAGTCTTCACCATCTAGTTGATATTGAGATCACCACGATTACCTGAAAAAAATTGTAGACACAATTTGTAAATTTTATTTTGTATAATATGTAGATATTATTGAGTGTTGGTCATCAGATATACTGGTAGGTGATTGTTCAGCAAAACCTTTCAGATTGGTGCATGACATAAAAGTTCATCATATAAAACAAAATATTTAAGATAAAATGTGTAAAAATAAATTAAGGCTGGTATGACTTATTAACTAAATCATTTAGTGAAAATCTATGTTGTAACTCAAACGAATAAAAAAGAAAACAGCCCGCGCCACATGCCCTACCTGCCTAGTATTCAATTCAAGGCTGTAGAAGAATTTTACTCTTTGTATTGCTCACTATCGATACAATATGTATCTATAGTGTATGAGCGGAAATCGACTCAAGCGAAAAACGCTATTTTAAAATTTCGTTATTATACAACGTTAGTTTTACTTGAAGCAAAACCTGAAATTAGTTTGCTCAAAATCAGTAACAGAATCGAATCCATCTATTTTTATATCGTGTTATAATTTTGTCCAAAAAAATTTTAAAATCCTGCAAGCTTAGGCACAGTGGTTGAAACGCGCCTCAGCTGACGATCGGCAAATAGTGCGCGGTCATTCAACTCGCGAATCAGACTTGCTTGACTTGCAGAGCTTGCGAGTTGGGGTGACCATTTTTTTCGAGGACAATGACGCAACATAAGAAGCCTATAACTTCGTAAGTTTACATTATATGTTTTCGAAATTTTGTATAACTATTTCAAATGTAAAAATATTTGACACATGTTTCGGTTTTTGCGCAAAGTAAAACTAACGTTGTATAATATGACGGAGCGCGTGGCTTTCTTGACACTGCCAATTGAGGCTGAAAACGTCTTCGCTCCGACATATATATTTAACATATAATACTGATAAATATTAAGGTAGGTACTGTAATTGTAATATTTACCTATTTTTCGAAAATCTTGAGATGGCCTAGAGATCTGAAATAATGAGTGAATATTTTAATTTAAAATACTTGCAGCGTTCATAGTAAAAGCCAATAATATTTAGTACAATACTCACATTAACATCAGGTCAGGTGAATATTCTGTACATAAATAAAAATAGACGCTAAAAGTAAATTTTTTTTTAATAAAAACTATTGACTTTCCATCTGAAAATAAATACAGAAGACACAGAATATTAACAAATAGAAAGTCAGTAGCCGACACAGTTGCGTGTTTATCGCTTGCGACGCAGCTGTAAGGTGTTTCTTCTGATCCAGGCAGCGCGTCTTGATCCACCCTTGGTCTGAGAGAAACGATGGCCCTTTCCAAGACCCCGAGAGCTCTTTCCAGCAGATGTGAGACCACGCATTTCACGATGCTTGTGTACAGCGTTCACGATCCAGTTAATCTTGGGATCACGACGGATTGCCTGAAAATAGGATGACTTGTAAATTTTGTTTTGTATGAGTTACCATTATAATAAATAGTGTTGGCATCAGATATACCGGTAGGTGATTGTTCAGCAAAACCTTTCAGATTGGTGCATGACATAAACGTTCATCATATAAAACAAAAAAAAAAAAAAATGACGGTGGTTGGTTTCATTACCATAATTGCACTTTCAAAAGTTACAAACAGATGAGTGATGGTGACTTGTGGAGGTCCATTTGCCATCCTTAAAGAGGATACTTCAGTCAAGATTAAAATAAAAAATCTGTTAGGGCCAGCGCATATGGTGGAACTGAGGCGAAGTGTCTTATGTGTTCAATTATTACCTTGTGTGAGGGATCAACCAGGATGACTTCAAAGTATTTGTAAGAAGAGTCCTGGGCGACCCAGTACGAGTTGAGCACACGTAGACCTCCGCAGCGACGGCCTACGCGCTCCTGCAAATAAATATTTACATCATGGTTAACTATAAGCTCAAATTTCCATAGGTTTTACTCATACATAAGTCACTAAACTTATGTCATAGATTGATTTGTATAATTTTAGATACTTTAATCATATTATACCAAAAATAGTCTCATTTTCCAAGCATACATTTTATGCTTGGCCAAGACATGAAGTAACTGCATTTAGTAGGCCAGGACACTGTATTTAGGCAATAGACCTATAACATGAATTTAGTGCTATTCAACGATTTCATGGCATGGCCGCCCACTAGATTTAAACCCGACGCAAAAACAACGGTGTGCTATAAGTTCGACGTGTCAGTGTGTGTCTGTCTGTTCCCCCGTAGCGCTCAAACGGGTAAACCGATTTGAATGTGGTTTGTTTGTTTGAAAGGTGAATTTGTCACAAGTGTCCGATGAAAATCGGTCCAAGATGGCTGCCACCACAAAATGGCGGATAACATATTTTTTCACAACCCCTTCAATATGGGTATCAAATGAAAGGGCTTGACTAGTAGAATAGCACTATGCAAATTCAAGATGGCCGAAGAATCTATACTTATCTAAAGCGGAAGAGTTTGTTTGTTTGAAGGCGCTAATCTCAGGAACTACTGGACCGATTTCAAAAATTCTTTCACCATTAGATATGTACGTGATCCCTGAGTGCTATATATTATGTACCACGGGCGAAGCCGGGGCGGACCGCTAGTTTTTAATATATACTTGTAAAATCGTCTTCTAAATATATAAATAATTTTCACCTCAGCAATGGACTGCAAGTTGCGAGTGGGCTTCAGTTGGTTGACTCCGTGACTCTTGGGCTTGCCGTAGGTGGCGCCCTTGGCGACCGGGCGCTTGCGTCCACCGCGGCGCACGCGGATTCTGAAGATCACGTAACCTGTCAACCAAAAACACGTTGTAGCTACCTATATACAATTATTATTACGTTATACACATTTTATTAATACCCACACTCAAAACACCAATGACATTGAACGTGGGAAAATAATTTATCATGTAAGTATTATTGAAGTATTTACAGCCTGTTTCACTACCTTCTGATAAGTGTCGGGTAGCCTAAACGTAAGTTTTGTCACATTCTTACTTTATGTCAAGTGACAAAGACAAAAGTTGTAGATAGCTATCTGATACTTATCAGAAGGTGATGAAACAGGTTCTTAGTGCAATAAAACACAAGTTTGAAATGCTATGCTAAATTAAGCTATTTGGGTTATACTTATGGTGGGTTTCATTAAAACAAACGATAGATAATGCTTTTTCACATAAATTGCACTCCTATACAGTCAAGCCTTGTTGACTGTCTTCCAAAAATGGGTATAATAGGTTCTTGACTATCTAAAAAGTACCATATAGTTTTGAAAAAATATGAACTAGCAAAATATTATTCTACCCACTATAAAAATGAAGTTTAATACAATTAAATTGGCGATGAAAACTTCTTTGTCATCCATAGCAAGTTAAGCATGTCTGGACGGAATGATGAACCCTCTCTATTATTATTATTATAAATTTCACATCAGTACTCGCTGATGTATTATTGGAATTGTATGTCAATCTTTACCAACGGTGCCATCTATTCCTGGATCATGACATTTACTGACCATAATATAACTCTGTCTGCCTCTGATTTAATTTTAAAGACTTCTCAAGCATGTCTGATGTAAAATAGTAGGATTTGCAGGCTTTCAATATTTATTATTTCAATAATTTACAAAAAAATCTCCTATTTCTCATGGGTTTCCTTGAAACAAACATTACAGCATGCTTTTTTGCATATATTACACTCCAAACATGTTTTCTTAGCTTTAACTCCAGCATCTAAGGGAGTCACACCAAGGGCTTTTAATTTTTCGTAGCATACAGTACATCTTTTTCTAGTTCTACGTTTAATCAGTTTATGGGTCAGACCAGTTGCATTTATTATAGGTCGATACAAAGGTTCAGAAACAGGGCTAGGTTCTCGGTTACCTGAAAGGTGCAATATTATTATTTTATGACTGTAGATTTATCAAAGTCATACAAAAATTTATTGCTCACCAGTGCAAAAATTTGCCTCTTCTTTTCATATAATTGTTGCTCAATATAGCTTCATCACTGATAGACATAGACTGGCTGCATCTTACGCAAATATTCGATAGCCGGCAACTACTAATCAATAGTCAAGGAGTTGAGTGTGGGGTCTAACCGGCAACTAAGTACTAATCCATAATCAAGGTGTTGAGTGTGGGGTCTAACCGGCAACTACTAATGAATAGTCAAGGAGTTGAGTGTGGGGTCTAACCGGCAACTAAGTACTAATCCATAATCAAGGTGTTGAGTGAGGGGTCTATTAATCTATAATTATAACCTTGTCACAATTGTACTAACCTTGCTTGGCACGGTATCCCAACCTCCTGGCTTTGTCGGGCCTCGTGGGTCTAGGAGCACGGTGCATACGAGTCAGCTGGCGGTACTGCCAGACTCTCACACGCAACAAAAAACGCATCACATCGCTAAGCTTTTTGCGATACAATTCTTGAATATATCGGTAGGCGCCCATCTTGGGACTGTGGCAGACCTAGCAACAAAATCAATACATATTATTGATCAGAAGTCACATCATCGGTCTGGCCACAAATACGGAGACTCGAGATCAAGACCCATCAGAAACAACATGCCGTGAACTCTGTAATACGTTAAGAACAATGAAATAACTAAAATTAACGATTCATTAGAAACAACACACAGATACTTTTGGTATTTTAACGTGATAAATTGTACAAATAACGCGATTTCATTGATATTAAATGATTAAAAATCCACATACGTCTCGTATACTCCACAGGAAAACAGGAAAAGAAAATATTGAATTTGACCCAAAACTTCAAAAGTGACAACTGACAAGTAATAAAATATTGCCAGTTTTAAATAATTTTATTAAATTATGTCTATTAACATAGAACATACACTTTTCCAGTGAGTCTAGTGATTAAGCTAGTAGGCTTGCAGAAAAAAATATCGATATATCGATATAAAATATCAAGTATCGGAAAAGTATCAAATTCGATCGATACCTATATTATTTCCGCCCACAGTTTCCGCCACAGATCGAAATCGCTGGAATTCAGAGCCGAAAAAAAAACTACATATTTTTCATTATTTAAGCGGGCTTTACATATGGCTGAATTCAGTGCACTAAATGAAAAAGACTCTAGATTAAGACAAGTGTAAACACATTACAGTAAGACACACTAATTAGACAGTCAGAGTCAACACTGTGGCTAATTCTGTTGTACACAAATCTCTAAACTAAACTAAAATGATAGGTCTTAATCTATTGCTATCCTTTTCCGCAGTGAGCATTGTGAAAGAGATAGGAATAAATTTAGACCTGTCATTTTAGTTTAGGTTTAGAGATTGTGTACAACAGAATTAGCCACACTGCCGATCTAAATCAGTTAGCATGCTGAATTCAGCCAAGTGTAAAGCAATTTAGGCAAATAATGCGTTCAGTTGTCCGCCGACCGCCAGTGGTGGAGTTAAGAGTGATAGCATGTGAAAGTGCTTGAAAATCAAAGCGCTTCGAGTGATTTTATCCCGGATAAAAATGGTCTTAAATCATTGTTTCAATCATTTTTGATACAGAAACGATATTCAGCTGCACCGCCGAGGGTGGGTTATACGTCCGCTACGCGCGCATGAAGTGCATTAAAATTTTGAAAAAAAAAGTTATTTTATACCTTATGAAATTTATGCAGCAGAATTTTCACACTTTTAAAATAATAAAGAAAATCTTCAGCTGCACTTCTGGTGGGGGAAAGACCTTCAGTCAACGTAATAAACATTTTGCGCGCTCCGTGCATTTAGCCTAGTAAATCTAGGAAAAACATCCTATAGTTTTAAAAATTGGCCAAATGTATTCTTTGGGCCTTCCTCTTGAATATATCCGAAAACCCCATATGGGGGGTGCGTAACCAGCCGCCATTTTTAATTTTGTCCCTTTTTTCGGTTTTTTTCTCATATCACGAAAATCTCTACAAATAGCATTATAATTACTTCTGACAAAAGCTTTAATATATAATTTGCCACAAATTTGGTCTCTTGCATTTTTACTCTAAGTTTATTACTTTAGGAGATATTGGGTGTTTAAGGGTATTTTAGGTCCCTATTTCGTTTTTTTGCTCATATCTCGAAAATCTCTACGAATAGCATTATAATAACTTCTGACGAAAGTTTTTGTATAATATTTTCTACAAATTTGGTTCCATGCAGTTTTACTCTAACTTTATTACTTTAAGAGATATAGGGTGTTGAAGTTAATATTTGAGGCCCTTTTTTGGTTTTTTGCTCATATCTCGAAAATCTCTATGAATAGCATTATGATTATTTCTAAAAAAAGTTTTAACATAAAATTTTTTACAAATTTGGTTATGGTCATTTTTACGCTAAGCTTACTACTTTAGGAGTTATAGGGTGTTTAAGTTAAAATTTGAGGTCGCTTTTTCAGTTTTTTGCTCATATCTCGAAAATCTCTACATATAGCATTATAATTACTTCGGACAAAAGTTTGAATATGAAATTTTCTACAAATTTGGTCCTGTTTTATTTGCATTTCAAACAAATTTGTTTGTTAAAAAGGTGAATAGGGTACTTTCGTTAGTGAAAAATAAATTATGAAATTTGATAAAAATAAAAATTTATGTAGAAATATACTTAAATATTCTGATTTTGAGTCATAAAAGCACATGATTATTTTATTAAATTAAAATTAAAAGTCGTAATTTCCCATCTGTATATCACGTGACCTAAAACACGAGCCGCCTTGTTGTGACGTCATAATGATAGAAAATACTAATATTAATCTGTGGTCATATAAGCAAAAACTAATATTAATCTGTGGTCATACAAGAAAGATAGAACCTATGGAATCTAAACTCCAAACAAAAAAGGAATGTTGATATTTTTTAATATAGTATTATATAAATAAATATTTTCGATATATCTATATTTTTAAATATATCGATATCGGAGTTCGATATACCGAAAAAAATATCGATATTTCGATATATCAGCTTTATTTAAAAAATCGTAAGTCACTTCAAAAATGATTACACAGTTATATTATAGTCCAGTATCTTTATCAAACAAATTAAATTATAAATATACTAGTATGGCGCGTGGGTGCGCGGCCCGCTAAAGCGGACCGCGAGGTTTCATTATCGGGTATTTTTTGCTTGAGCAGCCTCCAATCCTCCTATCTTCCAAACCCCCGATCATTATTACTTTCCATATTTTTTCTCCGATTCTTTTGTCATAATGAGAGTTCTTCCATAAAAACAAATTTTGAAAAGAAACTATATTAAAGTCTTGCATAGTTTCCAACTTGCATTATCTTCATATTCTTATAAAAAAAAGAAGCTGTGATAGCCTAGTGGTTAGGACGACCGACTTCTAATCGGAGGTCGTTTCGATCCCGGGCACGCACCTCTAACTTTTCGGAGTTATGTGCGTTTTAAGTATTTAAATATCACTTGCTTTAACGGTGAAGGAAAACATCGTGAGGAAACCTGCATGCCTGAGAGTTCTCCATAACGTTCTCAAAGGTGTGTGAAGTCTGCCAATCCGCTTGGCCAGCGTGGTAGACTATGGCCAAAACCCTTCTCACTCTGAGAGGAGACCCGTGCTCTGTAGTGAGCCGGTAATGGGTTGATCATGATGATGATGATGATTATCTTCAATATTCGTCGTACATGTTGTATAGATAAATAAATTTCGTCATCTTGTTTTTTTTTCGATCTAACTATCAAGTAAATCACGTTTTGATGATCTTTTGCCAAAAAACACTCTTCCATCTTTTATAATCCGTGATATAGACACCGACGAAATTTTTATCACCGCCATCTTGAATCCGCCATTTAGGACTTTTTTTTCAGCTCACTGCCGATTGGATGAGGTTTCGAGTAACTTTTGTTTGAGCACCTCCTACCTATCGTCAACACCCTAGCCGTGCTTTTCACCCGTCTCCAAAATCCTCAATCATGAGCTCTCTCCATATTTTTCCTCCGCATAAATTTTTGTCTTCTATACGAAACCATCAATAAAAAAAACTTTGTTTGAAAACGTAAATTCCGCCATCTTGATTTTTTTTTTCTATTCATCAAGTAGATCTTTAGTTCTTGATCATATTTTTCAAAGAAACTACTCTTCCATCTTTTATACTTGGTAAAGATAGGCACTGACGAAATTTTTATAGCCGCCATCTTGAATCCGCTATTTTAGTATTTTTTTTAGATCACTGCCAATTGGATGAGGTTTCGAGTAATTTTTGATTGAGCACCTCTCACCTATCTTCAATACCCTGACCGTGCTCCTCACCCATCTCCAAAATCTTCAATCATCAGCTCTTTCCATATTTTCCCTCCGCATGAACTTTTTCTTCTATACGAACATCAATGAAAACAACTTTTTGTGTGAAAGAAATAAATTCCGCCATCTTGATTTTTTTCTGTTCATCAAACTGTAGATCTTTAGGTATTAATAATCTTTTGCCAAGAAACCACTCTTCCATCTTTTATACTTGGTGAGATAGACACCGACGAAATTTGTATAGCCGCCATCTTGAATTCCCCATTTTGTTTTTTTTTCCGCTCAGTGCCAATTGGATGAAGTTTTGAGTAATTTTTGTTTGAGCACCTCCCATCTATCTACAATACCCTTCCCGGGCTCCTCATCCATCTTCCAAACCCTCAATCATCATGTCTTCCCATATTTTTCTTTGAGAGTTCTTCAAAGAACTGCGGTAAAGCCTTGCATAGTTTACAACTTGTAGTCTGTACAATATTCGCCATACATTTTCTATGGAAAAATAAATTCCGCCATTTTGAATTTTTTTTCAATTCGTCAAGTAGACCTTTGGATCCTCATCATCTTTTGCGAAGAAACCACTCTTCCATCTTTTATACCCTCCGAGATGGAGACCGACGAAATTTGTATGGCGGCCATCTTTTTTTCGCCATTTTGAATTTTTTTTCAGCTCACTGCCAATTGGATGACGTTTCGAGTGACATTTGCTCGAGCACCCCCCACCTATCTTCAATACCTTAAGCGTGCCATTCGCTCGTCTCTGAAATCCTCAATCATCAGCTTTCTCCATATTTTTGTTCCGAATGAATTTTTGTCCTCTATACGAAACCATTTGTGAAAAAAAAAGTTTTCATACAAAATTTTACAGGAGGGGTGATCAATCAGTGAGTCAGTCAATGAATCAGCACGAGCAGCTATATATATATTAACTAGTACGGCGCGTGGGTGCGCGGCCCGCAAGCGGACCGCGAGGATTCGAGTAGTTTTTGTTTGAGCACGTCCCACCTATCTTCAATACCCTCGCCGTGCTCTTCATCCGTCTCCAAAGTCTTCGATCATCAGCTCTTTCCGTATTTTTCCTCCGCATGAATTTTTGTTTTCTACACGAAACCATCAAAAATTTTTTTTGTGTAGAAAAATAAATTCCGCCATCTTGTTTTTTAGTTCTTGATCATATTTTTCAAAGAAACCACTCTTCCATCTTTTATACTTGGTGAGATAGACACCGACGAAATTTGTATAGCCGCCATCTTGAATCCGCCATTTTGGTTTTTTTTTTTCACCTCAGTGCCAATTGGATGAGGTTCTGAGTATTTTTTGTTTGAGCAGCCCCCATCTATCTACACAACTCTGCCCGGGCTCATCAATCATCTTCCAAACCCTCAATCATCATGTCTTCCCATATTTTTCTTTGAGATTTCTCCAAAGAACCGCATCAATCGCCTTGCATACCTAGTTCACAACTTTATACTCTCTCTCAATATTCGCCATACATTTTCTATGGAAAAATAAAGTCCGCCATTTTGAATTTTTTTTGTATTCATCGAGTAGACCTTTGGATCCTGATCATGTTTTGCTAAGAAACAACTCTTTCATCTTTTATACCCTTCGAGATGGACACCGACGAAATTTGTATGGCGGCCATCTTTTTTTCGCCATTTTGAATTTTTTTTCGGCTCACTGCCAATTGGATGACGTTTCGAGTGACATTTGTTCGAGCACCCCCCACCTATCTTCAATACCTTAAGCGTGCTCTTCAACCGTCTCCGAAATCCTCAATCATCAGCTCTCTCCATATTTTTCCTCTTAATGAATTTTTGTCCTCTATACGAAACCATTTGTGAAAAAAAAATTTTTCATACAAAATTTTACAGGAGAGGCGATGAATGAGTCAGTGAATCAGAACGAACAGCTATATATATATTAATATATATGTGTTAGGTTATAGTTCTTAGTAATTATTTTATTAAAATAAGGTACAATATGGCCTGTTCCCGACACTTATCAGAAGGTAGTGCTTCTGATAAGTGTCGGGATAGCCTAAACGTAAGTTTTGTCACTTCCTTACTTATGTCAAGTGACAAGGACTATAGTTGTGAATAAGCTATCCGACACTTATCAGATGGTGGTGAAACAGGGCCTTATACCAATATTTTTAAATGACGTTATCACGTAAAATATTCATCCGTAAGCCGACTTGACAGACAACTAATGATGTTTACAAAGATGTTTTAACATTCTGGAATTCGGCAGAACAGAAGTCTGGGTTACATGCAAAAGTTGTTGCTTCAGAGTACAATGAACTTTATGGTTTTTGTCTATATGACCATAGATTAATGATTAGTATTAACTATCATTATGACGTCAAAACAAGGCGGCTCGTGTTCAAGGTTACGTGATATACAGATTAACGATTACGACTTTTAATTTTAATTTAATAAAAAAATAATGTGCTTTTATGACTCAAAATCAGAATATTTAAGTATATTTCAATATAAATTTTTATTTTTATCAAATTTCTTAATTTATTTTTCACTAGCGAATGTACCTATTTATTACCACAGAGGTATCATCATCATCATCATGATCAACCCATTACCGGCTCACTACAGAGCACGGATCTCCTCTCAGAGTGAGAGGGCCTTGGCCATAGTCCACCACGCTGGCCAAGCGGATTGGTAGACTTCACACACCTTTGAGAACGTTATGGAGAACTCTCAGGCATGCAGGTTTCCTCACAATGTTTTCCTTCACCGTTAAAGCAAGTGATATTTAAATTCTTAAAACGCACATAACTCCGAAAAGTTAGAAGTGCGTGCCCGGGATCGAACCCACGACCTCCGATTAGAAGTCGGTCGTCCTAGCCATTAGGCTATCACAGCTTTATCACAGCTTTTTGTATCTACATTTCGATATCAAACTATCGATATATCGTCCAAAAAATATTAGTAATAAAGAAAAAGTAGCCCAGGTGAATGACTTTATCTTCACTACAATATTTAAGGCGCAAACTCCAGTGTTATATAGAATACATTTATAACCTTCTTGTATATCATTGTTACGTCATGAAATGGCTGACTTATTGGCTGACAGCGTTTTCGCGGCATTAAAAAATGTTTAAAATTTAATTTAATTTTATGGCATGAACGCGTGTTTATTTTGCCGAAATATATTTTTTGTGGCTTTTTATTAACAAAAACAACATTTTGAAGTGCTTTTTCAAACACAGTAGAATACCCTATTAGTCGGAAGTGTTCTTAGCTATGTTTGATGAAAATCGGTCCAAAATAGCCGCCGCCACAAAATGGCGAATGTCGGGGGTTTAATCTATACTATTTTATCTCCCTGTTAAATTTAACACTCTGTAGCTCCTAAAGTAAAAAGCTTAGCGTAAAATAAACAGAACCAAATTTGTAGAAAATTTTATACTTAAACTTTTGTCAGAAGTAATTATAATGCTATTTGTAGAAATTTTCGAGATATGAGCAAAAAACTGAACAAGCTATAATTTAAAAATTAAAAAAACCCGACTGCCATGCTAAAAAGCGAACTAAAAAATTAATAAACTACCACCGTACCACTTACAGTGTAGTTGTTATTTATTTTGTTTTTCATGATTTGTCACTCCAAATTGATTTAAAACATATAGGTTGTATACATTTTCGTACTCGCCTTTTAAAGCCCTTTATTCTGATACCCCACTCGAGGGTCTTGAAGAAAAAAAATTTTTTCAGCCCGCACATTAAAGTGCATAACATTCGCCATTTTAATTTTTTATGAATTTTATGTAGCCAGTAACATTTGCGCCGTCAAGACAAATCTAATGACGTATAATTTATCAAAATAGGTTGAGCCGTTAAGTAGTTACGAACTGACATAGAAAACGGTCATTTTCTACGATTTATCACTCCAAATTGTTTCCAAACATATAAATTTATACATTTTCGTATTTGCCTTTTGAATCCCTTTATTTTGATACCCCACTCGAGGGTCTTGAAGAAAAAATTTTTTATCAGCTCGCACATTAAAGCGCATAAAGTCCGCCATTTTGATTTTTTTTTAAAGGAGAATGCCACAAACCCGGCTATGTTGCGTCATTCAGCGTCTTGACGATGTTACTTGGAAAAATCAACTTTGTAATTATAATTTCATATGTATTTATTTAAAGTCATAAGCGTAATGGCTTTTAAAAGTTATATAAAAAATAGTACCGTATTTGATTAGAACTAAACGGAAGCGCCATATTTTGACCGGCAAGCACTCTGTGACCAAAATATGATGCCAGTTTATTATAATTTCCTTTTTTAAAGGGAAAAATAGTGACTAATTGTCTAGAATACAAGAATGAAAACCAAAACACATTTAACTTTTACATACACTTATCAGTATTATTTTATTTAAAATCATTATATATTCTTTTCCAATTGATTTATAAAGATATAATTTATTTATACTGGACTGTATAGAGTAGAAATTAATTCTGAAACTGAAGAACTGCCATTGATATTGGGTGTAAATAATTATTTAATTAGAGGACGTATAAAGTCCAGACATGTCAGTGGACGTACTTATTTTATCTATCTTTAATTTGAGTTTTTAATTTAAGTTGATTAATTGAACATAATGGAAAAAAGAATAAGTTATATTATACCTATATCATTATTCTTTTCAGATGTTCACTTAATATAAACAGGCTTGTTTTAGTGACTTCGACTTGTATTCTTTTGTCAATCTTCATTGGCCCACGGTTGTTTTGGAACCTATTTCTAATGCCAGTAAGGCCTGCTAGCATTTTGATACTGTATTATCTTTATATTTCTAAAAATAAACTGAATTATTAAATTATATTTTTGTATCTTTATCAAGTACCTATTCCATAAATAATATGTTTCTCAGTATTTTTTATTAGCTGTAGCCCTTCACTGAGATCTCACCTAGTGGTATGTTATGATGCAGCCTAAGATGGAAACAGGTTTTCTTGGAAATGGTATGAAGTAGATTAGGCCCATGATTCTGTTCGGTTTCTAGACAGCATTGAAGTAGAACAGTAAATCAGAGGCATTGCTAATGCTGGTAGGCAAATAGATAACTGGCTATGGCTAAAGCTCATTAGCACACATAAGCTGAACTACCTACCTAATTTATACTACAACTCAACTAGAAAGTCTATAGTTTTTTTATAAAGCACCTATTATTTATTTATTGAATTCTATTAATACTTAATCCTTTTCTTTTTCTGCTTTTTTTCCTTCTTTATTGATTAGTCATAGATTATATCGAAAAGGCATTTATTGTAGCTCGGGACCGGTACAATTATACATTTTTTTTTTTTTGACGTGGTGGAAACCTTTTATAGGTACCCCCGTTCTGCGGCCGAATGCGGCAGAACGAAGGTTATGTGGGACTCCAACCGGGTATACCCACTAAAACCATCACGGCATGACCCTCATGCTGTGTGCTGGACGCCTGGGGAACCCAAAGTATGCATCCCAGGTGTCCGGCAGCCGCCCCAGCTGGGGCTCCCGCTCGCCTCTGGGCTGTCCCTCCAGAGGCTCGCGCCCTCCCGTAATTTTTTAACGAGGTTTTCTTCCTCCCGCGATGGGCATCGCTGCCCCCCGCCCCGGGGTGTCTCACCCCCAGTTTCATCCGCAGTGCCCTCTGCTAATCAGAGAAACCTCCCTCCGCCAGGTCATTGGCCATGGCTAACAATATCCCCGAAATTATTAACCATGTTACCGGGGTGCACCGGCCCGAATACTGCTCTTCCCCTCGAACGTATCCAAGAGGACCAGCAGCACCCAGGCACACTTGGAGGTTACCTGGCTAGCACCCCGGTACACTTATACCTACATAATTATGTATTTATGTTTCGGACTATTTCTTTTATATATATATTATATAATATTAGATTAAAAAAGGTATGTTAATGCAAACTTAACCTCAAAATACCTGAAACATTAAAAGTGAGATTACTAAAAATTGCCATTAAATATTTTAATATTTTTTTTTATCGTATAACCCTGAGGTTATTTCTGATGTTTTACCGATAATTTGGTTAAGACGCAAGCATAGCCGAAGTCTCATACAAAAATCGGCATTCTCCTTTAGGTACCCTATAACACTCGCGTCATTGAGAGAAATCTAATGACGTATCATTTATCAAAATCCGTTGAGCCGTTGATTGGTTACAAGCGGACATAGGAATGGACATACATACACACAGGTGAAACACATATACCCAGTCGGGTAAAAAGGGACCTCAAATATTAACTTAAACACCCTATAGCTCTTAAAGTAATAAACTTAGAGTAAAAATGAACGGAACCAAATTTGTAGAAAAGGGTCTAGCCGGATAAGTATAGCGAATTGGCCCCCAAATGACAACCTATATCGAAACTTATGTTTCAATATTGGCTTGGTGTACGAACGCGATTGACACCAGTTTTAGTGCCGTGCTCCGCTTTGACCTTGAGTTATTAAAAAAAAATGAGCGCAACTATGACTATTATTCAAAGTGACATATCTCGGAAACTATTAAAGCTAAAAACTTAAAACCAACGTGAGGTTTTAGGTAACCTTTAAGAGCATATTTCATATTTTTTCTAGATTTTTCGAATAGTTAAAAGTATATTTTTTTTAATAAAAAAAAATATAATTATTATTATTCCTGTGTTTCTTATGACGGACATTCACTAAAAAAATATATATTATAGTACTTAATATGTACTAATACTCGTAAAAAATTCGTTTGAAAACAAATGGTGTAACACTTCGAAAAAAAATAAAATTCGACCCGAAATAAATGTATCAAAGAATACGAGTTAAACAAAGACATACGAATATAAACATTAAACACTTTATAAATTATAATCATAAAAATCAACCACCACTACAGCCTTTTTAACGTCCCACTGCTGGGCAAAAGCCTCCTCTCTCATAAGATAGAGGGATTTTTATAGCTTAGACCCGCCACGCTGCTCCAATGTGGGTTGGCGGGCTTTAACGATTATTGTCACAACTGATAGTAATAACAACCCGGACCGACTGCATAACGTGCTCTCCGAGGCATGGGGGTGAAACCGCCTGCTTCCAACTCCAGGCTGGCACTGAGAATTTCTTGACAGAAAAACCCAATACCGAACAATTATTTGCCCGACCCGGGAATCAAACCACGCGATCTGCGGTCGAATATGCTAACCACTAGACCAACGAGGCAGTTCATCATCATAAAAATCATAAAAACAAAGATAAAGCACACAATTTTTAATACTAATTAAATTAAACTAATCAGTTTTTTATCATCTTGATGATGAACTGCCTCGTTGATCTAGTGGTTAGCATAGCCGACCGCAGATCGCGTGGTCCCGGGTTCGATTCCCGGGTCGGGCAAATAATTGTTTGGTATTGGGTTTTCTGTCAAGAAATTCTTAGTGCCAGCCTGGAGTTGGAAGCAGGCGGTTTCACCCCCATGCCTCGGAGAGCACGTTATGCAGTCGGTCCGGGTTGTTATTACTATCAGTTGTGACAATAATCGTTAAAGCCCGCCAACCCACATTGGAGCAGCGTGGCGGGTCTAAGCTATAAAAATCCCTCTATCTTATGAGAGAGGAGGCTTTTGCCCAGCAGTGGGACGTTAAAAAGGCTGTAGTGGTGGTTGATTTTTATGATTATAATTTATAAAGTGTTTAATGTTTATATTCGTATGTCTTTGTTTAGCTCGTATTCTTTGATACATTTATTTCGGGTCGAATTTTATTTTTTTTCGAAGTGTTACACCATTTGTTTTCAAACGAATTTTTTACGAGTATTAGTACATATTAAGTACTATAATATATATTTTTTTAGTGAATGTCCGTCATAAGAAACACAGGAATAATAATAATTATATTTTTTTTTATTAAAAAAAATATACTTTTAACTATTCGAAAAATCTAGAAAAAATTCGAAATATGCTCTTAAAGGTTACCTAAAACCTCACGTTGGTTTTAAGTTTTTAGCTTTAATAGTTTCCGAGATATGTCACTTTGAATGATAGTCATAGTTGCGCTCATTTTTTTTTAATAACTCAAGGTCAAAGCGGAGCACGGCGCTAAAACTGGTGTCAATCGCGTTCGTACACCAAGCCAATATTGAAACATAAGTTTCGATATAGGTTGTCATTTGGGGGCCAATTCGCTATACTTATCCGGCTAGACCCTTTTATACAAAAACTTTTATCAGAAGTAATTATAATACTATTCGTAGAAATTTTCGAGATATGAGCAAAAGAAACGCAAGAGGGACCTAAAATACCCTATAGCTCCTAAAGTAATAAACTTATAGTAAAAATGCAAGAGACTACATTTGTGGCAAATTGTATATTAAAACTTTTGTCAGAAGTAATTATAATGCTATTTGTAGAGATTTTCGTGATATGAGAAAAAAACCGAAAAAAGGGACAAAATTAAAAATGGCGGCTGGTTATGCACCCCCCATATGGGGTTTTTGGATATATTCAAGAGGAAGGTCCGAAGAATACATTTGGCCAATTTTTAAAACTATAGGATATTTTTCCTAGATTTACTAGGCTAAATGTTCTGAGCGCGCAAAATGTTTATCACGCTGACTGACGGTCTTTCCCCCACCAGAAGTGCAGCTGACGATTTTTTTTATCATTTAAGAAGTGTGAAAATTCTGCTGCATAAATTTCATAAGGTATAAAATAACTTTATTTGTCAAAATTTTAATGCACTTCATGCGCGTAGCGGACGTATAACCCACCCTCGGCGCTGCAGCTGACGATCGTTTCTGTATCAAAAATGATCGGAACAATGATTTAAGACCATTTTTGTCTGGGATAAAATCACTCGGAGCGCTTTGATTTTTAAGCACTTTCACATGCTCTCACTCTTAACTCCACCACTGGTGCGGCAGCTGACGTTCGGAGCTGTGATGGGTTAGGTCTGAACTATTATTGTTAAAATTTCCAGTCGGTATAAAATTACTTTTTCAATCGGACATCCACCTCCCTGTGATAGCCTAGTGGTTAGGACAACCGACTTCTAATCGGAGGTCGTGGGTTCGATCCCGGGCACGCACCTCTAACTTTTCGGAGTTATGTGCGTTTTAAGTATTTAAATATCACTCGCTTTAACGGTGAAGGAAAACATCGTGAGGAAACCTGCATGCCTGAGAGTTCTCCATAACGTTCTCAAAGGTGTGTGAAGTCTGCCAATCCGCTTGGCCAGCGTGGTAGACTATGGCCAAAAACCCTTCTCACTCTGAGAGGAGACCCGTGCTCTGTAGTGAGCCGGTATTGGGTTGATCATGATGATCCACCTCCCGTAGTAATATTCAAAACACTTTTTCTCACGGAGTGAGCAAAAACGAGTTTTGCTCACTGGTTTTGGCCAGCAAACACGCCCTTTTTGAGCTACTGAGGTGAAAATGTAATTATTTACGACATCACATTAGAAACCTCAAAAATAACAGTATTTCTCCACTATTTAACGGATGTTATTATACATATAAACCTTCCTCTTGAATCACTCTATCTATTAAAAAAACCGCATCAAAATCCGTTGCGTAGTTTTTAAGATTTAAGCATACATAGGGACATAGCATCGACGATACATCCCATAGACACCTCATGTTTATTTTAATTCTACTGAAACAATTCTGGCAACTAGCTGAAGTATGAAGGCGCGGGGAATCGCGTTCTGATTGGCCCGACCAAGGTCAGTACTTACCTAGGTTGCGAAAAGTACACGGACTAGGGATGGGACACGTTTGATTAAAACACGATAAGTAGATACTTACCTACCAAACATATTGTATGAATGTTATTTTATATTTTGTATTACAGATTGCTATATTGCCCCTACCTCTACATCTACCTACCTCTACCTACCTACCTAAAGGTAGGGGTAGGGGTAGAGGTAGAGGTAGAGAGGAGCGGGTTGTCAGTCACTGTCAGTCACTGTCAGTCATTCAGTCAGTCACTGTCAGTCATTCAGTCAGTCACTGTCAGTCACTGTCAGTCAGTCAGTCACTGTCAGTCAGTCAGTCACTGTCAGTCAGTCAGCCAGTCAGTCACTGTCAGTCAGTCAGTCAGTCACTGTCAGTCACTGTCAGTCAGTCAGTCAGTCACTGTCATTCATTGTCAGCCAGTCACTGTCAGTCATTGTCAGTTACTGTCAGTCACTGTCAGTCACAGTCAGTCATTGTCAGTCACTGTCAGTAACTGTCAGTCATTCAGTCAGTAACTGTCAGTCATTCAGTCAGTAACTGCCAGTCACTGTCAGTCATTGTCAGTCACTACTCACTGTCAGTCAGTGTCAGACATTGTCAGTCACTGTCAGTCATTATCAGTCACTGTCAGTCAGTCATTGTCAGTTATTGTCAGTCACTGTCAGTAATTGTCAGTCAGTCATTGTCAGTCATTCAGTCAGTCACTGTCAGTCATTGTCAGTCAGTCACTGTTAGTCATTGTCAGTCACTGTCAGTCAGTCGGTCAGTCAGTCAGTCAGTCACTGTCATTCAGTCAGTCACTGTCAGTCAACCAGTCAGTCAGTCAGTCACTGTCATTCAGTCAGTCACTGTCAGTCAGTCAGTCAGTCAGTCAGTCAGTCAGTCAGTCAGTCAGTCAGTCACTGCCCAACGACGTGACGCGATTGTCGCGCGAATGCCTATTAGGACACCTATTCGAGATCAGTATGTTTGATCGCGAGTTCGTACGAGTAAAATTCGCGCCAACTTGCGATGAACGCGCATTCGCGTTGTATTAGGACAACGTCTAAGAGAAAAACAATTCGGTCTACGGCTCTAGTATGTTCATACTATCGACAATAGAATAGAATTGATGTTGAACATCACTATCGTTCAGAAGGTAACTAATGAAACGAGATATACTTACGCGGCGAGTATGAATAAAAGAGATGCGGCGATAACGCGAGTAGATTTCAAGCTCCTCCTACTCTGAACATGACCAACATAAGATGAACCCCGCTATAAATTATTTTATTTATGACTAGCTTTTGCCCGCGGCTTCGCCCGCGTGAATTTCGGTTTTTCACAAATCCTGAGGGATAATTTGGGATTTCTGGTCCACCCGCCCCCCGCCGCGCGGCGGCGTACCGCGGTACCGCGTACGACGGGCGCAGGGCGCAGGGGCGCGCGGCGCAGGGGCGCGCGGCGCGGGGAGTTCCGTGCAGCGCGAGCGTCGTGGTCGGCCGTCGCGCGTAGCGAAAATACCTATCAGGGCGTTTTTTACCGATTTCAACACAACTCCTTTTTTGAAAGTCGGTTAAAAAAGTCGCCTATGTTACTCCTTGGTTAATCCTCTACTTGTCTGTGAAAGTCCCGTCAAAATCGGTTCAGCCGTTTCGAAGATTAGCCCGTTCAAACAGTTAATATGTGGTAGTTATTTCGAAATTACAGACAGACACTTCAATTTTATTTATTAGTATAGATATAGATTATTTTGGTAAAATTAGTTTTACTGACTTATCGATGAAATGTTATGCTACCTTTCTTTACCTCGATGTTTGAGAGATTTTACCACACCATTTTACAAACCCAGCAAGGCATCCTTGTATTTTTTGTCACTATATTTCATTCGCCAAAGCGGACGTGTTTACGGCGCTCAGAACTGGTCGATACTTTCGGAATTTTCGAGCAGCCACTTATATAAGACTAATAAAGCGTGTAAAAAAACTCAACTGTTACCTCACACCGCGTGCCTGTTATCATCCGTCTATGGGGTATGTCGTCGTTGGGACATAGGGATATAGGGACGGAGAAAGCGACTTTGTTTTATACTATGTAGTGATGACGCAATGTAGAATAATTTAATACCTAATTCTATTATTTTTAACCCCCGACGCAAAACGACGGGGTGTTATAAGTTTGACGTGTCTGTGTGTGTGTGTCTGTTCCCCTGTGGCGTTCAAACGGGTGGACCGATTTGGATGCGGTTTTTTTTTGTTTGAAAGGGGAATTAGTCGAGAGTGTTGTTAGCTATGTTTGAAGAAAATCGGTCCAAGATGGCCGCCGCTACAAAATGGCGGATTACATATTTTTTCACAACTCCATTAATATGGGTATCAAATGAAAGGGCTTGACTAGTAGAATAGCACTATTGCAAATGCAAGATGGCTGCTGCCCCAAAATGGCGAATGTCGGGGGTTTTTAAATTTTTAATTTACACTTGTGAGATATTATAGTGAATGAATATTTTACGACTTTCCCTTTACTTAAAATATTGTATAAATAAAAATTAAAACAAATAGGTAAGGTGCGTTAGGGTAAGATCGGAGGTGGGTTAAGACCGTATGACTCAAATTTCGGACGAATTTAGGGCATATTTTTAAATGCGGGCAATATTGTGTATTAAGCCATTTAATTGGGCCCCGGCCCGTGGTTCCCGCAAATCGCTCCATCAAGTCGGACGTGTGCTATGCGCCATTAAACAAAACAAGATAATTTTCGTAATTTTTTCGTCAATACGGTTTTCAACTTTTATTTTTATCTGTCTTTTTTAGCGAAGATATAGCTTTTTTGTAATTATTTTGCCTGGATAGTTAGTTTTATGATGCCACAAAGAGATCAATTTGATCCAAATAGAGCTAACATTGATGTTGGCGAAGATCCGGTGTACCCCCTCGCAAGTGAAGATCGGATGAAAATTTTCCGATTTTTGCAAGTTTCAAATAAGGCAGTGATAGTCAAACTTTTATTAAGTAATCATAAATGTTTCTGCCGTACGAAGTTTCTTTCGCTATTGCTTTTACTGAGTAATAGTAAGATTCGAAAACGGATTAACAGTAAGATTAATTAATCGGAGTAATAGTATGATTCCAAAGTAGAGTTAAAACACAAATTTTGTGCCTTAATAGCTCAATCTGGTACGAGTACTTTTCATAGATCGTTAATAACAAGATACATTATGTGACAATTAAAAAAAAAAGTTTATTGAAAGTTGGTTACTATAATTACTTATCTTACAAGCATGAACTAGGCTAATAAGTACCATTAATGAAAAAAAAATGAATTTTACATTGCTAATCATTTCTTAGTTTTTATAGTTGCCTAAAGTTTTATCCAAAAGCAAACCAGGGACCTTACGTATTTAGTAATTCAGTTTCCTTTTCCAAATATCTGATATCCTGGTCCACTTAGTCACATTTGCTTTACATCATCAAGTTCTATACCTTTATTCCGATTCTAATCGATTCTTTTATGCCTACTCCCTTCCTGTTTATAATAATACACGCGCCTGCTACACGTACATGAACTTGTACACGGGAGCGCATTTTCTTACATAAAATTTCAACTCCTATCACCGGATGTCCGAAAATGTTTCTCATACAATTTAAAGTCATAATGATCATTCTTCATAAAACGTTGACAACCTACCAATTGAAAGACATAATCATTGAAATTCATAATATCACTATTCATATACTTACTTTGTACTAATATTTGTTTTCATATATTTATTTATACTAATGGTCGAAACTCATAATAGTGTTTTATTCTAATATTCGTTTTCATACATTTCTTAATCATAAGTTTTTTTAACCCCCGACGCAAAAACGACGGGCTGTCATAAGTTTGACGTGTCTGCGTGTGTGTGTCTGTTCCCCCGTAGCTCTCAAACGGGTGAACCGGTTTTTTTATTTGAAAGGTGAATTAGGTGAGAGTGTTAGCTATGTTTGATGAAAATCGATTCAAGATGGCCGCCGCTACTAAATGGCGGATTACATATTTTTTCACAACTCCCTCAATATGGGTATCAAATGAAAGGGCTTGACTAGTAGAATAGCACTCTGTAAATCCAAGATGACGACCGCCACAAAATGGCGAATGTCAGGGGTTTTTACGGTGTCTTTTAGTATTTTTGGTCGAACGTTAAAAAAACACCAGGATTCCAACTTCTGTAGGTTAGGTTAGGTTAGAACAGTTACCACAACGCACGAGCCGAGCGAGCGAAGCGAGCGTGCCGCGGCAGCGTCCGGTGAAGTGCCAGATCCAAATTCCATACAATATAAAATTATACAAAAATTCGAATTTTTTAAAATATCTATTAGGTACTTTCAAACCTTCTAAATAATAAATTTTATTTATTTTATTTAATTTATTTTTTATTTATTTTATATATATTTATTTTATTTATATTTATTTATTTTATTTTATTAATTTTAATTTTATTAATATTGCTTTACAAAAATTATGATAATTGTCTGTTACACAATAAGCTATTCTGAAAAATGACGTTATGAGTTGAAGTATGTTTTTAGTAACAACATTATTTAATTAAAGCAATAATTTAATTATGATCATTCAATGTTATGAAGAAAAAAGTTCTGAAAAAAAAAATTATGCTTTCAAACTGGTTCTTGGTACGAATAGTATTAATAAAAAAAATATGATCACTAACGGTTATGAGATCCGTTGGTAGGAATAAAAAATGTATGAATAAAAAAGTATGAAAAACAAAATTATGAAGAACGATTATTATGAACACAGAACGGTAGTAAGACAACGAATATGATTTAGAAATTTATGTGAGCCAATATGGACCCCTTGTACACACAATAAATTTAACAATTGAGTAGGTACTTACTACACCAGGCTTCCCCACTGGGCACCGGCAAATGCATCCGATCTTTACCGTTTTACTTACTTTGTGGCATGCCAAAGTTTGAGAACCACAAAATCACAATTTTTTTACAACAGGGGTAATTTCGAATGGCATAAAACCAAAAATGAAAGAATCGATTGGAACATTTTTGTTTCTAGTCATTTATAATTCATATTCAAATACTAGATGATGCCCACGGCTTCGCCCGTGTGGATTTAGGTTTTTAAAAATCCCGTGGGAACTTTTGATTTTCCAGAACAAAAAGTAGCTTATCTCTAGAAACCCGTCCCCAAAACGGAAAAATTCCGTGGGATCCCCACGATTTTACGGAGTTGGATATGTACCTACTCGAGTTCATTCAACGACAAAGTCTTTAATTGGTACCCCCAATATCAATTTAAATAACCGAAAGTTTCTAAAACCCATTAGTTTTGGGGATTAGGTCCCCTACAGCATCAGGATTGAGAAGTTGGAATCCAAATTTTTTTATAGAACAGGGTCGCAACGTTTCTCTATCGATTAAAAAAAAATTACGCAAATCGGTTCAGAAATCTCGGAGATATCGGTGTACATAGGTAGAAAAACACAACTCCTTCTTTTTTGAAAGTCGGTTAAAAAAGTAGCCTATGTTACTCCCTGGTTAATTATCTACTTGTATGTGAAGGTCCCGTCAAAATCGGTTCAGCCGTTCCGAAGATTAGCCCGTTCAAACAGACAGACAGACAGACAGACAGACAAAAATTTTAAAAACATGTGATTCGGTTATGGTAGCGTTCAAATAACCATATGAGCTTAATATGAGGTAGTTATTTCGATATTACAGACAGACACTTCAATTTTATTTATTAGTATAGATGTTTTAGAATAGGAAAGACCGAATGTATTCCTTATTAAGACTTTGTTCTCCAAGCACTAGAAGTGACTTTAAACCGGTCATACCCCTTGGTGGCCAATTCTTAATCATGGTCATAAAAAAAAATTGTGTTGAATTTGAGTAGGTAAAAAACAAAAACCGTTGAGTTTACATAAACAAACTATTTTCAGAGCTAAACTACGTTTAACCATTAACCGTTTACGATATATTACATTAATAATAACCCCCGACGCAAACCCGACGGGGTGTTATAAGTTTGACGTGTCTGTGTGTGTCTGTCTGTTCCCCTGTGGCGCTCAAACGGGTGGACCGATTTGAATGCGGTTTTTTTTGTTTGAAAGGTGAATTAGTCGAGAGTGTTGTTAGCTATGTTTGATGAAAATCGGCCCAAGATGGCCGCCGCTACAAAAGGGCGGATTACATATTTTTTCACAACTCACATAATATGAGTATCAAATGAAAGGACTTGACTAGAAGAATAGCACTATTGCAAATCCAAGATGGCCGCCGCCACAAAATGGCGAATGTCGGGGGTTTTTTAAATTTTGAATTTATACTTGTATAAGATGTATGGATTTCGAGAAAAAAAATTTTTTGCGACACTTCCAACTAGTCGAAAATCCGTCCGGTATTACCCCAACGCACCTTACGAAATTTTTGTTGAAAATATCTATATTCCGATACTAATTGATGAATGTGATTATCGATATTTTTTACTCTGAGATCGATATTTCACCAGTATCGATAAGGCCAGAACCACACTTACGTTTCGTGACGCGCCAGAAGCCTATCGGTTTCATAATTTAGTATGGTTAGAGACACACTTGTAGGGCGTGTCGTTTTTACTTAGGCTGCCGGCACACTTATGTGTCGTGGCGTGTCGTGATGCGCCGGTTTCATACATTTAGTAAAAACGACACGCCCTACAAGTGTGTCTCTAACCATACTAAATGTATGAAACCGATAGCCTTCTGGCGCGTCACGACACGCCACGACACGTAAGTGTGGTTCCGGCCTAAATGTATGAAACCGGCGCATCACGACACGCCACGACACATAAGTGTGCCGGCAGCCTAAATATCGCTCATCCCTAGTAGTGCTATTCTACTAGTCAAGCTCTTTAATTTTATACCCATATTGAGGGAGTTGTGATAAATATGTAATCCGCCATTTTGTAGAGGTGGCTATCTTGGACCGATTTTCGTAGCTAAAAACACTCCGGACTAATTAACCTTTCAAACAAAAAACCGTTTTCAAATCGGTTCACCCGTTTGAGCGCTACGGTGGAACAGTCAGACAAACACACGCACACATACAGACATGTATGTACTTATAATACTCCGTCGTTTTTTGCGTCGGGAGTTGAAAACATAGTCATCAATACCAATCGTTTTAAACCAGAAAAAAATCAGCCAAGTGCGAGGCGGGCCTCGCTCTTTCAGGGTTCCGTACATAATTATGAACTATATAATATTTTGGGTCTAAGAAATATTTAATTTCCGAGCTAGACATCGCAACAAACCGTGAAAGAAAAACCCAAAAAAATGTTCGTTTATTTTGGTCACAGCTTATAAACTATTTAATAAATCGTTGTTTTCAGTATTTGTTGTTTAAATAGAGCATATAGTACATAATATACTGAAATATCATATTCCCAACTAGTTTAGTTTTTGAGATAGCCCCCGTCACAAAAATGGTCTAAAACTGACAACTTTGATGGCCTCCCATTCCCTTATTTTTTGAGATAAAAATTAAAAAAATATATATTTGTACTCTACTTAATGAGCTCTAAACAATGATACCCCACAAGCTAGGGTAAAGAAAAAAATTTTTTTCCGGCTCCTTTTTCATGTATGGAAGCCCCCCTGAAAAATAATTTAATTCAATTTCTAATTCAATGTTTGATTTTGGGTTAACGTTTTACACTAAATACCAAAATTTCAGGTTTGTAACTCATTTCGTCTGCGAGCTAGAGACCTGTGACCGGCGGACAGACGGACAGACAGACAGCCGAGTGACATTAATAGGGCTCCGTTTTTTACCCTTCGGGTACGGAACCCTAAAAATGGTTTATTTCGGTTTTAAACGGATAGGTTTAATTGGTTTTAAACTGGCCTTACATATCTATACCCTGTATACCTGTGAGAACGACGGCTCAACGTGCTCTCCGAGGCATGGTGATGAATCACTGCCGGCACCGGGGATGCATTCAGAATTTCCTCGACAGATCGACAAAATACCTAACACTTAACTAGTTTATTTTTTGTCCAACCCGGGAATCGAACCCGGGATCTCGTGATCCGCAGACGGACATGTTAAAACTAGACAGGTACATGGAAGAAAGAAAGAAAAAAGCATTTATTTGACACCACCAAAACATCAAATTACAGCGGTAAGAACAGTTAAATATGTATAATAATCTACAAAAAGCTGTGATAGCCTAGCGGTTGGGACGACCGACTTCTAATCGGAGGTCGTGGGTTCGATCCCGGGCACGCACCTCTAACTTTTCGGAGTTATGTGCGTTTTAAGTATTTAAATATCACTTGCTTTAACGGTGAAGGAAAACATCGTGAGGAAACCTGCATGCCTGAGAGTTCTCCATAACGTTCTCAAAGGTGTGTGAAGTCTGCCAATCCGCTTGGCCAGCGTGGTAGACTATGGCCAAAACCCTTCTCACTCTGAGAAGAGACCTGTGCTCTGTAGTGAGCCGGTAATGGGTTGATCATGATGATGATGATGAATAATCTACATGGAGTGTGGTACCAAAATGGATTGAACTCAGCATTTGCTACGCCTGTGATTGGAACAGACAGCTGATATACATATACTGCTCAGTCATCATACAACTGACTTGAAATAACTTCCATGTTTCCAATCGACTTGGTGCAAAGTAGGTGTAACCGATGACACTGCACTGGTGAAAAGCCATATTCTTAGTACTTCACGAACATGATAAAGATTTTTCACCCATGTGAGTTCTCATGTGTCTCAATAGACGACCCTTTATTGAAGATTTATACTTGCAAAACTCACACGAAGAAGGCTTTCCATCAGTGTGAATTTTCATGTGTCTCACTAGACTATTTCTTGCTGCGGATTTGAAGCTACATAAGTCGCAGCTTAGCTTTTCACCTGTGTGAGTTCTCATGTGTGTCACAAGACTATTTCTTGCTGCAGATTTGAAGCTACATAAGTCGCAGGAGTAAGGCTTTTCACCTGTGTGAGTTCTCATGTGTGTCACTAAATGACTTTTTACAGCAGATTTGTAGCCACATAATTTACAGGCATAAGGCCTTTCACCCGTGTGATTTCTCATGTGATTCACTAGATTAAATTTTGTTGCAGATCTGTAGCTACATAAGTTGCAGGAATGCGGCTTTTCACCAGTATGAGTTCTGTTGTGTATCACTAGAGCACTTCTTGTTGCACATTTGTAGCCACATAACTTGCAGGCATAAGGCCGTTCTCCAGTGTGACTTCTCATGTGAATCACTAGTTTACTTCTTTCTATAGATTTGTAGCTACATAAATTGCAGGAATAAGGCTTTTCACCAGTATGAGTTCTCATGTGTCTCACTAGTCTAGATCTTGCTGCATATCTGTAGCCACATAATTCACAGCAATAAGGCTTGTCATCAGTGTGAATTGTCATGTGTTGCAATAGACTACATCTTCTTGCAGATTTGTAGCTACATAACTTGCAGGAATAAGGCTTTTCACCAGTATGAGTTCTAATGTGTCTCACTAGTCTATATATTTCTGCATATTTGTAGCCACATAATTCACAGGTATAAGGCTGTTCACCCGTGTGAGCTTGCATATGGCATGTCAAATGACTTTGATACTTAAATTTGTGTTGGCAAATGTTGCAAGTGAACCGCATCACTTTGGTGTGAATCTGCATGTGTTTAACTAAAACACTTTTGCGGTTATACATATTCTGACAAATGTCACAAATGAACGATGCTTCCTCTGTGTGTAATTGTCTACTGATGTCATTATTCGAACAATCAGTTTTACTTTGCAAAGGTTTTGATACAACTACTTTGGCTCTACTACTTGTATTAGCAAGTGGTTCAATGTATTCCGTGGCAGGGACTTCATTCTGCGTCGGTGCCCGATAATATCTGGAGGCAAAAGCTTTTCGTATTTTGATCAGTAACTCAGCTTGTCTCGGAGCAACATTTTTCTTAACATTTGCAAAAATATCATCTAATTTGACCACACAATGTGTGAGCGTGTCGATGTTCGCGAACGTGGTATTGATGCGTATGGGTGATCGACCATGGTCAGTGTCGAGTGCCGGTTCACATTTCTGGATTGTCTCTGCTTCTTCAGTGGCGTGCACTTTGTTCTCGTTTCTACAGCCATCTTCAACTATCGCTTTCATGTCTTCATCACCCGACGTAGACCCACAACTACCTTCAGCCTTTACTACAGCTCTGTTTAAAGTTTCATCCAATTCTGTGTGTATGTCTCCCGAGAGCTGTTCTAGTATGTGCATGTCGTAGTGTTCAGGTTCGAGCTTTGTCCACACAGTGTCACTGTTCAGTTTGTCCTTTGTGTGGTTTATCATTGTTATATGTTGTCTTGTTATCTGTTGACAAACAAGTATACTATTGAACGAGTTATTAACGAGTATTTGCAAACTAAGAAGAGAAAGGAAAATATTATAAGGATAGAAAGCAAGTTTAAAAGCAAACACAGAAGTAATATTTTCATAAAGTAGAAGAATCATCAGCAACAACTCACTGGTCAATTCCAAACTCCAAGTTCGGTGCATCTTTTAGTCAAGAGCGCTAGTCTGTATTCTATATATATGTTTATTTATTATTATTATTAAAGATTATACTAAGTATGAAATACTCACTAATTCATGTTGTACAACCAAATCCATCATCAGCTCGCGAGCTTTTAAGCTCTTCTCTCTAAATCTACTAAAGTTTATCAATCTTTGGGCACATTGTATGCAAAGGGTTTGTTTTAGGTTTCTTTGATCACACGGCTGAAACAAAATGTTAATGCATTATTCAAACATTCCATTTATAATCATCATCATAACATTAATAATCCTCGTTCATGGCAGCACTGCTTACAGATTTATCAAAACCACCAGCTGATGCCTTCCGTTCCGGGGGAACTGTTTTCTGGGATGAAAAGCATCCTAATTCTATCACAACGATGTGAGCTATCTCTGTGCTAAATTACATCTCTGCGAACTGATAACGGACAACTTTCCAGGGAAACTTTTCCGGGATAAAAACATTTTCTATTTTTAGGACAATAGTGACCTGTGACCTTTCCCAGGATGCAAGCTGTCTTCTAGCCTTTTATCGAAATCTGTTTAGCAGTTTAGATGTGCAAAGATACAGATAGACATGAGTTACTTTTGCATTCATAATACACGCTTAATTGAGAACCTGCTCATTTTTGAAGTCAGTTAAAAACCATTGACTGTAGTTTCCCGCAGTAGATCTATGGGAAAATACGAATTCCCCTTGGACCTACTGGTGGGTCAAGCTGGTAAATCAACGGGGCGTACACCTTTCATTCATCTATTATATTGTGGCTGCAGATCAAAAAAACAAATATTGATTATCTTTCTGTCGAGAAACTCTCAGTAGTAGTGTGAGTGTGAATTGTTTTCTTGCAGGAAGGAGGATTGTGTACTCTGTAATATCTCCTGCATAATTGGTTAGTCTCTGTGGCTGAAATTTGGTATTGATAAAACAACTTACAGGATGGTTGGTTAACCATTCATAGGCTTCATCCAATTTGTGTTTGCTCATTAGTAACATCTTGCCATCAGTGTCTAGGCATATCATGCAAACCTGCAAATGTATATTACTACTAGTTACAACAGGAAGGTATGTGAGGAAAAAAAATCATCCAATATACACCTTAGCTTATTGTCCTTCCAGAGTCTAAAATAGAAAGAAGTCACCACACAGTGACTGTGATGCAATGCTATCTATTTTCCCAGGGAACATTGTGGAAAGGATAGCACTACTTACTATGCTACAACAGAATTCGTACCTATGTCTACCTCTGGCTGGGTGCTAGCTACAGATGTACAGAGAGTGCCTTTCAACAAAATCATCACAGTTATCCAGTGAAAATGTTTTTGTCCCTCTAATAAAAACAAGATTTTATTTTTAAACATTTTTGACAACCTCTCTGGCGCAGTGGCGAATAGTGTGAATTTTAAAATGGGAGGTCCCGGGTTCGATTCCCGGCAGGGAATTTGGGAGTTTACTATATTAACCTTCCAGAGGTCGCGCCCCTGCGCCGAACATGAGTGGTCGCGCGCGGTGTGACAGTCCGCAACTTTGACTGCCTGTTTTGAGTTACCTAATAAGCAATTTGTGTCTATTTATAACATAATAGTAAAATTTGGTCCTCTGTCGAACTAAATAACAAAGAAAATTACAGGGTTTTATTTATTTATTCATTATTATATCAAAAAGTAATGAAGTCTATAAAAACATCAAAATTCACCTCCTCAAAAGAATACAGCTTATATAATAGAATACAAACAATATTAAAAAATATTACAACTTCTTTTCTAATTTTAAACATTACAAAGGAGTTAACTAATATAACATTAAAAATAATCATTATTTTAAAAATTGGCACTAAGTTTTAGGTACTTAAAAATCACAGAAAAACGTAATTACTGCTCATGTGCATTTGTGACAAAGGTCAAATCGCTACTAAAAGATGCTACCCCACCCCCTCGAGGCAATCACGGACGTACAGTGTGCAAATATATTAAATTTCTTAAATATGACCAAAATTAGTTCGCTGCGGACTCACAGACCGCGCGCGACCACTCCAGGGTTAAATATATGAAAAAAATATATTCCCAGGATAAAAAAGTTTAGATCACTCAGTGTATTCAGGTATTCAATAGATTATCCCGGACAAACAGACAGACTTAAGCAAAAAAGTTACCTGCACTGTTGAAGGAATAGCACCAGCACGAAGTTGCCTTATGCCATTTGCTGTTTCATAAATGTCATCATTCAGGAAATGCAGTGAGCAGACCATGGCAGAGTCTGGGACTCCGTCTTGCTTGCCGAGGGCTCTGCACCAAGCATCTCGCAGTTGCACTTCTCTGGGGAACCTGGAAATAACACCTTCAAGTTCAACTTGTCACATTCACACTTTCGTTCAACTTTCCTGATACAAACTATTTAGTATGAAATAAATAAAAAACTGGTGTTTACATAATATGTTTGGGAAGCTTCGAGATCTCGACCAAAATCAAAATTACGAACAATGTGTTTTGGTGGAACTCTAGAGTTGGTTACATTGTCGCTTGGTCCGTAGACCGCGTAATGGCTGCCCTTCTTAACGGGAGTCGTTTCTGTAGGCGCGGTTGGGAAACTTACTCGTGAAATGTAATCCCCACGGATTCGGAGCCGATCTTCGCAGTGGTCTTGCAGAAGGGCACACAACACTGCATCGTGAATCGTGATTCGTGCAACTTCGATGTTTTCAAAATAAATTCCAAAACTTTCGTGTCTAAAGCAGTTTTTATAAAGTTTCAGGGTCATTTCACTTCATACATTTTATCTTGCAGTACAAAATCGCCAGTGGACCGGTTTAAGGGTTAACTCGGACGTAGCTCGACAGATGGCACTACAAGTAATCAACTAATCTGACACATAGTAATTACAATTAAAATATTCTGTGGACAGCCATAAATCAAGTAGAGGTGAAGATTTAACGTTATAAAGTTTAATCCTCACCTCTACTTGATTAAACGTTATAATTTTTAATAATACATTATTAGCATTCATTTTACTTAGAATTTAAGAAAAAAATATTTTTTAACGTACATATAACAACTAAAAAATTATTATCAAACTTTAGTTGAGTGAAAAGTGTAAAAGTTTCATCTATTAGTTTAGTAATGAAAGTTAAGTTAAAAAGTTTAGATAAATAAGTTTACAAGTTTTTACAATTTTAAGTAACGTAAAACTAGGTAACGAACTTCAGTTGTGAATTTTAAATGTCTGTTAACCCAGATAAAATTATAACTTTTAATGCTTCTATAGATCGACCAGAATCTCATGAAAAATAGGGAAATGAAATTCCAAGGTTAGCAACACTACGGCTGCCCTAGCGATAAACAAAGTAACTGTAATTTTTTGTGAAATTGACTTTTTGCATTAACAAAAGTTTTATGTCGAGTAGTTTTTTACCACAGTTTAATATTTCAAATAACTTGAACCGTTTACTGAAATTTAAATTGCCCAAACAAAGTAACTGCACTCACAAACCCGGAATATAAATGCAAAAACCAAGTAAACAACAAGCACAACACAAAAACAAAGTAATTGGATGTTGATTACTTTGTTTTTGTATTTAAAATGCAGTTGTTTGATTTTTCGTTTCGTGAAACGATCCCAGGTAAGGTGTTCTGAATGTACTTAACTACTTTGTTTATCACTAGGGCAGCCGAGTTAACCTAGTGTTGCTTACTACAAAATTTAATTTCCCTATTTTTCATGAGATTCTGGACGATCCATAGTATATCATATTATTTTTTAATAAATTTAACGTTCAGTTAGATTTTTTTATCCAATCACATCATAATCAAGTGTGTTGGCGTTGAAAAACCAGCATCCAGGCAGATGAACAAAAAGTAAAAAAAAAAATATTGTGGTCCACTACCGTAGACAGAGTAGGTATTCCACTACGGTGCGACCAATCTATCTGTGAACTGAGGGACGTCGTTAGTGTCGCTTAAGTGTTGCCATGCAATCATTTATTTGACAAATTTACGGAAATTCCATAGCAGTACGTATGAGATGCGACAAGTCGCTCGCGGATAGTAAACCCAATCTGGGACTTACTGCGAGTTGCGACTCATCGCATCACATGCGTTCCCGCCAAGACGCATTACTATAATATTTATATTTTTTTAATACTATAATATTTCATTACTATAATATTACTATAATATTATACTTTACACAGATTACTATAATTTATAACTATAATATTACATTACTATAATATTACTATAATATTTATATTTTACATACCTATTACGTAGATATACTGATGGTAAATTTAGTTTTTAAATTGTTTTTAACAGATCGCAAACCGGTTGTACTTGATAACATTGACCTGTACCGGTAGATACTCGCTTGTATATTTGATTTCATGAAATGATCAGAGCCTGAAAAAATTTATTAAAAAATAAATGTCGAATGACATTATCACTATGAAGTGTCTGTCAGGCATTTGTCATATCTACATGCGGCAGTTGATTTGTATTTTTATCTTTTTTGTGGGAATTGTTTTATCTCTGGTAACATTACGAAACGTCAGAATTCCACGGAATTAGTAATTCGGATATGAGATGGCGGCCGTATTATAGTTCCATTTTTCGCCATTTTACAGAAATGTTGGTCGCACTATACATATTTTTCGTGGTCTATGGTTCCACTAGTTATTCCTTTCCTAGTCTGTGGTATGACATTCATTTTCATTCTGTGATTTTCTTTCATAATTTCATGGCGTGATTTTCATCTGTGATTTTCATTGTTTACTTTTAAACTTTATCCTTTAGTTTTTCGTGTTTTAAAATGTTTCTTGCTTTCTGAGCTATTCCATTGTTCTCATGATGTTTTTTCTTGTGACTTTTCGTGACTTAGGGTTAAAGTGTTCCGTGTTCCCGACGACTTGGCTTTGGCTTTGATAATTATGGATTTTGGGAGCTCTTTTGTACATTCTATTGAACTGTGCTTTGTTTTGAACTCTTTATAATTTGACTTCGGCTAAGTTTTTAAGACTAAACAACGGCAGAAGAAAAGTGTTGTGTGACTTTTTGCCTAAAGGTGTTAGTAATGCAAAGACTGACTTGCAAGACAACATTCAAGAAGAAGCTTTTATTTATTTTATTATATGGAAAAAATAAATGATTATTAACTCATTTGTGTGTTTTATTGAAGTTAAATGAAACCTAAAATTTTTTAAACCTAGGTATATGTATATACCTACTATAGATACGTAGGTATACTATAGGTACGGTATGTATATTATATATAATAGATGATGTAGTTTGAACGTTGCTCAATAGATGGCGTTTATGGGAGCTGTAGACTGATCACTCTAAGGTATGTTCTGTGATTGAAGCTCGTTGTGTGTGGATTGAAATGATTGAATAAAATGTGAGACAGGCGATCACTACCCCCCACCCACCCGCACCTACCCCCTTAGATTGCCAGCTACTAAAATGCAAATCGTCTATAGAGTTGGGTGTCTGTATCCTATATGTTATTGGTCTGTGATTGAATGATTGAAGCAAACTTTACAGAAAGAATATTGAATATAACTACCTTAGAGTGATCAGTCTACAGCTCCCATAAACGCCATCTATTGAGCTACGTTCAAACTACATCATCTAATATATATAATATACCTATCCCTACTATACATACCGTACCTATAGTATACCTACGTATCTATAGTATATACATATAGGTTTAAAATTTTTTAGGTTTCATTTACTTAACTTCAATAAAACACACAAATGAGTTAATAATCATTTATTTTTCCATATAATAAAATAAATAAAAGCTTCTTCTTGAATGTTGTCTTGCAAGTCAGTCTTTGCATTAATAACACCTTTATGCAAAAAGACACACAACACTTTTCTTCTGCCGTTGTTTAGTCTTATAAACTTAGCCGAAGTCAAATTATAAAGAGTTCAAAACAAAGCACAGTTCAATAGAATGTACAAAAGAGCTCCGAAAATCCCGTAATTATCAAAGCCAAAGCCAAGTCGTCGGGAACACGGAACACTTTAACGAAAAGTCACAAGAAAAAACATCATGAATACAATGGAATAGCTCAGAAAGCAAGAAACACTTTAAAACACGAAAAACTAAAGGATAAAGTTTAAAAGTAAACAATGAAAATCACGCCATGAAATTATGAAAATCACAGAATGAAAATAAACCACAGACTAGGAAAGGAATAACTAGTGGACCATAGACCACGAAAAATATGTATAGTGCGACCAACATTTCTGTAAAATGGCGAAAAATGGAACTATAGTGGAATCATTAATTCACTGGAGTAAATTGATATTTGCAGTGTTGACAAATTTTAATGAAAAAAAAAATAGTGTTGTTACTCAATCGACATCAATAAGTCGACATCAATGGGTCACTCATAACGTCGTGAATCCAAACACATATTTTTTTATTACTTAGAAATTTCCCAATTGTATTTATTATAATCGATATAAAAACAATTTAAATAAATAGTATTGATGATCATACGGGAAATAATTTTCTTAATGATCTCGTTAATATACTGAGATAAAATAAGTTTTAGTACTTAAAATATTCATTTTAAAAATACTATAATATTATAGTGCAATAAGTTATTAATAGTTATTATCTATTGACACTTAAATATCTTTAAAGAATTATTATAAATGTTAGATATTTTCTTATTACCTTTGTGTCGGTGACCTGAATCACTACTAAGCTGGAACATCACTAGTACAATAAATATGGCAACATTATTTTACAAAGTGACATTAGCAACTGTCTGCTTACTCCACTGAATTAATGATTACAGTATACGGCCACCATCTCATATCCGAATTACTAATCCCGTGGAATTCTGACGTTTCGTAATGTTACCAGAGATAAAACAATTCCCACAAAAAAGATAAAAATAAAAATCAACTGCCGCATGTAGATATGACAAATGCCTGACAGACACTTCATGGTGATAATGTCATTCGATATCCATTTTTTAATAAATTTTTTCAGGCTCTGATCATTTCATGAAATCAAATATACAAGCGTGTATCTACCGGTACAGGTCAATGTTATCAAGTACAACCGGTTTGCGATCTGTTAAAAACAATTTAAAACTAAATTTACCATCAGTATATCTACGTAATAGGTATGTAAAATATAAACATTATAGTAATGCGTCTTGGCGGGAACGCATGTGATGCGATGAGTCGCAACTCGCAGTAAGTCCCAGATTGGGATTACTAGTCGCGGGCGACTTGTCGCATCTCATACGTACTGCTATGGAATTTCCGTTTTGTCAAATAAATGATTGCATGGCAACACTTAAGCGACACTAACGACCTTCCTCATCCTCAGTTCACAGATAGATTGGTCGCACTGTAGTGGAATACCTACCTATTACGGTAGTGGACCACAATATTTTTTTTTACTTTTTGTTCATCGGCCTGGATTCTGGTTTTTCAACGCCAACACACTTGATTATGATGTGATTGGATAAAAAAATCTAACTGAACGTTAAATTTATTAAAAAATAATATTATATATTAGAAGCATTATAAGTTATAAGCATATAATTTTATCTGGGTTAACAGATATTTAAAATTCACAACTGAAGTTTGTTACCTAGTTTTACGTTACTTAAAATTGTAAAAACTTGTAAACTTATTTATCTAAACTTTTTAACTTAACTTTCATTACTAAACTAATAAATGAAACTTTTACACTTTTCACTCAACTAAAGTTTAATAATAATTTTTTAGTTGTTATACGTTAAAAAATATTTCTATTACGTTAATAAATATTTTCTACCAAAATTCTAAGTAAATTTAATGCTAATAATGTATTATTAAACGTTATAACGTTTAATTAAAACGTAGAGGTGAGGATTAAACTTTATAACGTTAAATCTTCACCTCTACTTGATTTATGGCTGTCCACAGATTAAAATTACTATGTGTCAGATTAGTTGATTACTAGTAGTGCCATCTGTCGAGCTACGTCCGAGTTAACCCTTAAACCGGTCCACTGGCGATTTTGTACTGCAAGATAAAATGTATGAAGTGAAATGACCCTGAGACAAATTGAAAGCACAGATCACTACAGTGCGACCATTCTATCTGTGCACATCTATAATAGACAAAGTATTGACAAAGTACCTACCTAGGTACCTACTCTGTGGTTTGCTTACTTATAGCAAGTCCCCTGTCAAGAGATGGCGCTTAACATTTTTTGACACATGCGTCCACCATTGAGATAATATAATATATATAGAGGCGCCCTAATGGTGCAAATTGAGGAACTAAAATGGCGGCGCTAGACACGTCAAGTTATAACCCCCGTACATTGCTATTGCACTGGAACCTTGTCACGTTAATTTCAGCGTTACAACCACTTCCACAAGCAGTATAAAAAAAAATAGATTCGTCAAAATGCGTCAATCTGGTCACACTGGTCAAGTGTCGAAGTGGTGTCGTACTCTGTGGTGTAAAACATAGCGATTTGGATTATGCTAGGAACAAGTATCTAAGTATGGAAGCGAAATATTTTAGACGAAATCAAACATCTCTTTGACTCACTCACTCGTACCGATTTTAAGCATAAGAAAGAAAGAGAAGTCTGCTACTATCAGTTGTCCTACTTTAAACAAAAATAACCACTTTTTCCTAGAGTCTGACGTAGTTCAACCGTGGACGTAGTTAGTTCAACCGTGGACGTAGTTTAGCAGAAAGGACCCAATCCACAAAATGGTAAAAATGAGTTATACAGGGTATAAGGAGACCGCTTCCGCAAACTTGTCGCTATTATTAGACTACAAACACAATCCAGTATAACCGCAATAACCTTATAGCGTAGGTATCACGCGCAATAACGTGACTGCGCGAGGTCAAGGTAACGCAAAGTTCGCTGTCCTCCAGCGTCAGCTGATTTTATTTGGATTACTTTTAACTTTAAAAAAATACAGGCAATATTTTTTTTATTCCCCAAAAACGGGAATTGCACAAAAAATGAATTTTTTGTAAAAACGACTTTTTTATCATTTTTTTTATAATATCTTATCAGTAATCTTTGGACACGTCTCCCAACGTGAGAATGACTCCATAGAGCGACTTGTCGTACAGGGCAAAATAGAGGGCACCAGAGGGCGAGGAAGGTCGCCTATGCGATGGACCGACCAAATCAAATCAGCTGTGGGCGGTTCCTTGCACGATTGCACCAGGCTGTCGGCCAGCAGGGAGAAGTGGCGAACACTCGTGTGGCGCATAAATCTGCCCTTAAAGACGTCACTTCTGGATGACCACGACCGCACTGTTAAGAGTGAAACGAAGAAGAAGATCAGTACTTATCAGTACTATCACCTATCTTCGTTTTCGAGAGCGTTTCGCATACACCTATTCAAAGAGATCCTAAAGGTTGTTTCTTTCACTCAGAAAAAAAGATCCCTGATCCTACAATGTTATCATGGTTTTTTATGTTATGTATGAAATTATGTGTGCGTTGGGCGTTTGGGCGTGCCTAATAAACTCGTATGTTTGCTACGAGAATTTCTTATAAATCATACCTTCCGTTACCGCCTGGACCAAGAGCGACGAGCGTCACCAGCTGATGGGCAAAGGGGGGGGACTAGATAAATAATATATACGGACGATGGAAAGAAAAATGAATTTTAGGTCCAGTCGAGAGGTTATGAAGGTGTAAAGCAAGTATTACAAGTTCTTGAATTGACGTGAAAATCATCATCATCATCACCATGATCAACCCATTACCGGCTCACTACAGAGCACGGGTCTCCTCTCAGAGTGAGAAGGGTTTTGGCCATAGTCTACCACGCTGGCCAAGCGGATTGGCAGACTTCACACACCTTTGAGAACGTTATGGAGAGAACTCTCAGGTATGCAGGTTTCCTCACGATGTTGTCCTTCACCGTTAAAGCAAGTGATATTTAAATACTTTTAAAACGCACATAACTCCGAAAAGTTAGAGGTGCGTGCCCCGGGATCGAACCCACGACCTCCGATTAGAAGTCGGTTGCCCTAACCACTAGGCTATCACAGCTTTTATTTGGAAGACGTGAAAATAGTTATTAATTATAAGTCAAGTGAGTGAATTTAGGACTTTGTTTGCATTTGGCTATACTCTGATTTTTAATTCGGTGGAAATCTGACGTTTCGTAATGTTACCAGAGATAAAACAATTCTCACAAAAGAGATAAAAAAATCAAAACTTATTGTTATAAAAATCAACTGCCTCATGTAGCAAGTGCCAAGCGGGAGCAGATAGACATCTGCCCCCCTAGAGATTTGATAAAATTCATAATTTTATCAAATCTCTAGGGGGGGGCAGATGTCCCTATCTGCTCCCGCTTGGCAACATCCATGGCCTGGACGGCATCTTATCATCTCCGAGACCACTTGGTGCTTGAGTCCCCCGGCAGTGCTGTTTCCTCTCTTGTATGCGCTATTTACCAGCGACATACATTGCACCCCAGATGTTATGTTAGCCTAGTTTGCGGACGATAAGATGACATATACGACCCATACCCAATTCTCGGTCATTCGATCTCGACTCCAAGTTACGGCTAGTCATCTAGGGTCTAGGCGACTGGTTCCGCCGCTGGAGGATAGAGGTCAACGGTGAAAAAACGGAACTGTGCTTTTTACAGGAAAGCGTGGTAGCAAGTACTCCGGCAAACGTGCCGTGCCGAATAATTTCTATACGGCGTTCTTTTCCCCTGGCAAGACAAAGTCAAATATCTAGGTGTGAACTTAGACGATAAGATGTTCATCTTATCGTCGCCGCTCTTTGCCGCTCAAAGACGTAAAGCCCCAAAAGGCAGCATTTGTGCTCAAGTTGTGCATTGTGATCGAGCAAAGAACCTGTATTCGCTCAATAATGTCCTGCACATGCATAGTATTTGCACATATCCCTCCCTTCTCGATTAAAGCAGACTAGGTAGTTTTGCAAACACTGCAGAATAAGTTTCTGCACACGGCAATGGGTGCCCCGTGGTTTGTGCGCAATATTGATCTCCAAGATCTCGATCTCCCTGTTCTAGCCCAACACTTTAAGCAGTTTTCAAAGAATTACCTTGAGAAAGCTGCCCGCCATACTTTGACGTGAATCCCTTCCTCTGTTACGGGGACGTATGGATTAGTCTATTGCAAAACTAGCATTCCAACGTCACGTAAGCCGAGTTTCGAGACTCACAGGAGACGCCATTAAGACGATGTTCTCCCCGATTTTTTTCAAGCCCTTGGGGCTCTAGCTCCGCTGGCAGTTTCTGCGCTCGCTTCCCCCTAAGGGCCTAAACATTCCGAAATAAATCATTTTTATTTAAAAAAATCAATTTGTTTAGAAAGTTTTGTTTTTAGTTCCTTTCTGAGCATTAACAAAAATACCCCGTAGTGTTAAAACCAATTTAGCAGAAACGACTCAAACCCAAATTTTCCCCGATAACCGTAAGATACGTCAGTATTTGAAGTACAATAAAAATATTAGTATTTTTGCCCATATTTGATAATATTTTCAACTATTCCAAAGACAATATCATTGCAGCAATTACCATCCAAACTTCAAACCTCGATTACTCAGAATAACTCTTTATGGGTTGGGTCATTTCTACTAAGCTACGTCCAGTTGACTGTCAATTTCTCGTAGGGTAAACGGCAAGTATTAACGACCCCCTTAAGATAATTTTAAAATCGATATCAATTATTAACAGTAGTATATTACTAAGTAAATTACAAAGTATAGCTTTCACATTTTTATTTGTTGTTTATGTTATTTTATGTTACTTACATATTCTATAGTTTATTTGCACTACCTTAAATGCTTTTAAACATAAGATTACCGTATAATAAATATCTGCTGCCGACTCGCCAAATGACACGAAATAAGACAAGAGTTGGAAGCTAACTGACGTTTTATTGTCAAACTACATTGCAATATCCATATGCCTATTTGTAGGTAGGTACTAACTATAACATGTACTAATTAAAAAGCGGTGATAGCCATCATTTGCTGTAACAGTAAAGAAAAACCTGCATGCCTGAGACTCTGCATAATGTTCTCAAAGGCTACCAATCCACACTTGGTCAGCATGGTGTACTTCGGCATAAACCTTTCTCATTCTGAGACGAGACTCGTGCCCTGTAGTGGGCCGTTAAGGCGTTGATAATGATGATGATGAATTATAACGTGTCTGAGAAGTAGTCTTTAATAGAATCATATCGCGTTTGAGCATTAGTGAAACTTAACCGCGTGTTATTCTCTCATAATACACCTATTCGACTTTTACAGCGAAGCTGCATAAACCGTGACTAATTAATAAAGGGATTGTCAGATAAAAAATTCGCACAACAAAACACTTAGAACTTAAAAAATTACAAAATAACGTAATTTGACTTAGTTATGTGGATGCTCTATAAGTCGGCAGTTTAACGTCTGTGTCACGTTTAAAAATTCGTAGACATGTCAAACGAAGTAATTTCAGTACAATATTTTTTCTTCTAATACTTGATTCTTTTGACTTTTTGAGTCAACTAATAGTATTTGCTTTTTGTATAAAGAAGTAATTTTCAATTTATTTAAAAAATAAGTACTAATTTGCCTAAGCTCGGCACCTTTGTGCCTTTTTCCAGCATTTGTGTCCTCAAAGTCGGCCCTCACGTGTCTGAAAGAAAATCATATTTTACCCGCGACTTCGTCCGCGTAAATTAATGTTTTTCTTAATATTTATAGGAACTCTTTTCTCCTTTTCATTTTATTTTATTTTCCCGCCAAATAAATACCCTTCTCCAAAATTAATAGAACTTTTGAAGAAATGGATAGAATTTTTTTCAACAATCAGACAATTTTTTTGTATAGACAACATCAAGTTTATCCAATAGGATAAACAGGATACCTCACAATAGGATACCTTAGAAATAACCCAAATTCTAAAAGGTGGCACCCCCTGCCGACCCCAGGTACCTCATATTACTGGTTTTCCTTAGTCCACCACCCTTGTTTTTTCTTTAAATACGTAAAATAATCGTGTTATACTACTATTACAAGACATCAAATATTATAACAAATTAAATTGCAACAACAAGTCTTAAATATTATTCATACGTAATTTATATCTTGTCAAACGACGCTCGGAAAGCAGAAATTTTATAAGAAATTAAGCGATTTACGCACTTGCACTCGTTCTAAGCGATAATTGAGGGATAGGGATGCAAAAAAATGCTGCCTTATTCTAAAACTATTTTCCCATTAGAGCAAGCTATATGTACACATAAAATACTCAGTGTGCCTAAGCGGCACCCAAAATGTTAATATTTACAAACATAGAACTGAGTGCCGACTTTTGCTGGGCGGCTTTAGGAGCATCCACCCTATCACCAGACGGTTAGCAAAATACAAATTTCTTGTCAATCTGTCTTTCAAGATGACACTGAAATTATATTGCGATCTTTTTTTTGACAGTGCATATTGACATAAGCAAAAACGAAAGATATAATAAGTATTTATTCATTTTAAATAAGTTCCCTCTAGGAAGAAGAGGGGGTGGGGTATAATTTCTCTTAGGGATTATGTACCTACTCTTTGAAACTCTCGTTAGAGAGTATTTAAGGGCCCTTTACATTTGGCTGGATTCAGTGCACTAAATGAAAAAGACTCTAGAGAAAGACAAGTGTAAAGGCATTCAGACAGTAAGACACACTAATTAGACAGTCAGAGTTGACACTGCAGTTAGCATGCTGAATCCAGCCAAGTGTAAAGCGTTTCTTTTACTTATGTTCTGTGCTTTGCACTGAAATTAAAGGGCCCTTTACATTTGGCTGGATTCAGTGCACTAAATGAAAAAGACTCTAGAGAAAGACAAGTGTAAAGGTATTCAGACAGTAAGACACACTAATTAGACAGTCAGAGTCGACACTGCAGTTAGCATGCTGAATCCAGCCAAGTGTAAAGCGATTTAGCCAAAATAATACGTTCAGTTGTCCGCTGACCGCCACTCGAGGTGGAGTGCCCACACATCCAGTACCTATAATATCGCTTCATTATTCGCCGAACGCAGCGCTTTTGAGGAGCGTTATCTATAATAATATACAGAGGCTTGTCTTGACTGACTGACTGACTTATTATCAACGCACTGCCTAAACCACTGAAGCTAGAAACTTGAAATTTCTTCCTTTTATGACGTAGGCGCACACTAAGAAAGGATTATTGCGAATTATACCCCTAAGGTGGTTAAATAGGGGATAAAAGTTTAAATGAAAGTCCGTCATTTATCAAGTTATGTCCATGAAAATCGGTTTTTGTACCTATTGTCAGTTAAAAATAAAGAATTACGTGTTTCTGGAATTTTGGAAATTCTACCCCCAAGTGGTAGGTAGAGGTGGTGGTAAGGGTAGAGGATGAAATTTATAAGAATCCAAGCGGACAAAGTCGCTGGCATCATCATGTATACTACATTTACTTTTTGAGCAGCGATGTCGAAAGAAAAAATGTAGGTAATAAAATATATAATTCGTTGTAGATAGTTTTTGTCTAAAAAGCAAATATTTTTTTCATCCAACACTTCCTGCGTCTTTTTTTATTAATTAAAATCGAGATCGACGCAACCATAGCCAAGGCGAGCCCTATTCTTTGATATTTTGATGGTCCCGTGAGAGCTCTATAAATACGTGTGACAGTTTCGGAATCCTTTTTTTTTTTTTTTTTTTTTTTTTTTAAATAAGTTCCCTCTGACAATTTTTCTCAGAGAAGTATCAAGTACAATTTATTATTTTCCTTTAAAATTTTGCGTTTTGCTGTTATTTGTTTATTATATATCTAGTTATCTATTGCTCTATCTATTATGCTTTATTTCTTACACTATTTATTTGTTTCTATTTATTGTTTTTGTTGCTATTTTAATGCAGTATTTTATAAATTCTTCTCTTTTCCTTTTATTTGCGATGAGTTTGTATGCGTTTTCGGCGCAGAGTTTTTCATCAAGTCTTTGTTCTGCTTCATACTTCAGTTTACAGTTAACCGGGCAGTCAAACAGGATGTGTAGGACAGTTTCTTTTATGTTGGGGTCGCAGATGCACGATGGACTCTCCTTACACTTAAATCTATTTAAGTATTCGGAGAATCCACCGTGCCCCGTAAACACCTGCGTCAACACACCTGACAGTTCAATTTTCCTAATTGTTTTATAGGCGATTACAGCGTCCGGGAAAAATACTTTTGTGATTGCTGCTGTGTCTCCTGATTGATATCTCCGGTTCCATTCCCCAAGCGACTCCATACGGATTTGTCGCTTGACGAATGAGACCGGACATAGATCATAGTTTGGTTTTATTTTCATTTTTAGTGCTGCCTCTTTTGCCAGTGTGTCAGCTCGCTCGTTACCTTTAAGTCCGGCGTGTGCCTTTATCCAGAACAAGGATATTTCCTTGTTCTGGAGTTTGCCAGTTTTAATATTGGCTCGCGATTTGACGGCTAGGGGGTGTTTTGTTGCGTTGTTCACAATAGTCTCTAAAGCAGATCTCGAGTCGCTGTATATGCCGAAGGTTGTTTCTTTCCGCTCAATTATTATCTTGGTGGCTTCATATATGGCGAGCAGTTCTGCCTGATAAACTGTACAATACGGTGATAGCTTTAGTTTGACGGCTTTGGTCTCGGCTGCATTATTCCACAAGGATAACGCGGCTCCAACCTTGCCGTCAATTCTACTGCCATCCGTATATATCCGAATAGCTTGTACGTTGTGGCTTTCGACTTGTTCTTGGTTTATCAGGCTCATGAACTCCAAGCTCATATGCTCTGCCGGATGGGGAGTCTCGACATATGCAGCGACACGCTCCACTTCTATGTCTCCTTGGTCTGTCCGTGGCACCCTCCTGGCCTCATAGAGAGCTGCTGCTTCTTTTATGCGGAGATCCAGTGGAAGCAGTCCGGACAAAACCAAGGCAGAATTTAAGGAGACGGTCTTATAGGCTTTCGTCAGTTTTTGCGCAAAGCCCCTTTGTAGGTTATTGAGTTGCTTTTTTACCCCCAATTTGTCAGTTGCTGACGCCCATGCGCTGGAGGCATATATGATCACAGGTTCCACAGTGGCTGTGTATATTATGCGGATGACGTCCGGATGGAGGCCCCAACTAATTCTGGCCGCTCTAGAGAGCTGCTTATATATATTCATGGCCTTCTTGCACACTTCTGCCACATGCTTATTGAAGGTGAGCTTTTGGTCTATATAGAGCCCCAGAATTTTTATTTCCTCAGACATGCCAATGTCGACCCCGCCCATGCTCAGTCTTGGGACATCATATTTAAGCTTGCGTGTGATGATCATAGCTTTGGTCTTTGAAGGACCAAATGTGAGCTTATTTTTGATGCCCCAATCCCGGACATAGGCGAGCGCGGCATTGGCTTGTCTTTCTATGTCGAGCGCGTTACTCCCATCAAAGATGAAGACGACGTCATCCGCAAACGCTTGACTGTAATCGCCCCTATCCTTCAGCCCTTTGAGGAGAGGGTCCAACAACAAATTCCACAGAATAGGACCACCAATCGACCCCTGCACGCAGCCTTTTGTGGTGTTTTTTGTGCACTGTTCTCCCCCGTATCGAACCGTGACCTTTCTGTTTCGTAGATAACTATCGACGATTCTCCGAATGTTTACAGGACACCTTTCCTCAGCCAAACGGACTCTAATTGCGGGCCACCATGCATTGTCAAAGGCCCCCTCTATGTCCAGAGAAACCATTACGACTATCTTTTTAGCCTCAACTTTTTTGCGTATATAGTTTACCAGATCATAGAGGGAGTCCTCAGTGCTTTTTTGGGGCATGAATCCGTATTGGCGAGTACTAATCCTTGGGAGAATGTGATATTTTAATCTACTCACGATCAGTTTTTCCAGTATTTTTCCCATCACTGGCAACAACCCTATTGGCCTGTAAGCCTTTGGGCTCGTGTAGTCCGGCTTTCCAGGCTTGCGCAGGACTACGACTGTTGCCTCTTTCCATATGGTCGGAAAGTGCTCTAACTCCAGGCACTTGTTTACCAGTGACAGGAAAAATTCCGGATCACGGGATATTGCTTGGCTGCAGATGTCGGCAGTGAAGCCATCTGCACCTGGTGCCTTTTTCGGGTTGAAGCTTTCCACCGCGGTTCGGAGCTCCTCCATCGTAAACGGTGGGTCCCGATGCTCATCACGTGACCGCCCGTTTACACGGTCAGCCTCCTCTCTGATTTTTGTGTGCTCTAACAAGTCACTTTTCGTCGAATCATCCGGGTAGAAAACCTCCGTTAACACCTTTGCCGAGTCCCGTAGGTCAAACGTCCTCCCATCCTTTTCCAGGGGCAGATCCTCCTGTCGTTTGGTGGTCCTACCTATAACTCTGTAGATACCCTCCCAAACTCCTTCTTTGTCCTGCTTTCCACAAAATCCCTTCCAACTATTTATCTGCGCTGCTTTAGCCTCCATCTCATACTTTTCTTTTGTTTTCAGGTACTCATCGATGACTTTCGTTCTCCGGACCGGCGCTGCACATCGGATTCGTCGCTTTTTGGTAAGTACCTCCTTTTTCAGCTTATAGAGCTCCTCGGACATCCACGGCAAGGTAAGTTTTTCTTTGGACTTCTTTTTCGGTAGGGTACACTCACATGTCTTTTTGACAATGTTTGTATACCCCTCCGTCAAGGAGTCCAAATCCCTTATGTTGTCAATTCTTTCAGCTTTATCTTTATTTATGGCGCCTTCCTCTTTCAACTGGTCTAGTTTCTCATGAAACTGCGGCCAATTGGCCTTTTTGGTGCCATAAATCCGCGTGGTCCTCACGATGCTCATACCTTTGGCTTTGTTTAGCCTGATGCTGTAGGTCAGTGTATTGTGGTCCGAACTTGTGATGGTTTCGTTCACTCTCCAGTCCTCTACCAGTCTGAGCATCTCCATTGTGCAGGCCGTGACATCGATGAAGCTAGAGTAGCGTTTATTCCCCCTGATGGTATCAAAGGTGGGGATATCTCCCTCGTTGAGTACCTGTAAACCCATTTCACCTATAGTTCCAGCCATTTCTTCGCCCCTCCAATTTATAGCGTCGCCACCCCACCATGTATTCTTGGCATTTGCATCGCCACCTATAAGGAGTAACTTCGATTTCGTCTCCTTATATATTTTCTTGAGCTGCTCCAAGTATAGCTCTATGGGCTGGTCTGGTTCAAAGTAATAGGAAACTACGGTGATTTCCCAGGCGCAAGTACGAAGGCCCACCACAACGATGTTGTTTGTAGTGAGCTTCGGAAACGGTATAACGTCTATGTCTTGGTCATAGACGGCTATAGCCGCCTTGACAGTCCCATCACCCTGATTCGCACTCTGGAATATCCTCACCCCTCCGTAGCTCCTCATACACCTGGACCGGCCCACATATGGCTCCTGTAGCAGCGCAAGGGCCACCTTCCTCTTATCGGCTTCTAGCATCAATTCTGTTGTAGCAAGTTCTTTACGTTGGAGGTTGGCCTGGAATAGATGATAAAGCTTTTTAGTGGGAGGGTTCGCGACTTTGAACGTCTTTTGTTTGCCTGGGACGCCCTTAGCAGTATGCCGTAGTTGCACGAGCCAAGGCATCCCATTTTCTCCTGATGGGGCACTCCTGATTGAAGGCGTTATGGTTAACTGCAGCCAGTTTTGCCCGACTGCAGTTGCAGCACGTCGGGGCGTCACCCGAGAGTCGATCCGCGCATTCTACCCACTTGTGTGGGCCTCCGCAGTAGCTACACTTCTCCACAGTGTCCTTGCAGAGGCGCCGGCTGTGTCCATATCCTAGACACAGCGAGCATTGCACCAACGGCGATTGGTCCTCCACGCGTAATCGTTGAAGGTCAATGTGTATTTGACCCGCCGTGGTGAGACGCTGCCATATCACGGGGGACACCTCCATCACAATGTGGGTAGTGTGCGGATTTCTCGCTTTCCGCCTATAACGGACGGCCACTCTCATATCCCGCTCTTCAATGCCCGCCAGGAGGTGGCCGTTCTGCTTTTTTAGGGCCTTAACAACGTCCTCGTCCGTGTGTAGGGCCAGAATGTCTCTCACTATAACAAGTGGATCCCTATTCTGTGCCTCTTTGACTTGGAGGTTGTTGGTCTTCACAGCCTCGCTGACCCTCACAAGTTCCTCTCTACTGTGGCATCCTATAATGACCTTTTGGTCTCTTGCCTTGCGCAACCTATCGACACGAATGCCACTATTCGTTGCATCCACAGCGTCCCTAATCTTTACAATAAGTTCTTGACTTGAGTCTTCTTTATCGTCAGACGTAACTATTATAGAGTGTAGGGGCGCTGCGTTGACTTTTTTCGGTCTGTTCGCTGTCTCTGCATAGGTGGGCCGCAAGGAAGCATTGTCACTAAGATCGTGCCTGAGGTCAGTAATAGTCTTAGACAGCTGTGCAACCTCAGCATATGTTAATGCCTGCTCACCTTCAAGAGGCCTTGGGATCTGTTTAATGTCCGCTGATAAAGCGATGGTGTGTTTCTTGCACTCTGTTAAGGCGTCATTGTGATCTTTGATCTTACTTATAAGCTCCTTCTTAAGCTCCATCTGCGGAGTCACCATCGAGGTACTGTCTGCGGTCCGTTCATCCTTCCCTTCCAGATCCGTCAATTGGCAGCTCGTGGGCTGCTCTTTAGCTGCTCCCGCTTCTAGGACTAGCCTGTAGAGCCTCTCAACCGCTTGCGTGACCCCAAGTTTGATGTCCGCCTTCAGGTTCCGAGATTCGCCTAGTAATGTTTTGGCCCTTACTAGGCAGGCCTTGGCCTCGGCCGATCTGCTGGCATACTTGGGCTTCGACGGTGGTGGTGGGGATCTCGCCAGCTCAAAGGAGGCCCTACGAGCAGCTACTGAGCCCTCTTGTGTGGGTTGTATCCTATGTTGGGAGAGAGCGGTGTTTTTTTGAGGAAGCGCCACTCTCGTTTTCGATTTAGGAGGGATATCCGGAGCTGCTACAGGAAGAACGTAAGTAATATGTTTCGGAATCCTTGGTTATACTGAGTTAGCTAGCTAATTAGATCAAGTGTAAAGAGCAAGCTCTAATTAGCCACGCTTAGTGTCTGAATTCAGTCACACTGAATCCAGCCAAATGTAAAGCCGGTTATAGGTCTATGGTGCTTTGCAACCGCCATCTTGAAAACGTAACTGTTGTCATGTTTATGTTGTATGTGGATGTTAGAAATTGTTATTTGTAATAAAAAAAGGTATGAATATGTTACTATTTAGTTAAAAAATTAAATCTTATGCATGACCAATGCTTTCGTGTAGAATTTGTGATAATAGAGGTGTTATTAACGCCAAAACTAGAATAGGCGCCAAATTGTCTTTGGTGTATTGATTGGGATTTCGTTCTTTTGTTTTTATGCAATTTTGGTGGTAGCGTAGTAGTTGTTATGAAGTGTGATTCGTTTTACTTTGTTCGCAGAATACTTTTGATGTAACTGATCGGATAAAAGGAACTGGAACGATGTTTTACGCGCACTTTGTGCTGGCCAAAAAAGGCCCATTGGCCAAAATTTGGCTGGCAGCTCATTGGGACAAGAAGTTGACGAAGGCTCATGTATTTGAGACGAACATTGAGAAGTCCGTTGATGGCATACTGAAGCCGAAGGTGAAGATGGCTCTGCGGACCTCTGGACATCTTTTGCTGGGTGTGGTCAGAATCTACTCGAGGAAGGCTAAGTACCTACTTCAGGATTGTAATGAGGCTTTTGTTAAGATCAAGGTGAGTGAAGTTTCACATCAGAATTTCAATGTGCCAATAATGTAATGTAAAAATATAAGTCTACTAGTGACCTGCCACAGTTTCACATGGGTAGTAATAACCTGCTTCTATCCAACTATACTCAGTTTTGTTATATCAAATGGATTAGGCAGCATTTACAATGAAATATCCCAGGCGGTTTGACTTTTTCCAACATTTTCAACAATTATCGTCATATTTAAACCAATTTTTACAAAATCTCAACAAATTATACATTTAAACCTTCCTGATGAATCACTCGGTAATTGTTTTATTGCAATTTCAGATGGCCTTCAGGCCTGGCATGGTCGACCTGCCAGAGGAGCACAGGGAAGCTGCCATGAATGCCATCACTTTGCCTGAAGTGTTCCATGATTTTGACACGGCCATGCCAGAATTAAAGTAAGGTCCAGAACATTGAGTGTATTTACTTAGATATAATATGTTTCAAATTGGTATAAACATATTTCCTGGTTTTTTTCTTTTTCTTTTCAGAGGTATGTCAAAATAAAAGTGTTTAAATTGTTAGTACTAAAACAATGAGCCTTCAGCTCCAATCCACTAATTTGGTGTACCCCGAAAACAAATATGGTAGAATAATTATGAGCAAAATACCTTTATGATGTAGACTTTTGCAGAGTTAATAAAAGATATTCTAGGGCATATTAAAAATATTTTTATCTCATAGATACAAATAATTTTAATATGCAATGTTCATATCTCTCAAACAGCTCTTTTGCTTACAATTTCAGTATTAAGTTGAATATCCTGTTGAACCGTGGTTGTTATAAATGTTGTACTTTCAACTTTTGTGTCATGAAGTCATGAGGCAGCTATTAGACTACGAATCTTGTATCATTTCAGTCTGTGATGTTGGATTGACAAGATTGTTGCTGCAAATCAAAATATCTAGAAATTTTGTGACGCAATCTCTCAATATGTCAAATCCATACATGCATTGCATTAATCTGGCAATTATCTGACTGCCAATGTGATTAATTTTCAATGTAAAACAAGATATTGTTTTTTTTATAACAGTGAAGTGGACATTGAAGCTCAGTTCTCCCTAAATCAGTCCAGGGCTGAGGAGATTACGATGCGTGAAGACTATGGATCCTTGAATCTAGTCACTCACGACGATGGGTTTGGTGATATGGGATTTGATGCTGACAACCCTGATATTATGCGAGAGGCCATCGGGAATGAAGGGGGATTGGAACAGGTGATTTTTCATTTACGTATTTACCTACAACTATTACATAATAACATAGTTAAAATGTGATTTTTTTCTACTTTTTAACTGACTTCAAAAACATGAGGTTCTCAATTGAACTGAATCTTTTTTAAGTATGCTCCATGATTACTCAAAGACGCCTGGACCAATTTGAAAAAAAAAAACTTTGTTTGAAAGGATGCTTCCCAGGTGGTCCCATAGTCATCAGATCAGGATCTGTAGGGCTATTCTGTAAAGCCATATAGCGAGTGAATTCGAGATGAGTTTGCTAAGTGGCGCCCCATTGACGAATGCGGCGATAAACTATTTGGTTCGGATAATTATGGGATATTTTGACTGATTTTGACATTATTGATATTCTGTAACGCCATTCCTTGCTTCGATCGAGATTCATTCGTCGAATGACGTCATCTCGAAGTTCGTTTCCACTTGTCAAATTGTAGGTATCTCACTTGAGTGAACTTCAATATCGAGATGGCATTTTAGTGAATAGCCCTACTGATGATGAAGGGAAAACCTGTATCTTATGTACAAAGTTATATGAATATTATGTCATTCATATTTTTGATTGGTGCACTAGTTTCTCTGAGATTGCTGGACCTATTTGCATATTTTTTGGTGTATTGAAGTTGCTTTAATTTTTCCTAAAATAACAATTTTGTTTGGTATATGTAGAGTAACCTGCTGTTTGCCGACGGGTCGTCTTTGGAGTTAGCGGGCAAGGAGTCGCTCGCGGGCGGCACGAGCACGGCGGGGGCGCCCGCGCTGGCCGCGCCGCCGCACGAGCCGCGCATGGAGCCCGCGCCGCACGCCGCCATGGACGACGGCTTCGGCGGAACCATCGGTGACGTCGCAGACTTTGGACGTGAGTTGTGAACAGTCCCGTGGGTGTTTTTAGAGCCCTGGGCAGGATTTCCCGTGTTTTTTTTTAATTTATTCATCATCATCATCATGATCAACCCATTACCGGCTCACTACAGAGCACGGGTCTCCTCTCAGAGTGAGAAGGGTTTTGGCCATAGTCTACCACGCTGGCCAAGCGGATTGGCAGACTTCACACACCTTTGAGAATGTTATGGAGAACTCTCAGGCATGCAGGTTTCCTCACGATGTTTTCCTTCACCGTTAAACCAAGTGATATTTAAATACTTAAAATGCACATAACTGCGAAAAGTTAGAGGTGCGTGCCCGGGATCGAACCTACGACCTCCGATTAGAAGTCGGTCGTCCTAACCACTAGGCTATCACAGCTTCTATTTATTACTTTTTTATTATTATTCAGTAGCGACCACGATTTCGTCCGCGTGGATTTTGACCGTTGGTTTTTCAGGAATAAAAGTTATCGGAACTCAAGAACTCGTGATCCACAGTTGAACATGCTAACCGCTAGACCAACGAGGCAGTTGAATGAAATGTCATAAAGTTTGGTGGTAGTCTATAAATAACTTGTTGCTCTTCAGATGCGGGCGGTCTGTTCGAGGGCGATCTGTTTGGAGACGTGACGGCGGGCAGCGCGGCGGGCGGCGCCGCGGCCGGCATGCCGGGCGCTTCCGAGCAACCTCAGTCATTGCAGGTCACTTTTTGATTATATTCTAGCATTGTTTGTTAGGATGAAATGATAGCAGGAACTCTATATATCACTACTGAGTTCGTCTGCATGGACTTTGTTTTTACCCGACTACGGCAAAGCCTAAAGGAAGGGTTATGATTTTAGCAGTTTGTGTATATGTGTTTAGCTCGCAGAAACCCTGATAACCTAGAAAAGCTTGTGGTATTAGGTCAGGTCGAAGGGAAAAGGCCACGTGGTCGCTCACCTACCCGTTGGTCAAACATCGTGAAAAATCTAACCGGCCTGCCGATACCTACAGCCATTAGAACAGCCGAGGACAGGAACACGTGGAAGAGTATAGTGCTACGAGCGACAAAGTAATGCTAGACACGAACTTCAGCAATGAAGAAATCGACTGAGAAGAAGTATATGTGTTTGTTTGTATCCGATTTTTGTTCCACCGTAGCGCCTAAACTACTGGACCTGGGCTGGAGGTGTCAATTGATTCGTTGTTACGATCCGGGTGACATAGGGTACATTTTATATGTATGTGAAAAAACTGGAGAAGTGACATTCGCGTGGCTAAAGTAGAATATTAAGTTAGTTTCAGATAGACATACCAGATGGCGCCACTAGGTGCTTGTCCCGCGCTTTCTTCTTCTTCTTCTGGGCATGTGTCCGCACTTAAACCAGTTGGGGTCTGTTGTGCGTGCGCTTTCTTCTATTAGTACTCCGTTGAATTCACGTTTTTCTGCACACTAAATTATTATTACTTTATCTTTCGTTTAATATGGTGGTTATTGTAAACTAGGCGGAGATCGAGGCGGCGGGCGGCAGCGGCGCGGGCGCGGAGGCGGGCGCGGCGGACGAGGGCGCCGACTCCGACGACGACATGCCGCACTACGACGCGCCGCCCTCGCCCGGCTCGCCGCCCTCCCCGGGACACAGGTGCGTCTGACCGCTTTAAACACTGTACATAACCCCCGGCACGTAAGTCGAGCGGTGACCTTCAAGTGCGCGCAGCGTCGTACGAGTGAGCGGGAGCCAATCAGCGCTTACGAGGGATCCGCGTGAACTAATCAGTGCTTACGAACGATCCCCACGCCCTCTCCGCGACCCCTCACACCCCGAGATATCTCATTTTCGACTTCTTCGCATTGAAGATCACCGCTCGACTTATTTGCCGTGACTTGTACCTAGTACGACTTTGGACATCTCGACAACAATGATACACTTCCAGTTTCGAAGAAGAAAAACCATCCAGGTGACCCCATAACATAAAAAAAATAGATCAAGCCGTTTAGTAGAAGAATTATGAACACACGTACACCGGAATTAAGTTAAATATAATAAATGTGTATTTGAATATGCTTTGTGTGTCTGTGTGTCAGTTGGGGCGGGTCGCCAGCGCGCGAGGCGGAGACGCCGCGGCCGGACGACGCGGGCCTGATGCCGCCGCCCGCCGCGCCGCGCCCGCCGTCGGCCAGAGACATGGTGAGTTCATACTAATGCCTACTGGAGGAATAGTGTAGATTCAAAGTATCGAACCACAATAGCTTCGAACTAAATTGGACTTTAATCGGCTTTTAATATTCGACTATTAATCATCATGATCAACCCATTACCGGCTCACTACAGAGCACGGGTCTCCTCTCAGAGTGAGAAGGGTTTTGGCCATAGTCTACCACGCTGGCCAAGCAGATTGGCAGACTTCACACACCTTTGAGAACGTTATGGAGAACTCTCAGGCATGCAGGTTTCCTCACGATGTTTTCCTTCACCGTTAAAGCAAGTGATATTTATAACGACTATTAATATTCATAAGGAAGCTCGAGAGTGATGGATCACTATGCTCCGAGTTTCTCTACGCGATCAAATCAGAAATGAGGAGATCCGTAGAAGAACCAGAGTCACCGGCACAGCTCAACGGGTTGCGAAACTGAAGTGGCAATAAGCGGGATACATAGTTCAAAGAACCGATAGATGTCGGGTCCCAAGGTGCTGGAAAGGCGACCGGACCGGAGAGCGCAGTGTTGGCAGATCTCTGAAGACATCTGATGACATCAAAAGAGCCGCTAGATACAAGCGGCACGTATAACGTTTTATAAATCGATGACGTCACGAACCGCGTGTAAGGGTACAGCGGAACAGCGATAGAGAAGGCACGATCGGCCTAAGCGTTCGGCTTGTGACGCATCTATGTCTTTGTTTTCTTGGCGTTATCACGTAAAATTATCGTCCGTAAACCGACATTACAGACAACCAATTCTTTTATATAAGTTTACTAGCGGACCCGGCAGACGTCGTCCTGCCCGCTATTAGCGCCACCTACCGGGTCCAATTTTTCTACTTACAAACCTTCCTCTTGAATCACTATATCTATTAAAAAAACCGCATCAAAATCCGTTGCGTAGTTTTAAAGATTTAAGCATACATAGGGACATAAAGACAGACAAAGCGACTTTGTTTTATACTATGTAGTGATGTATCCCAGGAGGTGGATGGCACGGAACCCGTGGAAAAGGAAGCACCACCCCCGGAAGCTCCCGCGACGCCCGCCCCCGCGCTGGACTCCACCACGCTGCTGCAGAACGAAGAGGAGTCGTTCGCTCTACCGCCTGTCGACACTACAGTACTTAAAGGTAATACTAGCCGGTGCCTGGATACAAAGTAGCTTATGTCCTTCGACAAAGTCCAAACTACCTTCTTCTACTTATTCTTCTTCTTCTGATGATGCCGTCTCCTTCCGAAGGTCGGCAATCATTAAGCGCCTGTTCAGACACGGCGGGAACCGCGCGATTATAGAATCGCATGGAAATCGCGCAGGTCTTATTTATATGAGTTATAAAGTAATCGTTCAGACATAACCGCGCGATTACCGCGCGATAATCGCGCGGTTCCCGCCGTGTCTGAACAAGCACTAAGGCTATTTGCAATCTGGACACCGTCGCACGGAAGAGCGATCTAGTACTTTTGCCGTACCATTCCCGCAGATATCGTAACCAAGAAATTCTTCTTCTACCAGGCCTTCTCCTGCCCTGGATCTTCCCTTGTATAATTAGTTGGAGAAGGTCATACTTATTATTTCTCATTAGGTGTCCGAGATGTTGATTATCCAAACTACCTCCGATCCAAAATTCATTAAAATTGGTTCAGCGTTTAAGGCGTGAAAGCGTAACCCTGCAACTCTTCTGATGCCGTCCGTTTACCTAGTGGAGGGTCTGCCAACACTGCGATTTCCGGTGCGAGGTCACTTTTCCGGCACCTTTGGACTCAGACATAACTATGGACTATTGGAACTATGTGCTCCGCCCATTTATTATTCTTGCCACAAGCGTGCCGGTAGGGCAGCGACAAGGACTATAAACCAAATAGTGAATAAAAAAAAATAGTGAATTCATCAATTTCCGGCAGGCATAACGAAGGCGAAACGCAAGCGCAAACTCATCGTGGACGAAGTGAAGAACATATCTGGCGAGGAGATGAAGAACCAGCTCAGCAACACGTCCGACATCGTCACCACGCTCGACCTGGCGCCGCCCACCAGGCGCCTCATGCACTGGAAGGAGACTGGCGGGGTCGAGAAGCTGTTCACGCTGCCCGCCAGGCCCATACCTTCCCGAGTGCTGTTCAAGGTAATGATACTCCAGTTGAATAGATAAAAAGAAATAAGTGGTCTGGGTGCGACCTTTGGGGGTCGATTTTGATGATTCTTTCACTATCGTAATCTATATACTTTCAGGAAGGTTTTAATATATGTATAACACACCTAGTTATCATTCTTATGTACGAAGTTACACGCATAAAATAGTAAAAATACACAAGTAAGTCGAGCGGTGACCTTCAAGTGCGCGCAACGTCGTACGAGTGTGCGGGACACAATACGATTGAAGAGCCAATCAGCGCTTACGAGGGATCCGCGAGAGCTAATCAGTGTTTACGAACGATCCCCACGCCCTCCCCGCGACCCCCTCACACCCCGAGATACCTCATTTTCGACTTCTGCGCATTGAAGGTCACCGCTCGACTTATTTGCCGTGACTTGTATGACACTAATATTTTATCTGATACTGCTGGACCCGCAGTCTGTCTAATTTTTGCTAAAATATAGCTTGTTTGTGTTTGCTTTATAGAAATATCAGCGCAACATGACGCTGCGGAGCGACCCCGAGGAGGCGGAGGCGGCGCGCTCGCCCGACCCGGCCGACGCGCCCGTCACCAAGCGCGGCGGCCGCAAGCGACGCATCGAGGAGGTCACTTTTAAATTAAACTTCTTTAGTATCGCCGTGCATTTGAAAATCTTTTATTTTTATTTTTTATTCAACTACAAGTTAGCCCTTGACTGCAATCTCACCTGATGATAAGTGATGAAGCGGGCTAACTTGGAACAGGTATGCATACCCCTGATCGGTTTCTACACGGCATCGTACCGGAACGCTTAATCGCTTGGCGGCACGGCTTTGCCGGTAGGGTGGTAACCAGCCACGGCTTAAGCCTCCCACCAGACCAGACTAGAGACAATTTAGAAATTATAAAATTTCAAATCGCCCCTGCCGGGAATCGAACCCAGGACCTCCCACTTATAAGACCACAGCGCTCACCACTGCGCCAGGGAGGTCGTCGAAACGAAAAAGCGACACCAAAATCCTCCCTTGTCTACCAGGAGTCCATAAGGTGACAGGAGGTCGTTTGAGTTCCCAGGCGCTGCACGAGTGACAGAGACGTCCCTCTCTGTCACTTGTGTGCACACAGGCTAAATCCTATGTGAATATCAAGATTCTGTATGTATATAGATAGACAAGTCTGTTTCCATGACGCTCTGCTTCCACTCTCCGCCTATGTTCCGTTTTTGAACCCAAATTTTTTTCAAAAACAGAATAAAAACATAAATAAATAAATAATAATACAAAAATAATATTTGTATTAAATTTCTATGAAATATTCATTTTGTGAGAAGAGAACAGAGAATAAACAAAAGCTAACCACTCTGCAGTTTATTGATCGATTTTGATTATATTTTCAGCCTTTACATTCAGAGTGTGATAATAAAATATTAATAAACATTAAGATATCTTCGTCCAGATCGTCCAACCCCCTGAGACCCCCACACCGGCCCAAGACTTGGAACCTCCCACTCCGGTTCCTCAGGAATACGAACCTTCCATCGGTGAGTATTACATTTTCATACAAATCGCCCGCTTTGGAATAAACCACGCACTAATGTCCATTCATTTTCACTTTGCAACGTGCTTACAGTAAACGTCACGAAAGTTGAAAAAGTTCCGAGTTTGAACTGCATAAGGGAACACATCAAGCTGTGATAGCCTAGTGGTTAGGACGACCGACTTCTAATCGAAGGTCGTGGGTTCGATCCCGGGCACGCACCTCTAACTTTTCGGAGTTATGTGCGTTTTAAGTATTTAAATATCACTTGCTTTAACGGTGAAGGAAAACATCGTGAGGAAACCTGCATGCCTGAGAGTTCTCCATAACGTTCTCAAAGGTGTGTGAAGTCTGCCAATCCGCTTGGCCAGCGTGGTAGACTATGGCCAAAACCCTTCTCACTCTGAGAGGAGACCCGTGCTCTGTAGTGAGCCGGTAATGGGTTGATCATGATGAAGGGAACACATCTAGCGAAGCATTCTGGCCGCGCATTTACAGAGTACAAGGGGACCGCTATTGAAAACTTAGCGCTATTACACCCGTATTACTAATTCCCCGGAATTCTGACAGCTGTCATTGTCATTTACAGATGAGTTATTTGTATGGGGTAAAATCGTACTTCGTAGATTAACATCTACGAAGTACGATTTTACCCCAAACTACTTTAATTCCCTGCCATCATAAAAAGCCATATGCCGCGTAATAATATTACTCGTTTCGCCTTAAAATAGAAAACACCAAGAGTGGAAACTAGAAAGTGCACACTGACAGCAACAGAAAACAAAAGAAGCACATTAAAAAAATGTATTCAAAAATGGATGTCGAATGACATTATCACCATGAAGTGTCTGTCAGGCATTTGTCATATCTACATGCGGCAGTTGATTTGTATTTGCATAAGTTTTGAATTTTTTATCTTTTTTGTGGGAATTGTTTTATCTCTGGTAACATTACGAAACGTCAGAATTCCAAGGAATTAATAATACGGGTATAGTATACTACCTAAACACAATCCAATACCAAGAAACATTTGTCTTATACGTCTTGTAGTATTAGCGGTTTCATATTTAGTAGTTTTCAAACCGGCAATGTCCAGCGTGTGTAACTGCAATGCCCGCGAGCGGTGGGTGGTCGGCGACAACTTTAGGTACTTAGGCGTCAGCTGATTGCATTACATTGCGAACTTTAAAAAATTCAGGATTTATTTTAAAAATCGCGTTTTTTGTGTGGTATCTTTTCAGTAATCATCACTACTTACTATTACCTGTCTTCAGCTCCGATAGCAATCCTCTTAAGAACACTCAATATAATATGACGCATCCCTAATCCATACTTCCATACAGAACAATAAAATTGAAGTGTATGTATGTGATTTCGAGATAAATGAATCTTATTTACGATTTTAGCATTGTAATAGGTAATTCCACAAAATTAGTTCAAGAGCTTTTAAAAAATCAAAAACTGGATATAATGATAAATTCATACTTTCAACTTTTGTGATGTGAACTGTATGTAAATATATAATCATTATAGACTGCAAAATGTTTGGGCCCATTCACATTAAATTCCTGGGTTATTCAAAAAAAGATCATTATCATCTCTAATAAGTTATGTTCACTCAATTAAAACTATCATTATGACGCTTTGATTTAACTGTTTAATAAAATGAAAGAAACAGCTTACTTTTATGTATATAAATGTGAGCTTATTGTGTGTAAGCTGATTCTTTCGTCATTAATCAGGCCATGCACTTTTATCAGTGCCTTGGGTGATACTTTTTGCCAAAACAGAAGTCTTTCAAAGCAAACAGTACATAAGTGTTATCGTTTTTATTACCCGACTAATGCAAAGCCAAAAGGAAGGATTATGATTTTAGCAGTCTATGTATGTCTGTTTCGGGTTCTGTTCTGTGGTTTGTGTGTTCTGTTCTGTGGTGTCGGGTTTCTCGTCCACAGGTCCCTCGTTAACAACATTGTGCAAGTCGAAAGTGTGTCGAGCAGGGTAGCGTACCTTATACTCAGAATAACCAAACGGTATTCGCTGAAGGTCATACAGGTCTACGCACCGACATCGACACATACCGACGAGGAAGTAGAGGTCATGTATGAGGACATATCAAAAGCCATGCATGCCTCTAATACCTACTACAGTGTTGTGATGGGGGATTTCAACGCAAGGCTGGGTAAGCGAAGCGGTGTAGAGTTGAAAGTGGGACAATTTGGCTATGGGCGACGGAACCATAGGGGCCAAATGTTGGCCGACTTCATGGAGAAAGAGGGCCTCTTTATGATGAACTCTTTCTTCGAAAAGCGGCCACACAGGAAGTGGACCTGGATGAGCCCCGACGGTTCTACGAGAAATGAGATCGACTTCATCATGTCTACCAAGCGGCATGTATTCAATGATGTCTCTGTGATCAATAGGGTAAAAACCGGCAGCGATCACCGTATGGTACGAGGCACATTGAATCTGAACATACAGCTCGAAAGGGCCAGACTGATGAAGTCAACGCTCCGACCTTCTCGCGCCCATATCCAGAACCCCGAGAGCTTCCAACTCGAATTGCAACACCGATTCGCTTGCCTGGCAGATTGCGATTCTGTGGACGAACTAAACAACAGGCTGGTGGAAACTGTCCATGCGGTCGGGTCTAGGTTCTTTAAGACCCACCGTAGAAGTAGAACCAAAAAATTCTCAGACCATACTCTCAATCTCATGGAACAGAGACATGAAATGAGACTGCAGTCTTCAGGAGACGTCCTTGCTTATCGGCGGATTAATAGACAGATCTCTAAATCACAGAAACGCGATCTGCGATACTTTAACACCGAGCGTATCAAAGAAACCATTGAGCGGAACAAAGGCTCAAAGGTGTTCGCGAGAGATCTGTCTATCGGTCAAAGCCAGCTGACGCGACTGAAGACCGACAGCGGTAGTCTCATTTCGTCTAAACCTGAGATTTTGAGAGAGGTTGAGAAGTTCTACGGACAGCTGTACACGTCAACACAGAAGCCTGTTGAAGATTTGGCTAAAGATCCCAGAGCCAAATTGACCCGACACTATACCGAAGATATCCCGGACGTCAGCCTATACGAGATTAGTATGGCTCTCAAACAACTTAAGGACAACAAGGCGCCAGGTGATGACGGAATCACAGCGGAACTCCTGAAAGCAGGTGGAAAACCGGTCCTTAAAGTCTTTCAGCGACTGTTCAATTCCGTCATCGACCAGGGCATAACGCCAGAGGCATGGCACAGAGGCGTGGTGGTTCTTTTCTTCAAAAAGGGCGATAATACCCTGCTGAAGAATTATAGACCCATCTCGCTGCTGAGCCATGTCTATAAGTTGTTCTCCAGAGTCATTACGAATCGTCTCGCTCGTAGGTTCGACGACTTCCAGCCTCCCGAACAGGCCGGGTTCCGAAAAGGCTTCAGCACCATAGACCACATCCATACGCTGCGGCAGGTTATACAGAAGACCGAAGAGTATAACCGGCCACTTTGCTTAGCGTTTGTGGACTATGAGAAAGCCTTTGATTCGGTGGAAACTTGGGCTGTATTGAGATCACTGCAGAGATGCCGGATCGACTATCGGTACATCCAAGCGCTGAAGTGTTTGTACGAAAACGCCACTATGTCAGTCCGTATACAGGATCAGAATACGAGGCCAATCCAATTACAGCGAGGAGTGCGTCAGGGAGATGTTATCTCCCCGAAGCTATTTACCGCTGCATTGGAAGACGTCTTTAAGCTTCTGGACTGGAACGGACTTGACATCAACATAAACGGCGAGTACATCACCCACCTACGGTTTGCCGATGATATAGTCGTGATGGCAGAGACTCTGGGAGACCTCAATACAATGCTCAACGATCTCAGCAGAGTTTCTCAACAGGTGGGCCTAAAAATGAACATGAGTAAGACGAAGATCATGTCTAACGCTCATGTTCCGCTCCACCCGGTAATCGTTGAGAACTCTGCACTCGAAATTGTAGACGAGTACATATACCTAGGACACACGATCCAGCTAGGTAGGTCCAATTTTGAGAAAGAGATCAACCGCCGAATCCAACTCGGCTGGGCAGCGTTCGGGAAACTTCGAGATGTCTTTTCGTCCAATATCCCTCAGTGTCTGAAGACGAAAGTCTTCGAACAGTGCGTGTTGCCAGTGATGACTTACGGATCTGAGACATGGTCGCTGACAATGGGCCTCATAAGAAGGCTCAGGGTCACTCAGCGGGCGATGGAGAGAGCTATGCTCGGAGTATCCCTGCGGGATCAAATCAGAAATGAGGAGATCCGCAGGAGAACCAGAGTTACCGACATAGCTCATCGAGTCGCAAAGCTGAAGTGGCAATGGGCGGGGCACATTGCTCGAAGAACCGATGGACGTTGGGGTCCCAAGGTGCTTGAATGGCGACCTCGCACCAGTAAACGCAGCGCAGGTAGACCCCCCACTCGTTGGACAGACGATCTCAAGCGAGTCGCTGGCAGCCGCTGGAATCAGGCGGCACAAGATCGTGTGCTGTGGCGATCCTTGCAAGAGACCTATGTCCAGCAGTGGACGTCCATTGGTTGAAACGAACGAACGAACGATGTATGTCTGTTGTGTTTTTAAAATATAAAAATGTAGATCATTTAATGCGAAAAAGATGAGAAAAGGAATGAGAAACCGCCATTTTATACTTCTGTTTTGCTTACGTGTTTTCATTACACTTACGTGTGTTGCTTACCTGTGTTTTACATTGAGCAAGACAGCAATCAAAAATCAGGCATTGGCTGGCACTTCGGTCAGACAATTTTGAAAAAAATTTTTGCATTGCAATATTGTTTGTATGGCCTGTGGTAACTGGTAATGTACGCTGTGTATATATATATATGTATGTACATATATAACCCGCACTGTCACTAACCCGCGCTGTGGTCCGGGACGTAGAGTCGGAGCGCGTGCCCGAGCCCTTCACGCCGCGCCACGAGCCAGACGTCGAGCCGCCCAACACGCCAGGTACCACCACTACAGCCCTTCTAACGTCCCACTGCTGGGCACAGGCCTCCTCTCTCATAGGAGAGAGGGATTCAGAGCTCAGACCCGCCACGCTACTCCAATACGGGTTGGCGGGCTTTTGACTGTTGTCACATGATAGTGATAATAATCGAGACAGACTGCTTAACGTGCTCTTCGAGGCACGGGGGTGACACACCGCCAACTACCAACTCCAGGCTGGAACTGACAATTTGTTGACAGAAAAACCCAATACCTAACAAATATTTGTACGACTCGGGAATCGAACCCGGGACCTCGTGATCTGCAGTCGAATACGCTAACCACTAGACCAACAAGGCAGAGGTACCCGTACACATCTCCAGAATCTATACCACTATTACAGCCCTTTTAACGGCTGAAACGATTTTGACTGGATTTCCACAGGCTGGTAGTGGATTATACAGAGATCAACTTATTATGCTGCATTTTATCCCGGAAATAATATTAATATGAGAAACAACTTATTTTTTCCGCAGGAACCGTATTCTATGTTTTCAGGATAAAATGTAGCTTATGTAACTTACCAATGCGGATTATCATTCCATTATTTGTCGGTTTAACAGTATCATATAAATAGTTCATCAACTGAAAGTCCATCATGGATTTGGTTAAGTGTATAAAATTCCATCTTCTATATCTGGTTTGATGTTGCTTTTCGGGATTTCATATTCACGGGAACCATTTTATTGCCGTCATACAAGTGCTTACATGTGGTCGCCGAACCGCAACGTCTTTTAATGAAAACAACTTAAACTAAACTTTATTTATTTTACAAATAAAATTGGAACATTGAAAACAACAGGTTAGCCAGAGCGCGGTTCGGGTTTTGTTTTGTTTACAACCCTAATTATCAAAGTAATAAATGAATATGAGTTTTTAAGTTGTTTTCATTACAAGAATCTGCGCCTCGGCGCCACTCCACAGCGTTGATGGGCCTCGCTTTATAACTTCTAACTAATCAATAAAAGTCATGTAGTACTTGTAACTGTACAGTGGATATTTAAGCTGGGCATTCACGATCAAGCCATTTAGCGTGATTACGATCGACTGAAGTCAAATTGATGAAGTCAATAATTTAGATCACTCACATAACTTCACTTCCAAATACAAATTCTTCGTGTGGAATGAACACAAATTGATGTGATTTCGCTCCTTTACGGGTGTAGAGGCGTGATGCGACGGCATAAGAATTTCGCATCCATGGGCAAGTCACATGACTTGATACTCACAATTAAATATTGGCTAATGTATACATTGAGAAATGAATTAAATAGTAGTGGAGGCATCATAATGTCCTGTAAATATGGAACGGAAAAAAGTTTAATTTTATCAAAATTTTCATAAGTGAGTAAGAGACAACACTACATTTTTAATATATGTAACAAACAGTTTGCGGCACACTCACGACACAAGATGTGCTCACTAAAATGTATACATAAACACTCAGAGACGCACAACTCGAACACGCGCCATTTTGTGTCGTCGTATTGTGCGTGTATGAGTGTATTTATGACACGTGTTTAAAGTAGTTATGGCATGTTTGTTCTCTTATAAGTCTGTGGCTGTATATCGTGCCATTTGATGCGATAGACTGACCGTGAATGCTCAGCTTAAGTAATTTTTCAAATTTTTTTACATTTTGAATTGTCAGAGGTTCCCAAACTTTTTTTTCTCATAGACCACTTTCAAAATTTAGCTAGTTCCGGTGGACCCCCTGCAACTACATTTCTACCATATTCCCTCGACAAAAAATGTGAAGATTAGATCTTAGTATGGAAATTTGCGTTGCGGCTGAGTCCCAACCACAAATTAATAGTTTTCCAAAAAAAAAGTCAGAATTGATTTATTAATTGATTGTGCTGTGAGTGGATACCAAAAAAGTAAAGTTCTGTAAAGTAAAGTTAAGTACTGAATCTAAAATATGCAAGTTTTTACAAGTAACAGTCGCTGAGCTTCTTAAAATATTATATGCCTACATTGTTAGGTGAAGTCAAGCCAACATTTTAGTTCTTCACTATCGAGTATCGAAAGCAGATAGATTTTCGTGGACCCCCGCTTACGACTTGTGAACCCCCATTTTTTTGACATGCCAACGTAGACCCCCGTCGAGTCTCCCGTGGACCCTTGGGGGTCCACCTGGACTACTTTGGGAACTACTGGTATAGATCAATGATTTTTCTCTATGATTGGTTGTAATAATTATATTTGACTGTACAAGGTATGCTGAGCTCGCTGGGAGCGCCGCTGACGCCGGGCCCGCTGGGGCCGCTCACCCCCGGCACGCTGCTGCAGGGCGGCATCACGCCCGCCAGCCTGCAGCATGGCGCTATGACCCCAGGTATATGATATAGCCTTTTCCAGTATCAAGAGAAAAGTGGATTGTAGCCTTAATAAACCGGTCAAGTGCGAGTCAGACTCGCGCACCGAGGGTTCCGTACTCCAGAAGTATAAGTGCAATCTGTTTTTCATTAGTTTGTCTTAAAAGGCAAGGTGCTAATTAAGCTAGGCCTCTAAAATGTATGAGCGCTCATACAACTCAGAGAACTCTATCTTAATTGGCTCAACTATGTATGTATGGGGACACCCTTTAATTTTCAACTTTTTTTAGTTTTTGGAATTTTTCCTTTATTTGTGCTGTAAGACCTGGCTTTTTGCCTTTCGTAATTCTAGGTCAACTGGAACTATAATACCATTTAGGTTTTCGCCCCAAAACCTATAGGGTACTTCCGGTTGACCTAGATTTGTCAATTTTAGTTAAAAGCAAGGTCTTACAGATCAAGTAAAGGAAAAATTCCGAAAATAAAAAAATTTGAAAATAAAGGTAAATTTTGGTACTTACAAGTTTTCGTGAAAATCTAAATTTGCCCATATCTTTTTATTGTGTGGACTCAGGACCTTAATTTTTATACACCTAATAGGGACTATAAACCTTAGTATCTGGTATAAATTTCAACTTGCTAGGTCCACCCGTTTCTGAGAAAATCGGTGGTGACAGACGGACAAGAAAGTGATCTTATAAGGGTTCCTTTTTTTTACCTTTTGAGGTACGGAACCCTAAAAAGGGATAATATCCAACCGACAATAAGAATTTCTCGCATTTGCTATGAACATATTATGCTATCAGACTAGGCTACTAGCTATATTGTAACTTTAGACTCTATTGTTAAAAAAATAAAATCTTCAACTGCGTTAGAGGCACCACGCAGAGGAGCAATGGTGGATGCTTCTGCCATGAAGAAGAATGTAGCTGAATGTGATGATTGAGAGCAACCATTTCTATATTTGTACAGGAGGACTAACGCCTGCGGAGCTGCAGCACGGAGATCAGCCGGAGCTCGCCCTGAATGCTTTACATGGAGGTATGTGAATGCTAACTTGACTTTAGAATAACCTATGATCTAACAATCTAAGTGTTACTTGTTACTTCTTCAAAAATATTCGGTACATTGTTTTATTTAGTTATTACAAGTTCCATTCCAGCACCTTGGCACCCCATGTATCGGATCTTTGAAATATGTGCCTCCCCTATTGCCACTTCAGCTTCACAACACATTTTATGACTCTGGTTCTTTTACTTGTCTTCTCATTTCCGATTTGATAGCAAAAATCCAACCATAGCTCTCTGCGTCACAAGCTTGAGAATTATTGCTCCAATAGTTTTAAGGGATGAAAATCCAGCTGAGTTGTGTTGTGGTCTTTTTCTCGGACCAGGGCGCGTTTAGGACCCTCGTAGTTTCATCACTATCAACCCATTATTGCCCTACTAGCCGAGTACTTTAACTAACTTTGCCGAGTTTCTTACTGGTTCTTCTGGGTTGGAACGGCATTCCGAACCAGTGGTAGATTCAATTGACGATTCAAAATTACTTGTAAAAGTTTATTTGAATAAAAAACTTTTCTATTCTATTCTACTACAGGCACGGGTCTCTCATCAGAATGAGAAGTTTTAGCCCGTAGTTCACGACGCTAAGTGCGGATTAATGGAATCCACACGTCTTTAAAAACAATGCGGGTGCTCCCAGGCCTGCACGCCTGTTCCTGTTTCCTCACGGTGTTTTTAATTGCTTAAAAAAGCACATAACTCCGAAAAGTTAGAGGTCCCCCCGAAAGGGAGCCCGAACTCTAAGTACTAGGCTATCATCGTTTTCGTTCAAGTTGACGTAAATTATTACCACAATCACCTTGCTTTATTAATGTTTTTCTCTCACTTGTTTAGGTATGACGCCAGGTAGAATGACCCCGGGCGGTATGACCCCTGGACTGGGACTGGACGCAGGCATGACGCCGGCGGGACTGGCTCACGGAGGACTGACCCCTGCGGCGCTGCATCACGGCGCTATGACTCCTGGTAAGCGCAACAAATAGCCGAGGGTGGTGACCCCTTTCCATCAGGGTTCGAGGATATAATATATCCGATATTTTGATATTTATAATAAATATTGGATATTTTCGAACCCTGCTTTCCATGAATCACATGATGGTAGGGGTCTATATCCATGACTATTACTATATTTAAGGGTATAGATCCGAAATACTTTTCGGAAGCTATAAAAGTTTTATTAACTGAAAATCTGGATCACTCAGGGCCCTCGCAAATCAACAAAAAGGATAGCTGTTGAATAGAAGCAGGCGTTACTTTGCGGAATTACATGATATGCAATGAAAAACAAAATTACTTTGCTATAATCCATAACAGACACCTCCTGAAGATGCTCCGGTGTCGGAGCGAAACGATCATCGAGTTTGTTTTGACGTTAATTTGTGTGGTGTTGCGCCTACAAAGTCACTGTGAGCGGATTATATCATAATCATCATCAAATCAAAGTAATTTTGTTTTTCATTGTATAAAAAGAATAGCATTATTTTTAGGCTGAGACCTATAGATAGAGCCTACTCTGACATATATACATATATCGATCGTTTTAACTCTGTTTCAAGTATGAGTATACTTGTTAAAACGATAGAGATTTTTGTCAGGTATGCATTTATGTTCCGTTTTAACTCTGTCTCAATTATGAAGATCGAAGCCTTAGATTAGTCAATTCGTTTTAGTTTATAGATCTTGTACAACAGAATTATACCGTGATATTAATTTGAATTTAATTTTACCAGGTGGTTTAAACCACGGGGGCATGACACCGGTAGGATTACAACATGGAGGAATGACGCCGGCGGGTCTTCAACATGGCGGAATGACCCCGGCCGGTTTAGCGCATGGCGGCATGACCCCGGCTGGTTTAGCGCATGGCGGTATGACTCCGGCCGGTCTTGCACATGGCGGAATGACCCCGGCCGGTCTTGCACATGGCGGAATGACCCCGGCTGGTCTTGCACATGGCGGAATGACTCCAGCTGGTCTTGCGCACGGCGGTATGACGCCAGTCGGACTCGCGCATGGCGGAATGACGCCGGGCGGCTTACAGCACGGAGGCATGACGCCATCAGGTGTGTTACACTCTGTAAAATCCATGTAGTAGATAGACCATGATAATACCATGAAAGACCATATTCTGGATAGATCGGACTCGACCAATGAGGGAGATAGTTTGTCGCCGCTGAATTCAATCGGGCACAATCTGCGTTTTGTGATACCATTTTGAATAAATATTTTAAAATCGATATGAGGTTTCTAAAATATCTATCGTTACGAAATAATGAGTGCTATGACGACGAACCCATGTGCTATGACGAAAATAAACTCGTGACAGGAAATACCTCTTTTTTCGATTTATTTTTGAACTTCTGTGTTTACAGTTTGAAATAGCGCAAAATGATATTTCACGGTTACTTTTGTGAACTAATAACAAAATTACGTCAAATCTGTGTGTACTGAGTGCGTTTTGGAAAAGTTGTGTACAAGTGTACACAAGGCCGTTCTATACTTACTAATATTATAAACGCGAAAGTTATAATATTAGTAAGCGACTTAAAACAACGCCATCTATCGGTAAATAAGTAAAACTTTGGTTGTTATAGGAGTGCTATTCTCATTTGTGTCTTATGTGCTTTTCCAATATATTTTTTATGCGGGTAACATCGCGGGGCGTAGTTAGTCATTGATAATAATATATTTGTATGTGTTTAGGTCTCCAGCACGGCGCGCTCCTTCAGCACAGTATGGAGCAGCTGCCCATGATGCCGCAGATGGGCGGCGAGCAGCACCCGCTGCTGGCGCAGTCGGTACCCGCGCCGCCGCCGCCGCACCACGACCTCAACACCGGCCCCATGGAACCATTACCTTTACCCTTGGACCAGGGAGACTACCAGGTGAGCATAGTGGCACACCCTGGGACCCGCATACAGGGTATCAGGAGAACGCTCTCAGATCCATCAGATCATCCATCCATCTCAGATCCGTGCGTGCGTGCCTGTGTGTGTGTGTGTGTGTGATGAAAATTGTTCCAAGATGTCCGCTGCCACAAAATGACGGATTTTTTTCACAACTCCCTCAATATGGGTATCAAATGAAAGGACTTCACTAGTAGAATAGCACTATGTTAATCCAAGATGGCCGCTACCACAAAATGGCGCACGTCGGGGGTTTTTCAATTTTTAATTTATACTTGTGTTTTTATAGAAGCAAAATGTCGGCAGTAAAATACTAAATGGTGGTAGAAACGAAAACTAATAATTGTGCATTTTACCCAATACCCAAAGCATATTTTAGTGGCATATTACTGAATCGGTCTTTTAAACTCAAGATCATGTTTCCTATAGTTTATTTTGCAGCCATAAGCCGTTTAAAAAAATATTATACAACTTGAAAGTTGATGTATACAATAGTATAAAATTAATGTATAATAACAAGAAATATGTACATTTCTTGTTAACCCCCGACGCAAAAACGACGGGGTGTTATAAGTTTGACGTGTCTGTGTGTGTGTGTGTGTGTCTGTCTGTCTGTTCCCCTGTCGCGCTCAAACGGGTGGACCGATTTGAATGCGTTTTTTTTTTGTTTGAAAGGTGAATTAGTCGAGTGTGTTGTTAGCTATGTTTGATGAAAATCGATTCAAGATGGCCGCCGCTACAAAATGGCGGATTACATATTTTTTCACAACTCCCTTAATATGGGTATCAAATGAAAGGGCTTGACTAGTAGAATAGCACTATGCAAATCCAAGATGGCTGCCGTTTTTTAAATTTTCAATTTATACTTGTTTTATTACTTTTACGTCATGTTAAAAATACTCATACTTTGATTGTAGTTGTTTTAATTAATTTTCTCCATTTTTGCTGTTGTTTTGCATACAACAGAGAAGTCAGGGCGGAGCCTCAGCAGTCTCGCTGCTGGTTTCGCGGCGGAGATGTGCTAAGGGCCTGCAATAGCTAAAATTTTTGTTACCCTTCTGTTTCAGAGCGGTATGCAGATGACGAATTTAGGTTACGACGACCAGCACGGACACCACAGCCCCTCGCACGACTACGACTTGCCGCTCAGTGTTGAGAATGTAAGTACAGCCATGACTTTCTCACTTTACTAACCTCAAAACACGTTCTCCCCGTGTCATGGATGATAACGCGAGACAAGACTTTACTAACCTCAAAACACGTTCTCCCCGTGTCATGGATGATAACGCGAGACAAGACTTTACTAACCTCAAAACACGTTCTCCCCGTGTCATGGATGATAACGCGAGACAAGACTTTACTAACCTCAAAACACGTTCTCCCCGTGTCATGGATGATAACGCGAGACAAGACTTTACTAACCTCAAAACACGTTCTCCCCGTGTCATGGATGATAATGCGAGACAAGACTTTACTAACCTCAAAACACGTTCTCCCCGTGTCATGGATGATAACGCGAGACAAGACTTTACTAACCTCAAAACACGTTCTCCCCGTGTCATGGATGATAACGCGAGACGAGACTTTACTAACCTCAAAACACGTTCTCCCCGTGTCATGGATGATAACGCGAGACAAGACTTTACTAACCTCAAAACACGTTCTCCCCGTGTCATGGATGATAACGCGATAAAAGACAATTCGGTACAGCGCCATCCATTGAACAGTATGAAAACTACAAAACTATTTTTAACTCTGTCTTGAGTCCGAGTAGAGTCAGAGAAAGATAGATCTCAGCCTTGTACATAATCAACGAGCTGTAAGTATATTCCCGCAACTCGACGTCCGCACGAATTCCTTTGACCTACCGCATCAGATGGAATCAAACATTATGCGACAGATAAAGAGGTGCTTTGTGGGTGAATATAAAGTTCAGGTACTCGACGCTGTGCGAGCTAAACTGCACCTACAATGGTAGGTCTTGAAAGTTAACTTACCTTTACAATTTTGCACTGGAGAAACATGCATTACAGTATGGACCTAAAGGTTTGTTGTATATTTTGCCAAGCTCGGGGCGCTGGCTTTGAATGTATGGACGAAATTCAGCTTTAAACCGACATTAGTAAACGCATAATTCTAAGAAATTATAATATAACCCGCTCATTATCTCACTGGCGCCGGCATATCGTCGTCAGCAAGTCTCCTACTGATGTTGGTCCGGCATCTCTACGCATGTGTTCTATACGTATTCAAAACTTTGTGTGCGAGCGTGTGGCGTGATTAGCCCCGCCCGAACCCCCCGCACGTCCGGTCGGAGCGCGTCGGTGTCGGTGTCGTCGCCGGGCCGGTGCCGGGCCGTGGAATGAAGAACCGCCCAATGTTGAATGTACATATTTTGTCTCTGTCCAGCCGGAGGAGAGCGAGCGGGACGGGCGCGAGGCGGGCGAGACGGAGGAGCAGTTCGAGGAGCGCGTGCTGAACCGGCGCGCGGCGCAGCTGTTCTCGGCGATGCGGCCCAAGCTCGTGGCCGGACACGAGCTCACCTTCGCGGAGCTCGCGCCCCCGCACAACAACAGGAAACAGGTACTTTTTTAAAATTAATCTACTGCCCAATCCGGACTCTCTCGAGGCGCCTCCTAGAGGCCCTCGGCACGAGTCTTGGCGAGTGGAGGCTGCAGGAGTGCTAGCAATCCAGACTCGATCCTCGCGTCCTTTGACTCGCGCCTGAAAAACCTCGCCTCGCCTCGCTGTCGCTCCATACAAAGTGGAGGGACAGTGGACACGAGCGCACCATCCTCACTCTCGCACTCGCGTTGCCTCTTGTGGCCTCATGGAGTCTGGATCGGGTATTTAGTTAGCCCTTGACTGCAACCTCACCTGATAGTAAGTGACGATACAGCCAGATAAGATGGATGCGGGCAAACCTGGAAGAGGTATGGCAGAGTTTTGTTAAACCCATGCCCGTGATCGGTTGCTACGCGGAACAAGAGTAAAATAATTTTTTGTAGTTCTTTGTAATTATCAGATTACAGAGGTGTAGTCCATTTACAGAGACTACGACAGTTTTATTCATGCGATTTTTTTTCTATTATTTAGTTACTAGATACTGCCCGCGGCTTCGCCCGCGTGAATTTCGGTTTTTCACAAATCCCGAGGGAATCGTGGATTTCCGGCTCCCGTTCCCGCTCCCTTTTCCAAACATTATGCCTACTTTCAAGGATGTTTGCTATAGTAATCTACCTATAGCTGTAGATATAGGTATATTTCGGTTTTATCAAAATCCCATGGGAACTGTGGATTTTTCCAGGATAAAAAGTGCATACTCATACAGATGCATGCAACTATTGTAATAATGTGCTATGTGAGCGTGATTTACCTAAGAACAGTCAACGCCATCCATCGCATTTTTGGAAGTCTATATCTATTTTAGTCCCACAGGAATACTTTTCCGGGATAAAAAGTAGCCTATGTTTTAAGTCAGGGCATAAGCTATCTCCATTCAAAATTTCAGCTAAATCAGTTCAGTAGTTGCGGCGTGATTGCGTAACAAACATCCAAACATCTAAACATCCAAACATCCACACTTTCACATTTATAATATTATTATAGTAGGATTAATTTTACATCGACATTAAAATATTTGTTTTGGTGCTCCCCACAGGTGGCACAGAAATTCTACAGTTTACTCGTGCTCAAGAAACACCAGATGCTCACACTGGAGCAGAGCGAGAGCTACGGGCCCATCACTATCACGAGAGGCGCGCAGTTCGAGACTGAAGCGATATAAGCGGAGTTAAGTCTGAACGTATATAAGGTCTATATTAATAAAGAGGTGGGCCACCTCAATGCCTACCATTCACGGGCACACCAATCCGCCGGATTTGTCGCTGGCGACAAGTCCGCGGACAAATCTGCGTGTGAATGGTATCCGCGAACCTCATCGCGAACCGTGAACCCTACCATTCACACGCAGAAATGTCCGCGGACTTGTCGCCAGCGACAAATCCGGCGGATTGGTGCGCCCGTGTATGGTAGGCATAAAATTAATGCGTTAAACACACAAAGCGGGACGGAAACGGCGGACACGCGGCGCATAAAAGTTGTAATATAATGTGCCATACACACTCAATGTTGATTGACTTTGAATTATTTATTATATGATTTTAATCACAGATCCAGATTGAATGTGTACAGCAACTCATACAGTTCCTTGTAACGCGCGTTATACGTCATGCCGTCACGCTTTGCGTCTGTTTAACCCTTTAGGGGGGGTGGGGGGGAATGGTACAGCTAGTTTCACTATTTAGGTTGAGCCAAAAAATTCGTGTAAATAACGATTCGAATCCATAGTAACTTTAGAAAAGGACCAAAATATTGTGCGTGTTGATCTCAAAAATCGGATGCCCGATATAAATCATATTGCAAAGTAAGGTCCACTTTATTGAGTTGAATTTATATTGTTGTTTATTTATTGTTATAAGGTAATGGTTCAACAAATGATGGATCTGAAATGCAAATTACATATTTAGTTCATCAAATGTATTCAATCCAGAATTCAATTAAAATTGTACTATTTTAATTTTAAATTCTAGAATCTAGATCAATGCAATCATGGAAGACCTTTAAGTTGTTCAAATAATTTTTTAAGGCATAAAATTAAAAAATTTGATAGCCTATAACTTCTGAGAACCAGCTCTATGACGATTCCTGTGTAATGCAAAAAACTGCATCAAAATGGGCCCAATAGTTTTTTAAGAAAATGATTGCATAACAATGCACAAATTCAAAATCTCATGTTAAACGCAAATACAGTATCGATTCCATTGCGGGTAAAAAAAGCGTTTACTGTATCAACAAAAGTGGACTTTGCTTAGTGATCAGTACATTTTCTGTGGACTTGAGTAGAAAGTGAAAAGTGTTTAGTTTTGTGAACATTTTATAGATGTGTAGAGAAACTGCCTTAATTTGTTTTTTTACTGTAATCATATTATGGAAATTATTGCAAGTTTACTTCATTGTTTAATGATTGAATAATATTATGAGTTGTTGTTTCTATACCGTGAATGTATTTAGCAAATGGCGTATTAAGGCCCATTCGCACATATCAGTGAAGCATCAGTGCCGCGCCCGGCGCAGTGAAAAATATGTCATTCTCTATGAACTGACACTGAAGCTCTGCGTCGTCGCTGATACGGGCAGGTGTGAACGCTTTCATAATGTATGAAATAATATTTTACAGTTACACTGTGCCGGCACTGATATGTGCGAATCAGGCTTTAATGGGTGTACATGAGGCTTTAACATGTATACATTTAATATATTTTATTGTGAAGTAATTGTAATACCCGGCAGTTGATAAACTTTTAAAAAGCCTGGTATTATACATAATTTACGATACATCTTAAAGCTGTATGTTTGTTTTTGCTACATTTGTTGTTATATGTTTCGTTTTAAGTGATTTGCCGCGATGCGAACTGGCACTTCAAAATTACTATCGGGTTTGGTAATTACATCTCAACGTTTCTCTGGTTTGCTTCATGTTAACTTCTTTGAAGTATTTCTTTAGGCTTGGTTTATGTCATTTTATAATCAGATTTTAGTTTTAGCAGTTCGCCTTACGACAGATCGCTTCTTTTGAGGTAATGTCAACCGTTCTACGTGTGAATTTTGATGTTATATCATGTAAGAACATACTTTATCAGTGTTTAGGGTAAGAATCCTGGAACGAGTTTAAATAATCTTAAAAACCATGTACAAAAGATATCGGTGTCGGATATAAGAAAAATTATGTATTAGTACTTAGTGTATGTGTGAAGTGATGAGAAACACCAAAACAGGAGAACGTCGTCTATTATGAGAAGTTATTTACATGTTTATACAAGGTTGTCGCGTGTGCACGGTGTGTGAATGAGTTCGGGGCTCTTATTTTTCATGTAATAATCCATTTTTTAATCTCAAAAACGCCTCTTTGAAAGAACTGGGGGAAGGGGGAAGAGGCGGAACTTGATTGCGACAGAACTCGCGGATTGTTAGAGACTAGACGCCACGCGGCCCATGGCGGCGCTGCAATGTAGTGATTTTGTCGAACTGTATGCACATATCAGTGAATCATCAGTGCCGCGGTCGGCGCAGTTGCGGCACAGTGAAAAATATGTCATTCTCTATGATCTGATACCGAAACACTGCATCGTCACTGATACGGACACGTGTGAACGCGTTCATAGAGAATGTATGAAAGAATATTTTTCACTGTGCCGACACTGATGCTTCACTGATATGTGTGAATCGGGCTTTAGTGCGACAAGGATCTTTTGACACACGAATGACATTAGCAGGGGGGCGTAGTTGTAGCACAACTTAGTAGGATTCTTAGTCATGGTAACTTACCTGCGAGATGGAGGCATTAGCTCCGATTTTTGCCACATGCCAAAAGATCCTTGTCGCACTATAGTTGCAATTGTATGTGACAAGTGACGAGCCGTGTTGCGCTATGGAATTCGCAGCGGCGCTGCAGAAGAGAAGCGGCGAAGCTACAACGTGGCGCGTGGCATGGCTCTAAAGTATAGCAATTAAAAAAAAAAAAAACTGCAGACGGTTAAAATCGTGCGAGGCGATTAGCTAGCGAGTAGAATTAGTAGTGCCGTGATGTATTTCCATTTAAAAAGAACTATTCAAATCTCACATAAAAATAAGGGCCCTGTATATAATATTTTGAACGTTTAAAAATTATCATGTAGTTGTATCAAAATCAAAAATCAATCTTAATTAACCCAAATTGTATGCATTCCGAAATAATTGATTGGATACATTTTGGCTTAGACTTTTTGTCATCCAAAATTATGTGTAAAGAAATTAAAAGCATTAAAAATGTATGGTCTTGTTTTAACATTTAGGTTTATAAAGAGAACTACTGACTTGAGTTTTGTACCTAATAAATCTTTTGACTGAAAAGACGCATTCTTTACGTGAGGCGAGCGGTTTTCCGAGTGAGTCAAAAGACGCGAGGATCGAGTCTGGATGGCTAGCACTCCGTCACACTCCACTCGCAGACTCGTGCCAAGAGCCTCTAGGAGGCGCTTCGCGAGTCTGAAGCCGACATTAGAGATGGTGTCAATATACCATGAACATTTTTTGGTTGCGCTTCAGACTCTTTGCTAGTATGCCCAGACCATTAAATACAGCTGTTTTTCCGCCAAGAGCCGGTGATTTTACTTCGCGGGTTGCGTATTTAGGGTTCCGTAGTAAACAAGGAACCCTTATAGTTTCGCCATGTCCGTCCGTCTGTCTGTCCGTCCGTCCTCGGTTAATCTCAGACTATTAGTGCTAGAAATCTGTAATTTGGCATGGGTATAAATATTAATCACGCCGACAAAGTAGTGAAATAAAATTTTGATAAATATTTTTTTTAGGGTAGCTCCCCTACATGTAAAGTGGGGATGAATATTTTTTTCTCGTCTACCCCTAGTGTCTAGTGTCCGTCTACCGTCTAGTGTGACTGTGGGGTATCGTTGAATAGGTCTTTTAAAAATACTGTGGGTGTGGGAACATCATTTTTCGATTTCTAGACCGGTTTGTAAAATATGATGTTTTAAAGTGCAAATTTTTATTAGAGTCAAGTGTCCCCCCCCCTCTATCAGCCAAATGGCAGTATATAGGAACTTGAAAAAATTCACAGCAGTAGTATATATAATCAATTTTAAAGGAAAACTATCATGGCTAAGTAGGGTTCACAGGTTAAGGAGTTATATCTGTTTTTCGAGGATTGTGACTACGGAACCCTACACTGCGCGTGGCCTGGTTGGTTTAATTTCGAGATACAGGCGCGCTGCCGTAGTATTGTCCCGTGTCCGCTGCATCTCGGCTATACTCAGCTCAGTGCATCTTAGACTGGAAACATCTGAATGTATAAGCTTGCAGATTTTCCTCAAAAGCAGTGCAATGGCAACAAAGGTTGTTTTGAAAAAATGCTCATCAAAATTGGTTTGTATCATTTAATCGCCCTAAAAATGTACAATACAGATGCTGACATTCCCGAACAGTATAACAAGTGTAAAGTCGATGACAATACTCGCACGCAAAGTGCAAATAACTGGCTTAAAGCATATTATCAGCGGCTTCCGACACCGTTATACTGCTTTTACGCATAACATGATTTGGAGTAACAGTCTACATTATATTATAAACCAGGAATAAGAATCAATCGAGTGCTCACGTTCATCATTTTATTTGCACATGTTATTTTATAACTACATAATTAAATAAATCGTATATTCCTGATTATACGCACTGCTAAGTGTAACACTTAACACATTAGTTCTCGCACCACTATGAGGGTAAGGTTTCACACATTCGATTCCATGGCCGTCCACTCCAGACAGTGTACACTGAAACCTCATTCAGGATGGCAGTAGTAGTGTTCTTAAGAGTAGTTAGCTTAGAAAGCGAAGAGCAGCAGGAAGGCCATCATGAGACAGAAGAGTCCCATGGCCTCGGACAGGGCGAAGCCCAGGATGGCGTATGAGAACAGCTGCTGCTTGAGGGAGGGGTTCCTGGCGTAGCCGATGATGAGGGAGCCGAACACCGTGCCGATTCCCGCGCCTGCAAACAGTCACAGGTTAAAACAATAGACTATATACTCTGTATTGAACTATAAAGTTTATAATTTAAAAAATGTCCCAAGCTTTTTGTCATCAATCATCAACTACAAATAAAGTATTTTACATTCGGAAAGCTTACCCTACAAACTATATATTTGATCTTGTTTGATTAAAGCACCGTTTACACGGGTGACTAACGCCGCACAACTTTCACCGCACGGTGAAAATCGACTGTCTAAATGGCAATTCGGCTATGCCACAGGCGACTAATATCGCCAGTTCCAAAACCAGGCGAGTTGGCCGTGCGGCAGCCCGCATGCGGCTGTGATTAAAATCGACCGTGCAAATCGCTTTGAAAATTATTTCTCTTTTTCTTGGATTTAATTTCTTCGAGTAATTCTCGAATAATGGCTTGTCGAACAATATCAATACGAGTACGTTGCGCGACTGTTCTGCTTTACATTTGGATACACAAGTATAAATTGAAGATTTAAAAAACCCCCGACAATCGCCATTTTGAGGTGGCAGCCATCTTGAATTTGAAATAGTGCTATTCTACTAGTCAAGCCCTTTCATTTGATACCCATATTAAGTAAGTTCTGAAAAAATATATAATCCGCCATTTTGTAGCGGCAGCCATCTTGGACCGATTTTCATTAAACATAGCTAACAACACTCGACTAATTCACATTTCAAACAAAAAAAACCGCATTCAAATCGGTCCACCCGTTTGAGCGCCACAGGGGAACAGACAGACAGACACACACACACACACACACACACACAGACACGTCAAACTTATAACACCCCGTCGTTTTTGCGTCGGGGGTTAAAAATGAACAAGTTGCTTGCGATTTTTACCGACCGTGTAAATGATGTGGCTATTCGATTTTTAACAAGCGATGCGACTAGTGACTAGCCGCATGACTTTAGTCACCCGTGTAAACGGCACTTATCGCACTGTACTGCATACTACATACTGTAAGTCATGACTATTTCAATTTAACTTTGATGTTGGTCTGTCTGTATGTCACAGATGTTAAGTTCAAAACTAAAAAGTATGGATAGCTTTAATAGTCACTAATAATGGTGAAAAACAATGCCCTCAAGAGGCATGATGATGATGATGAGTATCATAATCAACTTTTAAAACTTTTTGTCATCAACTACCAAAAAAGTAATAATTATGTTGATAAGGTATGTTTACTCTAATGGGGATCCAACTGATAAGAGATTTTTTATGTTAATGTAAATGTAAAAGCAGATATGATCCATACCTGAGTCAAGCAGCATGCAAGTCACATTCAATTTAATGTACACGGATCCATAGCACATCACAAGTCCCACATTTCATTGTTAATATACACTGTACAGAAACTTAAAAAAGCTAAAAACATGCAAATTTCTAAAAAGCGAATAACATTAAGAAAGCAATCATCAGACAAAACAAGCCCATGGCTTCGGACAGTGCAAATCCAAGAATAGCGTATGAAAATATTTGTTGCTTGAGGGAGGGATTGCGTGCATAGCCAATGATTAGACATCCAAACACCACACCAATGCCAATACCTGTTAATAACACAAAGGATAAGGAAAAAGGAAGGGTTAAAGAAAAAAGGATTTTTTTAGATTGATCACGCACACATCTAGTAGTACTTGTCATATTTTTATATCACAGCTTAGTTCTTCAAAACTAATAACTTTATCAATTTGCGTCATTATGTCGATAAAATGTGGCGCGTACTGAAAGATGTGCGATTAATAAATCAAAAAGTGGTTATTAAAGGGACAAATGACTTGGGTTTTTATAAACTAAAAAATTGGGTAAAGTTTAGTTATGAGGAAGTAAACATAATTATAAATATACCAGGTTCTCTCAACTTGTTTACGATTCTAGTACAGAAAAGAAAAGTTATTTTTAAAACCAAAGAGAATTGTGTCCAAGAAACTCCTTGAGGCAGACATTGTAAATGTAAAATCAATACTGTTCCTCCATCTTGCATGTTATGCAATCACTTCTGTTACATAAAATATTATCCCTTTACTTTCACAGGATATTCATTTTTGTTATGTATACATGAATTATTCAGTTAGTCAAGACTGTTATCAGTGTCAAGATTTAAAGACTAGCTGATGCCTGAGACTTCGTCTTTGTGGATTTAGGTTTATAAAATCCCTTGGGAATTCCATGATTTTCCAGGATAAAAAGCAACCTATGTCCTTCTCCAAGGTCTAGTCTATCTCTGTACCGAATTTCGTCAAAATCGGTTCAGCGGTTTAGGCGTGAAAACGTAACAAATAAACAAACTCACTTTCGAATTTATAATATTAGTTAGGATTGTATGGGGTATTTAATTTGCAAGTAATTTCTATTTAAAACCAATTAATACAATATGTATAACTGCTCACTATGCAGTGGTAACTTACTCTTTGGTTATGACCTAAGATATATCTATTGGATGGATTGGATTTGGATCTAATATCTATTGGAGCATGACCTAAAAGAACTTAGCACATTTAAGACATTAAACATTGCTTTAACAAATTCTGCAAGTGTTATGTGACCACAACTAAAAGGGATCTTTGAAATTTGTTTAACCCTAAGAGGGTTAAAAATTAAAAACTAAACATTGAACAGTATTCAAATTAAGATATGCTGTAAATATACAAAAAATATCCCATAGTACAAAGCTGGTATTAATGTCCTTTAAATTCTAAACACTTAAGGGCCTGTTTCACCACCTTCTGATAAGTATCAGATAGCTATCTACAACTTTTGTCTTTGTCACTTGACAATAAGAAAGTGACAAAACTTACGTTTATAGGCTATCCAACACTTATCAGAAGGTGGTGAAACAGGCCCTTATTATTATCCTAAAAAATAACTATTCAGTAGAGTCCCAGTGCCAACAATCTAAAAGCTCTCCTTATTTGATAGTTGAAACCAACTTTTCTTTTGTTTAGAGATCCAAGGTTATATAACAGTATAAACAGCGGCACGAAACTCGAGCGCTGACCTTCAATGCGCAGAAGTCGAAAATGAGGTATCTCGGGTGGTAAGGGGGTCGCGGGGAGGGCGTGGGGATCGTTCGCAAGCACTGATTAGCTCTCGCGGATCCCTCGTAAGCGCTGATAGGCTCTCCAATCGTACTGTGTCCCGCTCACTCGTACTACAATGCGCGCACTTGAAGGTCACCACTCGAGTTTCGTGCCGCGGTTTATAAGTACAGAAATTTTAGAGCGTTGGTTGTGGTTAGAATGACTATTTTAGTTTCATGTGTCTCACCTGATCCAGCTACTCCTACTGTCGCGGCGCCGGCGCCAATGAATTTGGCGGCGGAGTCAATGTCCTTCGTGACCGAGGTGGTCTGGAAAGAGCGCAGCCCTGAGAGCTGGGCGGGCGCTGCAGGGACCACCTGTGTTTGGGAGGGGATCGCCGCTAGTGGCCTCACCAAAGCTGTGTTGCTGAAGATCTGAAACATTTTATCAGCAACATAAGTATATATTCCACAACGAGGCAAAGGCTGAAGGCAAATCATGTGCAAGTTGGGAAGCTTGAACATGATATAATATTTTTTACAGTACAGAAACTATCTAGTAACCAATAAATTGTCAAAATTAAGTACGAATCCTTGTTTGCTTTGGCTTTGGAGAAGAACAGTTGGTAACTAGTCTCTAGATTGCTCTTATAGTTTTATTTCTCTACAATTTATTTGTACGCTAACTAATTATTTTTGAAAATGTTCACTAAAATATAAAAACATCCTTGAAAATCAAATTACAAAATGGAGCCTACTGGCACCAGGATAAGATCCAAGCTGCCGGTAGTCAGGGCAGGAAATGAGGAGCCTCCTCACAATTTGCACACACTGACATGACATAATCTCAAGGATTTGATCTATTGCTAAAGTAATCTGATTATAATCTTCCTTAATTTTTGTTAGATGTGATGTGAAAAGTGACTACCAAGTTTCTTGTCAGCTGCCTCATCTTTCTCAATAATTAGTGGCTAATTCATCTTAAATAATAATTCAGAGCAATGAATTGAATATGTTGTAAGAGATCTTTAACATTATTTTATTATAAGTAAATAATAATATTCAACTAATATTTAAATAAAATATTCGGTCGATGATAACAATGACGTGTATTGAGACATTTTTTCTAGGAACAACAAATATTTAAAATATAAACTATTTATAAATACATGTGACAGTCAATCCTATTCAGCCAGTACATTACAAAGAGTATCTATAGGTCTATGACTAATATAGTAGATTGGTATTCGAGTCGATCTATTTTAACACCCCCACTGAATCAATACCAATATACTGAACACAAAATTCAAACTTAGGTTTAGGTAAACTCTTTGTTAAAAAATCAGCTGGCATTAAATTTGTCTCACAATATTTAACAACTATTTCTTTTGCTTCAGCTAATTCTCTAATATAATGATACCTAATATTTATGTGTTTTGATCTCCTGCCTACTGCCGCAGTGTAAACCAATTTACTAGCACTTTGACTATCACTATATAAATCAATACTATATGTATATCCTGCTACTTCTTTGAAAAGCCCTTTGATATACACAATCTCCTTTGCAGCTTCGCAAATTGCAATGTATTCAGCTTCTGCTGTACTTAATGCAACACAATGCTGTTTGCGAGCCTGCCAAGAAACTGCTGCACCTCCAAACATAACTACGTATCCAGTAAAGGAGTGCCCATCACTATTGCTTCCCCAATCTGCATCTGTATACGCAGTAAGGCGCTTACCAGTTTTTTTGTAGATTAACTTATAATCTACAGTGCCTCTTAAATACCTCAACACTCTTTTGAGTGCGACCATGTGAGTTTCATTCCAACAAGAATTGAACTGACTAAGATAACTCACTGCATGAGTCAAATCTGGTCGAGTTCCACAAGATAAATACATGAGTGACCCCAAAATTTCTTGAAAAGTCATATCTGCTGTTTTATCGCCTTTTTCTAATTTTAAATTTGGTTCCATTGGGGTTTTGACTGGCTTGCAGTCTTCCATGCCGTATTTAAATAAAACCTTTTTAACGAAATGACTTTGACTTAAGTGAATCTCACCTCTTTTGTGAGCTAAATCTATGCCTAAACAATCTTTGGCCTCACCTAAATCTTTAACTTTGAAAACTTCTCCTATTCCCCTCTTCACAACTTCTATATCTTTGACTGAATTTCCCATTATATAGAAGTCATCAACATAAAGAGCAATAACTATTAATCTGTTATTAATCTTCTTCACATAAACACACGGATCATATTTACATCTTGTAAATCCGATTTTAACTATATGAGCATGAATTTTCACGTTCCAACATCGAGCAGCCTGCTTTAGGCCATATATAGCCTTTTTCAGCTTGCATACTTTTCCTTCATTTCCTTTCGCAATGAAAGACTCTGGTTGCTCCATATATAAATTTTCCTCCAAATCACCGTTAAGGAAAGCCGTCGTTACATCTATGTGATGAACCAACAAATCTGTCTCTGCTGATAAAGCCAACAATAACCGAATTGATGACAGCTTTACCACAGGCGCAAAGGTCTCAGAATAATCTTCCCCCTACTTTTGCAACCAGTCTTGCTTTATGTCGTTGCACAGTTCCATCAGCACCAGTTTTTAACTTAAAAAGCCATTTGCATTTGACCACATTAACCCCTCTTGGGCGATCAACCAGCTCCCACGTTTGATTATCAATGAGAGAGTCATATTCTTGACGCATCGCATCAAGCCAAAGTGTTTTATCACTGCGCTCCATCGCATCCTTAACTGATACTGGCTCGTTTGATATCATAAAACTGTAGTCAAAATCCTCTATTCTGTGAGGAACTCTATTCCTTAAAGGATATCGACGCTCGACAGTTTCAACTTCTCTCTCAATTTGAGAACCTTCCAATTCAACATTATTTGAATCAATTGAATCATGAAATTCGTCTTCTACTTCACCATTGCCTGGTGTACAAGATTCAACTTCTTCAGTGCTTTGACCTGGCAACTCAATAACTTGTCCTGGAACTTCAAACTCGATAGTATTATCTCGTTCTTGTAAGTCAGTATTCTTTCTTTCAGGTAAGCTCTCGTCAAAAACTGCATCTCTAGCAATAATCAACTGTCTGGGATTCTTCATATCACAAAATCTGTAACCCTTTTGGACATCACTATATCCAATAAAAGTCAGCTCTCGTGTCTTTGGATCTAGTTTCTTTCGACTACCATCTTTAATAAGGACTTGAGCTTTTGAACCAAATATTTTTAAATGAGAGACGTCTACGTCTTCTGCGGTCCAAACTTGCTCTGGTACTTTTCCTTGAAGAGCCATGGTGGGAGATCGGTTTTTTAAATAAATGGCTGTACACATTGCCTCTCCCCAAAACTTTTTATTCAGCTTACTTTCTGCTAGCATACATCTGGCCTTCTCGGTTATAGTCCTTATTGTTCTCTCTGCAACCCCATTTTGCTGCGGAGTATATGGTACACTAGTTTGATGAATAATTCCCTGTTTCTTTAAATAATTTTCAAACTCTATACTGGTATATTCACCACCATTATCCGTTCGAAATCTTTTAATCTTCTTACCTGTTTGTTTTTCAACTAGCGTTTGAAAATCTTGGAAACATTCATAAGTCTCCGACTTACACTTTAAAAAATATCCAAATACTTTCCTGCTGTAATCATCTACAAAGATTAACATATATCTTTTGCCACCCCATGTCTCCACCTCCATGGGACCAGCAATGTCGCTATGCACCAACTCTAGCACATGTGAAGCCCTCTTAAATTTCCTTTTGGGAAACTTCTTAGAACTAAGTTTTCCTTGACTACAAGGAATACACGGTACCTTGCAATCCTTTGGATTATAACACAGGCCTTTAACGATACCTTTTAACTTGAGCATTTCTGATTGAGATAAATGACCCAACCACCGATGCCACAACTCAAAGTCATTATGACCTTGACCTATAAGGACCGTCGCCTTGTTATCTACGGAACCTAATACATAGAGACCGTTAACGCGTGGTGCGGAGAACAAAGGGCTTCCCATCACAGATATATTACTGTCAAAAACCTTACAGCTATATTTATCAAAAACAATTATCTTGTTATCATCTGCAAACCTGCCAACAGACATTAAGTTGGTAACTAATTCAGGAATAACTAATACATTTTCCATAGTCAATCCTCGAGTACGACCCTCATGACTTACGTTTAATTGTACACTACCTTCAGAAGTTGCCACAATTTTTTCATTATTAGCACAAGTAACAACTTTTGTACAAGGTTTTGTAGGTGCCAATATAGCTTTGTTTGAAGTCATGTGGGACGTCGCTCCACTATCTATTACCCAACTATCACTACCATGCCGAGCTACTAGTGTAACAAAATCTGTAGTAACTAGCATGTTAGTAGATTTCTTAACATCGTCTTTAGGCGTTTTACATTGCCACTTAAAATGCCCCTTTTTCTTGCATAAATGACAAATAATATTTTTACTACGATTGCTATTATACCTACTAGTACGTGAAACCAACACTGAATTGTCCTTTACGTCACTGCTGCTGCCTGCTTCTTTCTGCCTTTGTCCTTCTTTTAACAAGGCGGAGATGACATTCTCGGAAGAGATTCTTGTTCCAGAGTGCTCCATAGCCATAACTAGAGGATTGTAGGCTTCCGTCAATCCAGCTAACAGTATAATACCGACAAATTCATCATCTAATCCAGCTTGAATGGATTGAAGGGAGTGCTGCGTTGCTTGGATCTCAGTTATATATAATTCCATATTAGCAAAATTATTTAATTTCATCGAAAATAATTTTCTTAGTAAGCTAAGCCTCCGCATCAAACCAGAGTCTGCGTATGCCTTTTTTAAAGCAGACCATGCTTCCCATGCTGTTTTTGTTGATTGTACTAACGGATATATATGCTCCGATATGGATAAACATATTTTAGCACGAGCTTTATTATCCTTTTTCTTTGTTTCATCTGTAGTAGAGTCATAAGTACTACTTACACAGTCCCATAAGTCTAGGTCCGTCAGCAGAAGTTCAATAGCAAAGGCCCAAGAACCATAGTTTGATTCGCCTGTGAGCTTTTGAATATTACAAGCATATTTACCGGCTTCCATTTAGAAGAGCGGGCAAGCCCATAACCTATTATAAGTAAATAATAATATTCAACTAATATTTAAATAAAATATTCGGTCGATGATAACAATGACGTGTATTGAGACATTTTTTCTAGGAACAACAAATATTTAAAATATAAACTATTTATAAATACATGTGACAGTCAATCCTATTCAGCCAGTACATTACAAAGAGTATCTATAGGTCTATGACTAATATAGTAGATTGGTATTCGAGTCGATCTATTTTAACATATTTGATTTCAGAAAAATGGTAAACAGCTGTCCTTGGTATTGATTAGACATAGGCTAAGTCCATGACATTGACTGAAAAATGGAAATCATCATTTTTTAACATTCTAAGCTGATAATTGATAGCAAAACTCACATTATATCACTATTGTTAGCTGATATACAAATGGTTAACACCTGATTATGATGTTATATAACGGTGTAATATTTAGTTTGAATCAAATGAGTAAAAATATTAACATCCATCCTTGATAAATGGGAATCACTTTAAGTTATCACTTAATTATAGTTGATAAAAACAATATTTATGTAAATTTGTAGTTTGAAGTTATCAGGTGGGTTAAGTAATACTCTAGTCGTAAATGTACAATTTTAAGAAATAAATATCATTGAAAATAAAGCACCAGTAGTAATATTCAATGTACTTACAGCAGACCTGGCTGCAGGGGCGATCAATCTAGCAGCAGACAGCATATTTGTGGATATTAGGGTGCGGCGATCAACAACTGAAAGAAATGTTCCACTAGTAAATGATAATGATATTTATTGGGAACGTTTGAATACGAAGTTTTCTTTAGAACTTGACAATTTGACCGCCGAAGTTACGTAATTTTAGGAGGCTACGTAACTGTGACAAGATAGGGAATTCGGTGTTTAACTATGATTTTTCTATAGTACCAAATGTTAAATTACTACGTAATAACAACGACGAGGCGGACGAGTAGAACTACATATGAATTAATTGCGAAGAGATAGCGGAAAATGGCCGAATCGGCGATCAATCTTACAGTTTTGAAGGCAGTCTTCAATGACAACTTACAAAATCACTATTAAATATTTGCACCGACACACACTGTGGGCCCTCTTTTATCGGTAATAACACTTTTTTCTTGATAATAGTCGAGGATTTTAACACTTTTTCACGATTTGGATCATACACCAATCTCTCTGACACTTACCAAAGAACACCGAGAAGGAGGAGACCGGCCTTTGGAATGTTCAATTTCTGAGTGGTCAAATGAAACAGAGTATAAATCCCGTGTCGCTATTGGTTGACATGCGCGGACTGCATTAGTTCCGCACGGGCCAACTATTGATTGGGTTGCGCGAATGACACATGCATTCAATACTTATTTTATAAAAAATAAATTCTAATAGGAATTTTGTCCCATAAGCGGTTTTAAAATTCATAAATTATTTTTTCAATTGATGTTGTAAAACACATCATGTTAGTAAAATTACTTTAAAAAAGCGAATGAAAATATTATTGCAGTACATTCCGGTGCCATTTGACTAGTCCATTATCTGCCACCCGAAATGGCCGTCTTCATGATAAACATCTGTAAATTTAATGGCTGTGGCATAACATTTCCACGGCTAGCAGACCTAATTCAGCACATCGAAGATGTACATATCGGTAATTATTAAATATTTTGTATTTTATGTAGTCCTAAACGATATTTTATGCTCTTTATTAATGTAGGAGCCCGTCCATACTACGTCTTATCATTATGTGAAAGTTGCCAACATTGTCTATTATTTAAATTATTGCGGGAAAACTACGCAAGGGTATTTGTGAATATTATTGTTCTAATTATTTAAATAAGGCTCTATAAATAACCAGAACTAGCGTAACATTATAACATTAAACATAGCGTAACATCATAACCGAAATTGTAAAATGTATACAATGAACAGTGAACAGCTGATTCCGGTGGCAGTATGAAATAAATAAATAGATGCTGTTGTTAGTCATCGGTTCTTCCAAATTAACTTCTCATTTCAGACTATGATCCAGCTGTAGTAGAGCAGAAGGAAGCTTCGCAGCCAGCATGTATCCCGCTTAGTTATGTATTGAAATTCTTTTCGGAAGCGTCGAGGCGGGAAATTCAAAATATGCCGGCAGCCGCCGATGTTCGCCGGCGCTTGCTCTCCGCGCCGAAGACACCTTCGGCTCGGAGCAGCACACCTACAGGTTATTGCAAATTAGATCATAAACGACTAATGTACGTCTTATTTTTAAAATCTACTAATCTACTACTAACATGTTAGCCTGCACTGCGAAAACCTGAGTTTATTACTATGAGATAGGTAATGTTCAGTAAACAAATTTGCAATTTTGCCCAATTTTTAGGTGTCAAAGCCTCTGAAATGGTTTGCTTGGCCCGTTGATAATGTTTCATGTATACAGATATAGTGGTCAGTTTTATTGATCTGAGAAACAATGACGAGTACTTACTTATAACCTAACCCAAATGGACGTATATCACATTGTGGCCAATTCTGTTGTAGGTACACAATATCTGACCTTGGCGGGGCCCCGTATAAAAATTTGTTTGGGGGCCCTTATGAAGGGTAAAGATTTCTCACAAAAGAAAAATAAAATGTTTGCATAAAATTAAAAGCAATATTTATTCATCATAATTATTTATCCGTCACTTTTTCTAAATTTTTTATAAATAATTCAAATTAAATATAGGTATACTCTCCTTGCCTTTTGTCGGCACTGATTTATTAAATCATTTATAGCTGATGGTGACTTTAGTTTTTCTAAAGTTTTTGTTAATTTTTGCTTACGCACGTCGGGGGCCCGCGTAATTTGGGGGCCCCGTATAATTGATACGGCAGATACGGCGGTAGCTACGCCCCTGATTGAGACCATAGAAAGTTTATTCATTTTTATACATATTTATTTTTACATGAAACAAGCTAAGTATATTTTAGAAAAAATTAAACCGACTTCGATCGACACTCGAGAAAGATGAACATGACTAATATTAATTCCCTTTCCCCTTCAAGTAAGCGAAAACTTGTGTTAGGAGTGGGTACGACAATAGTGTAACGGGTGGGGTTTGAATCGTTGACCTTTCGGTTCAGTCCCGACGGCCGTAATTGTGCTATTGAGCCTAAAGAAAAAGGCTAAAGATTCTGAAGCAACTTACCGCTCTATGCTCCGCGAGAACTTTCCACACACAGTAATGAAAATCATAATTTCAGGGAGTGAAATGGATGAGGAAGAGGGGATGAGTCCGTCGGATGATAGCAACGACTCGTGGACCACCGTCGAGGAGTACAGCTCAGAGTACATACTGCGTTATGGGATTAAGTAAGTATATGTAAAAAATAACGATAAATTTTGTTGTTGGAAATTTTTGCGACTAGGTGGCACCACCTGTACTTTAATTTGAAGTAGCAGTCTAAATTCAAAATTATTGTTAAGTTAAAGAACATACACAAATTATAAAGTATGTTCTCGTACCTACGAGTAGTTTAATATCTCTGATATTTTATTTTTAACCCCCGACACAAAAACGACGGGGTGTTATAAGTTTCACGTGTCTGTCTGTGTGTGTGTGTGTGTGTGTGTTTGTGTGTGTGTGTGTGTTTGTGTGTGTGTGTGTGTGTGTGTGTGTGTGTCTGTCTGTCTGTTCCCCTGTGGCGCTCAAACGGGTGGACCGATTTGAATGTGTTTTTTTTTGTTTGAAAGGTGAATTAGTCGAGAGTGTTGTTAGCTATGTTTGATGAAAATCGATCCAAGATGGCCGCCGCCACAAAATGGCGAATGTCGGGGGTTTTTTAAATTTTTGATTTATACTTGTGTAATAGAATGAATGCGAACGCATCGTCGGGCGCGCTAGGAGCCGCGGCTCAAGATAAACCTTTCGCGTGTCCGGTGCCCGGTTGTAAGAAGCGCTACAAGAATGTCAACGGCATCAAATACCACTCTAAAAATGGCCACAAAAAGGATGGAAAGTAAGTTTTCTTTAAATACATATAATACATTTGTAGTTTCACTGCGCTATTTTGCAAGTATTCATTATTAAATATAAATCCGAATGTGCGTAATTTTATTTTTTATTTGTGATATTTATTACGTCTTAACTATTCAACCGATTTCAGAACAATTTGCTTGCTTCGCTTGCTTTTTATAATTATTATCCCTGGCGAAGTCGTGAACAACAGCTAGTATAATATAAGCTACTGTTAATTTATAAGAGATAAATCATATTTTAAATATATGGCGTTAAAAGTGTTGAAAAATATATAATTTAGGTACTAATTGTTATTATGATTGGGCTATTAGGTACCTAATTTTAAGAAATTATATCTTATGAGCAATTTTTTACAAAATAGGTATTACTTATAATATATTTTATTTCCTAGAAAATTTCATATCTTACCGTCATCATATACTTACAAACAAAAATTTCTGCCACCCAAGAAGCGTCTCACAGCTCAAGAATATTTTTGGAAGAAATGGGTATCCTATAAATTCGTACTTCGTGATTGTATTAGATTGTTCATTTTTTGAGTAAATTTAGTAGTAGGCACATTTAATAAATAGAATAATTGGCTATGGTAAAATCATGATAGATAGCACTAACTAGCGATCCAAGTGTCCTGAAGGCACGTTTTTTTTTTAATTTACAGCAACAGAGTACTTACCTACTGAAGGTTTTCTCTATGTATGTATGTAGATAACTAGATACATGATGTACATATAACAGTATTTCGTACGTATTTATTAGTGTTACAAAAATGTTGACATTGTTTTATAGAATCATTTTAGTCTTGTTGAAAGATTTGCCTGCCACAAAATTATCAAGTAATTAATAAGTATCGCTCCGTAATTTTTATTTATTATTATTATTAAGTATGTTTACCTCTTTTATTTCATTTCAGGGTAAAAAAGGCGTACAAATGCCAATGCGGCAAAAGTTACAAAACGGCACAAGGGCTTAAGGGCCATTCCGTAACGCAGCATACTCATCATCAGCCAAGCGAAGGTCGCATTCATGCGCCTAAGATTCAAAATCTCGTCGTCACAGCCTCCCCGTCCTCCCGCGCTCACGTTTCCACCGCTTCTGTTGAGACTATAGATGCCAGCAAATTGGTCCGCATCTACGACACAATTAAAGCCAAAGACCTGCCTTCCTTCACCATTCCCAAACATAATCTTACTCATTTGAACATCATAAGTGCGAATCAGAACAGCCAAACCTTACGTCATTCGGTCCTTTTCACCCCTAGTTCCTCGCCTGCGTCCAGTCCCCTTGATAAAATCAAGTATGAAAGACCTCCAAAAGTGACCGTCACTCAGGAGACGACATATGAGACTCCCGGCTTGACACTATCGAGCGATCGTAGAGGCTAAAGTCTTCATGTATATTACAATTGCATACGCAGTTCCTATATAACAAATAAAAAATCCACATTTTATAATATCTATCTCATGGTTGGTTGTTATGTATATTGAAAGTGTCGCTTGATTATAAAGTTTTAAACATTCGTATTATAAAGTTTAAAACTACTTATTTCGACTGTAATTTTTCGATACTTTGCCATTGTAATTAAGTATTTAAATACGAATCTTCATTTAATTTTCTTCAGAGGATTTTTTTGTTATTCTGCATATTATGTAATAAAATTATAATATGCATCGTGTAATTTACTTCAGAGATTCTTTTAATAGTTATTTTTTAATTTAGAAGAAAGAGTTTGTTTCTGTTTTGTTTGTTTAGTTTTAGTAATAGAGATTTGCTGTGATTCCGACTTGATTTATTGTATTAATTGTTACCAAAGTGATCTAAAATCGCTAGCTTAGAGTAAATCCAAAGGATTATAATATAGGATATGTATTGCTTATCTATACGGCACATTTTATTTAAGATGTCGAAGGATTTTTCATATCTATTACAACAGGGTAGTAATGTGGAAAGAACTGAATTCCTTTGTATCTAATTCTTGCGTGTAATTTGAGAAGTGGACTTATGCTTTTGAACAGTCACTTCCAGAATTTTTGTGCCATCGCGTCGTTATATTATATTTATATTTATGTACTTACTTAACATATTACACGGAATGATATTTCAACTAATTGTGTCGAAAATACGACAAAGATTTTTTTATTTGAGTGAAAAAGAGAAAAAAAATTAGCATTCGTTAAGTATCCCAGTAGGATTATTTAAATATACTCGTAAATGTGATAATATATTTTAGAAAAAGTAAAAAAAAGAAGCTTTCAAGCGTATACCTATTTAATGGTAACTAGGTGTTAAGGATGACATTCATTTTACTTTCGGACTGGATGTCAGGAAATTGTTCGTGACAAAATAAAATATTTATTTTTTTGGCACATCATCCAAAAGCAAGTCTTTGTTCAAACAACTGTTTCATTTCACAATCATTCGTTTTAAGAAAATATGTACCAATAATAATATATGTATGTATATTATGTAGGTATCTTATAAATGTTGTGAAATACTCATTGTACTTATAATGTAACGAATCTTATTATATTTGGTAAGGTTTAAAAATTTGTCTATGTAGTAGATTAAATTCAATGAAATACCTATACGTATTATTTAAATGTTGTAATAATAATAATGTTTGTACTTTTTTTGATATAATTTATCTTTAATTTGTATTTTGTCCAAACATTTTAAATAGACAACTTTCACTATTAGGTACATCAAAAGCGTCAATGTATCATTGGGCCTGCGAATTTCTGGTAAATGCGCCATCCGCCAAAATCTATTAGAATAAAACATTTAATTAGTTCACAATTAATAGCTACTTCATAGAAAAGTTATAAAAGGCTTATGTTCAAAATAAAATATCTATGTATAAGTATATAATGTGATATATGTTTGACATATAAGGTTAGGTATCTATTGATAAAATTCCTAAAAAAAATTGATGTTCGAAGTAAGACTATTTAAATTCAGCTTCAAAAATTTTCATTTGTATGAAGTGGTTGTTTAGAGAGGTACATACAAAGAAGAAACTTCGTAACACTAACTTTAACTAAATTATTTGCGTGTGACTTTGTCAAAATGGAAAAAATGTAAGGTGCTCTATGACACAAGGGAATTGGAGGAAATGAATAAAATTTGTACTTATTCGTCGGAGTAATATTATTGGATTTAAATGTAGAAATGGTGCTTATCTGGTAACAAGTGTGATATTCGGAGTAGAGTATGGAACAATGACATCAATTTTTTTTGCATATACTGCCTTTTCTATGCGGATGGAAGAACTTGACGTAAGTTGCAGAATGTGTGTATTAAAAATAAACTTGCATGCTGGTTTGTTTAATATTAAGTATGCTTAGATAAATTCAGCGTCAAATACTTATATCGTGTACCTACCTGTATTTTATTTAATGCCCGATATTCATTTTGTGAACTTGGTATAAGTAACAAAATACTGTTAAGTGCTTTGTGCCAAGCAAACCAAAACACAATGACAGAGGCACTTTTCAGTATTTAGTGTTAACTAAAATTAGTTTCTATTTAGTGCTTACGCGTCAATTCGTAATTGACGTCAATTAATAAACGTTACAAAATACTAAACTAATCGTATCATCTACTAAACACTAAATACTTAACAGTCTGTGGGCATTACTTCACCACATATTATACACTCAACTCAAAGTGATTTATTTTAAATAAACGCGTGATTATCTACCTACTACTAGTTTCTCAAAAGGGTAGCTGTTTTTTTTTTTTTTTTACGCTGGGAAATGCATTTACGCACACCTTTCGGAAGCAGCGCAGCGGACTGCGACGCTTCCGGAAGGTAGTGTGGGACTCAAGCAGGCCAAGAAGTGGCCAGAATACCCACTAAAACCCAGCGATGTTCCTCCGTGTCGCCTGGTGGCTGGGTTACGGGTACACTTGCGCAATCATCCGCGACCCAGCCGGCGCCGTCCGCCGAGGCAGACCCTCCACCGGGGGACCTAAAGGCCCCCTAACACCGTCTGAGGCGCACCAGGAACATAATGGTGCGCCTCCCGACCCGAGGCGTCTCAACGGGCGACGGATACACCATTCCATCACCCGGAGTTCCTCGCTAGAGGCAACCCTCAAGAGGGCCACACCCGCAGGCGACCCTCAAGAGGTTCACCCCTCGTGTAATTTTTTATAGAGGTTTTCTTCCTCGCGGCCCCTCGCTCAGTGCGTGGGGCCCCCGGTTCCGCTCAGTGCGGATTACGGGTTGCCCGACGGTGGCCGAAGCCAGCGCCCACCGGCCAAAAAGACCAGCGGACCCGCCGCGCAGGGCGTTTCCTCCTGTAATTTTTTAACGAGGTTTTCTTCCTCACGGCCCGAAAGCCTCCCCCCCAATTGTCGCCGCCCGGAGTCTCCACAGTCCACTCTGATGAACAGAGAAGTACCAGGATCCTCCAAGCGGCAACCCCCTGCTGGTTTTGGTCCGCGCCGGGTTTCCCCGGTACCTCCCATATCTGGGAGGCGTTCCCCCATCCGCCACCGGGGGGACGCGCCCGATGGGGGACCAGCAACCCCACACGGGGAAAAGGGTAGCTGTCCTGTAAGATTGTCCGTCCTTGGAATCTATTACTTAATTAAAAAAAAATCGAACAAGTTATTTTTTTTTTTTTTTTTAGCTAAAATAAGTGGTTTTGTTTTTAATACAGAATATGTAAGTAACTAACAACAGTAATTAGGTATGCATACGATGTTTGTTGTTGATTTGGCGTACCTACCTTCATTATAATATCATCAAACTAATTTGATAACCTCGAGATTGTTACTTTATGATTAATATTTCCTTGATTGTCTATGTACTTCTAAGACTGATTGTTGATTTTTATTTAAATATACCTAATCATGTAACTTTATATTGATTATTCTAAACCAGATATATTGAAAAAAATAATATTAAAATACAGTCGTTTAACAAACAAATATCTAGTTATTTAACTCGGTAAATCAAAATAGCCTTAATTAAATGCTTAGTTTGTGTAAAGCTTGAAATTGCGGATAATATAATATATAGGTATAATATATTATAGATAATATAATATATTATCCGGTAGGTAATATACATAGGTAATATATGTATTTTTGCAATGTATGAAGTGCACAGTAGAGCTTCCGCTGGGACATGTTACGTCGAGATTACAATATAATTTTACATCTACTTTGATATAAAAGTTACATGATTATGTAATTATTTAATTCTTTTTAGGTACTTATGTAAGTAGGTACTTTATTTGTTAACATTAGAAAGACATGCTGTGCTCACTATTTTTAGTTATTGAATCTAACTTTATATAATATCTAGTTATATCATACTGGATAACTATAAAATGATTATTTTAGTAAGTGGAGACTATAATTGTGTGTTTAATTTGAAAAACCATTTTAATCCATAAGTCACTTTATTATATGAGGGGTTATTTCGAGACAATTACATACATTTGTTTTTTCCGTACAATAAGTGTTACAAGTATTATTATTATTTATTATTGAAAAAATATATATTATTTATTTATTGATATTATTATTATCTACTTAGTGGAGCGTTAATTATTGAGTTTTAAGTGCATGGTCGATATTCCAGCACTTTGGGCGCTCAACGTCTATCGATTCGTCAATAATTATTATTTATATTACCAAAAGAAAATATGGAATATTATGTCAATTAGAAATGACAAATTTTTCAAATTGTTGGCAAAAATAATGTTATATTGTAATAAGCCTAGTTCACTTTTAGTCTGACAGCCGCCGAACATTTTTGTTATTGATTATTAACAGGCTGAATCTTCGTGAGTAGGTTCGTTTCGCCGAGACGACCAAGTTTTTTCTCTGTGAAATTTTTTCCGATGGAGGTAGCTACTCTAGTGCGCAGGTGTTAAACATTTCGATTCGCTGGGGTGGGAAAAAGTACCACAAAATTTGTAGGACTATGTCCATTTCATAATACAAGTATTTAGCTGCATACAAAAATCAGCTGGTTATTTGTAATTTTTATGACCTCATTATTTGGAAATATTCGGAGTGCAAGACGCTGTAGAATATTATTAACTAGCTTTTGCCTACGGCTTCGCCCGCGTGAATTTCGATTTTTCACAAATCCTGAGGGAATCGTGAATATCTGGTAGTATCCGGTTTCCGTTTCCGCTCCCTTTTCCAACCTTTATACCTACTTTCAAGGAAGTTTGCTATATACTATCTACCTATAGCTGTAGATATAGATTTCGGGTTTTTCAAAATCCCGCGGGAACTGTAGATTTTTCCAGGATAAAAAGTGGCCTGTGTTAAGTCAGGGCATAATCTACTTCCATTCAAAATTTCAGCCAAATCGGTTCAGTAGTTGCGACGTTATAGAGTAACAAACATCCAAACATCCACACTTTCACATTTATAATATTAGTAGGATAACCAGCTGATTTTTTGTATGCAGCTGTGTGCGCATCGTAATTTTATTTCGTATTTCAAGTTTGGCAAATTCATTCGCTGAACGAGTATTACTAATTCCTCGGAATTCTGACAGCTGTCATTGTCATTTACAGATGAGTTATTTGTATGGAGAACAGGGTTAACATCTACGAAGTACGATTTTACCCCAAACTACTTTAATTCCCTGTCATCATAAAAAGCCATATGCCGCGTAATAATATTACTCGTTTCGCCTTAAAATAGAAAACACCAAGAGTGGAAACTAGAAAGTGCACACTGACAGCAACAGAAAACAAAAGAAGCACATTGAAAAAATTTATTCAAAAATGGATGTCGAATGACATTATCACCATGAAGTCATGCATTTATCATATCTACATGCGGCAGTTGATTTGTATTTACATAAGTTTTGAATTTTTTATCTTTTTTGTGGGAATTGTTTTATCTCTGGTAACATTACGAAACGTCAGAATTCCAGGGAATTAGTAATACGGGTATAGGTACATTAGGAGTAAATAGGATCGACTGGTACAGTTTTTTGGCACACTTTTTTTCGCAAACAAAGTTTATTAGCCAACGCTCGCCGAACCCGTTGCACCAACGTTATCTGGAGCTTTTAAATGCCAGTGCTATGAGATGAGCTTATATAAATAAAAGCCAAACTTCAATCACGCCAATATATGATTTTTATTTTTCAAATACCTATAGCTTTTTTATATTCAGGTACGTAGACCCCCCTGAAATTACGAAGTTCATCATCGGATCTTGTATAAGCCCCGTAAATTGGTATTGCGCCTGGCCGCCATTTGAGTGACGTCAGCACTAGACAGACGGTACCGTTGACAAAAGTGTCAGCAGAGTAAGGGGATCGAGTTTTGAATAATTATTATTGTTAATTCCCACATTTTGTTCTTGTTGTTTGTTTTATTATTATTAAGTTTTTTGTTATTTGTTTTGCAGTGGCGTAACTACACCGATGGGGGCCCGTGGCAAATTAATCAGATGGGGCCCCTTCTGCTCAATAATTATAAAGAAGCTCAACTAACGATAAAGTATTCATTTTATTTTAAAATATAAATCATGTAAGTACGTAAAGAAGGTACATAAAACGCTATTAAAATTAGTTGTTTTTCTAGTAACTTTCAATTTAAAGAGCATGGACGAACATTTTGCTTAGTTAATGAACATTTTGTTTTGAAACAAAAAATGTGTTGCAATTTTCGTCTTATGGTGCTGCCACACCGGCCACACCGCCGCGCAGTTACAAAATATGTTAGTAAACATTATTGTTAGTTAACATTTTGTCACAAATGTTAGCAAAGTTCTAAATGTTTTCATGTTTATGAAACATTTTTAACAAATTTTTATTAAACACTAGCTTTTGCCCGCGTGAATTTCGATTTTTCACAAATCCTAAGGGAACCGTGGATATCTGCTTTCCGTTTTCGCTCCCTTTTTCAACCTTTATACCTACTTTTAAGGAAGTTTGCTATAATATTCTACCTATTGCTGTAGACATCGATTTCGGGTTTTTCAAAATCCCGCGGGAACTGTGGATTCTTCAGGATAAAGTAGCCTATGTTTTAAGTCAGGGCATAATCTATCTCCATTCAAAATTTCAGCCAAATCGGTTTAGTAGTTGCGACGTTATAGAGTAACAAACATTCAAACATCCACACTTTCACATTTATAATATTAGTAGGATTTTGCAACAAGTATAACAAATTATAACATTAATTGTTAAACAACATTAACCTGGGTGACTGCGGGACGTGCGGAATGCGGGAGAGGGAAGACGCCCGCGCAACATGCAACAATGTTAAACGTGTTTTATGTTGCGGCTACATTATGGTTATTGTTAATTCCCAAAAATGCTTTAAACTACGCGATAATTATCACCGGTAAAAACGCAAAGAACTGAGTGGCCACACTGTGTGGCCATTCATTTCTACGCCTTTTTTAACCGTATGTGTGGCCCACACAATGAAAACACAATAAAACCGACAACTTAAACATATATGGCAACTTCGCTATTGTTTAAGTTGTCGGTGTTATTAACGTGTTTTTGGCTGACAGGAATGTGATACAAAATTCTTGTCGCCTCTATTCTCTTATGGAAAAATGATTAAAAATAGGGAGGCACGTGTTTATTTTTTATGTTTTAGCAAAATATTAACTGTTACTGTAATCTGATGCAATCTGTTTGATTATGTATATATTTTGCGTATTGTTACGGTTGAAAGCTTGAATTTTGTAAAATCGCCCCACAGGAAAGTGATAAGTTTGCTCACATTTGGGCGTTTTTTTGCAAGAAATTAGTTTCTTATCTCTCTGAATTTCAGTGCCCAAAATAGAAGACCATTAGTCACGTCTTTCAGATTCAAAATATATTAGGAATATTAAAAACGTAAGAAGCTACGAATTGCGCCCACTAAAATTTCTTCATTGTAAGAACTGCTCTCTAACGAAATAAAAAAAAACCAGCCAAGTGCGTGGCGGGCCACGCGCAGTGTAGGGTTCCGTAGTCACAATCCTCGAAAAACAGATATAACTCCTTAACCTGTGAACCCTACTTAGCCGTGATAGTTTTCCTTTAAAATTGATTATATACCCTACTGCTGTGAATTTTTTCAAGTTCCTATATACTGCCATTTGGCTGATAGAGGGGGGGGGGGACACTTGACTCTAATAAAAATTTGCACTTTAAAACATCATATTTTACAAACGGATCTAGAAATCGAAAAATGATGTTCCCACACCCACAGTATTTTTAAAATACCTATTCAACGATACCCCACACTATGGGGTAGACGAGAAAAAAAATATTCATCCCCACTTTACATGTAGGGGAGCTACCCTAAAAAAAATATTTATCAAAATTTTATTTCACCACTTTGTCGGCGTGATTAATATTTATACTCATGCCAAATTACGAATTTATAGCACTAATAGTCTCTGAGATTAACCGAGGACGGACGGACAGACGGACAGACGGACGGACATGGCGAAACTATAAGGGTTCCTTGTTTACTACGGAACCCTAAAAATGAGTGAAATCGGACTACCCGTTAATGAATTAAGTACAGCTAAGCACACATTTTAACTTTCATCCCCTTCCCCAAGGGAACCGTGCAGAATTTCGAGATGAAAATTATTCTATATGCTACTTCGTAGTATGAACTGAAATCGCGTTCAGTGTCATTTCAATGCATTCAGTAGTTTTTGCGTGATGCACGCACAAACATACAGACAAACAGATTTTTTCACAACAGAAATTGCTTTTTTACGTTCTATTACTTATCCTTAACGTCTTCCAGTATTTTTTTTTTGCAAATATTTTTAATGCACACACGGCAATTCTTAGAATATATTTTATCATTACCGAAAGAAGAAAAAATGGTTACAAAGAAAGAGAAAATTTGACGGTGTCTCTCCCGTATCAATACGTGCGTTCCGAACTCGCGGCGCACACTGGCGAACGTAGATGTGGCCACTTTAACGCTATGATTCTCCCGTTAAACCTCTTTGCTGTGCCAAAATTTACCCCCACCCGACTTTTAACGCCAAATGCTACGGTGGTATACGGCTATTGACAATACCATTTCCCGTTGATCGTGGCTACACCATAGAGATAATAATAATAAATAGAGTTGGCATAATGTCCTATAGAAATTAGTGGATCGGAAAATAGCTCAAGCTTATCAAAATTTTCATAAGTGTGAAAGAGACAACATTACATTTTTGACATAATAATAAAACAGTTTGCGGCAGACTCGTGACTTAAGATGGCCTCCCTAAAATGTATACATGAACACTCACACACGCACAACTTGAGACATCACAATGAACACGCGCCATTTTATGTCTTCGGATTGTGCGTGTGTGAGTGTATTTTTGGCACGTTTTTAAGGTAGGTATGCCAACTCTATTTATTATTATTATCTCTATGGGCTACACCTACGGCCATTGGCGATACATGCCGTATATGCCCGTATATGTGGCCGCTACATTACCAGTGCGGGAGCATTGAAAACATCTAAATCACAAATGTTGTAAATGTTATATAAATGTTAGCAATGTTAAATAATGTTTATGCAACATTTCTAACACCAGTGTAGCAGCACCATTAGAACAAAATGTTTAACTGCTATTAAAAACTTCTGTCTTGTACAATTTTTGAAATAAGTTTTTATCAATTTCAATTTTGAAAATGATCGCTTGGCACTAGCCGTAGTCACATGTAAAAAACCGGCCAAGTGCGTGGCGGGCCACGCGCAGTGTAGCTGGGTTCCGTAGTCACAATCCTCGAAAAACAGATATAACTCCTTAACCTGTGAACCCTACTTAGCCGTGATAGTTTTCCTTTAAAATTGATTATATACCCTACTGCTGTGAATTTTTTCAAGTTCCTATATACTGCCATTTGGCTGATAGAGGGGGGGGGGGGGGACACTTGACTCTAATAAAAATTTGCACTTTAAAACATCTTATTTTACAAACGGATCTAGAAATCGAAAAATGATGTTCCCACACCCACAGTATTTTTAAAATACCTATTCAACGATACCCCACACTATGGGGTACACGAGAAAAAAAATATTCATCCCCACTTTACATGTAGGGGAGCTACCCTAAAAAAAATATTTATCAAAATTTTATTTCACCACTTTGTCGGCGTGATTAATATTTATACTCATGCCAAATTACGGATTTCTAGCACTAATAGTCTCTGAGATTAACCGAGGACGGACAGACGGACAGACGGACAGCCGGACGGACATGGCGAAACTATAAGGGTTCCTTGTTTACTACGGAACCCTAAAAATGATTAACAAATAATAGAAAAGCAGTGCACACTTCAGGAAAGCTTCAAGAAATAAAATTACTTTTTATCTATCTACATATGTAGATTATGTAGTTATAATATTATGACAAAACTGTAATAGGCCCAATTCTGTCCTTTGAAGATTATATTAAATTAATTTTAAAGGGCTCTATATAATTGATACTGAAGCCAAAACTGTAAACTTTTCACGTTGGCAACTTAAATTAATTAAATATCATTGATGATAAATTGATGTAATTAATATATTAAACGTTAAGATACTCCGGTGCTCACGGCCCTCTCGGGTCGGGGGCCCCTTTCGGCTCGGGGCCCGTGGCATTTTGCCGAAATGCCACCCTGTAGTTACGCCACTGTTGTTTTGTTGATTAAGTACCTACTATTTTTTAACCCCCGACGCAAAAACGACGGAGTGTTATAAGTTTGACGTGTCTGTGTGTGTGTCTGTCTGTTCCCCTGTGGTGTTCAAACGGGTGGACTGATTTGAATGCGGTTTTATTTATTTGAATGGTGAATTAGTTGAGAGTGTTGTTACCTATGTTTGATGAAAATCGGTCCAAGATGGCCGCCGCCACAAAATGGCGAATGTCGGGGGTTTTTTAAAATTTTAATTTATACTTGTGTTAAATATGAGTAGGCACAACAGACTGAAAAAAATCCGAATGCGAATTACAAGAATGTGATTACGTGAGCGAAATTGAAGAATAAGAATAATTTCTTCATTTATTCTAAATAAAAGCTGAAAATTATTTGGTCGTTCGGTTTAATTTTTTTCAAAAAAATGTTTTTTGCCTATGGTATGGTCTCACGTCACGCCGATGTTAATGTGACAGGGTCCCAGCGCAATAGCAATCTGCGGGGCTAATGTAAGCACTAAAATAAACTCTGTATTAAGATTTCCTATAGTTTCATTTCACGAGTTGTTGAGATAAAAAATGTGTGATTATAATTATTTGTACCGAATTTATATAGTATAGTATTTACCTAATAATATTCACTATCGATGTTTACTGTCTATGATCGATGTCTGGGATAAAAATCTGCTGATGATTACTTTGTGATTGTTTTAAAAATAAAAGCCAAACTTCAATCACGCCAATATATGATTTTTATTTTCCAAATACCTATAGCTTTTTTATATTCAGGTACGTAGATACACAAAATAATAATCTATGCAAACAAATATAACTAGAAACGCTATTAGTATTACTTTACACTTAAATATACAAAATATATTATATTAAGGCATTGGACTAATAAAAAATTTACACTGTTTCTTAAACACCGCTTACTCAATATAAACAGTGAAAAAGTGTTAGTATGGGCCCCTATGCATTTAACTTCTGCTAAACTTAAGTATCACAATATTTTTAAACAGTAACATACATAAGAAGATATGAGATTAACAAAAGATCTTCAATGAGTAAACGATAAGTAATTGTGAAATAATAAGTATACGTACCTAATCAAATTAACGCGATGATGAACAGTTTTTTGAATTAGTGCAATAATAAAATATACTAGAGAATGCCCGCGGCCTCGCCCGCGTGAATTTCGGTTTTAAAAAAATCCCGAGGGAATCGTGGATTTCCGGTTCCCGTTCCCGCTCCCTTTTCCAACCTTTATACCTACTATCAAGGAAGTTCGCTATAGTAATCTACTTATAGCTGTAGCTATAGATTTCGGGTTTTTCAAAATCCCGTGGGAACTGTGGATTTGTCTGTGTGGTGAATGGATCCCGTGGGAATTTTTCCAGGATAAGAAGTAGCCTATGTTTTAAGTCAGAGCATAATCTATCTACATTTAAAATTTCAGCCAAATCGGTTTAGTAGTTGCAGCGTGATTGAGTAACAAACATCCAAACATCTAAACATCCAAACATCCACACTTTCACATTTATAATATTAGTAGGATTATTAATATTTTTATCGTGGTATGTATCCGTAATTTACATTAGACTATGTCGGTAAACCGACGAAATAAACCTTAAGGCTACGTTCAGATGACAAGCGTTCAACGCGCGTTGAACGCGCGCTAAATTTTTTTACGATGTTCACATGACACGCGCTGGTCAGGCGTTGAACGCGCGTTGCCGCGGCTGCCATGGTTCAGTAGCTCTTGCATTTGTCGAAGATGGATGTAGAAATAGTTTTAACGGTGATTTTATACCGACGGCAGATACGACGCGACAGAAGACGGAGAATATTGGGTTCACAGAATATGAGGACGAGTTTTTCCCAAGCCCTATCTGAATAATCGCTACTTGCCATAACCCATATTGCAGGACGTTTCTCTATTTCATTTATAAATAATTCAGTACTTACAACCGTACTTAAAATCTTCGGTTTCCATTTCGAACAATTTCTGGACGTACTGATACTGATGAACCCTAAAATACGTCAATCCGCGTCGAAAGCGCGCGCTCAACTGAACGGTAACATAGAAATCCAATGATCTCAAAGCGCGCGTTGACGCGCGCTGACAACAGTCGAGCGCTAGCGCAGCGTTCAACGCTGTGCATGCGTACGGCCTGAATAAAATGTATGTAGTTGTAAACGCGCGTTATCAAAACGCGCGTTAAGCGCTTGTCATCTGAACTAGCTCTTAAATCACTATATTAATAATCTTATCAAGGGCGTCGCCAGGTAGGGGCAGGGGGGGGCAGCTGCCCCCCCCTAGAGATTTGAAAAATATAAATAATTAAATATGCTATGGATTGCATTAAGTAAGTACTCTATATAAATTAAACCTGGCGCAAATGCAAACGATGTCAGTGGGAAATTCTGATTTTTTTAATATGTTGTTAGGACCACTACCAGTAGTCTCCAATTTTGCAGCTTCGAAAGACCTGTGCTAACTTTGCAGCACTTGAAAAACCACGATTTTTTTTCACTTTTTTTGTTTTTTTCTATATAAGTCCTAAACTATGCGTTTTTCAGAAAAATATTTATTTTACGTTTTTTAAGTAGACTAAAATTGCTACTATTTAAGATCAGTACCAACTCTGTAAATTCAATTTTTACTAAGATACAGCTCTCCAAAATTGACAATTATTTAAAAAAAAGTAAAATTTTAAGATTTCTTCAATTTTAAATCGGGGAAAATACTCATTTGACGGGTAAAGTTGAAAAAATGTTGTAGTAAATATAAATTAGCTTTAATTTAAATATAAAACTACATCTGTCGGCCATATAGTTTACTTACAAATCCTAAAAATTTAAAAAATATGAAAATTGCATTTTTTGCTTTATTTTGTTTTTGTTTAAAAGAAAAAATCGTATACATCCACAAGAAATATATATTTAAACTATTATAAAGTATTTATAATCCTCTTTTATTAAAAAAAAAATATTAAAAAAAAGTAAAAAAATAAAAAATTTGTAAGTAAAAATAATTTTAATTATTTTTAGTAATTAAAAATATCAATAATAATATACAATTATTGATATTTTTTGATTTTATGAAACACTGAATTACAAGGACATTCTGAGTACCGAGCAATGTAAGTCCTAAACTACACATTTTTTTGAAATACTTTCTATACACTTTTAAAGTAGACTAAAATTGCTACAATGTGAGACCAGAAGCAGCTCTGTACTTACCGAGATGCAGCTCTGCTAAAATTGATTGTTTTTTTCAAAAATGTGAAATTTTAAGATTTGGTCATTTTAGGAGTAAAGTTACAGGCAAAAATGTTAAAGCAAATCTAATAAACTTTAATTTAAGGACAGAACGATATCTCTAGGCCATATAGTTTACTCACAAATCATAATGAACAATTATAACCAAAAATAATGTCCTTGTAATGCAGGTTAACATGCTTCATAAATATCAATAAATATCAATAAAATGATATAAATAATTTTTTTTTCACAAATAACATTTTAAATAGTATAATAATAGTTTAAATGTATATTTCTTGTGGATGTAAATGGTTTTTCCTTTCAACGTACCTTCGAAACAAACTAAAGCAAAAAATGAAATATTCCCATTTTTTTAATTTTTAGGATTTGTAAATAAACTATAATTGAATTAAAGACGTCGTTTTATGTTTACATTAAAGCTAATTATTTTTATTACAATTTTTTTTTATTTGACTTTACCCATAAAGTGAGTACTGAGTATTTTCCCCGATATCGGGGTATAAAATTGAGCAAAATATCTTAAAGTTTTCTCTTTTTCGGAAATAATTGCCAATTGGAGAGCTCTATCCTCAGCAAATATTGAATTTAAAGAGCTAGTTCTAGTCTATATAAGTATAGAAAATTCTATGAAAGTATAGAATTTTTTTAAACGCATAATTTAGGACTTATATTGAAAAAACCAAAAAAGTGCAAAAATTTCGTGGTTTTTTGGGTGCTGCAAAGTTAGCACAGGTCTTTCGAAGCTGCAAAATTGGATTTAGTCTACTGGTAGGTAATGGTCCTAACAACATATTAAAAAATCAGAACTAGCCGTTTGATTGCGATTTTAGCGATTTTTTGTGTCAAATATGACTGGCCTATTTACACTTTTCGCATAGGTACTATAATATCATCAACTTGCCCCCCCCTTGGCCAGAGGCTGGCGACGCCCTTGAATCTTATTAAACAGGGGATTCCTTTGGTCACGTACATAGAAAGCTAACGTTGAGCAATTTTCCTGCATCGTCAGACATGTTTTCGGTTTAATTATTATGATTCGTTGAATATATTTTCATTTCATATGTTCCTAAAAGATGTTCAAAAAAAAAATTCAGTGATAATAGTCAAGGTAAACTTGCCGACCATTTTATCATTGGAATTTCAACCTTAATGTCATAAATGGTTCATTATTATTCATTACCAGTGGGTCCTACCTAACTTAACCTAGAAACCGATTGCAGCGCCACCTATCGGGTCCAATTATTTTGAATCTAACTGGAAACATTTCATCAGAATCGGTCAGTCTGTTTCTGAGTTTTAGCGGGACTAACGAACAGCAATTCATTTTTCAAAAATCCCTTGCCGTGCTGTACCGACAGTGGACGTCGGCCAGCCGGGTTACTTTATTGTACAAGAGCGATACACGATTTTCACAGCACGTCTTTAGGTAGATGGCCGAGTGCACGGTACAAAGTATAACCCCCGGCACGTAAGTCGACCGGTGACCTTCAAGTGCGCGCAGCGTCGTTCGAGTGAGCGGGACACAATACGATTGGAGAGCCAATCAGCGCTTACGACTTACGCAGAGCTTAGGGATCCGCGAGAGCTAATCAGTGCTTACGAACGATCCCCACGCCCCCCCCCCCCCCCCCCGCGACCCCTTCACCACCCGAGATACCTCATTTTCGACTTCTGCGCATTGAATGTCAACGCTAGACTTATTTGCCGTGACTTGTACAGTAGGCCAGTTTTACAGCCAAGTTACAGTCCTACAAACATAGCTGACCCGGTGACCCGGTTGTCAATTTCAAAGTAGCGTTAATTCCACTTTCCGCCGGGTCAGATAAGTCTGTAGGACTACACAAGCTTACGCGACGTCCTGCGTGAGCGACCTTGACGCGAACGCGAAGCGGCGCGGCGCGGTGCGAAAACAACAAACAGTCAACACCTATGTGAGTGGCCTACGTGACCGAACGCACGTAGAGTGCGGTGCGGCGCGGCGCGAAAGGAAGCGAACGCGATCAGTCGGTTTGATATTGTCGAGGTTACAACCTCTTTATGCGCGGCTGGCTGAGTTCGCTGGAAGAAAAGTTGGTTGTCAAATGGAACGAAACGAAATTCAAATTGTCCAGCCTACGTTCAGAGACCAGGCGACGAGAACATTCGACTTCTATCACTCCATGTATCCATAACACTGGTATCGCGGAGAAGGTGGCCCGGGTTCCCAATCGTTAAAATTGTCAAGTTCATAGTGCTTATTATGTTTATTTGTTATTAAGAATACAAGCCATTATACAAAGATGTAGCAACAGTCTTTCATTTCCGCTACAATATTTTCGCGCGAACTGGTTGCGGTGCGCGACGATTCGCGCGCATGTAGGACAAAGCTGCCGCATCGCAGCGCATCGCGTTACACCGCATCGAATCGCGTTCGCTTTGAATCGCCTACGTAGGACGTCGCGTTACAGTTTTCAAAGCGGTGTAAATAAGAGCAGCTTAACAATTCAAGTGCGGTAATAGTTCATTTCTTGCTGGTGAGCTGTTCCAGCAGCGCCATGATCTTGGCGTGCGGGCCGGCCTCGCGCGTGGGACACTTGTTCTGCACGAAGAACAGCGCGCCCTCGTCCCTCTGCTCGAACGCCACCTGCGCCGCTTGCTCGTACAACCTGCCGGTATACGACCTCATTACACCACCACTACAACCTTTTTAAACGTCCCACTGCTGGGCACTACAAGCTGTGATAGCCTATACCCGAATTACTAATTTCCCGGAATTCTGACAGCTGTCATTGTCATTTGACAGATGAGTTATTTGTATGGAGAACAGGGTTAACATCTACGAAGTATGATTTTACCCCAAACTACTTTAATTCCCTGTCATCATAAAAAGCCATATGCCGAGTAATAATATTAGTCGTTTCGCCCTAAAATAGAAAACACCAAGAGTGGAAACTAGAAAGTGCACACTAACAGTAATAGAAAACAAAAGAAGCACATTGAAAAAAATTCATTCAAAAATGGATGTCGAATGACATTCTCACCATGAAGTGTCTGTCAGGCATTTGTCATATCTACATGCGGCAGTTGATTTTTATTTGCATAAGTTTTGAATTTTTTATCTTTTTTGTGGGAATTGTTTTATCTCTGGTAACATTACGAAACGTCAGAATTCCGGGGAATCAGTAATTCGGGTTTAGTGGTTAGGACTACCGACTTCTAATCGGAGGTCGTGGGTTCGATCCCGGGCACGCACCTCGTAACTTTTCGGAGTTATGTGCGTTTTAAGTATTTAAATATCACTTGCTTTAACGGTGAAGGAAAACATCGTGAGGAAACCTGCACGCCTGAGAGTTCCCCATAACGTTCTCAAAGGTGTGTGAAGTCTGCCAATCCGCTTGGCCAGCGTGGTAGACTATGGCCAAAACCCTTCTGACTCTGAGAGGAGACCCGTGCTCTGTAGTGAGCCGGTAATGGGTTGATCATGATGATGATGATGACTGCTGGGCACAGGCTTCCTCTCTCATACGAGAGAGGGAGTTAGAGCTTAGGTTTAGTAATATTTGACTTTGATAATTAATAACTCAATCTGCTTTGACGTAATATTTGACTTGACGAATTTTATCCACCCGTAAACCGTTGAACTTTGTGCAGCTATATCCTTACTAATATTATAAACGCGAAAGTTGTATGGACGTTTGTTACTTTCACGCAAAAACTACTGAACGGAATTGGCTGAAAGGAACGGAGATAGATCATACACTGAATTAACACATACTCTAGCGGCACGCTATGATGGCCGGTTTGACGTTTGTCCGCTCATGAAGTTCCGTATTAATTGATAACGACTTTGAAGGAAATAATTGTATTACTTTATTGACGATAGTGATGTGCAGAGATTCATAAATTTTATCGAATGTAGTTTTAGGTTTAGGACTCAAAATTTATTTATTAAATTGATTTCTTAAATGTATACAAGCGTAGAAAAATCAGTTTGCACCATTTAAGGGGTGAATGTACTTGTGAATATGAACAATTTTCACTATGTGGACAAACCTCTGAAATCGCAAAAAAATATCAATAAATTTTTAAAAATGGAATCTAATACGATCGTCACATAGGATCGCTGGCTAGCACAACTACTACCTCCGGCAAACTCGCGTCAATGCTCAATGCAAAACAAAGCAGTTTCGAATTGACGTTGCTTCGAAAAGTATAAACTGTCAGTGCAATGCGATTGTGATATAGTTTTGACCTGGCTTTGGATTTCAAATATTGATACTGCATTACTGTTGACCCTTGCTCGTTAATTTGGACTCTGTTCAAGCCCTTTGTTGTGGATTTCGTCGATATGACCGAACGTACGCAGAGAACTGTTCTAAATAGTCAGACACGTGAGTTCGTAATACGCCTTCGTAACTATTTCGATCGTGAAGCTCAAAATGGAGGGCCAATTTTACCTATAACGTCAGTGGTTGAACGCGTAGCTGATGCGCTTAATATTGGACAACGAACTGTTAGACGGATAACTAAAAAAAAATATGGCGAGACTGGCACAGAAGAAAATAAACTTCACACACCAAAAAAGAGAAAACGAGCAAAACCAGTCGTAGGCATCGATAGCTTTGATGCCGATGCTATCCGAAGACATGTTTACGGCTACTATTTACAGAAGGAGTATCCAACAAGAAAAAAGTTGGTGCATTCACTGAAGGAAGCTGGATTATTCTTCGGTGGGGAAAGTTCTTTAACGAAGATTTTGAAGACCATTGGATTTCGATACAAAAAATGTAACAAACGCAAAATATTGATGGAAAGATTTGATATAGCGATGGCAAGGTATACTTTTTTACGGCAAGTGAAAGAAATCAAAAATTGGCAAAATGTTGTGTTCTTGGATGAAACATGGCTTAATGCTAACCATACTGTAGGCCGTTCTTGGAACGATGACACAGCAGCATCTACTTCCAAAGTTCCTGTAGGAAAAGGATCGCGACTTATAATTTGTCACGCCGGAACCATCAACGGGTTTGTCGAAGGTTCTCTCATGGCTTTTGCGTCAAAAACCACTGGAGACTATCATGAAGACATGAATGGAGAAAAGTTTACTGAATGGTTTACCTCAATGTTGTGTAGCCTCCCTGAACCATCTATTATAATTATGGACAACGCCCCATACCACTCGATGCAAATTGACAAGCCACCTGCCCAATCCCAAAAGAAAGCTGATATCGTCGCATGGCTTCGTAAAAATGGCGTAGATGCAAACATGAATATGTTAAAAGCGGAATTAGTACGTCTTTTAAAAGAAAACAAACCAACCAAGATCCGATACGTCATTGACGAAATAGCATTAGAACATGGGCACAGAGTTATACGGTTACCGCCTTACCATTGTGAGTATAATGCGATTGAGTTGGTGTGGGCTCAAATTAAGGGATATGCTGCAAGACACAATACAGAACCCCCATTTACCACAAAAAAAATGCTAAAATTATTAGAAGAAGCTTGTGAACATGTGACTAAAGGAGACTGGGAAAAGGTTGTGAATAGAACTGTTAAATTAATAAGGGAAGATTATGAAAGAGATGTGAAAATAGATAATATTATAGAAAACGAACATATAATTATTAATGTATGTGATGATAGCAGTGACGACAGTGAAAATAGTAGTATGGACGAATCTGATTAATTATGGCCTTTTGTGGCACCTTTTTTGGTATCTTTTGTATTCATATGTTTCTTGTGTGCATATAAAGTATGTATATTCATTTTCGTTCAAATATTCAGTTCGTTCAAATAAATTAAATAAACATATACATTTTTGTTTTATTAAACCTATTTAATCAGGTACAAAAACAAAACTTAATTGTTTTTTGTTCGAGAATAAATTGACATTCCACATCACTATTGTAATGTGTCAAACCGGCCATCATAGCGTGCCGCTAGTGTAGGTTACTTTTTATCCCGGAAAAGTGTTCCTCTGCGACTTGAAACAACGCCATCTATCGGCAAATAAGTAAAACTTAGGCTGTTAGGAGTGCTGTTCTAATTTGTGTCTCATGTGCTTTTCTAATATATTTTTTCCGCGGGCGCAGCTAGTAGTACTGCTATAAAATTAAACCAATAGCTTACTCTGCTTTGATGTAATATTTGACTGTGATAACTTACTCTGCTTTGACGTTATATTTGACTTTGATGAATAACTTACTCTGTTTTGACTTAATATTTGACTTTGATGAATAACTTACTCTGCTTTGACTTAATATTTGACTTTGATGAATAACCTACTCTGCTTTGACTTAATATTTGACTTTGATAAATAACCTACTCTGCTTTGACGTAATATTTGACTTTGATGAATAACCTACTCTGCTTTGACTTAATATTTGACTTTGATAAATAACCTACTCTGCTTTGACGTAATATTTGACTTTGATGAATAACCTACTCTGCTTTGACGTAATATTTGACTTTGATAAATAACCTACTCTGCTTTGACGTAATATTTGACTTTGATGAATAACCTACTCTGCTTTGACGTAATATTTGACTTTGATAAATAACCTACTCTGCTTTGACGTAATATTTGACTTTGATGAATAACTTACTCTGCTTTGACGTAATATTTGACTTTGATATCGTCGCGGCACTTGGGCAGGTACTTGGCGGCCTCGTCGCGCTGCCCGTGCTTCAGGCACACGTCCACGAACGGCTCGTAGCCGACGGGGGACTTCTTCGACTTCGACAGCTTCTCCAGCTCCGACCAGTCGTCCTTCTCCGCCAGAGTCAGTATTCGAAGCCACCAGTACCTGTTGATTTGTAACGTTTTTTAGTGTATACTAGAGAATGCCCGCGGCTTCGCCCGCGTGAATTTCGGTTTTAAACAAATCCCGAGGGAATCGTGGATTTCCGGTTCCTGTTCCTGCTCCCTTTTCCAACCTTTATACCTACTATCAAGGAAGTTCGCTATAGTAATCTACCTATAGCTGTAGCTATAGATTTCGGGTTTTTCAAAATCCCGTGGGAACTGTGCATTTTTCCAGGATAAAAAGCCTATGTTTTAAGTCAGGGCATAATCTATCTCCATTCAAAATTTCAGCCAAATCGGTTCAGTAGGTGCGGCGTGATTGAGCGTTTTTGTGTTGTGCTTGTTGTTTACTTGGTTTTGCATTTATATTCCGGGTTAGTGTGTGCAGTTACTTTGTTTGGGCAATTCTAATTTCAGTAAACGGTTCAAGTTATTTGAAATATTAAACTGTGGTAAAAACTACTCTAAACTTTTGTTAATGCAAAAAAGTCAATTTCACAAAAAATGTCAGCTACTTTGTTTATCGCTAGGGCAGCCGTAGTGTTGCTAACTGTGGAAACTGGAATTTCATTTCCGTATTTTTCATGAGATTATGGTCGACCCATACATGCAATAAACATGACTCTTCGGACGTAATTCGTCGTAAGAGTTACAAAAATATTATTTTTAACAATTATTATCATATTATTCCATAACAGGTGATACTTGCTTTTACTAATCTGTACTATAGAAATTTATACCACGATCTAACTTATTGCAGCGCCATCTATGTGTTATCAGAATATAATTCCACAAATCCTTTATTATTGTTACACACAACATCACAGAATCAGGTTTCAGTTCCATAAACCCTGTAGGTGCGAGCGAGAAGTCCGAGAAAAATGATTTATGACTTGCTTCGCACGTATGTAATGTCCCAGTTATAACACTGGGATTCATAGTCAAGAGGTGAACAGTCTCCCAAAATCCACGATTCAACATTCGTGTAAGAGTCGAATGTTGAATCAACTTCCTTTGCCATTCATAAACAATCACTAGAAAATCCCCTTGCTAAATAGTTTCACAATATTGGAAGTAAAGCTTGATTTACACGCATTAAGTTGTCAAGTAGTTAACTAAATTTTAACTTAATTTTAAGCGACTTAATTTTAAGTAAGCGTTGTGATTTTTTGCTCTGCTATCCTGTGTTTTTTGTCATACAACTTGACCGTTTTTAGTTTAGGAACATTTCAATTATATTAATATACGTATTGATTAATAAAAACCACACGCAGACATGACAACCTCTTCCTTTTTGGATGTCTGTTAAAAATAAAACAATTCTGCAGACGAAAATGAATTAATGGTGTCCCTTTTAAAACTAAAAAAAAGTTACTGAACATAAGTGACCAAAAAATTCCATGACGCTTTATAATTATAAAACAAGGGGACTGTTTGGTTGACGGAATTCGGTCATTCAGCATTTAGCCGCGGACGGCTGTCTCATTGGGGATTCTTTTGTCTATGAAATGCTTAAAAGCACCTTAAAAGGTTGAAACTTGAATGTGCCCTAAAGGAGCCCCTTTCTCGACTATGAATCCCAGTGTAGATACACCCGATTTTACAGGTTATTCGGGCGCTTCAAAATTATTATTTTCTAATCAATAATCATATTTATTAGATTTTATTGTATGGTACAAAGTGAAGAATACTCGCAGTGTCCAATACTTGTATACTTCGTTGAACCAGAGTTGTAAGTGCGATCTACAATGGTGAAACGCCATCTGTTGTTGTATACTTCGTTGAACCAGAGTTGTAAGTGCGATCTACGGGAGCGCATTTTCTTACATAAAATTTCAACTCCTATCATCGGATGTCCGAAAATGTTTCTCATACAATTTAAAGTCATAATGATCATTCTTCATAAAACGTTCACAACCTACCAATTGAAAGACATAATCATTGAAATTCATAATATCACTATTCATATATGTACTTACTTTGTACTAATATTTGTTTTCATATATTTATTATATATATAAAGCTACTTGAAGTTACGTATTGATCACCTCTCCTGAACAATTTTGTATGGAACTTTTTCACCATACTTTCCGTGTGTGTAGAATTCAAAAAATTTAGGTCTACAAAATTATAGAGAGAGCTGGACGTGGAAAACTGACTAGAGTACCCTAAGGGATCTCGAAAACTATCAGTCGGAGAGGTACCATCTCCAAACAAAAAATGTTCAAAACCTTGGGCAATTGGGTGAAACGGTGAAAAAAATATGGCCACCAAACAAAAAAAATTTTCGTCTCCATACAAAAATTTCTTAATTTTCAAGAGGCTCTCCAGAACAATTTTGTATGGAACTTTTTTCCCCTCACTATTTATATGCGTAGAACTTATGGGTCTTCCTTCAGGAAAATTATGAAACGTCATGAACGTGGAAAATTTACCAGAGTACCCCAACGGCTCTCAAAAACTATCAGTCATAGAGGCATGGTTCAGAAACTGAAAATGTTCAAGACCTTGGGCCCTTTGGTGAGCCAGTAAAAAAAAGATAGATACCAAACAAAAAAAAATTTCGTGTCCATACAATTTTTTTTTTAAATTTTCAAAAGGCTCTCCAGAACATTTTTGTATTGAACTTTTTCCCCTTACTATTTATATACGTAGAACTTATGGGTCTTCCTTCAGGAAAATTATGAAACGTCATGAATGTGGAAAATTTATCAGGGTACCTAATGGGTTCTCTAAAACTACCAGTTATACAGGCATGGTCCCAAACAAATGTTATTAAGGACCTTGGGCAATTGGGTGAACCGGTAAAAAAAATATGGCCGCCGAACAAAAAAATTTTTTCTCCATACAAATTTTTTAGGTTCTTTTCAAGAGGCTCTCCTGGACACTTTTGTATGAAACTTTTTCCCCCTACTACACGTATATATAAAACTCAAAAGTTTTTTTCGTAAAAAATACAAAATGTAGTGAATGTGGAAAAATTACCAGGGTACCTCATGGGTCCTTCAAAACTACCAGTTATACAGGAATGTTCCCAAACAAATGTTGTTAAAGACCTTGGGCAATTTGATGAACCGGTAAAAAAAAGATGGCCGCCCAACAAATTTTTTTTTTTGAATTTTCAAAAGGCTCTCCTAAACATTTTTGTATGGAAGTTTTTTCTTTTTACTATTTATATGCGTAGAACTTTTGAGTTTTCCTTCAAAGAAATTATCAAAACGTCATGAACGTGGAAAATTTACCAGAGTACCCCAACGGCTCTCAAAAACTATCAATCATAGAGGCATGGTTCTGAAACTGAAAATGTTCAAGACCTTGGGCCCTTTGGTGAGCCAGTAAAACAAAGATAGGTACCAAACAAAAAAAAATTTCGTGACCATACAAATTTTTTTTTAATTTTCAAAAGGCTCTCCAGAACATTTTTGTATTGAACTTTTTCCCCTTACTATTTATATACGTAGAACTTATGCGTCTTCTTTCAGGAAAATTATGAAACGTCATGAATGTGGAAAATTTATCAGGGTACCTCATGGGTCCTCTAAAACTACCAGTCATACAGGCATGGTCCCAAACAAATGTTATTAAGGACCTTGGGCCATTGGGTGAACTGGTAAAAAAAGATGGCCGCCGAACAAAAAATTTTTTCTCCATACAAATTTAATAGGTTCTTTTCAAGAGGCTCTCTTAGACATTGTTGTATGAAACTTTTTCCCCCCACTACACGTATAAATAGAACTTAAAGATTTTTTTTCACAAAAATACAAAACGTAGTGAATGTGGAAAAATTACCAGAGTACCCTAACGGCCCTCAAAAACTATCTATCATAGAGGCGTGGTCCTGAAACTATAAATGTTCAAGACTTTAGGCCCTTTGGTGAGCCAGTAAAAAAAAGATAGCTAAGGAACAAAAAAAATTCGAGTCCATACAAAATTTCTTTTTAATTTTCAAGTGGCTCGCCAGAACATTTTTGTATAGATCTTTTTGCCACTAAACGCATGCATAGAACTCATTAGTGTCCTTTCAGAAAAAATACGAAACGTTATACCAATATTTCTTTTTATCTTTCAAGAGACTCTCCAGAATATTCTGGTATTTGGTATGGCCTCCCATTTCTTTATTTTACGAATATTGAAGTGACTACAAGGCCCGCGAGCTGCTTGCAGCTCGCGCACCGAGCGCAACACTAGTTATATATATAAAGCTACTTGAAGTTACGTACTGATCACCTCTCCTGAACAATTTTGTATGGGACTTTTTCACCATACTTTTTGTGTGTGTAAAATTCAAAAATATAAGGTCTACAAAATTATAGAGAGACCTGGACGTGGAAAACTGACTAGGGTGCTCTAAGGGATCTCGATAACTATCAGTCGGAGAGGTATCGTCCCAAACAAAAAATGTTCAAAACCTTGGGCAATTGGGTGAACCGGTAAAAAAATATGGCCACCATACAAAAAAAATTTCGTCTCCATACAAAAAAAATCCTAATTTTCAAGAGGCTCTCCAGAACAATTTTGTATGGAACTTTTTTCCCTTCACTATTTATGTGCGTAGAATTTATGGGTCTTCCTTCAGAAAATTATGAAACGTCATGAATGTGGAAAATTTACCAGAGTACCTCATGGGTCCTCCAAAACTACCAGTCATACATACATGGTCCCAAACAAATGTTATTAAAGACCTTGGTCCATTGGGTGAACCGGTGAAAAAAAGATGGCCGCCGAACAAAAAAAAATTCTCTCCATACAAATTTTTTGGGTTCGTTTCAAGAGGCTCTCCAGAACAATTTTGTATGGAACTTTTTTCCCTTCACTATTTATGTGCGTAGAATTTATGGGTCTTCCTTCAGAAAATTATGAAACGTCATGAATGTGGAAAATTTACCAGAGTACCTCATGGGTCCTCCAAAACTACCAGTCATACATACATGGTCCCAAACAAATGTTATTAAAGACCTTGGGCCATTGGGTGACCCGGTAAAAAAAAGATGGCCGCCAAACAAAAAAAAATTCTCTCCATACAAATATTTTGGGTTCTTTTCAAGAGGCTCTCCAGAACAATTTTGTATGGAACTTTTTTCCCTTCACTATTTATGTGCGTAGAACTTATGGGTCTTCTTTCAGGAAAATTATGAAACGTCATGAATGTGGAAAATTTACCAGAGTACCTCATGGGTCCTCCAAAACTACCAGTCATACAGGCATGGTCCCAAACAAATGTTGTTAAAGACCTTGGGCCATTGGGTGAACGGGTAAAAAAAAGATGGCCGCCGTACAAAAAAAAATCTCTCCATACAAATTTTTTGGGTTCTTTTTAAGAGGCTCTCTTAGACATTTTTGTATGAAACTTTTCCCCCCAATACACGTTTAAGTAAATAGAACTTAAAGATTTTTTTTCACAAAAAATACAAAACGTAGTGAATGTGGAAAAATTACCAGAGTATCCTAACGGCCCTCAAAAACTATCAATCATAGAGGCATGGTCCTGAAACTAAAAATGTTCAAGACCTTAGGCCCTTTGGTGAGCCAATAAAAAAAGATAGCTACGGAACAAAAAAAATTCGTGTCCATACAAAATTTCTTTTTAATTTTAAAGTGGCTCTCCAGAACATTTTTGTATAGATCTTTTTTTCCACTAAACGCATGCATAGAACTCATTAGTGTCCTTTCAGAAAAGATACGAAACGTGATACCAATATTTCTTTCTATCTTTCAAGAGACTCTCCAGAATATTCTGGAATTTCTTTATTTTATGAAAATTGAAGAGACTACAAGGCCCGCGAGCTGCTTGCAGCTCGCGCACCGAGCGCAACACTAGTTTATACTAATGGTCGAAACTCATAATTGTGTTTTATTCTAATATTCGTTTTCATACATTTCTTAATCATAAGTTTTTTAACCCCAGACGCAAAAACGACGGGGTGTCATAAGTTTGACGTGTCAACATCGATTCAAGATGGCCGCCGCTACTAAATGGCGCGTTTACATATTTTTTCACAACTCCCTCAATATGGGTATCAAATGAAAGGGCTTGACTAGTAGAATAGCATTCTGTAAATCCAAGATGACGACCGCCACAAAATGGCGAATGTCAGGGGTTTTTACGGTGTCTTATTTTTGGTCGAAGGTTAAAAAAACACCAGGATTCCAACTTCTGTAGGTTAGGTTAGGTTAGAACAGTTACCACAACGCACGAGCCGAGCGAGCGAAGCGAGCGTGCCGCGGCAGCGGCCGGCGAAGTGCCAGATCCAAATTCCATACCATATAAAATTATACAAAAATTCGAATTTTTTTAAAATATCTATTAGGTACTTTTCAAACCTTCTTACTAATAAATTAATAAATTTTATTAATTTTATTTCATTTATTTTTTATTAATTTTTTTATTTTTATTTTTTATTAATTTTTATTTTTTATAATTTTTTTTTATTTTTTTAAATATTTTATTTTATTTATTTTTTATTTAATTTATTTTTTATTATTTTTTATTTATTTTATGTATACCTATTTATTTTATTTATATTTATTTATTTTATTTTATTTATTTTAATTTTATTAATATTGCTTTACAAAAATTATGATAATTGTCTGTTACACAATATGTTATTCTGAAAAATGGCGTTATGAGTTGAAGTATGTTTTTAGTAACAACATTATATTTAATTATAGTTATTTATGCAACTGTTGTGTAATAAGGGGTATTAAAACACGAATGTGGGTTTATCACATGAGTGTTTTAATACCTAATTATCAACAGTTGCATACAAGACTTTATCTACACCCATAAATTATGAATCCTCTATGAGATTCTAAAACAGTTAGCTTACTGCTAAACCCCCGACATTCGCCATTTTGTGTTGAAGCCATCTTGAATTTGCATTGTGCTATTCTACTAGTCAAGCCCTTTCATTTAATACCCATATTGAGGGAGTTGTGAAAAAGTATGTAATCCGCCATTTTGTGGCGGTCCAATTTTCATGAAACATAGCTAAGAACACTCCCGACTAATTCACCTTTCAAACAAAAAAAATCAGCCAAGTGCGAGTCGGGCCTCGCTCTTTCAGGGTTCCGTACATAATTATGAACAATATAATATTTTGGGTCTAAGAAATATTTAATTTCCGAGCTAGATATCGCAACAAACCGTGAAAGAAAAACCCAAAAAAATGTTCGTTTATTTTGGTCACAGCTTATAAACTATTTAATAAATCGTTGTTTTCAGTATTTGTTGTTTAAATAGAGCATATAGTACATAATATACTGAAATATCATATTCCCAACTAGTTTAGTTTTTGAGATAGCCCCCGTCACAAAAATGGTCTAAAACTGACAACTTTGATGGCCTCCCATTCCCTTATTTTTTGAGATAAAAATTAAAAAAATATATATTTGTACTCTACTTAATGAGCTCTAAACAATGATACCCCACAAGCTAGGGTAAAGAAAAATTTTTTTTTCCCGGCTCCTTTTTCATGTATGGGAGCCCCCCTGAAAAATAATTTAATTCAATTTCTAATTCAATATTTGATTTTGGGTTAACGTTTTACACTAAATACCAAAATTTCAGGTTTGTAACTCATTTCGTCTGCGAGCTAGAGACCTGTGACCGGCGGACAGACGGACAGACAGACAGACAGACAGACAGACAGACAGACAGACAGCCGAGTGACATTAATAGGGCTCCGTTTTTACCCTTCGGGTACGGAACCCTAAAAAACGCATACAAATCGGTTCACCCGTTTGTGCACTACGGTGGAACAGACAAACAGACACATACACACACACACACACACTCACACCCACACCCCCATCCCCACCTCCGCATTCAAACCGGTTTGAGCGCTACGGGGGAACAGACACACACACACACACACACTCACACCCACCCCTCACACCCACACTCCATCCTCACCCCCGCATTCAAACCGGTTCACCCGTTTGAGTGCTACGGGGGAACAGACAGACACACACACACAACACACACACACAAACACACACACACACACACACACACAACACACACACACCCACAACCACATCCACACCCAACTCACGCCCAACCCACGCCCACGCCCACACCACAATTCCCACCTCCGCATTCAAACCGGTTCACCTGTTTAAGCGCTACGGAGGAATAGACACACACACACAGACACGTCAAACTTAACACCCCGTCGTATTTGCGTCGGGGTTAAAAACGGATGATGTAATATTGTACCGAATTTCATTACATCACTCGTTTGGATGATGTAATGGTTGTTACAACATTGGGTGTTCTAAAGTTGGCAATAAGCTAACTGTTTCAGAATCTTTAATAGAGGATTTAAAGCATGGGTGTAGATAAAAGCAATAATATGATCATTGAATGTTATGAAGAAAAAAGTTCTGAAAGAAAAAAATATGATTTCAAACTGGTTCTTGGTACTAATAGTATTAATAAAAAAAATATGATCACTAACGGTTATGAGATCCGTTGGTAGGAATAAAAAATGTATGAATAAAAAAGTATGAAAAACAAAATTATGAAGAACGATTATTATGAACACAGAACGGTAGTAAGACAACGAATATGATTTAGAATTTTATGTGAGTCAATATGGACCCGCGATCTACAATGGTGAAACGCCATCTGTTGTGTACGTTTGGAAGTTCTGATAGAACCATAAACCAGAAGACTGAAGACTTCATTAAACTGAAGACGATGATCTTCCTCGGAGTTTATTTAGACAATAAAAATAGTAGCGCAGTGTATACGGGAACTCAAAATGGTTAACGCCTTCGATTTTGGTTTCTAGCCTTGATAATATTTGTACGGACTATACCTTCGGTCTGGCATCCGGTACTCGGCGCGCAGCTTGTCGGCGAGCTTGACCTCGCCGCTCTCGAGCAGCTTGCGCACGGTGTCGTGCAGCGACAGCGCCACGAAGCCCTGCCCGTACGTCTCCTGCAGGCTCGACTGCTGCTTGCACAGCGGACTATACCTTCGGTCTGGCATCCGGTACTCGGCGCGCAGCTTGTCGGCGAGCTTGACCTCGCCGCTCTCGAGCAGCTTGCGCACGGTGTCGTGCAGCGACAGCGCCACGAAGCCCTGCCCGTACGTCTCCTGCAGGCTCGACTGCTGCTTGCACAGCGGACTATACCTTCGGTCTGGCATCCGGTACTCGGCGCGCAGCTTGTCGGCGAGCTTGACCTCGCCGCTCTCGAGCAGCTTGCGCACGGTGTCGTGCAGCGACAGCGCCACGAAGCCCTGCCCGTACGTCTCCTGCAGGCTCGACTGCTGCTTGCACAGCGGACTATACCTTCGGTCTGGCATCCGGTACTCGGCGCGCAGCTTGTCGGCGAGCTTGACCTCGCCGCTCTCGAGCAGCTTGCGCACGGTGTCGTGCAGCGACAGCGCCACGAAGCCCTGCCCGTACGTCTCCTGCAGGCTCGACTGCTGCTTGCACAGCGGACTATACCTTCGGTCTGGCATCCGGTACTCGGCGCGCAGCTTGTCGGCGAGCTTGACCTCGCCGCTCTCGAGCAGCTTGCGCACGGTGTCGTGCAGCGACAGCGCCACGAAGCCCTGCCCGTACGTCTCCTGCAGGCTCGACTGCTGCTTGCACAGCTTGCGCGCCTCCTCGCACACCGATACGCCTGGAAAATACATCATCTACACTATAGCGGGACTCAGCTGAAACTGTAGAGGGCGGAACTTTCAGAAACGGCCGCGAATGCTTACCCAGGTCGTTCTTCCCTTTCTTGTAGCACTCTCTGGCGGATATGAGCGAGGCCTCCACGCTGCCCGGGTTGGTCTGGTCTATGGCGTCGCGGATGTGCGTGGCGGCCTGGCCCGGGAAGTCGTCCTCCTGCACGTACACCTTGCGGAGCGCCTCGCGGTTGTGGCTCGCGCAGTACTTTATGTACAACGCGTGCGCCAGCGGGAAACTCCTTATTGTGAGCTGAAATTTATCACACTAATATTATAAAGGCGAAAGTTTGTGTGTTACCACATAGGCTGCTTTTTATCCTGGAAATATCCACAGTGCCCGCGGCATTTAAAAAAAATCTAAATTAACAAATCTAACTATTGGATCCAAACTATTGGATCTATTATTGTAGCATAGGCTAAGTTTTATAGATCAAACCCATTTTGTAACTTTTTGTTGGTAAATAAATGATTTATTATTATTATATTATAATCTACAGCTACAGCTATAGGCAGATTACTATAGCATACTTCCTTGAAAGTAGGTATAAAGGTTGGAAAAGGGAGCGGGAACGGGAACTGGAAATTCACGATCCGCTCGGGATTTTGCGAAAACCGAAATTCATGCGGGCGAATGCGCGAGCAAAAGCTAGTTTGGTATAATTTGAAATTAATAAAATTGTTAGCACTCGATTTTTGGGGAAAGCCGTTTGGGATGTATATGGATCAGTGATGATGTTCACCTCAAACTCGTGTTTCCCCATCTTCTCCTTGAGGTGCAGCAGCACTACGTAGACCAGGTCGGTGTCGCCGCTGGCCGTGGCCTTCAGCAGCGCGGCGGGCCCTTCGCCGAGCGTCAGCAGTAGCGGCACTTGCAGCTTGCTGTGCGTTTCGTACTCCAAAATCTGAAATTAGTTACATTAAAATTAGTTAGGATTTTTCCGCAATTTATTGCTTCGTAAGCATAGATGGGTAATTCACATAGATGGAGGATTACCCATCTATAGTCGTAAGTTAGTGAAATATCGTCAATAGTCTAAGGGCCTGGGACCTTCAGCTGATAAATGTCGGAAAACGGAATGTAGGCGGAAAGCGGAAGCGGAGCGTCATGGAAACCGACTGTATTCTATCTCATTCTCTCGCAGGCTAAATCCTATTTGAATATTTGTCCCTCTCTGTCACTCGTGCAGCGCCTGGGAACTCAAACGACCTCCTGTGACCATATGGACTCCTGGTACGCAAGAGAGGATTTTGGTATCGCTTTTTCGATTCATCGATTTTCAAATGCGCAACCATACTAAAGAAGTTTCACATATTTATGCCAATCATTTTATAAACCCTACTTTGATAGCTAACGCCTTCCTTCCTTTCTCGGCAGCCTTCATAGCTATAGTGGAGTACGAGATTCCGGGAATGTTCCTCAACTTTTCGCCAATTTCTCTCGCAGCACTTTCGTTGTCCAAATGAGGCTGCGTCACCTGGAAAGATATTGAAAACTTTTGTCAATGGTGCCAATTCTGTTGTTTGCACTGGTGCTAATTCGGCTGTGCATTAAAGCTAATTTTGTTGTACAAGCTTTAAACTTAACTAACATCAACAATTTTCATGCGATTGTCACCAATAGACAGAGTGATTCATGAGGAAGGTTTAGGTGCATAATTTATTAAGGTTTTGTGTATATCGGTTGAAATATGACGATAATTGTTGAAAATCAAACCGCCTGGAAGTTTTCATCGAAAACGCTACTTTATCCTTTTGAGATATAACAAAACAATGTATGATGGGATAGTAGCAGGAAAGTACCACCCGTGCGAAGCCAGGGCGGGTCGTTAGTGTACAATAACTTACCTTGTAGCACGCCCAATGCGACAGCACCCTCGTGCGGCCGTCTTTCAACTGCAGATACGACGCTATATGTTCCGCCAGGCAGTGCAGGCGACGCCATATTAACCTGTCTAGGAGGATCCTTTCGCCTAGGTTTTGAACTCTGATTTATATTCAGGTTTCGTTTCCGATTCAAAATGATTTTGATTAATTCATTCACATTCACAAGTTAGCTATATTAACAGTACAATCTTTTTGAAAATATCGTGCTCAGTTTAAAGATATTGTTTGAAAGCAATCTGTCCAAGCCTTTTACTTCAGGAAATGAAACATCTCGTTTTTGTTATGGAGTAAAAAATAATACGATTTTATGAGGATTACGATCGTGACAATATTTATTAAAACTTTAACGGTCAGTAACGGTCAGCACTGAGCCCATAATGAAGCCTTTACCGAACTGCGGTGCGTATGAATGGAAAGTCCAGATTGACTTTCCTCTCAAGGGGAATGTCTATAAATCGTCAAAAGTTACTATATACAAAAGTAAAATATAAAAGGATACTGCAAGAACGTCAAAGGTATAGCGACGCGCGGATCCCTGACGGCGTTCAGCACCCTCAGCCACCGGCACGTGGTGACGTAGTGGTCGGTCAGCACCGGGTCCATAATGAAGCCTTTACCAAACTGCGCGGCGCGGATGAGCATCTTCTGCACGTCGGTGTTGAACTCGAACGCGGCCGCGTCGATGCAGTCCTGCACCGCGGTCGGTAAGTCCGTCTTTATGTAACGGATGTGCTCGTCCGCTTTGTGGCTACGATTCTGTAACAGTGAATATTTCTTTACTGAACAGGAGATCTAAAGTATCGGTAGGTGGTCTTTTTAACCCCCGACGCAAAAACGACGGGGTGTTATAAGTTTGGTGTGTGTGTGTGTGTGTGTGTGTGTGTGTCTGTCTGTCTGTTCCCCTGTGGCGCTGAAACGAGTGGACCGATTTGAATGCGGTTTTTTTTGTTTGAAAGGTGAATTAGTCGAGTGTTGTTAGCTATGTTTGAAAAAAATCTGTCCAAGATGGCCGCTGCCACAAAATGGCGAATGTCGGGGGTTTTTTAAATTTTTAATTTAAACTTGTAAATAAATTGGCCGTACTGCGAACAGATTATGGGTTAATATTTTACATTACAAGTTACAGATTGGCAAAAGTCTGTATTAATACTACGTGCTGGGCATTATAAAGCCGGCGGCTTTATTGACGACAACTTAAAGCCGGTGGCACTTTTGACAACACCATAATGCTGAACTTAAAGCCGGTGGCACTATTGTCGACATCGTAAAGCCGTGCCTTCAAGCGATTTAGCGTTCCGGTACGATGCCGCGTAGAAACCAATCAGTGGCATGGGTTCAACAAAACTGCCATACCTCTGCCACGTTAGTCCACTTCCATCTTAGACTGCATCGTCACTAACCATGTGAGATATCAGATGAGATCACAGTAAATGCATTAATGGATCCTCTGGTACTGCAAATGTTCTTGGGCAGCGATAGTTACTCAACATCAGGTGACCCGCTCGCTCATTTGCTCGCAATTCATATAAAAAAAAGTCAAGCGCTGTAGACGATGAATAGAATAGAATAGAAAAGTTTTTTATTCAAATAAACTTTTACAAGTACTTTTGAATCGTCAATTGAGTCTACCACAGGTTCGGAATGCAGTTCCAGCTGAGAAGAACCTGCAAGAAACTCGGCGGTTGCTCTTTTTTAAAAATAACATTATAACAATTATTATTATTAATGTACATGTTTGAAATGCCGTCTCGCGCATTGCTGGAACGAGTTAAATCTAAGCTTTTTTTATCGTTTATATAATCTTCAACTGTATAATAAGGCTTTTTTTATGAGCATACCTGGAAAAAATAAAAAATCATACCTGGAATTCCTTCGACGCTTCCACTAAATACGTAGCCGGCGCTATGTTAGTCAACCTGAATATCTTCTCGACAACCAGCGGCACCTTCTGCAGCATCTCGTGCGACATCTCCGATATGATCCGGACGCAGTCCATCTCAGCTATGAGGTGGAAGGGCCCGTCGTAAGGGTACTTCACCACCGAGCCGTTGAAGCCGTATATGCACATCGTGTCATCCCAGTGGCCCACTATGGCCTGGGAGCCGCACCTTAAAATAGTACGTATGATGATTATAATGGGCCTTGTTCACAGAAATCCTAATAATACAAGGCACTAGAAAGACGGTGTAGAACGGACAAGATCACGCGGATCTTGTCGCCGTGCTGAAGACGCGGACGTCGCCAGCGCAACGATGTGTGAGGTAAGCCAACGATGCGACGCATTTGTAACCATAACGCGCTAATCCTATGGCTTAATTCTCTCTACACAGCATTGACCGTAAACGTGTTTGCGTGGTTGCGTAAACTATGTTTGTGTATGTAGTAAGGCGGCGACATGCGATCTGTATAGTTTGAATGGCTTATATTACACTTCTAATGCCTTATATTATTAGGATTTTTGGGGTCTTGTTATCACGGTTTAATAAGTCAGGCGTGCCAAAATAAACACTTACGTGTGATAAGAAGTACCGCCTTTTTTGCGATTTGTTTCTGAACTTCTGTGTTAACCGTTCAAAATAGTGCAAAATAGTAATTTCACGGTTATTTTTATGCACTACTTAAATAAATTACGTCAAAATTTTGGTGCGTACCGTATGTGATTTGTGCACAACTGTGCATCAATTTGGCATGCGTTTTCCCCCCACTTGGCCATTCTATCGATATATTCGATAATATATTTCTGTGCTTACCACACTAGCTCCTTGGGTTGTTTTATCAGTCCAGTATCAATTTCGCAGTATTTGTTCTTGAAATCTGATGATCCGAGCCACAGTATACCAGAATCAGTAAACAAGGCTACGTGGCGGCCATTTTGTGACGGCACTATCGTCAATATTTGAGTATATGCGTTGTTTATGTCTGGACGCTGAAAATATTCGAAAATTAGCGACTATTAATTTTGTAGGGATGATAGTATGAAGTATGATCCGTTTTAAAAAACAGCGAATCAAATCGAGATAAGATGACTTTTTTTATTATTTTTTTTTTCTTCAAAAGCGATAGTTGATTTGCTGTCAACGATCGCTGGTCTATCACTGAAAATAAACCAACGAATTTCTTCAGAATTGGCAGCACTTTATCAGTCTATAATAAATAAATAAATAAAAAGTATAAGAAGATAAAAATTAAGGTGTTACGTTTTCCATACTAACTTCATGTTACCATTCAAGAGCGAATGGATTATATATTTACACTGAAATTACATCGCACAGCCTTAATTTAATTTTTAATTTGCGGAAAATTTTATTTACATAAAGAAAACATTACATAAACATCTAAAGGTGAAGTAAAGCCATCTCGGTCAGCTAGGCAAAACAGCGTTTAATAGATGGCTATTATAATAATTAAGCTATCTATGTAATGTTTTCTTTATGTAAATATAATTTCGCGCAAATTAAAAATTATATTAAGGCTGTGCGATGTAATTTCAGTGTAAATATATAATCCATTCGCTCTTGAATGGTAATATGAAGTTAGTATGGGAAACGTAACACCTTAATAAGATAAAAACAGATAATACTGGAATACCATAAGAACAGCTCTGGATTCACCGAGTTGACAGCGGTAGACCTCCTTGTCTCTGCACACCAGGAACCCGATGACGGCTGACGATCTCAGACCGGAGCTCAGCACACACCATGAGCTGATCGGCTCATTCGCTCCTGAAAGTATAACATGAAAAATTTATAACAATTTGCCCATTGGTTCACGTTGTTGATGCAACCCACATAACTGCCAGATACCATCAGACATGACAGTGCATATCTATACTAATATTATAAATGCGAAAGTAACTCTGTTTTGTCTGTATGTTACGCTTTCGCGCCAAAACAGCTGCACCGAATTTAACGAAATTTTGTACTTCTTCTTATCCAGGATAATCATAGTTTCCAAGGGGTTTCTAAAAAACCTAAATCTACACAAATGAAATCGCGGGCATCAGCTAGTTTTTATAAATAATAAAAATGTAAAGGTTACTTACTAGGTATGTCTGGTACGGATCTTATTTTAGGTTCTGACACGTTGCTGAGCAGGAACATGCGATTGGTGGTCGTCATCACCGCCAGCCCGATGCCGTGAGGGTTCGAGAAAAACTGTGCCTTGCATACCTAGAATGACAAACTTTATAAATTCTTATTTCTGTCATACCTTTAAATTTACTTAAGGGTCGGCATACCTTGAGCGCGTAGTCAAAACTAGGCATATAACGCTACACACAGAGCCACCGTCGGCGCACGCACACATAGATACATTCAGCAGCGGTACTACGGGTGCGCGCACTCGATTCACGGCAGGCGAGTTGCGAGCGAGTTCTTCACCTAGGCATACTTAGCTATCTTATTATCGAGATGTTTGTCGATATTATACCTACCGTGTAGTAAAATAACAGCTACTACTACTTCACTGACTTATTAATATTATTTTTTATGTATCTTACTCTCACGTCCGTGTACAAAATGTTAATATTATTATTATTAACCTATTTATTTCTAATCATCATGGGTTTAGGCGTAGGCGTTAGATTAAAAAAAAATCTAAATAATAGACACGGCTTTTGCAACTGAAATGTCTGCCACACTTTCATGATCAATGATCAACGTGAATTTACTGAAATGTGCGTGAATTATTTGTATTGATTAGGTCGTAGTAATATCTTATGGTTTTTGGCAGATGATGATGAGATGAGATGGCAGTGTAGGTATTTTAATTTAACATAAAGTATTTTTCGCGCATTAATACATAAAACATCGATTGTAAACTCTATTTTTTCTATGGGTTTAGGTATTAGGTAAATAGGTATTTCTTTAGGCCATTAAGGTATGGTTTAGTAAATGAAATTCAGATCTTTATTTATTTTTAAAGTGGAAATTTTATAGGTAGCCTTTGCCTTTTATGAGTACTAGCTTCTTCGACACTGCGTCATAATTCCACGAATTTAAAGATTGAGTATCAAGTACTTTCAAGCAACATGGGGTTGTGGATCATAGTTTTGGAGATAAAAGCTTTCAAAAATAATGGTTGATAGCGACTGACCACGCGATCATACAGACAACACGAAAATAAATAGATTGAGTACCAACAACATGGGGCTGCACCCTATAATTTCGGATATGTAAGGTTTTAAAAATCTGACCACGTGAGCACATAGATATCGTGAAAATAAGAAGTTTGAGTACCAACAACATAGGGCTGCACCCTATAGTTTCGGAGATATAAGCTTTTAAAAATCTGACTATGTGATCACATAGATATCGCGAAAATAAGAAGTTTGAGTACCAACAACATGAGGCTGCACCCTATAGTTTCGGAGATATAAGCTTTTAAAAATCTGACTATGTGATCACATAGATATCGCGAAAATAAGAAGTTTGAGTACCAACAACATGAGGCTGCACCCTATAGTTTTGGAGTATAAGCTTTTAAAAATCTGACTACGTGAGCACATAGATATCGCGAAAATAAGAAGTTTGAGTACCAACAACATGGGGCTGCACCCTATAGTTTCGGATATGTAAGGTTTTAAAAATCTGACCACGTGAGCACATAGATATCGCGAAAATAAGAAGTTTGAGTACCAACAACATGGGGCTGCACCCTATAGTTTCGGAGATATAAGCTTTTAAAAATCTGACTACATGAGCACATAGACATCGTGAAAATAAGAAGTTTGAGTACCAACAACATAGGGCTGCACCCTATAGTTTCGGAGATATAAGCTTTTAAAAATATGACTATGTGATCACATAGATATCGCGAAAATAAGAAGTTTGAGTACCAACAACATGAGGCTGCACCCTATAGTTTCGGATATGTAAGGTTTTAAAAATCTGACCACGTGAGCACATAGATATCGCGAAAATAAGAAGTTTGAGTACCAACAACATGGGGCTGCACCCTATAGTTTCGGAGATATAAGCTTTTAAAAATCTGACTACGTGAGCACATAGACATCGTGAAAATAAGAAGTTTGAGTACCAACAACATAGGGCTGCACCCTATAGTTTCGGAGATATAAGCTTTTAAAAATCTGACTATGTGATCACATAGATATCGCGAAAATAAGAAGTTTGAGTACCAACAACATGAGGCTGCACCCTATAGTTTCGGAGATATAAGCTTTTAAAAATCTGACTACGTGAGCACATAGATATCGCGAAAATAAGAAGTTTGAGTACCAACAACATTGGGCTGCACCCTATAGTTTCGGAGATATAAGCTTTTAAAAATATGACTATGTGATCACATAGATATCGCGAAAATAAGAAGTTTGAGTACCAACAACATGAGGCTGCACCCTATAGTTTCGGATATGTAAGGTTTTAAAAATCTGACCACGTGAGCAATAAAGACATCACGAAAATAAGAAGTTTGAGTACCAACAACATTTTGCTGCACCCTATAGTTTCGGAGATATAAGCCTTTAAAAATCTAACCACGTGAGCAGAATAGATATCACGAAAATAAGAAGGTTGAGTAACATTAAGGGACCTATAGACCATGGTTTTGGAAGTAAAAGCTTTCAAAAATCTGACCACGCGATCATACAAACATCACAAAAAAAAATTGGTTGTCTGAAAAATCGGTTTACGGAAGATAATTTTACGTGACAACATAATGAGAAAACATTGATGAAACCAAACACTTAGGAAGATCGTGCCTCTCTATCGCTTGTTCCGCGCTCTCGCTTGCACGCTCGGCTCAAGTGTCATGCTTTTTCGTGCGTGCCGGCGTTCATCGATTTATAAGACTTTATCACGTCAAAAAAAAATTAACACCAACACCATGGGGCTATGAGTCATAGTTTCGGCGATAAAAGCTTTCAAAAATGATTGATGAAATGATGACGACTGACTAAATAATTATACAATTATAATGAAAGTTAGAGTTCAAAAAATATGGGGTTGACAGGAAAAAAAAAAGAAATTTTCTAAAATAATAAATTTTGGAATTTCACATACACATAGTGCAAGAATTTGGTATATTTTACATTTTTTTAATTTTATCATTTACTGAAGTTAACTAAATAAAGGTTAAAAAAATCCTAATTTATAGAAAAATATTATAATCTCGCGCGAACTACGTAGGTAGCAGCCCCTCACAGCGGAGCTCTTTTATGAAGCTTCTCGTCATGGTAGGTATTTATTTAGTCACGTGCTTTTGTCCAATGGTACCGCTCCAGTGAGTTTTTGTGTTTGTACACGAGCAGAGATCGCGACAGGATTTTTGAAGCGACGAGCGCACCTTCCACCTTGACAGCCCGCGGGCGATTGAAACGTAAGCTTCGCGTTCCGGGAATATATAGGTTGGCAGTGGTGCGCGCCATAGTAATTTGTATGAAGAAATCGTGGATAAAAATGTGGTATGTTTGCTACCCAATTTCAAAAAAACTTAAAGTTGTATTGGAAAACAAGTTTATTTATCGTGTTCCTTGTTCTTTTAACATTAATTTAAAATATTTTTTGTTGTGTTTATGTCTCAAACTAATTCAGAATACTCGGAAAGCGGCAACGCTATTTTAGAGTTTTCTATGAACTTCCCGATTTTTTTCTATTGTTAATATAAGACTTTGTAGCGATTTTTTTTAATCATCTTATACTTCATTTTTAACCCCCGACGAAAAAACGACGGGGTGTTATAAGTTTGACGTGTCTGTGTGTGTGTGTGTGTGTGTGTGTGTGTGTGTGTGTGTGTGTGTGTGTGTCTGTCTGTTCCCCTGTGGCGCTCAAACGGGTAGACCGATTTGTATGCGGTTTTTTTTGTTTGAAAGGTGAATTAGTCGAGAGTGTTGTTAGCTATGTTTGAAGAAAATCGGTCCAAGATGGCCGCCGCTATAAAATGGCGGATTACATATTTTTTCATAACTCCCTTAATATGGGTATCATATGAAAGGGCTTGACTAGTAGAATAGCACTATTACAAATTCAAGATGGCCGCTGCCACAAAATGGCGAATGTCGGGGGTTTTTTAAATTTTAAATTTATACATGTGTGCTTTAATTATATAAAGTCACTAATGGTATTTATTTTGTGTAGAAGTTTAAATATTTACTATTGTAAAAACTCGGAAAGCTGTACCTTGTTTTACCCGATTATAGCACTGCCGACCCTTAACTAATTTTTAACACCCGACGCAAAAACGATGGGGTGTTTGTTATAAGTTTAACGTGTCTGTGTGTCTGTCTGTCTTCGTGTCTGTCTGTCCCCTGTAGCGCTCAAACGGGTGAACCGATTTGAATGCGGTTTTTTTGTTTGAAAGGTGAATTAGTCGACAGTGTTGTTAGCTATGTTTGATGAAAATCGATCCAAGATGGCCGCCGCTACAAAATGGCGGATTAAATATTTTTTCACAACTCCCTTAATATGGGTATCAAATCAAATGAAAGCTTGACTAGTAGAATAGCTCTATGCAAATCCAAGATGGCCGCCGCCACAAAATGGCGAATGTCGGGGGTTTTTAAATTTTTAATTGTATGTAGATCAGTCATGAGCATAATGTGTTCTTTGCAAAAGGTTTATATGTACCTTTGTATCTCTAACTTCTTGGCCCATGCTGAACGTCTTCTGGTAGGCGCCGAACATGTCATACAGGAGAACATCGCCACTCTCTTGCACACACAGCAGCTGCTCACTGTCAGACCAGCCCATGTGCACTAGGTTGCCACTGTTCCACTGAAATTTAAGAAAATTGGCACTGATCTAAAGGCACAGCACAGATCTCAAGGCATGACCTTGAGTAGACTACATTTATTGGGTCTGTTTCGCAGGGAGAAGTGCTGCATGATTCAGCATCCATGATTTATTTACTGTCATATCACACAGAGGCGGCGGAAGGCGTGGGCGACGTGGACCCAGGCCCACGGCCTCGCGCTTCGGAGGGCCTCGCGCCCGGGAGATTTATGCATTAAACTTAAAAGCCATGAACGCGTTGTGCGGGCAGAGGGCCTCGCAAAATATATCTTGCCCACATACAATTTAGGTCTTGCCCCGCCACTGATATCACATCAAGTCTGCCTCCCGCATTTGTTTCCGCAGTATTGCTAGTCTGCAGCACACATAAGAATCCTTTCAAGTGTGTATGGGCGAGGGTATGCACATGCAACTATCTGCACTATTTTCTCACATGCCTCGAGAACTACATCGAACAGTAGGTATGTGATCGTTCCACTTGAGAGAGCATTTTTTGACACCTACATTACATTGCTAAAAATACTCTGAAACCAATGTTGCTATAAAAGTTTCCGTTTTATCATTCAGCACTATACAGCAACTAGCATGAAACTTCTAGGAACTAGATAGAGCTTTAACATCAAGAAAATGTCTGTTAGTATATAATATAAATGTATAGTTAGTATATATAAAAGTTAAGAATAGCATCACAGTCAAGTAAACATCTCACCAAAATCTTAGATATAATGTTTCCGACACAGTTATAAATGGTTATAACTGGCTTGGCAGTTGTGGGGTTCCTCACAAACTGCTTCTTATCCCTGACCACAGCTACTGGTCCACCGTAAGGGGCTCCACTCACAACCATGTTGCCCAGACCTTCATCCATGGACCACACCATGTTGTATAGGTCAAACTTCCTATAAATCAATCATCATCATTATCAACCCATTACAGGGCAACAGTCTCCTCTCAGAATGAGAAAGGTTTAGTTTGATGTCCACCACCCTGGCCAAGTGTGGATTGGTGGAAAGGTGGTGAACACTTGAGAATATTTAACTCTCAAGTATGCAAGATTCTTCATAATGTTTTCCTTCAACGTTAAAGCAAATGATAATATTATTAATTAATTGCATAATATGCACATAACTCTGAAGAGATGAGGTGCATATTGGGGACTGAACTTATCCTCCTGAAAGGGAGGCTGGAGTCTTAACCACTAGGCTATCTCCACTGTGAATCAATATATACTTTGTGTTCCTATAGGTAAATATTAAAAAAGTAATTTGTTACTTCTTTACACTTCAACTCATCAACTAATTTCAAAAAACCTTGCATAAACTATGCATTTCATTTTCAAATTAGAAGACCATCGGCAAGGTATCTCTTAGCTTCAAATCAGCACAAGAATCAGCTCATTTTGTATAGCCAGTTGCCCAGTGATCTTGTATTGATAGAGATCACAGGTCAGTCAAGCTAAGAGTTAATACAAGCTATTCTATGCACGGGCAAGGCTGTGCTATATAGCCAGCAACTGTCAATACACCTGTGCACACTGCACAGTCCTAACATAAATCCACTCTTAGGTCTTTATGTATCATCCCTAATGCCTGAATGAAATTAGTCTAAAAAAAGATTACAATAAAAGTACAAACCTGTAAAAAGCATCTAATTGAAACCAATCAGCAGTCAATAGCGCCGACATTTTTGTACACTTTATCAAGAAAAATCAACGTTTAATTATGTATTTTAATTAACAGTAATAAGTAAGTGATAACAAAATAACACTGCTCTGATTCAAATGATTTTCTACGGCCTCCGGGCCATTTAGTCATAATGCTATATCTATGCTTGTTAATTTGAGGGGTTACACATAATGTGATTTGCGTTATTTATATTAATACCGAAAATATACGCCAAAAATGCGTTAAATATTAGATTTATGAAAACTCAAAACATGAAAAGGAAGTTTTGCAATGTTTTGCTTGGACTTTGGAGGCGTATTCTAAAAAATGACATTGATTAATTGTCAGTTGTCAATTTGACAATTGACATTCACAATGACAGTCATGTACAGTGTTGCCTAAGTGTGGCCAGGTGTTGGCCTTATATTTGTCTATGGTTTTGTCGAAAGCGTTGTAAAATCAGCAAAGATGTTGTATTTGTATTGACTATTGTACTATTGTATTATGCCTAATATTATTAGAAGGTACATGTTGCATATTTTGTACATTTTGTACCACGGCGCACGTGATCTCATCTTGCACATTGAACTTGCGAAATGAGGATGCGATAAAAGTTTGCAGATATCCCAATAACGCATTTAGGTTTATTACTCCTATTTCCTGTGGTGGGTTATAGAGTCTATGCCCTACAGGCCTACAGACTTTATCCATAGGTACCTAAGGTAAGGTACTTACGTGCGGATGTTACTCTATATGTTTGTTACATTTCCACGTCTAAACCGCTGAACTGATTTTGACATTTTGCAATGAGATAGCATTCTAAGGAATTCCTTGCATCCTAAAGAAGGATCTATGCCACCTTTTATCACTAAAAAAATATATACCTACCTATATAAAATTAATCCCGGAAAAGAATTTCCCAGGGAACGGCGTCCTTAATGCTTTCGAGTATCGTTCATCCGATTGAGCTGAAACTTAGCACAGAGACAGCTTGCATGCTGGAGAGTGGAGACTCACGTAGTAGGAAACTTTTTATTCCAGAAAAGAGTTCCTCTGGGAACGCAGTTGCGGACGTCAGCTAGTAACAAAAACAATATATTTCAGCAATTTGAACGGCATTGAAAAGGTAAGTGATGTATACACAATACAAGTACCTAACTATTAGGTACTGTTACCGGCACCCACTTAAGTAATCGCCAATTAGTTATGTATGTAGCTCATGTTATGTTATGACTTGTGAATTTTATTGTAATTTACCCAGATACGGTATTGCATGGAGTAGGTATGTTCCCACTCACCGATTACTTATTACGATAGAAGATAGGTACACAAAAGCGGATTTAGAAATTCTAAAAACTGGCTCTTGCTGTACATGATTTTAGATAATTTCATTCCTTACCAAGTCTGGTAATTCTCCTTTTTTTTCTTTCTTTTTTTCTTCATTCTCGAGAGACTCTCTCTCTGCCTGAGGATGAGAATTAGCTAAATTGGTCACCCATTTAGTTACCAACATGGGTGCAACGGTGCAATCAACTGAAATGCTTTTTCCACTAATCTCTTTAAAATACTTTTAGGTAGGATATAGTTACAATTCGTATTCAAATTGGAAAATACCTAGATAGGTAGTTACATTGCCATGAATAAAAACATTGTCGTTTGAATGCTGAAGATTTCACATGCACCCATCCATTAGTTTATTTTTAGATAATCTATACATATACAGTCAGTCACATAAGCCAATGCAGTATAAGTAAACAAACCATACTCGTCACGACATTTCACTTTTGCGTACATTATTTTCACTGTTGCTTAAAACAAATCGCTCACAATGATCTTTTTTCCCAAAGTAAAACTTATTAAGTTTATATTACACACAAAACCAATTCAATTTTAGCAGTTTACGTAAATATTTTAACAAAAATCTAGCTCACAATCGTAAAATAAAACCACAGAGTATTGACCTACTATGGAGTTTGACATAAGATATAGACTAAATGCCTAGTGCTGAAAACGAAAAGTGAACCATAGAGTGAATGTTATGAACGAGTGAAAACGAGTTTAATCGATTCTAAAATTCGGGTAAAATCGGAAGTAATTTTTATAACGGTCAGTGTATTATCTGTGTATTACAAAACAAAATGGGCGTTTTCGTTTAATTTTGTTATCGTTGCGCATCCGATGCCAGCATCGTTTTTTTAGCATCGATTCGACTGTGGAATTTGCCAAAATTAGGTACCAGCTGGAAGTCTGCGTATAGAGATACTCGGTAACGATGCCATAATGATAACATTTGCTGCTTATTTAACGAACCGACTTTTACTCACATAAATTTTTAACTAGTAGACGTCCGTGGCTTCGCTTGCATGATACCTAAACTAAGTATTACCTATGTCAATAGCAACTATCATCATATCAAATTTCACCGAGACCGAGAGGGTACGAGCGAGCGAGTGATACTTTCGGTCGTCTTCGGTTTGTGGTGCCAGTGGCGAATGCCGATGCGCCCGCGCCGCGCTGTTATATCGCCGCTGCTTTCCGTTGCGTGGTCAACTGTCTCGCTCGCACTGCACTCGATGATGTTTGCATCGGGTCTGATCGTTTGATTCGGGTGTTGCGGGGTCATTCGTTTCGCTGCTTCTCTTGATGTTTCGGGTGTTCTCGGGTGCTCTTTAGTTTTTATTTTCGATGACTTGGCTTGTTTATTGGATTTTGGATTTTTTTGGATGAGCGCCCCCCCCCCTCAAATAAAACTTACTCTTTAGGTAATTTTTGCCTATTGTCATCAATTCATATATATTTTTATAAAAAGCTTTATGTTATTTTAAATCAGATATAACCAGGTAAAACATTATGTAACAAAACTTGGTTTAAATAATATCGTTTTAAACGATAGAAGGTTGCTTTTAAAATCACTCTTTCGATAATCGATTTAAGAATGTATTCATTCAATCGTCCATTCACAATCTGCCTGCTTCTGCTTCCCATCACTATGAGTACAATGACAAATATGATCACGTGATCTGACGCCATTTCTGTTTACAAATACTGCATTGGGATATGGTATGGACTGTAATAAAATCGTAGAATTGCCGTATCTGTACATTTAAGATTTTTGCAAAATAATAACTGGGGGGTGTTAGGGATAAGTAATGGAACATAAAAAAGCTATTTTTGAAATTTTTGACTGTTTGACAGTTTGTCTGTATGTTTGTGCGCGCATCACGCAAAAACTACTGAATGGATTGAAGTGAAACATGGCACGATTTAAGTTCATACTATGGAGTAACATATAGGATACTTTTTATCCCGAAATTCATCATGGTTCCTTTGGGAGAGGGGATGAAAGTTAAAATGTGTACTTAGCTGTAATTCATTAACGCGTGGTCCGATTTCATTCATTCTTTTTTTGTTAGAAAGGGGATACTTTAAAGATTACCGGCTTATCTCTGAAAAGCTGGATCGATTTTGATGGGACTTTCTCTGGCGGATGTACATTTTGATCTGCCTAAACAGTGAAATTTTAACAGTTTTTTACTCAAAGGAGTTTAGGAAAAACAAAGTGATTCCCACGGGATTTTCAAAAACCAATATCCACGCGAACGAAGTCGCGGGTATCCGCTTGTTAAATATATTATACTTTACTTACGTAGGTACGACGTTGGTACATATTGCAGGTATAAAGCTTAGATAAGGTATTTGACGACTCATTAATAGGTACCTAATGTTAATTTTCTACTTATTTTAAATAATGATTCCACACCTGCATGCCGGTTTGCGGTACGGTACGGGTTTTAATCGTTGATGTATTAACTGTTGGTTTTCACTTTCTAACTATGAAAAACTTCAAAGGAAATTGTCCCTTGAAAGACCGCTTTCCAGCCAAACATGTACCGGTCTTCACTATGCTGACGATTTCTTTACTGGTTAGTCAATTTCGTATTTAACTTTATCGTGGAGTTAAAATGATAATTACTTATCTCATTTTAGATGCTACCTATCTCAGTTTTATTACTAGGATCTTATTTGGTTTGATCCCTTTATAAGGAGATTTTTCACAATGCTCTATTTAAATACCTAGCTTGCACTGTCACCGATATCAATAGAGGAGATGAAACATAAAGTCTTTAATAAAGTTTATTTTCATCATTGTTAGGTACGTAATGTCCAGGATACATTACGTACATAACAATGATGAAAATAAACTCTAGTAGTCTAGTAGTAGTAGTAACTGAAAGGTAAAGGAAGATCCTGAGGCCAACCAGATGCAAGGACGAACGCTGGAAGGCAAAGGAAGAAGAAAAGAAGCCTGCCTCCAAGTACACCATAATAAATGTCTGGTGGGAGGCTTCCCACCAGACATTTGTGGGAGCCATGGTTTATGGTTAGAATAGTTACCACCCTACCGGCAAAGCCGTGCCGCCAAGATGTCGCGTATAGAAACCGATTAGGGGTATGGGTTTAATAAAATAAAACCGTTCAAGTGCGAGTCAGACTCGCGAACCGAGGGTTCCGTACTCCAGAAGTATAAGTACAATCTGTTTTTCATTAGTTTGTCTTAAAAGGTAAGGTGCTAATTAAGCTAGGCCTCTGAATTGTATGAGCGCTCATACAACTCAGAGGTCTATCTTAATTGGCTCTACTATGTATGTATGGGGACACCCTTTAATTTCCAACTTTTTTTAGTTTTTGGAATTTTTCCTTTATTTGTGCTGTAAGACCTGGCTTTTTGCCAAATTTCGTAATTCTAGGTCAACTGGAACTACCATTTAGGTTTTCGACCCAAAACCTATAGGGTACTTCCGGTTGACCTAGATTTGTCAATCTATAATAAGGTCTTACAGATCAAGTAAAGGAAAAATTCCGAAAAATAAAAAAAGTTGAAAATTAAGATTTTTGGTACCTACTTACAAGTTTTCGTGAAAATCTAAATTTGCCCATATCTTTTTATTGTGTGGACTCAGGACCTTAATTTTTATACACCTAATAGGGACTACAGATCTTAGTATCTGGTATAAATTTCCGTTCCTGAGAAAATCGGTGGTGACACACGGACAGACGACGGACAAGAAAGTGATCTTATAAGGGTTCCATTTTTACCTTTTGAGGTACGGAACCCTAAAAACTGCCATACCTTTTCCAAGTTAGTCCGCTTCCAGCTTAGACATCCTCGTTACTTACATCCGGTGAGATCGCTGTCAAGGGCTAACTTGTAGATCAATAAAAATAAAATTTGGACAAGGATTCGTATAACGGGTTATATAACTGTTGGTTCATAGCGGTTTCATAAAGAAATTAGCACCTATGTAGGTATCTATACCTGCGACGAATACTACTGTGACGAACATAAGCTCATCTACATTAAATTCCAAAACAATACCCGGTCAATGGCTTCGAGAAACCTGTACCTATAATTCCTTACATCACGATTAAGATTCCATCGTAAAACGCGTTAATTTTCTGCACAAAACTTGTTAGGGACGAAATATTTCTAGATAATCAATTATATTCCTTTTCGCATGGGCGACTGCGGGCGTATCTACATTTTCTCACGACTCGTCTCTTGTCCGTGGACTGTTAAGTAGTGGAAGGAATTTTACATGAATAACCGCGATACTGCTTTCCCTGTTCGCTTATGGTGGAGGGTGATGGGTATGAAAGAGATGACGATAGCTATAAAGATATAAGCAATTTATCATACGAACACTTACAGCTGAGTCGTGACAAGTGATTTGTACGAGTAGGTACTTTACAAAATTGTTAGTAATTCGGATCCAAAACAGCTACCTCAATTTCATAGCGATACTCCTACCTAGGTATAACCTACTAACTGAACATATCGCAGCGATTTGCGGTGGTGCCTATGTATTTATGCACTACATATTTTATAAGCTTAATACATAATAAGTATATCTATATATTATGCCTATATTTTGGCCCATATAGATAACACCAAAGATATTATTACGTAACTTAGTAATCAAGGTATTAAGTACGCAAGGTATTATCGTCGTAGTAATCTATCTATATCTATACATACCTATGATAAATCGTAAACTTGCCGTATCTGTACATTAAAGATCTTTGCAAAATAATAACTGGAGGATGTTAGGGATGTTTGTCTGTTCGTCTGTAAGTTTGTGCGCTCATCACGCAAAAACTACTGAATGGATTAAAATGAAACTTGGCACGATTTCAGTTCATACTATGGAGTAACATGTAGGATACTTTTTATCCCGAAATTCAGCACGGTTCCCTTGGGACAGGGGATGAAAGTCAAAATGTGTACTTATAAGCTGTGTGTTTGTGTGTGTCTTTATAGCTGTAATTCATTAACGCGTTTCAATTCATTTATTCTTTTTTTTGTTATAAAGAAGATACATTAAAGATTACTGGCTAATCTCTGAAAGGCTGAATCGATTTTGATGGGACTTTCACTGGCGGATGGTTACATATTGATATACCTAAACATCCGCCAGTGAACTAGCAACGTATGAGCTCAAAGGACCTTAAAGGTGCGTCCAGACTTGAACATTTCACCGAACCGAACAGCGAACATTTCGGCGAACTTGTTACGCTCAATGTGGACGGCGCGCTTGGAGCGCTTGAGATGGGTTACTGCGTAACAGTTCGGCGAAAGTTTCGCCGAACTGTTACGCAGTAACCCATCTCAAGCGCTCCAAGCGCGCCGTCCACATTGAGCGTAACAAGTTCGCCGAAATGTTCGCTGTTCGGTTCGGTGAAATGTTCAAGTCTGGACGCACCTTAAGAAAAACAAAATGATTCCCACGGGATTTTTAAAAACAATATCCACGCGAACGAAGTCGTGGGTATCCGCTTGTATGGAAATATACGTACTAGGTATGTTAACAGTAATATTATGTTTATGGTACTATTACGTTTATATACTCATTTTCTGCGTATTCATATATTTTCGTTCCTTATTCATTTTTTCAACATCCAAAGTTAAATAAATCAAGGTAGCTAACTGTACACACGAGACACGTCGAGACGCATCCAAAACTCAATAATAATCAATCTTGCCGATCGTGACAGTATGTGCCAATAAGATGAATGAAGAGAATTTGTTTATTTTTAATAGCTAAGATAAATCTATTCACCAAACATCGACGCTTATTTATCTCTATATAGTAAAGTAAAAGTAAATGAAAAAAAAAAAAAGAAAACACCATGAAGGGGAAAGTAATTAAAGCCAAATTGTTTTTTTATGTGAATGGTATCTGAACATACAAAAGACACAAGATTCGTTCGTACAGTTCCGAAAAATGCATTTTTTCTTGAAAAAGATACGCTAAGTATTTATTTAGCAGATTCTTGCAATTTTTTTGAAAAATTTCGACCTTACAGTAATGAAGGTTAATGTAGCAAATAGCAATTAAATGTTATCAAATTTTAGAATCTAAATAAAAGAGAACTTCCATATAACTACGTTTGCCGAAAATATCAAGCCTTCTCTCAGAAGTTGTATTTGGTTTGGGTTAAAACGTATTTTTTTTCCTGAGTGTAAGTGTGAAATAAGCACGTAGGTATTTGAATTTATACGGGAGTGCTTTCAGGAGCTTTTTGTATTCATTATGGAACGTAATATAATAACGTAATAATTTTCACGAAAAGTTCCTTCTACGAACTTCTATTTTGCTGCTTACGCCAGTTTGGAAACTGATTTGCAAATGTTTTGTAGGTATTTATATTTTTAGTTATTTGTTAGGAATTGAATAATAAGGATTTTTGAAATTTTTAGTGTAGGAATTGGATTTTCCATTTCCATTACCTATTATTTACGAAAAAGCTTTACAAAATAAAATACTTGGTTATAATTTATTCGTTTGTTATAAAATAAAGTAAACGCATGCAGTTACAGTTAGGGTTTATTTCCAATAAGCTTTTAATAGCTTTTGGAGTAAGGTTTTAAAATTCCTACGGGAAGTCACTCAATTGTCACTCTCTAGGTCCTTAACTATACCCATTACCCATGTTAAAAATCACATCAATCTGTAGCTCTGTTGCGGCAATCAAAAAACTAACACACTTTCATATTTTGAATATTAAGTAGGTAGGAGGGATTTAAAGAAATAAAAATCTTGATGTTTGATTTGGTAATAATACATGTGGAACATAATATAACTATTATATTTTATACCAGTAATGCAATAGTAGAGAGGCGCATAAGTAACATAATATGTACGTAATTAGAAGTTTTTATCTTTATTTACGTAATGTTGTTATGGAATAGAACTAGAAATTAAAAAGCAAAATTTTCGGTCAGTCATGAATATGATTATATGCTAACTAAATAAGTACAGGGAATTAGTTTGTAATTAAAAAGTAACTTAAGATATGGACATACAAAATCTCATTCAGGGCCGGTTTTTTATCCCTAGTTAAGGCAAAAAAATCGTTTTTGATTATGTTTCCTTTTAATCACAGCTTGATACCTAAGTGTGCACATTTGTGCACTATAATAATCTCCTGTGCATTGGATATTTGAGAATCTTGGTAATGCTCAACATTGCATTTGTTATTATTTTCCCCTCACAACTGAATAGATATAAATATTATGAAGATAATAAATTCTCCGCCTCTGATATTCTTCCTAGGTCGAAATTCGGTCGGAAGGACATTATAATGGCATGTACCTAATTAACCCCCGACGCAAAAACGACGGGGTGTTATAAGTTTGACGTGTCTGTGTGTGTGTGTGTATGTGTGTGTGTGAATGTGTGTGTGTGTCTGTGTGTGTGTGTGTGTATGTGTGTGTGTGAATGTGTGTGTGTGTCTCTGTGTGTGTGTGTGTGTGTGTCTGTCTGTTCCACTGTGGCGCTCAAACGGGTTGACTGATTTGAATGCGGTTTTTTTTGTTTGAAAGGTGAATTAGTCGAGAGTGTTGTTAGCTATGTTTGAAGAAAATCGGTCCAAGATGGCCGCCGCTACAAAATGGCAGATTACATATTTTTTCACAACTCCCTTAATATGGATATCAAATGTAAGAGATTGACTAGTAGAATAGCACTATTGCAAATCCAAGATGGCCGCTGCCACAAAATGGCGAATGTCGGGGTTTTTTTTAAATTTTTAATTTATACTTGTAAAATTTCTGGAAGCCGTGTTTGACAAGCTTTGGTCACAGCGTCGCCGTCACGCGTTGCGTCTGTCCAAGCCTTTATCGTCTACGCACAATTATAGGTTTAAATGGTTCTCGAGCGCGTTGATGTCTTTTACATGCAAATAGATTCTCGAACATAAGCGTCCGCGCACTCTTCTCATAACTAGCGTTTAATTTATACATACCTAATATTCTAACAAAGATGCATGTGCCGATTTCATTTCTCGCATCGTTCGTTTCAACCAATGGACGTCCACTGCTGGACATAGGTCTCTTGCAAGGATCGCCACAGCACACGATCTTGTGCCGCCTGACTCCAGCGGCTGCCAGCGACTCGCTTGAGATCATCTGTCCAACGAGTGGGGGGTCTACCTGCGCTTCGTTTACTGGTGCGAGGTCGCCATTCCAGCACCTTGGGACCCCAACGTCCATCGGTTCTTCGAGCAATGTGCCCCGCCCATTGCCACTTCAGCTTTGCGACTCGATGAGCTATGTCGGTAACTCTGGTTCTCCTGCGGATCTCCTCATTTCTGATTTGATCTCGCATAAGTTTAGTTTTTAATACGTAATCGGCAGAGATGCGCCGCAACGCGTTTCGATGCGTTACCGAGTAGAAACCGATAAAATTATGAGAAGGAAGAAAGAAAAACTATTGAAATTTAGAAGATTGATGTGTATGTATATGTATGTGTGTATTAATGTGCATGCGTGTAATCTATCATACCCGGGGCATTCGAGTATCACTTCCATCGTTTAACAGTAAGATCGTTTCCAAGACTGTTTTGTCATTTACAACCAGATGAGGTAGCTGTTAAGGGCTAGCATCTCATCAAATAAAAAACCTAGCATTTTAAAGCTAAACAGTATATAGCAAAACTCAACTGTGCCAAAAATTTTAAAATCTAGTTGATTCAGTCTAGTCGAGAGTTACTACACTATCTCCCTAATCTATATCTATACTCTATACTTTTAATAAATAAAATTGAAGTGTCTGTCTGTAATATCGAAATAACTACCTCATATTAAGCTCATATGGTTATTTGAACGGAACCATAACCGACACACACGTTTTTAAAATTTTTGTCTGCCTGCCTGTCTGTTTGAACGGGCTAATCTTCGGAACGGCTGAACCGATTTTGACGGGACTTTCACTTACAAGTAGAAAATTAACCAGGGAGTAACAAAGGCTACTTTTTTAACCGACTTTCAAAAAGGAGGAGTTGTGTTTGTACCTATGTACACCGATATCTCCGAGATTTCTGAACCGATTTGCGTAATTTTTTTAATCGACAGATAAACATTGCGACACTGTCCTATAAAAAATTTGGTTTCTTAACTCCTCAATCCTGATGCTGCCTACAGCATCAGGATTGATACAGCTTTTGGGGATCAGGTCCCCTAGGACCTGATCCCCAAAACCAATGGGATTTAGGAACTGCCGGTTATTTAAATTGATATTGGGGGTACCAATTAAAGACTTTATCTTTGAATGAACTCGAGTAGGTAAGTATATATCCAACTCCTCAACCCTGATGCTGTAAGAAATTGCATTCCGAAATCGTAGGGATCCCATGGATTTTTTCCGTTTTGGGGACGGGTTACTACAGATATACTTTTTGTTCTGGAAAATCAAAAGTTCCTACAGAATTTTTAAAAACCTAAATCGACACGGGCGAAGCCGTGGGCATCATCTAGTCCTAACAATAAAATATAATAAATAGAAGAAAGTTAGTATTATCGTTCCACAATTCATAAATTACAACTAAACTAAAAGGCATTATAAGTATAAAATTATACATGCAACTTTCATGGCTTACCAAGATTAGGTCGTTATTTAAAAAAATATATTATCGTGGTTATTATATGAAAATATATTAGTGGAAAGATAACGATAAAAAAGAATAAAGTGTTATTTTTTTATTTCGGGCACCGGTCGTATTAAAAACACACCTACTTACCTAATAAAATAAGAATTAACCTCGCTTTTAGTTACTAGTGACCTACCTAGTTAGTTACTTGTTTATAATTAATATTATTTAATAGATCTTAATTATGATAATATCAGTGGTTAATTTAGCAAAACAGAGTTACCAGCGATGTACTTAGTGATAGTCATGACTCACGAGACTTGTAGTTAGCAATGAAATATTTAAGTGAATGTTAGTAATGATTATCAATTTCTACTAGTGATTTGCTTACTCGGAATATGAATATTAATATCTATTAGCAGGTATTTTGCAAAGGAGAATTTAAAGTATTCGTAACATCGAGATGAAGTAATGAAATAAGTATAATGTCAGTTTATCTCGACCTCTCGCCGACTAGTGATGTACTCAGTCGTAATTATTATAAATATTCTGATGGTTACTAATTTAGCAAAGAGTCACTTAAAAAATGAAAGTAGCAATTTAAGTTGTCATGAGATCGAAATTTAGGAGGTAACAAACTAAGTGAAATGTTAGTTAAGTTTATGAGAACATAGAACCAACTTATCCAGTGTTGTCTGAATTTAGAACCAAAGCTTTCTTTTTTCTTAGTTAATTAAAAACGTTTTTAGACAGGTTAAGAATAAATCAATAAAATATATATAATCATCAAATATTTTAATTTAAAATTAAACCTTTGCAGGTACAGAAACGAATAACCTATAGTAGATTAAAGTTTAGCCCTATGCTACAAAGATAATTACTCATCCTAAAAGCCATTGATCCAAAGTTTATTGAAAGCAGCTTGAGTTGTCTACTGGCGATCATCAGTTACCACCCAACCAGCGGAGATGTGCTGCCAAGCAATCAAGCGTTCCGTTACGATGCCGAACCGATTATGGGTTAAATAAAAACTGCCATACTCCTTAAGGTTAGCCCGCGTCCGTTACTGCATTGTCACTTACGACCAGCGTTGCCAACTTCCACGGTCTGGATTACCCGAAAACCTAACTGAAAATCCCCAATTTTGGGGAAAAGAAAATCGATATTCCCCACATTTTCCCCACAAGTTTTAAGCAAAGAAATGAAAGATATCTAAATATATATTTATTACTTACAATTTTTTGCCCGCGGCTTCGCCTGCGTGAATTTCGGTTTTTCACAAATCCTGAGGGAATCGTGGATATCTGGTTCCCATTCCCGCTTCCTTTTTCAATTTTTATACCTAATTTTAAGGACGTTTGCTATAGTAATCTACCTATAGCTATAGCTGTAGATTTCGTTTTTTCAATATCGAATAAGTGAATTTTTCCAGGATAAAAGTAGCCTATGTGTTAAGTCAGGGTATAATATCTATCTCCATTCAAAATTTCAGCCAAATCGGTTAAGTATTTGCGACATACAGACGTACAAGAGTACAGTCATCAGAGTAACAAACATCCAAACATCCACACTTTCGCATTTATAATATTAGTGTGATATTTAATTATTTAAGTACCTATTTAATGATTTTAATCAAGATATTGGCTCTCCATTGCGCCTTTGTTTTGATGACATATCATAATATTATGACGGATCAAATTTTACGCTCCCTCTTTTCTTCTTAATACCTTCTCTATAATATACTTACCCTATCCACCGAGACAAGTTCGTATAGCGCTCTCCCTGTTACGTAAGCCCATACAAAAGACAGGGTCAAAAAAGTCAGTGGTCGTTAATCATTTTAAGTACGCGTACATACTGCGCTTACTATTCTATCGTGTCTACTAAGTGAAAAAATTAAGGTACCTAGTTACGTAGAAGTTCCTAAGACCCGAAGATTTAAATAATCGTAGGCTTTTCTTAATTTTATTTAATAATATATCACTAACTAATCACAAACGAGCCTCTGATAACCATACTAACTTGTCTCGGTGGATAGGGTATAGTGTAAATGTCTAAATTCCCCGCATTTTCCCCACATAAATGCTCTCCCCACAAATTACCCAATCGGACTGAAAATCCCCGCAGTTTGGGGAATTCCCCACAGATTGGCAACGCTGCTTACGACAGGTGAGATTAGAGTCTAATTTGTCATTGAATAAGAAAATTACACTTCAATGGCGAATTAAATAAATCAAGCAAGTTTAGAGCTCAGTCAAAATTACAGTAGCAGGCACATCTCTATAGCTAGTTCCCTCTCAGAACAACGGTACTCACGTCGCGGCCGGCGCGGGCGGCGGTCTTTACACAGGTCTCTGCCCTCTGCATGCCTCAATGCGCCTGCGCACCTACATTCCACAACCGCTCGCTTATTTTTAAACCCATATCAACTCTTCCAGAGTAAAAACAAAAACGAAAAAAGACTACTTGCTAGTGTTCCACCACGTAGAAGTTATCGGTGTGACATCGAAAAGTGGTTTTTATCCTGTGGTGTTGTGTGAAATGATGCGAATTATTCTTACGAGTTTTTGAAGTGGTTTTGTGTGTAAGCACTGTCATGGATCTCAAAAGCTCTGCCAGTTCACCGTCAAAGGCAAGTTCTGAACATAATATTACCTAACAGTCTTATTAATATGAATGTAAGTTTTAAAGTCTGAAAGTTTCACTAGAATAAATTTGTTTTTCGTTTAGTTTAGGTATACTTATTAAGTAGGTAAGTGAATTTTAAAGTTGAAGCGTTTACATACAACTTTTCAACTTTAAAATTAGAAGTAAGTTTTAATAAGGTAGGTGTTTTGCGTTCTAAAAATATAGATATAGGTATTAAGAAGCACATTTCTTTTGTAACAGTTTGCAATTTTTATCTAGGTAAGTATCTTGTAAAAGTAGAGTGAACTCTACCACTAAAATAAATAATAATGGAGAGTCAATTATTGGTTACCTCAGGCTATTAACAATCCACGTAGGTACACGTACCTTCCTATGTTTTTTGTACATTTTTCCCAGAGGCCAGTTGAGGGCAGTGTTTACTTGTTTTATGTTTAGTACCTAATGATCTGTTTTTCCTATTTTTCCCTTGCTTTAGGGCTAGCACAGAATTATTGCACTGCTTTTGTATTTAAGTTATGTACCTACCTAGGTACCTAGTCTATGATCTGTGGTGTTTGTAAAGTTGCATATTTGAAAATGGGCGTGTTACTTTTGGTAAAGAAAAAAATATTAAAATAAAACGTTTGTAGGATCTATGCAGACATTTGCAGCTGCTGGCTTGCATACCATCTACATATACTATAAGTACCTACCTATGATTACTTCTAAAATATTAATTGAAGAACCTCGTTAACATAGTAAATCGTGTATTGTAAGCCATAATTCGACCGATGGTCTCAAATTCGATGTTCCGTTGTATTTTTAGAATAACGTTTAAACCTTTCAGTTCAGCTTAGATTGCATGATCTCGTTATCAAGTATGATAATTCCATCAAGCACTTTTAGCATTTTCAGATACGATGTACCTACCTGCATACATACCTAGGTTATAAAAAAAATCAAAGAGGAATATGACCTTTCATGATGTGAAATTGTAGGTATTATTATTTTAACAACTCAACAATAAATAGGTTACAGTTGAACGGATACAATGAGATTGCTGTATAGGTACCTTTTGCATTGCAACAAAATATTAAAGCCAAATAGGTGTACAAAACTATAACAGAGTTGGTTTGGTTATAACATTGCATCACCGGTTCTGAACGTGACCCACTAAGGTTACAAGGAAACACAAACTAGCAAATTAGTTGGTAACAAGGTACCTACTTGGCTTATAAAGAGAAAGGCGAGACATACTCGCAAATCGATACGAAGCCAAAATAGGTAATCTATTCTGAAAGATGTTCTAGGTACTCAGAGAAATTAGATGAACTATGGTAGGTAGGTATATCTGTCTAAATTACAAAGTTTTGGCTATTTTATTGGTATCCTGTTTATTTAGTTTATCGGCCTCTACAATTTCTTTTAGGAATCAATAATTATGAGTTGTCTTACTTACGGTGGGCAATGAAACAACCTAGAACAGAAAACTTACACAATTTTTCGTTCAAGTGTAACATAATGATAATGTTACACCCACTAGCGGAAAATATTATGAAGCGGAAATCCATAGTTTTATTATATGTAATTATAACAATTATATCTATAATTTATTATAATGTATGTTTATGAATCCTCATCCGAAGTAAGTAGATAATTATTAAATCGCAAAATGGTATCCGTTTTTATAGTGTTCAATTATTTTATGTAATAGTGAAAGTACATTTTTGTATGACCACAAATATATTAGGTAGGTACCTGTATTATATTATATTTAAAAAATATAAAAACTTGCTTAACTAGAAAGCCGTAGAGTAAATGGAGTCTACTTTGCGCGCTAAACGTAAAGATGAGCCATAAAATATTTTCTGTCAAATGTTGAGGTCGTCCAGTCTATGCGTAATTAATACGCATGCTGATAGAAAAACTACCTATCTGCCATTACGATGGAATACATAAACATACTAGCTTTTGCCCGCGGCTTCGCCCGCGTGAATTTCGGTTTTTCACAAGATCCCGTGGCAACTGTGGTTTTTTCCAGGATAAAAACAAGGATAGTGCGAACGCATACATATGCATGCAACTATTGTAATAATGTGCTATGTGAGCGTGATTTACCTAAGAACAGTGAGCCCCATTTATCGTTTTGGAAGTCTATATCTATTTTAATCCCACAGGAATACTTTTCCAGGATAAAAAGTAGCATATGTATGTATTAAGTCAGGGCATAATCTATCTCCATTCTAAATTTCAATCAAATCAGTTCAGTAATTGAGGCGTTAGAGTAACAAACATACACATACACACACACAAACTTTCACCTTTATAATATTAGTGTGATAGTGTGATTTCCATAGGATTTCGTGTGCGGATTTCAGATCGCGGAATTCCACTGGATTTATCCTTTATCCTTATATTGCCATTAATAAGTTTAGTAAGACGTAATCTCGTGATATCGTACGAATAAAGTAAAATATATATTATATCCTTGTAAGAAAATTTCCAGGTGTCTTCAAGGAAAACATGTTAGATAGGGTACGTGAGTCTAAAAATAGCAACACGATCGCATTTCCAATTTTCCGCAGTTTACGAGAGCAGACGTTAAAAGGTATCTTTGATCTTAGATACGTTTAGGCCGGGGCCGCACCACGAAATATATTCGCGCGAATTTAATTCGCGCGGTTTATTTTCCGCATTTTAATTTTCACGAATTTTAAATCGCAAGTGCGGGCAGCTTCATACATTTCCATATGTCACAGAATTCTGCGAAAAAATTCGCGCGAATAAATTTCGCAGTGCGGCCCCGCTCTTAGAGCGAGGCCGCACTGCGAAATTTATTCGCGCGAATTTTTTCGCAGAATTCTGTGACATATGGAAATGTATGAAGCTGCCCGCACTTGCGATTTAAAATTCGCGAAAAAAATATATTAAAATGCGGAAAATAAACCGCGCGAATAAAATTCGCGCGAATATATTTCGCAGTGCGGCCCCGGCCTTAGGTGTGCAGAAATGGAATCGTGTGATTTTTACTGTATATGATCGTTAAACAGCTGCCTCCTATAATTATGTAGTTCCAAAATTCATTATGGGCTTTTTGTAACTCGAACGCACGTTTTTTCGAAATTTTGTACGTGTTTATTTGTCAGGGCTAATCTTCGAAACGGCTGAACTAATTTTGAAGGGACTTTCACACGCCCGCAGAGGATTATACTAGGCTTATAGTGATCGAGGCTCCTATTTTATTCTGGTACGTTTAAGTTTCCTCCACTTGGACGAAGTCGCGATGATCAGCGAGTAAAAAATAAGAGACAAATAGAGCCTTTGCATACGACTACATTTTTAGATTAAAACGAGCTGATATTTTAATAGTTAATAAAGCCGGTTAACTGCCTCTTTGGTCTAGTGGTTAGCATATTCGACTGCAGATCACGAGGTCCCGGGTTCAATTCCTGGGTCGGGCAAATAATTGTTAAGGTATTGGGTTTTCTGTCAAGAAATTCTCAGTGTCAGCCCGGAGTTGGTAGTTGACGGCGGTTCACCTGCGTATCTCGGAGAGCACGTTAAGCAGTCGGTCCCGGCTATTATCAATATCATGTGACAATAGTCGTTAAAGCCCGCCAACCCGCATTGGAGCAGCGTGGCGGGTCTAAGCTCTAAATCCCTTTTTCCTGAGAGAGAGAAGGCCTGTTCCCAGCAGTGGCACGTTAAGAGGCTGTAGTAGTGGTGGTGATGGAGAGCCGGTTAAAATAGCAAATCAAGTTTTGTAGCTCTGATGTCGCGCGTCGTGAAAACTAACTGCGCGTGAAAATGTCGTCACGTGGAAAAGCGCTCAGAAGATATAGAGGGGTTGAAGACTTCTTAACGACCTGAGTAGAATATTATTATCTAATCGATACAAACTTTTTATTTGAAGAAGTTTTCATTATCCGAAGAAGACCTTCTTAGGTGAAATGTATTAAATTAAACATTACTTTTAAGTAATTAAAATACCAAGTATTTTCTGATCACACATATTGTAACGTTAGAGTAGGTATTACTTGTTTTCTCAAATACGTAAAATCTTAATATTGCATCGTAGTTAATCAGCTAGAGGTAATGACTTGGCAGGCACATAACTTCGAAATTGTCTATTGAAATGTCTATCTCCGATGTTTTTAACGACGTAACAAAAAGCACATTTTACTATTAATACAATGTAACAGGAGTGCGTTAAAGTGAAAGTGAGTATGGAAGAGTTTTCCTTTCGGTTTCCTCAATTTCCAGTGTCATAAAAGGAATATAAAACGTGGAATAAACTCGCTCAATTGACAAGAAATATAATGTGGGTACGAAAATGTAGTAATAATATTTTTAATTTAGGATTTAAACGAACTACGAGTATACGTCTGGCTACGTGTTACGTGTTACCCCTAAAATTGTATGGAAAATTTTGGATGAGCAAAAATGTAAGTAACGACCGTTTTCTTGCCCTTCGTGAGGGTCGAATATCCGATCAAAAGAAATATTTTTCTTATAAAATCAGTATACGGACAAAATATATAGTGTCGTGTCAGTGCATTAATAGAAAATTAATAAAAGTTTTGTGGTTATGAACTGAGACACCTAAGCAAAACTCTATCCGAAGAAAATCATGTTCCTTTCACAATATTATTGTATTGATTGCGAACGAAATTATGCACCAAATCAATGCATCATTTTCATCTAACATTGGCCAACTTATGTTTGTCTGGACTCTAGATAAAAAATGTCTAGATAGGGTCTAAAAAAATGTGCGTTTGATGTGAAAGTATCTCTTTGAATCGAGACAAGAGGTTTCTTAAAGTTATTTTTGGAATTACATATATATATAATATATTATTGCGATGGCAAAGTTGTTATCGTCGTCGTTTCAAACGACCGACGTCCACAGCTAGCTATGAAGGAGTAGATCTCTTGTAAGGATTTCCACAATACAGGATCTAGTGCCACTTATATCCAGCGACTTCCTGCGACTCGCAGACAAGTATGCTACTTGGCAAAGTATCCTTTTACCAGACGATCGCCATGAGAGTGAGTAAAAGCGTAAAACGATAAGTTTCCTCACGAGTAAGTTGAGTACTTGAAATATTACGCCGTAACCGAGCCGCCTATGTACTCGTAATATTATATGTTTGCTATAACAAGACTACTTTCCTTAGAATGTTTACACACTGTGTTTGTACACTGATTTCTAAATTGAGATGTCACCATATTAGCCGGTTTAGTGTAAACGGCATGGTAAATATGGTTTTACGAGGATTTGTGTGAAACGTCCACACCTTTTGACGACCTCCCTGGCGCAGTAGTGAGCGTTATTGTTTAGTAAGTTGGAGGTACTGAGTTCCATCCGCGGTAAGGGCAATTTGGAAAGTGATTTATAAATTGACTATGGTCTGGTTTGCTGGAAGACCATGGCTATTTGCCACCCTATAATATTAGTAACCTTTTCCTAAAAGGGTTCCTAATTTTGTATCGTTTCGATCTTATTAAAGTTCGTTATATGATTTCTCGAAGTGAACGACATAATATATTTTCTATAGAGTTTAGTAATCAGATACAAATTTACCGGACCAAGAAGCGATAAAAAGTTTTTAAAAGTAAAGTAAAGCTTTAAATTAAAATATATATATCACATAAAAAGCGAGTAACAAAAGTGGAAAAATGATAAGAAATTAGCAAAACAGTTTTTATAATTCAATGTGATAAAAGAGAAGATTCAGTATTTTTGGGATGCAAAACAAGCTACTTAACACTTTATCTCCGTATTTTTCTATTAATTTAGGTTAAGAATTTAACTAACTTAAGAGAAATTCATGAACAGTGAACAGGAAACTTTATGAGGTGTATAAATAATAGGCATTAACAGAAGATTCATAAGTGTTAAAAGTAATTAGTTTCTCGCCAAATTCCTCGCGGTTAGGCCTGGATGGTTGGACAATCATGCTATTTTCAGGCCTATGAGAGCATGACTAGCCATTGTATTATGTATACCACTATACGGAGCCTAGCGGCTTTAAGGCTACGTTCACATGAAGAGCGACTACGTGCGTTTACGTTTATGACTTTAATTGAACTACCGTACCTCTTCTAAGTTAGCCTGCTCGTGTCTTTACTAGACTATAGTCTGATTTCTAATTCGCTGGAATTCTGACAGTTGTCATTTAAAAATACAATCAGTTATAAACATCGGCGCGCAGATCGAACACTGAAGGAAAGTGGAGGGGGTAAGCTATTGTATTACGTGCGTGACAGTTTCCATATCCCCTCCACGTTTCGTTCAGTGCTCGATCTACGTGCCGATGTTTATATTTGTATGAAAAACAGGGTTACCACCTGAACCCCAAACTTGTCATATCTACATGAGACAATTGATATTTATTTGTATGTAAGTTTTGAATTTATTATCTTTTTTGTGGGAATTGTTTACTATCTCCGCTATCATTAAGAAACGTCAGAATTCTACGGAATTAAAAATCAGAGTATAGGTACATCGTCACCATACCACCAGGTGAAATCACCGTCGGGGGCTCACTTGCCGTCAAAAAAATAATGATTATGTTTCTAATATTATGCTAATAATATCAATAGATAGTGGCAATATGTGGCAAACGACAAGAACTGGATTAGATTTCTTCGTTTGCCGTGCGGTGTAGTTATGCCGTAACAATCGATCCGTGTAAACCCAACATTAGATGAGTGTAGGCATTGACGTAATAATACTTGGACCTCGGGTGTGATGCAAAATTCACGAAAAAAGTGTCCCGAGAAAACCTATATAAACAAGTATACATGTGTATTTTTATAAACAAACTAATACTTTGTAATTTATGCCTTAGTTCATTATTATACAGCCTAATTTTGCTTGCAATAAGCTATCACCTTATGTAGCTTTAACTGCCGGTGGCCCATTTTTCACCATACGCAGCTTCGAGCGAAAATCGATTTGTTTTTACAAATAATTGAAATTTGGATGGAATACTATGTTTCTAAGCGAAATAATACTTTTGTATCGTTAATAAATGTTTACTAACTGAAAATATGATACACCTTCTTCTTTTCTCACCTTACTCGGTAGTTTTTACAAGATTTTATAACACAGTACGGCATTATTGACGTGTGTTCTCTCTGATGACGAACACGAGACTGAAGTGCGATTGGAAACCTTTTTCGCGTTTTAGATCTTTTTCGGTTCGGACACTTTTTAACGCTGACCCGAAGTCCAAGTATTATTACGTCAATGAGTGTAGGTCAGATTTTCATCTCTAAACCTAACCTTAGTAGTCCGGTCAAATTAGACTAAAAATAGGGGTGAGGTTACAATAATTCCCACCTGGCTGAAAATTGGTAGGATTGTTCAAAACACTATTATAAATGAAATGTGAAAAGTCCTCATCGATCCGACACCTGGAAAAAAATTTACTCCTGGACACGCACAGTTGACTCACACTTGGCTGAAAATTGGTAGAATTATTCAAAACACTATTATAAATGAAATGTGAAAAGTCCTCATCGATCCGACACCTGGAAAAAAAATTACTCATTTTTTTGACTGGGCTATAGGTATACTGACTTCTATTTTGAGAGATGTCGGATATCAAAGATTTTTTTTGTTGATAAATGCGATTCTCGCATATATAGGTTGGAGAGACATTTTCAGCGGAAATATTAGATTTTCCGATAAAATGCGTTTCTTCAGATGGATTTATTTTCAAAGTTGTTTGTTGTTAGTTAATTAATTCGGTAGGAGTGTTTACCAAATCATAATAATAATATAACTTGAAATATATTGCAATTCAAACTTACATCCCTCTTTTTACGCACAAAACATATTAAAATCCTTTCGCCCGTACGTAAGTAAAATCCCTTGTGTCGACAATTTCTTGTGTAGTTCCCTCCATTCTTCAATGTCAGTCGTATAAAGTAGCCGTAATGGGTGAACCGACGTACGTTTTATAAATCGGGGAATACGCAACAAAGTCTTATAAATGATTACCTATATGTCTGTGTTCTGAAACATTTTATACAAAACTTCCCTAAAATATGAGTGGGATAAGCAATAATAAAAGACAATTCACAAACACATTCAAGACATGTATAATTTAAATCAATATATTCCATAAAAATTTTCGTACGTATTCGCACATCAAGTTATAAATAGTCATAAAAGTTCCAATCAAATATTTCTTCGTCGCCACATCGGGATATTTTTATCTTATTTTAAAGTGGGGCATCGGTCCGCATAAACGGGGTTGCATTTAGAACCTATTTGATTGGCCAGTAAAATACTCAGTAAAGAAGTTGTGGTATTATAATTGACTGTCGATCTTGAACGAAAATACCACGGGACACGTTACTCGGCCATTGCCACCAACCGAATCAATAGTTAGAGTGGGGCCGCACTGCGAAAATTATTCGCGCGAATTTTATTCGCGCGGTTTATATTCCACATTTTAATATATTTTAGTATGGCAGATAGATGGGAGGTGCTCAAACAAAAATTACTCAAAACCTCATCCAATTGGCACTGAGCTGAAAAAAAAAATGGCGGATTCAAGATGGCGGCTATACTTTCGTCGGTGTAGATCTCACCAAGTCTAAAAGATCGGAGTGGTTTCTTGACAAAAGATGATCAAGACCTTTAGATCTACTTGATGAACAGAAAAAAACAAGATGTCAGAATTTATTTTTTTACACAAAAAAAATTTTTTTTCATTGATGGTTTCGTATAAAAGACAAAAATTGATGCGGAGGAAAAATATGGAAAAAGCTGATGATTGAAGATTTTGAAGATAGGTGAGAAACACGGCCAGGGTATTAAAGATATGTGGAGGCTGCTCAAACAAAAACAATACTCGAAACCCCGCGGTCCGCTTTAGCGGGCCGCGCAGCCACGCGACCTACTAGTTTTAATATATTTTTCTCGCGAATTTTAAATCGCATATTCGTGCAGCTTCATACATTCCCATATGTCACAGAATTTTGCGAAAACATTCGCGCGAATAAATTTCGCAGTGCGGCCTAGGCCTTATACTACTTCAATGATACTGTCCTTTCAGTATATAACTTCATTGCTCAAAGATATAAAAACTATAAGGCCGGGCCCGCACTGCGAAATATATTCGCGCGGTTTATTTTCCGCATTTAAATATATTTTTTCCACGAATTTTAAATCGCATGTGCGTGCAGCTTCATGCATTCCCATATGTCACAGAATTTTGCGAAAAAATTCGCGCGAATAAATTTTACAGTGCGGTCTAGGTCTAATGTTATAAGTATAAACTCACACCACCACAACCACTACAGCCTTTTAACGTCCCACTGCTGGGCACAGGCCTCCTCTCTCATAGGAGAGAGGGATTTAGAGATTAGACCCGCCACGCTGCTCCAATGCGTGTTGGCGGGCTTTAACGACTAATGTTACATGATAGTGATAATAATCGGGACCGACTGCTTAACGTGCTCTCCGAGGCACGGGGGTGAGACACCGCCAACTACCAACTCCGGGCTAGCACCGAGAATTTCTTGACAGAAAAACCCAGTACCTAACAAACCTTAAACATTTTAGTAAATATTTCTTTCACCCGTGAGTAAAACTGTAACTATTAGGTATAGGTAGGTATTTATTCATACATGTTTATTACTAATCTTTATGATTATAATGACCTTTTTTGAAAATAAAATCTGGGTTGACACAGCAAATGAGACACTACCTTAAAGATGTTCGTAAAATATAAGTAAGTAACTATGTTTATTTTAATAATCTATAATTAAATAATGAATTAATATAACCAATGATGGTTCTCTGTAATAGGTCGGATATAATTCTTTCTCTTCTCGCCCCGCAAAAGTTGGTTGAATGTTATTTCATACAATTTTTTAAGGAAAACGTATAAAATGGATAATTAGTTCAAGCTGTCAAGTGACTATATTTTGAGTTATAAAATGCTTTTTCAAAACTGTAACATTTGGATAACAAAATGCTTTATTACAATCTAACTCCGTAAGATAAAAGGATGAAACACTTACACTGGAAGTTTATAAAGTGATTAGATTTGCTATTGCATAATTTAAACAGTATGTAAAACATGTTCATTAAGTCGAGATCATTACACAATGAATGAATTTCTTAATGACATAAGTTGCATGGAAGCAATCGGCTATGCATTCAGCTACCCACAAGATATAATAGTAATTATGAAGGTTCATAATTTGTTACATTCATATAGCTAGCCACATTGTAGCTTTTGTGTTTTAAAAAGTGCAACTGCTGAGTTTCTTGGCTGCTCTAAGCGAAATTTACTTTCCGAGACGGTGATACAGTCTTGACTTATAATAAGAGCCACAAAAATTTTCATTTTTTGATTTCAATTTTATAAAATATCATTACTCTACTCTACTCTTTTTCTTGTTTATTTCTATTTTCTTCGACGAGAAAACGAGTAGAAATAATTTTCTCAAGGGTCACATGTTAGCGCAACAGGGCGCGTTTGGAACCCTCGTAGTTTCATTTTTAAGTTTTCGTAATCACCATTAATTATTACCTCACTTTTATGTACTTCTTAAATTGACGTTCAAAAAGTGTACAGTGGTAGGTACCAATTTTGAATAAAGTTTATTTGACTTTGAGAATATTACGAGTAGCATCATAGAGTCTGGAACGTACTCAATCTGTAACTATCAATATCATCTTTTGTGTCGGTAAGTACCTCGGTGCGTAGTTCCTTCGATTCTTCAACGTCAGCCATATTCGGGTACCGTGAAGGCGAACGACTTCTTATAAATCGACGAATTTTTCCCAAGAAAATGCTACACACGCTCATATTGTAAAGGTATTTCACTGTATGGATGCTAATACTGAGCGCTTATTGTAATCTTTTCTAATTGAAGCATTGGTAATCTCTTCGGTAAATTAATAAGAAATACAGTAAATGAAAACCATTTAAGTATGATATTACATATTAGTTAAATATACCCATATTACGAATTCCCCGGAATTCTGACAGCTGTCATTGTCATTTACAGATGAGTTATTTGTATGGAGAACAGGGTTAACATCTACGAAGTACGATTTTCCCCAAACTACTTTAATTCCCTGTCATCATAAAAAGCCATATGCTGCGTAATAATATTACTCGTTTCGCCTTAAAATAGAAAATACCAAGAGTGGAAACTAGAAAGTGCACACTGACAGCAACAGAAAACAAAAGAAGCACATTGAAAAAATTTAGTCAAAAATGGATGTCGAATGACATTATCACCATGAAGTGCCTGTCAGGCATTTGTCATATCTACATGCGGCAGTTGATTTGTATTTGCATAAGTTTTGAATTTTTTATCTTTTTTGTGGGAATTGTTTTATCTCTGGTAACATTACGAAACGTCAGAATTCCAGGGAATTAGTAATACGGGTATAGTTATCTATACCTACGCTGTCAGAAACAAAGTATTTAATAAAAAAGATAAAGATATTTTCAAAGAATAAAAATAATAAGTACAATTCATAGAAAAAGCTGTGATAGCCTAGTGGTTAGGACGACCGACTTCTAATCGGAGGTCGTGGGTTCGACCCCGGGCACGCACCTCTAACTTTTCGGAGTTATGTGCGTTTTAAGTATTTAAATATCACTTGCTTTAACAGTGAAGGAATACATCGTGAGGAAACCTGCATGCCTGAGAGTTCTCCATAACGTTCTCAAAGGTGTGTGAAGTCTGCCAATCCGCTTGGCCATGCGTGGTAGAATATGGCCAAAACCCTTCTCACTCTGAGAGGAGACCCGTGCTCAGTAGTGAGCCGGTAATGGGTTGATCATGATGATGATGATGACAATCCATAGTGATATTTCTGCCATTTTAGCGTGTAAACATAAAAAAATACGTAAAAAAATACTAACTAACTTAATTTTTTAATAAATTAGATAAACTCAAAGCGATACTATAAGTATTTTAGATATTTTTGCTCTAGAGAACTTCTGTCATGAATCAAGATTAGTGGCTTACATAACTCTATAAAATGTGTATCTTTAAATATGCCTAAACTAAGTCAGCTCTTATGACTTAGTTTTATGTAATTCGAGCCATTAATTCAAAAGAAAGTCAAGATAATGCATATTTTTCTCACGAACAGATGTTGTCGCTTGCGTGTGACAAAACGATAGCCATCAGTTGTCTCTACATTTCATATTCACATTCCACCATAACAGAGCAACTAGTTAAGATTTATGATAAAAATCTACGCTTTAACGCTCAGAATATAGTATACGATTAGGAAAAACTCTGCTGCTTTCTTCGAGTTCAACTCATTTAAAATATTGTCGCGTGCCAGAAAGGTCTGAGAAAACTCTAGTAGCGTGCAAAAAATATCATTCTTCTATTCCTATACCTACAATCTACATACATTATTTAAACTGCGCTAATACTACGCTTTCAATAGTTGAACACTTTTAACGTTTAATGGCTTTCTTAGTGATTTGTTACAATTTAAAGTCAGTCACAGTCTCTAACCTGACAGTCTCTAACGGCCTTATCACCACCTTCTGATAAGTGTCGGATAACAATAATTTTAATTTTCTAACTTTACCAATGTTGACGACGTTCAATTGCAGGCCGCCGTTTCTTGAGGCTTTTGGGGCAAGCACAAATTCATTAGTATTTATTAGCGCCTTTATTGTAAATATCTGCTACGTACATAGGTATAGATACATTAGTGCCTGGGTATAAAAATAAAAGTAGATAGAACCTAAATGCAAGATAAGTACTTGTGAATGGCAATCTGATAGCGGAGTTCAAGTTTGAATGCGTTGCGCAACCGGTGTGTATTGTGAATAATAAGTGTTCACAGTTCGCTAAGTGAATTGAAGATCATACGAAACACTTATAAGTGGGTTTATAGGAGTACTAGCGGACCCGGCAGACGTCGTCCTGCCCGCTATTAGCGCCACCTACCGGGTCCAATTTTTCTACTTACAAACCTTCCTCTTGACTCACTCTATCTATTAAAAAATCGCATTAATCCGTTGCGTTAAAAACATAGGGACATAGGGACAGAGAAAGCGACTTTGTTTTATACTATGTAGTGATATATCGTATCGATAGACGTTGGGGTCCCAAGGTGCTGGAAATGCTGGAAGACCCCCTCTGCGACCTAGTGGTAGCCGCTGGATACAAGATCTTGTTTCAAGACGATCCTTGCAAGAGATCCAAGAGAGGGAGTATTATTGCGATATGAGTATATCAAATACTTAAACAAGGTCAATGATTCAGCCTTAAAAATGTGACAAACAATTTAAGAAAAATTAAACTGACTTCAATACATGGAAATGAAGAATCTGAAAGAAGAGAAAAGTGTTCGTATCTTGAAAATTGCGTCAATTTTTATTAAACTTGCACTGTTCCTTAAGTTGAAGTAAATGTAAGTCAAAAAAAAAAATGGTCATTCAGGGAAATAAGGGTTCCTTTTTTCTTTTGAGGTATGGAATCCTAAAAATTGTGAGAGTTTTTTTATCAGCACTGCAGCAACGTGTTTCTAAGCTCTATAATTTTTTTTTCTTAGAGAGAGGAATGCTAATAGACTACTAAATGGTAAATAGGTAATTTATAACTTATTACTTAATGGGAAAAAAACTAAGTGTGTTAAATTCACTTTACCTAATGTTAAACAAGTTGAAACCACTGTACAGCTTAATAATGAGGAATTAGATCTAGTGGATACGGCTGTTTTCCTGGGGATAACGTTAGATGCTAAACTCCAATGGGGCCCTCATGTAAATAACTTATCGAACAGACTTAGTTCTGCTGCATATATGCGGTTAAAAAGATTCGCCAACTAACTGATATTGAAACTGCGAGGTTAGTTTATTTTAGTTACTTTCACAGCATTATGTCATATGGCATACTTTTATGGGGTAATGCTGCTGATATAATTCCATTTTCGTGCTGCAGAAGAGGGCTGTTCGTGCCATATATAATACTAGCTTTTGCCCGCGGCTTCGCCCGCGTGAATTTCGGTTTTTCACAAATCCTGAGGGATAAGTAAATTTCTGGTCCACCCGCCCCCCGCCGCGCGGCGGCGTACCGCGGTACCGCGTACGGCGGGCGCAGGGCGCAGGGGCGCGCGGTGCGGCGCGGGGAGTACCATGCAGCGCGAGCGTGCGTCGGCCGTCGCGCGCAGCGAAAATACCTATCAAGGCGTTTTTTACCGATTTCAACACAACTCCTTTTTTGAAAGTTGGTTAAAAAAGTAGCCTATGTTACTCCTTGGTTAATCCTCTACTTGTCTGTGAAAGTCCCGTCAAAATCGGTTCAGGCGTTTCGAAGATTAGCCCGTTCAAACAGACAGACAGACAGACAAAAATTTTAAGAACGTGTGATTCGGATATGGTATCGTCCAAATAACCATATGAGCTTAATATGTGGTAGTTATTTCGAAATTACAGACAGACACTTCAATTTTATTTATTAGAGTATAGATGGGACCCAGAGAGTCACTGAGAAATAAGTTTAAGGAAGTTAAAATTATGACAGTTTATAACAAATATATTCTTGAAAATTTAATATATGTACACAAAAATATCGATAAATTTAAGAAAAAAAGTGACTGTCATAACATTAATCATAGAAATAAAGATAAACTTGTGTTGCCCACTACTAGGCTGCGAAAAGTTGGAAAATCATTTGTTGGTAATTCTGTACTTTTTTATAATATGTTGCCAGAGAACATTTGTGATATATAGATATATGGGATATGTCTCTCAATAAGTTCAAAGGTTTTATTAAATGCAAATTAATTGAAAAGTCTTACTATAGCTTAAAAGATTTTTTTAATGACAAAAATCCATGGACATAGATTGCTCTAAAAGCCAACAGTTCAAATCATTTTTATGGCTATTATACCATATTGTAAGATGGTGATAATAAAAAAAAATAAACCCGGCTGAGTTTGTTGTGGGCTCTTCTCAGACCAGGGCGCGTTTGGAACCCTCGTAGTTTTAGTTTTAAGTTTCCGTAAATAATTATCACCATTGCCTGTACCTAAATTTTATTGACGTTCAAAAAGTGTACAGTGTACCAATTTTGAATAAAGTTTATTTGATTTGATTTGATTTGATTTGATTTGATTTGATATATGGTAATTTAAATACCCATAAGTTTGTTCACATTCATTTGAAAGTCTATTGACTTTGTTGAAAAAAAGAAAGAAATAGGTATGCGAAGTTATATTTTAGTTTATGCAATAGTAATGTCCTCCCGACCGAATTTGGGCCACGGCGGCCAATCTCAACCGAGGTGGAGACTAGCCATCAACGCAGGAGATATTATAGTGCACAAGTGTGTGCACTATAATATCACAGGTGCACTCTATATTCCCTCACTCTCATAGTCCGATGGGACGCCAATACGATACGACCGGAGAGAGATCAGGCGCAGGACCGGCGGCTTTACGTGCTCTCCGAGGCACGGGGGTGTATCTAACACCACCAACTTCTAACTCCGGGCTGGCACGCTGGCACTGAGAATTTCTTGACAGAAAAACCCAATAGGTACATCGTAATTTTTTTTACCCGATCCGGGATTCGAACCCGGGACCTCGTGATCGACAGTTGAACGTGCTAACCGCTAGATCAACGAGGCAGTCGCAGAGCAGTCGCAGAGCAGAGGTTTATGCAATACTTATGCATTGTCATACTAAGATATAATATAATAAGCATCGAATTACTGAGATGTCTGATACAGTTACTACGATACAATTTAAAAGTTAGATCGATGTATCTGATCGAGCCAATGAAAATCCATTGTCACACTATTTACATTTTTTTGTTAAACAGAATATAAGCCATGCTGTACAGCACACTATCACACTAATATTATAAAGGTGAAAGTTTATGTATATATATATGTGTATATGTTTGTTACTCTATAACGTCGCAACTACAGAACCGATTTGGCTGAAATTTTGAATAAAGACAGATTATTATGTAAGTACGAAATTGAATTTGTTTGTTTGTTACGCTTTCACGCCTAAAAAAATGAACCGTCTAATTTGGCCTTTACTAAACTAAATCACTATAGTGAAAGATATATTAGACTAGAGAATGCCCGCGGCTTCGCCCGCGTGAATTTTGGTTTTAAACAAATCCCGAGGGAATCGTGGATTTCCAGTTCCCGTTTTCGTTCCCTTTTCCAACCTTTATACCTACTATCAAGGAAGTTCGCTATAGTAATCTACCTATAGCTGTAGCTATAGATTTCGGGTTTTTCAAAATCCCGTGGGAACTGTGCATTTTTCCAGGATAAAAGTAGCTTAAAAGTATGTTTTAAGTCAGGGTATAATCTATCTCCATTCGAAATTTCAGACAAATCGGTTCAGTAGTTGCGGCGTGATTGAGTAACAAACATCCAAACATCTAAACATCCAAACATCCACACTTTCACATTTATAATATTAGTAGGATATACCTGTGCTGATAATTACCTATATGAGAAATTCAAATAGCAAAAGAAATAATCTTAATTATTAATTTAAAAGCTTCACATTAAAAAGATGCAATGAATATCGAAATATAAGCTGATTCCTTATCCAGATTCATCAGAAAAACTCAATTTAGTTCGATAGTTTCGGAATTACAAGCGAAAAACCTACATCGCGCTATCGAAGTTTCAATACATCTGGGGTACATAACGCGAGCTCCGCGTTGTGGAGTCGGGAGGACCGTCTCTACATGGGAAGCCGGCGTTGCAGCCGAGCCGGTCTCAGTCGGCCGCCCCATTCAGATGACTGTGTGAGCCAATCAATAAGCTCTTACACAGTAACCGACATGCGACGGACTATAACGATTTCAGCGAATGCCTAGCGGCTAAGGAGCACTCCTACGTTGGTGATGATCCTACCGCAAACTCCACCAATGTAGAGGATTTGTCCTTCCTTTATAAGAGTTCTTTAATAATCTTTATCTTTACAATAGGAAATATCCACAGTTCCCGCGGGATTTTGAAAAAAGCCGAAATCTATAGGAAAATTCTCGAGAATGCGCGAGAATTCCGCGGAAGGCGTGCGACCTTTTTTGGCTCCTATTTAATTTGTATGTTATGCAATGGACATAAAGTTCATTTAGCTATGTACAATTTCGTTGCAAAAAGTCGCTTCCATTCCATTCCGCCGCGGTGTAAATTGACGCATAGTGTCGGTACAGGCGCAGGTGCTCTTAGTTTTCTGCTTTTTTTTTCTGTTTGTAATTTTTTTTCTATTCTAACAGAATCTCCGAATAGTCTGCCAATCCACACTTGGCCAGCGTGGTAGACTATGGTTAAAATCCTTCTCATTTTGAGAGAAGACCTGTGTTCATGATAATATTATATTTTGCGTTTATGGTTATATTGTAATAAAATACGAAGATAAAAAAATATAAAAAGGATCTTTCCTTCTCTTTCTCTAAAATTCTCTTGAATTTTAAGAAAAAATATGAGTAGGTATAAAACGCCAAAACCCCTTGTGCCTGTACACGCCGCGCGGCATGCTTTGAAGTCACGGCGGTGCATTTGGAAAAACACCGCGTGGCGGAGGCGGCGAGACACAAAAGGCGACCGTAAGAAAATGAACAGACTTTACACACTCTAATTTTCGCGCTATTTACACACTATTACCTAACCTACACCGAATCTTTTCGTTCAGTGAATTATACAGAACTACGGGTTTAATAGATATCCGGGCTCGGTTTGGAATCGGATCGTTTTTTGCTAATTTAGCTGCCGCCGTACTCAACTAGTAGAACCATACGTCGATCATGCTTAAGCTTCAGAAGGCCGAACAGCTGGCACTAAGTGACGTCGATCAGGCCGACGCGACGCCGACGCGATCCGAAGTCCGGCAGCCGGCTTAGCCACTTAGCTTACTGGATGTCAGTTAGTACGGACACGGGATGATAGAAGTCTCAGGCCTGCTACTATTATATTTAACTAGCTTCTGCCCGCGGCTTCGCCTGCGTGAATTTCGGGTTTTCTAAAATCCCGAGGGAATCGTGGATTTTCGATTCCCGTTACCGATCTCTTTTCCAATCTTTATACCTATTTTCAAGGAGGTTTGCTATAGTAATCTACCTATAGCTACAGCAGCTATAGATTACTACTACTACTATAGCAAATTTCAATTTTTTCAAAATCTCCGGGAACTGTGGATTTTTTCAGGATAAAATTAGCCTATGTCTTAAGGCAGGGCATGATCTATTTCCATTCTCAGCCAAATCGGTATAGTAGTTGCGGCGTTAAAGAGTAACAAAAATACACACATACATACATACACACAAACTTTTGCTTTTATAATATTAGTGTGATATTGAAAATGTAAAGTAAATTTCAAGTAGGTAGTGGTTGGTTTTGATACTTGAACGAATTTATCATTGGACGAGATTCCCCCCAAACAATTGTATGCAATAAAGTACGGGGTACGTTTTAGGGAGCAAGGGCAGAGTGAGTTATTACCCGACCTGTAACAGTGAATCAAATCATTGGTCACATTGCAATGAAGAAGTGATGTGAGCACTTTTGTGATGGCGTGTTTTCGCCGTTTTCAAATCACTTTTTATTTTACAAAAAAGTCCTTTCGTCGTCGTCGTCATCAATCTATAGACGTCAACGGCTGGACATAGGTCTTTTGTAGGGACACACGCTGCAGTCTTGTGCCCCTTGTATCTAGCGGCTCCCCACGACTCGCGTGATGTCGTTGGTCCACCTAGTAAGGGTCTGTTAACACTGCGCTTTCCGGTGTGAGGTCGCCACTCTAGCACTTTGGGACCCCAACGCCTGTGGGTTCTAAAAGCCACTTAAATAAGTAAGATAAAATTAAATACTTACTAAAACTATAAATACATAAAAATAAAAATTACAAATCAAATAAAACATCCAAACCACTATAACGAGGCAAATTAAAATATTAATAATTAATTAAATATTAATTTAAACGAGATAAAATTGGTAAAAGAAATATTATGTTTCCTATATTAAAAAAAACTACGGCTCATTTAGTTAGTTTTCGCTTTGTTTATTTAAGTCATTTATTTTAACTTTTGAGCACTGTAGTTACACAAACAAGACAATGTTGTTGACCGAGTCTACAAAGGAGTCGGTTAGCTGCAAGTGCGGTAAACTGAAGGCGAAAATAGCAGTTGCATGTCTCGTAGTTAATTTGCACAAGTTTTAATATTTGGACAGACTGACTGCAGATTCGTGCTACGGAAATTACGCGGCACAGCATGAACAGTATGTAAGTTTTTAATTGTAGAAGGTGTAGGTATGTACCTACGTCTAATTTACGTATGTAAGGTTAACATTACAACTGTACGTTTTGCTTATGTAAGACGCTTCCGTAATTAATCTATAGTTCTATAAGTAGGTACTAATATTATAAAGCTGAAGAGTTTGTTTGTTTGAACGCGCTACTTAATCTCAGGAACTACTGGACCGATTTCAAAAATTCTTTCACCGTTGGATATGTACGTGATCCTTGAGTGCTATAGGCTGTATAATATGTACTACGGGCGAAGCCGGGGCGGACCGCTAGTTTACGATTTTGCAAATGTCCTTACAGAGACTTTACATTAGCAAATTTATCATACTTAAGTTAATTACGTTAGTAAAACTTACAGGTATGTATAAAGCCGGCCTCAGATTACTTAATAGGTACTTTAGCTAAGTTATTAAAGATGCTAATGTATAAAATATAATTATGTAATGTAAAATATGAGCGACAAAACGCAAAAATCCGCACGTCTCCACGTGACACATTGTTGCCGCTGTTCGCATAAAGATAACCCGATTTTTCCCCGAGGATCGTCGAGACTCGAGCCTAACGCAATTTTTATATTCCTTCATTAAATTAAGAGCTCTAAAGACAAATAAAGATAAATATAAAGCGACGGCAATCTCGCTAAGTGTAAAGGCCTCATCAGACGCATCGCGCGCGGCGCGACGGCAGCGATACGAGTGAAGCTACGGTCACATAGCGGCAGTTGTGTGATGGCACCGCTTGAGAGCATTTCTTGTGCCGCCAACGTTTCGCTGTCAATAAACGCTCTCAAGGAAACCACTCCCATCTTCTTGTAACAAATAACATTTCGGAGACCTCATTCGACGCTTTATAGCGGCTGATATGTGACGCTATCCTAGCAAATTAGATTCCTTCTATTATGCTTTCCAATGTCCTGGATTGCTTTCTATTATGTTTCATGTCCAATCAAATGAGGTTTAATCGTCGTAACTCGATCGTGTGGGGATGTTAGTTTGCATGAGAAGCAAACTTACCGATTGAATCTATACAAATTGGATTATACACTTACATCATAGTTTGTGGCCGGTATAATAAAGGAACTTTTTAAAGACATTTTGTCTGCTAATCAGTCGTCACGCTCGGCAGTATGACGTGCTTCAAACAGTTTTTTGTATATATGACAAATTGCAAACGGGTTCAGTTTGACGTCTTGCCGCTGCCGCCACGGGTAGCTGCAGTCGCGTCCATGTGTCTGTGCAGGCCTTAATTACCAGGGCTTTTTGCGAGCTTGGGCGGAAAATCTTGTATTATTTTCTTAGAAATTGTTTTTCCGCCTGATACAATGGCATGAAAGAACAATGACATCGAATCGTCTGGTGACAATAAGGCAAAAAGTGGAACAGTGTACAATTTTGTACGGTGAGAGTCTATTACTTCGAGTGACTGTTTTGTGATAAGATTTTGACGTCCACTGTGAAATATAAGACATGATTTATTTTACACAGATCCGTGTCTGGTATCATCACTACATAGTATAAAACAAAGTCGCTTTCTCTGTCCCTATGCCCCTATGTCCCTATGTATGCTTAAATCTTTAAAACTATGCAACGCATTTTGATGCGGTTTTTTTAAATAGATAGAGTGATTCAAGAGAAAGGTTTGTAAGTAGAAAAATTGGACCCGGTAGGTGGCGCTAATAGCGGGCAGGACGACGTCTGCCGGGTCCGCTAGTTAATTAATATGTTGTAGTAGAGTAGGTCGCTAACTATGAGCCTCATAAGATGGCTCTGGATCTCTCAGTGGAGAGAGCTATATGTTCGGAATATACTCGTAGGATCAAATCATTAATGAGGAGATCCGTGGGAAAACCAGATTTACCGACATACTTAGTTCGCCGAAACTGAAGTGGCATTGAGCGGGGCATACAGCTCGAAAAACCGATAGGGGTCTCAAGATGCTTGAATAGCGACCCCGCATTGTAAACTAATCTCATGGCACATACAGTGCATGCGCTGTACGAAACGCACATTTTATTTTAAATTTCCGCGTACAGAAATCGCGTTCAGAACGCGTCGAACGGTCCTGGAGGCCTACTACAATCTTTAATCTAACGATCCAATTCCGATGCTATTCAATATCGGCGCTTAAAATAAATCGCATTGAATTCGTACCATGAAGTATCTTTTTGTTTCTATATTTTTATACTAGGTTTTTGTTTCGTTCATGACGTCATGACGTCTATTGGTCGGATAAAAGAGTTCATGGTACGAAATAGCGATTCAGAATTATCATAGATATCAACAGTCACAATCGTAAAGGCAAAGTTACGCATAACGCAATAACCTCACGATTCGTGGTAGGTAATAAAAAATGTACAATAGAACATGAAAACGTAATAAACTGAAACGCAAAAAAAACTATTGAATTGCCTGTAATAATTTATGCGCAAATAAAGCGAAAGCATAAATACTTTTTATGCGTTTCAAAGAGAAAATATTGCGTATTTGGTCATTTGATAACATAATCTAACGTTAAATGTACCTAACGAAACTACCTGAAGAAAAAAGTGTGATTGGTAAACAAGCATAACATAGTGATCTAAGAACCCGTACTAGAAAAAGATACCCTCATCCAGTTGAATAGTAGAAAACCATTTTTTTTACATTTTAGACTTGACAACCACAATGCTTAGCGCCATCTAGTATCGAAAGGCAGAGTTCTTCGTAAAACTTTTCTTTATTTTTCTCAGTTTTCTGCGCCTTTAGATCCCTGAAAGTTTTTTATCTGAAAACTAGAGAATATAAGAATTCCAAAAATAAAACAATCTTTGGTGCACATTGATTTTTGACACCTAGGCAAGTGCCCATAGTGCCACTGGTCATGTCCTTTATAAAATAAGTAAAAAAATTAAATCGCGATTTGCATTCTGAGTGCTTAGTCTAAGATCGGAGCACTCGAAAACGAACTCGAAAACTATTGATCGATTTCAGAGTAAAATAGACCTAAAAGGCTTGTATTAAGGTTTGAGTTCGCCAATACATTCAGCATTCGAACACAACGAGCGCCCCAAGCAGAAATGTTGTAAAATACATATTCGAACTATGGAATTACGACTTTAAAATACGAGTATTTGAGTTCATTTTGCTCTGAATTCACTTGTGATTCGATCAATAGTTTTCGAGTTCGTTTTCGAGTGCTCCGATCTTAGACTAAGCTCCCTGAAGTCTTGTCCCAGACATTAACAAGATAGTTTATAATTATAGTTTATTCGCATTCACGCAACAAAAATCTCTGTCAAGCTCAAGTGTCGGCAGTGTGAGTCGAGGTCGCCCGCCTCCTACGTAACTCGCGGTACTGTTGACTCAAGTGAGAGCCTATAATAATAATTGCACACGGTTTATTTTTAACTAGCGACCCGAAGTAGTAATTATCCGCTACTATGTCACCATAAAGGCTATTTTTATTTTTATTTTATTTTGTTTTTAACCCCCGACGCAAAAACGACGGGGTGTTATAAGTTTGACGTGTCTGTGTGTGTGTGTGTGTGTGTGTGTGTCTGTCTGTTCCCCTATAGCGATCAAACGGGTGGACCGATTTGGATGCGGTTTTTTTTGTTTGAAAGGTGAATTAGTCGAGAGTGTTGTTAGCTATGTTTGATGAAAATCGATCCAAGATGGCCGCCGCTACAAAATGGCAGATTATATATTTTTTTCACAACTCCCTTAATATGGGTATCAAATGAAAGGGTTTGACTAGTAGAATAGCATTATGTAATTTCAAGATGGCCGCGACCACAAAATGGCGAATGTCGGGGGTTTTTTAAATTTTCAATTTATATTTTATGTCACCATACATTGTTTTGTTATATCTCAAAGGGAGCCAGCGTTTGCAATGTAACCGCACAAAAATATGTTTGCTACGACATCACATTACAAATCTTTGATTTTCTCGGCTCTTCTCTACTTATAAACCTTTTTCTTGAATCACTCTATCTATTGCTGAAAACTGCATTAAAATCCGTTGCGTAGTTTAAAAGATATAAGTTAACAAACAGCGGGAGCGACTTTGTTTTATATTATGTACCTATAGATGCTCAGACAACGCATGTTTCACCAACGCACATTTACTTTGCGTTTGTGTCGATGCAAGATTATTGGTATTTAAAAATTCATTAAACGCATCGTTTGTAATTTATCTATAATATAATAAAACTGTAACAGATCCAATTCTGTACATTGAAGATATTTTGAAAATTTTTATCGGAGGGCACTCTATAATCGATACTGAAGCCAAAACTGCAATTTTTTTCATTTTTGTCTGTCTGTCTGTCTGTCTGTCTGTCTGTCTGTCTGTCTGTCTGTCTGTCTGTCTGTCTGTCTGTCTGTCTGTATCTTGGCCGCGCATCACGCCGAAACTACTGAATGGATTCGAATGAAACTTGGTACGATTTGAGTTTATACTCCGAGGTAGGTTATAGGATACTTTTTATCCCGAAATTCAGCACGGTTCCCTTGGGAGAGGGGATGAAAGTTAAAACGTGTATTTAGCTGTAATTCATTAACGCGTTATTCGATTTCACTAATTCTTTTTTTGTTAGAAAGGTAGTACTTTAAGTATTGTCCCGTAAATATTTCAAGGTCATAGGTTTTTTAGTTTAGAAATGACAGGCATTTATTGGGTTCCAATAACTTGGGACCCGGATCTTTGTACGTACGGCTTATTTTAAACTGGTGTGCGTTTAAATTTATGTTTGTCGGTCTGTCTATTTGTTCCAGCTAATCTCCGAAACGGCTCGATCGATTTTAATGGAACTTTCAATGGCAAATAAGGAGTAACTTAGGCTACATTTAGTTTAGGTACTTAAAATTATTATGGGATCCGATCCGATCCTATATAAAAACCACGAAAAACCTATATACACGCGAACGAAGTCGCGGGGATCAGCTAGTAGGAAATAATAATTGGTAAGGTCGCGCACATGAAATTGAATAACGATAAAAATAGCATTCCTTGTGTTTTTTTTTGTAAAAAAACAACGAAAAAAAAAATAATTTTAATATAATAAAAACAAATATACTACTTAATCTTTCCTGGGATAAAAATCCTATTATATTAATCTAGAACTTGCTCTAGCTCTGTGCAAAATTTTATGAAATTCCATGCAGTCGTCGAAGCGTGATTGAGTAACAAACATCCAAACATCGTCGAAAACATCAATAATCTTTTTATGAAAGCTAAGAATATTCTTAAATCAAAATATACTCTAAGGAATCTCAGGTAAACTTTGTTCATCACTCATCATTATCACTACGGCCTTTTTTTAACGTCCCACTGTTGGGCACAGGCCTCCTCTCTCATAGGAGAAAGGGATTTAAAGTTTAGACCCGCCACGCTGCTTCAACTTGGGCCGGCTTTAACGACTATTGTCACATGATATAGTGATAATAACCGGGAGCGTCGCTTAACGTGCTCTCCGAGGCACGGGGGTGAAACACCGGCAACTACCAACTCCGGGCTGGCACTGAGAATTTCTTGACAGAAACACCCAATACCGGCCGGGCCCGCACTGCGAAATTTATTCGCTCAATTTTTTTCCCAAAATTCTGCGACATATGGAAATGTATGAAGCTGCACGCACATGCGATTTAAAATGATTTAAAATGCGGAATATAAACCGCGCGAATAAATTTCGCAGTGCGGCCCCGCTCTAACAATTATTTGTCCGGCCCGGGAATCCAACCTAGGACCTCGTGGTCTGCAGTCGAATATGATAACTACTAGACCAACGAGGCAGTTTTGTTAATTTTACTTTATTTTTAAATATAGGTTGCGTCACTTTATCACTGGAGAACGGTCCGGTATATTGTTCTTATTTTAATGACTACCGTAATGGGAACTGAAACACGCAACTTCATGTTCCTATACAGTATACAGAATAGAGTCAGTCATACTAATTAACAGCATTGCTGGAGCGTGAACGCCGCCGGCCACAATCTAGTTTGATACTCGATTTCCAATATAAATATGTTTGCCAATATCTTTCGTGTACACAAGGAAAATCGAGCTTATTTTGCTATAATCCGCTATAATGCTATAATATATTTCCGTACCCGTAATTTTTTTTCGATCTACACTACTCGGGGTATCGGTTGGGTCTACCTATTTCCAAACTGGCTCAGTAGGGTTATGCCAAGTTTGAACATTTCGACAACGTTAATAGATTTCGATAGATATACTTAATATCAGAGTGAAATGGACCTAAAGCTTCTTATTTGAAAGTCGTACATTCAGTAATTCCTTTAAAATTTGAAGAGAAATTGAATTCCTCTATGGTCCAACAGCCGCCGTCTATTTTTTAACCCCCGACGCAAAAACGACGGGGTGTTATAAGTTTGACGTGTCTGTGTGTGTGTGTGTGTGTGTGTGTGTGTGTGTCTGTCTGTTCCCCTGTGGCGCTCAAACGGGTGGACCGATTTGAGTGCGGTTTTTTTTTGTTTGAAAGGTAAATTAGTCGAGAGTGTTCTTAGCTATGTTTGATGAAAATCGGTCCAAGATGGCCGCCGCTACAAAATGGCGGATGATATATTTTTTCACAACTCCCTTGATATGGGTATCAAATGAAAGGGCTTGACTAGTAGAATAGCACTATTGCAAATTCAAGATGGCCGCCGCCACTAAATGGCGAATGTCGGGGTTTTTTAAATTTTCAATTTACACTTGTTTAGTGATTAAGTAATATTTTAAGAGGCTGAATCTTCGCGAATAGGTTAAATTCGTTTCGACGAAACGACCAAGTTTTTTTCTGTGAATATTCTAGATAGGAGGTATAGATCGACCAGAATCTCATGAAAAATAGGGAAATTAAATTTTGTAGTAAGCAACACTAGGTTAACTCGGCTGCCCTAGTGATAAACAAAGTAATTACATTCAGAACACCTTACTTGGGATCGTTTCACGAAACGAAAAATCAAGCAACTGCATTTTAAATACAAAAACAAAGTAATCAACATCCAATTACTTTGTTTTTTTTTGTGTTGTGCTTGTTGTTTACTTGGTTTTGCATTTGTCGCCAGTGATGACCAGAGATGGACCAGTAGACGACATCAGAAGGCTATTCTAGTATTATCATTATTCATTATCAGGGTAGATCGAATTACTTTGCTGTGGGCGTCACATGGGTACGGGCCTAATTGAGAAGCCTTCTCATTAACTGACACACTAACTGACTTTGCCCTACCTACCTAGTCGGTACACCACCTCCCCTTTACCGAACCATCGCCAGCCAATCTAATCTAAGCTACATGACACACATCGCACGATACGACCTATTTTGTACAACACAACCTATATAACACAGTACACCGCACGAACGAAGCAGCGCTCTCGTCGAGAGCCCAGATCGGAATGTGTCACACGCGCCACCGCTCTTTCTCTCTTATAATAGAATGTTGGTAGTGGGAATGACGTAATGGCGCAATGCTAGGATTATTCACACTACAATATCAACGAGCCGACACGGCCATACTGACATTCGCACGTCCCCGTGCGACTGCCAGCGTCCAAGGATGTCTACAAAGAACAACACACAGGTGAAGTACACCTCTAAATACGCTCGCCCATCCCTGACACTTCACTGCTTCTAGGTCACCTCCGTCTGTCATGTATCAATTGTCAATCATCACATCAGCTGTCAATCGCGTCAACCAACCACCATCTCATGTGATGACGTATAGCAGACCCAACCAGTCAGTACTTTAATCTGTCAATTCAATCGCAATACACATCTGGAAGGAGTGTGTCCTTTCAACCAACTCCCTTGAGTCTGGCCCGGACGACACTTCCTTACCAGGATAGACTCAGGAACCTAATATAACACCCAACCAGTCAGTACTTCAATCTGTCAATTGTCAGTCATCACTTCAGCTGTCAATCGCAATACACATCTGGAAGGAGTGTGTCCTTTCAACCAACTCCCTTGAGTCTGGCCCGGACGACACTTCCTTACCAGGATAGACAACATGAAACACACACAACTAGTCAGCGCCCTTCACTTGTAACACATGGTCAAAGTCATCGTCATAGTCAAAATAATAATCACAGTCAACCCATAATCTGCTCAAGAACGTCGACCCATATAGGCCAGTCCATTTAATTAACTACATCACACACGCACACGTCATTTTCCCTGCCAAGTCCCGAAAATGGCAACACTCATCTGATTAGGGTGCAATTGCTATCGCAAACCCTCAATCAAATATCACGGTTAAAGTTACCTACGTTTACAATTACATGTTCACACTAAAACGAATCTACCACTGGTTCGGAATGCCGCAACCTAGCGAGAAGAACCAGTAAGAAACTCGGCGGCGTCTAACTTTTTAACATAACTGATCAAAAACTACTTCCCGTAAACGCAATCCTATTTCTTTAGTTCCAATCGTGCAAACCATTTATCATTTATCATATCATCATCTTGATGAACCATTTTAAGAACTACAACCTCTTTACGGCTTTATCACAACCACGTTTCGAACTTGCTTACTTTTGAACATCGATGAAGGTACCTGGACAACAGAATTTGGTTAGCAACCAAAACCATTTGTCAAACTAATCACTCATCTCAATAGCGGGTATTTAATTATTCTGCGAGTATTTGTAGAACTTTACTTTCAATTAATCACGATTTTTTTTTTTTTTTTTGTTAGTTGGTTTTTGTTATCAGCTTAGCGCTGTCCGTTGTTATCGACATACAGCTCGCCAGCCTTCACGGCCAACCCTGACATTCGATCGTCCTCGAGCGACTATTAATTATCCTCAGCAATCGGTATACCCGAGATCGCCAGCCCTACTTCAAAAAGCCCTCAAAAACTTAGGCAGCCCGCCAGGCCCCTGAAACTATCTCGGTTTCTAATCTAAACACTAGTTATAGTTAACACCACATAAACGCGCAATTTGATCCGATACAATCGGTAACAGTGTGGCCGATCAATTCTCGGAAACCCACACACAATCGCTCAGTACCGTCACGCTTTTATTAACTAAAAATTCCTAGAAAAAGGTGAACAATTGAGTTCACATTTCCATTTGGGTCGGTTACCCGCATATAACATCTCGCTAATTTTATCACGAACCACCTGCCGTAAATCAAAGGCGGTGCATATGACGCTAAACCGTTTTACGAGGATTCAACTAAACTAATCTTAAGTTTTCCGGTTGTGACCCTTAAATGCGGTAATCCGTTAATCGAGAAATCCGAGTTTTCGTTAAGCAATGACAATAGTCGCGGTTTATCCTCATCTGGTATATCCGTATCAATATCCGAAAACTATTTTACACTTTGAAATAGAAAAAGTATCCGCAGTCATTGCACAACCTGCCTTTAAAATATCACGACTTAACGCAAAAACTCATCTAATATAACGTGAAACAAAAATTTGTTAAGTGGGTGTGTCCATCAATTAAAAATTTCACATAAAATTTGCAAGGTACTATTAACACTTGAATTCTCAATACCGGTAATTCAATTTCATTATAACGCATACCCGATAGCCTATTCGCAATACTTTCTTTAACGAGACGAATCGCGGCACCGAAATCTTAACAAAATGAAAACGACCCGCGTCGCGCACACAACACCGGTTCTACAAGACTTTTGTGCCACGAAGGAGACCGACAAACGCAAATGCAGTTAAAGGCTCCGGCTCATCAATTTGCCCTTCAGATCCCACTTCTGATGTCGCCAGTGATGACCAGAGATGGACCAGTAGACGACATCAGAAGGCTATTCTAGTATTATCATTATTCATTATCAGGGTAGATCGAATTACTTTGCTGTGGGCGTCACATGGGTACGGGCCTAATTGAGAAGCCTTCTCATTAACTGACACACTAACTGACTTTGCCCTACCTACCTAGTCGGTACACCACCTCCCCTTTACCGAACCATCGCCAGCCAATCTAATCTAAGCTACATGACACACATCGCACGATACGACCTATTTTGTACAACACAACCTATATAACACAGTACACCGCACGAACGAAGCAGCGCTCTCGTCGAGAGCCCAGATCGGAATGTGTCACACGCGCCACCGCTCTTTCTCTCTTATAATAGAATGTTGGTAGTGGGAATGACGTAATGGCGCAATGCTACTCTAGCGGCACGCTATGATGGCCGGTTTGACGTTTGTCCGCTCATGAAGTTCCGTATTAATTGATAACGACTTTGAAGGAAATAATTGTATTACTTTATTGACGATAGTGATGTGCAGAGATTCATAAATTTTATCGAATGTAGTTTTAGGTTTAGGACTCAAAATTTATTTATTAAATTGATTTCTTAAATGTATACAAGTGTAGAAAAATCAGTTTGCACCATTTAAGGGGTGAATGTACTTGTGAATATGAACAATTTTCACTATGTGGACAAACCTCTGAAATCGCAAAAAAATATCAATAAATTTTTAAAAATGGAATCTAATACGATCGTCACATAGGATCGCTGGCTAGCACAACTACTACCTCCGGCAAACTCGCGTCAATGCTCAATGCAAAACAAAGCAGTTTCGAATTGACGTTGCTTCGAAAAGTATAAACTGTCAGTGCAATGCGATTGTGATATAGTTTTGACCTGGCTTTGGATTTCAAATATTGATACTGCATTACTGTTGACCCTTGCTCGTTAATTTGGACTCTGTTCAAGCCCTTTGTTGTGGATTTCGTCGATATGACCGAACGTACGCAAAGAACTGTTCTAAATAGTCAGACACGTGAGTTCGTAATACGCCTTCGTAACTATTTCGATCGTGAAGCTCAAAATGGAGGGCCAATTTTACCTATAACGTCAGTGGTTGAACGCGTAGCTGATGCGCTTAATATTGGACAACGAACTGTTAGACGGATAACTAAAAAAAAATATGGCGAGACTGGCACAGAAGAAAATAAACTTCACACACCAAAAAAGAGAAAACGAGCAAAACCAGTCGTAGGCATCGATAGCTTTGATGCCGATGCTATCCGAAGACATGTTTACGGCTACTATTTACAGAAGGAGTATCCAACAAGAAAAAAGTTGGTGCATTCACTGAAGGAAGCTGGATTATTCTTCGGTGGGGAAAGTTCTTTAACGAAGATTTTGAAGACCATTGGATTTCGATACAAAAAATGTAACAAACGCAAAATATTGATGGAAAGATTTGATATAGCGATGGCAAGGTATACTTTTTTACGGCAAGTGAAAGAAATCAAAAATTGGCAAAATGTTGTGTTCTTGGATGAAACATGGCTTAATGCTAACCATACTGTAGGCCGTTCTTGGAACGATGACACAGCAGCATCTACTTCCAAAGTTCCTGTAGGAAAAGGATCGCGACTTATAATTTGTCACGCCGGAACCATCAACGGGTTTGTCGAAGGTTCTCTCATGGCTTTTGCGTCAAAAACCACTGGAGACTATCATGAAGACATGAATGGAGAAAAGTTTACTGAATGGTTTACCTCAATGTTGTGTAGCCTCCCTGAACCATCTATTATAATTATGGACAACGCCCCATACCACTCGATGCAAATTGACAAGCCACCTGCCCAATCCCAAAAGAAAGCTGATATCGTCGCATGGCTTCGTAAAAATGGCGTAGATGCAAACATGAATATGTTAAAAGCGGAATTAGTACGTCTTTTAAAAGAAAACAAACCAACCAAGATCCGATACGTCATTGACGAAATAGCATTAGAACATGGGCACAGAGTTATACGGTTACCGCCTTACCATTGTGAGTATAATGCGATTGAGTTGGTGTGGGCTCAAATTAAGGGATATGCTGCAAGACACAATACAGAACCCCCATTTACCACAAAAAAAATGCTAAAATTATTAGAAGAAGCTTGTGAACATGTGACTAAAGGAGACTGGGAAAAGGTTGTGAATAGAACTGTTAAATTAATAAGGGAAGATTATGAAAGAGATGTGAAAATAGATAATATTATAGAAAACGAACATATAATTATTAATGTATGTGATGATAGCAGTGACGACAGTGAAAATAGTAGTATGGACGAATCTGATTAATTATGGCCTTTTGTGGCACCTTTTTTGGTATCTTTTGTATTCATATGTTTCTTGTGTGCATATAAAGTATGTATATTCATTTTCGTTCAAATATTCAGTTCGTTCAAATAAATTAAATAAACATATACATTTTTGTTTTATTAAACCTATTTAATCAGGTACAAAAACAAAACTTAATTGTTTTTTGTTCGAGAATAAATTGACATTCCACATCACTATTGTAATGTGTCAAACCGGCCATCATAGCGTGCCGCTAGTTTAGGATTATTCACACTACAATATCAACGAGCCGACACATTTATATTCCGGGTTAGTGTGTGCAGTTACTTTGTTTAGGCAATTCAAATTTCAGTAAACGGTTCAAGTTATTTGAAATATTAAACTGTGGTAAAAAACTACTCGACATAAAACTTTTGTTAATGCAAAAAAGTCAATTTCACAAAAAATGTCAGTTACTTTGTTTATCGCTAGGGCAGCCGTAGTGTTGCTAACTTTGGATTTTCATTTCCGTATTTTTCATGAGATTCTGGTCGACCTTTAGCTACTGTAGAGCGCGGGTGTAAAACATTTCAATTCGGTGGGGTGGGAAAACGTGCCACTACATTTGTAGGACTATGTGGTCATTTCATTATACAAATATTTACTAAGCATATAAAAACAGCTATAATTATTAACATTATAAAAATAAAATATATAAAATATAAAATTATTATTAACAGCCGCTAAGAAAATCCGTTGTAAGATCATAAGCGTACAAACACCGGTTTGTACGCTTATGATCTTACAAACAATTTTTTTTTTTTTTCAACTTGGTTTTTAACCCCCGACGCAAAAACGACGGGGCGTTATAAGTTTGACGTGTCTGTGTGTGTGTGGTGTGTGTGTGTGTGTAGTGTGTGTGTGTGTGTGTCTGTCTGTTCCCCTGTGGCGCTGAAACGGGTGGACCGATTTGAAAGGGGTTTTTTTGTTTGAAAGTTGAATTAGTCGAGAGTGTTGTTAGCTATGTTTGATGAAAATCGATCCGAGATGCCCGCCGTTACAAAATGGCGGATTACACATTTTTCACAACTCCCTTAATATGGGTATCAAATGAAAGGGCTTGACTAGTAGAATAGCACTATGCAAATCCAAGATGGCCGCCGCCACAAAATGGCGAATGTCGTGGGTTTTATAAATTTTTAATTTATTCTTGTATAGGTATTATATAAAGATAAAGATACAATAGAATTTTCCAAAAGGAAGGACAAATCCTCTACATTGGTGGAGTTTGCGGTAGGATCATCACCAACGTAGGGTGTATTTCCTTAGCCGCTAAGGCTATTCCGCTGATTTTCTTTATAGTTCGTGATTCGTCGCATATTGGTACTGGGTAAGCGCTTATTTATTTGGCTCACACATGACACAGTCATCTGAATGGGGCGGCCGACTTAGACCGGCTCGGCTGCAACGCCGGCTCCCCATGTAGAGACGGTCCTCCCGACTCCACATATTTTTTTTCGGATTGTGTATACTGCTTAGGCCCTATTGGCCGCTACAGCGTCACCGGGGGGTTGGGCGAGCGCAGAAGCTTCGCCAGAGAGGGTTTGAGCCCGAGAGCTCGAAGAATGTCGGGCAGAACGTCGTCCTAAGGGCGCCTCCTGTGAGGCTCGGACCTCGGCTTAGGGTGACGTTGGGACGCTGGGGGTTTCGGACTGATTAGTCCGTACGTCCCCGTGACCGTGGATGGGTCCCACGTCCGGGTGACGTAGGAAATCGGGGGCCTCGTCTTCGCCGGCGAAGACGCTGTGTTGAGGTTGAGTGTGTGTGCCCTAGTCCTAGCTGCGAGAGGGCATTGTCGGTCGTTGTCTGGTCATCAGGATCGAAAAGGACGTGCTTCGGGCGTCTCCTATCTGGTGGGACGGTGAGATCTGGAACGTAAGATGACGCCTGCACCACGAGAGGGTTGGGATGTTTGGCAGCTTTCTCAAAGTAATTCTTTGAGAGCTGCTTAAAATGTTGAGCGAGAGTGGGGATTGCGCACGAACCACGGGGCGCCCGTTGCCATGCGCATAAACCTGTTTTACAGTGTCCGTAGTAGTCGGTAAATCGAGGAGTGAGGGAGGTGTGCAAATACTACGCTTGCGTAGGACATTATTGGGCGAATACAGATTTTGTAAAGGGTAACTTTGTGTCTGAGGGACATCTTGCTCCTTGCGCAGAGCATCGGATATAACCTATGGAGCACAAATGCCGCCTTTTGGCGGGCTTTTCGAATGTGGGCGGCGAAGTTCATCTTACTGTCAAAGGTTACACCCAGATATTTGGCTTTGTCTTGCCAGGGGATGGGGCGCCCGTATAGGGTGATCTCGGCACGTTGGCCGGTACGACTGCGACGTTTTCCTGTGAAAAGCACCGCTGCGCTTTTTTCAGGGTTGACCTCTATCCTCCAGCGTCGGAACCAGTCGCCTAGGCGGCTGACCGCAACTTGGAGTCGAGATCGAATGATCGCGAATCGGGTATGGGTTATATAGAGAGCGGTGTCGTCCGCGAACTGGGCTAACTTTACATTTGGAGGACAAGGAATGTCGCTGGTGAAAAGCGCATAAAGAAGAGGGGATAGTACTGAGCCCTGAGGGACTCCAGCACGAATCGGTCGCGGAGATGACAAGGTACCGTCCAGACGGTAACGAAAGGTGCGATTGGTGAGAAATTCTCGTAGCAGACGTACGAGTCTATCTGGCACGCCTAGATGGTGAAGCTTGTAAAGCAAGCCGGCGTGCCACACCTTATCGAAAGCTTTCGCTACGTCGAAGAAGAGTGCTCCTGTTGGAGTCGGTCTCTTGAAGTAACTCCGACTCCACAACGCGGAGCTCGCGTTATGTACCCCACATGTATTGAAACTTCGATAGCGCGATGTAGGTTTTTCGCTTGTAATTCCGAAACTATCCAACTAAATCGAGTTTCTTTAATGGATCTGGATAAGAAATCAGCTTATATTTCGATATTAATTGCATCTTTTGAATGTGAAGCTTTTAAATTTCAAATAATTAAGATTATTTCATTTGTTATTTGAATTTCTCATATAATTATCAGCATAGATATAATATACTTTCACTTTAGTGATTTAGTTTAGTAAAGGCCGCCTTTCAAGCTTAGCACAGAAATTCTTGTCTTTCTGATATTCTCTTCTCTTCTGAAATATTTTACGCCCTACCCTCTAGAAAGAATCTATCTTCTAAATTTCAAGATAATAATAATACCTACCTAATAAGAATAATTAAAACTTTCTCATACAAACTTTCATAACCTATTTCACCACCCATAAGGGAGCTTTTCCAACATAATTTATACAAGTTTTTACTATTTAAAACTTACAAAATAAATGTCGATTTCAATGTCTTTAACTTCTGTAGCATATGTCCTTTCCCAAGATTTAGTCTATCAACTTTTGTCAATATTAGTTCAGTGGTTTAGGCGTGAAAGCGTAACATACAAACAAACACACTTTCGCACTTACATAATAATAAGTATTATAATACAAGCTGATCCGTAAGAAACCGAAAAAAGCTCTCGTAATTAAGACATTGAAAAGAAAATTATTATAATTCGTGGAACTGTGCGAATATAAACTCCTGAAATAACCTTTCAAGTGCGCTTCATATAATTAATCTATTGTTACGTCAATTGTTATCAAGGAGGTATTTTGAGATTTGATTTTCAGATAATTTTCTTATTTTCATCGTTCAAAACATCTCAAGTTGGGATCACTATTATTATTAAGTAATTAAAAGTTGTTAAAACTTTTCTATTAGTTACCTACTTGTTTGCACACCTCACAAAATATCATTGGATTGATTGAGCTGAAACTTTGGCAGACTTACTCATAGATATTTATTATTTACCGACCACCACTATAGCCTTTTAACGTCCCACTGCTGGGCACAGGCCTCCTCTCTCATAAGAGAGAGGGATTTTGAGCTTAGACCCGCCACGCTGCTCCAATGCGTGTTGGCGGGCTTTAACGACTACTGTCACATGATAGTGATAATAACCGGGACCGACTGCTTAACGTGCTCTCCGAGGCACGGGGGTGAAACACCGCCAACTACCAACTCCGGGCTGGCACTGAGAATTTCTTGACAGATAAATCCAGTACCTAACAATTTTATTTGCCCGACCCGGGAATCGAACCCGGTACCTCGTGATCTGCGGTCGAATATGCTAACCACTAGGCCAACGGTGAATGCATAAGCTGCTCCTAAGATATTGTAGTAGTTTGTTATACATTCTATATTAATATTTAAAAGACCAACTGCTGAATTTCTTGCCGGCTACTCGTGGTAGAGTTTTCATTTATCATTAGAGCCACAAGCGGAAAGGAGGGTGAGGGTGTCAAAAGTTCGAATTTGGAAAGAAGTCTTGACCAAGCCCATGCCCAACCGGGATTGTTATTGTAGAGATTTGGTAATTAATGATGAAGATGAGCCTAAGGCTGTTCAGTAGATTGGGTAAAATCGCTCTACCGTAGCGCTGTAAAATAAGTTTAAAAGATCTTTTAGTAATTTGCACGGCCATTTCACTTTAAGGTTATAGTTAATTCCCTCGGAAGCGCTACGAGTTGCCGCCATGATTATAAATCGCTTATCAAGAAATTTTGTTGGGAGTTTTGGCAACGATATTGGCGAAGTTTGCGAACATTTCCCAATTCGTTAATGTCTATTGAGTTGACGATAAAAATATTTTTCGAGGAAGCGATTTGTTTTTATGATGTTATTTTTGTAAAAGCTATAAAATATTTTTTTTTTAGGAAAAACACTTGACCTACAACAAAATCAACAACTTTGTGTGTATTGTGTTAATAAAGCTGGGTATACATGCAAATTTAAACTGATCAGATAGATATTCTTAAATGGTCAACTGTTGGCATACTAGTCCAAGGGGTATGTACAACGTCCATAATATAAACTCCTTAAGAGTTTTAGGCCCATTGTTAAGGAAAAAAATGGGCTTCAACAACTGGGCCTCATCTAACTTCAACAGGAAAAAAATGTGCTTCAACTAACAATGGGCCTCATAAGAAGGCTCAGGGTCACTCAGCGGGCGATGGAGAGAGCTATGCTCGGAGTATCAGATCAGAAATGAACCAAAGTTACCGACATAGCTCATCGAATCGCGAAACTGAAGTGGCAATGGGCGGGGCACATTGTTCGAAGAACTGATTGACGTTGGGGTCCCAAGGTGCTTGACTGGTGACCTCGCACCAGCAAACGTAGCGTTGGAAGACCCCCCACTAGATGGACGGACGATCTCAAGCGAGTCGCTGGTAGCCGATGGAAACAGGCGGCACAAAATCGTGTTCTGTGGCGATCCTTGCAAGAGACCTATGTCCAGCAGTGGACGTCTATTGGTTGAGACGACGACGACTACGATGACAAAGAGTTTTAGGTGGTTTCAGTATTTGTAAAGTGTAAATATTAAGTACGTATAAGAAAAAAATCTGCATGGACTGTACGTGTACCTATAGCATAGCTTAACGTTGCGTCCATACTCCATCTTTTTTTTGTTTTTTATTCTTCTACAAGTTAGCCCTTGACTGTGATCTCACTTGATGGTCAAATGACGATGCAGTCTAAGAAAACCGGCTAACCTGATTAGGTATGCTTCTTTTTCTACGCGCATGTTAATACATATTTAAATATATAAAAAATAGATTTCCCTAAAGCATGGTATAGTAGTCGGAGTTAACTTTATTCATAACAAGAAACCAAATGAACACCGGGCTCCTATAAATTCCAATTTCATACGAGTATAAATTACTCTGCCTATATTTCAAAGGATGAAAGATTTATAGCGAAATAAACAGAAAATAGAAAAAAGCGTTTGCGAAACGTTGGCAAAGCAAATTGGCTAAGAGGCGCGCCTTCGATCTTTGCACAGCAAATATAGGTTTCTTTACAAGCTTACTCAAAGAGGACCTGTTTGTAACTTTGATATTGAAACGAATGCCATTTAAAACGGCTGGTGTATTTGATCTAATTCTACCTGGATCATTTTTGTATCCGTTTCGTGTTTTGAATCCGGTATATTTTTTAACCCCCGACGCAAAAACGACGGGGTGTTATAAGTTTGACGTGTCTGTGTGTGTGTGTGTGTGTGTGTGTCTGTCTGTTCCCCTGTGGCGCTCAAACGGATGGACCGATTTGAATGCGGTTTTTTTTGTTTGAAAGGTGAATTAGTCGAGAGTGTTCTTAGCTATGTTTGATGAAAATCGGTCCAAGATGGCCGCCGCTACAAAATGGCGGATGATATATTTTTTCACAACTCCCTTGATATGGGTATCAAATGAAAGGGCTTGACTAGTAGAATAGCACTATTGCAAATTCAAGATGGCCGCCGCCACTAAATGGCGAACGTCGGGGGTTTTTTAAATTTTCAATTTACACTTGTTAACCCTAAAGCCCGTAAAGGGCTTGACTAGCACTATGCGAACTCAAGATGGCCGCCACCACAAAATTGTGAATGTCGGGGTTTTTTGAATTTTGAATTTATACTTGTTAATAATCTAACCTATCCCTTTACTGCGATCTCACCCGGAGGCCTACCGCCGTAGTTTGACAGCAACAGTGTGACGATTGCAATCACCTTTTGGCTACTCCTCTACTCTTTCACTATTGGCTAAAATGTGCGGTCGCGATAAGAATAACATTCTGCTACTGATCATTGCACACCTGCAAAGTAACGTTAATTTTTTATACTTAGGGCCTGTTTCACCACATTCTGATAAGTGTCGGATAGCCTAAATGTAAGTTTTGTCACTTTCTTACTTTATGTCAAGTGACAAAGACAAAAGTTGTGAATAAGCTTTCCGACACTTATCAGTGGTGAAACAGCCCCTTAGGGTTCAGAGTATCTACTGTAACTTTTTAAGTTAACGTATCTAAACTGTGCGTTTATCTGTCATTTAGTCAAATGTCAAATCATGATGTTTACCCATAAGTTTCTTTCCATTTATGAAAAACTAGCGCCTCGCCCCGGCTTCGCACGGGTAGCACGCGGCGAGCGAGTCCCGTCATCGGACCCGATACCAACATTTTGCATGGGAAAATGTTTTTATTTTATTTTATTTTATTTTTTTCATCAATTTTCTAATATTTTTAATAGTTATTCTGCTATTCGGGACAGAGACAAATACAACAAATCAATAACATTTGTTTTATATATTAAGATTAGGATTTACGGAGAGTTAACTCTCCATAAATCTTAATTTTTAAGCTTAAAAACTTAAACCTAGGTCACAGGTGATTTGTCGTGTTCGACGACAAAATTGCATTGAACAAAGGCGATTTACTTATTCTAACCTGATAAAAAAAGTTAACGTGAATTATTGCTCAATAAGTAGATTTACGGCACATTACTTTGGCGTTATCGAATCATAAATTACGTGAGGAGATAAATTTTTACCATCGACGTTTAACAGCTCCCGACAGGATTACTTATCTGTATTGATGGAACCCACGAAAGCCATTTTTGTTTCTATCGTTACTTATCACTTTACAAGTGGGCCAGCCTTGTCTGTATGTTTAGAACAGCTAATCTCAAAAAGCAATGTACGGATTTTATTCTACTTTTTATCAATAGATAGAATAATTTTCGGAGAACATATTCATAACATAGTACATACAAGCAGATGCCCGCATTTCAACCCTGTGAACTTAAGTTTCCAAATATTCCGTGGGAACTCTTTAATAAAAGTAGTCACTCTAGATCACTCCTTGTAGAATCTATCTGCCTGTTAAAGTCTCGTCAAAATCAGTTTTGCTGTTCGAAAGATTTTATATACTAACCGGTACAATAGATAGACAAAAATTATAAGACATGGACGTAACAAAAATATGTGATTTGGATCTCCATGAGAGACGTAACCCATCTAGTTACCGACTTCTGTCAACTTGCAGCTTAACAACAAAATCATTTGCAAACATTGTTTGCAAACTTTTTTAAACGTAACCCTTATTGTTGATTTGATTACTTTTTATTTTATTGTTAAAACAAGCCATACAGTGTTTATAAATCAACTAATAGGTACAATCGAAAATACAAGGGGTGAATTTTCGTACAGAGCTTTTCTTGGTATGCTGTAATATATTTATATATATTTTGAGTGCTTGAAGTTTGTAAAATGTAAAAACTACAGACCTTCAAGTGTACCTAATGGAAGATACCTATAAAACGGTTCGCAAAGATTGACACAGTGCTTCGCAAATGGAAACTTTACCTGTGCGAAAATCTTTCTATCACTTTGAGCTTGCGAAGGAATCCAATAAAATATTGAACTTTACTACAATATTTTAAATTCAGGACGTATTTTATTTCAGGACATAAATTGCAGATTTCCTGCAGCTCTCGACCGGTATTATTTTATCAGTGTCAGAACTAAGAGCATCGTGCTATTATATTATCCTTTACCAAATATCGTCATTGAATTCGATGTTTTATGTCGGATTAAAAATAACAATCTTCTTTAATATAATACGTTGCTATTTTTAAAATATTTATTATTACCCCAAATACCTACTTGTATTTGGGGTTATAATAAATATTTTTAACTTACTTAAATTGATGAAGAGCTCCCTCGCTACGCAACCTCGCACATTCCTGGTGAAGAGGTAGCCTTGTATTTATTTCTTTAAAAATTCCTGGTGAAAAGGTAGTCTCTAAATATTTAAATTTTAATTACAGAGCTGCCATACGCACAGATCACCCACTACCAGATAACATCTCAGTCAAGGGCTAACTTGTAGTAGAGTGAAAAATCAGGTTTTACAATTTCCTACGTATTCAACTCGCGAATTTTACTTCCGTATATAAATTGCAGACGTCCGATGTTCTCGTTTTATCAGTGTCAGCGCGCCGATATCTCGCAAATATCTTAAGGCTTTGAAATCCGATGAAATATGTGGCGATGGATATCTTGAATTCAATTCCAGCACCTTCAAGAGCACTCAATCTTTCAGTTACTGAAATCTGAATAGCTAGGAAAAGACTATATATTCTCTCACTCTCATAATATATTCAACTATACAATGCCCGTGATTTCGTCTGCGTGGATTGAAGTTTATTAAAATCCTGTGGGAACTATAATTCCGGGATAAAAGTTGACTATGTCAATTTCCGGAACGCAAGCTACCTCTGTAAAAGTCGTACCAAATTTCGGATAAATCGGTTAAACAGATGGACCTTTAAAATTCCCGTGGGAACTTAACTTTTCCAGGATAAAAAGTGATCGGTTTTGATGAAAGAAAGATGGTACAGATCTTTCTTTCATCAAAACCGATTAAACTGTTGGGCCGTGAAAAGCTAGCAGACAGACAGACACAGTTTCACATTTATAATATTAATATGGATAGAGAGTGCATCTTTGATTGCACACACACCACACACACTTGTGCACAATAATGTCTCCTGAATGATTGGCTAGTGTCCGTCGCCGTTGAGATTGGCCGTAGCCAAAATTAGGAGGACCTTAGGGCTAATTCTATTTTACTGAATCCCTAAATTAAACTAAAATATCAGACCTAAATCTATTCCTATCTCTTTCACAATGCTCCCAGCGGAAAAGGATAGAACTATTTTTAAACTCAATTTAGTTTTTAGTTTAGAGATTGTGCACATTAAAATTAGCCACAATATTATTTGGAATTACACTTTGTATAACTTGTTTTATGAAAGAGACATCGATTTATACGATGAAGAAGTTTAGACGACCTCTCTGGGGCAGTGGCCTTATTAGTAAGAAGCCCCGCGTTCGAGTCCCGTCAGGGGCAATTTGGGAATATATAATTAAGTCCTAAATCGTCTCTGGGTTTGGTTTGGGTTAACTGTTCAGGCTGGCTGGCTTCAGCCGTGGCTGATCACCACCCTAAGGGTAAAAGCCGTGTCGCCGAGCGGTTTAACGTTCCGAATGGTTTCGGTACGATGCCGCGTAGAAACTTATGTACTATGTATGGGTTGAATAAAAACTGCCATATCTCTTCCAGGTTAGCTCGCTCCTATCTAAGACTGCATCGTCACTTGCTATCAGTTGAAATCGCCGTCAAGGACTAATTACTATAGATAATATTAATTCTAAACTATTAATACTAACTAAGGACGCCGCTCCATCGTGTTGCCGATTTACTCAGATGGAGCGACATGTAGTTTATTTGATATCTTGACCCTTTAGACCAGAGGTTCCCAAACTTTTTTTTCTCATGGACCACTTTCAAAATTTTACTAGTTCCGGTGGACCCCCTGCAGCCACATTTCTACCATATTCCCAAAACTCAAAACAAAATATGAAGATTAGATCTTACTATGGAAATTTGCGTCCATCGACCAATTGCAACTATCCATAAATTACGTCGCACGATAAGGGGGAGGGGGGACGAATTGTGACATTGTGTGACAAGGGGGTGGAAGGGGTCATACATTTTTTGATGTCACATTTCAAAATCTAATATTTTTAAAGTAGGTACTATTTAAACATGAAATAAGAAATTTTAAAGCAAAATTTTGTTGAAAAATTGCAAAATATGTGACGTCACACCATTGTCTCACAAATGTGACCAGCTGTGACAAGGACGGGGGTAAAGTTAAGCACTGAATATGGAATATACAAGTTTTTACAAGTAAAGTAGCTTTTTAAAATATTATCTGCCTACATTGTAAGGTGAAGTCAAGCCAATATTTTAGTTCTTCACTATCGAAACCAGATAAACAAAATTCGTGGACCCCCGCTTACGACTCGTGAACCCCCATTTTCTTGTCACGCCAACGTAGACCCCCCTCGAGTCTCCCGTGGACCCTTGGGGGTCCACCTGGACCACTTTGGGAACTACTGCTTTAGACTCTAGAGTCTAGACGTCTAGGACCTGTAATAGTTGTGGTGAGCTTTATTTATGTACTACAGACTATTTTTGCACTACAGACACCGGGAATTTGATACACACCAAAAGAAGTTAAAGTCAGTAAAGGTTACCCGATAAAGGTCAATATTGAATACGGTTACAAATAATTCGAAACGATGTAATAAGCTAAATAGTAAACTAGGTACTTGTGTAATAAGATCGGAATGCGTTCGTGACAATGACAGTAAGTATGTAATATCATGTACCGGTTTTAAAAACTGATTATGTCGAAACATAAACTAACATGAAAAGGTAGGCAGCTATCAGTGACTCAATTCACAATAATGTAAAGATAAAGGTTGGGGTCCCAAGGTGCTGGAATGGCGTCTGGCGATCTCGTTTCAGAATGCGCAATATTAGTGGACCCACAGATGATATCAACTGGATACAAAAGGCACAAGACAGCGATGTGTGGAAGTCAGCGAAAGTGAAGTTTATATGTAAAATAAATATAAGCTTGTTTGGGCTTAGAAAATATTATTTTCAAAATGTGAGAAGTTCTTTTACATAGTAGGTACATTGTAACATTACGTTGTGGTTAGATATGTGAGGTACCTAATCTAACATCCCACTAAATGAATGTGAAATAATTGAAGTAAAAACCGTATGTCAACATTTTAAGTACATTTTTATTGTCAAGATCGTCAATTGTCTTTTAAATGACTGGGAAATGCTCGTTTTTATAGTAAAAGAAGAGCTTCTTCTTTGCAATTTCTGTAACTGTACTTATGGACTATAAGTACAGTAAGAAAATTTTTCTGCTATGAGATTCTCACGAGCCACACACAAACCCCATAAACGTTTCCATCAATATAATTGTAAGAAAGAAATGCTTTCCATCCACGTTCAAGCTCATAAAGTTTACGTTTATTGCACGTCAAATATTAAGGTGAACGTGACCAACTAGTGACCGACGACATCAAACGAGTCGCAGGGAGCCGCTGGATACAAGCGGCGCAAGACCGTAGCGTGTGGAAGTCCCTTCAAGAGACCTATGTCCAGCAGTGGACGTCCATTGGTTGATAACGACGACCAACTAGTAAAACTCTAAGGAAATGTTCAGTTTAAAGACATAGCGTGGCGGAAATAAGTAAACTAGTATTATTTACTTACTATGTTAAAAATAGAAGTGTACTAAATAAAAGCCTCGTTTGGAACCCTCGTAGTTTTAGTTTTAAGTTTCCGTAAGTAATTATCACCATTGCCTGTCCCTAAATTGACGTTCAAAAAGTGTACAGTGTACCAATCTATCTATAATATAATAAAACTGTAACAGATCCAATTCTGTACATTGAAGATATTTTGAAAATTTTTATTGGAGGGCACTCTATAATCGATACTGAAGCCAAAACTGCAATTTTTTTCATTTTTGTCTGTCTGTCTGTCTGTCTGTCTGTCTGTCTGTCTGTCTGTCTGTCTGTCTGTATCTTGGCCGCGCATCACGCCGAAACTACTGAATGGATTCGAATGAAACTTGGTACGATTTGAGTTTATACTCCGAGGTAGGACATAGGATACTCTTTATCCCGAAATTCAGCACGGTTCTCTTGGGAGAGGGGAAGAAAGTTAAAACGTGTATTTAGCTGTAATTCATTAACGCGTGGTTCGATTTAACTCATTCTTTTTTTGTTAGAAAGGTAGTACTTTAAGTATTGTCCTGTAAATATTTCAAGGTCATAGGTTTTTTAGTTCAGAAATGACAGACATTTATTGGATTCAAATAACTTGGGACCCGGATTTTTGTACGTACGGCTTATTTTAAACAGGCGTGCGTTTAAATTTATGTTTTTCGGCCTGTCTATTTGTTCCAGCTAATCTCCGAAACGGCTGGATCGATTTTAATGGAACTTTGAATGTTACAAGGAGTTATTTAGCTTAGGTACATAAAAGAATTATGGGATCCGATCAGATCCTATATAAAAACCTATATCTACGCGAACGAAGTTGCGGGGTTCAGCTAGTTTTGAATAAAGTTTATTTGATTTGATTTGATTAAAAATTGTGCACTTCACTATTTTATTTTTACCCGACTTATACGGTAGAATATAGGATGAAGCAGTTGTGTGTGTTGAGTCATCTGTTCCCTCATAATAATTGTAAAACTAATTATTATTAGATTTTGATAAGTGTTTCAATTTCGCTGTTTGAGATCATGAAATTGACGCATTGTTGGCGCGGTTAGCAGTGACCCTGCCTTCCGCTCCGGGGTCTCGGGTTCGATTCTCGCCCCGAGTCTGTGTGTATGCAAGTATAATATAAGTATTTATGTATGTATTTATACATTTACAAAATATATATATATATATATATAAATATATTGTAGTATACAACGTTAGTTTTACTTTACGCAAAACCTGAAAGTAGTTTGTTCAGAATAAGTAACAAAATTGAATCCAACCATTTTTATATAGTGTTATATTTTTGTCCAATAATATTTTGAAATCTTACAAGCTTAGACGCAATGATTTACCGCGCATCAGCTGACGGTCGGCACACAGCGGCGGTCATTCAACTCGCGTCGATCGCTAGCGGCGACGGCTTGCGGTGACCATTTTTTTCGAGGACAACGACGCAACATAACAAGCCTATAACTTCGTTAATTTTCATTATATTTTTTTTAAATTTTGTGTAAATATTTTTAATGTAAAAATATTTGACACGTGTTTCGGTTTTTGCGCAAAGTAAAACTAACGTTGTATATGTAAATATGTCTATCAGTAGGTTGTTACCTATAACACAGGCATTAAGTTGCCTAATTTAGGAACAGTCGACCGTGTGTGTATGTGTGAATATTTATTTATTTAAAAAAAAATTAAATATCCAATAGGGCGGATATGACAAACAATAATAAAAAAATGTCAAAAAACTTTGTGCCATCTTCACCAATGCAACACTGGTGAAAGAATCTGTGTCGCATAGGCAATGTATGTTTCATGACATTATTGAGAACTGAATTGAAGAAAAAAAATTATGAACATGCAGTACAAGGTGTTTTCAACCAAGATTTAAAGGATATGTCAAGGGGTCAATTTGATGGGACCCGGGAGGTAGATACGCAAGGTAACAAAGTGGCAATAAAAAGCCAACAAAACGCCGCAGGTAAGCATTCTGGCCGCAGCCGTAAATCCACCGACTGTGGAAATAAATTTGGGGAAAATATCGGAAACCATGGCACGGTCGTTTTGCGTCGAAGACTTTGTAAGAGTATAGATAAGATTTAAGCAATTACATTTTACAAACATCGACAATGTGTGACCTTTTGACAATTTAAAACTTAAAGACTTCTTTGAGACAAGCTTTCATTTAAAATTTAAGATAAAGTAGGTATAAGTACATCCTCTTAGTATGCTTGTTGCTAGTTTAAAATGTACTTCGTTTATAAATATGGCTCAAGATATCAAAATAATTCAGTCCAACCTCCAAGCTGTAAATAAGGAGTTCCAATGCCTAACTTTCATATTTATAGTCGCATTCGTATACTTAATCATTTTGTATTTAAAAATATTCGTAAAAACAAATCAAATGAGTTCAAACTCGACTGTTATAGTATAGCAGGAGTTCTAGCAAGCTTCAATATTAAACAGGCTCAATAGAACTGTAATCATCTAATCTCATCAAAATCACACGTACTATCTATAAATGTTACAAATATGATTACAAGTATAAATTAAAAATTTAAAAAAACCCCCGACAATCGCCATTTTGTGGTGGCGGCCATCTTGGATTTGCATAGTGCTATTCTACTAGTCAAGCCCTTTCATTTGATACCCATATTAAGGGAGTTGTGAAAAAATATGTAATCCGCCATTTTGTAGCGGCGGCCATCTTGGATCGATTTTCATCAAACATAGCTAACAACACTCTCGACTAATTCACTTTTCAAACAAAAAAACCGCATTCAAATAAGTCCACCCGTTTGAGCGCCACAGGGGAACAGACAGACACACACACACACACACACACACACACACACACACACACACACATACACACACACACAGACACGTCAAACTTATAACACCCCGTCGTTTTTGCGTCGGGGGTTAAAAACAAGCTAGAAGCTTCGTAATAAAATAAGTAGGTATTCCAAGTGATACTTAATTTAATTTTACATTTAAATCAAGTTTTAATTGTTGTCCTTTTAGGATATTTCAAGAGTCAAATAAATAACGCTTCTGATAAAAATAGCCAGTTCTTCAGAAAGGTGTAGTAAATGCTTATTTTTTGACGTTCTTTCGAGTTTTGATGAAAATACCTCTGAATTGGGTGCCTTTACCTTAATTACTGTTACTAAAATTATTACTTTTGTTTTCGCCAATACGTCATAAGTTACCGCTAAGCGACCTCGATTACTTAATTTGTAACATTCTTATACGGAAAGTATCTGACTAAATCTCATTCAAAACAGATTCACGGACCGAAAACCTAGAGTCTAAGAAAATGTGAACCTTTTCACTTTCAGCCAATACACATCTCACTGTTGGACATAGGACTTTTTCAAATATTACCTAACCTTTCTCATCCATGCTCTCCTAGTATCGATGCTGCTTCTATTGGGGATTAGCCAAACGCTATCGACTCCATAAGTACAAATTACTAGCTACACATTGTGTTATGTTACATATTTTACATTTGATGCCCGCAACTTCGTCCGCGTGGATTTAGGTTTTTTAAAAATCCATTGGGAACTCAATGATTTTCAAGGATATCATTAATCTTGGGTATAATCTATCTCCATTCTAAACAGCCAAATCGGTTCAGTAGTTGCAGCGTTTAAGAGTATCAAACATACACACATAAACACAATCTTTCGCCTTTATAATATTAGTGTGACACATACATAATCTACTATATAAAAATAAGTTGGGTTTTCCTTCCTGACGCTATAACTCCAGAACGCACGAACCGATTTCCACGGTTTAGCATTCGTTGGAAAGGTCTCGGGCTCCGTGAGGTTTATAGCAAAGAAAAACACGCGAACGAAGTCGCGGGGGTCAGCTAGTTATGTATGTAAAATACGAGTAGTTATCCATACTTTAATGAACGAACATCAACAAAGTTGTTAGTTTTCATAATAACGTAACATAATAATACCTAGTGCCAGTGTATGGCCAGATGCGCTGAACGGGGCCACGATTGTCGGCCTGAGTAATTGTTGTTACTGTTCTAACCGGAAAGGTAAACCGAATTTGCCGTTTGTCCAACTGTTCCTGTTTTATCACACCGAGCGCGAGCGCGTGGGTCGGTGAACTTTTTATGTTTTTTAATATTCCTAAAACGGCGCACTCTACATAGATAATATTAAAATAAACGAGAATGGTTGCCTCGGTTTCATTTTTACTTTTATTATAACCTTTCGTCGAATACTGGCTGCTACACGCAGCTTTGTCCAGATGGAATGTTCTTTTTTCGTGTTTTCCGAATCGGCTTTTCCAAGACCGATTTCCAATTTCAATTTCAATCCAATTTAAATTCAATTCCAGAAACCGAATTAAAGATTAGATTATACTTTATACCTATTTATTTAGGTATTTATATATATATTTAGGTATTATAATATTATAAAAAATAATATTATAAAAATTTTAAGATTCTTTGTAGGTACTAAAAAATACATGTTATTTTTGGGTGGGGGGGTAGTCTTAAACCTCACCACGTATCACCATGGGGAGGGAGGGTTTAAAAAATGTTAATAAAATATCACGCGAAGTTTTCGTCGAAAACTTGTAAATGCGCCCCAGTGCAAAAAGTTTGATTCTTATCATCTTTATCTTATCTTATCATCTTTAAGAATCGATTTGCAGTTTTACTAAAAGCTGAATGTCGTAAGTTCAAATAAACGAATTAAATTGATAATTGGGCTTTAGAAGTTGAACTTTCAACCCACTCTGAGCACAAGTTTTACGTTTGTAGAAGGTAAGAGGGTAACATAGGACCGCATATTTTAACCTAAAAACCTTTAGGAAGTGAGAAAAATAAAATTCTTGATTAAAAAAAAATGTGGGCACCACTTAAACTTAATTCATTATTCACCTCCGCATTGTTGGTTCGCACTGGTAAGTAGGCACATTCATAACAGTACCGAAGGCCGTCGTAACGGTATGGTGTTAGTCGGGTTTTTAAGCTCAGCGGGCGAGGACAGACGCTTCTAAGAAGCAACGGGCGACGAAGCTGGGCCTTTTCTTGTAATTAACACGCATAGATGCGCCCTAGAATGAACGACACGGTACGTCTGGGATAACTGTCTGAGGACATTAAATACGTTTTTGATAAAAAACAGCTAAGAGGTGATCTGCACTTATAATGCAACTCCCAGAAGGGTGACCTTTAAATAGGCTTATTAATGAATATAATGTCCTCCTGACCGAATTTCGGCCACGGCGGCCAATCTCAACCGAGGCAGAGACTAGCCATCTGCGCAGGAGATATTATAGTGCACAAGTGTGTGCGCATACACAGGTGCACTCTCTATTCCCTCACTCTCATACTCCGATGGGACGCCAATGCGACACGACCGGAGAGAGATTAGGCGCAGGACCGACGGCTTTACGTGCTCTCCGAGGCACAGGGGTGTATCTAACACCGCCAACTTCCAACTCCGGGCTGGCACTGAGAACTTCTTGACAGAAAAACCCAATACCTCATTTTTTTTTTAATGAATATAATAAGAAATTAGATATAGTAATGTAGAGATATCATTAACAACATGTTTTAGTCCATTGCAGGTCTAATGACTCTTCAAGTACTAGCCCTTGTACTGCATGAAGGTACCTAATTGGAAAATAAAATGCCACGCTTCCTGACCTAAGTAGTTGGTGAGTTTATTCCTTTCGATGATAGTTTTGGTCTTTAGCTGCCATTTTGATTAGGTTATTAACCACCGCTTTCCGAACCAGTGGTAGATTCAATTGACGATTCAAAAGTACTTGTAAAAGTTTATTTGAATAAAAAACTTTTCTATTCTATTCTATTCTATTCTATTTAGGTCGCTGGCGCTGGGTCACTCATTTTGCACTACCCGAGGGATACGTGTAGGACAGTGAGATAAGTCCTATAGACGCAAGTGACAAGTTAATATTGTTAGAAGACCTCGTAGAATAACAATACGTAGACTTATTTCACAAGTTTATTCACCAATTTTCGTGGGAAGACTGATTCCCTCTTTTCAACTACCATGCTTTTTATAATCTCGTCATGAACGAACTAAGCTATTTCATAACAATGTCATGATATAATATGTTCATTCGTCAAAATTCGTCATTGGAATATCTTAATTATTTAAAACTAGCCGACCCCCGCGACTTCGTTCGCCTGGATATAGGTTTTTATATAGAATCAGATCGGACCCCATAATTCTTTTTTGTACCTAAACTAAATGTATCCTAAGTTACTCCTTAACATCACCTATCTGCCATTGAAAGTTCCATCAAAATCGATCCAGCCGTTTCGGAGATTAGCTGGAACAAATAGACAGGCCGACAAACATAAATTTAAACGCACGCCAGTTTAAAATAAGCCGTACGTACAAACATCCACGTCCCAAGTTATTGGAACCCACTAAATGCCTGTCATTTCTGAACTAAAAAACCTATGACCTTGAAATATTTACGGGACAATATATAAAGTAGTACCTTTCTAACAAAAAAAGAATGAGTGAAATCGAACAACGCGTTAATGAATTACAGCTAAATACACGTTTTAACTTTCATCCCTTGTCCCAAGGGAACCATGCTGAATTTCGGGATAAAAAGTATCCTATAACCTACCTCGGAGTATAAACTCAAATCGTACCAAGTTTCATTCGAATCCATTCAGTAGTTTCGGCGTGATGCGCGGCCAAGATACAGACAGACAGACAGACAGACAGACAGACAGACAGACAGACAGACAGACAGACAAAAATGAAAAAAATTGCAGTTTTGGCTTCAGTATCGATTATGGAGTGCCCTCCAATAAAAATTTTCAAAATATCTTCAATGTACAGAATTGGATCTGTTACAGTTTTATTATATTATAGATTATAGATATAACTAAGTAAACAAAAATACTTCTTTTATAAACATTTTACGGAATTTGAACTATTATCGATCTTAATAATTATCAACTTAAATAATTATACATTTTACGGTTATGCATTTGATTGAATGGTTGACTTTTAGCATTAATACAATGATAAACATTCAATCAATATGTTTTCTTATTATTATTTCATAAACTCTGTTAATTATCTATATTAGTGTACAATTCATCATTACATTGTTGTCATTGTTTAACACAATTATCACATTATTCATCATTATTTACCTAATTTCTAACAATATAGGGAAACGGGGGAGCTCCGAAAATTTTGATTTGGGATACCTATCTCTATTTTTGTTTTCGCAGCTACGAATACATTGTTGGTAAAAGTACATGGGTTGGTACTGGGTTGGTATTGGTACTCGGTCTGAATAAATATTCAGCTGACTACAATCATGAATGCCTTATGCTTGTTGTCAAAATCGTTCCATCACAGAAAATCTATTTTTGGCTGTTCAATGTCACGATTAACGCGTTTGTTTGCCCTGATTTGAAATCAGACAGGTATCCAATAACCTTGTATAATACCGTCACTTGTAGAACCGTCACCATAAAAGAAGAACGGATTTCGATAGTATTTCAAATAACAATTAGCTTAGCGAATCGACTAGGTAGCAGGAGTTACGGAATTATAATATTCAATCATACAAAGGAGTCAAGGTTGAAATGAAGGCTTCTATTGTTTTCGTGGTTTTAAGTGTTATGGTCTGTTTCTTATAGTGACCTAGTATTGAGAAAAAGAATTCGCCCTTGATTGGACCTACCATTTTTGTGTTTTGTGATTTAATTTAATTTAATTTGAAGAATATTATATTTTTGAACACTTCATTGGTATAGAGTGGTTAGTTAATCGGCTAAGGATTATATTGAGGTCTTTGATTTTGGTGGGTTGACCAAAATCCGGATCAAATAGTCGACTGTATTGTATAACTACTGTAATAACCCTTTGGCATTTTAAGTAACTGCTATTTTATAAAAAAGTGGTAGCCCTAAATATGACACAAGTTTGTAAGTAAATTATTTACTCAGCAATTTGAGATACGCAAGTTGTGATTATGAGTTCATTTAGGAATGTATGATACAGTTATAATGCCAGTAGGTACAAGCTTACTGCTTACAGGTCAGATGTAGGAGGCCTAAATTACATTTTAAGTAAATTAATTTAATCTACGTGCATTTATTATTATAGAAGCAAAGGTTTTGATTAGATACTCGTAGGTATGTGAGAGTAACATAACTCGTAAATCTTAATTATTTCGTAAATATTTGCAGGTTTAATTTTCACCACGTCTGTAAATAATAGGGTAATTTCTGTAAAAAATATTATAATTTTCATTTCAACCAGGAAGAAATATTTCAAAAACATCGCGTATAAAGAGAAGGTACCTGGTACATTACGTAAACATTATGCGTAGAAAATGTGTTGAAGATAACCTGAAGAATAATTACATACGATGGAATGTCGGAGATCTCCTAGCGAAATGTCGAAATAGGCACGGCGCTGTTTCCACTGCCAACGGTCTTGAGTTCTAGTCTTTTTGAAATCAAAAGTTAAATTGTGCCATAAGTGAACGCGAAGCTCAGACCTTTAGACCGTTAGTAGTGGGTTCGAGGCCTTAAGAGGCATATTTGTAACATAAGCCTGCTGGATTCCGTGAAATATTACTTGAACTCCGTGCTTTAATGTCTTAAGCTCTACAGATCGAGTGAACATAATATCATCATGTTAGGTCTTAAATACTTAGTCGCGAAGTGGAAAGAATCTAAACTATAAGTAATTTTATACTTTAATATAGGTAAAAGAGCTATCTCAAAGCTATCTCAAAGTCAAAAAGATTATTTCATCATGAATATTTTTTTAGGAGAGCAATTGGAAGTTTGACAAGTTTGTGAATTGTATTATTTATTTCTATGAACAGATTGTACAATATTGTAGGTAAACCCTCATTATTAATTAAACCATTTATCTAAGAAATATACTGAAGAAAATTTTGAAAAATGAACTAATGAGACCACCATCAATGAGAGCTGTGTTAGTGACTTCGGTTCGGCTGCGGATCTCTTCATATTTGATTTGATCTCGCAGATATAAAATAGTAAGATAAATAAGTATAATGTGCTTTTGATGGCTTATGAAACCTTTGAAATGAACTATACTGTCGGTTAAAGTAAATTTGGAGTCCATTTCCGCTCCGAATGTTTCAAGCGTACCTTATGCTAGTTATCTCAGTGCTATCCATTGAAGTGCAGCGACCCGACCTAAGCCCTTACTTAGGGCTGCCAACTTTAAAAGCAATAAATCAAAATGTTATGAAAAAACAGTATTATTATAAACTGGTAATTATTCTGTTTACATGTTTGTGCTTTCCGCAAAAAGATCGTTTGAGGTGAAAGCATCGCAGTTCAAAAGCATAAACTTAGACTTAAATATTTAAGTGCTCTAATTTTGATATAAATAAATATAATTGATCCACTAGAAAAAAGGTTCGCCATCCATCACCAAACTGAGTTTCGGCGCGCGAAGCTTATGGAAAAATCTAGTATTTTAATTGTTATTCAATTACTATATTTTTCAGTTACGAAAACGTAACGCAATAGTTTTAGGTAATTAGAATAGTTTTATTTGTACGATTGTAAAAATATACTCGCATCAAAAATATATCTTAAAATAAAAATAGAAAATTACTGAAATTATAATATTGATAAATTAATTTGAAAAACTATGGACATGATCAATCTTTATTTGATTGTTAGGTACTGTGCCTATTTATCCGACAATGCGTAGCAAAATGCTGGAAAAGGTAACATTATAAAAATTTAAACTATAAGCACTCTTTCATGCCATTTATGAGATGCTATTACAGCGGCAGATGACTAATGCGAGGCTGAATACCTGGCAGTGTTATCTAAATTTTAAAAATTGTGAATCCGCGTCTGTAGTAAAAGTAATGCAGGAGATCCACCATACCAAAGATTCAGATTTTAGATTTAGATTTAAGAGTATAAAACGTCCGCAAAATGTAGACTAAAAAATAATAAAAGGTTACATTGGAAGAATGCTAAATCGTAAATCTAAGCTTTAACAACCCTGTTATGTAGTTTGTGCGGTTGTGATGTATAACACCGTGCTTCTCTAACGCAATAATCATGTCAAACAATGGCCAGATATTAATTGGCAAACATGAATCTATACTGTTACGTACTCGCGGGTATTGAGTGTCTTTACCTATGGAGGATGTTAATTATAGTTTGTATTTGTATTGTATAACTTATATGATATATTGATTAGTTAATGATTAGTTGGTAAATGAATGATTGGCGATATCAATATAAGCCCCTTTATTCCTGATCGTAGCTCTAAATGTATTTAGTTAAATTATTCTAATTCGCAAAAAGCTGTGATAGCCTAGTGGTTAGGACGACCGACTTCTAATCGGAGGTCCTGGGTTCGATCCCGGGGCACGCACCTCTAACTTTTCGGAGTTATGTGCGTTTTAAGTAGGGTAGACTGGGTACGGTTGAAACGGGGTACGGTTGAAACAAAGCGAATATCTCGACACCGTGTGTGATGAGGTTGATGGTTACAAGGGAAAAACAAAGCGGACGACAAGTCCAAACACGAATTTTGGTGTTGTGTCGCCCTTCGCGCGCTGTACTTGTAGATAAGAGGCCTCATTGTGTTTTTTGACGTAAAAGTAAGTATTTTATGTCCGTACATTTTTGAAATTATAATGGTTTTATTAAAGTTAGAGTACTGAGAGTTTTGTATCGTTTTTATTGAAGTTTGTAGAATATGGTTGTATGATTAGTGTTTATTTAAATTTATTATTATTCTTACTGCGAACAATTTTATACCTAGAAGGGGGGTTGGGGACAGTTGAAACATTTTTTGTGGGTACGGTTGAAACAATGTATTTATTTTATTTTCTTGTTTCAAAGATGCCAAAGGGAGACTACGAGATGTCAAGCTGACTTCTCGACGTACAAGTAAGCATAAGAAGGTGTAAAAGCCGGATCTTCGTTAAGAACAGCGGCAGAAAAGAATGGACTGAACCACTGTTCCCAGTTGAGGTATACAATGTACGTAAACGAGATGCGACTGGAGGCAATGAAAATCAAGAAATGCGATATAAAGCTCACAATCGAGTGTTTAACCAGGAACAAGAGCGTGAACAATCTAAATATTTAATTAGATGTGCAGACATATATTTTTGCCTAACTAAAAAGGATGTCTAACTAAACTATGCTAAACTAAAGGATATATAACTAGAAAGTCGTAAAATGTTATTAGCCGATGAATAAAAAAGTTCATTTATTATATTTTGTATTATTTGCATGTGTTTCAATTGACCCCAGGCACTGTTTCAACCGACCCTGGCATGGGGACGGTTGAAACAGTTTCCCATTTTTTTAAAGATTTGATTTTACACATAAAATACAATACAGTGATCGCAAATAACATTGCCCATTCGTAGACAGATATGTGGTCTTTTATTTGATATATTTCTTTCAACGCTCGCTTAACTATTCCCGACGAAATGGACGATTAACGCTAAAATGTTTCAACCGTACCCAGTCTCCCCTAATTAAATATCACTTGCTTTAACGGTGAAGGAAAACATCGTGAGGAAACCTGCATGCCTGAGAGTTCTCCATAACGTTTTCAAAGGTGTGTGAAGTCTACCAATCCGCTTGGCCAGCGTGGTAGACTATGGCCAAAACCCTTCTCACTCTGAGAGGAGACCCGTGCTCTGTAGTGAGCCGGTAATGGGTTGATCGTGATGATGATGATTCTAATTCGCATAGAAATTATATAATAATTAATCTCTTGACTGAACTTCGGCCACGGAGGCCAATATCAACCGAGGCGGACACTAGCCAACTACTATAATGTACTGTGCACACATAGGTGAAAGCTCCGTCAGAATCCGTGCAGCGGTGGCCAAGATAAACTCGTACAAAAGAGATAATCAATTAAAAAACTTATAATTGGGTTATGGAATAATTGAAATAGTCATAAGAACTTAATAAGGACCCAGTTATTCCGAAATCACAGACTTCAATTTCTCCTTGTACTTAGATAATGTATTTACTTTAGGTCTTCATCCTAAAACATTTACAATCGTATGCTGGTGAGATACAGTACCTAAATGTATCGTTTCTACTACGCCCACGACGCTCATAAAGGATCATAAGGCGCGTTCTTGCTCCGCTGGCTTCATCTGAAACAGATTGCTGCACAAATCTACCGTGAAAACGATTTATCCCCGGATGATGCTCCGCCTTTGTGCCCTTGAATTTGCACAGTATTAGATGGTATTTGTATTACCCGTGGTTCTGTTTATAAAATCGAACAATCTTCTATCTATCTATACATATAATAAAATCGTTATAGATTTGCCGTATCTGTACATTGAAGATTTTTGCAAAATAATAATTGGGGGATGTTAGGGATAAGTAATAGAACGTAAAAAAGCTATTTTTGAAATTTTTGTCTGTTTGTCTGTTTATCTGTTTATCTGTTTGTCTGTTTGTCTGTTTGTCTGTATGTTTGTGCGCGCATCACGCAAAAACTACGGAATGGATTGAAACGAAACTTGGTACTATTTAAGTTCATACTATGGAGTAACAAATAGGATACTTTTTATCCCGTAATTCAGCACGGTTCCCTAGGGAGAGCGGATGAAAGTCAAAACGTGTATTTAGCTGTAATTCAATTAATTTGTATATAAACCAATATATATCCACGCGAACGAAGTCGCGGGTGTCCGCTTGTTTTTTTTAATAAAGTTAATTTAAATAGTCGAAATATATCAACGTTGTCGAGATGTGCAAAGTTGTAGGTACTAAGCATACAACCACTACAGTCTTTTTACGTCCCACTGCTGGACACAGGCCTCCTCTCTCATAGGAGAGAGGGATTTAGAGCTTATATCCGCCACGCTGCTCCAATGCGGGTTAGCGGGCTTTAACGACTATTGTCACATGATAGTGATAATAGCAGGGACCGACTGCTTAACATGCTCTTCGAGGCACGAGGGTGAAACACCGTTAACTACCAACTCCGGGCTGGCTCTGAGAATTTATTGACAGAAAAACCCAATACCTAACAATTGTTATTATTTGCCCGCCCAGGGAATCGAACCCGGGACCTCGTGATATGCTAACTACTAGACCAACAAGCATATAGTTGTGCAGAATCTCAACAGACATCGTAAATCAATAGATAGATACCTATTATCATTTCTTGATTAGCAAATCTTGTATTTGATAAATAATACACCTTTCAGCTCTCAAGTGCATTGGAAAAGGTAGAAAATAACTGACCTTTAGATATTCACTAACCTTTTCGCGCCCACATAATATTATGTTGAAAGTTCATATTTTATTTATAGCTACAAAATGATACATTTTCATGCAGAATGCACCATATTGTAATTTCGCAAGTCATTCAACATGACATTCAGAAGTATAAAGTAAGTACCTGTGATATCAGATCTGAACGTAAATAAATGTCTATAAGTACACAAGCAAGTAACATGCATTTCAACTGAGACGAGCATCGTCCTATGTATAGTCCTACAAACTTATCTGACCCGGTGGCGGAAAGTGGCATTAATGACGCCATCTTGAAATTTAAATGCAAAAAAGTATAAATTATTATAGATCGACCAAAATCTCATGAAAAATAGGGAAATGAAATTCCAAGGTTAGCAACACTACGGCTGCCCTAGCGATAAACAAAGTAACTGTCATTTTTTGTGAAATTGACTTTTTGCATTAACAAAAGTTTTATGTCGAGTAGTTTTTTACCACAGTTTAATATTTCAAATAACTTGAACTGTTTACTGAAATTTAAATTGCCCAAACAAAGTAACTGCACTCACTAACCCGGAGTATAAATGTAAAAACCAAGTAAACAACAAGCACAACACAAAAACAAAGTAATTGGATATTGATTACTTTGTTTTTGTATTTACTTGATTTTTCGTTTCGTGAAACGATCCCAGGTAAGGTGTTCTGAATGTAATTACTTTGTTTATCACTAGGGCAGCCGAGTTAAACTAGTGTTGGTTACTACAAAATTTAATTTCCCTATTTTTCATGAGATTCTGGTCGATCTATAGCAACATTTAATGCGATAAGAGCGATGCTAGCGAAGCTGTCACTGGGCCAGATATGCTTTTAGGACGCCTATAGGACTATATTTGAAATGTAATGTCAAACTTGTAATTACAGTCCTACAAACTTATCTGAACCGGTGGCGAAAAGTGGCACTAATGACGCCACTTTGAAATTAACAACATTTAGAGCGGGACCGCACTGCGAAAATTATTCGCGCGAATTTTATTCGCGCAGTTTATGCGTGTGGCGCATGCGGCGCATGTGCGTGAAGCTTCATACATTCCTATATGTCACAGAATTTTGCGAAAAAATTCGCGCGAATAAATTTCGCAGTGCGGCCTAGGCTTTAATGTGCAGCGAGTGCGCGACGCTGTCACCGGGTCAGATGGCAGATATGTTTGGACTTTGGAGGACTATATTTCTTTTTATTATTATATGCGTAATAGGTAGGTACGTAACTACAGGGGTGCTAGCCAGGTAACCTCCAAGTGTGCCTGGGTGCTGCTGGTCCTCTTGGATACGTCCGAGGGGAAGAGCAGTATTCGGGCCGGTGCACCCCGGTAACATGGTTAATAATTTCGGGGATATTGTTAGCCATGGCCAATAACCTGGCGGAGGGAGGTTTCTCCGCGTGTCCCTCTGATTAGCAGAGGGCACTGCGGATGAAACTGGGGGTGAGACACCCCGGGGCGGGGGGCAGCGATGCCCATCGCGGGAGGAAGAAAACCTCGTTAAAAAATTACGGGAGGGCGCGAGCCTCTGGAGGGACAGCCCAGAGGCGAGCGGGAGCCCCAGCTGGGGCGGCTGCCGGACACCTGGGATGCATACTTTGGGTTCCCCAGGCGTCCAGCACACAGCATGAGGATCATGCCGTGGTGGTTTTAGTGGGTACCCGGTTGGAGTCCCACATAACCTTCGTTCTGCCGCATTCGGCCGCAGAACGGGGGTACCTATAAAAGGTTTCCACCACGTCAAAAAAAAAAAAAAAAAAAAAAAAAGGTACGTAACTACAAGAGTTACGAAATATCTTTACAATGGTAATTTTTTTTTCTAAACGCATAGTAACTATGAATATAACAGTAATCTTTCGAATAAATATTTGTGTTGTGTTTTCGAATATATGTATGAGACTAGCTGATGTCCGCGATTTCGTCCGCGTGGATTTAGGTTTTTTATAAATCCCTTGGGAATCCTATGATTTTCCGGGATAAAAAGTAGCATATGTTCTCCTCCAAGGGTATAATCTCTGTACCAAATTTCGTCAAAATCGGTGAGTGGTTTAGTCGTGAAAACGTAACATACAGACAGACAGAGTTACTTCCGCATTTATTAGATTAGATCTTTCAAACAGATAAGTAATCGCGGTTGTATTGTATTGTAGGGGATTCATAATCCCATCTATTATGTACAAAATCAATATATCTGGGACCACAACGTTTAGAGCGTATTATGAATTTTCTCATCGGATAAACTTGTAGCTTGAAGCACAGAGTGCTTAGTCTAAGATCGGAGCACTCGAAAACGAACTCGAAAACTATTGATCGAATCACAAGTGAATTCAGAGCAAAATGAACTCAAATACTCGTATTTTAAAGTCGTAATTCCATAGTTCGAATATGTATTTTACAACATTTCTGCTTGGGGCGCTCGTTGTGTTCGAATGCTGAATGTATTGGCGAACTCAAACCTTAATACAAGCCATTTTAGGTCTATTTTACTCTGAAATCGATCAATAGTTTTCGAGTTCGTTTTCGAGTGCTCCGACCTTAGACTAAGCACTCAGGAAATTAAATTCTTCCGGATCACGCTCCATGTCTAATCGAACATTCTGTGTAAGCCAATTTGCTGTAAAATCAACAGGTCGTTTAGAATTAATGGGGATGAAAATCTATATTCACTAATTTAGCTCGCCTAGAACTTTGCTCACAGTTTTGAAAGTGGTATAGGTATGAGTGTTTATTCTCTGTGAATAAGTTGCAATTGCTAATTTAAAGAAATTTAAAGGTCGAAAACAGCTATTCGTCGTCGTGGTTGGCATCAACTAGAGACTTTTCTGGAGACTACCAAAGGTTTTATGACCCTTGTATCCTGCAGCAGCTTTCTGCAACTCGTTTGCTTTCGCCTTCTCATCTAGTGAATTTGCCCATCAAGTTGCGGTTTTCAGAGCAAAGTCCTCATTCCAGTACGTTGGGATCACAACCGTCGTCTATGGGTTCTTCAAATTATCTGCGCCGAACATTGTCGCTTTAGCTTTGCAATATATTGAGTTATATTATAGGCTACTTATCAGTTGCTAGTTTCTGATAGAAAGATGAATACACTAAAAGTTTAATTAAAGACACTTGTTTTGAATTTATCATGAAAATGTTGATTGAGGACCAATGTTTGGACGCAAACTTAAAACAGCTTTTTTTACTTACTATTTAGTCAATTTTTTATTTTGATCGTTCTGCAGCGGATGCTATGGTTTTTGAATCTCAAGCTTTATTCCTATTTTTGGAAGGAAGTACATTCAAATAAACAGCAGAATTTTTTTGAATTTAATTTCACCTTTCTTTAGAACGGATCCCGTAAATTTTATTTGAAGGTAATACAGCTTGCTCTTACTGTCGGGGCAAAATAAGCTTTTCCATTTTCGCAGACTAAAGCACTGTCGAGGAAATTTTAAGTCCTCCTCAGGTTTTACGTGGCACGAGAACGTAAAATTAAGTTTGCCTTCGTTTGTTTTGTAAATAACATGCTTGCTTACGTTTCTAGTGAACATTTCAGTGGTACGAGTAGGATAAAGGGTAAAGCATACGCCAGCATAGAGCCAAGTATTTATATTAGCATACCTATGTTTCAGACACCTGGTTAAAATTTTAAACAGGTTTGCATATTCTTTGGAAGACTTTTCACTGTGTAATACGCTCCTAACATTTGGTTATGTGCGATGTCTACTAAGTATATTTATAAAGCTGATTGCACATCAAAGCAACATTTGATTTTGATTCCCGTTTGGGGCAATTTTAGAATTCATAATTTCTAAATTGCTTCGACACTGATCTGTTGGAAGACTTTGGTCGTGGCTAGTTACCGACGCACCAGCAAAGGCATAGGTACTACCAAGGGTTTAGCGTTCCGTTTAGGGGAACTATACTTCTCCCAAGATAACCCGGTTTCATTCGATGCTGAGATCTATAGAGCGTACTTTGCCATTGGTCAGACTAAGGTTGAAGGTTTTAACTCGAAAGTAACGTCGAAGTCAAAGTGCGCTTTATAAATCTCAGTCTTAGACGGCATCGTCACTTACTATTAGGCGAGGTCGTAGTCCAGCAGTGGGCGCATGCAGGCTGATGGGTGGATGTAGGAATCTTATCAGCATTAGAAATGCGTGCAGATTATGTGATTTTCATTTCTTACCTTATTACCAGTAGGTAATAAGGTAAGAAATGAAAATCATGAAAATCAAGAAAATAAATAGGTGTTTTTATTTTATTTGTACCTACTTGTATATTTTTATTTTTATTATATTGAACCTGAATGAATTGAACCGGAATGCAACGGTTTTTTAATACTGATAAGTATATCAGTATTAAAAAACCGTTGCATTCCGCTCGCCATAAATGGTATAGCCTCAAAATTAGGTTCAATATAATAAAAATAAAAATATACAAGTAGGTACAAATAAAATAAAAACACCTATTTATTACCGCTGAACCAACTCACTCGGTAATAGATGAAGCGTGAACGAGGTGTTTCTTGACAAAACTTAAGCAACATGCGGTTAACAATGAAAAACATACCATTATGTTGCGAAATCGAAACTAATTCCGCCTTTTCATTTACCTACGTTGTTCTTTCAACTTGGGACGTTTCCCGGATATGGGTCTAATGCGTAGGCACATCGAGTATTAATCTAAATTGTTAAGTGGATACAATATCTGGATCTCATGGGTTTTTGTATAGTTAAGTACGATTTACATCTGACGCAGCGCATCTGACTGCAATGACGTGGATGGATGAACTCGCATGCCGTGGCAGCGGGACGTGAAAGCACTGGAATCCTTACACGTTACGCGGAATAAAGTTGTTGCGAGTGGTGGTTTTGCCGCATCGAATTTAATAAAACCGAATACACCATCGGCGCTAGCATGCGACCCACGAGCAAATTATCCTTACTCATTTTCTCGTCGAAGACAATAGAGATAAACGAGAAAATGAGTATAATTTTCTCGTGGGTCAACTGATCGCTTGCTGTAGCATCCAAGCACATGCGGCGCCATTAAATAAATAAATAAATAAACAAATAAAAACTTTATTGTGTTACACTGTTGTTCAACATTTAAATTACACATAAGAAAAACAGATAGAAGAAATTAAAAAATTAGAACGAACAACAAACACAATAGGTAGCAAACTCAGCTTTGTGCTGGGCATTGGCAACAATACCCAGCGCTGATTTTCAGTTTGCTCCTGACAATAATTATTATTAAATTAAGTTAATTGAGCCACCCGACACACTAAAAAACTTATGAACTAATCCATTGTTAACAAAATCAAAAAGCTAAAAGAAAACAATAAATTAATAAAAATTAATAACAATACATTAAAATACACTGTCGATCTCCGTCAGGTGTGAATCGTGTAAGATTATTATAAGCATAGATTTAATTGAGTAGTAAAAGACGACGTCATTTTATACAGACTGTAAACTGCTTTATTGAGGACAGTTTGAAAATAGTTTACAATTATTTTGTTTAAAATATTCATTTTCACGGTGGTGGCCTACGTGTTTAAGTATTTTACGACGGCCAAGTAATAAAATACATCTTGTATACTTTACCCGTGTTATAACTTTTAAGTGCCGACTTGGTGGTAGCGCAGTAGTACTAGAAAATTTAATAAATTTCGAAATTTATATGTGCAGTGGAGTGCTGTTCGAAACTTTTAATTTATAAATTTTTATGAGTCCTGGTTAAAAGTTAAAATGCAGTTCTTGTTATATTTTGTTCATAAAGAACATTTAATAAATTACTATTTTATAAATTTAATTATAAATAAATTATTATAAAATGACAATTTCTAACTTTACCTAATTAATTATTTTGTTCAATATTTTAAATAAAAAAAAGAGCAATTAGGAGTTGAAACGAAGTTTAAAGAGCATTGCTTAAGTAGAACTTTTGATAAACTTAATGGAATTAAACTTGGTATTTTAAAAGTTGGTGACGCTTTCGGGACAAATTTTCTAATTAAAAATTTACTTAAAGGTCGTCTTTCCTGCGCTAATTAAAAGAAAATAAGCGTTAGGAATAAGATTATAGAAAGAAATGAGATTATTTTAAACCGAACTGACTCTACGATGTGCTTAAAAATAAATATTAAAATGAATTTTCTTTTAATTAAAATTCATGTTTGTGCTAGGTATAAAATATGGACTAAATCTATGAACCCTTTTATGTATGGATATAAAGCAATTATGCTCTTATGCATTTCAGGATATACCTACCTACCGACTACATTGTCACAAATTCAAACAAATTCTGTAATTATGCAAAGACTCTAAAAATACAATTTTAGGACTTTTAGGGCCTGTTTCACCACCTGACAAGTATCGGATAGCTATCTACAACTTTTGTCTTTGGCACGTGTCATAAAGTAAGAAAGTGACAAAACTTACGTTTAGGCTATCCACTTATCAGAAAGTGGTGAAACAGGCACTTAATATTCTACAATTTTAGGTGCCGACTCCGTCCCGTGTTTTGTTCGTTTCAACCCAATAGCAATTAATTAAAACGATTCATCAAGAGAAACAGAATATTCAGGTAAAAGCGGATTGGATTTCGGGGTTGAGACGTCCCCGTGATAATGGGGCACATCGAGGCAAGAAAGCGACAAATTGCTCACCGATGCAGACTTATTCCGGCTATTCGCTTCGGCGGTGTTTTTGCTGTGACGACGTGACGACTTGGTTGTACTGTAAATTACGTCAACATTGTTGCTGTATCTTATGAAACGAATTATATTTTATCATTGCGCAAGTTAGTATTACCTTCACGGTAATGATCAAGAATCAAATTTTGGTTAAAACTTGATCGTATCCAGATCTGCGCTTCGTTGATTTGTATTTGTTTGGTTTTTTTTTTACTTTGAATGGTGATACAATTTTATTCAACTTTATCCGCGTGTTGTACAACTCATACTTTGTTTATATAGTTTTATACACATTAACATAGTAAATCATTAAAATTAATTTTTAAAGGTTTAAATTCGGTGACTATACTTTAAAAGAAAGTTGCGTGTTATTCCGTAGATGAAGTACCTACTTACTAAAAAGATTACTGTATTGTAATGTGGATAGCGATCGAAGTAACTCATTTTATAAGACACGTGCATTCTATCATAAGAGTATCGATGCTACGCGCGCTCTGATTCGTCCATCTTCACGCCAGATTGCGTTGCAACATACAACAATACGATAATGCGCCTGCAGTTCTTTGTTTTCAATTTACTTGACAAAAATTTTTTAACCCCCGACGCAAAAACGACGGGGTGTTATAAGTTTGACGTGTCTGTATGCGTGTGTGTGTGTGTGTGTGTGTGTGTCTGTTCCCCTGTAGCGCTCAAACGGGTGGACCGATTTTAATGCGGTTTTTTTTTTGCTTGAAAGGTGAATTAGTCGAGAGTGTTATTAGCTATGTTTGATGAAAATCGATCCAAGATGGCCGCCGCGGCGCCATTTTGTAGCGGCGCGCCGCTACAAAATGGCGGATTAGGTACATATTATTCACAAGATGGCCGCCGCCACAAAATGGCGAATGTCGGGGGTTTTTTAAATTTTTAATTTATACTTGTTTTCACTTGTTCCAGGGCACAATGTGGATACTCCTGCTTCTCTTCATGCCGTACGCGCTGGGGCAGCAGCCGTGGGTGCCGTGCTCCGAGCTGAACGACGACCTGCGCTACCCGTGTCGGTGCAAGGTGCAAGTCGACAGGGCTCTGCAGCTGCGTATCTTGATGAACTGCGACCGCGTCGTGTTCGCCGGTGATTTCCCACCCCTGCCTTATGGCGCTCCGATCGTCGCGTTCAGTCAGCGATGGGCTGGACAACAGTCTCTGCCAACACAGGTTAGTAATATACTTACTTCGCTGATCCAGTAAGGTCGATCCTGGCCTCATGCTTATACTACGTCACGTATCGTATCTTATTATAGCGTAAAAAAATTTTAATGACTAAAAACCTAAGATTGCTCTAACAGCCAACAGTTCAAATCATTTAGAAATTAAACATATTGTGAGATGGTGATAATAAAAAACAAATAATAACCCGGCTGAGTTTACTGTGGGCTCTTCTCAGACCAGGGCGCGTTTGGAACCCTCGTAGTTTTAGTTTTAAGTTTTCGTAGTAATTATCACCATTAATTCACTTTCATGTACTATAACTTTATATTATTGACATTCAAAAAGTGTACAGTGTACTGAGGCGTCCAACGGTGTCTTAATATGCTCTCGCACTCTCTAGCTTGGGCACAAAGAACCTTTTTATTCTGCTAAGCATCACAAGTTTTTGTACAGCTTGTTTGGTTTTGCCAACAACCGAAAACTGGTGTCATTTTCGCTTTTTCCATTAGTGTGCCAAAGTCCATGTCACCAGGGCTTTTTGCGCATATTGATGATCAGTTGATACAGTTCCCACGGGATTTTGAAAAACCCGAAATATATGTACATAGGCTACAACTATAGGTAGATTACTATAGCGAACTTCCTTGATAGTAGGTATAAAGGTTGGAAAAGGGAACGGTAACGGGAACCGGAAATCCACGATTCCCTCGGGATTTGTTTAAAACCGAAATTCACGCGGGCGAAGCCGCGGGCATTCTCTAGTATAACATAAAGAATTAATTATGAGTGAAGTTATAGTAGGAGACACAAAATCAAAAATATGCTTGTTATCATATTTTGAATTAAAGTCCGTTCGGTAACATAGTGTCACACAGGCGCAGGTGCTCTTATTATTCTGCTTTTATTTTTATTATTTTTTACACTTTGTAATTTTTTTTTCTATTCTAAGAATAAAACAGAATTTCTAAATAGTCTGCCAATCCGCACTTGGCCAGCGTGGTAAGTAAACGAACGTGGTAAGTAAACGAACGTTGACCGTAAGTAAACGAACAGACTTTAGATAATAGGTAACATCATGGTTATTGTGTTCCTTTAATCATCATACTTCGCATAGCAGCGCATATAAGTACCTACATATACCTTTATTAACTGTGCATCAGCAACTTTTTATTTCTGAAGTAGGTATATCATTAATTTATAATTAATATAAATGAATGATAGGTATATTCCTTTCCAATTTTGCATACCAAATAAGGTCCGAAGTAACAGCTCTACTTATATGAAGGAAGTAAATTTTTGCTCTCATATTTACTAAAGATAGATTAATGATGCTAAGTTGCATAATAATTTTTTTCGTATCGCCACATAATTATTGATACTTTTACGCAATTTATCCGAGAACTTGTTTGAAAGAAATAAAAGCAAATGTGAGGTTTCCAAGAATGTCGGCGGCTATTGAGAAATATCCATTGAAACAGTGATCTGATTTCTACCTCGGATGTCGCGTCACGCGATCCTTCATGATCTAATAACCTCAGTCGGGCGTCGCTCTCGATGCATCTCTTTGATATATTCCTCATAACAATCAGCGGCTCATATTTCAGCCATTTAAGATCCGTCTGCTTAGCGAGTTTTATCTTAGATCGTGAATTTTAAGATGATGTTTAAAAGATGTCAACTTATAGATCAGAAATCTATCTGATGAATATCATGTCATTACCTCTTTGAGGAATACATAATAATTCAATGCATTACCTATTGAATTTGCAATTATTGGAATATAGAAACCTTTAAAAAAGATCGTTTTTTACTGTCGGTTGGACAAATAGGAAAGCTAGCTTAGCTAGCTAGCTACTAAGCTTTTAGTCCCTCGGTAAATTCCAGGGTCTAATCCAAAAGGCACAAAAATGAAGTTTCAAAATGGTTTCAAACAACATTTTCATATTTGCGCCTTTTTGCAATTGTGAATTGTACCTACTGATATTTCTCAGAGTATCAAATTAAGCTTGTTATTTCTTGCGTATCATGAACTTACGCTAAGTAAAACCTGCTTCTATCCAATATTTAATTAGTAAGTATTTGTACAGCGTGCTATGAAATTATGTATAATATTGGCATACTGGTTTTCGGTATAATAGTATACTACCGAAAACTCTATTACGCTCTGATATACTTACCTACTTCTGAATATTTTTATGTAACTGTTGGAAAATGAAAATGGAAAATATTTCTAGAATTTAATTTAGGTAAACTATGAAACTTTCGTTTTCAGATTTTCTCATCATACGGCCTGCCACTGAAAGAGCTAGACTTCTCGCACAACAGCCTGCGCAGACTGCCTGATCGCCTCCTGGCGGGCGTTCGGGGCAACATCACCAAGTTGGTTCTAGCCGACAACCTGCTCGGTGACAATCTGAATCCGATATTTTCCACCGCCGAGTTCCACAACTTGCCCGCCCTAGAAGAGCTGGATTTAAGTGGAAACAGCATAAGAGGGTTGGAAGAAGGACTTTTGATTGGGTGTGACGTTCTAAAGGTATTTCCAAATTATTATTCCGGATATTGTGTGATTAATAACCACTAGGTACAGCCTTTTTAACGTCCATCTGCTGGGCACAGGCCACATCTCTCTTAGGAGAGAGGGATTTAGAGCTTAGACTTATAATGGTACCAATTCTATTGCACAATCTCTACTAACAGTTCTAAACATAGTGCTATCCTTTTCACAATATTCTCTGCGGAAAAAGATGTGGATGTGAGGATTGGGATTCCAGCTTTGTGATCCCAATGTGTTTTCCTCGCATTGGGAAACACAGCACTGGTAGATCCCCCCATTAAATGGACGGACGATATCAAGCGAGTCACTGGCTGCCGTTGGACACAAGCGGCGCTAGATCGTGTTGTGTGACGACCCTGGCAAGAGACCTACTTTCAGTGTGCATGTGGCCGTCTACCGGTTGAGATGACGAGAACGGCCTCCGAAAACAGTGCCTTGGGGTTTTTTTTTGTGAATAGAACCAAACAAATTACCTACTTTAATAGAATGTAATTATGATATAGCATTTTCTACAGTAGATAACGGATCCCTAGAGTATTGCCTAAAAATATCTAAAATTAAATGTGATCACATTTTGAATTCTCAAGTCTCATAAAAGTATTTTTTTTAGTCTGTGAGCTGAGACGAAGAATTTTCATTCCATCATACCGATACGATTTTTAAAATAGGAATACCTGCCAATAAAATATTTCTCTTCTATAATCCGTTTTTAAAATTGCTTTTAAGTGTTAGGTAATTCCAATTTCCGCTTATAAATGAAATTCCAGACGTGAGCAAAAAAAAAATCTAAAGGAGAATGCCCAAAAATCTATGGGCATGTAACCCAGTCGTTTACAAGCGTGTTGTATGCAGCATTTATTGCAGGTTTATTCCTGATAACCAAACACACCATTTTAATACCTCTAGGACTTGTAGTTTTAAATAAATCTAAGTTTTAGTTTGAAAATGATTCTAGGTTATGTGTAGTTTATAATTGTTAAAGTAGTAAGGAAAGCCGTGTATCTTTCCTGCCGATTTGAACTATTTGTTTGGCGCGCACTATACTTAACATACCTGTCCAACGATATCCAATACAAAAACAATTTAAAACCAAATTAATATTGGTCTCCGCTGTGCTACAATAAACATTCAAAATGTAAACAGAGTAGACGTCACTAGCGTCACACATAACTAAAACAATGACGTGTCACATTGACATCTTGAAATAAGTTTCGTTACACAAAATCAAAAAGGTTGTAGTTATATTATATTCCATTGCACAAAACGCAACGAAGTTAGAATAGAATAGAATAGAATAGAAAAGTTTTTTATTCAAATAAACTTTTACAAGTGCTTTTGAATAGTCAGATGAATCTACCACTGGTTCGGAATGCCGTTCCAACCGAGAAGAACCAGCAAGAAACTCGGCGGTTGCTCTTTTCCAAATTTACAATATCAATATAACAATTTTATGGTAAGTACATGATTGAATTGCCGTCTCGCGCATTGCTGGAACGAGTCAAATCCACGCCTTTTTATCATTTATATAAGTAATCATAATTTTATTCAGATAAACTTTCGGAAGCGTTTACGAATCGACAAATGAATCTACCACAGGTTCGGAATGGTGCTTACAATTCTACACATGTGAAGAAGGGCAGACAAAAGTAGCCCCATTTCCGACGGTGGCACCCGTTCACGAGCATGACGCATGATCCAGCCATTGCTTCGCTCAACCATATTCGAGGGAACGTAACAACCCGCACCACACGACACCACCACAGAAATGTTTAAAGAGAGCGTGACATACTTAGGCTACCCATGATCAAAGCATCGAATTGAACACCAATAATCAAATACTCGGTTTAAGACATTGAGAAATTGCTCCATGCTTTTTTATCATTTATATAATCTTCAATTGTATAATATGCTTTTTTTATGAGCATATTTTTAATAGAGTTCTTAAACTTGTGTAAAGGCAAGTCTAAGATTGCTTGTGGAATTTTATTATAGAACATTACGCCCATTCCCACAAATGACCCTTGGACCCTTTTGAGGCGTAACTGAGGAATCACGAGCCTATTTCTATTTCTTAATTGCCTGTCGTGTAATTCGCACTTTTTAATGTAACTGTGAATGTTTTGCCTAACAAAAATTATATTGTTATAGATATATTGAGTTAAAACAATATTATAAAAAAAAATATATTAATTATTACTTATTTACTTAAAGCATATTATATTGTACGATTTACAACAAATAACAAATAAAATAATGTATTTAAATAATTAATATCCGTTCTATTTTAAATGAAATTTTTTTTTAAAAAATAACAAACCTCTTTTTATTTGGGCATGTACCTATGCGTAGAATGTAATGCAAATGGCCGTCAGACTTAAACGGGAAGTTGAAAAGACGGTTTAATTCCTTTTTTATTACATTTTTTTATCGTGAAGTGTAGCATTAATAATTATTAATTTTCAAATTGTCATATATTCGTAAGATAATTTTTAATAAATTACATTTTGTGTAAATGTTTGGGTCAGGGGTGATCATTCTCCTTTAAAAATTAAACTACTTTCAGATATTACGCCTGGACCGTAACAATATGAATTCCGTACCGTCCTCTTCGCTCAATGGGCCGCAGTCATTAAAAGTTCTCTCGCTGAGGGAAAACAGAATAGGTAAGTAGGGAAAAAGTGGATAGGAATAGTGTAAGAGGCGTCCGTTACTTATTGCATCTGTTTATACGTGAGTTTCTTTATGATATTGTTAATCCAAACCTGTACCAAAAATCTAACATGAACTAAAAATATGTTAGAAAAGCATTGCGGTTTCTGCGACTTTATATCTACATAGAGAGAAACCAGGGACGTTCTTAACGTTCGAGAACATTGGTGAAGTAAACATACATTTTCCCCCGCAGACAACCGTGGGAATGTTATCCAGTCCAGTCGGATAACAAGTTAGCGTGTTTTCCGTTCAGTCAAACCGTCAGACCACGCCCCCGTTTTGTTAGAAAAACATGTTATAGCCAATTTATAACAAAACTATGGTCGCAAGAGACTCGGTTTCTATGCTGTATACACTGTCAACCGAGTAGAGTGTAAAGTTTCATTATTCGGAAGTGTAAAAAAATACTGTAAATATAATGGAAGGCTCTTAGACTAGTGGAAGTGTTTTTGCCTGTTCTTGGTACTATTACGGCAAAAGCTATTGACAAGTTTCAAAAAGTTGTTCAACTTGTAGGCTTTTATTTTAGAAGCCTGTATGAGTTTTGTTTTCTTTAGCTCTATATTTAGAAAAGGGCAAAAATACTCAGAATTTCCAAATAGGTATTCGTTTTGTCTCTTGTTTATTTCCTTTTGATGTAACAATATCTCATTATTGTGGGCATTTTGTGGAGAGAGATTTGAGTTGAGCTGTAGGTATTTTTGTTTCAATTCAAATGAAATATATACTTAATTTTTAATATGGAACAGAATGAACCTACTCGTAAGAATAAATTATATGTAGATTTTTGTCTTTGTGACGAATAGGAAGATTTAATATTTACGAATGTAAGACCATGTACATTGTACAGAATAGAATAGAATAGAAAAGTTTTTTATTCAAATAAACTTTAACAAGTACTTTTGAATCGTCGATTGAGTCTACCACAGGTTCGGAATGCAGTTCCAGCCGAGAAGAACCTGCAAGAAACTCGGCGGTTGCTCTTTTTTAAAAAATAACATTATAACAATTATTATTATTAATGTACATGATTGAAATGCCGTCTCGCGCATTGCTGGAACGAGTTAAATCCAAGCTTTTTTATCGTTTATATAATCTTCAATTGTATAATAAGCTTTTTTTATGAGCATACTTTTAATAGAGTTCTTAAACTTGTGTAAAGGCAAGTCTAAGACATATTTTTTATTCAGATAAACTTTTACAAATAGTGCTTTTGAATCGACAAATGAATCTACCACTGGTTCGGAATGGTGCTTACAATTCTACACGTTAAGAAGGGCAGACAAAAGTAGCCCCATTTCCGACGGCATTTTTTACATTACGTGTATATATATTACTAGCTGACCCCCGCGACTTCGTTCGCGTGTTTATAGGTTTTATATAGGATCGGATCGGATCCCATAATTCTTTTATGTACCTAAACTAAATGTTGCCTGTTACTCCTTATAACATTGAAAGTTCCATTAAAATCGATCCAGCCGTTTTGGAAATTAGCTGGAACAAATAGACAAACCGACAAACATAAATTTAAACGCACACCAGTTTAAAATAAGCCGTACGTTCAAAGATCCGGGTCCCAAGTTATTTGAACCCAAAGAAATGTCTGTCATTTCTGAACTAAAAAACCTATGACCTTGAAATATATACGGGTCAATGTTTAAAGTACTACCTTTCTAACAAAAAAAGAATGACTTAAATCGAACTACGCGTTAATGAATTACAGCTAAATACACGTTTTAACTTTCATCCCCTCTCCCAAGAGAACGGTGCTGAATTTCGGGATAAAAAGTATCCTATGTCCTACCTCGGAGTATAAACTCAAATCGTACCAAGTTTCATTCGAATCCGTTCAGTAGTTTCGGCGTGATGCGCGGCCAAGATACAGACAGACAGACAGACAGACAGACAGACAGACAGACAGACAGACAGACAAAAATGAAAAAAATTGCAGTTTTGGCTTCAGTATCGATTATAGAGTGCCCTCCAATAAAAATTTTCAAAATATCTTCAATGTACAGAATTGGATCTGTTACAGTTTTATTATATTATAGAAGATAGATAGATTGTATATGAAGAGGTTAAATAATAGATAAGATTACGTGATTTCTATCCTTGATAGGATGATTAGGATAATAATATACATAGAAAATTAAAACTATGGTAAAATATTAATATTTCTGTTAGTTATATTTGATTGTATAGAAAATGATACAATAAAACCTACAGGGTAATAGAAATACTATAAAAGTTATGCCGCGTGAAATAGTGCCTTACCGCGCTGTATAGCCCAGGCTGATTATATTTGCCTATATTTATTAAAAGTATTTTTATCTTGTTATTTATTTTATTGGTTTATGTTAAATTATTAAGATATTTTTAATAGGTACTTATTAAAAAGGTTAAATTATAGGTTATATAGATATATACCTATTCTCAATCACAACAATATTTTTATATCGTTTCAGGCACAATTCGACAAGCGGCGTTCATATCACAGAAGACGTTGGAGGAGATAGATTTACACGGCAACATGATATCGACGGTCGAAGGCGGCGCTTTCATCAGCCTGAGCGACATGCAGAGCCTCGATCTGGGCAGGAACAGGCTGTCGAAGATCAACAGCGACGTGTTCCAGGGTATCGAGAACTTGGAGAGACTGGATCTGTCCGAAAACTTCATAGCCGACTTCCCGACGGTTGCGCTCAAATCTTTCGTCAGTCTCAAACATTTGAACCTTTCTAGCAACATGATTTCTGTAAGTAGAATTTTACTTATCATTCACCAATTTGAAATGCTGTTTGTGTTTATATAACTTTTGTATACTGGTAGTAAACTGTGACCTGTCGGTAGTAAACGGCGTACCACGTTGGTCTATCGGATTTATTGCGGATCATCAGTTCCTGGGGTCGAGTTTTGGCTCGGGATAGAAAATATACTGAAAATTTTAAAAATGCTCAGTATTGAGAAAGTGGCGATGTTACACCGCCATGCCTCGGAGAGCACGTAAAGAAGTTATGCTCGTTTAAAGGTGAAAATGTCTCAAGTTACCAGTAAACAGAGGAAATAAAAGATTCTACAGAGTTTTAATAATTGAATAAAATATTTCTGATTGATTTATTGAAATTCCTACTAAGTAATATTATAAATGCACGCAATGTATGTTTGTTAGTTGGTTTGTCATTCAATCTCGCTGCAACGGAGCAACTGATCCACTTGTTCTTTGGTTTAGTGAATGTCTTTTTATACCGGGAAAAGGGTTTTACTCCACGCTTACCACGAAGTCGCGATCAAAAGCTAATAATTATTTAATAAATTTAGTGTATTGTATTTATTAATTCGTTTATTGTGATTTATTATAATTAGCACAACCAACAATATAATATTTAGATTAGATTTATATCCCAGATCACTATTAATCACCCTACAGTGCAGGTTTTAAATGTCAGCTCACATAATAATATTACGTGAATGTCCACGGCCGTTTCGTTCTAATTAAAGTTTGCATTGTTTAAATTTGGCCTTTTATCATGCTTTTATCTAACATTTTTATCAATTCTTGGATTTCAATGTTATGCATGTTTAGGTACAAGTATAAATTAAAAATTTAAAAAACCCCCGACATTCGCCATTTTTGGCGGCGGCCATCTTGGATTTGCAATAGTGCTATTCTACTAGTCAAGCCCTTTCATTTGATACCCATATTAAGGGAGTTGAGAAAAAAATATGTAATCCGCCATTTTGTAGCGGCGGCCATCTTGGACCAATTTTCATCAAACATAGCTAACAACACTCTCGACTAATTCTCCTTTCAAACAAAAAAACCGCATTCAAATCGGTCCACGCGTTTGAGCGCCACAGGGGAACAGACAGACAGACACACACACACACACACACACACACACACAGACACGTCAAAGTTATAACACCCCGTCGTTTTTGCGTCGGGGGTTAAAAATGAAGTTTTTGAATCTTTCAGAACATGGACCCCAGCCATCTTAATGCCCTGAGTTCCCTGCAAGTGCTGGACTTGAGCAGAAATAACCTCGTGAAGTTATCTCCTGGCACATTCGTGGGTCTGACTGATCTGAGTTATTTGGACATCGGAGTTAATTCTTTACGAACTGTAAGTATATTTTAGTAATGCGATGTCATATAGTAATTACTCCTTCTGTTTTTAATAGCTGAGAGTGATAATGCAGTCTGAGACTCAGAGGTACGTCAGGCAGTTAACAAGTATTCCCTTCACAGTATCTTAGTTACCGTCAAGGCAAACCTGGTCCACCAAAAAGTAAGCAAAGTGGGTGGACACTCATGTCAGGATTCGTACCTACATGTTACGGTTAAGTTTCGTCAGTCAGATTGGTAAATTTTTTAAAATTTTTTAAGAGAGACTTGGGACGGACCTGATTTAAATAAAAACTTATAATTTCTTAAATTGAACCATCCGAGAATTGGATCCGGAACCACAGCGCATATCATTGCGCGATCATTGATTTTCTCCCCTGTACTTAAAAGAAGGGAAAGTACCGTACTTAAAGATCTAATTTTTTTATTTAATGAGTAAACCATTTTTCTTTTTACATTTCAGGTGGAGGATGACGCTTTCGATGGTTTGACAAGTCTTCAAACTCTGTTGTTGAGAGACAACAATATTCTCCTTATACCAGCAACTGCACTATCTCGTTTGCCAAGTCTCACTTCTATACATTTGGGCTTCAATAGAGTAACAGCATTATCTAGCGATATATTGAGAGCAGTTTCTGATAGAATAACTTCTTTGGTACTCTCCCGAAATGTTATAAGAGAATTACCGCCAGCTGCATTTGAGCATTTCAAAAATTTACGACACTTGGATTTATCAGGAAATCTCTTAAACTCAATATCAGCCGATGTATTTAGTGGTTTGGAAACGACTCTAGAATTTTTATCTCTGAATCAAAATAGAATATTAGGCTTTACTGGGGAACAACTGAAGTTCGTGAGCTTGTGGTATTTGGATATTTCTGGAAATCAGATTTCAGAAATTCCAGTAAATGCTTTTCAATCAATTCCAAGCTTAACACATTTGAATATGAGTCATAATTCTCATATTAATGTCCTTCCTCAAAATTTATTTAACTCTAACGATGCATTATTAACAGTGGACATAAGCTACGTTGGTTTAAAAGCACTTCCAGTTAATTTGTTTTCAAAAACTCATAATTTAGAACAAATTTATCTATCCTATAATAATTTGCAAGAAATATCTGAAGGAACTTTTAAAAATCTCAAGAATTTAACTCACCTGGACTTATCTTATAATAACATAGTCACTATTAGAACACCTGCGTTTGTGAATGTTATGTCTATTCAATATTTATCTTTAAAAGGAAATCAATTAAATGCTTTCAAAGGTGAGTTCTTTAATACGGGAACTAGTTTGGAAGTAATAGATGTTTCCGACAATCAGTTGAGCTATTTATTCCCGTCGTCTTTCAAAATTCATCCTAGGTTAAGAGAAATCATACTAACTGATAATAAATTCAACTTCTTCCCTTCAGAACTTATAAGCACCTTACAATATTTGGAACTCATAGATTTATCTGGAAATGCTTTAAAAAACGTTGATGAACTAGATTTTGCTCGCTTACCTAAATTAAGATCAATTTTACTAGCTAGAAATGACATTGAAACTGTGAGTGAAATGGCTTTCCACAATTCATCTCAGATTCAACATTTAGATCTATCATATAATAAAATTGACAGATTAGGAGATAGACTTTTTGAGGGTCTCATTAGATTAGAACTCCTTAATCTGAAAGGAAATCTCTTAAATGAACTTCCTGATAATATTTTTGATAGATCAAGATTGCATATGCTTGAGTCAATTATACTTAGTCATAATTTGTTTGAACAAGCTCCATTAAAAGCTTTACAAAAACAATACTTTTTTGTGTCCTCCGTAGACTTATCATACAATGATATTGTTGATATACCAGCTGAAGATAGCGTAATGGTTAATATCAAAAAGTTAGATCTTTCATTTAATCCTTTATCAGAAAAAACGATTAGCAACGTCTTAACTGAACCGAAAACGGTTAGAGACTTGAATTTGGCAGGAACTGGAATGAAATCAGTTGGACAATTAGAAACACCATTTTTACATAAATTAAACTTATCGTACAATAACATTACCAAGCTAACCGAAAAGACATTTACTAGAACGACTTTACTAGAATCATTGGATTTGTCAAATAATCAAATTGGGGATGTTTCTAATGCGTTAGCTATTTCTTGGCCGAAACTAAAAAATCTTTTGAGATTAAATATTTCTGATAACCCCATCATAATGGTTCTTGAAGGAAATTTTGAAAATCTCACATCTCTTCGAATTTTAGATATGAGGAATTTAGAGAAATGCACGAAAATCGAAAAGAATGCATTCAGGACACTATCTAACTTAGTTGAATTCCGAGCATATGGGTATCCAAGATTAGGTTACTTCGATGTTCAAGGTGCCTTACAATATTTATTGGCACTTGAAAAGTTAGACGTGGAAGTAAAGGATACCAATATAGGACCAGATCAATTGCATTCAATTTTGCATCCACGCCTGGAAGAGCTGGGTTTAAGAGGTGATCGATTGAAAACTGTATCTTCGGGTGTTCTCGCAGGTTTAAAAGCACCTTCTATTACTGTTCGATTACGTAATACGTCTGTTACAAGTCTACCACCAGCATTGTTATTTCCGTTACCGCGATCGTCTAGGATAACTATTGATGTGGGCGGAAGTAAGTTAACTACATTGCAACCTCAATTATTGGTTGCACTTGATGATCGCCGGGCAGATTTATCGATGCTCGGATTAGACACTAATCCTATCCGCTGTGATTGCAACACAAGAGCTTTGAGAAGATGGATTCCTACCGTTGGCATAGATGAGGTACGATGCAGTTCTCCTGAACATTTAGCTGGATTTTTACTAATCGAAATTGGAGACGATGAACTCTCTTGTGACACACGGCGTAAAACTACTGTAACTTCTTCTTCAAGTAGTGTTACGACTACAGCGCCGCCACGTCTTGTACATCGCACATCTGCAGAACCTGATATAATATGGTCAGTGGCGCCGTCTCACGAGCGACCGAAAGTTTCAGGGGAGCCGAAAGGAGCACCCGTTCTCGGTGTCGCTACCTCGTCGAATGATGATAATTTGATCATCGGAATAGTAGGAGGAGTTGTAGCATTCATTGCTATTCTGATTGTTGCTATATGTATAGTGCGTCTTCGAATGACTACGACCTCGTACAGAGGTGGACCGTTGGCTAATAGTCCAGGAGCTGGTGGTGCTCCGTTGTGGGGTGCAGCTTGGCCTGGTTACGCGGGCACGATGCCCCCTCCTTCATTGTCAACGGCAACTTTGCCTCACAAAATTCAATCAGGTCCTGGTTCTGTGCGCTATTTGGCAGCACCGCCACCCCCAGGACCGTATTTTATAAGTATTCCACCACACGATGATAAAATTTATCGGTAGAATAATTGAAAACATTCCGATAGCATATTTGTGTAATATATTAAAACTAAATAGTGATGTCAAAGAGGAGGTGTGTTTGTAAATACTGATAAATTATTTAGAATATTTAATTTTGAGAATGAATGTAATTATTTCTAAGGAAGGATGCTCGTAATTTGTGCTTAGTTTAAGAATCAGAATGGTGCCCTTCTTTTTTATGACAGTTTTGGTAGTTTTGCAAGAGAACAGTACGAAATATTGTGAAACTTGGGCTAGGTTGGAACTATCTAGTCACCAGTGACAATGTTTTAAGAGAATGCAGGTGCCTATATAAATAAATAAGGCTAGATTCAGATGATGGCCATTAAGTCAACAATTTTGACTTAATGGCCTGTTTCACCACCTTCTGATAAGTATCGGATAGCTCAGTCATAACTTCTGCCTTTGCCACTTGACATAAAGTAAGAAAGTGACAAAACTTACGTTTAAGCTGTCCAACAGTTATTAGAAGGTGGTGAAACAGGCCCTAAGACTATGTATTTCAAATCTCTATATGAAAATAGTCGTACGATTTGTAACACGCGCGACGTCGCGTTTTCATCTGAACTGAGCCTTAAAAATAATGATAGATGTATAATATACCTATAAGTACAGTAAATAACAAAATATGAATTTGCTTAATTGGATTTTAAATACCGGCATGAACTTTGTATAGTAATATTTATTTAAATTAAGAGCTTACATAATGTATAATGTAGCATAAGTTAATTAAGCTTAGCATTATAATGTATTATAATTAACTTTTAATTAAAATCTATAAATCAAAGTATCGTTATATAATTCATCCACATACGAACGAATTCCGATCATCGTTCCTAATTCCTGGAATCCCATAAATACTCATCATCATGCTATTCTATCATATAAGCGCATTATCCATCCTAAAGATATTATAAATGCTCGTCTTTTCGTTTGTCTGTTATTTTTCATGGCTCAATTATTGGACTGACCAATTCAAATTTCTATTCTATTCTTAATGGTCTCTAATGGTCTATTCTTTAGAAAATTGACTAGCTTTAGAGTAACAAGGAGACGGCAAGGGTGTGGTCATCAAATCAAATGGAGGTTCTGCGTGTGGTTAGCACTCAGTGAGTGTATTCATATACTCAAACCCTAGAGCGCACTACTTAGCCATTGCCGAGAAAAAAAATCCTAAAGTTTGAAAAAAAAAAAAAAAACTGTCCGAAAACGGACGTTACGTTACGTTACGCCGTTACGCCGCCGTTACGCCGGGAATACGGGAATTGTAATAAACAATCCTACGTAAATTCACGCGGTTGAAATCGTTGGCAATAGTTTGTAATATGTATGGACGCGGATCGAGTCGCTGAATACTTATATAATAAGAGCACAGGATTGCGTTCTATGGCGACTCCTGCAAGAGACCTGGACTTATATCGGTTGTATAGAGACCGTTCAAAAAGAGGACCGGCGTGGGATTTGGGGCCCTGCTGTGCTTTTGTTTAGCAGGAAATACAAGTACAATACTATAGCGTGTTAGTTCGCTGTTTCGCCACGCCGATTCTCTTTTTAAACTCTATTAGCTGAATTGAGTTTAAAAGTTAAATGCATTGAGTTCCGAGGTATTATTATGTAGATTCTGAAGAGAGGATACGAGAAGTTCATAGGATTGAATCCTTATTTTGAATTGCAATATTGGATGTAAGTAAATACTCGCGGTATCGGGTAGTAAATAGTCAATATTTATACAAACGTGATAGTTTGGTCAGTGCATTCGATTCAATAAACACATCTGTTTGGATTGTATCTAGTGTCAACGCTGCATTGATTTAGTTTAGCTATGTTGTTGAACCATGGTTGAACCTGATAAAACTTCTGACGCAGTATTTCATATCTCAATGATAATAATAAATCATAATATCATCAATACCTGCTAAGTGCCTTGTTAGTCTAGTGGTTAACTCTCGTTTGCGTACTGTTAGGGTACAATTTCGAGTATCGGGTTATTGGGTTATTCAGTCGAGAAATTCCCAGAAGAAGCCTGGAAAGGAAGAAGCTCCGTCTCTCGTAATACCTGATCTCTCTGGTCATTTGGGATTGTTGTATAATCGGTCTGTGAGAGTGAGGAAATACTTCACCTGTGTTTGCGCACACACTTGTGCACTATTATATCTCCCGTGTCGTTGACTAGTTGAGAAATTCGGTGACGGACCATTATTATTACTTTTCCCCAATATTGGATAGATATGAAGGTGATGATTATGTTACAACCAATTTTTGAGCAATAATACGCATGGTTGGTTAGGGCTCAGGAAAATAGGACGAAAAATATGTATAACCGTATAGTCGGTTGATAGTTCCGCGAAATTCATAGCTCGTAAACACAAATCGCGTTTCGAGTGGTGAAAAGCCATTTATTTGAAATATGGTTTATTTCTATTTGTTGGCCATAACATAGGTTACAATCGAACGCCAATTTGAATAAAAATGGATGTGTGCAATTCGGATTTTTGTCGTGAATTCGATGAACTTCGTTAAGGTGCGAGTGAAGCAGGGACGTAGCTACCGCCGTATCTGCCGTATCAATTATACGGGGCCCCCAAGCCACGGGGGCCCCTGACGTGCGTAAGCAAAAATTAACAAAAACTTCCCAAATTTTTGTTTATTTCTAAGAACTTCGATGGGAAATGAACGCCTATCAGATCTGTAATTAATTATTGTCCATAGAGGCAGAATCTTTAGAAAAACTAAAGTCATCATCAGCTATAAATGATTTAATAAATCAGTTTGCCGAAAAAAAGGCAAGGAGAGTAACTATATATTATTTAATTTGAATTGTTTGTAAAAATTGTAGAAAAAGTGACAGATAAATAATTATGATGAATAAATATTGCTTTTAATTTTATGCAAAAATTTTTTTTTCTTTTGTGAGAAATCTTTACCCTTCATAAGTGCCCCCAAACAAATTTTTATTTATACGGGGCCCCGCCAAGGTACGCTATGCCACTGGAGTGAAGCAAGGATCTGTGGAGCAGAGCAGACTCGCATTTCGAGAATGCGAAAGAAAATTTCCTGAGAAAATGCATCATTTGGAAACCAGGCCAAAAATGATGACAAAATTAGGGCTCTTACACGGTGTCGGGAAGGCCCTTCCTTTCCCTAATTCTGCTTCGCGTTATTATGTCGTTGAGAGCCCCTATGGGCCCTTAGAGGGTTTACAATAATGAGTAAGTGATAACGAGTGGAAAGGAATGCCCCCCGAGTTAATTTATATCTGATGGAGTCATACCTTCGTAATATGCTGCGACGCGAGTCTGACTCCAGCCGGTCTCCTCGCGTCTTCCGCTCCCCCTTCTCCATCTTGCTCTAGCTCCTCGGCGACCTGCATGGGTAAGTTAACTATGACATCACTGTATGATGCCCCTAGTTCTAGAGAGAGTGATTATGTTATATTTCTTAAACGTGCGGTAGGCCATCCCACACCATCCCAATGACCCCGAGCCATGTTTCCCTGGGAAACCCGTAGGGGTACCCGGAGGGATTACGATATACGACCCCCGGCGCACCTTCCGGTAACCTCCTTTGCAGCGCTCAAACACTTATGAGCCCTACTAAGGGTAGAAGATCCCTCGTTGCAGCCAGTACTTAGTCCTCGACCACTTCCTAGCTGATCTAATACGCCCGCCAGGTCAAAGGCATGGTGAGGAGGACCTCCGTTTAAACCTTGGTTGGCCAACCACGGGTAGAATAAATTCCCTATCACTGATCTAGATACTTAGCGTCCAGGCACTTAACGTCTAGATACTTAGCTTAAGTTATTCGCCATCCGCTCGGTGCTCGAAGAGATGAGTCTGCCAGACTTCGCCTCTGCTTGCATGTTGTTCTCGGGAAGAGATGGTCGTGCGTTGGCAGCGCTATTTAAATACCACTCGTGAATAACGGAAATAAGACTTGATGTGACTTTATAAATTCCATTTAAGCAAACCACGATATACTAACATTTAAATACGCGCGCACGGTACGGGATCCGAGCGGATTACATCGATACACGTTCAAAATGGGAATACCGTTCAGCCACCTTGTCGCGCCCCAATTCAAATGTACTATAGCGAATGAAAAATGACTGATTCGTAATAGCCACAGACTATAGAGCATAGAGCGAACTTCGAGCGAACTCTGCTAAATCACAGATAACATTACATTCATAAACTAAACACTGACCTTAGAGCAGTACGGCTAACTTTGCTCTTGTGCATTTCGCGAACGCATACGCGCTTCGCGACACACCCGGCCGGAACAAAAATTTATGACAGGCATAGTAAGTTACTCGTCCACTCTTTGATCTTCTCAAGAGCCTTCGTGGCAGCAACTCTCCTCGACCTAGTTCGCGGACATTCATCCTCCTTTCCATTGTTCCCTTCTAACTCTGCTCTCTCTGTACCAACAACATTTTCTGCAGACTCTCTGATTCCCTGATCCACTACTTCGACCTCTACGTCGTCTTGAACGGGTTCCTCTGTATGCATGGATGGTAAATTCTCTTCCTGATCCAACTCGTCTAAGACAACCGTGAGCTTATTTCCATTTTCCTTCAAAGATTCGCTTCCAGTTACAGGAGCCCGTTCGCTAGACTTCTTTCCTCCCATGAATCTCTCTTCAACCTCTACCTCTGATTCTTGGGCTTCAAGCGGGTATAAATGAGCTATTGACCTCGTAAATTCCTTGCCTCCAACTTTCACTATGGCCACTCTACATAAGCCATCACCCCCCCTTTTCAACGAAACGATTTTACCGACTCTCCAGGTTTCTCTATTTTTATTCTCCCCTTTTATCTGAACTATTTGTCCTACTGCTGGAGATAGTTTTGAGGTGACGCGTGGTTCTTTATGCGAGTGGTTATACCTTTCTCGAAGACTAAGCAAATATCTGTTTACGAACATTTCTTTGAACTCTTTTAAGATACTAAGACCTCTTTTCCAACTTTTTATAAGATCAACTTTAATCGACGTACCCCTTTCTAGGCAATTTTCCACTGACTCTTCTATAGTAATGCAACTTCCAGGAGTAAGAAAATCAACTGGTTTCAGAATTATGTCCAATTCCGAATCTACACATGTGAGTGGTCGCGAATTCAGCACTGCTTCAATTTCTTTGATGACCGTAGCTAACTGGCTATCGGAGAGCATGTGTTTTGCTAACGTACGCTTCATACAATTTTTAATTATTCCCATAAGTCGTTCGTAGAATCCGCCAAACCATGGCGCCAATTGCGGAATAAATTTCCATTGAATTTTGTTGTCAATACAATATCGTTTTGCGAGAATCTCTGCTATAAGTTTGAAATGTGTCGCATTATCTGATGTAATGAGTTTTGGAATCTTTCTACTTGCTATCATCCTTCTCAATGCTAATAACCCTTCCTCGGCTGTAAGATCTTGCACTAGTTCCAAATGAACAGCTCTCACCGCTAAACAAGTAAATAGACAAATCCATCTTTTTTGGCCATTCTTGACGAGCACTGGACCCATATAGTCTATCCCGATAAAAGTAAACGGTTTGCTGTAGCCTACTCTTTCTGCAGGTAGCGGTGGGGTAATTGGCAACTTAAACGGACCACCTCCGTGTTTAACACACCTTGGACATTTTTTCAATACTTTCTGCACTTGTGATTTGCCTCGCGGTATCCAGTACGACTGTCTGATGAGACTAAGTGTGTGATTTACCCCTACATGGTAATTATCACTGTGGACCTTCTTTATTAAGTTATTTGTAAAATCACATTCCTTAGGAATCAGTATTGGATATCGTTTGTCAAATGACAGATCTGCATTCTGAAGACGTCCTTTGCAACGTAGCAGTCCATCCACGTCTTTAAATAACTTGAGATTGCGACTTAAATCAGTTTCTTTCCCAGCTACTTCATGGGCAAAATGTTCTGCTTGGAGCTTCTTTATTTTTTCCGTAATACAAAGCGGTTCATTGTGACTATTACTGTTAACTTCTGCTAAATTGTCCTCTGCTTCCCGGTTACTATCGCTTCTTCTGGAAGTATTCGGTAGAACCTCCCGCGCCGAGAGAAAAAAAGATTGCGTCTTATCTTTCATAGAGAACGTCCGATTGCTGGATTCCGATAAGAACTGAGGTCCTTTAAGCCAGCTTTCTTTGTCTTCGTTGGAACTCGTTGGTTTGGTCGCAACATCCGCCGGGTTTAATTCTGAGGGAACATACTTAATCACGAGTTCTTTATTACTTTTTATTTCCTCAACTCTTCTAGCCACGAACGGTGGTAGTAGTTTGTTAGATTGACACCACTCTATGACGATTTGGCTGTCGGTCCATAACGTTTGAAATCCTATTTTCATGTAAAATGCTTTTAAAACGGTTTTAATAAGCCTGCAACCGATAAGAACTCCTAATAACTCTAATCGTGGAATTTTTAAGTGTTGTTGATCCTTTATAGGGACTAATCTTGTTTTGCCGATAACAAAACTTCTTTTTGAACCATATGTTACATATACGACAGCAGCATATGCTTTGAGGGATGCGTCTGTAAAACAATGCAAATGATACTCTTCGCTTCTTACATTTTTTAAATAGCATCTTGATATCGATATTTTTCTAATAGTCTCCAATTCTTTCCTTATTTCCAACCATTCAACTTGGTTTTCTTTTGAAAGTGTTGTATCCCATTTGACTTTGGTCTGCCAAAGCTTTTGGAGAAATAGTTTTGCTGACAAAAGTTGCGGTACTGCTAATCCACAAGGATCGTATACCGACGCTATTACTTTTAAAACTTCACGCTTAGAATTCGCTTCTGTATTTATCTTGAATCTTAGGTGCAGAGTATCCTTCTTTAAATCCCATTCTAAACCCAAGATTTTCACTACTTTATCTTTAACACCATCGGGTATCTTTTCTAAGAACTGTCTCGAATTTGAACTCCAATCTCTAATGTTCATCGATATTCGTTGGAAAGTACTTTTCACTTCTTCATATAACTGTATTGCTTCATCTTGCGTTTGAACTCCGGTTACTAAATTATCTACATAGATATCCTTTGCAATTAATTGTAGGTGTTCATTTCCTTTACAAAGATGATGTTTAATTGTCGCATTTAGTAGAAATGGACTAGATATAACTCCAAAGGGTACTCTACAAAATCGTAAACATACTATGTTTTCTTTACTCGGTGGTTTCTGAATATCTTTCAACCAAATAAATCTAGTTACATCACGATCTTGTTCATGTAATCCTATCTGGAGGAATGCTTTCTCTACATCTGCTGACAAAGCAATATTATGTCTTCGAAATCTAATCAATATGCACGTCAAATCTTCTAACATCAACGGACCACAATAGAGACATTCATTTAAACTTTTATTACCTTTAACTTTCGATGAGGCATCATAAACGATTCTAATGGGTTTGCCCCTTTGAGCGACGCAGTGATGTGGCAAATAGTGTACTGGATGATTTACCTGTTCTTTATTTGATACTACTTCGACTATTCCCTTTGATACTTGTTCCTGTATAGCATTATTATAAGATTTGAGAGTTTCCTCATCTAAGCGCTTGATTAAATTTACTAAGCGACCAAGTGCCAATCCATAATTAGATGTTAACGTTGGAGGATATTCATTCCATGGCCAGCTAACATAATATCTATCGTTAATTAATTTGGTAGTTTCATTAAATTTCCTAATAGCTTCTTCCTCTCTAGTAATTTTAGGTGAATCAGTTATACCGATCGACTCAAGCTCCCAAAGGAAAGCTATACTTCCTTGATCTAAAGGCATGTCAGGTTTGTTCAGTCCGAAATCTATCTCTGCTTGGAAATATGTAACAACCGACATATGTTCACTCTCTATCTCCTCATACGGAACCTGACCCGACAGTATCCATCCAAACTCGGAATCTACTAGATATAAATCCTCTTTTATTTTAATTCTCCTTGAACGAACAAATAAATAATAATAATCACACCCAATAAGAATATCAACTTGATTTGTTAACGATCCATCATCTGCAAGTTCTAATTTATTTTTCCACTTATTAAGTTCTTCGCTGTAGGGTACTCCCTGTGAAATCACTGGTACGATATTTACATAAATAATTTTCTTATCCTTAGATTTAGTTTCTAACTCTAGTCGAACAACTGGACTATTGAATTCTTGCGGATTCCTGGAACCAAAGGTATAAACTGATAAGCTTTCTTCCTTCTCTATTGATAAATTTAATTCTTTCGCTATCCGTTGGGTGATGTAAGACCTCTGAGATCCTGTATCGAATAGTATACGGCATCGTGTTCGACTAGACTCAACTCCTTCTCTCCTGACGGCTACTACAGCTGTCTGAAGAACCGTATGTCATCTTCTATCCACCGCTGAGACAGCTGCGAGTTCAGTTGTGGATGAGAATTTCTTTGGGCACAGAGCCCTGTGATGTTGACCCCGTTTTTTACAATGATAACAAGCTCTAATATCTTGACATTTCGAAATAAGATGGCCTCCTCGGAGACACCCGTAGCACTTATCTTTGATTACCTCTTTCCGCTCATTAGCGGTCTTATATTTTTCGCATCGGTCACTGAAGTGATCTCCATTACAGAATGTACAGAATGGTTTTATTCTTTTCCTCGGTACCTCATCTTCCGTCCTATTTCTTCTTTTAAAGGTTGTGTTTCGTGCCTGTCCTTCGGTATCCTTTCTTGGTAGAAAGCATCTCTTCTTCAGATTTTGAGGTTCTACTCTTCTGGGTCGTGTACTCCATTCATTTCTTCTATCATCATTTCTATATGGTGTCCTTTCCGTCCTGTGTGGACTATACTTTCGTTTGTTCTGAGTGATGTGTAACGCTTCCACGGTGTAATTTTCCGTTGCCTGTGTACTACTTATATGGGTAATTCGGTTAGCGTCCTCTCTGGCCGTGATTAGTTTCTCTAATTCTGCTCTTATCTCATTCACAGATTCGTCTTTAATTTTCAGTTTTAGTTCGTAAATGAGGTCTTCCGGAAATTTACTAAAAATGAGATGGCGTAGGTGATTATGGTTTACATCTTCACCTAGTGATTCTAAAACTCTTAGATGTTTTTCTATTTCATTGAGTGCTTTCCTACACGATGTTATTGTTGAATCCGATGTTGCCACTCTTGATAATGCCGAGTAATGCGCATCTATTAAATGGGAGTCTTTCCCGTATCTTTCCTTCAAAGTATTAATAGCGATGCTATAATTTTTATTTGTAGTGTCGAGGCCCTCAATAGCTTTCTTCGCTTCTCCTTTCAACGAAGCCTTAAGATACAACAGCTTATCTACGTCTGCTATATTTCTGTTGTGGATGTTCGATTGGAATTGATCCCAAAATTGGTGCCAGCTCAATATATCCCCATCAAATTCCGGTAAGTTTAATTTAGGTAAGCGGCACGATGTTGTCGTCTCCGCTGCTTTACTTACTGCTGAAGTATTGGTGTTGTTCTGAAATAATCTCAATTTGACTTCTAACTCCGCCAGAATTTCTTCTGCCTTAAGTTGGATCTCGCTAATCTCGCTTATCTCATCAACCGCTGGAACATTGACCATCCGAAAATAATTTGTTAAATCGCTATTGAACCTCGTCAAGAGACTTCGTAATTTAGTCTTAAGTACTTCCGCATTAAAGATCAAGTCAGTATTCAGAGAGCCGAGATCTGAAGTTTGATTTGAGAGAGTTTGTATTTGAGTAGCCAGAAGCTTTAGACGTGTTAGTAATAGTTCATCCATGATGAATCCTCTGTAACAGATGTTTGACTTGCATAGGCATTGCTCTCTTATGAAGAGAGAAAGAGAAAGAGAAAAAAAATTAAAATCAAAATTAAAATTAAAAAATTCTAAATATAAGTATTTTATAATAATTTATGCGATTATTCACCTTTGATTTTATAGGTAAATACCATATTTTATAGTCGCGTACCTTATTGTCCTTGTCTATGATATGTTTACTTTGAGGTTGAAGCACACTCTATGAATGCCATGAAGTGTACCCGTTCCACTTAGCAACCGCTGTATCTGAATTTCATTAAAAAAAAATAAAAATCTTGTTCAATCTCTTATACTATCTTCCAAAGATATAAGTCTGGACTAACCCTTTGTTAAATTCTCAAAACAAAAAATTATTTCAAATTATTCAATTATTTAATTCACTCGACATGTAAGTAACCTACTCCTGTACTATGAATCCATATATTTAATTAATCATTTATTTTTGTATATATGAGGGGAATAGGCCCCTTAATATACAAGTCAAAACATCAAGACACCTGTTGGGGTATATGAACAAACAAATATGAATGATTCTCTCTTTGGGTTCGTTTGAAAAAGGTTGTTATTCGCTTCGCAAACACTACACTCAATTCTATCACTCAATTTCTAATTTTAATTCTCTTAAACTTCTGCCATTATGTCTAGGATATCAATCTACTGTCTACGTTTATTGTTTAGATTCAAATCGTATCAAGATACCAATTAAAAGTAAAATCTGGGCGAGTAGTAAAGTAAAATTCTCTTACTAGTCTCTATATACATGCTTATTCAGAATCAAACTCAGTACTGATCCAAAATAACAAAAATAATTCATTTATCCTCATAATTAATTAGAATTCATCATTCACTGCCTTTTCCAAAGGTAGACTTGTATATTCACCACTATATTTCATCAATTTATTCAAGTCAAACAAAATTATCAACTTAGCTAGCTATATTCACTGATAAGGTCACTGACCCTAGGTATAGGTATGTACAAAGATTGGCATATAAAGTATAGACATAGGGACTTGGAAAGTTCCTTAAGGTTCCCCCCTTCACTTCTCTACTAAATAACTAGGTATACCTATATTCCTTTCCCAGGTTTATAATTTCACAAAAATAATAACCTAAGCTTTCATGCTACAGAAAATTGTCCACATTCAGTATACTTGTAAATGAAACGTTAACCCTTTAATTAGGTCTAGTATAGCTAATTAAATCTTAAAATCTTTAAACAATCACTCTCAGAGTTAGATACTATTAATAAGAAGGGTCTAATATTTGAAACTTTGTCTACTTACTACAGAAAACAGTGGAACTTACCCCTTTGGCTCAGAGGTTGTTAACTAAATATTGGGAGAATTATGTCACTCCTATTATCAATGCAGCCTTTGTTTCCCTTCTATTGTCGAATTGTTTATTGTTAAATTAGCTTTACGAGGTATCGTTTCACTTTGCCTTCACTTTTAGACTTCGAATTATTCCATCTACATTTAATATTTAATTTCGTTGCACAGAGAAAAATTTCACGTTGTATTTTAAAGTTCCGCCATCTTTAAGTGTTACCCTTGAAATTATGGCGCTGCGAACTTTCTCTGTATCCGGTTTTAATTGTACGTCGTAACTATTGGAATATCACCTTTAAATAAATAACAATTAAAATTAATATTATTCACCAAACTTATATCCAAAATTAATAAAATTAGTTCGAAGTTCGCTCATACTTATTGGATATTATCTTTGGCAACTCCGGCCCTTTCGTCTTTATCAAGTTGGTACTAACCCGTTATTCTGTTGAAAAAAAAAGACCACGTCCGCTCTTGAAAATTCGTATCATAGTATACACCATAGAGTTGCGCGGGCAATTTGACCTCTCTACACTAACTTGTAAAAATCAATGCTGCCAACGTACCTTTTGCCGTTTTCCCTCGCTTTTAAAGTTGAAACTGCGACCATGTGCCGCCTCGCGGCGAACAGCGTAACCTCGTACGGCTAAATGCTACAAAAAGGCGCACACCCTACCCACTATGTTTTTCACATAAAAATTTGTTGAATTTCTCTATAGGTAGGTAGCAACAATCTTTATAGCCTGGCACCTTGTTTCACACATTTAAAATAAAGATACTTCGACGCCATCTTTTACACAATTTGGGGAGCGGAAACGACTTGGTATTTTTAAATCTGGTATGACTCCACGTGCTGAAAGTTCCAGTCTCTTTTACTAATCTCTATACAATCCACCATTATCGGATTCTTTTACAAAATCACAACACGACTCCACCATATCGGGAAGGCCCTTCCTTTCCCTAATTCTGCTTCGCGTTATTATGTCGTTGAGAGCCCCTATGGGCCCTTAGAGGGTTTACAATAATGAGTAAGTGATAACGAGTGGAAAGGAATGCCCCCCGAGTTAATTTATATCTGATGGAGTCATACCTTCGTAATATGCTGCGACGCGAGTCTGACTCCAGCCGGTCTCCTCGCGTCTTCCGCTCCCCCTTCTCCATCTTGCTCTAGCTCCTCGGCGACCTGCATGGGTAAGTTAACTATGACATCACTGTATGATGCCCCTAGTTCTAGAGAGAGTGATTATGTTATATTTCTTAAACGTGCGGTAGGCCATCCCACACCATCCCAATGACCCCGAGCCATGTTTCCCTGGGAAACCCGTAGGGGTACCCGGAGGGATTACGATATACGACCCCCGGCGCACCTTCCGGTAACCTCCTTTGCAGCGCTCAAACACTTATGAGCCCTACTAAGGGTAGAAGATCCCTCGTTGCAGCCAGTACTTAGTCCTCGACCACTTCCTAGCTGATCTAATACGCCCGCCAGGTCAAAGGCATGGTGAGGAGGACCTCCGTTTAAACCTTGGTTGGCCAACCACGGGTAGAATAAATTCCCTATCACTGATCTAGATACTTAGCGTCCAGGCACTTAACGTCTAGATACTTAGCTTAAGTTATTCGCCATCCGCTCGGTGCTCGAAGAGATGAGTCTGCCAGACTTCGCCTCTGCTTGCATGTTGTTCTCGGGAAGAGATGGTCGTGCGTTGGCAGCGCTATTTAAATACTTACCACTCGTGAATAACGGAAATAAGACTTGATGTGACTTTATAAATTCCATTTAAGCAAACCACGATATACTAACATTTAAATACGCGCGCACGGTACGGGATCCGAGCGGATTACATCGATACACGTTCAAAATGGGAATACCGTTCAGCCACCTTGTCGCGCCCCAATTCAAATGTACTATAGCGAATGAAAAATGACTGATTCGTAATAGCCACAGACTATAGAGCATAGAGCGAACTTCGAGCGAACTCTGCTAAATCACAGATAACATTACATTCATAAACTAAACACTGACCTTAGAGCAGTACGGCTAACTTTGCTCTTGTGCATTTCGCGAACGCATACGCGCTTCGCGACACACGGTTTGACTTTAGAAACAATAGAATATAATATGCAATTTCAAAAGAGGCACATATTTCGGATAAATACCGTTTTTAAATGTTGAATAGAAGCAGGCGTTACTTTGCGGAATTCCATGATATACAATGAATATAAAATTACTTTGCTATAATCCGCTAACAGTGACTTTGTAGGCACAACACCGCACAAATTCACCACAAAATGAACTCGACGATCGTTCGATCGAAACGATCGTCGAGTTCATTTTGTGGTTGTTTTGTCACAAATTTGTCACTGTTAGCGGATTATAGCAAAGTAATTTTATATTCATTGAATACCGTTTTTGCTCATAAAAACAAAAAGTTGGTTTAAAAAAAAGTTGATTTTTTTGAAATAATTGCTGTAGGTACATGACGCTGATGCCAATATTGATAAAGAAGTGTAGGTTTTAGTCGAAATAAATTGGTGATCCAACCATATTTATGAGAAAAAACGACGTGTCCTTTTTGAAATTGCATATTCAATTAGTTTGCAATAAGTTTTCCTCCTACTGCAATAAAACACATACCTACTAATGCATGTATATATATTTAACTAAGTATTTGGGATGCTGGGACACGTTGGGAAACCCCAGCCTGCTCCAGCCATCGATGTAAACAGCTCTTTGGCAACAGCTTATTTGGCAAGAGATTTCTATATCACTTATTTGTGCATTAATGAATTTAATCTTATTGCGTTTAAAACAAGTGATATTAATTAACGTAGTTAAACCGACTTCACCACAAACCTAACAGTCAATAATTATCTTGATAACTACTGAACCGATTTTGATAATACTTACACTGTTCCCTAATTTGAAGTACATGTAAGCTAAATAAAAAAGCATGGTTACAATCCATTTAATAGTTTCCGAGAAATCCACGGACAAACATACATACATAAACATAAACATACAACTATGAAATTTTGTATATTATTTTGGAAGCCCTTTAGGTGAATATGTGAATATTTTGCAGTTCCAATAACATTAAATACATAATACTTCTACTACCTAATAATGCCGAACTGATAAATTACTTTTTAACGCCCGACGCAAAAACGACAGGGTGCTATAAGTTTGACGTGTCTCTCTCTGTGTGTGTGTGTGTGTGTTTGCGCGTGCGTGCGTGCGTGTGTGTGTGTGTCATTTTTGTGCCTTATCATGGATCAGTCGGAAGACTATGAGCAGATTGATTGGAGGGCAAATTGGCATGATTGGAGACAACTTCCCCAGCGGGAAAACTCCATTAGTCACAGCTAAATATCCAGTATATGCTTCTTCTTTAGTCGACGGATCGCCTGCGGCATTGTCAACTGCAATGTCGGGGGTTTTTAAATTTTTAATTTATACTTGTTTTGAAGTCGATTAATAACGCCAAGTGTATCAAAGATTAATTACGTTAGCCCGCTGCGAGTCTCGCGCTTCTTCTGTTGCAGTTTAATGCATTTAACCGACACCAGAGGAATTTTATTAGCATGTAAATTCGCTCATCAACTGCGAACTCATGTTCGGCGTTCAGTTCGTTTCGTGTTTACATAATGAAATTAGTCCCCGGTGTAGAAACTTGCTGCTTCTTGCCTGGCGCAAGTCATCATTTAAGGTATCTAAATTAATATCTTGTGTAGTCTACACTTCATATACCTAATAGTCTGGTCAAATAGACGAGAAAAGTTCAAACTTTGGATGAAATCACACAGAGTTTAAAGAGCTTATTAGGGCAATTATACGAGTAGGTACATTTGTTCTTCTTATTCAAGGTCAAAAATCTGTTTTAAGCTTCTGATATCTCTCAGTAAGAATTTAGAATATTGTATATAATTATCATAGTTATGTATATTCAGGTATATGCATAACGAACTTTTTATCTATTTGTTCGTCCGGGCTGATCTTTGGAACAGCTGAACCGATTTTGACGGGACCCTCACAGGCAGGTAGAAAACTGCAAGGAGGAGCAAAAAGCTACTTCATCATCGTCATCATGATCAACCCATTACCGGCTCACTACAGAGCACGGGTCTCCTCTCAGAGTGAGAAGGGTTTTAGCCACGCTGGCCAAGCGGATTGGCAGACTTCACACACCTTTGAGAACGTTATGGAGAACTCTCAGGCATGCAGGTTTCCTCACGTTGTTTTCCTTCACCGTAAAAGCAAGTGATATTTAAATACTTAAAACGCACATAACTCCGAAAAGCTACTTAACAAGTTCCAAATAAGTAGGTATAGTTTATAGTAAAAACTGGTATTTTCATAAAGTTTAATAATGTTAAACAAACTGCAACTCCCATTACAGTTTTACACGTTCCGCGAGATAGCGGATCAATTTTATCATCACGTAAATTCCCTCATCAGTTTCGACTTCGTATGCCCGCGTTCGTTTCATTCCTGTTTGCATAATGGAATTGGTTCTCATGAAAACACATGAACACAGTGTCATGTGTGTGCATTCATTTATTTACAGTACCTAAGTATGTGTTTCGACTTCAATAGTGACGATGAAGTCTATAAGCGTAACCGAGCATTTACGTGATGCAAATAATATGATTAGTTTGTAGGAATTTCTATAGAATGAAATGAGATAATAGTAGTTTATGAAACGGTTGCATAATAGAGGTTATTAAAACATGAGTGTGAGTTTAAAAAACGAGCCGCAGGTGAGTTTTTTTAATAGTATCACACGAGTGTTTTAATACCTAATTATGTAGAGTTTCTTACACTACTTTATCTAAACTCATATTTTAAAATCCAAACCATAAAATCTTGGTAATATTTGTCGTAAGTTTTCCTTGATTTAGTTGGGAAAAGATTGTTGATCGTTGCTACTTCAAGAATGTCAGGTGGAGTTAAATTCTGTTCAGTATCACTACTAGACATTTTCCCGCACAATAAAAAACACTTATAAAGTTTTGAGTAACAAAAACAATAAATTAAAAAGTTAAATAATAGAGCGTATGGCGCCAAAATTAAGTTGTTAACAACTACGCATGTGCGTGCAGACTGCAGGAAGAAGAGGAGGTACTTATACTTTATCTTAGAGCGTCAGGTGATGTCTATTGTCTGTGGTCAATTATGGTAGCGCCACACTCTTGGGCCGAGCCGTCGCATTGACCATGACCCAAATAAAAATCCAGGAAGAAATGTTATTATTATATTAATTTGAACAATATCTAAAATTACAGTAGGTAATAATTATACATAATATATCGAATTAGAAAAATTATTTTAAAGCATTATCTATACTAATAAATAAAATTGAAGTGTCTGTCTGTAATTTCGAAATAACGACCACATATTAAGCTCATATGGTTATTTGAACGATACCATAACCGAATCACACGTTTTTAAAATTTTTGTCTGTCTGTCTGTTTGAACGGGCTAATCTTCGGAACGGCTGAACCGATTTTGACGGGACTTTCACAGACAAGTAGAGGATTACCCACCCGAGTCCCCCGACACCCGACGCCCGACACCCGAGTCTGGGTGTATTTATAACATGTATGTTATAAACGTGTATGTATACCTTTATTAAAATATATATGTATTTATATGTAAATATGTCTATCAGTCGGCTGTTACCTATAACACAGGCATTAAGTTGCCTACTTTAGGAACAGACGACCGTGTGTGTATGCGTGAGTATTTATTTATTTATTTATTAACCAAGGAGTAACATAGGCTACTTTTTTAACCGACTTTTAAAAAAGGAGTTGTGTTGAAATCGGTAAGTACCTATGTTAAAAAACGCCCTGATAGGTATTTTCGCTACGCGCGACGGCCGACGCTCGCGCTGCACGGAACTCCCCGCGCCGCGCCGCGCGGCGGGCGGGTGCGGTGAAGAGGGTGCATGCTCCAATCTCCATTTCGAAATCTGTGATTTCGAACGAGGGAGCTAATGCGTGCGGATGTGTCCTGCGTTTTCGTAATTTTTATTTTGAATCGGAGATTTTGGGATTTGTGAAAAACCGAAATTCACGCGGGCGAAGCCGCGGGCAAAAGCTAGTTTTGCAATAATTTCAAAAGTGTTATAATGATTTTTTTTAATATTATAGATGTATGTGTATAAAGTAGGCCAATATATGACACATTTTGATTTCTTAATCGGGATTTTAAGATATGAGTGTAGATAAAGATTTTTCTTGGCACTTATTATTCTGTAATGGACCAATTTTATTTAACAACTAAGTACTTACGATGAATTCTAACATTTGAGAGAATTATTTTCATTAATTAGGGTTCCGTGCCCAAACGGTAAAACGGGACTCTATTACTAAGACTCCGCTGTCCGTCTGTCTGTCTGTACCAGGCTGTATCTCATGAACCGTGATAATTAGACAGACGAAATTTTCACAAATGATGATGATGATGATGTATTTCTGTTGCCGCTATTAAATATTAAAAATCAGAATAAAATAAATATTTAAGGGGGCTCCCATACAACAAACGTGATTTTTTTTTGCTGTTTTTATAGATGTACGGAACCCTTCGTGCGTGAGTCCGACTCGCACTTGGCCGGTTTCTAGTAATTATTTCTGTGGTTTTCTATGGTTTCTGTATTCAGAATAATTTTACTCAAGTCATATGTATTGTAATGTGTTATTTTTAACCCCTGACGCAAAAACGACGGGGTGTTTGTCTGTTCCCCTGTGGCGCTCAAACGGCTGGACCGATTTGAATGCGGTTTTTTTTGTTTGAAAGATGAATTAGTCGAAAGTGTTGTTAGCTATGTTTGAAGAAAATCGGTCCAAGATGGCCGCCGCTACAAAATGGCGGATTACATATTTTTTCACAACTCCCTTAATATGGGCATCAAATGAAAGGGCTTGACTAGTAGAATAGCACTATTGCAAATCCAAGATGGCCGCTGCCACAAAATGGCAAATGTCGTGGATTTTTAAATTTTTAATTTATACTTGCGTTGTTATTCGTAGGATGTTAGCGATATCCTCTTTCGAATCTCTTAGTGAAAATTGAACTAAAACTTGTCTGTTTTTTTTTCTGCCAAAATTACGTTAATATTCCTAACGTAGGTACACCACGTCGACACGTTTCCATTAAAAGAGATAAATATTTAAAAGCATCCTCAGTTCGCCATTGCTTTTTATTTGTTTGCGTAAATTGTTTGTTTTGTGAGACGATAAAATCACAAAACGAAATTCAGTCGTATGTAATTTTAAAGTATGCACTGAATACGACGTAATTCATGTGAACTTAATCATATTGAAAACGAGCGGATACCCGCGACTTCGTTCGCGTGGATATTGATTTTAATAATCCCGTGGGAATCATTTTGTTTTTCCTATGCTCCTTTGAGCTTAAACCTTGCTAAAAACTGTTAAAAGTTCACTGGCGGATGTTTAGGTACATCAAAATGTAAACATCCGCCAGTGAAAGTCCCATCAAAATCGGTCCAGCCTTTCGGAGATTAGCCAGTAGTCTTTAAAGTATCTACTTTCTAACAAAAAAAGAATGAATGAAATCGGACCACCCGTTAACGAATTACAGCTAAGTACACATTTTGCTTTTCATCCCCTCTCCCAAGGGAACCGTGCTGAATTTCGGGATAAAAAGTATCCTATATGTTACTCCATAGTATTAACTTAAATCATGCCGAGTTTCATTTCAATCCATTCAGTAGTTTTTACGTGATGCGCGCACAAACATACAGACAAACAGACAAACAGATAAACAGACAAACAGACAAACAGATAAACAGACAAACAGACAAACAGACAAAAATTTCAAAAATAGCTTTTTTACGTTCTATTACTTATCCCTAACATCCCCCAGTTATTATTTTGCAAAAATCTTCAATGTACAGATACGGTAATTCTACGATTTTATTATATGTATAGATTAAGTTTGGTTTTTCATTTATGCGTTTCGATATTAAATTATTATTTCGAAATTAATATAATTCGCGATGCATGACTGATTATTATTATTAGTGTGTACTTACTTAAAAATACTCACTAGCACGCAAGACTTTTCAGAAATTGTTATTATTTAGTTGTGTTGGAAATTGCTTGCGTTTTTGCGTACCGAACAGAGCTGATTGACGTTTTGTTTTAAATTAGCTAGGTAGTGAAGGTAGGTAATGAAGCAATTTCTGAGCAAGTGGGAGAAAAAGGTCTTGCCCACGATTATTTAGCATATTTTTGTAAAAAAAAATTCGAGGTATTGGGTTTTTCTGTCAAGAAATTCTCAGTGCCAGCCCGGAGTTGGAAGTTGGCGGTGTTAGATACACCCCCGTGCCTCGGAGAGCACGTAAAGCCGTCGGTCATGCGCCTGATCTCTCTCCGGTAGCGTAGGTGATGATGGGTTCGATGATCTGCCGGTATATGGTCTGGACGTTTTCGGGGTGTGCCCCCCAGGTGGGCCTGCAGTACAAGCATAGTTTATTGAAGATACGTGTCGCCTTCGTGGTAACAAAGTCGATGTGTTTATTGTAGAGTAATTTCTCATCCAGTATGACCCCCAGGAATTTCATCTCCTTTTGAAACTGAAGGACATGTCCTTCCATAGTTATAGTTGTTTCTTTCGCTTTTGGGGAAAAAGCGATCATCTGTGTTTTAGCCGGGCCAAAATCCAGCTTCACGCTCTTCCCCCATGCAGCGATCTTGGAGAGTGCTCTGCATGTAATTTCCTGGAGGTCATACGGGTGAGCGGCGTGGGTGACGAGCAGCACGTCATCTGCAAATGCCTGTGAATGTGATCCGGGTGGCATTTCCGTTTCCAGTAGCTCATCCAGTATTAGATTCCATAGAACAGGGCCGCAAGTGGAGCCCTGAATGCACCCCTTCGTTGTCGACTTGGTGACTCTAGTATTTGCATGGTCAAGAATAACCAAGCGGTCTTGCAAGTAATTGTTAATGAGACGGTAAATGTTAAGTGGGCAGTCTATGTGTCGGAGTCTGGCGAAGAGGGCCGGCCACCACGCGTTATCGAATGCCGCGCGAATATCAAGTGATACGGCCAATACCAGCTCCCCAGAGGCTTTCGCACGGCGCACCGTTTGGAGCGCCGTGTCGATTGCCATTGTGGTGCTGGTCTGCTGCCGGAAGCCGAACTGATTCGGATTCAGTCGGCCCGCGCTGGCCGCGGCAAACGTGATCCGCGTGGTGAACAGCCTCTCCAGAAGTTTTCCAAATACTGGTATTAGTCCGATGGGGCGGTAAGAGTTTAGTAATGAATAGTCCTGTTTGTTGGGTTTGGGAATTATTTTAACATATGATGTTTTCCATTTTCTGGGGAAGTATTCTAATGACAGGCATCGGTTCAATAAGTTCGTGATTAATTGTGGAAATGCGGAAGTAAACTGCGTGCAAATATCTGCAGTCAGGTGGTCTAGGCCAGGAGCCTTTTTTGGATTCATATTTCTGAGAATTTCTAGGATTTCATCAGTGGTGAAAGGGGGATCGTCGCGTGTGTCAGGTAGGTCGTGTTGGTGTCGTCTTAGTTCTTGATGTCGGTCAAGCGTGTCAGGGGTATCGTCAGGGTAAAAGTGTTCAATCAAGGCTCGAGCAGTTTCTTCAGCACTGTTGGTGTAACGGTCACCAACTTTGAAAGTGGCTGGTGGCCGGTGCGGATTGTGATCCTTCAAAAGTCTGTTGGTCAATGACCAAACGTTTTCTTTTGTCTGAAGTGTACAAAAATCTCTGAAACTAGTAGATGATGCTGCCCTTAACTCGTCGGCATACTTCACTTTGAGTGCTGCGTGGTCTTCGGCCAGGGAGGCCCGCGGGAGGGAATGTCTTTTGGCAATGTGCAATCTACGGTGTGCATCTATCACCTCTTTCTTGCGGGCCTCCAAAGCGTCGGTCCACCAAGGGGGCCTATGAGCAGCTCCAGGCGACTTAACTATGAAGGTCTCCCTACAAGCCTCATCAATTATGTCAGTCATCTTGTCAATGTATCTGTCAATCTGTTCTTCGTTCATGTTAGTCACGTCTCGCTCTAGAATGTCTGAGTTGGTCATGGCCAAATATAGTGCGCCTTTAAAATTGGTCCAGCGGGCTCGGTCTGTCTTGTATCTGTAGGTACAGGTATATGGGGACATGCTGCACTAAAGCAAGGTGTCAAGCAGAAATTATTGAAGATACAACGCGCCTTCGCTATAAAAGCAACCAAAAGTTACAGAACCGTATCGGCCGTGGCGGCTATCGCCTTAGCCCGCTTTACCCCACTCGACCTCAAGGTCTTAGAGGTGCACGCGATTGAGTTCGCTAAACTCAGCGGTGTTTGCGACTTGCTACCACATGACGTACCGCTGGAGCGACTCGCGCCGCCACACACGTTGCTACACCCAGCTGATAGGATCGGGCTCACCTCGGGTGGAGGCCCGGCTGATACGCACACTGACATTTACGATACTGACACGGACACCGACTTAAACACTTTCATCCACACTAACACTCACATGGACACTGACTGCCATAGTAAGACTGACAACGATATACACATCTACACTGACGGTAGCAAACTGGAGCACGGAGCGGTCGGCGCAGCCTTTGTGCAATGGGTTGGACACCGCGCTGCAGTCGTACGCAAATTCAAACTCCATTCCAGCTGCTCCGTGTTCCAGGCAGAGCTGCTGGCCATCCAGCGCGCCTGCCTCTGGGCCACTACCTTATTCCCTAGAAAACACATCAAAATATTTACGGACTCACGCGCTGCAATGTATGCGCTAGCTGGCCGCAGCAACACTCACCCATTGGTGGTAGACGCTCACCGTGTTGCGCACGCGCACCGATCGCTTACCCCAGGAACACTGAATATCACGTGGGTGAGGAGTCACGTTGGTGTTCCCGGAAATGAAGCGGCTGATCACGCTGCTAAACAGGCAGCTACGCTACATCGCTCGCCCGATTACAACATGTTCCCTATTAGTTTTCTAAAACATGAAATGCGTGTTCAACAACGCATAATATGGCAGAACAGGTACGCTAGCGCGTCGCAGGGTTCGCGCACGCGTAGCCTGCTACCAAAAATTTCCGATGTTAATCAGCTCTTTAAGCAAGTTAGGATAGATTTCTACCTAGCACAGCTACTGACCGGCCACGGTGCTCATCGCGAGTATCTACACCGTTTTCGCCTCACTGATGTTGACACGTGCCCGTGCGATGGCCAAGCTATTCAATCACTAGACCACCTCGTGGAGCAGTGTCCGAGGTTCAGCGCCGCGCGCCTTGACCACGTGATATTATGTGATAACCTGCGAGTGGCGCCGTTCCAACTTCTGGCACTGATGACCAAATCCTCGGCTCTAAAGTCATTCACCGCTTTCGTGACATACATCTTGAGACAAATCAAGCACCTAAACCAAAGTTAAATTTAACATTTGGGTTGATGTCCACACAATATACCAGATTGTTATTTACATTATTATCATAATTTATAGTCTTTATTAATCTTACCTTATTAAGTCTCTATTATTGTTATTTTCATTATTACTGTAACTTATTAAGTCTTTATTAACCTAACATTATTTAGTTTTTATTATTATTATTATTTTCCTTTTCTTTTTTAGCTAGTATAGATACAAGTCGCTTGTCGGCCTAATTGATGAGTCAATATTGCTAACTCACCATATGGTGAGTGTTCACCGATCTCACTATTTTACACTATTTAATATTTCCAATTTATTCATTTAACAATTTAGTAATTTAATTATGTTACATTTTGTTCTATATAATGTATTTTATTATGAGAATGTATGTTATATTTTGTTTTATAGTAGATATAAACATGTGTCACCCGCCACCCGACGAGGGAGCACCACCAAAAAAAAAAAAAAAAAATTAATATTAGGTACTTATTATTTATTTTTAATAATATCATCTATTGTATTTTCATATGCAATGTGGGGCCGCTGGCCAATGTATCAAATCGCAGAAGCCAGCGTCCTCCGACAGCATAAAATATTGTGTAGCTAACCTATTAATGTGATAATGATTATAAATATGTGTATCAACAAAAACAAAAAAAAAAAAAAAAAAGATCTCTCTCCGGTCGTGTCGCATTGGCGTCCCATCGGACTATGAGAGTGAGGGAATAGAGAGTGCACCTGTGTATGCGCACACACTTGTGCACTATAATATATCCTGCGTAGATGGCTAGTCTCTGCCTCGGTTGAGATTGGCCGCCGTGGCCGAAATTCGGTCAGGAGGACATTATTATATTTTTGTAGGTAGGTAGGCACATCATTATTGTTGAATATTGATTGTTGAAAATGAGTATCTTATTGCATAGAGGTAGATATTTTACATACATACATACATATCGGATTATTTCAGTACAATTACGGCAATTTGGCAACGGACTATTTTCCAAGGATTATACTCATAGCAACAGGAATAATCTATAATATAATAAAACTGTAACAGATCCAATTCTGTACATTGAAGATATTTTGAAAATTTTTATTGGAGGGCACTCTATAATCGATACTGAAGCCAAAACTACAATTTGTTTCATTTTTGTCTGTCTGTCTGTCTGTCTGTCTGTCTGTCTGTCTGTCTGTCTGTCTGTATCTTGGCCGCGCATCACGCCGAAACTACTGAATGGATTCGAATGAAACTTGGTACGATATGAGTTTATACTCCGACGTAGGACATAGGATACTTTTTATCCCGAAATTCAGCACGGTTCCCTTGGGAGAGGGGAAGAAAGTTAAAACGTGTATTTAGCTCTAATTCAATAACGCGTAGTTCGATTTAACTCATTCTTTTTTTGTTAGAAAGGTAGTACTTTAAGTATTGTCCCGTAAATATTTCAAGGTCATAGGTTTTTTAGTTCAGAAATGACAGATATTTATTTGGTTCAAATAACTTGGGACCCGGATCTTTGAACGTACAGCTTATTTTAAACTGGTGTGCGTTTAAATTTATGTTTGTCGATCTGTCTATTTGTTCCAGCTAATTACCGAAACGGCTGGATCAATTTTGATGGAACTTTCAATGGCAGATAGGTGATATTATGAGTAGTAACTTAGGCTACATTTAGTTTAGGTACAAAAAAGGATTATGGGATCCAATCCGATCCTATATAAAACCTATATCCAGGCGGACGAAGTCGCGGGGGTCGGCTAGTTTAAACATAAACCAATTGCTTTACATTTAATTTGTTGATAATTGTTTGATTTTTCAAAGGTTATTTTTATTTTCAACATTTTTGTTTGAGATAAATTATATATTCTACTTATAGGTACGTACATTTAAAACGTTTTCTCATGTATTCTAATAATTGTATTCAATATAGTAAATAACTAATAATGAATACACCTTAATTTGACTCAGAGATAAGTATATTTGCTTCGAAACGCAGACTGACTTTGACGTAGAAAATTAGAGTTCAAAATTGGCTAGTCCATTTACCATGATGTGTAAATTGAGTCTGCAAAAAATTGGATATGAGATGTTTCATCACGGTTCCTTCGATTGCTTCGTCTGATCATTGAAAGACTGCCTCATTTTTTGTGCAAAGATAAAATATGAGGTATTACTTTTGGTAGGTTTGACGACCTCCCTGGCGCAGTGGTGAGCGCTGTGGTCTTATAAGTGGGGGGTCCTGGGTTCGATTCCCGGCAGGGGCAATTTTCAGATTTTATAATTTCTAAATTGTCTCTGGTCTGGTCTGGTGGGAGGCTTAAGCCGTGGCTGGTTACCACCCTACCGGCAAAGCCGTGCCGCCAAGCGATTTAGCGTTCCGGTACGATGCCGTGTAGAAACCGATCAGGGGTATGCGTACCTCTTCCAAGTTAGCCCGCTTCCATCTTAGACTGCATCATCACTTACCATCAGGTGAGATTGCAGACAAGGGCTAACTTGTAGTTGAAATAAAAAAATAAATAAAAAAAAGGTACCTATACCATTCCACTCCGGTATGACTTATATAAGAATAATATAAGATGTAAGTATTATTGTAACATTTTTAATCATAAGAAATTGGAACATTTGAATACAAAAATAGTTCAGCAAACGTATTACGTATAAATAAGGTAAACAGGTAGGTACGTGAAAATTTTGTAAATTTTAATATTAAATTCATCACTTTAATATTATAAAGTGTAGAATTCTCTGGTTAGATTTGCATATAAAATGAAATGTGCATATTTGCAAGCGCGCTGGTCATTACGGGACAAATGCAGTAATTTGCCAACATGCTGATTACCCGGTTTCGTGTGTTGCAGCTATTACGGTTTGAATAAGTGCTGCCATTCAATCACACTAATATTATAAAGGCGAAAGTTTATGTGTATGTGTGTAAGTTTGTTACTCTTTAACGCCGCAACTACTGAACCGATTTGGCTGAAATTTTGAATGGACTAACTTTTGAAAGTTTTGAAAAAACTTTTGAAAGGAAATTTTGAATGGAGATAGATTATTCCCTGACTATTATGTGTTAACACATATAGGCTACTACTTAACACTTAGGCTTTTTATCCTGGAAAAATCCACAGTTCCTACTGAATTTTGAAGAAACCGAAATCTATAGCTACGACTATAGGTAAATTACTATAGAAAACTTCCTTGAAAGTAGGTATAAAAGTTGGAAAAGGGAACGGGTACTACGGGAACCAGAACTCCACGATTCCCTCGGGATTTGTGAAAAACCGAATTTCACGTGGGCGAAGCTGCGGGTGATATCTATAATCTATAATAATATAATAAAACTGTAACAGATCCAATTCTGTACATTGAAGATATTTTGAAAATTTTTATTGGAGGGCACTCTATAATCGATACTGAAGCCAAAACTGCAATTTTTTTCATTTTTGTCTGTCTGTCTGTCTGTCTTTCTGTCTGTCTGTCTGTCTGTCTGTCTGTCTGTCTGTCTGTCTGTATCTTGGCCGCGCATCACGCCGAAACTACTGAATGGATTCGAATGAAACTTGGTACGATTTGAGTTTATACTCCGAGGTAGGACATAGGATACTTTTTATCCCGAAATTCAGCACGGTTCCCTTGGGAGAGGGGATGAAAGTTAAAACGTGTATTTAGCTGTAATTCATTAACGCGTTGTTCGATATCCCTCATTCTTTTTTTGTTAGAAAGGTAGTACATTATGTATTGTCCCGTAAATATTTCAAGGTCATAGATTTTTTAGTTTAGAAATTACAGACATTACAATCCTCAGTATTGGGTTCAAATAACTTGGGACCCGGATCTTTGAACGTACGGCTTATTTTAAACTGGTGTGCGTTTAAATTTATGTTTGTCAGTCTGTCTATTTATTCCAGCTAATCTCCGAAACGGCTGGATCGATTTTAATGGAACTTTCAATGTTATAAGGAGTAACTTAGGCTACATTTAGTTTAGGTACATAAAATAATTATGGGATCCGATGCGATCCCATATATAAAAACCTATATCTACGCGAACGAAGTTGCGGGGTTCAGCTAGTTAAGACATATATCTATAATATAATAAAACTGTAACAGATCCAATTCTGTACATTGAAGATATTTTGAAAATTTTTATTGGAGCGCACTCTATAATCGATACTGAAGCCAAAACTGCAATTTTTTCATTTTTGTCTGTCTGTCTGTCTGTCTGTCTGTCTGTATCTTGGCCGCGCATCACGCCGAAACTACTGAATGGATTCGAATGAAACTTAGTACGATTTGAGTTTATACTCCGAGGTAGGACATAGGATACTTTTTATTCCGAAATTCAGCACGGTTCCCTTGGGAGAGGGGATGAAAGTTAAAACGTGTATTTAGCTGTAATTCATTAACGCGTTGTTCGATTTCACTCATTCTTTTTTTGTTAGAAAGGTGGTACTTTATATATTGTTCCGTAAATATTTCAAGGTCATAGGTTTTTTAGTTCAGAAATGACAGACATTACAACCCTCAACATTGGGTTCATATAACTTGGGACCCGGATCTTTGAACGTACGGCTTATTTTAAACTGGTGTGCGTTTAAATTTATGTTTGTCGGTCTGTCTATTTGTTCCAGCTAATCTCCGAAACGGCTGGATCAATTTTAATGGAACTTTCAATGTTATAAGGAGTAACATTTAGTTTATTAGATCCTTTATAAAAACCTATACCTATCTACGCGAACGAAGTTGCGGGGATCAGCTAGTTTTATTATATAAGACTATGTACGAATACTAAGACAACCACGACAAAATTTAGCAGTAGAAAATGAGCAGCAATAATCAGATCACGAATTTAAGACAAAGTTAGCATGAAAGTGGTATCAATTGTTCGGCCCTGAGACTAATAATTTAAAACGGGAACGGTTAAACTTCGACAGAATATAGGTAATGGGACGCCTCGGGGCAATCTTGGAATCTTAAAAGCGGTATTTGGCTGGCGGCCATATTATGGAAATTGTGCTTAAAGAATATGGAGTTATAATCTACTACATAGTTATATTTAATAATAATATATTATATGTTATAAAACTCCAAGATAATACGAATAAGGTTTTTGTAGTAGTTCAAGTAAGTAATTGTATTGATCGGCCTATTTTGTCTGTTCTTCTCGTTTCAATAAAATAAAAAAGTACTTCCTACGTGGATCCTCATAATTGGAAATTTTTGTTCGCACCAGACTTCTTCATTCTTAGTGGTTATATATTATTATATTGTGTTTGTCTAATTCATCAATAATGATAGAGAATTGAACCAATTATCATAAATAATTTATTATTTGAGCTAAAAAATGATAAAGAACAAAAAAAAAAATCACCCCCAAAAGGGAACATCGTATCCCAACAAATTAAGGAAAACATTTTTCTTGTGAACTTGATCTTTGTGACAAGAGGGCCGTCCTTAGCAACCAAAAAGCAACGCCCGTCCCGTCGACGAAGGAGAGAAGTTATGCAGAATGTTTCCCTTAGTCAATGTATGGGACCAGTAGGTCTCAAAACCTCCTCCACCTCCTCCAAAGTCTTGTAATAAGCGATATTTACACATTATACTGCGTTGTAAATCGTTGTTATAAGATTCAATTTACTTAGCATGTAGGTAGTTTCTTTTCTTTATGTAAAAGGGAATTATCGCGTTTGAATGTGTTAAAATAGTACCCACGCACTTTAGGATTTTAGTTTTCAAACACATTTGATCTTTCTTAGCTCTTGACTCTTGTTTCAACATGTATAATAAGCTAATTTTCGAAAATTTACTTTTCATGTGCCTCTTTCAATGCCTCTCCTTCTTGAAGTTTTTGTATTTGTTAAAAGAGCAATGTCTACTTCTAGGCGTGATGCTTAAAATTCAGTAACCGTAATAATATTTACTATATACAAATAAATGTTGCTTAGATTCTAAGAAAACATTACCAAGAAATAATCTTTACGTTTGATGTTCCACTCGCGTTTATAAAAAGGAAAACAAAGAAAATTTTATATAAGTAGCACTTTGGATACAAAATATTTCGATTATCCTTAAAATGTTGAAAAATATTATGTCTTGATAAATAATGTTGTGTCTAGGTCTAGAGATTGTCTAGGTAGGTGGGTTGAAATGAGAACCAAAAACAATTCCTTGCTCTACAATTTTAATGAACTGATTATATCTTAGTTGTATGGTTAATTTTTTTTGGTATTAGGTGAAATACCTATGATTTTATTACAGATTGTCGCGGATCGAGTAATTTTTTCTTTATTCTATATTCTTATCCATTATGTAAATGTATATTAAGAGCTTTATGCTATTTGTGTATATTATATATATAATATTTTATTTTAAATAGTAGCACTTTCCCATATCTCCTCAATAGCGTTCTTTGATAAATAAGATTACTAAGAACTGACTTCGAGAAAAAGGTCAGTAAAGCGATATAATACCTACTCACTTTGATACATAATATGTTCCTTTTCTAGGAATTTTCTAAAGAATTTTCTATCCATCTGTCTAGCTATCTGTCTATCTATCAGTTAAGGCTAATTTTATTTTCCTGATACGTGCAGCACCGCGTCATAGACACAACACGAGCTTTATCTCGCCCCGCGTCGTAAAATTAGGTTTTAAAAGCGAAGGCGGCAATATTTCACGCGATCCCGGCACCAACCTCAATCACCGCGCCGAGATAACGAGCTTATTCGAGATAATTTTGTCAACAAGGCTTTCAGTCTCCAAAGCTTCATTTCCTTTGTTAATTTTAGCGGCGCCGGTCGTAAAATGGCGCCAAATTTTGCGGTTTTGCGGCGAACAATTTTTCAATCAGAAAATAAATTCGTTGCTCGGCTCACCGATGGATTTTGAGTCCCGCTGCGGCGACCACGCGCTGGATACCGTGCTGTTGGTGGACTTTCCACACAGTCCCACTAGGGGACCTGACGACCTCCAACCATTTCAACAAATTGCTGGACACAAATATCAAAGACAAGGAGTTTAAAGTAGGTCATCATCATTCATTTCATCATTATCAAACCAGCGGCTTCTGCCCGCGGCTTCGCCTGCGTGAATTTCGGTTTTTCACAAATCCCGAGGGAATCGTGGATTTCCGGTTCCCGTTCCCGCTCCTTTTTCCAACCTTTATACCTACTTTCAAGGAAGTTTACTATAGTAATCTACCCATAGCTTTAGCTATAGATTTCGGTTTTTTCAAAATCCCGTGGGAACTATGGATTTTTCCAGGATAAAAAGCCTATGTGTTAATTCAGGGCATAATCTATATCCATTCAAAATTTCAGCCAAATGGGTTCAGTAGTTGCGACATCAAAGAGTAACAAACATACACACACACACATACACAAACTTTCGCCTTTATAATATTAGTGTGATTACCGGCCCACTACAGGGCACGGTACAGGCCGTAGTCCACCATGCTGGCCAAGGACGGATTGGTGGACTTCATAAATTCCTCTTAATAAGGTAAATCACCCTGAAGATTTCTTTTTGCCCTAGTCCCCACACAGCACACTCCGTTAAGTTTTATGACACAAAAAGACAAAGATCTAATAACATCTGCTACAAAAAAAATTCATTCCGGCAACTCGTAAACTGTAGGAGCCGCGACGGACAAACATAAATTAGCAAGGGCTCCTCAACTTTAATTAAACTTTTTAGAACCTTCAGAAAAATGCTTGCATTTTTCATTCCAGCTTGGTGATAATTTTGATACCCGTTAGTTCTTTATATGATATTTTTAGATACAAAATATATTATTAAGTCAAAAACATAATAGTTGAATGTATTATGATGGTATGTCAGAAATTCATTTTAGTGGTATAATGTAATCAAGGCTTCAGTGTTTCCAACCTCTGCCACGCTAGCTTGTGATTAAATTCTGCCACCAGCTCCCTAGTAATCCAGACGCGTCTCTGTTTGTATACTTCGTGTCAGTTATAAAATTTTGTTCGTGCTATGTCATGCCCTGAATGAATTAAATTTTGTTCGTGCTATGTCATGCTCTGAATGAATATTACAAAGTGTATTCAATTAGTACATGCCAACATCTTTATTTTTCTCGACTACTGAAGGTTTGTATGCACAGAATAGATAGGTATAAGATTTTAAGCCTTTTAGCTCACCTGTTAAGAAGCCCGAAAGATCACCGGTTCAAACCCAACCCGAGCACAGGCTTTGTGTTTAGTTGAAGGGAAAGGGAATTAATTTTTATAAGGGCCTGTTTCACCACTTTTTGATAAGTGTCAAATAGCCTAAGCGTAAGTTTTGTCACTTTCTGACTTTAAGTCAAGTGAGAAAGACAAAAGTTGTAGATAGCTATCCAATACTTATCAGAAGGTGGAGAAACAGGCCCTAAGTCTTGTTTTTATTTAAAATGGCTAATTCACGATTCTTTGCTTAAAATTGGCGATACTCGGTCCCAGCATTATTATACAGTGTGCTTAGTTTAAAGCATTCGAACAATGCTGAATGTATTGGCGAACTCAAACCTTAATACAAGACATTTTAGGTCTATTTTACTCTGAAATCGATCAATAGTTTTCGAGTTCGTTTTCGAGTGCTCCGCTTTAGACTAAGCACACAGTAGATACCATGTCTATTGCCACATTTGTAGTTCTGTGTTTGCATGATTTTAGCAGTCTATAGTCGAGAGTTGTTTGGAATAGAACTGTAGTTCTCTCGTAATAAAATAAATTAGAATTACTGTATGAAAACCCAATTAGGAAAACCCATTTCTACCTCAAAGAGTTTTCCGTGCAACTATGTAGTTTAAACTTCAATTAAAATTTACATAACGAATAGTATTTTTTGCTTCAATTAAAATACTATTTCCAAGTGTAGCTCTGTGGTGGAGCTTTGATGGAAATCTCGAACGGAAGTTGTAGGTATATGTTTATTAAATCGAATGTTCCTGTGTCGAGGAAATTTTCTATTTATTATACTAGGAGTATAGTCTGTTCGTTTTCTTAAGGTCGCCTTTTGTGTCTTGCCGCCTCTGCCGCGCGGTATTTTGCCAAAGACACCGCCGTGACTTCAAAGCATGCCGCGCGGAGTGTACAGGCACAAGGGGTTTTGGCGTTTTATACCTACTCATATTTTTTCATTACAATTCTCTTTCCTTTTTATATTCGTATTTTATTACAATATAACCCTAAACATAAAATATAATATTCTCATGAACACGGGTCTTCTCTCAAAATGAGAAGGATTTTAACCATAGTCTACCACGCTGGCCAAGTGCGGATTGGCAGACTATTCGGAGATTCTGTTAGAATAGAAAAAAAATTACAAACAGAGAAAAAGTAATAAAAATAAAAGCAGAATACTAAGAGCACCTGCGCCTGTACCGACACTAAGTTGCCGAACGAACTTATACTTACCAATTTTTTTTTTAAATTTATAAATATGAAGCAATTGTAATCTTAGGTGAAATCTTGTGAGCGATCGCCATGTAAGCAGTTGAGGCAGTTACCTATTATGATTTTGACAGAAAGATTGATTCTTAGACCCTTTTCCAACCTTAATAAAATATCTACTTTCAAGGAAGTTTACTATTATAGTAACCTACCTATAGCTGTAGCTGTAGATTTAGATTTTTTCAAAATCCCGCAGGAACTGTGGATTTTTCCAGGATAAAAAGTAACCTATGTGTTAATTCAAAATTCCGCACGAACTGTGGATTTTTCCAGGATAAAAAGTAACCAATGTGTTAAGTCAGGGCATAATCTATCTCCCGTGTGGGGTTGCTGGTCCCCCATCGGGCGCGTTCCCCCGGTGGCGGATGGGGGAACGCCTCCCAGATATGGGAGGTACCGGGGAAACGCGGCGCGGACCAAAACCAGCAGGGGGTTGCCGCTTGGAGGATCCTGGTACTTCTCTGTTCATCAGAGTGGACTGTGGAGACTCCGGGCGGCGACAATTGGGGGGGAGGCTTTCGGGCCGTGAGGAAGAAAACCTCGTTAAAAAATTACAGGAGGGGGTGGAAACGCCCTGCGCGGCGGGTCCGCTGGTCTTTTTGGCCGGTGGGCGCTGGCTTCGGCCACCGTCGGGCAACCCGTAATCCGCACTGAGCGGAACCGGGGGCCCCACGCACTGAGCGAGGGGCCGCGAGGAAGAAAACCTCTATAAAAAATTACACGAGGGGTGAACCTCTTGAGGGTCGCCTGCGGGTGTGGCCCTCTTGAGGGTTGCCTCTAGCGAGGAACTCCGGGTGATGGAATGGTGTATCCGTCGCCCGTTGAGACGCCTCGGGTCGGGAGGCGCACCATTATGTTCCTGGTGCGCCTCAGACGGTGTTAGGGGGCTTTTAGGTCCCCCGGTGGAGGGTCTGCCTCGGCGGACGGCGCCGGCTGGGTCGCGGATGATTGCGCAAGTGTGCCCGTAACCCAGCCACCAGGCGACACGGAGGAACATCGCTGGGTTTTAGTGGGTATTCTGGCCATCGGCCTGCTTGAGTCCCACACTATCTTCCGGAAGCATTGCAGTCCGCTGTAGGGCTTCCGGAGGGTGTGCGTAAATGCATTTCCCAGCGTCAAAAAAAAAAAAAAAAGGCATAATCTATCTCCATTCAAAATTTCAGCCAAATCGGGTCAGTAAGTACCTAGTTGCGGCGTTATAGAATACCAAAAAATACACACATATATACACACAAACTTTAACCTTTATAATATTAGTGTGATTAATCAGCGTAATATTTATATTTCGTAGGGAGAAGCGCGTGAGAAATTTAACTTTAAATTATAATATAATAAGTACAACGCGATGTATTTCTTGTAATCCAATATAGTACTTGAATTAACGCTCTTTATTATTATTAGATTGGAGTAGTTAATGTGAACAGGGCTTTATAAAAATTGCCCAAACAATACAGAATTATCGAGTCGAAAATATTCACATTTTTCACCTTCATAACAGCTTTTAGCGTCGGGTACGTCTTTTGTGACGAGGGTGTGTTGGGGACAGGCAATTTTGTAGCCCGGAATACCTCCAGGCCGAAGGTCGTTAACGTGTCCTCTCAAACACCGGATGCTGTGTGATGTATCGAGCTTGCCGGATATTTTTCTTGAGGCCAGACACACGTTGGTCGCAAACTTTTATTAGGTACACGTATTATAATTACCTTTTGTACCGTGTTAAGTGTGCTTAAAGCACACGCTTAGGGACCGTTCAGATAGACCGGCGCGGAGAGCGTCGGAGAGCATTTTTTATTTCACACAGACCGGCCGTTCAAATTTGCTCTGCTCTCCGCGCCGGTCTGTGTGAACGGACACGCGGATGCGTTCGGAGCCGAGCGTACGCTCTTGGGCCGGATTGTACTCAGAGGTCGGCCTACGGTCGGCTGCGCGAGCATGAAAGAGCACGCGAACGGAGGCGGTCGGATGCTGGAGCGCGAAAGAGCACGAGCATGGAGCAGCCGACCGGCTCGACGAGCAGCCGAGCGGCTGCTCTTAATATTTCACACCGAGCGTATTGGGAGCATCCTCGAGCATTCTCTTATCATAAAAGAGATAAAATATAAAAATAAAGCTTATTTCAATGTCTTAAGATTCTATTTTAAATGCAATTAAAATTTGCTCTGCTCTCCGCGCCGGTCTATCTGAAAGGTCCCTTAAAGTGCACTGCAAGATAAACTTTTTTTTTCAATGTTGGGACTGTATACAATTTCTTAGATACAAATCTTCTGTTTTGATCGATCTAGCCGGCGAAGACGTACCGCCAAGCGACTTAAGGCCGATTGGCACATATCAGTGGAGCATCAGTTCAGTGAAAAATATTCTTTCATACATTCTCTATGCACGACGATGCAGTGTTTCAGTGTCAGTTCATCTATACTAATATAATAAAGCGGAAGAGTTTGTTTGTTTGTTTGTTTGTTTGTTTGTTTGTTTGTTTGTTTGAACGCGCTAATCTCTGGAAGTACCTATCCGATTTGAAAAATTCTTTTTGCATTTGGTAGTCCAACTTTTGGGGCAGGTTATAGGCTATTTAATATTCCTAAAATCTTCCCCTAAGGGGGTAAAATGGGGGTAGGAAGTTTGTATGAAAGTCCTATGTTTTTAAAGTTACAGACCTGAAAATCGGCATTTAGATTATTAGTTTTAAATAATAAAACTCTGTATATTTTATTTTGAAAAATCTTCCCTTAAGGGTGGTAAAATAGGGGATGAAAGTTTTAATGGGAAGTTTTAATTATAATTTTGCTATTATCAACTTGAAATTTGGAAGGTAGGTTAATTCTAGGGCTTAGATATCAGCCTAGAAAATATTTTACGAAAATCCTCCCCTAAGGCGGTAAAGTGGGGGTAGGAAGGTTATGTTTTTGAAGTTACAGATATGAAAATAGGCATTTAGATTATAATTTTTAAAAGATAAAAACCTGTATAAGTTATTTTGGAAAATCTCCCCTTAAGGGTGGTAAAATAGGGGATGAAAGTTTTTATGAAAGTCCTATGTTTTTAAAGTTACAGACCTGAAAATCGGCATTTAGATTATGAGTTTTAAATAATAAAACTCTGTATATTTTATTTTGAAAAATCTTCTTTTAAGGGTGGTAAAATAGGGGATGAAAGTTTTAATGGGAACTAAAAACGATCGCAGCGCCCTCTGGCGGCCTAAACCGGAAACTTGGAGCAATAGCAGCGCTCTCTTGCGCCCAAAACTGGAAACTAAAAAACGATCGCAGCGCCCTCTGGTGGCCTAGGCCAGAAACTTGAAGTGATTGCAGCGCCCTCTTGCGGTCAAAACTGGAAACTAAAAATGATCGCAGCGCCCTCTAGCGGCCTAAGCCGGAAACTCGAAGCGATTGCAGCGCCCTCTTATAGTCAAAACTCTTGCGGCCGGAGCTGGAAACTCGAAGCAATTGCAATGACCTCTGACGGCCGCAGGCGGAATCTCGATACGACAGCTGCGCCCTCTGGCGGCCGAAGGCAATTAAATAAATACTAAATTAATAACTAAATCAATAAATAAATAAATAATTTAAAGCTATGTAGTTATTAAATAATTATCTAAATGTGAAAGTGTGGATATTTGGATGTTTGGATGTTTAGATGTTTGGATGTTTGTTACTCTATAACGTCGCAACTGCTGAACAGATTTGGCTAACATTTTGAATGGACATAGATAATGCCCTGACTTAAAACATAGGCAACTTTTTATTCTGGAAAAATCCACATCCAAATCTACAGCTATAGGTAGATCAATATAGCAAACTACCTTGAAAGTAAGTATAAAGGTTGGAAAAGGGAGCGGGAACGGTAACCAGAAATCCACGATTCCCTCAGGATTTGTGAAAAACTGAAATTCACGCGGGCGAAGCCGCGGGCAACAGCTAGTATAATATAATGTATGAAAGAATATTTTTCACTGTGCCGGAACTGCGCCGGCACTGATGATATCACTGATATGTGTGAATCGGCCTTCAGCGTTCCGATAAATGGCGCGTGAAAGTCGGATAGGGGTTTGGATTAAATTACATCGTCATTCTAAGTTAGCCTTAGCCCGCCTACGTCTTAGGGTGCATCGTCACTTACCACCAGGAGAGTTCGCAGGCTCACAGTCACGGGCTTGGCATCTAGTAATATAAAAAAATACCTTATAATAATTTAAATTTAATAGCGGGTATAATATACATAGTACATACAAGCAGCACCAGCAAAATAAAGCAGAAATAACAACATGTTCCCTAATGGAGTTTTCTTGTATCCAACGTACTCTTTAGGTTATCCCTTTTACACTGTCTTTTACAATAGATTTTCTATATTTGAGATATAAAAGAAAAATATAATAGTGGTTGGTATACAAGATAATGTCGTTACATCTATATAAAAGAGACTTGTTTGCATCGAAGTATGAAAATGTAATTTGTTACAATATAATTTAATAATTACTAATCTGATATGTAAGGATAATTTTTGAAATCAATTGTAATAATAATATAATACTATGTAATATTACTAATTAACAACATAATTATTAATAGATAATATTAATTTGCGTAATTATTATCATGTGTATGACTAAAAATGTAAGTATTTTAAATGTAGGTAGGTACTTACGTAATATGTTGAAGCAAATAAAATGAATTGAATAAATATGGAAAATAGTGAATATAGGTAGGAATTAGGTAGATAACCAAAGGTAGGAATAATGTAGGGATACTCGTTTTTAGAACTCATACAAAACATAGCAGTGATCCTATATATATTTTCAATATATTATTGTGATAAGATAAAATTAGGAATTTCAAAAAGTGTGACTTGTGGCTGAATTCAGAAGAAATTGGCATAAAAGAAAATTTTGGCAAAATGTGTCTAAATGTCACGACACACTACGTCGTAAGTAACGTACCGGAAATTAAGTTTTACCTTTTCTCTGAAAAATCTGAGATTTCAAGCTCCAAATTTAGCATCGTAGGAGAGACTTTCACATATTTCAATACATGTTTTAAATAAACTAATCCTTCATATTGACATTTGTCAGACCATATTTACAAAAACTATTTTATTTATTTTGTAATGATCAATTTCCCACACCTCGTTTTAATAAAATAAATAACAGACTCAACTTTGAAGCTCTATATCTGTCCTTTAAAGTCATCTGATTTACTTGAAAAAAATACTTAAATATCAGACATATAGTCCTATTGACATATTACAGACCAGAATATAGATTTTTTATCAAATTAATGGGTAAAAAAAAATGAACTTCCGCCTAATTTCCCGAATTATACGGTTACTTTAACACGATTTTTTGTATTGAAAAAAGCATAAATTCAATAAAATTTTTATGTAGAAATAAATTATGTTCTTTAACGAATCTATGTATATAGTTTAATTAACAATCCATTTATTTGATCAAACATAAAAACTTATTAAACATCACCCTAAATTACAATAAATAGCTACGCATTGTCTTAGCTTATTTAGTATGCGCCCGGCGCTCGTTGGGGAAGGACCTGTGCAAATTTTGCCACCATCCAGATGCACGTACGAGAGTCGTGTAAACACTAATTTATACAACGACTGCAAAGTTTTGAGCATGAATATTTTTCTAAAAAATATGCGTGAGTAGTAAGTAATAGTGCGTATTTTTTTAAATAAGTGAAATTACAGCATAGCACCTAGGACAGTCACGGAAATATAATATTATAAACTAATATTCTATTTTGAAATCCAAGATGGCCGTCGTATTTTTTTTTTAAGAAATTATCTTCTATACATATCTATACATAATATAATAAAATCGTAGAATTGCCATATGTGTACATTGAAGATTTGTGCAAAATAATAACTGGTGGATGTTAGGGATAAGTAATAGAACATAAAAAAGCTATTTTTGAAATTTTTGTCTGTTTATCTGTTTGTCTGTATGTTTGTGCGCGCATCACGTAAAAACTACTAAATGGATTGAAATGAAACTCGGCATGATTTAAGTTCATACTACGGAGTAATATATAGGATACTTTTTATCCCAAAATTCAGCACGGTTCCCTTGGGAGAGGGGATGAAAGTCAAAATGTGTACTTAGCTGTAATTCGTTAACGGGTGGTCCGATTTCATTCATTCTTTTTTTGTTAGAAAGGAGATACTTTATAAATTACCGGCCAATCTCTGAAAGGCTGGACCGATTTTGATAGGACTTTCACTGGCGGATGTTTACATTTTGATGTACCTAAACATCCGCCAGTGAAATTTCAACAGTTTTTAGCAAGGTATAAGCTCAAAGGAGCTTAGGAAAAACAAAGAGTTCTCAATGAGAGGGATTTTTAAAAACCAATATCCATGCGAACGAAGTCGCGGGTTTATCCACTTGTTTATAATATGGGTGTCATTTCATTTCCGAAGTTTTTTGGTGGGACTGAACATAAAAAATGATGTTCATTTTGGAATCCAAAATGGCCGTTGTATTTTCTTAAGGAAGAAATCAAAAGAAGAAGAAAAAAAAATTATACGAAATAGCAAAATTCGCCCCCTCCTCCCAAAAAAATATACTAGGTACCTACCTAATGACTACAAACACCTGTTGTTTATTACTAATTACTGTAATAAAAGTCGCACTTGCACTTCTGACTAAACCGACATTTTAGCAGTAAACAAAGATTGCATACTTTTTATTGTTCTATTGGTAAACTTTAAATAATTGTACTCTTATCAGAAAATGTATCCAAGAACTTCAACAGGTGCAATGCAACAGCTCTGTAATGTTATTTTCAGACAGATGATTTGAAATATGTATAATAATAATAATAATTGGTAATTGTTAAATAATTAAAAAGGTGATTGTTTCTTTTATTAGTTAGTTTAGAAAAAAATGGTTGAAGGCTAAATATGCGTGATACCTATGATATAAATACGGAACCCTACATGTCATTATAGAGAAGAACATCATATTATCCTGGTCGCTTTTGTTTTGTAAGTTGAACGTAGATTAATGAAATACTTATTCGATAAAGTCCCACGCGAAGTCATTTTAAAAATATTTTATAGTAAATATATAATATACTAGTAGGGCGCTTGGCTGCGCGGCCCGCTAAAGCGGACCGCGGGGATTTCAGTATTATTTTTGTTTTAGCAGCCTCCACCTTCTATCATTTTCAGCATCTTTAACCCTGGCCGTGCTCCTCATCCATCTTCCAAACCCTCGATCATCATCACTCTCCAAATTTTTTTCTCCGAATCATTTGCCAGAAGGAGAGTTCTTCCATAAAAACAAATTTTGAAAAGGAACCGTATCAAAGTCTTGTATAGTTTCCCAACTTATAGTCTCTTCAATATTCGCCATATATTTTGTGTGAAATAAATTTTGCCATCTTGATTTTTTTCTGTTCATCAAATTGTAGATCTTTAGTTCTTGATCATCTTTTTCCAAGAAACCACTCTTCCATCTTTTATACTTGGTGAGATAGACACCGATGTTTGTATGACCGCCATCTTGAATCCTCCATTTTGGATTTTTTTTCAGCTCACTGCCAATTGGATGATGTTTCGAGTAATTTTTGTTTGAGCACCTCCTACCTATCTTCAATACCCTGCCCGGGCTCCTCAACCAACTTCCAAACCCTCAATCATCATAATATCTTCCCATATTTTTCTTTGAGACTTCTCCAAAGAACGGCATCAAAGCCTTGCATAGTTCACAACTTGTAGTCTCTTCAATACTCACCATACATTTTCTATGGTAAAATAAATTCCGCCATTTTGATTTTTTTTTCTATTCATCAGGTAGACTTTCTAATTCTGATTATCTTTTACGAAGAAACCACTCTTCCATCTTTTATACCCTCCGAGATGGAGACCGACGAAATTTGTATGGCGGCCATGTTTTTTTCGCCATTTTGAATTTTTTTTCAACTCACTGCCAATTGGATGACGTTTCGAGTGACATTTGCTCGAGCACCCCCCACCTATCTTCAATACCTTAAGCGTGCCCGTCGCTCGTCTCTGAAATCCTCAATCATCAGCTCTCTCCATATTTTTGTTCTGAATGAATTTTCATCCTCTATACGACACCATTATTGAAAAAAAAAATTTCATACAAAATTGTTCAGGAGAGGTGATCAATCAGTCAGTCAGTCAGTCAGTCAGTGAATGAATCAGCACGAGCAGCTATATATATATTAATAATACTACAATATCAAATAAATAATTTATAAATTTTATTTACATACAAGTAACCTTTTTAATACAAGTACCAAAACTATAGTCATAGTCGCGCTATATCCAAGTAGTCGTCCGTGTAACTGGCCGCCAGCCTACCTGCCGTTAGATACCTAAACTTCCATAGCGTCAAACTGGGAGAGGGGTCTTAAGATCGTAATATTCGGTTTTTGGTCTCGAATTTTTGAATAGAATAGAATAGAATAGAAAATCTTTATTTGTAGTAGAGCACTTGTACAAAACTTAAAATAAGATAGGTATAACAATTAAAATATAATTATTAGTGTAACATTTGTCTTGTACAGCAGTGCAATGCCACAAACAGGTAAGTCACTCAGCTTGTGTTGGAACACAGGGCCTCTCAGACTGGAGACCGGTTTGGAAACGCATCTGAGATTCCTGTCCAGGTGTTCCAACGCTGATTTTCAGTGACTGCCTATACGAACGTCAATGGCATAAACTGTAATGAGTTTTTAGCAAACTATTAAAAAGAAAGTGCAAAGCATAAATGGAAGAAAAATAAAAGTAAAATGTGGTAAATATACATGTATAAAATTGTATTTACTTAATATTATGGTTGTAAAAGGATGGATAAAAAGATGGGTGGTAAAAGGATAAATTAGTAAATATTAAATAATAATAATAGGCTCTCGAGGTCAGTCTAAATTAAATTAAATTAAAAAATAATCAACCAAATTAAAACTTAATTTTTTACAATTAAAATAAAAAACAAAATAAAAGTTATTTTTTAAAATTGAAATAAGTTAAATCATTAAAAATTATTTAAAAATTAAATTAAATTTGGTAATGTTATTCTAGTTTTTGTATGTTTAAGAGAAACTTTTTATAATTATGCTTAAAACAGTTGATAGTTAAAAGGTTTCTGCAGGGCGGAGGGAGGTTGTTCCAACATTTGGTGGCATTGTACTTGAAACTACCCTCGAATGCAGCAGATTTATGACGTGGCATGAGAATCAGATATGCAGCTGCCCTGGTGTGGTGAGTGGTATGCACGTCACTCGTCCAGCAGAGTTTATGGAAGAGATACTGCGGAACTTTATACTTTATGACTCCAAATAATAAAGTAGCAAAATGTAATTGCCTTCGGTATTCCATTTTCATAATTCCAGCTTTATTTAAGAATGGAGTTACATGGGTACGAGGTGGAATTTCAAAACAGTAGGCGGATTACATATTTTTGGTAATAATATTCGGCATGATACGCACCTTTTAAACAAGTATAAATTTAGAATTTAAAAAACCCCCGACATTTGCCATTTTGTGGCAGCGGCCATCTTGGATTTGCAATAGTGCTATTCTACTAGTCAAGCTCTTCCATTTGATACCCATATTAAGTGAGTTGTGAAAAAATATGTAATCCGCCATTTTGTAGCGGCGGCCATCTTGGTTCGATTTTCATCAAACATAGCTAACAACACTCTCGACTAATTCACCTTTCAAACAAAAAAAACCGCATTCAAATAGGTCCAACCGTTTGAGCGCCACAGGGGACCAGACAGACACACACACACACGTCAAACTTATAACACCCCGTCGTTTTTGCGTCGGGGGTTAAAAACGCGCCGAACTTTACACAGCGCGCTTTGTGGCGTTTGTTATATTATGCAAATTACACTGAATTCGGCCATTGTGCCATATGTAACTAATAAAAACATTACGAGCCTAAGCTAAACTTTCGGGGACGTAATTTCCGCAGGTGTATTGCGTCACTAAGAGTGTTTCCTGAAGTCCTGAAACATCCCAGTTTGTTTTCGAACGCGCCAAGCTAAAGCATGTTAATTTAAAAACTTGTGCGACGAAAATTTAGCTGGAGTTAAAACAACAAGTGAAATACCTTTCCCCACAGAAATTCCTCTCTCGTTTATTTGCATTCTTGGGACCAACTTTTAAGAATGTTAAGCAGCGTCAATTTTTGTTTACTTAGTTTAAAAATTCTTCAGCAGTTTCTTTCTTTTTCTTTAGCAGTTAATAGGACCTGTATAATATATGCCAAGTGGTTAAAGTTACCGTTAAAGAAATGCCATCATAAACAAGCGAAGTGGTTACATTATGGGTGAAACTTTGGTCAACAGATAAATGAACTTTGACATTATACTATACAGTGTGTCCGGGATCGAATTAGCGATATTTTAGGGACATATCCTACAACTCATTACCTCTCTGAAAATACCACTTATTAGGGCCTGCCCCCCTCCCCCTCCCAGGGACAGCCATTTCAATTTGGTGTGCGTTTTTGTGGGTATGTGCGCACAAAAAATGTAATAACTCGAAAGTCTGCTGATGCACAGGTCTTCAAATGACCTTATTCGATTGGATACAATATTCTCCATCACTAAATACCAAACAATAGAATAAAATGTTAAAATAACTCAACCAAAAATGCTTCGGAATAAAATTATTTTTTCAAAAATATTGAAAACTACAAGTTTTTGCTGCATTTTGCAAAAACGAGGTCGTTAAGATTACATTGTTAAGTATTAAATCGACAGTTTTTGAGATAAACAACAAAACGACATAAAAATTTTGACTGTAAGTTATTTACTTTTGGAGATATTATTGTTTAAACATAACTTAACCGCGAGCACGTAAGTTCTTATGTTATTCGAATGTGGGTTTCCATCGCATACCTTGGGCGATCAAGTAATAATAATATTGTTTTTGATTAGTCAGTGAATGAGGTTAAAACTAAGGATCGGACCCCTACTTCAACTGATTAAAAATTCGTATAAAAAATTGAAATATCTGAAATTTTATTTTGTTGTTCCTGGCGAGGAGGCGTTATGATCACTACTTAAGTTATTACTCATTTTTGTTTGTGATTCAGGTTTGTGAAGTTTGCTAAGTTTAAAGACATGCCTACTCGGTATTATTATAGCCATAAGAGAGCATTTAGATGTCAACTATTCGCCTTGGATCGGACGTGGCAGCAATTCAATGGAATGGCCACCTCATTCTCCAGACCTTACACTTTTGGACTTCTTTTTATGAGGACCTATGAATTAGAAGGTCTTTTATATGGTACCAAATACCAGAAAAGAATTATTGGAGACGATCCTGTCCGTTCCAGATAAAATAAGATTGTATTTGGACATGATCCAACGATCCTCCCAACATGAAGCAACTAGCTAACAGAACAGAGGTGGTAATTTCGGTTTGTGGCGGAAATAACTTAGTTTTTAGGATATCTGATTTGTGTCACATACACAAATCAGAGTTATTGAGTTTAACTAACAAAAATTAAATTATAAAGTTAAGATTTTTTTTACCTCTTCGTAGTAAAAAAATGATGAATCTTAAATTTGGGTTCAATACTCGTAATTCATGCTTGGGGACGAAGTACTTACAATTACCAATATCTCCAGAAGTAAGTAACTTACAGTCAAATTATTTATGTCGTTTTGTTGCTTATCTCAAAAGCTGTCGATTTAATACTTAATAATGTGGTCTTAACGACCTCGTTTTTGCAAAATGCAGCAAAAACTTGTAGTTTTCAATATTTTAGAAAAAATATTTTTTTTCCGAAGCATTTTTGATCGAGTTATTTTAACATTTTATTCTATTGTTTGGTATTTAGTGATGGAGAATATTGTATCCAATCGAATAAGGTCATTTGAAGACCTGTGCATCAGCAGACTTTCGAGTTATTACATTTTTTGTGCGCACATACCCACAAAAACGCACACCAAATTGAAATGGCTGTCCCTGGGAGGGGGAGGGGGGCAGGCCCTAATAAGTGGTATTTTCAGAGAGGTAATTAGTTGTAGAATATGTCCCTAAAATATCGCTAATTCGATCCCGGACACACTGTATATAGCTCAATTACCACTCACTCACTGACTGACTCATTGACATAATTGTTCTCCTAGAAAGAGACAGAAAACGATATAATCATGTATGGGAGATGTGTTCGGATGGGGGAGTCGAGTAGGGAAAAATTATGACATTTCAGAAAAACAAGATGGCGGCCGACGTGATTTTTGTAACTTTTTTGTCTTCCAACCGATTTCATTAAAATTTCGCAATTATTGAAGAAATTAGTAAACAATTAACAGAAAAAGTGGAAAACATTTAAAAAACAAGATGGCGGCCGAGATTAAGATTTTTAAAATTTTTGATTTTTCGACCCCAAACCGCGGCACCACAGCTCCGAAACGGGGTAATTGAGGATAATATTTTTTCTTGTTTCCGCTTACAACTATCCTGTATTTTGACAGAACGGGAGTGGTTTTTAAAAATTCAAGATGGCGGCTGTTGTGACGGCCATTTAGTTTGAGGTACGAAAAAACGCAATTTTAAAATTAAATTTTCTCACAGTTGGCAACATCGGAGCGTTTCGACTTCTATGAAGCGATTGTATGTATAGACTCGTGGTATAAATTGGTGATAAAAAAAATACCCCACTTTTGGGGAAATTTCAAGATTTACCCCAAAAATTAAAAAATCGAAATACGGATTTTGTGCGAAATGCGAGTATGAGCGACTACGTGTTTTGCTTGTACAAATGACATTTGGGTAATTTTGTCGTCGGGGACTGGCAACACTGGAATTTATCAAAGAAAAAGTGATTTTCGCGACATGGTCTTTTTTCAGGGACAATCATTTCGCCTGGGTGCGAGTGAGATGGAACATGTAAACGTCATCGGGAGCGGTATATCCTGCACTTATTGTAAAAATTATAAAACTATGTGAATTGTTTCTATAAAACGAGTTGGCGGCCATTTTGTATTGATGTTGGGTGTTTTTGAAAATTTTGATCATGTTTTTGAGGCAGTTGGCAACATTTTAGAAAGTTGACATGTATGAATCGATTGTGCAACTCAACCGGCAGTATCGAGGTATGTACACAGTGTTGCCACATTTAGGGTAGTTTTTGAGATTTCCCCAAAAATTTCCTGCTTTAAAATTTTGTATGAAATTTTTTTTTTTCACTAATGGTTTCACAAAGAAGACAAAAATTTATTCCGAAAAAAATATGGAGAGAGCTGATGATTGAGGGTTTCGGAGACGGGTGAAGGGCACGCGGAAAGTATTGAAGATAGGTGCGGGGTGCTCGAGCAAATGTCATTCGAAACGTCGTCCAATTGGGAGTGAACTGAAAAAAAATTCAAAATGGCGAAAAAAAGATGGCCGCCATACAAATTTCATCGGTATCCATCTCGGAGGGTATAAAAGATGGAAGAGTGGTTTCTTAGCAAAAGATGATCAAAATCTAAAGGTCTACTTGATGAACGGAAAAAAAATTCAAAATGGCGGAATTTATTTTTTCATAGAAAATGTATGGCGAATTTTGAATTGCCTTTGATGCGGTTCTTCAGAGAATTCTCACAGAAAAATATGGGAATACATGATGATTGAGGGTTAGTAAGATGGTTGGGGATTCCGGGAAGGGTATTGTAGATACAAAAGGGCTGCTCAAACAAAAGCAAGATGGCGGCCGACGTGATTTTTGTTACTTTTTTGTTTTCTTATCGATTTCGTTAAAACTCGCAATTCTAGAAGAAATTAGGAAACGATTAATAGAAAAAGTAGAAAAAATTTAAAAAACAAGATGGCGGCTTAGCTGTAGTCTTTCAAATTTTCGATTTTTCGACCCCGAACCGCGGCGCCACAGCACCGAAACGGGTTAGTTGAGGATAATATTTTTTTCCTGTTTCCGTCTACAATTATCCTGTATTTTGACAAATCGGGAGTGGTTTTTAAATATTCAAGATGGCGGCTGTCGTGGCGGCCATTCAGTTTGAGGTACGAAAAAACGCAATTTTAAAATTAAAATTACTCACAGTTCACAACATCGGAGCGTTTCTACTTCTATGAAGCTATTGTATGTACAGACTTGAAGTATAGATTGGTGAAAAAAATACCCCATTTTTGGGGAAATTTCAAGATCTACCCTAAAAATTAAAAAATCGAAATACGAACTTTCTGCAAAATCCGAGTATGAGCAAGTACATTTTTTACCTGTGCAAATGAAATTTGGATATTTTTATCGCCAGGGACAGGCAACACTGAAATTTATCAAAGAAAAAGTTGTTTTCGCGATACGGTCTTTTTTCAGGGGTGATCATTTCGCCTGTGTGCGAGCGAGATGAAAACTTGAAACGTCATCGGGAGCGGTATCTCCTGCACTTAATGGAAAAATTATTCAACTTTCTAAAATAAATCTGTAAAATGAGTTGACGGCCATTTTGTATTTTATTTGTTTTGGAATTGATTTTAACCATGTTTTTGAGGCAGTTGGCAACATTTTGGAAAGTTGAAATGTATGAATCGACTGTGTAACTTAACCAGCAGTATCGATAAATGTAAACAGTGTTGCCACCTTCGGGGTAGTTTACGAGATTTTCCCCAAAAATTTTCTCCTGTAAAATTTTGTATGAAAAATTATTTTTTCACAAATGGTTTCACAAAAAAGACAAAAATGTATTCAGAAAAAAAATACGGATAGAGCTGATGACTGAGGAACTCGGAGACGGGTGAAGGGCACGCTTAAGGTATTGAAGATAGGTGGGAGGTGCTCGAGCAAATGTCACTCGAAACGGCTTCCAATTGGCAGTGAGCTGGAAAAATATTCAAAATGGCGGAAAAAAGATGGCCGCCATACAAATTTCATCAGTGTCCATCTCAAAGGGTATAAAAGATGGAAGAGTGGTTTCTTATCAAAAGATGATCAGGACCTTCGGATCCTGATCACTAGAAAAAAAAATTCAAAATGGAGGAATTTATTTCGGACCGACTAGGGACCGACTGCGGACCGACTAGAGACCGCCTACGGAACGACTACGGACCGACTAGGGACCGACGAGGGACCGACTAGGGACCGACTAGGAACCGACTAGGGACCGACTAGGGACCGACTAGGACAGACTAGGGACTGACTACGGACCGACTAGGGACAGACTACGGACCGACTAGAGACCGACTACGGACCGACTACGGACCGACTAGGGTAGACCGACTAGGGACCGACTACGGACCGACTAGGGACCGACTACGGACTGACTACGTACCGACTACGGACCGACTAGGGACCGACTAGGGACCGACTACGGACCGACTAGAGACTGACTAGGGACCGACTATGGACCGACTAGGGACCGACTAAGTAGTGACCGACTAGGGACCGACTAGGGACTGACTAGGGACCGACTACGGACCGACTAGGGACCGACTACGGACCGACTAGGGACCGACTACGGACCGACTAGAGACCGACTACGGACCGACAACGGACTGACTAGGGACCGACTACTTACCGACTAGGGACCGATTACGGACCGACTACTTACCGACTAGGGACCGACTACGGACCGACTAGAGACCGACTAGGGACCGACTAAGGACCGACTAGGGACCGACTACGGACCGACTACGGACCGACTACGGACCGACTACGGACCGACTAAGGACCGACTAGAGACTGACTACGGACCGACTACGGACCGACTAGGGATCGACTACGGACCGACTAGAGACCGACTAGGAACCGACTACGGACCGACTAGGGTAGACCGACTAGGGACCGACTACGGACCGACTAGGGACCGACTACGGACCGACTACGGACCGACTACGGACCGACTACGGACCGACTATGGAGCGACTAGGGACCGACTACGGACCGACTACGGACCAACTAGGGTAGACCGACTAGGGACCGACTACGGACCGACTAGAGACCGACTACAGACCGACTACGGACTGACTAGGGACCGACTACAGACCGACTACGGACCGATTAGGGACCGACTAGGGACGTACTACGGACCGACTACGGACCGACTACGGACCGACTACGGACCAACAACGGACCGACTACGGACCGACTAGGGACAGACTTAGGGACCGACTACGGACCGACTAGAGACCGACTAGGGAGTGACTGACTAGGAAACGACTACGGACCGACTACGGACCGACTAGAGACCGACTAGGGACCGACTAGGGACCGACTACGGACCGACTGCGGACCCACTACGGACCGACTACGGACCGACTAGGGACCGACTACGGACCGATTAGGGACCGACTAGGGACCGACTACGGACCGACTAGGGATCGACTACGGACCGACTAGAGACCGACTAGGAACCGACTACGGACCGACTAGGGTAGACCGACTAGGGACCGACTACGGACCGACTAGGGACCGACTACGGACCGACTACGGACCGACTACGGACCGTCTACGGACCGACTATGGAGCGACTAGGGACCGACTACGGACCGACTAGAGACCGACTACGGACCGACTACGGACCGACTAGGGACCGACTACGGACCGACTATGGACCGACTAGGGACCGACTACGGACCGACTAGAGACCGACTACGGACCGACTACGGACCAACTAGGGTAGACCGACTAGGGACCGACTACGGACCGACTAGAGACCGACTACAGACCGACTACGGACTGACTAGGGACCGACTACGGACCGACTACGGACCGATTAGGGACCGACTAGGGACGGACTACGGACCGACTACGGACCGACTACGGACCGACTACGGACCGACTACGGACCGACTAGGGACAGACTTAGGGACCGACTACGGACCGACTAGAGACCGACTAGGGACTGACTAGGGACCGACTAAGGACCGACTACGGACCGACTAGAGACCAACTAGGGACCGACTACGGACCGACTAGGGACCGACAAGGGACCAACTACGGACCGACTAGGGACCGACTAGGGACCGACTACGGGCCGACTAGAGACCGACTACGGACAGACTACGGACCGACTAGGGTAGACCGACTAAGGACCGACTACGGACCGACTAGGGACCGACTAAGGACCGACCGGGGACTTTTCGAGATTTCCCCAAAAATTTCCTCCTGTAAAATTTTATATGAAATTTTTTTTTTCACAAATGGTTTCACAGAGAAGACAAAAATTCATTCGGAGAAAAAATATGGCAAGAGCTGATGATTGAGGATTTTGGAGACAAGTGAAGGATACAGAAGGGTAGAGTGCAGCCCCATGTTGTTGGTACTCAAACTTCTTATCTTCGTCTATATGCTCACGTGGTCAGAGTTTTAAAAGCTTATATCCGAAACTATATGGTGAAGCCCCATGTAGTTGGTACTCAAACTTCTTATTTTCGCGATGTCTGTGTGCTTACGTGGTCAGATTTTTAAAAGCTTATATCTCCGAAACTATAGGGTGCAACCCCATGTTATTATTACTCAAACTTCTTATTTTTGCGATGTCTATGTGCTCACGTGATCAAATTTTTAAATGCTTATATCTTCGAAATTATAGGGTGCAGCCCCATGTTATATAATGTCGAACGTCCCCGCGAGCTGCTTTAGCAGCTCGCGCACCGAGCAACTAGTTATATATATAAAGCTACTTGAAGTTACGTATTGATCACCTCTCCTGAACAATTTTGTATGGGACTTTTTCACCATACTTTCCGTGTGTGTAGAATTCAAAAAATTTAGGTCTACAAAATTATAGAGAGAGCTGGACGTGGAAAACTGACTAGAGTACCCTAAGGGATCTCGAAAACTATCAGTCGGAGAGGTACTATCCCCAAACAAAAAATGTTCAACACCTTGGGCAATTGGGTGAACCGGTGAAAAAAATATGGCCACCAAACAAAAAAAAATTTCGTCTCCATACAAAAATTTCTTAATTTTCAAGAGGCTCTCCAGAACAATTTTGTATGGAACTTTTTTCCCCTCACTATTTATGTGCGTAGAACTTATGGGTCTTCCTTCAGGAAAATTATGAAACGTCATGAACGTGGAAAATTTACCAGAGTACCCCAACGGCTCTCAAAAACTATCAATCATAGAGGCATGGTTCTGAAACTGAAAAAGTTCAAGACCTTGGACCCTTTGGTGAGCCAGTAAAAAAAAGATAGGTACCAAACAAAAAAAAATTTCGTGTCCATACAATTTTTTTTTTAAATTTTCAAAAGGCTCTCCAGAACATTTTTGTATAGAACTTTTTCCTCTTACTATTTATATACGGAGAACTTATGGGTCTTCCTTCAGGAAAATTATGAAACTTCATGAATGTGGAAAATTTATCAGGGTACCTCATGGGTCCTCTAAAACTACCAGTCATACAGGCATGGTCCCAAACAAATGTTATTAAGGACCTTGGGCCATTGGGTAAACCGGAAAAAAAAAGATGGCCGCCGAACAAAAAAATTTTTTCTCCATACAAATTTTTTGGGTTCTTTTCAAGAGGCTCTCCTGGACATTTTTGTATGAAACTTTTTCCCCCCACTACACGTATACATAAAACTTAAAGGTTTTTTTCACAAAAAATACAAAACGTAGTGAATGTGTAAAAATTACCAGGGTACCTCATGGGTCCTCTAAAACTACCAGTTATATAGGAATGGTCCCAAACAAATGTTGTTAAAGACCTTGGGCAATTTGGTGAACCGGCAAAAAAAAGATGGCCGCCCAACAAACATTTTTTTTTTGAATTTTCAAAAGGCTCTCCTGAACATTTTTGTATGGAACTTTTTTCTTATCACTATTTATATGTATAGAACTTTTGAGTTTTCCTTCAAAGAAATTATAAAACGTCATGAACATGGAAAATTTACCAGAGTACCCCAACGGCTCTCAAAAACTATCAATCATAGAGGCATGGTTCTGAAACTGAAAATGTTCAAGACCTTGGGCCCTTTGGTGAGCCAGTAAAAAAAAGATAGGTACCAAACAAAAAAAAAATTTCGTGTCCATACAAATTTTTTTTAAAATTTTCGAAAGGCTCTCCAGAACATTTTTGTATTGAACTTTTTTCCCCCCACCAAGCGCATATATAGAAATCATGAGTGTCCTTTCAGGAAAAATACGATACGTTAAGAATGTGGAAAATTTTCTAGAGTACCTCATGGGTCCTCTAAAACTACCAGTCTTACAGGCATGGTCCCAAATAAATGTTGTCAAAGACCTTGAACTATTTGGTGGACCGTTAAAAAAATAATGGCCGCCGAACAAAAAAGTCGTCTCCATACAATTTTTTTGTGTTCTTTTCAAGAGGCTCTCCAGAACATTTTTGTATAGAACTTTTTCCTCTTACTATTTATATACGGAGAACTTATGGGTCTTCCTTCAGGAAAATTATGAAACTTCATGAATGTGGAAAATTTATCAGGGTACCTCATGGGTCCTCTAAAACTACCAGTCATACAGGCATGGTCCCAAACAAATGTTATTAAGGACCTTGGGCCATTGGGTGAACCGGAAAAAAAAGATGGCCGCCGAACAAAAAAATTTTTTCTCCATACAAATTTTTTGGGTTCTTTTCAAGAGGCTCTCCTGGACATTTTTGTATGGAACGTTTTCCCCCCACTACACGTATAAATAGAACTTTAAGATTTTTTCACAAAAAATACAAAACGTAGTGAATGTGGAAAAATTACCAGAGTACCCTAACGGCCTTCAAAAACTATCAATCATAGAGGCATGGTCCCGAAACTAAAAATGTTCAATACCTTAGTCCCTTTGGGGAGCCAGTAAAAAAAAGATAGCTACGGAGCAAAAAAAATTCGTGTTCATACAAAATTTCTTTTTAATTTTCAAGTTCTCCAGAACATTTTTGTATAGATCTTTTTTTTCCCACTAAACGCATGCATAGAACTCATTAGTATCCTTTCAGAAAAGATACGAAACGTGATACCAATATTTCTTTTTATCTTTCAAGAGACTCTCCAGAATATTCTGGTATTTGGTATGGCCCCCCATTTCTTTATTTTACGAATATTGAAGAGACAACAAGGCCCGCGAGCTGCTTGCAGCTCGCGCACCGAGCGCAATACTAGTTTCCTACCTAAAACTTTTCCTTCCTAAAGTGGCTTTCTTTTCTGTGCTTTTGGTGATCACCAGACCAGACCAGAGACAATTAAGATAATTATAAATTAACCAATTGCCCGTGCCTTATAAGATCATAACACTCACCACTGCCTCAGGGAGGACGTCTAAATGGCCATGCTCATTTTTAACCCCCGACGCAAAAACGACGGGGTGTTATAAGTTTGACGTGTCTCTGTGTGTGTGTGTGTGTGTGTATGTGTGTGTGTGTGTCTGTCTGTTCCCCTGTGGCGCTCAAACGGGTGGACCGATTTGAATGCGGTTTTTTTTGTTTGAAAGGTGAATTAGTTGAGAGTGTTGTTAGCTATGTTTGATGAAAATCGGTCCAAGATGGCCGCCGCTACAAAATGGCGGATTACATATTTTTTCACAACTCCTTTAATATGGGTATCAAATGAAAGGGCTTGACTAGCAGAATAGCATTATTGCAAATCCAAGACGGCCGCCGCCACAAAATGGCGAATGTCGGGGGTTTTTTAAATTTTTAATTTACACTTGTATATAGCCAAAGCTTGCCCATAGTGCTTGTATTAGTAGCGGTCAGTGCAAAACGGAGTGTAGTATACACAGAGCTTTAGTCCTTCAGTTGGCGGAAACGTCGACGGAGCTGCATGCGCATGTAATCCCATTATGCAAATGAGCATGAAATTAACGCGGAACACGAAGTTCCAATTAAGCAACGAATTTGTATGCTGATAAAATTCAGCAGTTGTGTCTTTTACTGTTTAAAACTGCAACCGATAATGACTATTTATGTGGATGACAGGGTGCAGGCAGGTAGGTAGGATTACGGTTCATTTTACATTTGTTTGTTTATTTAATTAATTGAACACTTTTGAGGATTCCAACGCTACCGAAATAGCGTAAATACAACAATACAATGAAGAAAATGTGGTACGTAATATATTACGATTGGTAAGTATTTAGATAGTTAGTTTAAAGCCAGGGGCAAATCTGACGGAAAAACGTGCACGAAATTCCAAAATTAAAAATTTAAAAAATTCAAAATTGTTTATTTCATGTAGGTAAGTCAACTTGTGGCTCTTATTAACATCCTACGCAGCCTCAACTTTTGTTTACTTACTTCTAAAGTTGACTTTTGACTTTAGAAGTAAGTGTAATTTTTCATCGAGCGGTCAATACAGTTTACTGCACAAAACTTAACACACACTAGTAATTTACATAATTCGTAAAAAATATTTCATCAAATTGTCCAACCAAATAAACTTAAATCTGCATTTAAATATTTATCAATCCAGGCTGCCGGTCCCGATTATTATCACAAACATAATTAGGATTATAATCGTAAAACCTAAGAATCGAAATCCCGTAGTTGCATGCAATTAATACTATCCTTAGAAAACCATTACTTTAATAGATTTCATTCGAACTTCGAAGGGGTGATTATCCTCAGAATTTAGGAATATGAACGAAGTACCTATTCTAATACTTACAATGTTTTTCAAAAGGTTATTATTATACAGGTGTGCGAGGTTGTTTCAACTCTGTGAAGGTCTACTAAGAGGCGCGGGGACGCAATTTCTCAGCGTCTGTTTACCCGCCATGATTTATGTTAACACAATAATTTATTGTTCTCATTACAGTTTCTTATTTTATTTGACGCGAACCGTGGCGTGAGGATTTTGTTTTTCTTTTTTTACAAGATGTATAAAATTGGTTTATGTAACATGTTTTACCTACAAATAGTACGTACATTTACGGTTATTTTTTTTTATATTAAGCTATCTTAAATCTTACCTATCAATACCTACGAGCAATATATACGTTTTCCCTAATCTATGGTACGAGTAGGTATATTCGAGAACTGTAAGTAGGTATCTAACAAAATAAGTGGAAAGAAAAACTTCAGTCGATATTGCGATTTATTTATTTTACACTAATATTATAAAGGCGATAGTTTGTGTGTGTTTGGGTAGGTATAGGTAGATTACTATAGCAAACTTCCTTAAAAGTAAGTAGGTATAAAAGTTGGAAAAGGGAGCGGGAACGGGAACCGGAAATCCACGATTCCCTCGGGATTTGTGAAAAACCGAAATCACGCGGGCGAAGCCGCGGGCAGAAGATAGTTTTACGTATAGTTAGTTACTATCAGTTCTTTTCAACACCAAAGCGAATCTTACACAGAATGCTTCAATAACTTTCAGCTGTTGCCGTTTATTTTATGGTCAGCAGTTAGGTAGACTTCTACCTAACTGCTGACCATAAAATAAAACGCTTTCCGATTCCCTCCCTTACGAGTCCGGTGGATAATTAATAAAACCAGCCTATACCCGACCGTCTGAACCACAAGAGGTTTCAGCGAATCGGCCATGAAAGTCACGTATTATTCAATAAACCTAAAATTAATACTGCGGACGTGAGGAGCGTTCGAAAGACGCACAACTCCGTTGCTTTGTCGATATGAAGATTGGGAAGCCTCAAGCCGCAAACTATTTACTCTATACTCTCGTTATTCTACTTCGATTGATTTATCTCTACGTATAAAGATTGATTGATAGAATCATAGTGTAAATATAATTTTGAGGTCCACCCACATGCGCAATTAACCTTTAAGTACCGACATACTATTTTAGTTACATAAGTACCGACGTGAGGTCTGCTAGACCACCATAGTTTTCCAATCGAAAACTTTTGTGTTTCTTATTATTCTTCTAAAAAAAATGTTTCTATTTATTGTTAAATATCTACTTATTGTATAAATAAAACAAAATGTAGAAGTTTTCACATTTATTACTGATTATAAGCATTAATATGGCAATCATAGATTCTTCTTTTGAAAAAATTAACTTTTATCTTAATAATTCATATGTATCAGTAATACTATTATTTTTTCTTAAAAACAATTTTTTCTTATAGATTAATAGCTAGATAAATAATAAAAAATAAAAAACCTTAATAATCAACCGTTTTCTCAATAATCACAAGGTATCAAATTGCAGGAACTATAAAAGTTTATAAACAGTATTTGCATAAGCTTACTGCATTGTAGGAACACGTGTTTCATACAAGTATCACAGTCTGTTCAGGTGCTGAATTATGGTCACTCTCCAGCAGTAAAATTTGGGTAGATATTCTCAGATTCGGACTCTGAGCTCTCATTTAGCCATTCCACTAAACGTTCTTGGTGGTATTTATATTGAAGCAGTGTTTGATATCTTTTCTCACACTTTTATTTTTATTTATGGCTGCCCGTTTTATGCCTGAAGAACCTGGCTGATCCATTGTTATAACTGACTGAAAATAAAAGAGAAAACAATATAATCTGAAAAAAATTGCATCCAAAAAAAGTTACATAAGTACCGACGAGTGGTCTGACAGACCACTCGTGATCTTATTAAAATCAAAACTTACCAAAATCGTACGCGCCGACGCTGCCACTCTGCAGGAATGCTGATGGGCGACTTCCCGAGGGGTAGAGAGAAGCACAGGAGGATACTTTTTCGCTAACATAGGTAATCAAACTTTTCGACCTCTCGAGGTGTCTGTCAGACCACACGTCGGTACTTAAAGGTTAATGTATGTATACCCGAATTACTAATTCCGTGGAATTCTGACGTTTCGTAATGTTACCAGAGATAAAACAATTCCCACAAAAAAGATAAAAAATGCAAATACAAATCAACTGCCGCATGTAGATAATATGACAAATGCCTGACAGACACTTCATGGTGATAATGTCATTCGACATCGATTTTTGAATAAGTTTTTTCAATGTGCTTCTTTTGTTTTCTATTGCTGTTAATTTGCACTTTCTAGTTTCCACTCTTGGTATTTTCTATTTTAAGGCGAAACGACTAATATTATTACGCGGCATATGGCTTTTTATGATGACAGGGAATTAAAGTAGTTTGGGGTAAAATCGTACTTCGTAGATGTTAACCCTGTTCTCCATACAAATATAGTTCGTTCGGTAACATAGTGTCGGTACAGGCGCAGGTGCTCTTAGTATTCTGCTTTATATATATTTTTTTTCTGTTTGTAATTTTTTTTCTATTCTAACAGAATCTCCGAATAGTCTGCCAATCCGCACTTGGCCAGCGTGGTAGACTATGGTTAAAATCCTTGTCATTTTGAGAGAAGACTACGAATAGAATAGGTATCACATTTACTACTAAGTACTAAAAATACTATCATGGAAAACCGGTTAATAATTCCCTGTATCCCTTCTATACTAATATAATAAATGCGAAAGTGTGTTTGTTTGTTGGTTTATCCTTCAATCACGCAAGAGCGGAGCAACGGATTGACTGGATCTTTTAAAATGGAGATAGTTAAAGACATAAAGAGTGACCTAAACACAGTTCTTTATGACCTTCTTGAATGATCAGTGTTTTCGCATTTATGTTACTCTACCTTGATGTTTTGATTCATTTCTTTAGTAATAAATTGCCCTAGATATTATATACATACTTATATGTTTTCTAGTTATTCTACGTATTCTAAGTGTCTTAGCACTCCAACGCTTTCATACTGTTTTCAAAATACTTCATAATCTTAGCAAGTTTTAGCTCGTGTATAGTTAATTAGTTATAATATATCTTATAGTAAGTTTTAGCTCTTATACGAATACCATTTGTTGAGCACAGTATGCTCAAGTTAATTCTCAAGATGACAGTTATTAGAGAACTTTATTCTAAATTTATGGTAATACGCCATTCATATAGCGTTTATCTGCCGACGGAATATGGAGGTATTTTTAACCCCCGACGCAAAAACGACGGGGTGTTATAAGTTTGACGTGTCTGTGTGTGTGTGTGTGTGTGTGTGTGTGTGTGTGTGTGTCTGTCTGTTCCCCTGTGGCGCTCAAACGGGTGGACCGATTTGAATGCGGTTTATTTTGTTTGAAAGGTGAATTAGTCGAGAGTGTTCTTAGCTATGTTTGATGAAAATCGGTCCAAGATGGCCGCCGCTACAAAATGGCGGATGATATATTTTTTCACAACTCCCTTGATATGGGTATCAAATGAAAGGGCTTGACTAGTAGAATAGCACTATTGCAAATTCAAGATGGCCGCCGCCACTAAATGGCGAATGTCGGGGGTTTTTTAAATTTTCAATTTACACTTGTAATTTGCCTTAATAACTATTACACGATATGAAGAAGTAGAAATATATATTTTTAAATATAGTTTTTACTATATTTTTTTACTATTTCTAAAAACTACATGAACTTGCATTTTGTTTTAAAAATATGTTTACACGGAAGTTCAGAAATAAATCGCAAAAAAGTAGGTATTTTCTATCACACGTAAGCGCTTATTTTGGCACGCGTGAATTCTTAGTAAACAGTGGTGATCACCAATCTATTCCATACTAGCTTCTGCCCGCGGCTTCGGCCACGTGAATTTCAGTTTTCAGAAATCCCGAGAGAATCGTGGATTTCCGGTTCCTGATCTCGGTCCCTTTTCCAACCTTTATACCTACTTTCGAGGAGTTTGCTGTAGTAATCTACCTATGCTGTAGCTATAGATTTCAGTTTTGCCAAAATCTCGTGGAAATTGTGGATTTTTCCAGGATAAATAACCTATGTGTTAAGTCAGGGCATAGTCTATCTCCATTCAAAATTTCAGCGAAATCGGTTTAGTAGTTGCGGCGTTAAAGAGTAACAAACATACACACACACTCAAAACATACACACACACTCAAACTTTCGCCTTTATAATATTAGTGTGATGTTTGTGATGGATGGCATATGACCTCAAAGCGAATCCTGAATACCTATATTGTTTGAGTGTGTTCCTCTCAGTTTCAAAGAACATGCCGAACGTAGAGATTGTTCGTCACATCGAGACGGAAAGGGTTAAGTATTAAAAAATAAATACCTACTCATTATTGTAGTTACATTTTAATGCGCCGCTTTTTATACGACTGCTTGAAAAAACTGGCCAAGTGCGAGTCAGGCCTCGCTCTTTGAGGGTTCCGTACATAATTATTATGAACAACATAATATTTTGGGTGTAAGAAATATTTAATTTCCGAGCTAGATATCGCAGAAAACCGTGAAAGAAATACCCAAAAAATGTTCGTTTGTTTTGGTCACAGCATACAAACTACTTTGTAAATCGTTGTTTTCAGTATTTGTTGTTTAACTATAGTATATGGCACATAATATACTGAAATTTCATATTTCTGACTGGTTTAGTTTTTCAGATAGCCCCCATCACAAACATGGTCTAAAACTGACAACTTTGATGGCCTTATTTTTCAAGCAAAAAATTAAATATATATTAATTAATTAAAAATATATTAAGTTTTTTTAATTTAAGTTAATTTTTTTAGTAATTAACATTAAGTTAATTACTAAACAACGATACCCCACAAGCTACCTGGGTAAAAAAAAAATCCGGCTCCTTTTTCATGTATGGGAGCCCCTCTGAAAAATAATATAATTCAATTTCTAATTCAACATCAAATACCAAAATTTCAGGTTTGCAACTCATTTCGTCTATGAGAGACCTGTGACCGGCGGACGGACAGACAGACAGACAGAAGAGTGACATTAATAGGGCTAAGTTTTTACCTTTTGGGTACGGAACCCTAATAAACAGTTCCCGCGCGATTTTAAAACCTAAATTCACGCAACGAAGTCGCGGGCATCGCGGCCAGTATTAAAACAAGTAAAGTTCGTAAGCTAAAACCCGACTACGCCTAATAATTTGATAATAATTTAGTGGGCAAAAGTGAAGGGTAAACAGCTAGTGGCGCCATCTGTTATGCCTATCCGAAACTAATTTTACAATCTAGAAAGCCGCGCGAAGGACACTTCTCGAATGTTTTTCGTTAATTAAATGTAGCCCATGTCACCCGGACCATAACAACGAATCAATAGAACACCTCATTCATCAAAATCGGCCACATACATACATACATACATACATACATACATACATACATACATACATACATACATACATACATACATACATACATACATACATACATACATACATACATACATACATACATACATACATACATACATACATACATACATACATACATACCTACATACATACATACATACATACATACATACATACATACATACTCCTAAAATCATTCCTTATGGCTTTGCCGTAGTCGGGTAAAAATATTATCAGGTTGTAAATTATATCCATGTGCCATTGGAAATTCGATCAGTGGTAAACGCCCACTATATTATCTACATCTGCGTGCAAAATGTTTAGATAAAATGGATTAGTAGCATGCAATCTATGCACCTGCTCGACGTCCATCGTATGGACCATGATTAATTTACTCATTTACCATTTCTTGGTAATTGTTTACTCGGAACTCCATAATTGTGATGTGCTTATCGATCGGCCCAAAATCAAAGTCGTGGATGGTGATCTCATACTAGAATCAGCTTATGATAGAAGTATTCATTTGAATCCTACCGGACCGAACTCGAAAATATTTTATGGTGAGTTAAATCTTTTAAGCATATACAACAGTACAGATAATGGAGAGCGAAACACATTCAGTGATAACGTGCAACCCGACAGAGGACGGTTGAGCGATGCATTTAAAAGAATACGGAACTTAGAAGTATTTACGACCTCTTTCCCGAATAATGTGAATTCGAATGTCTCATATTTGACCCGCAAAGTGACTAACCTCGGTAATAGGGTCCGATTTCTCCAGACTTTATTCAACACCAGGAAAACGGACGAATGTCAATCACACCCCTGTGAAAATGGAGGCACTTGCTTGAATTTAGTAAACGGTTACTACTGCTTGTGTCCTTCGAACTGGAAAGGAGCTAACTGTGACGAAGACGTCAATGAATGTCGTAACTTTGCGGGCACCGACCTAGGGTGTCAGAATGGTGCGACGTGTATCAATAGACCGGGCTCATACGAATGCATTTGCAAACCCGGTTGGTACGGGATAGACTGTACACGAACTGCTATGAATTGTTCAGGGGGCGACTCAGAAATGTGCGGTCACGGAATATGCCTGCCAATAAACAGCGAAGCAGGTATAAAATGTATTTGTGATCAGGGTTGGACGACTGACGGTGCCAGCGTTGCTTGTTTAACGGATGTAAATGAATGCTTGGCTGGTCGAGGCGCACGCTGTTCGGTGAATCCAAGAGTGGAATGCATAAACGTACCTGGTTCTTTTCGATGTGGAGAATGCCCTCGGGGTTATGAAGGAGACGGTTTCGCTTGCTATGATATAGATGAGTGTCTCACTATTTCCAACGGTGGTTGTAGCACGAGTCCTATGGTGTCATGTCATAATACAATAGGCTCTCGCATATGCGGTTCTTGCCCACCAGATTACCAAGGTGATGGAATAACGTGTATTTGGATGGGTTCGTGCTCTCAAAATCACGGAGGATGTCACCCATCTGCTCAGTGTATTGAAAATCAAGGTTATCGACAAACATCAAAATGTCAGTGTCCTTATGGAATGGAAGGTGATGGAATTGGACTCCATGGGTGCTACGTACCTAAAGAAAACAATACTCAGCGCTGTGAAAATAATCCTTGCGGCGTTCACGGACATTGTCATCCTCTACCACAAGGGTATACTTGTATTTGCTATCCGGGTTACAGTGGCTATCAGTGTACTGACCAAAGCAGTGTCTGCTCTAACAACCCGTGTCACAATGGGGGCAGTTGCAGGCTTGATGAAATGTTGATACAAGGGTTCAGATGTGAGTGTACCGCTTTATATTCCGGTGATCTTTGTCAAGTTCATATTCAGCAATGTGGTGGATTTTTAGACTCTGAAAAGGGTAGTATTATATATCCAATAACAAACTCAACTTACGGACATAATTCACGATGCGCTTGGGTAATCCATACCGCCCCAGACAAAGTAATCAACGTAACATTTAGTAAATTCAATTTAGAAAATGACTCTGCCGAATGTAAATTTGATTTCTTACAAATTCACGACGGAAGAAATTCGGCACGCCATCTGATCGGTAGATTTTGTGGTAATAATTTTCCGAACGGGGGAAACATTATTTCAAGTCATAATTATTTATATTTTTGGTTCCGATCTGACCATTCGGTAGCCAAAGATGGATTCGCTTTATACTGGAACAGCATATTACCTGTGTGCGGCGGAGAAGTGAATGCGACGACGCACGGCCATATCAGTTCACCTGGCTCGCCGAGCACATATCCTCCTAACCGTGACTGTTACTGGCATTTGAAAACCACTTTGGGTAAAAAAATACAGTTACATTTCTTCCAACTCGATATAGAAGAACATGCTAATTGCAGTTTCGATTATTTAGCAATTTATGACGGCGAACATACAACAAATCCACTTCTTAATAAATACTGTAATACGTCACAACCTGCGCCGATTCAGTCAGTCAGTTCTGAGATGCTTATACACTTTCATTCAGACGCCTTTGGTACTGGAAAAGGATTTCAAATTGCTTTCGCCCCCATAGAAGGTGTGCCCGGTTGTGGTGGCTTTTATACTTCCGATAAAGGTGAAATTGTCTCACCTTCATATAACGGTATTTATTTGAATAATTTACAATGTGAATACAAAATAACAACTCGCCCAAACACGAGAATTCACATTGAATTCAAATCTTTTAATTTAGAAAAATCGTTGCAATGTTACGACTTTTTGAAAATATACGATGGTGCGACATCCGATTCTCGATTGGTAGGAAAATTTTGCGGCACTGTTCATCCTAAGTCATATACTTCTTCCACTAATAACCTCTTTATTTTGTTCCATACCGATTACACTATAGGATCCGATGGTTTCAAAATAAATTTTAAATCCGTTTGCTTGCATACAATAGTAGGAGACAGTGGTGTTATAAAATCTCCGAATTATCCGACGTTTTATCCAAAACCAACCGTGTGCGAATATATCATTGGTACTGCGCCAGGAAAAATAATACAGTTAACATTTCAAGATTTTGATATCGAAGATAATAGAGCCTACAATTGTATTTATGATTATGTTGAAATCAGAGATGGACAGTTTAACAACTCGTCATTATTGGGCAGATATTGTGGGAATACAGAAGCTGTTCCACCTACGCAAATATCTTCATATAATTACATGTATATTAAGTTTAATTTAGTTATAAGTAAAAGTGGAAGAGGTTTCTATGCGAATTACACTACTTTAGATGTAGAATGCGGAGGTATTTACAGGGAAGATTCTGGTATTATTAATCATCCCGCTGATAGCGACCAAAGATATTCTAACAATCAAAATTGTACGTGGTATATTGTTGCTCCTGAAGGAATGCATGTTAAATTAACATGGAATAGATTCGCACTTGAAAACATAGGTGAATGTGTAAGTGATTATGTAGAAATTATAGAAACCGATGATTTTAATGATGATAATACTTTAGGCAAATATTGTGGGGAATCTTTGCCTCCAGCACTAACTACTTCTTCTAATCGCCTTATGGTGAGATTCATATCCGACTTTAGTATACGTGCAAGTGGGTTTTCATTATCATACTCATTTTTAGACGATCGTACACATTGCGGTTGTTTTTTGGTTAAATCTCATGGATATATATTTTCACCAGACTGGCCGCAATTATTATACGAGCCTAATCGTGATTGTACGTGGACAATATCAGTTCCAACCGGTCGCCAAATATCACTTAACATTACTGACTTTGTCCTTCAACGTCCTTATCGTGGTAAATGCGATTATGGAGACTATCTAGAAATAAGAGATGGATCCACTTTAAATTCTTCTTTAATAGGCAAGTATTGTGGATTTTTTAAGTCCAAAAGAATAGTATCAACAGCAAATCATTTATATCTCCATTTCCATACAGGTTTTGATTTGAGTGGAAAAGGATTTAAAATTGAATGGGATGGTAGCTTAAGTGGCTGTGGAGGAACACTCACTGGCGTATCTGGTTCTATATCATCACCTAATTATCCAGAAAACTACGACGAAAATTCGGTATGTTTATATCGCATCGTTACAAACAGTGGTTCAAAAATTCGTATAAGTTTTACGGAATTAGATTTAGAAATAACAAAATATTGTGCAGCCGACTATGTTGAAATATTTGATGGGCGTAATGAACACGCTTCAAGTTTCGGTAAGCATTGTTTTCTGTCACCTGCGTTAAACAACATTGAAACTACTGGCAATTATGCTTTTATAAAATTTAGATCTGACTTTTTCTACAGTAGCAAGGGGTTTTTACTTAGCTATAACACTATTTGTAATAATAACATAAGTGGCACCTATGGCGTGATTGAAAGTCCTGGTTATCCAGAGGTATATCCATTAAACTCAAATTGTTTATGGACAATCACTGTTCCCAAAGGAAACAAAATAAATGTAACTTTTACACAATTTGACATATTTTCGAGCTCCCGTCCATATTCGTTACTTTACCATTCTTGGGCAAGGCCCAGGCCAAATCGGATCCCAGTGGACAAAATCAATGATATTTGTAAATTGGATTATTTGCAAACGAAAGAGACCTCAGATATAAACTTTTCTGAAAAACGGTGCGGAAATGCATTACCAAAACCCATAAGTAGTATGAGTAATTCTTTACAAATAAATTTTGTTTCGGGAAACTATTTTCCTAAGACTGGGTTTCGTTTGGAATGGGTAAGTTATGGTTGTGGTGGAATTATTATAAAAAGAGAGGGTAATTTAGAAATGAACAGAATTTCAAGTTCTGTTGGTGAAATAGAATGTGAGTGGATTATAGAAACTCCATTAGGCACAGCTGTATCTATATCGTTTTCTAAATTATTTGTGTACGCATCTAAAAATTGCACTGTAGACGCCATCGAAATCTATAATGGCCAAAGTATTGCTTTTCCGTTACTAACTAGAATTTGTCACAATGGAAAGAATACGGTTAAAGCCAGTTCTAATTACTTATTCGTTAAATTATCAAAAAAGTCCTCATTACGAGATGTATATTTTAAGTCTAATTTTACGTCTGATACAAAAGGATGTGGCGGTATGATAGAATCTCAATCAGGGTTAATTACTTCAATTAATTATCCTAAGAACTACGATAGTAAAATGGATTGTCTATGGTCTATTAAGGTACCAAAGTATCACAGAATTGAGTTAAACTTTATTGATTTTGACCTGTATTCCGACACATCATTTCCCTATGATAATGAAGCTGATTGCAATGATTTGATAAAAATTTACGAAGGCTCCAATGTGTTGACATCTAATAATAATAATTACACTTGGCTTCTATGTCCGAACACAAATATATCTCAAATAATATCTAGTAGTTCCTCAATAGCCGTGCAATTTAAAACTGATGATTTTGGAACCGCTAAAGGTTTTAAAGCTAACTTTAGCATGATTTGTGGTGCGACAATTGAGGCAGAATACGACGGAATCATTGCCAATGATAAATTTTTGAGTTATACCAACCGGAATTGTACATGGACCATTTTGGCATCAGACTTGAGTAAGAAAGTCAAATTAACTATACGCTACATGTCGTTACCAAAAAACACTGACATTATAACAGATAGAGAATGTCCGTCATCCTTCCTCAGAGTTTATAATGGAAACGATGAAAAAGCACCACTAGTTAACGAATTTTGTGGTAAAAAAGTGCCTCCTACAATTATTAGCCAAGGAAGTTCTCTCACGATTCAACTTGGCTCTTACACCGATGTTATAGATGGATATTTTTCAGCGCACTACACAACATTAACAAATGCCTGCGGAGGAGATTTGATATCAGAAGAAGGAACCATCGCTTCACCAAACTATCCGATGTCATACCCCAATAACGCAAACTGTGAGTGGACTCTGAACACGTCACCTGGAAATAGAGTGTATGTAACATTCGAAAGTTTTGATTTGTATTATTCTGATAGTTGTAATGAAGATTATTTAGAAGTTAGAGAAAATAATGGTGGTGGTGAACTACTAGGTGTTTATTGTGGTCAAGAAGTTCCAACTAACACAACGACGGGAATGAAACTGTATATCAAATTTCATAGTAATAATAGAAACACTGGGAAAGGATTCCTGATCAATTATGGGTTGCTTCACGGTAATGAAATCACAGGATTACGCAGTGGTGACATAACGTCGCCTCTTTACCCTGTACCTTATCCAGGAAGCGGCAAATACAGTTGGCGAATAATGATAGACAATTCGAATGCTATTTCTATAAATATTGATCATTTAGAAATACATAAAATTCAAGACACATGTAACAGCAAGTTATTAGTTTACGATGGATACGACGATGATGCTCCATTGTTGGAGGAACTTTGTGGGTTGTTAAATCAAGAAAGCAAATTAGTACAAAGCTCTTCCAATGTTGCATTTATAAAACTTGTTTTGGATGATACGAATACTGGATCGATATTTCATATTCGATGGGAGGCTGACAAAAATTTAGAAGTTGAGGACAGTGTTATCAAATGTGGAACAAATAAAACTGTGCTTTTGCCTATAGGAAGCGACTTAATATTTACTTCACCTAATTATCCTAATGGTTATGATGCAGATTTGACCTGCATATGGATATTTCAGGCTGCGCCAGGTCACCATGTAAGATTGGTTTTTGATGACATTTCGTTAGAACAAACTCCAAATTGTTTCACTGATCACATTTCAATTTATTCTTCAGATAATCTTGTGACGTGGTCTCCGATAGTAGAAAATATATGCCTTTCAGAAAAAGAAAAAGTTTCGTTGGACTCTGCTACATATATAAAAGTAAAGTTTAGAACTGATTCGACTATATCACATAAAGGTTTCAAAGCACGCGTCACCTCTGCATGTGGTGGACTGGTTCAAAAAAAATCTGGCGTATTAGAATTAACAGAATTAGACACTGTACACAATTTTCAGTCTATGTACTCTAAATTTAGATGTAACTGGACGATAAAAGTACGTCCAGGGCGTAATATTAAGATTAAATTTGAATACTTTAATGTTACAAATAATAATAATAATTGCACATCGTATATATTGTTAAGAAATGGTGAAAATATTGAATCACCATATTTGGGTAACGGAAAATATTGTGGGTTTTCACACAAAAATACAAGTGAAATGGTCTCATCCAGCAACGTTATATACATCAGTTTTGTCAAATTAGATTCTATGAGGACATTTGCCGAACAAAGTCAATATCCAAACTTCAAATTACGTTACGAAGAACAAAATGTAGAATGTGGAGCTACGTCAACTTTAGATTTCAACCATAAGTGGGAAGTTATTAACTCTCCGAACTATCCTTCCAATCCTACTCCTTACACTGAATGTATTTGGGTATTTATTGGTCCTCCAGGTGAAATAATTAGAATAGACTTTATAGACCGATTTGACTTGGAACCGTCTGACCAATGTTCGTCTGAATCAGTTGAAATAAGAGACGGATCATCTCGGTTATCACCTTTCAAAGGACTTCTGTGTAAAGAGCGACCACGACCCAGTACAATTAAAAGTAGTGGTAATACTATGTTCGTAAAATATACAACACAAATTTCAGAACCTAGAGATGGATTTAAAGCTAATGTGTCCATAGACGTGTGTGGAGGTACAATCATATCTGCATCCGGTGAACTATTGTCACCCGGCTATCCTCATATGATGTTACTCCATGCTGGAATTGTATGCCAATGGGAAATAATATCAGTGCCAGGACATGTTATGCAACTACATTTTACGGACGTAGACTTACCTGAAACTACATTAATATGTCAGACAAAAATTACAGTTGAAGAAAAAATACCAGCAAATAACTCAATAACTGACACCGTGTTGAAGGAATTATGTAACGACGATTTTTTGGATTTGACACAATTAATTGAAACCCTGACAGACAGAGTGATCATTAAGCTACATTACGGCGAACCGAGGTCAGAGGTGTCTGAAAGCAGAGGGTTTAGATTGACATTTAACTCCTCGAGACCATCTTGTAGTGGAACTATAACAGCTCCTGAGGGCTACTTGACTTCCCCGGGCTATCCAAGTGAAACATCATTACGGTTTTGTGAATGGAAAATTGAAGTGCCTAATGTAAACCGCCGAATACTTTTAGAATTAGTCGACTTTGAAGAAAATCTAAAAATGTACGCTTTCAATGATTGGTTTTACACTTCAAGAATAGAAAGATCTTACAAAAGTATTGTATCTCAACTTGTTTTCGAATCAAGTCAAAATAAGTTAGGATTTTATATGTGGTTCCCACCTCATGGAAAATCTACACATAGGTTTAAAGCTAAATTTAGTTCTGATGAACCAGCTCTATGTGGTGGAAATTTACATGGTCTCCAAGGTGAACTAATGTCACCAAACTTGCAAACATCATACGTCTGTGAGTGGCAATATGCTTTAGGATCCAATCACTTAAGTGCTGTTGACACGTATAGCACAATATACTTGACTGTCAATGTGTCCTCTTTAGCTAAAAATACTTGTAATTTTTATGATTCCAAACTTCGCATAAAATCAGACATAGGTACAAAAGATGTTTTATTCAGTCGGAATATCTGTACTAGTAGTGAAATCGCTTATAGAATACCGAGTTCTACTATGCAAATAACATCTGTTCAATTTAAAGAAAAGCCATTATCCTTCGATATTAGTTGGAAATTACAGCCATGTGGAGGTGTAATTCATGCAGGCCATGAAACTATAAACGTAATTAATTTAACAGATACCCATAAGGATACCATAAATTGTGCTTGGGTACTTATAGCTCCTGAAGGATTAAGAGTGGAATTTAAGCTGGAAGGTACATTTAATTTGGATTGTTTAGAAGAATTCATACACATTAAATCAGGATTGGAAGACGCATCTTATTTTGGTAAATATTGCAAAAGCAATCTTCTAGAACATTCTCAGGTATTATCATTTATGTATCCATATGTAGAATATCATTCGAAACCCCAAAATAAAGTTAACATTAAGCTTTTAACTAGGGTGGTTAGTTATCAGTGTGGGGGAATTCTTACAAAAAATGACCGGACATTTACTTCATCTAATTATCCGAAAGATTACGAAAGTAATCAAGAATGCACATGGGAAATTCAAGCAGAACTTGGCTACAGAATATCTCTCAGATTTGTCGATCGCTTCGTGGTAGAGGAAAAATTGAATTGTACGAAGGATGTTATTATAATTTACGATTGGAAGGATAATAAATACGAAGAAGTAGCGAGGCTATGCGGTCGCCACCTTCCACCTACATATAATTCTACATCTACACGAATGAAATTAACGTTTCGCACGGATGATAAAATAAACTTAGATGGTTTTAAAGTACAATGGGATCCTATTTGTGGAGGAACACTCGTGGCAAAAACTGAGGAGCAGTATTTGTATAGCCCTGGTTACACAAACGTTTACTATCCTTTGCTTGACTGTAATTATGAAATAGTAGCTCCACCGTTATCTAATAAAATTTCTCTAAAATTTTTAGACTTTGAACTTGAAGGAAGTTATCCTGAGTGTACATATGACAATATAACTTTAACAGCACGAAGTGATTTTAACTATTTTTTTGGATTATATTGTGGAGAAGAAATACCACCACCATTACAAGCTAACGAAAAGGTTGAAATCGCTTTTAAGACAGACCGATATAATCAAATGAAAGGCTTTAAGCTAGCTTATTCATTATATAATTGTGGTGGGCAAGTGAAAGTACCGACACTTATAACTTCGCATGAGTCAGGAATATCAGAAACTTATGCTGAAAACACAAACTGCACTTGGGTCATTGAAGCTCCATTAAATAAGGTAGTGGTAATTAAACTATTGTACATAGATTTAGAAAGTTCCTATGAATGTTACAATGATCATATATCAATATATGACGGACCTGTAATCGATACAAGCAAAAGGTTATCTTTGTTATGCGGGCATGTCAATACAACAACCTATATCAAGAGTAACAGTAATAAAGCAGTCTTGGAATTTTCCACTGATTCCACTATAAATCATAGAGGTTTTCAAGCACAAATATTTTTTACCTATGCGGCATCAGTTGGGTGTGGTGGCGACGTTAATTTGAAATCTACATCCAGGTTTTATTTACGATCTCCGCTAATTAATGGCAGCGTCGTTTATGAAAACTACTTAGACTGTCACTGGAACATAAGAGCACCCGTCAACCATGTCATAAAAGTGGAATACTCATCCTTCCATATAGCTTCCTGCGTCGACGTTAACCAAACTGCTATAGGTCTTAGCAAATGTGATTGCGATTTAGTTGAATTGAAAGATGGCTTAAATCTTAACAGTTTGACCATCGGTACATACTGCGGCCATACCCTGCCTTCGGAAATATTCTCTTCGAGTAATGTAATGAGTATCAGATTTTCAACTGACGGGGAAGCTGTAAGCTCTGGGTTTGCAGCTGTTTTGACAACTCAACCTTCATCGTGTGGTCAGTCAGTTTTCACTGTCTCTGATACAGTGCAGACAATAAGATCCCCGGGTTATGAAACGGGTTCTATTCCCCGAGGACTGCACTGTAGTTACATTTTTGATTCAGAATCGGAGCCCTATTCCACTGTTCGTGTCAGAGTGAACTACTTGGACTTAGAAGCCGGCACAGATGACAGCAATAGCTGCGATAGAGACAGACTCATTATAACCGGCAAACCACAGTCACAAAACGTAAGTTTAGGGGAGAAGTTTATGTTGAACGTAGCCGATGACCTCTTCACCCATGCCTATGTATACGACGCTACTGTGCGTTTTCCGACACACATCGTACTGTGCGGTTTGAAACAGTCGCTCGACTTTTATGTGTCCAAGAGTGCAATGATAAATTTGAAAACCACACCAGAAAATACCGACAATCATCGCGGTGTGGAAATCGAAGTGGGATACGTAGGTTTATGCGACAGAAACTATACTGAACTAGAGGGCAGAATACAATCTTCGTACGGATCGAACGGATACATGGGTAACGAAGATTGCTACACGTTAATTGCGGTACCAGAAAATTATACAATTTCTGTTTATTTTATATCATTATCTCCCTTTTTCTACGATGAAAATGTATACTTGGAGATTTTCGATGGCAATAATACAAAAGCACCTCTTCTAACTAAAGTAGGAAATGAATATATAGAATATCTCCAGACATATTCAACTGGAAATTATTTGTTGTTCCATAACCGTTTTAAAGGATCTGATGCGGTAATATTTGATTTGGATTATATCGCAACAAATAAAGGTCAAGGTTGCGGGGGCAAACTACATAGCGAAGTGGGCCGAGTCACAAGTCCGCTCTACCCTCAAGTGTATCGAAAAAGATCAACTTGTGAATGGGAGCTGGAAACACCTTTAAATACACGGTTGTTTTTGAAATTTTCCGTGTTCGATTTAGGCGTAATTTGTGACAAGAACTATTTAAGCTTAGTCGATAGAGAAGGCAACACAATTTCAGCATTTTGTTCGGAAACTCCAGCCGATCACACAAGCAATGATAATTATATTAAAATAGTATTTACTACTACTCAAAATAACGGAGGAACTGGTTGGGTCGCTGATTTCTATGGTATTATTTAGGGTCAATTGCAATATCCGCAGTTAAAAAATCATTTTCGCCTCACTCAAGAAGCGCGCCTTTATTGCTCGAAACCAATGAGAAAAGTCAATTTTGTTCATTCAGTTAAAAAGAAAATGTTTTAAATTTAGAACGCCGGCTAACTAAGGTTTGGCTAGTATATACCTACATCGTACATTTGGAATTTCCAATTTCATTGGTTCACAAAACTTTCAAAATCTTATTCATAATTAATACTATACTGTAATATTTTAAGATTAAGAAATAGAATTTTTAACATGAATAGAGTTATATTAAAATTTTCAATTTTCACACACACACAAACTTTCGCCATTATAATATTATTGTGAATTGTGATTGTGATTGTGATAAGACGTGTGTACTATATCGCGTGAGTTTTATTTCAATAACATAATATTTTTATACATAATAGACATAAAATAATAATGATAATTTTAAGCTGTATGTTTGTATACTTAAATTGTATAAAGTTTTGTATAATAAAATGAGTTGCGCAACAAAATATGTTGAATCATTTAATTGCTATCATACCTACTCGTACCTACATCAAGAAAGCCTACTAATTCCATGTAACTGATTGTACAGGAACCTTTAGAACGTACGGCTCATCTTAAGTATCGATAATTATGTATCGATTGTATCTATTTGAAGATACACATGAAAAATTCTCGGTTATATCACTTTTCAAATATAACGAAGTGTAGAGGGAAAGCGGTTTGCAATTTCATATTGCATCCCGTGAAACCCGGGCATATATTGCAGTTTACGTAAAGCCGCCTTCAATAGTTATAGTATAGGTACTTCTACGTGCCAAGAAGGCGTACAGGCTTACTCAATATAATACTGAATTATATAAAGAATAAAGCTAGGCTGAAGGCACGTCGATATTGGAAAATATGGAAGATTATTCTGTGAAGACTGTGTAACGGCAAGTGTTAATAAAGCACTGTAGAAGTCATAAGAGGAGATAAAATCGATAAACTAAAATCCGACTACTAATTTAGTGCGTACAAAAACGTGTATTCAACTGCGTACTAATGAGAATTCGAATGGAAGAAAGCGCGGGGCAAGCAGCTAGTGGCGGCATCTGTTATGTACCTATATCCGAAAATAACTTAATATTCTAGTTTAAGCCGCGAAGGTCACTTTTCATTTTTTTTCGTTTATAAAATGTAGCCTATGCCACCCGGACGACGAATCAATCAACACCTCATTCATCAAAATCAGCCCAGTAGTTTAGGCACTACGGTGGAACACATAAATCTGATACAAAAATTGGATACAAACATACATACATACATAGACTGCTAAAATCATAACCCTTCCTTTTGGCTTTGTAAAAACGAACGCCACTTCGTCATCAACCAACGTAAGCGACCATGTTTAATGCTGTACCAGAAATCTTACAATCTAAATTCTTGCATCAAGACATATTTTTTACAATAATGAGCACTTGTTCTACTAGTCATCTACGCGCGACAAGCTCAGGAGAATTTCAAAAATTCTAAATTCTGCAGAGTCAACTCTTAAACGAAGGCTTTACAAAATTCCATATTCAATCATTTATTTATCCTCAACACATTTCCTCGTAAAATGGATCTTATTATATTGCTGAAAAACTCTAAAGAAGACATTTACCGCACACGTGTGATTACGATAATCTTACGCACAGTAATTGGCCACTTATGATAAACTTACGGAAATAATATACATAATTTGTTTATATCTGTTTGGAAGCCCTGATAGATTATCGTATTATGTGAATAAATTGCAATTCCAATAATATAACATACATACGTATCAAAATGAGAGCTTTCTTTTTTTTTGAATCCTATTAAAAATAAATGATATTTATGATGTAATTACCTATTAATTGTAATATTGATCCCACGTATCATAATAATTATGATTATATTTTTTTAGACCTACTCGGAATTGAACCCAATTATTGAGACAAAGGAATTGATTAGCATGCAAACTCCCTCATCAATGGGACATTGTACCCACCTTGTATGTTCAGGGTCCGGGCTATTTGCATAATATAACTGGCCGAGCTTTGTGCTGCTTGGCGCTTGGCGTCTCAAAACTGAAGCAACATCTCATGATATGGGATTCAAACAAAACAGGTTCCATTTTCTTCTAGGGTATACCAGAATGCATGTGAAAGCCATCAGCAGCAACAGTAGATATCTTTATTTTCATAGTTTACCTCAATCTCAGACCAGTACGCTTAGTCTCAGTTTGCACAGCTCGAAAACTTTACTAAATACCTACTACTGATGGAAACACAATGACTTCAGAGTAAAATGGACCTAAAATGGCTTATTTTAAAGTTTCAGTTCACCAATGTATTCAGCATTCGTTTACAGCCAGCGCTTCAAGTAGAAATTTAATGTTGTACAAGTATAAAATAAAAAATTTAAAATCCCCCGACATTCGCCATTTCGTGGTGGCGGCCATCTTGGATTTGTTTGTATGTGATTTGGTTTGTAACATATTATCGATACGTATTATTTGGTAAAGTTTTGGAGGTGCGCAAACTCAGAATAACTATACAGAATACTTACAGATAGTACGAGTTTGCACATCTCGACAACGCTGACACATTTCGAGTATCAAAACACTATAGCGTGAAAGAAAAATTAATTTTAACCGTGTTGTTTTAAGGTTTGAGGTCATCCATTCATGTAGCGAGAGCCCCAAACGGAAAATTAGGAAAATAGTACTTATTATGAAACAAGCGGATACCCGCGACTTCGTTCGCGTGGATATTGATTTTAAAAATCCCGTGGGAACTTTTTGTTTTTCTCAAGCTCATTTGAGCTCATACCTTGCTAAAAACTGTTAAAACTTCACTGGTGAATGTTTAGGTAGATAAAAATGTAAACATCCACCAGTAAAAGTCCCATCAAAATCGATCCAGTCTTTCAGAGTTTACCCGGTAATCTTTAAAGTATCTCCTTTCTGACAAAAAAGAATGAATGAAATCGGACTTCGGGTTAATGAATTACAGCTAAGTACACATTTTAACTTTCATCCCCTCTCCCAAGGGAACCGTGCTGAATTTCGGGATGAAACCTATCCTATATATTACTCCGTAGTATGAACTTAAATTATGCCAAGCTTCATCTCAATCCATTCAGTAGTTTTTGCGTGATGCGCGCACAAACATACAGACAAACAGACAAACAGACAAAAATTTCAAAAATAGCTTTTTTACGTTCTATTACTTATCCGTAATGTCCCCCAGTTATTATTTTGCAAAAATCTTTAATGTACAAATACGGCAAGTCTACGATTTTATTATACCTATGTATAGATAGAAGATAGATAGATATAGATAGATAGATAAACGAATTTCAGGTTAATAACACTGGTCTGCAAAAAAAATTTTTTTTGCACTCCTTTATATTATTGTGCAAGATTATTATAGATGTGATACTTCTCTACAGAAACTTGGTTTAAAAAAATATGTATCACGTATATATTTTTTATGAGGGAATTTTTAAAGAAAACAATATTTTGTTTGAAAATAAATCATCGTTTTAATATAATTAGGACAAAATATTACATATAATCACACTAAAACATTAAAAACCATAAGACAATGTAATTACATATTGCTTATATCATTTCACTTGGTAGTTTTTTTCTTTTTATATTTTCTAATGAAGTTTCGCGACGAAAAGACCAACAAAAATCGGCAAACATTGCTTTCGACCATTTTCCATTGTAACGCCTCTCAATGTACAATATGTCCTGATGAAATCTTTCACCGTGTTCATCAGATACCACTCCAAGATTTTCGGGATAGAAATCTAAGTGAGAATCTAAAAAAATAATTTTAAGTACCATATTGCATTTTAAAGCTTTATAAGAAGACAAGGTCTTGGATTCTTTCCTTGTAGTTTTCACTTTTTTTTTGTTTCCAAGAAAATTGTCGAAGTCATACAAAAGTAACAATAGTTTTGATGGTTTTGAGGTTCCATCCAAATCATGGGCATTGAGAATGGCATGGTTTTATGATTTTTTTTGAGCCAACCTCTAAAAGCTCTTGAACAACTCTTGCAGCATATTTTCGAAAGTCAATTTTTGTCTCTATCATCGACCGGAATCCCAAAATAACGCACATAAGTGATATAGACCAGACTAGTCAATGTGTTCCGTTGAGATTTTATGGTAAATTTACCGCAAATGTAGCAAAACACGTCAGGAGAGTTTTTGCAAATCCTTGGCATTTTGTACCTACAACTAAATTAAATTTGCCATAAAATAAAAATTATATTTTAATCACGTTCTAATCTTTTTTGCTATATAGTTGAAACTACACATAATTACATGTTTCAATATAATATAAAACTTACCGATATACTAGGTTAAAATCAGCAACAATCACTATACAACTTTATATCAAACTGAGCGCCACGGAGTCACAGCGCGAACTGCATAAACGTATGCATTAGTGTAAAATCATCATCAGTTGATATCGTTCTCTCTCTTTCTATCAACCCAAGTCATTTTTGTGTGAAAAAATACGATATAGAATGAATAAACTAGCGTTAATGCAAGAATGACTCACAAAAAATACAGAATTTAGAGGTATTTAAAAAAATAAAATAAAAAATAAAATATACGTGATAGCAAAGAATAAGAAGCAGATCTAGATTCAGCATGTTAAGCTCTTCATATTTATCATATTTTTATTTAAAGGAGGATTTCGTTGCAGACCAGTGTAATTAAAGAATCATTAGCTCTTAAAAAGCTATTACTGAGTAATACAGCGCGAGCTTGTTGTAATAATTACGTTTATTTCTAGCCCTTTCCGGCGCACTGCACGGGTTATACAACATATTTTGAGAATTATTTAACTCAATAAATGGTGTGTTCCAGTATGTCATAGAGAACTCACCTACAGGTGAGTTCCAATATTTTCCGCCCGCTCGTTGTACCGAACAGTGTGCTTAGTCTAAAGCGGAGCACTCGAAAACGAACTCGAAAACTATTGATCGATTTCAGAGTAAAATAGACCTAAAATGGCTTGTATTAAGGTTTGAGTTCGCCAATACATTCAGCATTCGAACAATGTTGAATGTATTTGCGAACTCAAACCTTAATACAAGACATTTTAGGTCTATTTTACTCTGAAATCGATCAATAGTTTTCGAGTTCGTTTTCGAGTGCTCCGCTTTAGACTAAGCACACAGACCGCCCGGCCGTTCCAGTACCTATAGAAAATACCGGATGTGGTCTTGTTTAAATGGTAAAAAATACTGGAATTGTCCTTGTTATCCAATATGTGTAGTTGATCCGAGCAAAACTCCTTTTGACTCTTATTTTCCTAAATAATATATAATAATAAACAAAAGTATGAAAAATTAAGGGATCAGACGCGCGGTATGAATTTTAATGATCTTCCTTTTTTTAACCTCCGACGGAAAAACGACGGGGTGTTATAAGTTTGACGTGTCTCTGTGTGTGTGTGTGTGTGTGAGTGTGTGTGTGTGTGTCTGTTCCCCTGTGGCGCTCAAACGGGTGGACCGATTTGAATGCGGTTTTTTTTGTTTGAAAGGTGAATTAGTTGAGAGTGTTGTTAGCTATGTTTGATGAAAATCGGTCCAAGATGGCCATCGCTACAAAATGGCAGATTACATATTTTTTCACAACTCATTTAATATGGGTATCAAATGAAAGGGCTTGACTAGTAGAATAGTACTATGCAAATCCAAGATGGCCGCCGCCACAAAATGGCGAATGTCGGGGGTTTTTTACCCGACTGGGTATATGTGTTTCACCTGTGTGTATGTATGTCCATTCCTATGTCCGCTTGTAACTAATCAACGGCTCAACGGATTTTGATAAATGATACGTCATTAGATTTGTCTCAATGACGTGAGTGTTATAGGGTACCTAAATTTAAAAAAAAATCAAAATGGCGGACTTTATGCGCTTTAATGTGCGAGCTGAAAAAAATTTTTTCTTCAAGACCCTCGAGTGGGGTATCAAAATAAAGGGATTCAAAAGGCAAATACGAAAATGTATAAATTTATATATTTGGAAACAATTTGGAGTGATAAATCGTAGAAAATGACCGTTTCCTATGTCAGTTCGTAACTACTTAACGGCTCAACCTATTTTGATAAATTATACGTCATTAGATTTGTCTTGACGGCGCAAATGTTACTGGGTACATAAAATTTATAAAAAATCAAAATGGCGAATGTTATGCACTTTAATGTGCGGGCTGAAAAAAATTTTTTTCTTGAAGACCCTCGAGTGGGGTATCAAAATAAAGGGCTTTAAAAGGCGAGTACGAAAATGTATACAATCTATATGTTTTAAATCAATTTGGAGTGACAAATCATGAAAAACAAAATAAATAACAACTACACTGTACAACTACAGTGGTACGGTGGTACGGTAGTATTAATTGTTTAGTTCGTTTTATAGCATGGCAGTCGGGTTTTTTTAATTTTTAAATTATAGCTTGTTTAAATTTTTAATTTATACTTGTTGAATCAGTTTTTATAAATGGTCCTCACAATAATATTAATATACCTAATTTTTATTTTGGAATATATTGCATTATTTTTCGCTGACTGCCATTTATATTCGCACATAATTAACGAGTTAGGTACGTCTCCTGCGCGAAGACTCGTAAAATTAATTAAATGAAACGCGAAGGATTATTCAGTTCAAGTTGCAGTACGTGCTGAGACTTTTGTTAAGAAGCTACAATTGCTTATACGTGCCGCTCTTCCGGACTCTAAATTCTCTCAAGACATGCTCTATTTTTAGAGATTTAGAATCTAGTAAGTTTAGTTGCTAAAAGCTGTGATAGCCTAGTGGTTAGAACGACCGACTTCTAATCGGAGGTCGTGGGTTCGATCCCGGGCACGCACCTCTTACTTTTCGGAGTTATGTGCGTTTTAAGTATTTAAATATCACTTGCTTTAACGGTGAAGGAAAACATCGTGAGGAAACCTGCATGCCTGAGAGTTCTCCATAACGTTCTCAAAGGTGTGTGAAGTCTGCCAATCCGCTTGGCCAGCGTGGTAGACTATGGGCAAAACCCTTCTCACTCTGAGAGGAGACCCGTGCTCTGTAGTGAGGCGGTAATGGGTTGATCATGATGATGATGATGATGATGAAGTTTAGTTTAGAATGACGGAACGGTGACGGTGTATAAGCTATCCGTTTAGGTTTAGAGGTTATGTGTGTATACTGCTAGTGCTGTTACCATAATTACGCTGCGCTCTTGGGCGGTTTTATGTGATTTTTTGCAATACATTGTTTGCTGCTTATATACATTGGTAGGCTGTACTAGACATCTAAGAACTTGACTTGAAGTTCATGGCTGAAAAAAGGGGCGCTGCATTCGTATTTCTAATTTTTTAGTTTGTTAATTTTCTGAAAATATAATATTGTATCAATCTTGATTTGGGTTTTATGCATTTTTGCACTTGGTGATAGGCGATGAGGGGTGCTGCTGGTTATTTATTTAGTAAACAATTTCATTTTGCAGTTTCTTGTGCTGAAACGATTCATATTTTTAATCTCAAAGTAGGTACCTAGACACTGCCAATTTTGAGATCTGGCGGCGTGACACTTGTAGTATAACGAAGACAAATTCTCTTATCAACATTATAGATGGCGACAAAAACGGCTTAAATATAAGCCATCAATTTATATGCTAATGCGGGGTCAGACAAAAGACAAGTGAGTGACAAAGTCGAAACTTCAAAGCCCTTCGCGGCGCTCTGCCCTCTCTGTGGCATTATAAGACATTATTCTTCCTTAGTTCTTTAACCAATTATATTTATAGCCCATTTATAGCCCATTTCAAAAACTGTCTGACGCTACAGAAAACTTAAGTGATCTAATTTATATCTATCTCATTTTGAGCGAAATTTTATTACCTACTTTCTTTCAGTAATTTAATGTTTTATCGTCTAAGTACGTGACGTTTTTCAATTAGAATCCTAAAAGAATAAGCTTTTGCAGAAGGAGTGAACTCACCGCGAATTGTGCGTTCCTAAACATGAGCGATGCTTATGGACGTGATGTATTGACACAGATTAAGTAAAGCGCGTTTTCGCGGGTCGATCTGGGTACAAGTATAAATTAAAAATTAAAAAACCCCGACATTTGCCATTTTGTGGTGGCGGCCATCTTGGATTTGCAATAGTGATATTCTACTAGTCAAGCCCTTTCATTTGATACCCATATGAAGGGAGTTGTGAAAAATTATGTAATCCGCCATTTTGTAGCGGCGGTCATCTTGGACCGATTTTCATCAAACATAGCTAACAACACTCTCGACTAATTCACCTTTCAAACAAAAAAAAAACCGCATTCAAATCGGTCCACCCGATTGAGCGCCACAGGGGAACAGACAGACACACACACACACACACACACATACACACAGACACACACACACACAGACACGTCAAATTTATAACACCCCGTCGTTTTGCGTCGGGGGTTAAAAACGACATAGTGGTTCGACTGCAAATCGACTGTATAGTATAGAAATTAAAGACTTTTTCGAAATACTGTTTAATATTTCGAAAAGTCTTTAGTTTCTATTCGACCGTGAAGTAGACCGTCCTCTTTTTGCATTCGACGCATCACCTGGTTAGTCGAACGTGGTCGAACGACTATTTAGTCGAGCGTGTCGCTTGCCTGTTTGTCGCGCAACATTTCAGTTGTTCGGCTAAGATTTATTAATTTTGATACTGATTTTTATCGATAGGTATTTCGTCGAAAAGTTTAAATTGTCTCTGGTCTGGTCTGGTGGGAGGCTTAAGCCGTGGCTGGTTACCACCCTACCGGCAAAGCCGTGCCGCCGATTTAGTGTTCCGGTACGATGCCGTGTAGAAACCGATCAAGCGGTATACATACCTCTTCTAAGTTAGCCCGCTTCCATCTTAGACTGCATTATCACTTACCATCAGGTGAGATTGCAGTCAAGGGCTAACTTGTAGTTGAAAAAAAATAATACACAAGTTTTGTACAGATAGAACAACTTTACGGAAATAACTAGGTTAGGTATATCTTGTTATCATAATAGATCTTAGCTTAAAGCGTTGTGAAAATAAATAAATTATCATATATCTTTTTTGAAATTGGTTCTTGTGAAACTAGAGATATCCGCCTTAATTGAGCGTTGTTGGTGAAAAGCCGTCAGTGTTGAAATTGTGTGTGTGGCGTAGAAAAGGTTCGGGGCGAAAAACTAACAAGCCAATATACCTACGTGTATATCTATGGATAGGCAGCAAAGCCTTTGGGCACAAAATCCTGGATTTTTAGGGTTCCGTACCCAAAGGGTAAAAACGGAGCCCTATTAATGTCACTCGGCTGTCTGTCCGTCTGTCCGCCGGTCACAGGTCTCTAGCTCGCAGACGAAATGAGTTACAAACCTGAAATTTTGATATTTGGTGTAAAACGTTGACCCAAAATCAAATATTGAATTAAAAATTGAATTAAATTATTTTTCAGGGGGGCTCACATGGGGGCATACAAGAGAAAGGAGCCGGAAAAAAAATTTTTTTCTTACCCTAGCTTGTGGGGTATCATTGTTTAGAGCTCATTGAGTAGAGTACGAATATATATTTTTTTAATTTTTTGCTTAAAAAGTAAGGAAATGGGGGGTCATCAAAATTGTCAGTTTTAGACCATTTTTGTGACGGGGGCTATCTAAAAAACTACAACTAGTTAGGAATATGATATTTCGGTATATTATGTACTATATGCTCTATTTGTACAACAAATACTGAAAACAACGATTCATAAAATAGTTTATAAGCTGTGTCCAAAACAAACGAACTTATTTTGCGTTTTTCTTTCACGGTTTCTTGCGATGTCTAACTCGGAAATTAAATATTTCTTAGACCCAAAATATTATATTGTTCATAATTATGTACGGAACCCTAAAAGAGCGAGGCCCGACTCGCACTTGGCTGATTTTTCTGTGTGCTGCATCTCGTTTGTAATCAATAACTTTGTGGATTTTAAGCCAAAAGCCGACGCTTGCATTGTTTACGCACCCTAACGAAGCGCCCGGCACATAGAAAATGTTGGAGTTTCGATAAAACGCGCTGCCTTAAAAAAACCTGGAATTCCAATGAAATTCGCAAATTGGATTTGAATGTTTAAAATGTTGATCTTTCTGTAGTTTTTCAGGAACTGGAACGTGCGTAGAGATCGAAATATCTGTAGACAGTTGATTTGACCCTCGAAAGTAATATTTGGTCTAAAATTCCACTCACAAGACTAGCCAATTGATAATGTCAGGCCTTACGTGCTCTGCTGATGCTGATGCGAGGATGTAACGAGGATGTAACCACTTAGTTCGGGCTGCTAGTGAAAATCACATGATAAAAAAATTCAATAACTTTTTGCCCGATCCGTAACTCGAACCTGGGACCTCGTGGTCTGCAGTCGAATAATCTAGCCAACAGACCAACATGACACGATACGCACAACAAATAATTCTTATTCTTCTTCTTCTTCAAGGTGGGCAGCAACTTGAAGAATCGGTCTTCTTCTTGTTCAAGTTGCTGCCCATGATAGTTAAATAAAAGATTTAAAATCACTATCTGTATAGGTATTCTGTAAATATACCTATTACTATCACGCAAACCAGAGTTATGAGGAGGATCAAAACATCTTGAAATGGTTCGTGTAAATATACACACTGGCATACGTCACGGCCGCGGAACTTGCCGGACACGCTGCCGCGTGTCTAGATACCTATTTATGTAGGTGTAAATACTAAGTATTGAAAAACTGTAATATGTAATCCAAAATGAACCCAAAGACTATTATTTTAAAGTCGTAATTCAATACTTCGAATATTTACTATATTACAACACGAGCGGATACCCGCGACTTCGTTCGCGTGTATATCGGTTTTAAAAATCCCGTGGGAACTTTTTGTTTTTCCTAAACTCCTTTGAGCTCACACCTTGCTAAAAACTGTTAAAAGTTCACTGGCGGATGTTTAGGTAGATCAAAATGTAAACATCCACCAGTGAAAGTCCCATCAAAATCGGTCCAGCCTTTCAGAGATAAGCCAGTAATCTTTAAAGTATTTTCTTTCTAACAAAAAAAGAATGGATGAAATCGGACCACCCGTTAACGAATTACAGCTAAGTACACATTTTAACTTTCATCCCCTCTCCCACGGGAACCGTGCTGAATTTCGGGATAAAAAGTATCCTATATGTTATTCCATAGTATGAACTTAAATCATGCCGAGTTTCATTTCAATCCATTCAGTAGTTTTTACGTAATGCGCGCACAAACATACAGACAAACAGATAAACAGACAAAAATTTCAAAAATAGCTTTTTTACGTTCTATTACTTATCCCTAACATCCCCCAGTTATTATTTTGCAAAAATCTTCAATGTACAGATACTACAAGTCTACGATTTTATTATATGTATAGATTTCTGCTTGAGGCATTGGCGAACTCAAACCTTAAAATAAGATAATTTAGGTCCATTTTACTCTGAAGTCATTGTGTTTCGATCAGTAGTATTTATTAAAGTTTTCGAGCTGTGCAAACTGAGAGTAAGCATACTGGCCCCATTACGTTTGTGTTGGAATACTATTGTACCCAGCCCTCGTGTGACACTAGAGATTTTCTTTTATTCTAACGGTTTATAAGAATCGAAGATTGATGACTCTTGTTACATAAAGTACTGTTGAGAATCAGCCATTCATCTAAGAAGTATCTAGGGACAATCGCAGACCCTTTTTATATTTATTATAGGCATTTGCACCTCTAACGGCCCATTGCGGGGGACGTAAAACCGACTGGATAAGCTCGCCTCATTAGATGTTCATTACTGAATATATCTTAATCTTTAAGCGCTAAAATATAGTATGTATTAAAAGAAGAGTGTTGAGCGTAGATAAAAAATCACACCAGAAATCCATACTAATATTATACACGCGAAAGTCTATCTGTTATGCTTTCACGTCTAAATCGCTGTACCAATTTTGACGGAACTTGGTATAGAGAGAGACCAGACCATGGAGAAGGACATGGGCTACTTTTTATCCCCGAAAATCATACGAGTTTCCAAAGTATTTTTAAAAGACCTAAATCAGCTAATTATGTAAATTATAGTTAGCAGCAAATAAATGGAAACAGGATAATGCAGGGTAACGTAATTTAAAAAAGCCATCTCAGCACCATCTCTTGACAACTCAGCGCATCTTACTCTTCACACTGAAATAACTTATTTATAGATGAAGATGTAAGTCTAGACTCTAGACCGTACAACATATTTGTATGAAGCCCTTGTACAAATTATGTACCTAGTACACGATGGACCAATAAGCATTCTATTGAGACCACTCTTGACCTGGCTATCGCGACCCAACCCTATAGATCTTCAAGAGGGGGCCTATTTAACTTTGGCTTGAGGGTGCATTGTGACCTCAACACTGGATAACCGTCTTAAGCTCTTGACTTTTGACGTTTGATCCGACAAATTTTATGCCAAAGCGGTTCTTGAGATTTATGACGGTCTCAGATAAAACGCTGAGAAGATTTATATCGAGTAAAGCGTAAAATTACAATTCTTTGTGGCTGTATGAATATTTCGTTTGATGTCTTATTGTTTAACTTTGTTTTGATGTAAAAAGCTTCCACATCCTCTTGCGGATCTTCGGAAACGAGTAACTAATAAATATACGAGTAACTATTTATAGTAATTTAAAATATATATTTATAGTTACTTCAATTAATTATTAAAAATAAATTATAAATATACTCATATTTATAGATACTTAGGTAGGCATACTATCGGAAATGACGTGTTACAAAACTAGAAACCTATTGAGAATCATCACATTTGCTTGAAGTCAGTGTTGATAAATAATATGTAGATATAGAGAATTATATTTTCCATATTCATTTTTTAATTGTCATAATTTATTTTTAAAACGTAATTTTTTTATTCACTTCTTTCTCGGTTGTTGCATAAATCTATCCTTCTCACATTTTTTGCTAACAAGTATAAATTGAAAATTTAAAAAACCCCCGACATTCGCCATTTTGTGGTGGCGGCCATCTTGGATTTGCATAGTGCTATTCTACTAGTCAAGCCCTTTCATTTGATACCCATATTGAGGGCGTTGTGATAAAAAATGTAATCCGCCATTTTGTAGCGGCGGCCATCTTGGACCGATTTTCATCAAACATAACTAACAACACTCTCGACTAATTCACCTTTCAAATAAAAAAAAACCGCATTCAAATCGGTCCACCCGTTTGAGCGCCACAGGGGAACAGACAGACACACACACACACACACACACACACACGCACACACACACACACACACACACACACACAGACACGTCAAACTTATAACACCCCGTCGTTTTTGCGTCGGGGGTTAAAAATCAGGAACGTTGTAGCGCCTGATTGGGATTGATTGTTAGCCGCGTTGAAAGAAATCTGCCCGGCAGTTAATGACTTTTCTTCTAGTCTTTGTAGAGTTCTTATAGGTATTGAAGAAAAAATACACTTATATTTCCACTTATCTGATCGACTCGAATTTTTCAGTTCGAAATAAAGACTCGGGAAAGTATTTATAAACAAGTATAAATTAAAAATTTAAAAAACCCCCGACATTCGCCATTTTGTGGCGGTGGCCATCTTGGATTTGCATAGTGCTATTCTACTAGTCAAGCCATACCCATATTAAGGGAGTTGTGAAAAAATATGTAATCCGCCATTTTGTAGCGGCGGCCATCTTGGATCGATTTTCATCAAACATAGCTAACAACACTCTCGACTAATTCACCTTTCAAACAAAAAAAACCGCATTGAAATCGGTCCACCCGTTTGAGCGCCACAGGGGAAGAGACAGACAGAGACACACACACACACACACACACACACACACACACACACACACACACACACACACACACACACACACACACACACACACACACACACACACACACACACACACACACACACACACACACACACACACACACACAGACACGTCAAACTTATAACACCCCGTCGTTTTTGCGTCGGGGGTTAAAAACGTTACTTCAAATAAATGCCGTTGACTTCAGGATAAAAGATTTTAAATCGAATTTCCTTTCTTCCTGTACGAGACAAGAATACTCATACGCATCTGCGACCAGTACATTCCCGTGACGATGGATGAATATCAATGAACTGTAACTGATAGCTTCTAGGAACAACTATATTGAATGAAAGAGCAGCATCTCATGGGTCTTTCGAACTAAGTTGTTAAATTAAGTGTATTTTAGTGATTCATGCTTACTTGCAACAGCACTGTTATCAACGTTATTTTAACCCCCGACGCAAAAACGACGGGGTGTTCTTAGCTATGTTTAATGAAAATCGGTGCAAGATGGCCGCCGCTACAAAATGGCATTTACATATTTTTCATAACTCCCTCAATATGGGTATCAAATGAAAGGGCTTGACTAGTAGAATAGCACTATGCAAATACAGAAACGATAATTCTTTTGGTGTTTATATTCTTTAAAAATTACTGACGATCATCAAGGTATCAATATTCGGACGTTAGAATTTTTTTTAGAACCATAAAGTGTGATAGTTTCATTATGAAAACTAAATGAAGCTTAATCATGTAACTTTGAGGTCACTGAAATAACCTACATATATAAATGAAGGTTGTATAACTCTACATATAAAAAAAGAAAGGTAATTTTTCTAACAAAAATTGTTAGCATTTATGAAAAACAAAATTCAGCAAAATTGAATTTGTATGGAAAATTCCTAAGTCTGTTCGGTGTGATGGAAAATGAAATATATGACAAGGAAAAATTGATGACTTTTCAATACTCATTATGAATGGAGGTTGACGCCCGCGCCGCCGCTCTGATTACAGACGACTGCTTCCAATAATTTAGAAGTTGTTTGTATAAAAGGTTGAAATCACGTAATCTTTTTTCTTTGTGATAAAAATCATTTATGGGAATATTTTCATCTATACAATATACTATCAACGAGGCCTATTATAGAAACTTCAGCATTTGTATATTGATTTTATTACAAAATATTACCTAACCTAACTCTAGGTCACTGAGAATAGAATTTTCAGAATTATATTAACAGAAAGAAATAATTTCTTATTTGTGGTAAACACGAAAATAAACTTTTAAAAATAAAAGGGTCTTCACTCAGTATATAGGTATATGTATAAATAAATGATGACGGCAAGACGGAGATAAGTCATGGGATGGAAATACCAAAAATAGATTTATATGGGGTGGATCAAGAGAAAGGTTGGGGTCAAATCATAAAGATATGAAAGAGAGGTTCAGGGATGGATAAAGATGGAAGAATATAGAAAAAATATGTAAGAAAAATAATACTGCTGCATTATACAAGAAGGCTTTAGGTGAAACTAGTTTTTGACTAGGCTTTGCTCAGGTTTTTTCATGGGCGGGATTACTTGGCTCGCGCGGTAGCCTCGCAATTTAAATGCTCGCTTGGTATGGATGGAATTGTCTCAGGCTAGTGTGATGAATTCGTAGAACTTGTTACCTGCCTACGTATACTACCTGCATGCTTACAACTGTTTTGTCCTCTACAGGGGAAATCTGCATGTTGTTTCACCTAAAAAAGCTCGAGGAAATGCATAGAATAACTCATTAGATTAACACTGGGCAAGCCAGTATCCAATAAAATAGAATAGAATAGAATAGAAAAGTTTTTTTATTCAAATAAACTTTTACAAGTACTTTTGAATAGTCAAACGAATCTACCAATGAAATTCATGATGGATTAAGAAAGCGAACGAAAAATCCCAATAACATTTATCTGAAAATACCAGCCCAACTATTTTAATTCAGGCATTTTTCAATACCTTTGAAAAAAAAAACGATGTAGCAACGTAAACCAATATTTTTTTTTATATAAAAATGGTTGTCTCGTATTTTAGACTAGCTGACCCCCGCGACTTCGTGCGCGTGGTTATATAGATTTTTATATAGGATCGGATTGGATCCCATAATCCTTTTTTGTACCTAAACTAAATGTAGCCTAAGTTACTCCATATAACATCACCTGTCTGCCATTGAAAGTTCCATCAAAATCGATCCAGCCGTTTCGGAAATTAGCTGGAACAAATAGACAGATCGACAAACATAACTCTAAATGCACACCAGTTTAAAATAAGCCGTACGTTCAAAGATTCGGGTCCCAAGTTATTTGAACCCAATAAATGTCTGTCATTTCTGAACTAAAAAACCTATGACCTTGAAATATTTACGGGACAATACTTAAAGTACTACATTTCTAACAAAAAAAGAATGAGTTAAATCGAAGTACCCGTTATTGAATTAGAGCTAAATACACGTTTTAACTTTCTTCCCCTCTCCCAAGGGAACCGTGCTGAATTTCGGGATAAAAAGTATCCTATGTCCTACCTCGGAGTATAAACTCATATCGTACCAAGTTTCATTCGAATCCATTCAGTAGTTTCGGCGTGATGCGCGGCCAAGATACAGACAGACAGACAGACAGACAGACAGACAGACAAAAATGAAAAAAATTACAGTTTTGGCTTCAGTATCGATTATAGAATGCCTTCCAATAAAAATTTTCAAAATATCTTCAATGTACAGAATTGGATCTGTTACAGTTTTATTATATTATAGATTTTACGACAAAGCCTGAAAGCGGTATTTCAATAAAACCATGTTGACAACGTTTTTCAAGCGATGCTTTATTTTTGAGATTATATTTTATCAAAATCATGTCAATGTAGTAGGTACATATAGTTTATCATTTCTATAGTATTTCCATGACAAACCCGCGTAACTAACTAACGTTTATCAAATTCCATTCAAATAATTAACATAATTATTGCCATGATTTAATAAATATTTATTTATTATTATCAACATTTAACAACCAACTTAAGCCAACGAGAAAGTGATCATACAAAGTACAAAAATATATCGCATTCGCATCGAATACCTAATAAACCATTTTTCAAAATATAATATAGGAATATAAAATCAAGCCACTGAGCGAATGAAGATGCATGAGCAAATTCAGTCATGAAAAAAAAAAAACGACGAAAAACGACACGGTTTCAATTAGATACCTTAAATGCGAACCCTGCAAATGTTTTGAAACCCTTTGGTAGCGTCTTAAACTTTCATAGCTCTGTGTTGGCGCCTATGATCAGAGTGCTTAGTCTAAGTTTGAAGCATTCCAAAACTAAAAGTATACTAGAAGTATACTATTGATAGAATCACATATGACTTCAGACTTTCTCCTTCTACAAGTATAAATTAAAAATTAAAAAATCCGACATTCGCCATTTTGTGGCGGCGGTCATCTTGGATTTACATAGTGTTATTCTACTAGTCAAGCTCTTTCATTTGATACCCATATTAAGGGAGTTGTGAAAAAATATGTAATCCGCCATTTTGTAGCGGCGGCCATCTTAGATCGATTTTCATCAAACCTATCTAACAAAATTCTCGACTAATTCACCTTTCAAACAAAAAAAACTGCTGAATGGAAGCAGGCGTTACTTTGCGGAATTCCATGATATACAATGAATATAAAATTATTTTGCTATAATCCGCTTTTTAACGATTTTTTTTAACGATTGCAAAGTTTGCAATCGTCCGTTGTGAAGTCGACATCTCCTGAAGATGCTCCGGTGTCGGAGCGAAACGATCGTCGAGTTTGTTTTGTGGTGAATTTGTGTGGTGTTGTGCCTACAAGATTGTGTGGTGTTGTGCCTACAAGATTGTGTGGTGTTGTGCCTACAAATTTGTCACTGTTAGCGGATTATAGCAAAATAATTTTATATTCATTGTAAAAAAAACTGCATTCAAATCGGTTCACCAGTTTGAGCGCTACAGGAGAACAGACGTCTGTCTGTTCTCCTGTAGCGCTTCACACACACACACTCCCACACACATACACACACAACACACACATACACACATACACACACACGCACTCACGCACTCACACACAGAGACACATACACACATACACACACACACACACACAGACACGTCACACTTATAACACCCCGTCGTTTTTGCGTCGGGGGTTAAAAATACGTAGCCTAACAAACTTGAAACTTGCCACTAGAACAATGAGGCAGTCAAATGAAGATATTATCTATCTATAATATTAAAACTGTAACAGATCCAATTCTGTACATTGAAGATATTTTGAAAATTTTTATTGGAGGGCACTTTATAATCGATTCTGAAACCAAAACTGCAATTTTTTTCATTTTTGTCTGTCTGTCTGTCTGTCTGTCTGTCTGTCTGTCTGTCTGTCTGTCTGTATCTTGGCCGCGCATCACGCTGAAACTACTGAATGGATTCGAATGAAACTTGGTACGATATGAGTTTATACTCCGAGGTAGGACATAGGATACTTTTTATCCCGAAATTCAGCACGGTTCCCTTGGGAGAGGGGAAGAAAGTTAAAACGTGTATTTAGCTCTAATTCAATAACGGGTACTTCGATTTAACTCATTCTTTTTTTGTTAGAAAGGTAGTACTTTAAGTATTGTCCCGTAAATATTTCAAGGTCATAGGTTTTTTAGTTCAGAAATGACAGACATTTATTGGGTTCAAATAACTTGGGACCCGGATCTTTGAACGTAGGGGCTTATTTTAAACTGGTGTGCATTTAGAGTTATGTTTGTCGATCTGTCTATTCTTTCCAGCTAATTTCCGAAACGGCTGGATCGATTTTGATGGAACTTTCAATGGCAGATAGGTGATGTTATATGGAATAACTTAGGCTACATTAAGTTAAGGTACAAAAAAGGATTATGGGATCCAATCCGATCCTATATAAAAACCTATATAACCACGCGGACGAAGTCGCGGGGGTCAGCTATCTATAATATAATAAAACTGTAACAGATCCAATTCTGTACATTGAAGATATTTTGAAAATTGTTATTGGAGGGCACTCTATAATCGATACTGAAGCCAAATCTGCAATTTGTTTCATTTTTGTCTGTCTGTCTGTCTGTCTGTCTGTCTTTCTGTCTGTCTGTCTGTCTGTCTGTCTGTCTGTATCTTGGCCGCGCATCACGCCGAAACTACTGGATGGATTCGAATGAAACTTGGTACGATTTGAGTTTGTACTCCGAGGTAGGACATAGGATACTTTTTATCCCGAAATTCAGCACGGTTCCCTTGGGAGAGGGGATAAAAGTTAAAACGTGTATTTAGCTGTAATTCATTAACGCGTTGTTCGATTCCACTCATTCTTTTTTTGTTAGAAAGGTAGTACTTTATATATTGTCCCGTAAATATTTCAAGGTCATAGGTTTTTTAGTTCAGAAATGACAGACATTTATTTGGTTCAAATAACTTGGGACCTGGATCTTTGTACGTACGGCTTATTTTAAACTGGTGTGCGTTTAAATTTATGTTTGTCGGTCTGTCTCTTTGTTCCAGCTAATCTCCGAAACGGCTGGATCGATTTTAATGGAACTTTCAATGTTATAAGGAGTAACTTAGGCTATATTTAGTTTAGGTAGATAAAAGAATTATGGGATCCGATCCTATCCTATATAAAAACCTATATCTACGCGAACGAAGTTGCGGGGATCAGCTAGTCATATTAATAAAATGTATGAAGCTGCAAATCGCATTATATCTAAAGGTTCATAATATAAAGTTACTCCGCACGTTGTCTGTCGAGGCATTTATCATAATTAACCACAAGTGTACCTATTCATTATTTCCAACGTTACGTGAAAGCTATTTGCGGTGGCGAGCTCCGAACTCGGTTGTACCTAGCTCGTACAGCGCCTAACAATAACGCTAATGGAGAGGACGCAATCAACAGATTGAAATCTTATCTCTTGTTTGCTAACTACGTACCTACTGTGTTGCTGCATTTAACTTCTATAGAGCTGTAAATATCATGCATTTATTTACCATCGACGATCTATCTGTGCCCAAAAGCCACGGAAAACTAGGGTTGTTTTGGCTACAAATAGATCGTCGGATCTCGTCGATCAAGGATTTCATCATGATGGAAATACGCTAGAATTGGTCCAGGCCATAAACTCGTAAGTGGGCGATCCAGTGTGCTTATTTAGGTGTCGTCACCGATTAAAAGGTATCAAATTCATTGGGTCTCTTTTGTGGGGCGAAGCGGGGCGCGACAGGCGCATCATTAATGATTGGTTCGCTGTCATATCACGCCATAATCTGCCCCTAGCAGTGGTTAACGCCGTCTTGATACAGTTTGTCACACATACAAGAACCGTTGTCGAGTGAAAGGACGAGACCGTGCCGCTACCTGTACCAAATCACTGATTTTAGTGATTAATAAATAATTTCTGAATTGGCTCAGGCTTATTCTTGACGATACCATTGGCTACAGATTCTTACAATGTTATTGACAAAGACGTACCGAAAAGTAACGCAACGGTTCGTAACGCAATAGTTCTACACACCGCAAAGTATGCGACAAAGCAGGAGTGCATGCAACGCATGTGGCTCGGCAACAAAAAGTTACAACTTTCTCATTTAGGGCCATGACAAATCTTCAGGAATCGTGCGAGCGGAAATCAGTTGCAATATTTAAATTTTATAAGAGCGCCTGTGTGGGCAAGACGTTGTCCGCGCGCATTTTTCCTTACCTCTGCGATGCTGCCTGTTAGACGGGTTGATGCGCGAGCTCGGCAATTGTCGGCAGCTAGGCACTTCTTTACCAACGTAGGGACCATCGCATAATAGTTGGAGCAGAATTTAGCCTGTGAAATCCTATATTATTGCTCGATAACGAACATAATTATAGCAACAGCTCTATATAAATAAAATGACAACTGCTACAGTGTAGAATAATCAAGATATGATAATATACAGCTTTGATCTCTGTTGTATAACTCCTTCAGTAGAATCTGGATATCTTTAGTCTAGTGTGGGAAACAACTGCAATATTGTGGTTATTAATAGCAGATATTATTGCCCTGTTATTGTTTACTATTTGATCCATTTCGGCTATCTTAAAAACCGAGAGCTATATACTGTCAAATCATTGATGTTGATGTCGAACAGATTTTGCCGACAGATATACCTAAAGAATAAAGAGATTGCCTTCACAGATTAACCCCCCATTCATTTTATCTAATTTCCTTCGTTGGAGCCCTTGCGTGACCCGATGCACCACTTTTTTTTTGTTAAGGAATTGGGTCATGGAAATCAATTGTCTCTTGAAGGAATTCTACTTTCAAAAGAAATAGATCATGTAAGGGGAAAGATAAAACAGGGCATCAGCGGAGTAATTGAGAATAGTAAGAGTGAACAATGTTGATCATTTGTGTACCAACGATCTTTGCCTAAATGTGCTTTTCCACCTAATCGATTGGCCTCAATCAACATTGCTATGGCAATTTCAAACTCAAGGTGCCCCACTTTTCGGTACAAAACAGTATAGTACCTAGTTATGTCAATGTTCACAGATCACATTTAGTAAAGTTTTAAAAGTAGTATTGTTGTGGTTTCTTTTCGTCAGGCCGAAGGCCGTCGGGGTACGGGCTTCACCGCAAAGGCTAGTATTGCCAGTAGAAGAAATTGGTCCTTTGGTTTTACGCAAGATGGCGAAGTTTTTTATGTTTCTTGTCGGGCAATACCTGTTTAACTTCTACCGACATGTAAATTATCGGTGACTATTAGGTAACATTGATTTTATATTATTTTTTAAACGAAAAAGTTCGCAAAAACTTTGTAAAAAGGATTTATTAAATTATTTCCCCATCGAGACATAATCTTAATGAGCTCTCATTAGCGGCGTTGGGAATTGTTTTAAACTGAAATTTTACCTTAGGATTTTTCCATTTTCCTTAACTAATTATTTTATGCTAATTACCTTTTATGCGCACAGCGTAGTACCACTACGGTGTGTTACTTGGGTAAAATAATCAGAAAGTTAGCAAGCAAAATGTCATTTCTGAATAACTTGAACTTTAGCTTTCCGATTTTTTTTATTTATGGAATTTTCATGTATTTCTTAATTATAGTCATTAAGTCACGTGGAAGCCATCGGCTTTGCATTCAGCTTTCAAGATATTACAATGGTAAGTTACACTGTTATAGCGAAATAAATAAGATTTATTACATTCTTATCAAAAGCTGTGATAGCCTAGTGATTAGGACGACCGACTTCTAATCGGAGGTCGTGGGTTTGATCCCGGGCATGCACCTCTAACTTTTCGGAGTTATGTGCGTTTTAAGTATTTAAATATCACTGCTTTAACGGTGAAGGAAAACATCGTGAGAAAACCTGCATGCCTGAGAGTTCTCCATAACGTTCTCAAAGTGTGTGTGAAGTCTGCTAATCCGCTTGGCCAGCGTGGTAGACTATGGCCAAAACCCTTCTCACTCTGAGAGGAGACCCGTGCTCTGTAGTGAGCCGGTAATGGGTTGATCATGATTACTATCAACTGTACTATAATATACTAGTAGGGCGCGTGGGTGCGCGGCCCGCAAGCGGACCGCGAGGTTTCGCTTTCGGGTATTTTGGTTTGAGCAGCCTCCACTTATCTCTCCCATATTCCTAATCCTCGATCATTATCACTCTCCATATTTTTTCTTCGAATCATTCTGCTCATCAAGTAGACCTTCAGGTCTTGATAATCTTTTGCTAAGAAACCACTCTTCCATCTTTTATACTTGGTGAGATAGACACCGATGTTTGTATGGCCGCCATCTTGAATCCGCCATTTTGGACTTTTTTTCAGCTCACTGCCAATTGGATGATGTTTCGAGTATAGTCTGTTCATTTTCTTAGTGTCGCTCTTTGTGTCTAGCCGCCTCCGACGCGCGGTGTTTTATCAAAGACGCCGCCGCGACTTCAAAGCATGCCGCGCGCGGTGTACAGGCACAAGGGGTTATACCGTTTTATACCTACTCATATTTTTTTATTAAAATTCTCTTTCCTTTTTCTATTTTTTTATATTCGTATTTTATTACAATATACTTATTACTACAATATACTATATTGACAACTTGTGCAACAAAATCAATAAATTTGTCTTTGCTTTACGTAGAATATCTAAAATTGCTGACCGAAGCACGGCTCTTTCGGCATATCATGGCTATGTTGTTTCCAATATTCTGTACGGAGTTTTAATTTGGGGTAATGCTTCCGAAATGAATAGTCTTTTTAATTCAGAAAAAGTGTATCCGGGCAATTTGTAACAAAGATCCAATGCAATCATGTAAGCCACTTTTTAAAACGCTGAAATTATTAACATTACCATGTAGGTATATATATATCTACGAAGTGGCGTGTTTCGTAAAGAAATTCAAAAATGAATATTTTCAAACACGTCAAAATGTTGTATCATTTAATGCCAGATATCCGAACAAAATTTACTATCCACAATGTAAAACTGCTCTGAGCTCAAAAAGTTGTTTTTATATGATGATTAAAATTTATAATAAGCTACCCTCTATAATAAAAGATTTACCATTTACAAGATTTAAAACAAAACTGCATCTTCAGCTCTGTAAAAGAGTTCCTTAATGAATAAATTAAAATTCTCATAAAAATTGTATAACTTCTGTAGCATAAGAATTAGACTAATTTTGTATGTTATTCACAACTGTAAAATCTAATTATTGCACGCCATTATAATTATGGCTGATTGTAACATGCCAACACAAAACTTTGTAACACCTACCATGTACATACTTACAATCATGCAATAAAATCTATTTATTCTATTCTATTCTATTCTATTCTATAACCATAAACATAAAATATAATATTATCATGAACATGGGTCTTCTCTCAAAATGAGAAGGATTTTAACCATAATCTACCACGCTGGCCATGTGTGGATTGGCAGACTATTCGGAGATTCTGTTAGAATAGAAAAAAAATTACAAACAGAAAAAAAAAAAAAAAAAAAAAAAGCAGAATAGTAAGAGCACCTGCGCCTGTACCGACACTATGTTACTGAACGGACTATAATTTTTGTTTGAGCACCTCCCTCGTATCTTCAATACCCTGCCCGGGCTCCTCAACCAACTTCCAAACCCTCAATCATCATGTCTTCCCATATTTTTCTTTGAGAGTTCTCCAAAAAACCGCATTGAAGCCTTGCATAGTTCACAGCTTGTAGTCTCTTCAACATTCGCCATACATTTTCTATGGAAAAATAAATTTCGCCATTTTGAATTTTTTTTCAATTCATCAAGTAGACCTTTGGATTCTCATTATCTTTTGCGAAGAAACCACTCTTCCATCTTTTATACCCTCCGAGATGGAGACCGACGAAATTTGTATGGCGGCCATCTTTTTTTCGCCATTTTGAATTTTTTTTCAGCTCACTGCCAATTGGATGACGTTTCGAGTGACATTTGCTCGAGCACCCCCCACCTATCTTCAATACCTTAAGCGTGCCCGTCGCTCGTCTCTGAAATCCTCAATCATCAGCTCTCTCCATATTTTTCCTCTTAATGAATTTTTGTCCTCTCTACGACACCATTATTGAAAAAAAAAATTTTCATACAAAATTGTTCAGGAGAGGTGATCAATCAGTCAGTCAGTCAGTCAGTCAGTGAATGAATCAGCACGAGCAGCTATATATATATTAATTCCCCCATGTTCTGAAAAACTACCTCGAAGCTCGAAGTCTAATTATTTTAACAGAAAAAAAAAATTGCTCGTACCATTTTTTGTCAACTTTGTCTGGTTCCCGAGTGCTATTTTTCCGTCTTCCATAATTGTATGACGTCAAAAAATTTAATGTCAACTTTTAATTAGTTCCGCCATTACGAGACTGCCGTTCGTTAGGGGGAGAATACTAAAATGTTGGACTATCTTTGTTTTGCTCATTTAACGTGGAGTAGCTGCAGTTAAAACCAGCTATTAGTACCAACTGAAAAATGTAATTAGGATTTACTTACCTGCATATAGCGTGCATATTCTCTTTTGTGAAAGAGCGTTGACTATAATTTTACTATTGAAATTGTAATCTTTATGAAGAGGTCTAGGTGCCTACTACATTATAATACCTAGGTAGGTAAAAATTTTATTAATCATTAAATTTTTGTGGTATGTAGGTACATAAAGTCCTTTTCATGAAACAAGTCCCGTAGTTGCGGCGCTAGTAGTCGTATGTCTAAGCAATTTTTGTATGTAAAACCTATTAGTTCCGCCTAATGGCCGCGGGACTTCTTTCATGAAAAGGACTTTACCACGAAAATTTTATGATTAATGGAAGGGACGACAACCCTCAGTAACGAGAAATGTGACCTAAAGAAAGAGAGAGAGACACATACAATGTCTATATACATTATACATATATATATACATTCGATTCAAGATATACAGATCATTCGTAAAACATTCATAATACCTACTAACGTTTTATCAAACCATACACAGACAGACAGAGGTGTTACTTTCTACAAGGCGCAACGTATCTACAAATATCATTGATTTTAATCGATTAACATTCGAAAAAGAATCAAGGTTTGTTTGTATGGGGCCCGCTCGAGATAAGCTCCTCTCAAATGTTTAACTCGAACCGTCATCGAGTTGAACACGTCACGTCTTCAACGCCAATTTGTGAAACGTGAGAGAAGTAGCGATCAAGGGGAATTAAGCTCTCGGTTTTACGTGTTCGAATAACGAATGATATTCAAAGTGAAGTGTATTTCATCTCTACATTTAATTTGGCAATCTTCCCGATACAGTGTTGAGGCGTTTGGTGCCGCCAGCGTTCTCCGCGGGTTACTGGACAACTCGACCGCAATAAAATCGACCGAATGGTCGAGTTGTCCACATTCAATTTTATTAATATTTTTTGATGGTCAACTCGACCGCACGTACAAAGTACAGTCATTTACAGTAGCAGATAGGTTGGGTTGAGGTATAAAAGTACAGTACAGGTATAAAAAGAAAGAGATAGTAAATCTCATTTTCGTTTAGAGACGTACCTATTATTATCTCTTGTATTCAGGAGAAAGAGACGGCTATTGGTGACATTTAAAAAAATTACCTCGTGGGAGCGCCGTATTAACCAACGTGTTTTAGTTGTTTAAAACTGTCAGTTGGTTGGTGACGTGCATGCAGGTGCTACTGTGAGTTTAGTGGAAAATATGGAAAATTTTATACATATACATATATAAATACTTTTATTTTATATTTATAACCTTTTTAATTTTTGTGATGTTAATTTTTACTGATGCTACTTATAATTTCTTTTTTTCTTTTTGTTTTATTTGTTATGAAAATCATTCATAACAAAAAAATCCTGATGTGTGATTTTCTCCTAAGATGACCTGTTTTATATTATAGATAATAAGAGGTCATCACTTTCATGTACTTTATATATTGACGTTCAAAAAGTGTACTTTGAATAAATGAGTTTTTAATTTAAATTTGAATTTGTCAAAAGCTACTAATAATTTGTTTTTGTTTATTGATATAAGTGGTATTTTTTAAAACTGACTGACTGACACAATCCATGGAAATAGAAATTGTTAAAGTTTTTAATATCAATGGCAATTATACAAATCTGTGATTTTATAAAGACATAGGCCATTGATAATATAAGACAAGTGATATTTTAACCAAAGAAATTGATAAGGTTTGTAATATCAATATTAATTAAACAATAATCTGTGATTTTATAAATAAGACTTAGTTTTTTATATATTTTTTGTTGTACATAACATGTTGTTTTAAATTTATACAATATACTTACCTATTTTATTGTTTACATTTTGTTTTATTTTATAGTAAAAATTCAAAGAATACCTAAATTTTGCTCTTTCAAAAAATACCATTTATACATAATATCTTGATAATAATTAATAAAACGCTGATAAATTATAAGTAATTTTATATAAGAGTTAATCAAAATATTTGATACGTGAAACACTTTTTGTATTCGACTGTACATAAACAACTCAGTATTCTGCTATTGGCCGAGTTGACCATCAAAAAATTGGATGTGGACAACTCGACCATTCGGTCGATTTTATTGCGGTCGAGTTGTCCAGTAACCCCGCTGCTCTGCTCAATTAAATTCAGAGTAGTGTGTTATTACAATATTGGTATTGTAATTGATTGATGTAATAAAATTAATAGAACATTTATCGAGGCTCGGCCATCACAAATAGTATTAATTGTATTAAAATGGACGCCGTGGACGCTTCACGGATACCCCACGAAGTTCAACGGACTAAAAGAAATAACTTTGTCCAGTACATAGGAGGAGGATACAACATAATACAAAGAATAAAATACTTGATTGCTTTCCAATCATGCTTGGGAATAAACCGGCTATATTTGATCGGCTGCCGAAAATGTGCTATGCGTTTCTGTTACACTTATAATGCAATACTGGTTGTGGCTGATGTTATGATCATCATCGTCGCCGAGTTGTATAGTGCGAGTCAACTTTTGTACAAATACACCGTGGCCGTAGAGTATTTGCTGATGGCTTTCAGCGCATTTTTTCTCCAGCGAAAATCGCTGAACAAATTTTTCTCAATGCTCCAAGCTTTCGACGAAAAATTAAATATCTGCGACGATATTAAACTAACATCGCCGATTCGCATTTATATTTTTAGCGTTAGTGCAATCCTCATAATCAATTTATTAGAGCAATTGTTGTTTATTAGTTATGCGGTCGATAAATACGATTTGAAACACTCGATGTACGCATCATATTTGGGTATAGTGGTCCACGATATTGAATTAATATTTTTCAGCGTTTTACTTGTATTGGTCTCGAGGAGACTTCGTGTGATAAAAGCTCACGTTGCTAAAGTTTTTTCTGTGAGAATCGAAAAAGATGGAAGCGAAGAAATAGTCAAGCTAGAAGCTTTATCAAAGAAGGTTAACCTTGACGTGAGTTCTTTGCACGAAGCCTATGATTTATTGTACAAATGTGCGCAGCAACTAAAGTCTGTCATGACATTGCCGGTATTGTTTCAGTTTATACCTAGACGTATTATCTTGGTGATGCCTCAGTATTGCTTTGACTAATAAATTATTATTTGGCTTTATACAGATAACGGTCATGATAGTAGCGTCGGGGTTGTCAACGATATTGATCTTGAAGAATTTAATTTTGGTTCTACAATCTCAACAGGACCCAAGTAAACGTGACGATATGGTAAGTTTTTTTAAGCTTACAACATTATTATATATATAAAGCTACTTGAAGTCAGGTACTGATCACCTCTCCTGAACAATTTTGTATGGGACTTTTTCACCTTAATTTTCATGTGTGTAAAATTCAAAAATATAAGGTCTACAAAATTATAGAGAGAGCTGAACGTGGAAAACTGACTAGGGTGCCCTAAGGGATCTCGAAAACTATCAGTCGGAAAGGTACCGTCCCGAAACAAAAAATGTTCAAAACCTTGGGCCATTGGGTGAACCGGTGAAAAAAATATGGCCACCAAACAAAAAAAAATTTCGTCTCCATACAAAAATTTTGCTAATTTTCAAGAGGCTCTCCAGAACAATTTTGTATGGAACTTTTTTCGCCTCACTATTTATATGCGTAGAACTTATGGGTCTTCCTTCAGGAAAAATATGAAACGTCATGAATGTGGAAAATTTACCAGAGTACCCCAAAGGCTCTCAAAAACTATCAGTCGTAGAGACATGGTCCTGAAACTGAAAATGTTCAAAACCTTGGGCCCTTTGGTGAGCCAGTAAAAAAAAGATAGGCACCGAACAAAAAAATTTTTCGCGTCCATACAATTTTTTTTTTTTAATTTTCAAGAGGCTCTCCAGAACATTTTTGTATAGAACTTTTTTTACCTCACTAAGCGCATGCATAGAGCTCATGAATGTGCTTTCAGGAAAAATACTAAACGTTATGAATGTGGAATATTTACCAGAGAACCTCATGGGTCCTCCAAAACTACCAGTCATACAGACATGGTCCCAAACAAATGTTATTAAAGACCTTGGGCCATTGGGTGAACCGGTAAGAAAAAGATGGCCGCCGAACAAAAAAAAATTTTCTCCATACAAATTTTTGGGTTCTTTTCAAGAGGCTCTCCAGAACAATTTTGTATGGGACTTTTTTCCTTTCACTATTTATGTGCGTAGAACTTATGGGTCTTCCTTCAGGAAAATTATGAAACGTCATGAATGTGGAAAATTTACCAGAGTACCTCATGGGTCCTCCAAAACTACCAATCATACAGACATGGTCCCAAACAAATGTTATTAAAGACCTTGGGCCATTGGGTAAACCGGTAAAAAAAAGATGGCCGCCGAACAAAAAAAAATTTTCTCCATACATATTTTTTGGGTTCTTTTCAAGAGGCTCTCTTAGACATTTTTGTATGAAAAATTTTCCCCCTACTGCACTTATAAATAGAACTTAAAGATTTTTTTCACAAAAATCACAAAACGTAGTGAATGTGGAAAAATTACCAGAGTATCCTAACGGCCCTCAAAAACTATCAATGATAGAGGCATGGTCCTGAAACTAAAAATGTTCAAAACCTTAGGCCCTTTGGTGAGCCAGTAAAAAAAAGATAGCTACGGAACAAAAAAATTCGTGTCCATACAAAATTTCTTTTTAATTTTCAAGTGGCTCTCCAGAACATTTTTGTATAGATCCTTTTTTTCCACTAAACGCATGCATAGAACTGATTAGTGTTTTTTCAGAAAAGATACGAAACGTGATACCAATATTTCTTTCTATCTTTCAAGAGACTCTAGAATATTCTGGTATTTGGTATGGCCTCCCATTTCTTTATTTTACGAATATTGAAGAGACTACAAGGCACGCGAGCTGCTTGCAGCTCGCGCACCGAGCGCAACACTAGTTATCTATCTATCTATACATATAATAAAATCGTAGAATTGCCGTATCTGTACATTGAAGATTTTTGCAAAATAATAACTGGGGGATGTTAGGGATAAGTAATAGAACGTAAAAAAGCTATTTTTGAAATTTTTGTCTGTTTGTCTGTTTATCTGTTTGTCTGTTTGTCTGTATGTTTGTGCGCGCATCACGTAAAAACTACTGAATGGATTGAAATGAAACTCGGCATGATTTAAGTTAATACTATGGAGTAACATATGGGATACTTTTTATCCCGAAATTCAGCACGGTTCCCTTGGGAGAGGGGATGAAAGGCAAAATGTGTAAATAGCTGTAATTCGTTAACGGGTGGTCCGATTTCATTCATTCTTTTTTTGTTGGAAAGTAGATACTTTAAAGACTACTGGCTTATCTCCGAAAGGCTGGACCGATTTTGATGGGACTTTCACTGGCGGATATTTACATTTTGATGTACTTAAACATCCGCCAGTGAACTTTTAACAGTTTTTAGCAAGGTTTAAGCTCAAAAGAGCATAGGAAAAACAAAATGATTCCCACGGGATTATTAAAATCAATATCCACGCGAACGAAGTCGCGGGTATCCGCTCGTAATATAATAAAACTGTAACAGATCCAATTCTGTACATTGAATATATTTTGAAATTTTTTATTGGAGGGCACTCTATAATCGATACTGAAGCCAAAACTGCAATTTTTTTCATTTTTGTCAGTCTGTCTGTCTGTCTGTCTGTCTGTCTGTCTGTCTGTATCTTGGCCGTGCATCACGCCGAAACTACTAAATGGATTTGAATGAAACTTGGTACGATTTAAGTTTATACTCCGAGGTAGGACATAGGATACTTTTTATCCCGAAATTCAGCACGGTTCCCTCGGGAGAGGGGATGAAAGTTAAAACGCGTATTTAGCTGTAATTCATTAACGCGTTGTTCGATTTCACTCATTCTTTTTTTGTTAGAAAGGTAGTACTTTATATATTGTCCCGGAAATATTTCAAGGTCATAGGTTTTTTAGTTTCGAAATGACAGACATTACAACCCTCAGTATTGGGTTCAAATAACTTGGGACCCGGATCTTTGAACGTACGGCTTATTTTAAACTGGTGTGCATTTAAATGTATGTTTTTTGGTCTGTCTATTTGTTCCAGCTAATCTCCAAAATGGCTGGATCGATTTTAACGAAACTTTCAATGGCAGATAGGTGATGTTATAAGGAATAACTTAGGCTACATTTAGTTTAGGTACATAAAAGAATTATGGGATCCGATCCGACCCTATATAAAACCTATAAACACGCGAACGAAGTCGCGGGGGTCAGCTTGTTATAATATATTATTATTATAATATAGAAATCCATTTGGCGATCTCGTGCAGCGGTATACATATTACTTAATACCATAGTTGTTTGGGCTGTCCTGCGGCACCCTCAAAAGGGGCCAGATCTCGGGGCCCATAGCGAAACCTAGCCGATACCGCAGGCAGACGAGCCGAGTCCCCTAGGGCGGCACCGGCTCCTCAAATAAATAGAGACGGCTTGACGCAAACTGGCGGCGGTTATAATTATAGGCTAGCACTAACCTTGAAGCAGCGGCGAAGTCCAGGCGAAGCCGATGGTTGGTTCTAATGGTATGTAGTGAGTGTTATGAGGTAAGTGTTTTGTCAGTGTGTGTGTGTGGTGTGGAACCACCAAAGCGGCGCGTTGCAGGGGCCTCGGCACGAGGCACGCTGGCACGAGGTCCAACGGTTCGGTGTCCCTCCTTCCAGAGTCCACACCAGGGGTCCATTGTGCCCCCACACACTATAGACGCGTCAGTTGCGATAGCACAGTACTTTACAGAGTTAATCATTTAACGCGACAAACATAGCCGCCATTTTGAGAGACCGTTCAATCGGGCGCGTTAAACACACAGGCAATTTCACCGCGCGGCGTTCGCGAGAATTTCCAGGGCGCGGGTCCAAATTAAGGGGGAATCAAAACGAGGCCAAATAGCTTTCCCGACCCGCACAATTCTCTCCAAATAACAAGGGCGAACTCGAGAGAAGCCGCATCTAACAGTGCGGTTCGTATGATATCGCGGCGGCGACACGCAGACGACTCTCGAGCGCCGGCCGCGTGGCCGGCGCGGGGGGGGGGGGGGCGGCTCACCACATCACGCGACATCGCGCGATTCCGCGATCATCCAATAAACAGCGCGAATGTCAAACCGGCCGAATTAGGCCAAGAGCGCGCCAAGGATATATTATTACGTCAACCGGGCGCGAACAATCCCCCGTCCCGGACATAAGGGAATTAGGTCCGTTAACAATTAAAAACGGAAGACGTGTCAAGGTAGACACAAATAGATGCAAAACCGAATCTCCGGCCTTCAAGTCATACAGGTTTAACAGGGCGTCCATGACGCTAATACAAATACAGCAAATTAACTTCATTATCCAGGCGGGATCCCCCATTTTGGGAGAATCCGGCTGTCAGCCCACTTAACGCGTTGCTGCAAGGATGAAACTCTAGAGGCCAACGGAGCCAAAACTCTGAGTGATCCGTTGCGACAATTAAATAAGTCAAGATAAGATATTCATCTCCCAGAGGAGGCACTAGGCAAGGCGTTAAAGGGCTGGCATCAAATACAAAACGCGATGGCGAACCTCCAAAAATCAAAAACGGTTTCGCCAACAACGCGGCGGAGATACGTTTTTGCAGCATTACAATCGACCTACTTAAATCAAAACCCGCCCCAATGGGCACACGCTGGGTGGTCGAATTTACATATACTTATTACTTATTATTCTTATATCTAAACAAATTCAACAATACAGACTTAAAACTAATGCCACAATCCGTCCGGACCAGGTCATGCAGCCTACAACAAAATTACAACTCACTAGCGAGGCAACAAGGCCTCAGTGCAGAGCGCACCTACAATTAATCATAAACAAAACTCTTCAGTGGAGAGGCAACGAAAAATGCACGCGTAGGCTTCGGTCGACCGAGCAGTTTAAGTTAGTGCTCATAATGGAGAACAGACGCGCAAACTCAGTCGCGGCTACTGCTGAGTCGAGTGGCAATGACACGGTCGGCGAACACTCTCCCATAATCGGCCGAACAGAGGCGGCTTCCAAACGACAACATGAATGCATACAAATATAGCTCGAAGAAATGCGTGTCGGCCGGCCAAAATTCCAAACTCACGATGCAAAAGGGCCAAGGGGGTAGTATGACCTAGTATTGGGTCAACAATAATTTTCATTCAACAAGGTACCCTCTTTGGGAGCAACAAGGTGGCGAGCCTCGTAGGGCTGGTGCTGAATTACTAGCACCGTCAAGGTTCGGATTTCCCGAATATTCAGACAAGGAGGATCCTGTTGATCCTCTCCTGAGAGGTCCTTCAAAATGAGTGGAGTTGAACAAGCAGTTACGAAACTCAGAACCTCCTAACTTCAGGATAACAATCAAGATTTGATACGTAATACAGTTCAATATCAAAATTTCAAAGTCAAAATCTCACAAATTCAGAGTTTCGTCCGCGGTGGAAGCTCCGGTGCAAATATCATGACATACACCCACTGATTGGGGCTAGTCCACCATCAATGCGGGTACGAACCATAAATCGGGACAAAAGATAAACCAAATATGGTCAACAAAATACAGACAGTAATAGTAGTAACAGTAGGTTGCAGCATACTAACACCACCCGACAAAGTCAGATCCAACACGTCGGGACCCAACAACAATCACTCGGGTCCGGATCAAGCAAATAGGGATTAGCGGGGGTTAGGCTCGACGTACAAGAACTGCAGTAGTAATCTATCTACACGTTCGGCAAAGAGCCCACAATATCGTCGAGCGCGTTCGCTTACTCAGAACGCGAAAGGAATTGTCAGCTAGATCAAGCATCAATTTCAATTCTCCCTTAGGAGTCGGGTGCTCTAGGCATCAAATACAGGACTCCAAGGGGGCCCTAGGCTTCCCACCCACCAAGACAAGACAATACAGGAACCCGAATCCAGCTGAGTACGGACTATCCAACAAACGTCCTTCGGGTTGTACACCATATCAGAGATCGTCGGCGAAGAACCAGTATGCCACAATAATTATTGACGATCCAATTCTCAAGAGAGGTGGCTGTAGTGGAAGCTAGGGCGGCAGTTATCCAGTATAAACTGCCATCGTCAAAACAGGGGTCCTCGATGAACCTCTGGGTCAAACCTAAGACCGGAGGGAATCAATCACACTCGGGTACACCCAGGCGTTGCTCCCCGGTGGCAGCGCGGGTCCGGCTAAGCGAGCCGAACAAAACAAGACCCCACAATGCTACTGCCAACAAACAAACAGACCGAGGGAGGCAACCATCAAGTCGAGGACACAGAACCCGTGGGGGAGAGAAGGGCGGGACAGCCGCTGCGGCAAAGCCGCTACAAAACCTTCATCAAACTAACAGAGGGGGGTCGTGACCCCCCGCCCCTGGAGGGCCAAAATACGCCCCACGGGGGGGAATAGAACCCCTACAGACGCCTGGAACCAAAGTCGCAAAAAATGCGGCGAGGGGGGTTGAGACCCCCCCGCCCCTGGCGGGATACCTTTCAAATCCCTAGCAAGCCCAGGTCAGAGGGTGGTTCACAAGCGATCAATCACGGGCCATGAGAGTGGTAAGGACGAGCACCCCCGCCCGTGCGGGGGGTGCCCTCAAATAGTCCTGATGAACAGCACCAACAACACCACTCCTGTTAAGGCACGAAGTCAAAATCAAGAGGCGGTTGCCCTGAGATTGTGGGCAAGCGCGCTGGGGCGGGCAGCCAGTCGTAGGCGCTGTCATAAGCTACAATGCCACCAGCTCACAATGGCCCATCGGGACCTCAATGATTTGTCCAATGGGTAGTGACGACAAGACGTCCAGTGAATAGCCAGGTTGGAGACGATAAACGTCCGTCAATAGTCCAACAAGTAGGGACGATAAACGTCCAGACATACGACGATAATCAATTGCTTAGAGTATCTACAGGGGGTGGTCGCAAAAACCCGCTGTAGGTTGACCGAACCCGACGGCGTCCCGAGCGCGAACTGCTTTTAGCCTAAGTCCGGCGGGACGGTGTCTTTGTACTCGGTAAGTTAAAACGCTATAACAATTTTTAAAATAGCACAAACAAACGCACAATGTTTTAACACAAACAGATACCGAGCAGCAATTACAAAGACAATACAAATTCAGTAAGTTAGTCCGTATTTACGGTCAACATCAAATATTTCAAAGTAATTTTCAGAATAATTATCAAACAAAAGATTATCAATAAAAATTAAATTCAATGTCAACACAACACACAAACAAACAATTATCACAGACTGATTCAAAAGAATTCTTACAAATTAATTACAAACAGACAATAAAAAAAAAGAATTCTCAGTCGTGTTGTGTACCACGACCCGAATTGGGTCCAAAGTTGGATCGTGTGTCACCGCCTTAACAGATAGCAACTGACGCAAACAAATTATGTAGGTCACGCACGAAGAAATTCTATTATTGGAACAATAGTTCCGCGTGCCTACCAGGCAATCACTTGACCGAGTGAATAATTATTTGCTCCTACCCTCAAATTTACTCGTCGAATTAATATTTACAGTTTATCAAATGTAACATTAATATTACGAATACAATAGTTTTACCTACCTACAACAATACACAAAGACTTAAATCTACTTAATTAGACCTAATAGATCAACCTTATCACTGCCAAATGGCACCAAAATTGTGATAAGGTAGGTCGGTAGGTAGGTATATCACAGTTACGATACGATTTCGATTCTACGACTTCAATAAACAAACGGGCAACAAAATAGCGTACTACGTAGCAAGTACCTACACACATTAAACAATTGAACAGTCAAGAATGCATCAAATTAAGCAATTTGCGTACTATACGCGCATTCAACAGATTAGCGTAATACGCGATAGGTACCTACAGTTTCTCAACAATATTAAGTATTAATGATTAACAATATTTCAACTAGTAATATGAGCCGTAGGTACCCATCTTCAACTACTTAGCATATTACGCCGTAGGCACCTAAACTTTAACAATGCTACGTAGTAATTAACCCAGCTGCTAAGCCTATAATACAGCTACCAGGTGCGTAAGCCGCTCAAGTCCAGAAGCGTCAACCGCGCTCTGCTACCAAAATGTTTGGGCTGTCCTGCGGCACCCTCAAAAGGGGCCAGATCTCGGGGCCCATAGCGAAACCTAGCCGATACCGCAGGCAGACGAGCCGAGTCCCCTAGGGCGGCACCGGCTCCTCAAATAAATAGAGACGGCTTGACGCAAACTGGCGGCGGTTATAATTATAGGCTAGCACTAACCTTGAAGCAGCGGCGAAGTCCAGGCGAAGCCGATGGTTGGTTCTAATGGTATGTAGTGAGTGTTATGAGGTAAGTGTTTTGTCAGTGTGTGTGTGTGGTGTGGAACCACCAAAGCGGCGCGTTGCAGGGGCCTCGGCACGAGGCACGCTGGCACGAGGTCCAACGGTTCGGTGTCCCTCCTTCCAGAGTCCACACCAGGGGTCCATTGTGCCCCCACACACTATAGACGCGTCAGTTGCGATAGCACAGTACTTTACAGAGTTAATCATTTAACGCGACAAACATAGCCGCCATTTTGAGAGACCGTTCAATCGGGCGCGTTAAACACACAGGCAATTTCACCGCGCGGCGTTCGCGAGAATTTCCAGGGCGCGGGTCCAAATTAAGGGGGAATCAAAACGAGGCCAAATAGCTTTCCCGACCCGCACAATTCTCTCCAAATAACAAGGGCGAACTCGAGAGAAGCCGCATCTAACAGTGCGGTTCGTATGATATCGCGGCGGCGACACGCAGACGACTCTCGAGCGCCGGCCGCGTGGCCGGCGCGGGGGGGGGGGGGCGGCTCACCACATCACGCGACATCGCGCGATTCCGCGATCATCCAATAAACAGCGCGAATGTCAAACCGGCCGAATTAGGCCAAGAGCGCGCCAAGGATATATTATTACGTCAACCGGGCGCGAACAATAGTATTAAGTAAGTGGAAAGTCCAGGAGTTGATTTGCCAACTGGATTATATGGCAACTTATAATTTTTAAGTCAACTAAGGACTGGTGTGGTGGGTGACTTCGCCCGTAGATAGTACAGCACCAGTAGGTTGCAACCATACCGGGAATGCTATACCACTAAGTGGATTTAGCGTTCCGGTACCACAATGCCACGTAAAAACCTTTGAAAGGTTTAATACCATACAATTTCCACATCAGTGCTTCCATCTTTGTCTGCATCGTCCCTTACAGTAAGGTTAGCAAGCAAGCAAGAGTAATTTACTAATATTCAAAAAAATTGCAAAGATAATATATATCCTTAGAATATTTAGTGCACCGAAAATATATATTTTAATATCATTATAATTTCAGACAGTAAAAGTAGCCCTCGCAATTGGTATTGGACGTAGTTTGAAGTGGTTAGTGCTATTGATGTTTCCTTGCCACTTCGCTAATGTAACCAAGTCCCAGGTTGACATAATACTTACAATGCTTCATGATATTTTGAACGATGATCAACTAGGTAAGCCTAAATAACTGTGTTTTAGGATAAAAATCATGGTTTGTATTTACTGTGAAATGGCTGTAATTTTTCTACTTGAATACTGATATGATGGTATGAATTCAAATGCTTAACATAAAAACCATTTGACCAACCATTCCCTAAAAATGGAACGGATTTAAAAATGATCTTGCGCAAGTTAAAGATTCCAGTTGAACAAGTCCTGGCAGCCTACCCCCTCAAACATAGATTTCGTAGACCTCTATACAAAGGTTTGTCAGGTCAGGCTTCTTCACTGATTATGTCCTAAACTTGCAGCTCCCATACTACTAATAGGCACTCAGCTATCAAATGGAGGCTGGTACACTTTCCTTTTCCCTAAAAAAAGCTGTGATAGCGTAGTGGTTAGGACGACCGACTTCTAATCGGAGGTCGTGAGTTCGATCCCGGGCACGCACCTATAACTTTTCGGAGTTATGTGCGTTTTAAGTATTTAAATATCACTTGCTTTAACGGTGAAGAAAAACATCGTGAGGAAACCTGCACGCCTGAGAGTTCTCCATAACGTTCTCAAAGGTGTGTGAAGTCTGCCAATCCGCTTGGCCAGCGTGGTAGACTATGGCCAAAACCCTTCTCACTCTGAGAGGAGACCCGTGCTCTGTAGTAAGCCGGTAATGGGTTGATCATGATGATGATGATGATGAAGACACTTTCCTTCCTTCATAGTTTGATATTGAACGGTAATCCGACTAGACCGGAGAGAGATCAGGCGATGGACGCTGATTTACGCTGCGAGGCTTTACGTGCTCACGGAGTAATATGGTTGTGTAACATCACCAACTTTCCAATACTAGGCTGCTAAATTAAGAATTTTTTTTGTCAGAAAAAAAACAATTTTATATTTTGACGTGAGATTCGAACCCGTGATTTCATGCAGATCTATAGCAAATAATGTAGCCACTAGGACTAAACCAACGCGGCAGTTAAATACGAGGCAGGCGTGTTACATTAGTAATGTTTAACGCAAATTATTTCTATTTCCTTGCAGATAAAGTAGAACGTCGTAAAGTGAAGGCTTTCAGCCAGCTGTGTCGAGACAACGCGTTCCTGTACGAGCTGTGGGGGGTGGTGCGACTCGACATGTCACTACCGCTCGGCTACATGAGCCTTTGCACCACATACCTTATCATTTTTGTTCAATTCTCCAAATTCATAGACTGAATTGCAATATATTACAATTATATACATTTTTTTTAATTTTATAAGAAGTTAGCCCTCAACTGCGATCTCACTTTTTTAATATACAGTAGGGGAAATCCTCATGAACACCATGGGTAGTGCCGGACTCGTACCGGCTAAAATCTCTACTGTCTCTCTGTTAGCCGCGTACCCGCCTTGTAGCCTGCTGGCTGCAGCAGGGCAACACTATTGCCTTTTTATTTCTATTCATTCCTTTTTTTAACCCCCGACGCAAAAACGACGGGGTGTTATAAGTTTGACGTGTCTATGTGTGCGTGTGTGTGTGTGTGTGTGTGTGTGTGTGTCTGTCTGTTCCCCTGTGGCGCTCAAACGGGTGGACCGATTTGAATGCGGTTTTTTGTTTGAAAAGTGAATTAGTCGAGAGTGTTGTTAGCTATGTTTGATGAAAATCGATCCAAGATGGCCGCCGCTACAAAATGGCGGATTACATATATTTTCATAACTACCTTAATATGGGTATCAAATGAAAGGGCTTGACTAGTAGAATAGCACTATGCAAATCCAAGATGGCCGCCGCCACAAAATGTCGAATGTCGGGAGTTTTTAAAATTTTTAATTTATACTTGTCTAATTTCTCCTCTTCCTCCTTTTCCTTCATAATATTTTCGATGTAAGTAGTTTACTATGTCTGACCAACGTTGCTCTTTTTTTACTATTTTATGTACTAGATTCTCAGTTAGCTGCGATCTCACTTGGAAGTATATGACATTAATAGGTAATGATGAGGTACGGCAGTTTATTAAATACTGATTTACTAAAATATCGATGTCTACGCAACAATGGTATCAGAAAACTCAGAAAAGTGAATTGTTGGTGGCACGGTTACGGTAGATGGATCTGCTCAGGTAGACTTCAACCGAGGCTAGTTACCAAGATGAACTAGTCAGACCAGACCTAAATCCAGACAGCCGACCGTGTGTGTATGTGTATATTTATAAAAAAAAAAAAAAAACATCGAACTCTGAACCTCTAATATAGACCACAGTGCTCACCATTTACCCTAGGTAGATTATACCTGATATCATAACTTTATTAAAATACTAGAGAATGCCCGCGGCTTCGCCCGCGTGAGTTTCGGTTTTTCACAAATCCCGAGGGAATCGTGGATTTCCGGTTCCCGTTTCCGCTCCCTTTTCCAATCTTTATACCTACTTTCAAGAAAGTTTGCTATAGTAATCTACCTATAGCTGTAGCTATAGATTTCGGTTTTTTCAAAACCCCGTGGGAACTGTGAATTTTTCCAGGATAAAAAGTATGTTTGTTTATGTTATTAAGTCAGAGCATAATCTATCTCCATTCAAAATTTCAGCCAAATCGGTTTAGTAGTTGCGGCGTGATTGAGTAACAAACATCCAAACATCTAAACATCCAAACATCCACACTTTCACATTTATAATATTAGTAGGATGACTACTAACCTATAACAAAAATAGAGACGTACCTTACAGCCTAATTTAATTACTTCATGTAATTACATAGAATAATTTAGATGCTAAAAAACAATTGAAATCAGAATATTATATTCCTATTGAACTTAACAGGAATATCTCCATCATCTTCTCAAAGCTAAAATTCAATTTAGATAGCCAGCCATTATTATGATTTCCAATTCATTTAATTAAAATCTTAATTACTTGGAAATAAATTTTACGAGGAAAGGGATCGGAGATAATTTCTAATGGAATGCTTTTTAGCTTCCGTTCAATCTTAAATATTTTATGTATTAAGCGAATGAAGCCAAAAATGGTAAGGTTTTTTTACACGCTTTATATTAGCTTCACCTGTATGTATGTTTGTAACCGACTTCTTTGAACGCGATTTTGACCCACTTTAAATGGTCAGATTTAATTCAAACTTTGTAGATTTATCAAGGACCGATGACAATACACTAATTTTATAAGATTATTTCATTATTCAATTTGGAAAATAAGATTTTGTGTTCATTTATTAAAAGTCGTCGGTAAGGAAAAACAATAAACTTTCAAAATCGCACGGTAACTAACTGTAACTAGGGTAAACAGAATAGATGTCACACACAACTAAAATCTAAGCACAAAACGCACGAATACGAAGATAAAACAATATTATTAAAACAAAATAATAATATTATTAATTATAACTTATTTACTTTAATCATATTGTACGATTTACAATAAAAAACAAATAAAATAATTTATTAATAATTAATATCTGTTGTATTTTAAGTGACATGATTTTTTTAGTGTTTTATAATTAAACCAAACTAAAAAGTAGAAAATAAATAATAGTTTAAAAAACTAAAAAAACACGCTTTTTATAGAAAAACAAACAAAAAATAGAAAATAAATTTTAATAAATATAAATTAATAATAGTGTGCATATGAAAAAAATGTATTTTATTTAAAAAAAGCGTGGGGTGCTTTTAAGATATTATCGAAATGATAATCCTCTATACACCCATGCACCCCACGCTTTTTTTAAATAAAATACATTTTTTTCATATGCACACTATTATTAATTTATATTTATTAAAATTTATTTTCTATTTTTTAGTTTGTTTTTCTATAAAAAGCGTGTTTTTTTAGTTTTTTAAACTATTATTTATTTTATCAAAAAATTCTCAGTTAACGGTGTTTCAACACGGAAAGCACAATAAACCGTCGGCGCTGATTATTATCGCTATGATTTCATATAATAATGGTCATTAAAACCTTAAAGCCAATAAATACACATTGAAGAAGTGCGGTGGGTCAAATCTCTAGATCCCTCCTGTAAAGGAAGAGGCCTGCGTTCACACCACCACCAACAGTCACGCACGAAAGACCACTGTTTTGGTGATGGACTGAGAGAAAGTGTTCTTAAGAAGCCTCGCTTCAAAAATTCAATATTATTTTTCTTGTTGGCGTCTTTTAATACTTGTTTTGATTTACTGCTCCGCGTGACATTAGCAGTTGTGCTCGTGGTACCCAAACAGACGTGAGAGCGCAATATTTCATGGCCATAAGCCACGATTTATGTTCGTGACAATTTTTATTATTCTCATTACATATTACGTTTTATTTTGGTGATGTGAACTGTGGTGGAGATAATATTCTCCCTACCGAATTTTGCCCACGGCGGCCAATCTCAACAGAAGTGAAGAGTTATAGGCAGTTTTGTGTTTCTTACTCTTTAACGCCGCAACTGATGAACCAATTTGGCTGAAATTTTGAATGGAGATAGATTATGCCCTGACTTGACACATAGGCTACTTTTTATCCTGGAAAAATCCTTGAAAAAACCGAAATCTATAGCTACAGCTACATCTTACTATAGCAAACTTCCTTGAAAATAAGTATAAAGGTTGGAATTCGGATTGTGGTGCAAATAATATCTTGCCGACCGAATTTTGCCCACGGCGGCGGCCAATCTCAACAGAAGTGAACAGTAGCCAGTTACGCAAGAGGTATTACGGTGCACAAGTGTGTACATAATAAACACAGGTGCAATGTCTATTCCTTCACTCTCATAGTTCGATAGGACGCCAATACGACACGACCGGTGAGAAAGAGATCAGGCGTAGGAGCAATGGCTTTATGTGTCCTTCAAGGCACGGGTGTGTGGCTGACCCCTCTAATTTCCCATCTCCTGGCTGCTACTGAAAATTACAAATATATAAATCCTTTTTTTTAATTAATACATAACTATTTTATATATTTTTATTCGATTGGTTTGTTCTACAATAATAATATTATATCAAAGAAAGATTATTGTACTGTTGTAGTTTAACACAAACTTTGAAATTGTATTTCAATGTTTTACTTTTAATGAATATTAATTTATAATATTACTCTAAATTTACTTACTTTGGCTAAATAAACACAATTATTACGAGTAGGTCCCTAGTACCTTTTAAATGTAAAATCATATTGTCCGTTTTATTTTTATTTATACAGAAACAGAAGTTATACGATTAGGTATTACAATCTAGGTAAAGAGAAATACATTTTCTTTTGACGTAAGGCAAATAAACATAAACCCCAGTGGCCCTTCTTTTATTAGGGCATCAATATTTCATCGAAAAATATTACCTTGAAGATAATGTTTTGCGAGGTTAGCATTGAAATAATCTTTACTAGGTATTATCTTATTATTATGCTCGAATGGAACAAACTAAAAGCTTTTCAAGTTCACTCGGGTACTTATTTCTATAGTTTTATTTAATAGGTGACGTTCGTGCAGACTTCCCCTTTTTGTTTTCCCGGGATGAAAATTAGCCTGGATTTAAATTGAAATTACGGTAGAGTGTGTGCTGCACAAGGAGTGCCATGTAAACTCTACCTTCTTCCGAAAGTCCCATCAAAATCGTTCAAACCAAGACAGACAAAAATGTAAATGTCGCATGCGGCTGTCATCACGCGCTTCAGTTAGATATTGTGCTTCAAACAAGTTCCTTCAAATGATTTTATACCCCCGACAAAAAACGACGGAGTGTTTGACGTGTTTGACGTAGTTTGACGTGTGTGTGTGTTCCCCTGTAGCGCTCAAACGGTATCGGTACACCACCGATTTGAATGTGGGTTTTTTTTTGTTTGAAAAGTGAATTAATCGAGAGTGTTGTTAGCTATGTTTGATGAAAATCGATCCAAGATGGCCGCCGCTAAAAAATGGCGGATAACATATTTTTTCACAACTCCCTTAATATGGGTATCAAACGAAAGAGCTTGACTAGTAGAATAGCACTATGCAAATCCAAGACGGCCGCTGCCACAAAATGGCGAATGTCGAGGGTTTTTTTTAATTTTTAATTTATACTTGTACCTAATACCTATACGGTTACCGTCGCATGTTGCGTGTGCTAAGCCTTAAATCTAGTAAACCTTCTCTTAAATAATGATCTCCCTTCTTGTCTTCTTTCGTAAAACTTCGTCTGTTTTTTTAGTTCGCGGCATTAAATGGAATCCAAATTACTTTTATGTTCCAATTTGTATAAATTAGAATGCTCGAGGGCTTGAGACGGATTTACTGTAATTTTATCTTTTTCTTTTACAAGTATTTACTTTAGAATTCTATTACTGGATCGTTACTAAGAATCAGAAAGGCGACAAGAACTCCGAACATTCCATCTCAAGTTACATGCGAAAGTTTAGAAAGTTTATTTATTTTTCATCCAAAATTAATATGCACATACTTACTTACCTTTTTTATGTATTCTGCTTTCAACTATGATATACTAAAAATATCTACTTTATTGTCTTTCAAAGGTGGATAAGAACCGAATATTTTATAACCAAAATATACATTCTTCCTCATGTCTCATGTAATAAAACAATACTTGGATTATAATAACAGAGCGAAATGCATATTATTTACGTAACCTACATTAGCAGCCGTATGACGTATAATAATGCTGTTATGAAACCATTATGCAGCCAGATGAGCTAGTATATTATATCCTTCGTGATACAATTCTACACGAATGGTAATGTAGTGATTATGTGCTCGGCTGCTTTAAATTGCAATTATATGATTAACATATAATATTATTTAGATACTACTCTACTACTACTAAAACCCTGGTTTAACACGGGTAATATAAATAGTTTTATCAAACCTCAAAGGGATTAGACAGCGTTTTCAATGAAATCTCCCAGGTGGCTTAACTTCCAATATTTTTATAACAAATATTATCGTCTAATTAAGTATACCTAGTACCTACCTATTTCAACCGCCAGTAATTTTCAACACGAAACATCAACAACAATAGACATTTCTGGATAATTTTATGTGCTAGTGAGGTTTTATAACATAAATTAGGCGTTGTTCTATTATTATAAAGGCTGAATTCGCATTTTTGTTCAAAATTTTAAAAACAGAACGAGACCGCGCGCGATCGATTTGCCGCGAACGAAAATAAGTTAGGTACTGTGTACGTTTTCGTTTAACACAATTTTTGGTTATTCAATAAAAAAACCGGCCAAGTGCGTGGCGGGCCACGCGCAGTGTAGGGTTCCGTAGTCACAATCCTTAAAAACAGATATAACTCCATAACCTGTGAACCCCACTTAGCCATGATAGTTTTTCTTTAAAATTGATTATATATACTACTGCTGTGAATTTTTTCAAGTTCCTATATACTGCCATTTGGCTGATAGAGGGGAGGGACACTTGACTCTAATAAAAATTAGCACTTTAAAACGGGTTACTGGACAACTCGACCGCAATAAAATCGACCGAATGGTCGAGTTGTCCACATCCAATTTTTTGATGGTCAACTCGGCCAATAGCAGAATACTGAGTTGTTTATGTACAGTCGAATACAAAAAGTGTTTCACGTATCAAATATTTTGATTAACTCTTATATAAAATTACTTATAATTTATCAGCGTTTTATTAATTATTATCAAGATATTATGTATAAATGGTATTTTTTGAAAGAGCAAAATTTAGGTATTCTTTGAATTTTTACTATAAAATAAAACAAAATGTAAACAATAAAATAGGTAAGTATATTGTATAAATTTAAAACAACATGTTATGTACAACAAAAAATATATAAAAAACTAAGTCTTATTTATAAAATCACAGATTATTGTTTAATTAATATTGATATTACAAACCTTATCAATTTCTTTGGTTAAAATATCACTTGTCTTATATTATCAATGGCCTATGTCTTTATAAAATCACAGATTTGTATAATTGCCATTGATATTAAAAACTTTAACAATTTCTATTTCCATGGATTGTGTCAGTCAGTCAGTTTTAAAAAATACCACTTATATCAATAAACAAAAACAAATTATTAGTAGCTTTTGACAAATTCAAATTTAAATTAAAAACTCATTTATTCAAAGTACACTTTTTGAACGTCAATATATAAAGTACATGAAAGTGATGACCTCTTATTATCTATAATATAAAACAGGTCATCTTAGGAGAAAATCACACATCAGGATTTTTTTGTTATGAATGATTTTCATAACAAATAAAACAAAAAGAAAAAAAGAAATTATAAGTAGCATCAGTAAAAATTAACATCACAAAAATTAAAAAGGTTATAAATATAAAATAAAAGTATTTATATATGTATATGTATAAAATTTTCCATATTTTCCACTAAACTCACAGTAGCACCTGCATGCACGTCACCAACCAACTGACAGTTTTAAACAACTAAAACACGTTGGTTAATACGGCGCTCCCACGAGGTAATTTTTTTAAATGTCACCAATAGCCGTCTCTTTCTCCTGTATACAAGAGATAATAATAGGTACGTCTCTAAACGAAAATGAGATTTACTATCTCTTTCTTTTTATACCTGTACTGTACTTTTATACCTCAACCCAACCTATCTGCTACTGTAAATGACTGTACTTTGTACGTGCGGTCGAGTTGACCATCAAAAAATATTAATAAAATTGAATGTGGACAACTCGACCATTCGGTCGATTTTATTGCGGTCGAGTTGTCCAGTAACCCGAGCAGCGTAGTCACTTGTGGTAAACGACTGTCAGACATCCGTCTGTCCATCTACGCGTTCAGAACACTATGTACTGTGGAACCCACCCACCTTTAAGGGGAGTCCCTCAAGAGTGCATCCCATACAAATGTTACACGGGTTCAATGATATAAATTCAATGCTCGTTGATATTATTGAATCGTATGTCAAAGTAAATAAAGTTTAAGTGGCTATCATTATAAGACGCTGCGCCTCGGCGGCACTCTGCTCAGTTGTTAGGCCTTGCTTTAGGACGTTAAATTATTTTTCATATTTCGTTAGATATTTCGGGTAGTTCAACTAAAGTGAAACGTATCAAATGTAACATAATATGATGCTTTCATTAATGAAAAATCCTACAATACAGAATGCATTATTATCAGAGTCCAAGTCAAAGTCAAATAAACTTAATTAAAAATTTTGAACCTGCATTTTACAAGTACATGAAAGTGAGGTTAATGGTGATATAATATAATTGCTTACTAGAACTTAAAACTAAAACTACGACTTACTACGACTACTAAAACTATCTTTCAAATGGTTCTAACATTACGTAGAGTATTAAATTAGTGTAATTATATTAGATTACTTTAATCGACAACCTTCATCAGTGAATCCAATTAATTTATTACTTTTAACTAATAGAGAGGCATGACTTTGCTTGCAAGAAAAATGTGTTTTTTTTTTTAATTCTGTCAACCGTGCGCTTAAGGATATACTTACCACACACAGCCGATGACGCGACGTCGTCGCGTGGGTCGAATGGATGTGTTAAGTGTCAGTTTTATATAATATGTTGACAGCTTCCACTTCCACTTCCGGATGATTGCAAAATAATAAATAATAGTTTAAAAAAAACTAAAAAAACACGCTTTTTTTAGAAAACCAAACTAAAAAATAGAATATATAGAAAGAATAGAAAATATGTATTTTATTTAAAAAAGCGTGGGGTGCTTTTCAAGATATTATCGAAATGATAATCCTCTAATATATATATATATATAGTTATATACTGTATAACTATATTGACGCCATGCACCCACGCTTTTTTAAAAATAAAATACATATTTTTCTTATGTACACTATTATTAATTTATATTTATTAAAAAATTTTACACTATTCTTAATTCAAATTTATTAAAATTTATTTTCTATTTTTTAGTTTGGTTTTCTAAAAAAAGCGTGTTTTTTTAGTTTTTTTTAAACTATTATTTATTTTATATTTTTTAGTTTGGTTTATATATACATAACTAAACACAAAAAGAAATCATGTCATTTAAAATAGAACAGATATTATTTATTATTATTACATTATATTTTTATGTATTATTTGTTGTAAATCGTAAAATATGATTAAATTAAATAGGTAAGTAATAATTAATAATATTACTTAAGTATTATTTTGTTTTAAGAGGGTCGTGTAGTGACGAGACGCGGCAGGAGTAGGTATTTTCAAAAATGCTCCGTATTGTGTGATAGAGTTGCAAGTCCTGAGATTTCCCTATATTTCGTTACTGAAGTATGGTTTAGGGCGATAACGTTTTTACCACCCTTTTTGGTGGTGGTGGAAAAGCTTTATGGCTACCCCCGTTCCTTGGACGGATCGAGGGTTATGTGGGAAATGGGGGTATACTGCACTAAAAATCATCACGGCATGTCCCTCTTGCTGACTGTGCTGGACGCCTGGGGAACCCGTTGTATACGTCCCAGGCATCTGTCAGCCGCCCCAGCTACATGCCGGGGCTCCCGCGCTAAAGAGAAGCTGATCGGGACAGCGAGATCCCCCCCTCAGCCGGTGAGGAGACTACGAGTGACGGGTAGCTAGCCCAATAGCTACCTGCCGTCTCCCGAGGGAAGCTGGCGAGCGGCAAACAACCACCGCCTTCTTCTTCTTCTTCTTCACCCCCGTCTGCGCCGGAGCGGATGCGCGTCGAGAGCCTCTTTGCGCACCCGCTCCGCGGCCTCCTTCTGCGAGATAACGTCCTCGCAGAAGTCGGCCACAGCATCCCAAGACCCCTCGCTGCTCAGCATGGCAAGTACAACGCCGGGCAACGAGAGGTCTCCGCCGATTGTCGCCACCAGAGTGCGTCGCTGGGGGTCCCTCTGGCTGCACTCCTCCAGAGTGTGTTGCCGTGTCGTCCCCAGCACCGCACTCGTGGCACGACGGGGTCAGTTCCCTCCTCGCCACCTTGTGCAGGTAATGGCCGAAGCAATAATTCTTAAGCAATAATTCTTTAAAATCGTAAGCAATTTCATCGTAAGCAATGACATGTCAATGTTTTAGTTGTGAGTGATCTGTTTACCCTAGTTACCACAGCTAGTTACCGTGCGATTTTGAATATTTATTGTTGTTCTTTACCGACGACTTTTGATAAATTAACAAAAATCTTATTTTGCAAATTGAATAATGGAATAATCTTATCAAATTAGTGTATTGTCATCGGTCCTCGATAAATCTACAAAGTTTGAATGAAATCTAACCGTTTAAAGTGGGTCAAAATTGCGCCCAAAGAAGTCGGTTACAAACGTACAAGTGAAGCTAATATAAAGCGTGTAATAAAATAAGTACATCGTGGATTTTTTTATAATTTAAATTCTAGTCCTGTTTTACATAAACCTCTAAACTTAAATATTTGAGATTTTTCACTTTGAAAATTTGGAACAGGGGAGGTATGGTTTTTTCACAGTCCTAGTATAAACAACCACATTTCAATTGATGGTTCAACATTCCATACAATTTGTCTAAAAATCAAAATAAAAGATAAATTCTCGCTAAATATTTCGGCAAAAAAATATTTAAAACAGGTTACCCCCAACAGCTGTAGGGAACAAAACCGACCGGTGGCTGTGGCTTTTTAAGGCGTGGTTTTCAATGAATTCCCCCTGAATGTACGCTTATTCTATACAGTGCACTGCGTAATACGAACAAAGAAGCATTCGCAGTCACGGAATATAGCGACCAGCGTCGCCGGACCCCTGCTCCTGATTAAACCGTCTCACCACCAACGATACTGATCACAGATATGGAGTAGGCTAGATTCCGTTGGTTCATTGATTAGTCTATATCTATACATATAATAAGATTGTAGACTTGCCGTATCTGTACATTAAAGATTTTTGCAAAATAATAACTGGGGGATGTTAGGGATAAGCAATAGAACGTAAAAAAGCTATTTTTGAAATTTTTGTCTGTTTGCCTGTTTATCTTTTTGTCTGTTTATCTGTTTATCTGTATGTTTGTGCGCGCATCACGCAAAAACTACTGAATGGATTGAAATGAAATTGGTATGATTTAAGTTCATACTACGGAGTAACATATAGGATACTTTTATCCCGAAATTCAGCTCGGTTCCCTTGGGATAGGGGATGAAAGTTAAAATGTGTACTTAGCTGTAATTCATTAACGCGTGGTCCGATTTCATTCATTCTTTCTTTGTTAGAAAGGAGATACTTTAAAGATTATCAGCTAATATAAGAAAGGCTGGATCGATTTTGATGGGACTTAAACTGGCGGATGTTTACATTTTGATCTACCTAAACATTCGCCTGTGAACTTTTAACAGTTTGTAGCAAGGTATGAGCTCAAAGGAGCTTAGGAAAACAAAATGATTCACACGGGATTTTCAAAAACCAATATCCACGCGAACGAAGTCGCGTGTGCCCACTTGTTTGAAAATATTAACTAACAGCCCCCGCATACTGGGCCACTAGTGGTGGCGACTAGTGGCCGCCACAAGTCGCGGAGGAGATTTTTCATACATTTTCTTGCTTGTGGCTCGAACGTGGCCACTCGAGCGCTCAGTGTGTGGTGGTACCTACCATATGAAATGTATGAAAAATCTCTCCCGCGACTTGTGGCCGGCCACTAATCGTCGCCACTAGTGGCGGGGGCTGTTAATGGCTTGTTGGTCTAGTGGCTAGTTTATTGGGCTGCAGATCATGAGTTAGAGTTCGAGTCTCAGCTTCGAATCCCGGGTCTGGTTAAAAATGTTCTGTTAAGAATTTCTCAATAGAAACCCGGAATAAGGTATTAACTAATATTTTTTTTTAGTTCAAAGCTAATAATAATAGACAATGACGACATTATATAAATATGACGTGAGAAGCTAGCAACTTCATGGAAATTTAGTAAAAAATATCCATTTTGCGAGAAGAAGACAGAACACAATTTCAAAATCCAAATGATTTAGAACATTGCTGTTTATTGACTGATTTTGATTGTATATTTAGGCATTGGATTTTTTTTAACATTTTATAAAATGTTTCCTCGTATATTTCCAATGAAAGTCAACTACGGTATTATTAAGTTGGCGTTGCACGGTGTAACAATCCCGTGACTCAGAGAAATTATAAATTCCCAAATTGCTCCTGCCGGGAATCGAACCCAGGTCCTTGCACTTATAAGATTACAGCGCTCATCGCTGAGCCAAGGAAGTGGTCTAAATTCAAAACACGGCAAAAGCATACATATCACCTCTTAATGGGCACGCTTGGACGTCTAGCCTTCTTTATATCCTTGATACTAGTTGAAATACTATAGTTCAAAGTAAAATGGTCGGTGCTAAATACGCCGAGCGATGTTTTCCATTTGTGAAGAATCCAGGGAGATAATAGTTAGACTCTGTCTTTTTAATTCCCGCCCAAGAGCTTTCATGATTCTCATCATTTAAACAGGCTTAGCGATGAATAAACTTTTATGTTGTTGGAGACACGGTTTGCGCAAGGTGTTGTTGTTTAAGGTGATGTTCAAATCATTTCCTTCAAAATATAAAAAAATTCAACCGCGCTTGAGATTCGAAAATGTCAAGATAACGTTTTTTTGCAGCTTTGTAACCCTCCCACTCTTATACGTTACGTTCAAATAATCTGATTTACTAAATATACTTTTTTTAACTCGTAATTAAGTAAACCACCATACCTTAATCTGACGAGCTTTATTATTTTTACCATCGATTTTTTTACGCGCGGCTCTATATAAAGGGCTTATATATGTATGTTAGAGGTTACTCAGCAGGATGCAAGATATCCTCCCTTACGTTAATCTGCCGCGCTCTAGTAAATCCCAAAATCGCCTCTTGGGCTATGAAGGTATCTAAATAAAACTAACCTCATAAATACAACGCGGTTAAATTGTTAAAAGTTACAGCAGCGATTATAACTTGAAGCGGGGCTCCCCGTCTCGAAGAAACTTTCAAAAGATTCCCGTTCACTGAGATCCCCAGTTGGCTCGTATAGCTACTCTAGACTTCAGAACTTTAGTGTCATATTTTAGGGAAATAAGTAAGTAAGTAAGTAAGTAAGTTTATTTATTTCCACAAAAATTTGTAACAAAACCACACAATATTTTTAGAATAGGTAGTTTCCTACTTAATCTAAACATAACCAGAAAAACTCGAAAGTTATAACTTGGCCGTTTGCGTGGGTGATAGATCTGACTCCTAACTAGATTACCTGTAATATATGAATAACTCATAACACGTTCATAAAGTATCTACGAGGTCGGTATTGGTATTATTATAGAGCGAAGTAAAGTTGGTATAATAATACTGTTTTTAGCCGTTTTGAAAAAAAGGAATTTATCAATTCGACGTATTGATAACCTCTTTTTGTTATTGATTCTAACATTATTGAAACCGTTATAATATATTCACATAATAATATAGTCTATTAGGGCTTTCAAACAAAATGTTATAGGTATGTTTGTCCACGCATTTCTCCGAAAATATTAATCGTAATTTAAATATTCTTTTTTGTTAACTTACATTCTCTTCACTTCATCAATCATTATAAATTTTTGCTTATAATTTTAAGAGGAAGTTTGCTTATAATTTAAAAAAAGACACGTCCAACCAATTACCGCTTAATAACGCACATTTTATTGGATTACATTTTATGGCTAGTTTTAAGCATTGTTGCATGTATTACTTCTGTTTATTTATTTTTTGTCATAATCTGTTGTGTGTGTTTAATAAATAAATAAATCAAAGTCGGTACAGTAATTTAAGTAATTCTATAATTCGGATGATGGTGATGACATTGTCCTTATACCGCTCGATGTAGGTATAGGTACCGATCATGATGATGGAGACCTAGGGGATGAATATACCTTTAGTACGAGTTCGTTGATAGATTTGATCGTAAAAACACAATCAGGAGAACCAAATGGACCTAAACACCCTTGTATCAAGAGTTATAATAAGAATCATTTTCCGTAACACTTTTGCGTGATTTAATTCAAATGTTGAAAGTGAACTTAACTAAATGAACCGGAAATTAAGGTGATCGCCCGCGATCTGGCTCTTAATTATATTTTCTCTTCCTTTTCCTTGAATTATAAATTACTTTGTTACAGTCAATTTAATCTTTGAGTTAACCAATGCAATCATAAGTAGATTGTTAAATGATGTTTTATTTTTTTAACATGACTACTTTTTTCCCAATTTTTGTCCTCTGGAAAATGCCTCCTCTGAGTTTTCTTGTTATTGTAATTATTTTATCGTCCCATCTGACTCTTTGAAGCCCTTTACTTGACCAGTTTGGAGCAAACTTGTAACACTGTGGCAAACTAGAATGGACAAACATATTGCTTTACTATTTAGTAAATACTGAACTGTAAAGCCATGTTATGTACCGAGTGTCAAAGTCAAACTGAAGTGAACTATGCAAAGAGCTGAACCAACTTTGAGCACTTGGGAGATGTTCAAACAACTTCTGAGAAGTACCGGAGATTGCTTTGATTTCAATTCCTTGCTAGCACCTAAGTTATCTGTAGGCTAGAGTACTGTAGTTTATGTATAATGTATATTGTTAGAAAGTGAAATACAAAGTGTCAGATTCTTAATATGGAATGATTAACTTTTTTTAAATATTTAAAGAGTATACCTACTGAATCACTTACTGAAATAGTGGGTAGCTTTAACGTTACGAATTCAGTTTCTTATTTGCTTACTATTTGATTCGATGATGCTGGAACGCTATTGTATAAATAGTGGGTAGCGCTTTGACGTTATGAATTCAGTTCTCGGTCTTTGGCTAAATCAACGCTGACGCTAGACGTGGCAATATCTACTAGTTGATTTAGTGTGATATCTGATTGAGAAGTTACGATAGGAATCACACCCTAATCTAATAAACATTGCCATTTTAGTGGACTCTTTGTAGGTTTTGCAAGTAAGGTGGTCTTGAAAATTTTAAATCTTTGCGCTTTCGCATAGGAAACAGCTATTCAATGATTTCCTGTCAATGTCTTGAAGGTACCAATTAAAAAAACCTAAGAAAAAGCAAACGCCAAGCATTTCTCTCCTAGAGTCGTTTGAAAAGGGGGAGCTTTTACGGCTGCATTAGTTAAGTGCAGGTTGCTTGTAAATTACTTAGTCGCTGGGCTGGATAGTAGACCGATACAATACAATACAATCGTTTTTCAGATTCTTCGAGACTAAATTGATCAAGGGACCAAATTAAAATATAATATTATGTAAAACGCTGGCTGGCGCGGTGTTAGTAGAAACAGTGTATCTCATTTCATATATTTTTATTACATTTTAGGAATAAACTGCAACATGGTTGAAAAATAAATTTAATGTAATCGATTTGTTTACTGAATCTGAACAGTTTTTAGTTTTCCCATTAACAAAAAAGTATATAATATATTTTAGATTCTTAACCACATTGCTCGCATATTATCTCGATGTCTAATAATGATACTATCGCTATAAAATATTGTTAACTAATTAGATAACAATTTATGGTCAAGTTGCTGATTTGGTGCTCCCATAGATAGGTACTGAATAAATTAAACGACTTGTTTTTGCGGCAGAACAACTGCGTTGCGAGACTTTTTTTACATGTTATGTTTTATTGGATAACTAGCTGATGCCAGCGACATCGTCCGCTTGGATTCTTATAAATGCCACTTGTGGGTTGAATTTCCAAAATTCCAGAAACACGTATTTTTTTATTTTTAACCGACAATACAAATTCCGATTTTCATTGATATAACTTCAAAAATGACGGACTTTCATACAAATTTTCATCCCCCATTTAACCCACTTAGGGGTAGTTTTTCCAAAATTCCTTAAACACGTAATTCTTTATTTTTAACCGAAAACCTAAATACCAGTTTTCATGGATATAACTTGAAAAATGACGGACTTTCATACAAACTTTCATTCCCTATTTAACCCCCTTAGGGGTGGAATTTGCAATAATCCTTTCTTAGTGTGCGCTTGCGTCATTAAAGAAAGCTACTGTGAAAATTTCAAGTTTCTAGTTTCTAACCACTGAGATTTAGACTGTGCGTTGATGATCAGTCAGTCAGTCAGTCAGGACAAGCTACTTTATATTATTATAGATAGATATCTTTGGGAGCTTTTCTCTCAACGGCGACGTCGTCTCTGCAAGATCCCTTGTAATTAAATAAATGAAATGCTGGGGATTATTCTGTACGAGTTGCAGCCAGCGACATGCTAAGCCAGGCCTTTTGTGAGGACGCCACAATTGCCCGTACGTGTGCTACTTTGTATGAGGAACGCTTCTTTTGTAAGAAGAGCGCTTCATATTATTTAGAGCGTCTTATTATACAAAAGCGTATGAAAAGTGTGAATAATTCGTCTACGAGGTATTTATTGTGTGCAGTGTAAAGACACCGTAATGCATATCCATAGTAATAAAATTCTCCTCACCAAATTTCGGTCATCGCCACCATCTACGCAGAAGATATTATAGTGCACAAGTATATGCCCAAACATAGGTGCGCGCACTCACAGTTCACTCACTCTCATAGTCCAATAGGCTCAGCAATCCGACACTATCAGGAAAAGATGAGACACAGGAAAAACGGTTTTACGTGGTCTCCGAAACACGTGAGACAAACTCTCTCCGGTCGTGTTAGATAGTTGTCCCATCGGTCTATGGGAGGCAGTTTTTATTCAACTTAACTTTTCTACGCGTCATCGTATCAGAACGCTATCGTTTGGTGGTACGTCTTTGTCATTAGGGTGGTAGAGCCATGGTTGAACCCTCCCATTACACCAGACAAGACACAATTTCGAAATTATAATTTCCAAATTATAACCCCTGCCGGGAATCGAAACTGGAACCCGCTACTTATAAGGCCACAGCTCTCGACTCCGCGCCAGCAAAAAGCTCGTCCAAAACTTTGGTAGCTGGGTCACATTTTTATCGCTGAAGTATGTTTGTATTTGTGGCATATCTCATGGGACCCTAAGGTTGGGACTGAGTGATACTACATACATGTAAAATCACAAAATAATTAATTACACAGATGTTGCTACAGGGTTTTTGATATTCCTCCCCGAAAGGGATGAAAAGGGGTAGAGTGGTTTATTAAAATGCACATCAGGGTGTTCCTCCGGTCGGAACACATGATATCTGATATTCAACATACATTTTAAAATAATGGAATACGCTCTAAATGTTTGGGAAAAAATAAGGTTGCCTCAAATTAATATTAGGTACGATATTATATTAGCATTAAGAACTACAAGTGTAAATTGAAAATTTAAAAAACCCCCGACATTCGCCATTTAGTGGCGGCGGCCATCTTGAATTTGCAATAGTGCTATTCTACTAGTCAAGCCCTTTCATTTGATACCCATATCAAGGGAGTTGTGAAAAAATATATCATCCGCCATTTTGTAGCGGCGGCCATCTTGGACCGATTTTCATCAAACATAGCTAAGAACACTCTCGACTAAATCACCTTTCAAACGAAAAAAACCGCAATCAAATCGGTCCACCCGTTTGAGCGCCACAGGGGAACAGACAGACACACACACACACACACACACACACACACACACACACACACACACACAGACACGTCAAACTTATAACACCCCGTCGTTTTTGCGTCGGGGGTTAAAAATAAGGTTGCCTCAAATTAATATTAGGTACGATATTATATTAGCATTAAGAACTAAAACTGTGCTGTTCTCCTGGAGTGAGGAAAAAGTTTTTGAAAGTTAAAATCTATTTGTAGTAACTGAACCGCCAGTTTGTAGTGGTTTTCTTATTGAGAAAAACAACAAAATAACATAAACGCACTATTATAGTTTCTAATATAATAAAATCTATACTATCTATACTTAATATAATAAAGCGGAAGAGTTTGTTTGTTTGAACGCGCTAATCTCGGATACTACTGGACCGATTTCAAAAATTCTTTCACCGTTGGATATGTACGTGATCCTCGAGTGCTATAAGCTATATATGTACCACGGGCGAAGCCGGGGCGGACCGCTAGTAATAAATAAACCTAGGGGTCCCAAGGTGCTCGAATGGCGACCTCGCACCAGGAAACGCAGTGATGGAAAACCCCCACTAGTGAGTCGTTGACAGCCGCTTGACACCAGGTTATGTTCTGTGATGATCCTTGATCTATGTCCAGCAGTGGACACTGGACATCTAGCAGTTTAGACCGCGACGAAGCCACGCGTGCGAAGTCACGAGATTTAACACAGAATAAAATAGATTATTGAAAATTATGTAAGTCCATCAAGTTAGACATAGTTACAAGGCCACAGTAGAAAGTAGTTTACTAGGTAGAACAAATATTAATAAAAGTATCAGCATAGTTTGCGGCTCTCTCCATCTTCCAATTTGGCGAACTTCTTCGTAAGTTCCGATTGGTGACGCGTCTCACGTCCGTGGTATTAATTTTTGGTTTATTGAATAATACGTGACTACCATGGGGAATGCGCTGATGAGAGGCCGAAAGAATTGAGCGTACTTAGTAGATTGGTGATACTCGTGGTCATCCCTAAATACATCCCCTGAAAAGGTTCGGGGGAATATTTGGATGAGATAGTGTTTTATATAACCGTTATATAACCGACTTTCTTTTATATAACCGTCCTGAGATATTGGATATATTTTAGTAGTTGTATAAAATTAATGTAATCCTACTACTATAATATTATAATTATGTGAAAGTGTGGATGTTTAGATATTTGGATGTTTGGATGTTTGTTACTCAATCACGCCGCAACTACTGAACCGATTTGGCTGAAATTTTGAATGGAGATAGATTATGCCCTAACTTAAAACATAGGCTACTTTTATCTTGAAAAAATGTACAGTTCCCACGGGATTTTAAAAACCCCAAAATCTATAGCTACAGCTGTAGGTAGATTACTATAGCTAACTTCCTTGATATAAAGGTTGGAAAAGGGAGCGGGAACGGGAACCGGAAATCCACGATTCCTTCGGGATTTGTTTAAAACCCAAATTCACGCGGGCGAAGCCGCGGGCATCCCCTAGTCTAATATAAATCACACCCCACTTGAATTTTTTATATGAGCGTTTTTGTTCGCTTGGCCAAATCAAAACCCGCACAAAGGTAAGCGTGATGAACGATGATGCTGACGGAAACATGAATATCCTCTATTTTAAACCCTATGGTTTTTCATACAAATTGACGATAGCGCATATGAATTACAACAAAATATATGATATAATAGAAGAAGACAAAAATAATATTTTCCCACAGAGCCGTTTACATTGGATTCATCAATTAGTCTAAACAACTATTATAAGTCAAAACACAATATCACAATATTTAAACACTGCGATCAATCTATACATAATATGATAATACATATTTAAGTGAACAATTCCTGAAAATAAAATAGATTAATTTCAGAGTAATTCATTCGAAAATACAAACTGAATAAGCTAAAAATCCACCTCACGTTATCATATTAGCGTACTTTGCCAAATTGTCACTTAATTCGGCCAATAAACGCGAATAAGTATCACCGAATTGAACAGATCACGTACCCTCCACCAATTGCGGGGCGTGTGGGAATTGTGCTCAGTCGATGAAATTACACGTGCGACTCTTATTTCCACGGTAAAATTATTTGCAAATATAAATTTTGAGAATGTAATGTAATGGATAGATTAAGTGATGTCTGGTTCTGGGACAATAAACTTTGAAAAGGTTAACTGACGAACCCCGCCTTCGCGCCTCACTTCGTACCACATACTTAAATAGATCAATTAAATCATTTACTTCACAAGTTCAAGATCAGAGATATTTTTTTATTTGAGGGCATTAACTCAGGCACGCGCTGTCCAAACGACAGTCGTAGCGTTGGCTAACTCGCATCATAGCTCGTGATACAGATAATTTTTGCTTGTAATAAGTATAATGATTAACGCATGAGGCACATCACGCACATCAGACCTCTATGGTTTATGTGCGGACACCTGCCCAGTACGAAGATGAAGATGAAGTGTAATGATTTTGAACTCTATCTCGGGCTGGGTGATCTACTTGATAGTTTCATCTTTATGAACAACTAGACGATGTCCGCGAGTTCGTCCGCGCGGATTTAGGTTTTGAAAATCCTACGGGAACTGCTTGCTTTTCCGGGGTAATAATTTTAAACCAAATTTCGTATAAATCGAATTTCATCAAAATAGGTTAAGTGGATAGACCTTTAAGAATCCTCTCTCCTCACTCTTTTTTTGTGATAAAAAGTAACTTATGTCTGTCCCCGGGATGTGAGCTATCTCTGTAGCTTTCATCAAAATCAGTTAAACTGTTGGGTCGTGAAAAGCTAGCAGACAGACATACAGACGGACATTCTTTCGCATTTAAAATATTAGTATGGATAATTTCAAGACTTAAGTATAAATACTTATGATTCTCTGATTAATAAACTTATTTAACGTGGTCTTCATCACGTTTAAGTCTCTAAAATATTATGTGGAAGATGAATTCTGCAGATTATAGCCATAAATAACAGAGAGAGCTTCCAAGATAATTGTGGTCTCGGAAAACGTACGAATACAGATAACAAGTAAGGGCTCTTTGTCTTGAAATAAGTTCTTGTGTTTGAAGGGACAAAAGATTGTTTAAACATGCCCGCATCCTAAGAAACACGCGATTTATACTGAAGATAAAATTAATTAATGGACTTAATTTAACGTTTTCATAATATCAGGAAAAGTCTTCCTAACTAGTGGTAGATTTTTTACAATCTCTCGCTAATTCTAAAGTTGTTGGAGGTCCCAATTCACTGAAATGGCGACCTCACACCAGAAAGCGTTGTATTGGCAGACCCCCAATAAGTGGACAGATGACATCAAACAAGTCGCAGGAAGCTGCTTGATACAAGAGCGGCACGAGGCTCAGGTGGAAGTAACTACAAGAGACCAGCAGTGGACATGCTGTCCAGCTATGGACATCTATTGGTTGAGGAAGGAGAAGAAATCCTAATTAAATCTCGAGGTTTGAACCAAAAAGCCTGGTGTCCACATATAGAGATATGAAAGCGAAATTCATGAGCGATTTTCCATAATCAACATAAGTATGAAAAGTCCGTTTCAAGATTTGAACCAAATATACGAAAGTGATGCTAAGTAAATAAAAGTGTTTAAAAAAACTGTTATATTTTTCAGTGGGAAGATTCATAGACACGCTTAAAAATTCTGCCGAGATATTTTCCCGCCGCTAATTCCGTATTTGGGTCGCAACTAATTGCGAAGTGAAACGAAGCGCACTCCGCAGTGGAAAGAAGTTTTTATGAACTGCCTACAATTAGTGTCTACACACAGGCTCTGCATGCGTATTTACATTACTAATATTATTTACCTAATATTAGTAATGTAAAGATAGTAAATAGTATTAAAATAATACTGGTAAGTAAATAACAATTATTTTATACGACATCATGAAAATCCACGATTACAATATCGTTATTTTTTACGATACGATCATACTGTTTGTTATACATTAATGCAAGAGCGTTCTTTGAGTCGGTAAAAGCGTTCACACTATATCTATATAAGTAAAACAATGCTAAAAGAACTTTTGTTAACTCACTTTTAGGTATATCAGCACCGTGGTTTATTTTATGTGTTTGTATAAAGTAACTTTAACATTTTTTTTTTCAATAAAGATTATTATTATTTTAATTTTGTTATGTTTTGTAAGATAACATTCAAAAAGAACAAATGCTTTCTTTTATTTTTTACACGCTTTATTTTGTTTGTAACTTGGTAATAATGTAAGGGATTCTCTACTTTTCATCCATTCCATTGCAATAGCAATGCAAGTCTGTTGAGAATACAGTAATAATAATATGGGTACCACCGATCAAGCAGGCATATTATGCAGATTTGAGGAGGCCATAGGGACTCCTCAATGGTTAACAATCCTTAATGGTAAGTGAGGAGTGTGGTAAGGATACATCGAATTTGGACTTCTTTGGTAACTTCTAGGTAAGTTTTGTGTTGGGGTGCTAGCCAGGTAACCTCCAAGTGTGCCTGGGTGCTGCTGGTCCTCTTGGATACGTCCGAGGGGAAGAGTAGTATTCGGGCCGGTGCACCCCGGTAACATGGTTAATAATTTCGGGGATATTGTTAGCCATGGCCAATGACCTGGCGGAGGGAGGTTTCTCCGCGTGTCCCTCTGATTAGCAGAGGGCACTGCGGATGAAACTGGGGGTGAGACACCCCGGGGCGGGGGGCAGCGATGCCCATCGCGGGAGGAAGAAAACCTCGTTAAAAAATTACGGGAGGGTGCGAGCCTCTGGAGGGACAGCCCAGAGGCGAGCGGGAGCCCCAGCTGGGGCGGCTTCCGGACACCTGGGATGCATACTTTGGGTTCCCCAGGCGTCCAGCACAGACAGCATGAGGGTCATGCCGTGGTGGTTTTAGTGGGTATACCCGGTTGGAGTCCCACATAACCTTCGTTCTGCCGCATTCGGCCGCAGAACGGGGGTACCTATAAAAGGTTTCCACCACGTCAAAAAAAAAAAAGTTTTGTATTGTCTATTTTTAAGCGTAATATTTTGAATACATCAAACAAAGATTGCGCTGCGCACTAACACAATTTTTTTCTGTTGTTCTGTATCGTTTTTCTTGTCCAATAAAGTTTTTCTATTTTCATGAGATAACTGAGCGTATTTTCCTGGAGAGAATACGTTGTGAGTAGATGAAAGTTCCCCTCAAATTATTACTACCCCGGGCTATTAACGTGGCCCCGGCGCGCAATAAGCCCGCTTTTGCAATATATTGACGTTGATACAGCTAAACTCTCAGCCAGTGCAGTGCAAACATCGCAATAAACCACAGTTTAATCGGACTATACACACTAATATGCGAGATGAGATGGCATCTGGGTACATGATACTGGTTTTCTGCATTCATTACCCAATCACGAACTTTTAATTAATCTAATATATTGTAATCTATGTTAGAAATTAGGTAGGTGCCGAGCGTAGGTGGCAACTGAGAAGTCAAGCCACGTCACTATATTATTATGTTACTACCAGCTGCAGGCCAAGCGAATATCCTAGAGACATCGTTAGAGAGATGTCGCACTGATTATACTACGGGAGGTCGGAGTTCAATTGAAAAAGTCATTTTATACCGACTGGAAATTTTAACAACAATAGTTTAGACCTAATCCATCACAGCTCCGAACTTCAGCTGCCGCACCAGTGGTGGAGTTAAGAGTGAGAGCATGTGAAAGTGCTTGAAAATCAAAGCGCTCCGAGTGATTTTATCCCGGACCAAAATAGTCTTAAATCATTGTTTCAATCATTTTTGATACAGAAACAATATTCAGCTGCAGCGCCGAGGGTGGGTTATACTTCCGCTACGCGCCTGAAGTGCATTAAAATTTTGAAAAAAAAAGTTATTTTATACCTTATGAAATTTATGCAGCAGAATTTTCACACTTTTAAAATAATAAAGAAAATCTTCAGCTGCACTGAAGGTGGGGGAAAGACCTTCAGTCAGCGTGATAAACATTTTGCGCGCTCAGTGCATTTAGCCTAGTAAATCTAGGAAAAACATCCTATAGTTTTAAAAATTGTCCAAATGTATTCTTTGGGCCTTCCTCTTGAATATATCCGAAAACCCCATATGGGGTGCGTAACCAGCCGCCATTTTTAATTTTGTCCCTTTTTTCAGTTTTTTTCTCATATCACGAAAATCTCTACAAATAGCATTATAATTACTTCTGACAAAAGTTTTAATATACAATTTCCCACAAATTTGGTCTCTTGCATGTTTACTCTAAGTTTATTACTTTAGGAGATATTGGGGGTTTAAGGGTATTTTAAGTCCTTTTTTCGTTTTTTTTGCTCATATATCGAAAATCTCTACGAATAGCATTATAATTACTTCTGACGAAAGCTTTTGTATAAAATTTTCTACAAATTTGGTTCCATGCAGTTTTACTCTAACTTTATTACTTTAAGAGATATAGGGTGTTGAAGTTAATATTTGAGGCCCTTTTTTGGGTTTTTGCTCATATCTCGAAAATCTCTATGAATAGCATTATAATTACTTCTAAAAAAAGTTTTAACATAAAATTTTGTACAAATTTGGTCATGGTCATTTTTACGCTAAGCTTACTACTTTAGGAGTTATAGGGTGTTTAAGTTAATATTTGAGGTCCCTTTTTCAGTTTTTTGCTCATATCTCGAAAATCTCTACATATAGCATTATAATTACTTCGGACAAAAGTTTGAATATGAAATTTTCTACAAATTTGGTCCTGTTCATTTTTATGCATTTCAAACAAAAAAACCGCATTGCGGTTTTTTTTTGTTAAAAAGGTGAATTACTCGGAAGTGTTCTTAGCTATGTTTGATGAAAATCGGTCCAAAATAGCCGCCGCCACAAAATGGCGAATGTCCGGGGTTTAATCTATACTATTTTATCTCCCTGTTAAATTTAACACTCTGTAGCTCCTAAAGTAAAAAGCTTAGCGTAAAATAAAGAAGACCAAATTTGTAGAAAATTTTATGCTTAAACTTTTGTCAGAAGTAATTATAGTGCTGTTTGTAGAAATTTTCGAGATATGAGCAAAAAACTGAAAAAGGGACCTAAAATACCCTTAAACACCCAATATCTCCTAAAGTAATAAACTTAGAGTAAAAATGCAAGAGACCAAATTTGTGGTAAATTGTATATTAAAACTTTTGTCACAAGTAATTATAATGCTATTTGTAGAGATTTTCGTGATATGAGAAAAAAACCGAAAAAAGGGACAAAATTAAAAATGGCGGCTGGTTACGCACCCCCCATATGGGGTTTTCGGATATATTCAAGAGGAAGGCCCAAAGAATACATTTGGCCAATTTTTAAAACTATAGGATGTTTTTCCTAGATTTACTAGGCTAAATGCACTGAGCGCGCAAAATGTTTATCACGCTGACTGAAGGTCTTTCCCCCACCTTCAGTGCAGCTGAAGATTTTCTTTATTATTTTAAAAGTGTGAAAATTCTGCTGCATAAATTTCATAAGGTATAAAATAACTTTTTTTTTCAAAATTTTAATGCACTTCAGGCGCGTAGCGGAAGTATAAACCACCCTCGGCGCTGCAGCTGAATATTGTTTCTGTATCAAAAATGATTGAAACAATGATTTAAGACTATTTTGGTCCGGGATAAAATCACTCGGAGCACTTTGATTTTCAAGCACTTTCACATGCTCTCACTCTTAACTCCACCACTGGTGCGGCAGCTGAAGTTCGGAGCTGTGATGGGTTAGGTCTAAACTATTGTTGTTAAAATTTCCAGTCGGTATAAAATGACTTTTTCAATTGAACCTTGACCTCCCGTAGTATTATATTTTTATCGGCAACCGTTGCAATTGTTACAAAAGCTGCAAGAAAGCGTTGATTGTGCACTGATTGCGCTTGGGTTTGGTCTGTGAAAGTTTGACGACTGTATGTAGTTGTTAGGAAAGTTCTAAGTCTGCACAATATTGTACACAAATCATACCGCAGTAAAGTTTTAATACATAACGACTCGTAAACTAAGATATCATCATGAATATATTCTGTAAATGCGAAATTGTATAGAGCATTTCAGTTTGTCCGTTACTTTTTGCTCTGTAACTGCCAAACTTATTTTGATGAAATTTTGCACAGAGATGCGTACATATAATTCTCTAGAACAAGAGATCATACATTGGTGACGGACAAAATTACAGCTGTGCTATCAAAGCGTTCATCGGCAGAACGCTTCGTCGAAAAAAAGTTAAAAGAAAGCCATGAGAGCATTTTCACACTGATTGTATGAGTAGATGAAAGTTTCCAACAACATTTTAAATATATAATTCACTATTCCGTGTAACAGGGTGGATAAAGTACACGAAGTTGGCAAAGTATCGACGTTGCTCTACAAAGTATCGAAACATGAGAACGATGAAAAGTCGATGACGGCAGTTGTTGGGAAAGTTGTAACAATCCGAACAACTTTGTACACAAATCATACTGCAGTAAAGTTTTGATATCTATTCAGATACCTACCCCGGATAATATCATGAATATTAATATGCAATAGACGACTTTGGTACGGATGCCTTCTTTGTTTGCACAACCTAAGCCCTCATACGCATTAGCGGTCAACCGCGTATGCGGCTAACCGCGCGGCTAGCCACTTGTATAGAATTTCGTCGCGGTCTAGTGCGTACAAAATGAGCGGTTGCATATAAAATTATAAAAGCGGCTAGCCGCGCGGTGAGCCGCACGCGCGGTTAGCCGCTAATGGGTATGAGGGCTAAAGCCGTGTATATAATATTTTTGGGAATCTCCTATAACCCTGAATAAAAAAGCTCGAAAATAAAAAATAAAAAAGTCACTCATGCTCGATGTTTCTGTACGTGATCAATTTGGAAATGAGAAGAATCAGAGAGCAACCGATTAGCTCGAGTTACGAAGCTTAAGCGGCAATGGGAGCACATAGCTCAAGGAACCGATAGACGTTATGGTCCTAAGATGTTGGAATGACGACCTCACACCCAAAAGCAGTGTTGGCAGACCCCTACCATTAGTTGGACAGATGACACAAACGAGTCGCAGGGAGCCGCTGGGATACATGAATTGCAATTTCATACTTTATGTTAAGTTCTAAATCACAGAACAAAATCCCCGATGAAAGATTAATTTGTATGCGGAAGTATCTGTGAATTCACTGCATTAATAGCTCTAGGAAATAAATGGATAATGGAAGGGATCACTACCCTCACCAATGAGGAAAACTGCAATGCAGAGAAAGCGAGATAAGCGGCGTAATATGACTATTTAGCTTTTATTCCTTTTCTAGATTCCTCTTAGATATGAAAAAAATAACTTATGATTAATGAATGAAAAAAATAGACGCTCCTGAGGCACTCGCTCGTTCTGCTCCTCCGTTGATTCTATCAATGGCTTCGAAAGAAAAAAGAAATCTAATTATTGAATAATCGAACTATACATTTCAACAACTGGAAGTTAGTTCCGCAATTTAATTTGTCACGCTCGAACTGAACTGCATAATTATTCTATTGAAAATCTAGTTCCAACTTCATTATGACAGTGGTTTAGAGTTTCATCGCGGACGTCAGTCCCTAAATGAGAAATGTGGTCGGAAATAAAATATTGAATTTACGAATTCCCAGTTGGTTTGTGCTTCGTGTCTATGATATTTATAGTACCTATGATATTGGTGAGGTTAAAAAGTATGATTATTTTGCGGTTTAAGCTTTTCGGTCCCTCATCCACGACTCTGAGAATGAGGTCCTCAAGGTGTGCTCTGAGTGTCCTAAAAATCCCATATCAAAGTACTGGCTTGCCCTAAATCGAAACAGTATCCGTAAATATTTAAGGCGAAACGCTTTTTTGAGGGAAATATAATTTTTTTTGTAGATACATATTTTGTGTTTAATTTTCACCCGACTGCGCGATGCAAAGTAGTGGTAATGTGTTTATCAGTCTATGTTAGTTTATGTATGTTTGTTTGTTCCTTTGTGGTACTCTAGAGACCAGTCGCGTGGGCTAATATTGGTGAGTGGCACGTCATTCGATTCGCAATGCCAGCGCGAGTGTCAACGAGAACATAAAAATTTGAAAAATTCAAATTGGCTGATTATGGACGCCATTTTGAATTGAAATTCTATTGAGTGGGGTTTCAAGTTAAAGGGTTTGAAAAGGTGAATACGAAAATATATTTATTTATTTTGACTAAATAATATTGTGATCATACGTGAAAGGAAAAATAATAATTTATTACGCAGTCAGGTTTTCTTTGCCAATATTATTTTATATTTTCTTGCCAATATTATAATAGGTATACTTGTTATTGGAAAGAATGATAATTATTTGTTTTAATCCACGAACTAATCCATTCTATCATCATCGTGCGCTTTGTATAATGGAGTCTGACGTAGCTTCATAACAACCGCGGCAGTACACAATCTGCATAATGCACTGGTAAATATACGCTATGCTACGTTTAGATGAGTGTGTATGCAGTTAACAACAGCTGCGTACTTACACTCGCGTACTATGCTTTGCTATCCATTTTTATATTTCCTTGACAATTATTATTTGCCATTGCATATTCAAGACGATCCTGAGGGCAAAATCTTATTTATATTAAATGAAAATATACATTACTGTATATACCTATCATTAAATATTGCACCATACAATAAGATTGTTTTTCACACTAATATTATAAAAGCGAAAGTTTGTGTGTGTGTGTATGTTTGTTACTCTATAACGCCGTAACTACTGAACCGATTTGACTCAAATTTTGAATGAAGATAGACTATGCCCTGACTTAATACAGGCTACTTTATTTATCCTGGAAAAATCCACAGTTCCCACGGGATTTTGAAAAAACGGAAATCTATAGCTACAGCTACAGGTAGATTACTATAGTAAACTTCCTTGAAAGTAGGTATAAGGTTGGAAAAGGGAGCGGGAACGGAATCCACGATTCCTTCGGGATTTGTGAAAAACCGAAATTCACGCGGGCGAAGCCGCGGGCAGAAGCTAGTTTTAAATACCTACCTAAGACATTTAGATTCCTTTTGGCACTTTCGCTTTTGCATTAGATACAATTATTATGTTTTCAAAATGGTATCAAGTAAATAATTGCGTTGATCCAATATTAGAGAAGGGACGACCCTAAAGTTTAGGAGCAAGCCCACAGGCTTGAGTAAACCAAACTTTCTATGCCTGCCTTTATGCCAATAAAAGAAAAAAAAAACCAAAATCATTTTGATCCTTCGAAAGGCTGACGACGCCGTGAATACTGCAAGCTTAGCAAATCGAGGCTTGAATTCTTCAGATACGACTAGTTCCGGTACAAAAAGTCTTTCTCATCACCTTTGCTAAGCGTTTTGGGAATACACTCGTATTGGCAGTGAGTCGGTTCCGTCTTTTCCGTGTTTGATTCTCCTAGCATTAGGCTATTTATCTAAAAGGGAGGTCCCATACGAAGATTTTACTGGGGTTTAAACATGCACGTCAGAATTTGCTATGGTTACGACAAGGGTCCAAGAAAGGTAAAGAATTAACAATTAGGAAAATTGAAATTTTTTATCAAACCGTGTGGAAAATTTGGAAAAATCTAGAACTAGTGTAAGTTATATATAATATACCTTTAAATAAAAACGAATGTTAGTCTGTATGTCCTCCACGCACTACTAAATTATTAGTCATCGGACTAATATTATAAAAATGATAGGTGAATTATTCTGCATACATCCGCAATTTCTGACTTATCATCTATCTGAAATCTATATAAAAATGAATGTTTGTATGTTTGTCTTTTATGCGTTCGTAAATATTAATTTACGAGGCAACAAAATTAAACAACACATGCAGAGTACAGCTAAGTAGTTTAAAAGTATAAATTAAAAATTTAAAAACCCCCGACATTCGCCATTTTGTGGCGGCGGCCATCTTGGATTTGCAATAGTGCTATTCTGCTACTCAAGCCCTTTCATTTGATACCCATATTAAGGGAGTTGTGAAAAAATATGTAATCCACCATTTTGTAGCGGCGGCCATCTTGGATCGATTTTCATCAAGCATAGCTAACAACACTCTCGACTAATTCACCTTTCAAAAAAAACCGCATTCAAATCGATCCCCCCGTTTGAGTGCCACAGCGGAACAGACAGAACAGACAGACACACACACACACACACACACACACACACACACACATACAGACACGTCAAACTTATAACACCCCGTCGTTTTGCGTCGGGGGTTAAAAATAAAATCTAGTTTGAGGCAGCGAGGGAGGACAGACAGCATCCCACTTCTAAAAAGTTAAAATAAAATCCTGAAGTAAATTAGTTTAATCAGACTGTACCTAATTACGTTGCGTCCGCTAGGTGAGCTCGCTGCATTTTAATTTACCCTTGACTTCTGGATTCGCTTAAATGGTTTCCTAACAAATCACTAGAGTGCGGAAAATGGTAACAAGTGTAAATTAAAAATTTAAAAAACCCCCGACATTCGCCATTTTGTGGCGGCGGCCATCTTGAATTTGCAATAGTGTTATTCTACTAGTCAATCCCTTTCATTTGATACCCATATTAAGTGAGTTGTGAAAAAATATGTAATCCGCCATTTTGTAGCGGGGGCCATCTTGGGCCGATTTTCATCAAACATAGCTAACAACACTCTCAACTGATTCACCTTTCAAACAAAAAACCGCATTCAAATCGGTCCACCAGTTTGAGCGCCACAGGGGAACAGACAGACACACACACAACACACACACACACACACACACACACACGCACACACACACAGATACGTCGTTTTTGCGTCGGGGGTTAAAAAATGTGCTTCCAGTGGACCATTTTAAGAGCTTTGTTTAAAAAAAGACTGATGAAAAGTCAAAATTATTATGCTGCTAGCTCCTGTCCGCGGCTTCGGACGCATGAATTTCGATTTCTCACACATCCCGAGGGAATCGTGGATTTCCGGTTCCTGGGCGAAGTCGCAGGCAGAAGCTAGTACAAAATAAAATTAACAACAGAATAGATGGTTGCAGGAAGCAAAAGGATACAAGCGGCGCAAGAGCTTAGTCCAGCAGTGGACGTCTATCGATGATGACGACGATTAAGTACGGGAGAAGAGAAAAGTATATTATTATTATGACATAGGTACATAAATGAAATCAACTTAAGTAATATTTATTTAAGAACGTAAGCTCTTGGCAATTTGTTTGAACCTAGATCGAAAATTTTTGTGTGGGAACGATAAACGTTTTTGTTAAAGTAGGTGGTTATACGGATCCAAATGCCAGAACGATCGGCAACCTCCGGTAAGAGATGGCATCGCAAGAAGAAAGTAATACTTACGGCAAATATGGATACAATACAATAATAGGTATCTCAATAAACGCTTTATTGCTTTTGTAGTAATTAAGTAATTACTATTTTAACCGTGATTAAAAACGTAATTTGGCAAGGAATGAACGAAGCATTAACCTACATTAAACGGTCGAACGAGCAGTCTGGTTTCCAAATGTCACATGCATTGTGTCAAGGTAGTTTTTCGGGTAATTAAGCTGGAAAAAATTCATTGGATTCACTGTTTATTATAAATTAACGATATAATCAATCAATCGATCATAGCACCCTCAAAGAATGTAACCCTCATTTGGGGTCTCAAGGTGCTAAAATGGTGACCTCGCACCAGAAAACGCAGTATTGGCAGACCCCTCATTAGGTGGACTGATCAGGTCAGAAGAGTCGCAGGGAGCCGCTAGACACAAGCGCCACAAGACCGCGACGTGTGGAAGTCGCTACAAGAGACTTATGTCCAGCAGTGGACGTCTATAAGTTAATGACGACAAATCAATCGATCCAAAACATGGTTGCTAACTTGGGCATCATTCTAAGTCACTGCTGTACTGCAGAGAGTTATGCCAAGGATCTAAGCTCTAAAATCTAAATGCTTAGCTCTCCTATAAAATAGGAGGCCTGTGCCCAGAAGAAGCCCAGCAGTGGGACGTTAAAAAGGCTGAAGTGGTGGTGGTGGTGATAGTATTGTGCCCCTCTTGCGATGACTCTAGGTGTTACAGGCAGCACTTACAGACCTTTAATATTGGGTAGCAGACGTAGCAAAGCAAATATTTGTGCTACACTTTGCGGTCCATTGAATAGAACAACAAAGTAACTATGTAAGAAAGCCTCTACCACTATAGCTGTGGCAGTGGTAGCTGTATAAGAGCTTAGAAGATCCGTAGGAGTACCAAGATTACCTAGATAGCTAATCGAGTCGTAAAGCTGAAGTGGCATTGGGCGGAGAAGTGGTATTAACTCAAAGAACCGCTATAGCTTTGTCGTTGGCCTTATTAAGAAAATTTATCTAGCGGTTTTACTAAAACGAAAACTTTTCAAATTAATTTTCTCGAATAAAAGGAAACAATTACCTCAAAAGAAAAATCCAGCGATGTCGGTACATTTTTTTCATCATGGTAGTTTAAGCTCCCAGCCTCCTATTTAACAAAAGAGGACTTTTCTCCGCGGGAACTAATAGCCTCTTATAGCCTTATTACTTTCCTTTTTTTATCTGTCGACGCGCCGAGCTTCGCAGCAATGTTTAGTTTCATAAAATTTTATCACGGCCATCACGAAATCACGGCGGAAATTCACGCTTTAGTTCCACGGCCCGGGCGCCATTGTGCAAACTAATGATATAAACGGACCGTGAAAATTATCCCGCCTTTTTAACCCCCGACGCAAAAACGACGGGGTGTTATAAGTTTGACGTGTCTGTGTGTGTGTGTGTGTGTGTGTGCGTGCGTGCGTGTGTGTGTGTGTGTGTGTGTGTGTGTGTGTGTGTGTGTGTGTGTGTGTGTGTGTATGTCTGTCTGTCTGTTCCACCGTAACGCTTAAACGGGTAAACCGATTTGAATGCGGTTTTTTTTATTTGATAGGTGAATTGGTTGGGAGTGTTCTTAGCTGCCTCGTTGGTCTAGTGGTTAAAGTATTCGACTGCAGATCACGAGGTCCCGGGTTCGATTCCCGGGTCGGGCAAATAATTGTAAGGTATTGGGGTTTTCTCTCAAGAAATTCTCATTGCCAGCCCGGAGTTGGTAGTTGGCGGTGTTTCACCCCCGTACCTCGGAGAGCACGTTAAGCAGTCGGTCCCGGTTACTATCACTATCATGTGACAATAGTCGTTAAAGCCCGCCAACCCGCATTGGAGCAGCGTGGTGGGTCTAAGCTCTAAATCCCTCTCTCCTATGAGAAAGGAGGCCTGTGCCCAGCAGTGGGACGTTAAAAGGCTGTAGTGGTGGTGGTGGTTCTTAGCTATGTTTGATGAATTTTATTTATGCATGTAACAATTTTTTGGTTGTCCAAATAAATAAATAAATAAATAAAATTAGATAGCCGCCGCCACAAATGGTGGATTACACATTTTTTCACAACTCCCTCAATATGGGTATCAAATGAAAGGGCTTGACTATTAGAATAGCACTATGCAAGTCCAAGATGGCCGCCACCACAAAATGGCGAATGTCAGGTTTTTTTTTAAATTTTTAATTTATACTTGTTATTTAGGTACATGGGCGTGAATTTTTTTGTATAAGTAATTTACTTTTACTTTTTACACTACTCCCATGACATCTCACGATCTTTTTTTCTTATTTATGGAAACATAATATTAAAAAAAACATTGGTGGCGGTGGACAGTCTCATTTCCCTGTTTCTTACACATCGAGGTTCTCACTATAAATAGCTATAAGATACCGTATATATTAAAATGAAAAACTAGGAATTTAAAAACTTAGAGAATATTGCAATACCGTAATTGGAATGTTGCAGCAAGATACTATTCCAAGAGAATAAAGAAATGGAACAATATATTGTCCCGTAAATATTTCAAGGTCATAGGTTTTTCAGTTCAGAAATGACAGACATTACAACCCTGAGTATTGGGTTCAAATAACTTGGGACCCGGATCTTTGAACGTACGGCTTATTTTAAACTGGTGTGCGTTTAAATTTATGTTTGTTGGTCTGTCTATTTGTTCCAGCTAATCTCCGAAACGGCTGGATCGATTTTAATGGAACTTTCAATGTTATAAGGAGTAACTTGGCTACATTTAGTTTAGGTACATAAAATAATTATGGGATCCGATCCAATCCTATATAAAAATCTATATCCACGCGAACGAAGTTGCGGGGGTCAGCTAGTTATAAAATAATAGCGGTAAAGTAACAGCGCACCTTAGGGCTTGAGTCATTTATTCACTAAGCAATAGTTGAATCCCATTTTAAATATAAAAGTGCGAATACAGCTGAATAGATACTGACAAATTTCGGTCACCCTTTTTGTGCCTTTCTCGCGGTGACTCTAGGTGTTACAGGCCCTTAATATTGGGTAGAGCAGACATCGCATAGCAAGTCTTTGTACTACGCTTTGCAGTCTATTGAACAGAACAACAAAGTAACTGTGTTAGACAGGCTTTACTAATATAATAGCTGTGGTGAGACGTGATTAGTTATATCTCAATGGATTTTAATTATGTAGTAAATAAATTACGGGTCGTTGTGCCTGATACCACACAACTTAATCTGGATGGTATCACCGCTTTGTGGTAGGATTCTACCCCGAATCCGCCTGGCTAGCGACCACACTTCCGCCGTAATCTGCCGCAAAGCATCCATGTGTTCCAGCAGCGAGCTGAAGAGCCAGTCCCCTTCCTCAAAAGTCGGCAACGCATTAGTGGTTCCTCAGGTGCTGCTAATGTTCATGGGCGGCGGTAATCACTTAACATCAAGTGACCCGCTTGATCGGTTGCCCACTATTCTTATATAAAAAAATAGGTATTTCCTTACCAAATTCCTTTGTGGTGAGAGTTAGAGTTACGATTCTAATGCGCACGTGAATGGAAATGTCTCGGTGTTATTTAAAATCCTCGCCTGCGGTTAGTGTATTAAAGTTTGCGCCTCGACATTAATTTCCAACTAACTTCACTCATAAATAACTATAAGAAACCCCTCAAAAGTTAATGGCCACTAAACATCTCAAATGTCTGAGAGTTGTACCACATTCTGTTATGGCTATACAGATAAACAAAACGTGGTTTAAGCATAGAGGTAATAATAATAAGTCAATGGGTTTAAGATTATTTTTTTCAAAACCATTACCTTTGACAACTCTGAAGTTACGAGTATTATCGTCATCTTACGAAGTCATCAGTATTATGATTGCATTGAGGGGATATTCGCAACTACAAATTCGCAACGCAATTACAATATAAAAAACACTGAAGATCAGAGCTAATATTATGTATAGGTATTGGGAACCGAAAGCTACTGATCATAGATGAGTATCATCTCTTCCAAATCAAATTACGCGATATCGTACTGGAATATCTCTATAATTACGAGTAGGTATATCACAACCATATAATACCTACAATAGCTATCCGAGTTGTATATCGAATATAGATCTGGAAACCTCTCTCTTATGAGGCCATATCGTCGCTGGGCTATAGAGGTTTTCAAAGACCTAAGCTGTAAATTAAATCCCGAAATATTTTAAGTCGGCATGAGAGATAATGCGGGCGTATTTTAATTGAGATAGAATTATGTCTCGGCGGCCCTTTGTGCGTTCGACCACAAGGCGGCAATTTCACGGAACAATGGAACGTAGTTTAACGTATCAGCTTTTACTTATACAGACTAGATTTTGTCTGCGGCTCCGTCTGTTATTCTTAAGGCTAGCGTCGACTAGGCTCACCGACCTCAGTCGAATCGAATTGCTCTCAGTGCGCCAAGTCGAATTATATCGCTTGTCGCTTGTCAGGGACAAAATCCGAAACGAAGAAATTCGTAAGAGAACCAAAGTGACCGACATACCTCATAGGATAAGCAAGCTGAAGTTGCTGACATGACCTGCCCACTTAAGCAAGCTGAAGTGGGCAGGTCGTGTCTGTGACAGAACCGACAGCCGATAAGGAAGACGCGTTCTGGAGTGGAGACCACGTACTGCCAAGCGCAGTGTAGGACGACTTCCAGCCCGCTGGACTGATAACCTCAAGAAAGCGGCGGAAAGCGGGTGGATGAGGAAGGAAGGCGCCCTTGAAAAAGCCTTAGTGGATGACTACAGGCTGATGGAAGAAATCGCTATTCAGGCAAATCTCCGTCGACGCATTCGACTCGATTCGGCTCGGGAAGACGATTGCAGCGCGTCTACGTGCATTTTTGATGATTTTCACTCTCCTTTAGTAAGTGCGTAGTTGAGATCTGGAAATAAATGGTGAAACTCGCCGTATTATATTTCGTTTAGTGTTTATATCCAGCAGCCTGTATTTGGGCGATTTGTCTTGATTCATTTGTAATGAATGCAAACGGGACTCGAGTCGATTGGATTCGACGCGTTTCGGTTGTAGGTTGGGTTGGTCTGTTTTTTTTTTGACATAAATTGCCACTTTTTAAATAGGTATATTTTGTGATGACTGATAACTAATTTATTAACTAGAATTCAAAATCTAGTTAGTCGCGCCCAAGTGCGAATAGTATTAAATCACTGGTTGTAGGATTTAATTAAGTTGACGTCATCACAGACAAGCAAAATAAATTAACGGCTGTCATGTAACCTGTCGCAACAACGCTATTATGCTGCATAAGATATAAGACGTTTGATTCGTCTTACATTCGAAATTAATTTGCTGCAGAAGTCGTAAATTAATTAATTATATTGAATCAATAATAATTAATAGTTAAAATAATTTAAAGTACATTTCGTCGTTACATCTTCTCAACTAATAGATGTAAGATGTCCACTGCTGGACGTAATCGATGTCGTATGGTCTCTTGCGAGGATCCCAGCACTACCTTGCGCCCAGCGACTTATGTCCAGCGTCTGCCAGCGACTTGGTGGAGATCGTCCGTCCACGATAGAGCACGAAGGATAGCTCGTACTCTTTAAAAAAGTGGTCTTAGTAAGTTTTCTAAACAAAAACTAAACAAAACTAAATAGAAATGGCTGCCAAGTCTCGGACGCGGGACGGTTAATCAGTCCCTAATGCTCTGGAGAGAAAACAAAACGAGAAGCTACTGTGGGACTTTATAAAGTGCACCGCCCACCTTGATTAAACTTTATCTTAAGCTCTAGTAAGCTTTACGTCCACAATACTAAGGCTACACATTACACAATACTAGAGCTGAGATCTATAGACCGTACCTTGATTCTTTTCAGACTTTGAAACAGAGTTAAAACATGACAGATTTAAACCAATAGAATAGAATAGAATAGAATAGAATAGAATAGAAAATCTTTATTTGTAGTAGAGCACTTGTACAAAACTTAAAATAAGATAGGTATAACAATTAAAATATAATTATTAGTGTAACATTTGTCTTGTACAGCAGTGCAATGCCACAAACAGGTAAGTCACTCAGCTTGTGTTGGAACACAGGGCCTCTCAGACTGGAGACCGGTTTGGAAACGCATCTGAGATTCCAGGTGTCCCAACGCTGATTTTCAGTGACTGCCTATACGAACGTCAATGGCATAAACTGTAATGAGTTTTTAGCAAACTATTAAAAAGAAAGTGCAAAGCATAAATGGAAGAAAAATAAAAGTAAAATGTGGTAAATATACATGTATAAAATTGTATTTACTTAATATTATGGTTGTAAAAGGATGGATAAAAAGATGGGTGGTAAAAGGATAAATTAGTAAATATTAAATAATAATAATAGGCTCTCGAGGTCAGTCTAAATTAAATTAAATTAAAAAATAATCAACCAAATTAAAACTTAATTTTTTACAATTAAAATAAAAAACAAAATAAAAGTTATTTTTTAACCCTAGATTACTAAACTATCCTACGAGTGACGTTGTTACTAAACTTTCGTAAAAATTACGACGGAAATGAAATGGGAATAAATAAGAAAATCAAACACTTTAATTATTTTAAAATTAATAGTAACATTCTTTGGGTTTTATAAATCACGTAATAATGAAAAAAAAAATGAAAAAATATTTTTAACAGTTAGGACACATGTTCATGTTATGTGCCCTACGTATGGCTTTTTTACATTTCATGTAAAAGTTTGTTGTCATTTTTCTTGACTTGGATGGATAAAAGTTACATATTTCTCTTGATTTTGGTTCTTGAATTATTACTGCTTCAGGAACAGATTCAAAGTTTAAGATAATTTTTATTAGCTCTTTTATTTCACGTCGCAAAGTTGGAATATTTATTCTCTCTTTCAGCTGAGGCTCCATAAGATCATCAGTCATTTCGAAAACAAATTCTCATCTGGATTGGGTTTTTTTACTGTTTTTTTATGAGCTCTCTCAATATCTCTCACTTTTATGCGCTTTCTTCATCATCTTCATGAGTATCCACCTCCAACAACAACCGGCTAATCTCATCGACTCAAAGTCATCGAGACATCTAAAACAAAGTACTTTAAGCATTAGAATTAAATATAAGTGACATATAGTGGTGAATATATACATAAAACACAAAATGAACGATAATCAATATAAAATATTTATAAATAAGTGATAAAAACAAGTGCACTCACCTTTGCCGAAAAGTCACGTAAACACTAAACTTTCGTAAATTTTACGACACTCTTGCTATAAATCAACACACAAATGACACCTGACTACAATCACAGCACGAAGCACATGGCAGAACAAATTAGGAAGGTACTGTGAAGCGGGGGGCGCGGGAACAACGCGAACATTGTTTTTTTTAGGAATCGTCATTTTGCCGTCGTAATTTTTACGATAGTTTAGTATTCTAGGGTTAAAATTAAAATAAGTTAAATCATTAAAAATTATTTAAAAATTAAATTAAATTTGGTAATGTTATTCTAGTTTTTGTATGTTTAAGAGAAACTTTTTATAATTATGCTTAAAACAGTTGATAGTTAAAAGGTTTCTGCAGGGCGGAGGGAGGTTGTTCCAACATTTGGTGGCATTGTACTTGAAACTACCCTCGAATGCAGCAGATTTATGACGTGGCATGAGAATCAGATATGCAGCTGCCCTGGTGTGGTGAGTGGTATGCACGTCACTCGTCCAGCGGAGTTTATGGAAGAGATACTGCGGAACTTTATACTTTATGACTCCAAATAATAAAGTAGCAAAATGTAATTGCCTTCGGTATTCCATTTTCATAATTCCAGCTTTATTTAAGAATGGAGTTACATGGGTACGAGGTGGAATTTCAAAACAGTAGCGAGCACAGGCATTTTGTACTCTTTGTATGAGGTTCTTAGTGCGAGCTAACAATCTGGGTCCGATGACGACATCTGCATAATTGAGTTTGGACAAGACTAAAGATTCGCATAATCTAATGCGTACTTCTGTTTTTATAAATGGTCTGATACGGTACATAACTTTGAGGCGATAAAAACAATTCCTAACTGTATTTAAAATATGCTTTTCAAATCGGAGATTTTCATCCATCAATACACCAAGATTACGTGCTTCTGTTACACGGTTAATTTCTTCACCTTCTACTCTAATTATAGGTCTTTTATTAAAGATTTTATGAATTTGTCTTTTAGTGCCTAATATCATATATTTAGTTTTAGAGGGATTTAAAACTAAACAGTTTGAGTCTGACCATTTAGCTATGTTACTTAAGTCTTCGTTCAGCTTTTCCACAGCTTCATGGGTTTTGCTTGGGGGAAATGATATATAAATTTGTATGTCATCGGCATACATATGGTAGCGGCAATGACCGATCGTTTTAATAACGTCAGCACAATACAAAATGAATAAAAGAGGTCCTAAAATTGAACCCTGAGGTACACCTCTATTAACCGACCTATATTCTGACTTAGAAGTTGAACCATTATCATACTTTAATTCAACTGCTTGGGCTCTGTTGCTCAAATAACTGGCAAACCAATTAACGGCTTCGTTACCTAAACCGTAGTACTTTAATTTGGCTAATAGAAGCGGCACATTTATTGTATCGAAAGCACGCGAGTAATCTAGCAAGACAAGTATTGTACCCTGTCCAGCGTCTTGTGCACTTAAAATCTCATCAACAACGTCAACTAAAGCAGTAGTAGTACTGCGATTTTTCCTAAAACCTGATTGCATTAAAGGTAGCACGTTGTTACTTTCAAGGAAATCCGAGAGTTGGTTATGGACTATCTTTTCAAGTATTTTAGACAGGCAAGGCAGGATACTTATCGGGCGGAGGTCCTTTAATTCTAAAGGATTGTCTTTTTTAGGTATAGGCCTAACTAGAGCCTTCTTCCAAGCAGAAGGAAAAATGCTTGTTGAAATAGAATTATTTATAATATTTGTTATAACTTCGTGCGTGTAAGGAAATATATTTAATATCATATCAAGTGAAATACCATCTGTTCCAATAGCATTTGATTTAAGATTACGTAGTATTGAAGAAACTTTTGTACAGTCAACTGTTTTTAATGAGAAAGTACACCAGTACTATACTACACAGTAACCAGTCACATATGTAAGTTCCTTGGTGTCACTTTTTAACCCCCGACGCAAAAACGACGGGGTGTTATAAGTTTGACGTGTCTGTGTGTGTGTGTGTGTGTGTGTGTGTGTGTGTGTGTGTGTGTGTGTGTGTGTGTGTGTCTGTCTGTTCCCCTGTGGCGCTCAAACGGGTGGACCGATTTGAATGCGGTTTTTTTTGTTTGAAAGGTGAATTAGTCGAGAGTGTTCTTAGCTATGTTTGATGAAAATCGGTCCAAGATGGCCGCCGCTACAAAATGGCGGATGATATATTTTTTCACAACTCCCTTGATATGGGTATCAAATGAAAGGGCTTGACTAGTAGAATAGCACTATTGCAAATTCAAGATGGCCGCCGCCACTAAATGGCGAATGTCGGGGGTTTTTTAAATTTTCAATTTACACTTGTTAAGTATTTATAATGGTTAAGTTATTTATTCCGCCGTAGGGAGCTGATATGAAATTGTGACATATGCCCGTCTATAGTGAATGACAACTATAAATATACCCCAACGCAGATGGCACGTTATCTAAACTGACGTTAATTTGAACAGTTATACCCTTGATTTGGTGATTTACTATTTTCCTAGCTGGTTAAATAATAATAGACGATCTCCTGACTGAATTTCGGCCGCCGCAGCCAATCTCTACTCAGAAGATATTGCAGTGCAAAAGTGCGCAAACAGGTGCAAACTCAATCGCTTCACTCTCAGTCAGATGAGACGGCAATCTGACACGATCACGAGATCAGACGCAGGACCAAAGGCTTGAGGTGCTTATTAGGCGGCGTTATTACATTTAGCCATACAACCCGTTTACTAAAAGATTGGACCGGGCATCGATGACATCACTGCGACGTACTGCGAACCGTACCTACTGACGCGACAGGACGAATGCGGGTGGTGAGCGGGGAAGTGGGAGAGGCATGACATTCCAGAGAGGTCCAATCTTTTAGTAAACGGGTTGTAAGTACATCTCAACTTCGGGCTGCTACAGAATTTATTGCATGAGAAACTCAATAACTTTTTGTTCTAACCGGAATCCGGAAGTCATAATCAGCAGCCGAATAAGCTGACAGGCAGTACATTATCATCCCTACATGCCTCTGACTGTCTGAAAGTTCTGATCTCAAAAAGCTTAAAGCTCGGGTGATAAACTTCTAGTCTAGTGTCACTTTTTAGTGTTAGTTTTAATAAAGAGAGAGAAGGAGTGTTCTATATACGGAGAGAATACAACTTCTTTGCTTTTAGTTTTAATATAGTCTAGTGTCATTTTTTATCAGTCAATGACAAAAATGGGTGACACAAGAATATTTTTAGTGTAACATTTTTAGCAAGGTTTTTTAAGGTTTACTTATCCGTCACATAATTAAAGAGGTCAGGCTCGTTTCCAGTTTTATTCACAAAAATGACACTTACAAAGTTTTTCTTTTCTGAACAAAGAGTAAAAGTTTTAATGACACTTTGAAATAACGCAAAATGTAGCAAACACTAAACAGTGACAAAAAGTATAACAAACTATAAAAACAGGCTGTTTACGGATAAGTTTTAGGAGGATTCCAATTCGTATAAAAGCAAAAGTTTTAACTAGATTGCCCTACAGAGGTCCATTCTATAGTAGAATGGAACAATCTCAAACAATTAACCCCAAAACTGGTGCGTTTTATCAAAGGTTTACACCTATTTGCTTAAAACGCGTAATTGTTTATTTTATAGCTAATAAAATTTTATTGGTGGGTATAAACGTTTAATGTATATGGAAGGGGTAGTCACTTTAATATACAAGGTGATCCAATTCAAGTTTACTAACTTTCATTACAAGTATAAATTAAAAATTTAAAAAACCCCCGACATTTGCCATTTTATGATAGCGGCCATCTTGGGTTTGCATAGTGCTATTCTACTAGTCAAGCTCTTTCATTTGATACCCATATTAAGGGAGTTGTGAAAAAATATGTAATCCGCCATTTTGTAGCGGCGGCCATCTTGGACCGACTTTCATCAAATATAGCTAACAACACTCTCGACTAATTCACCTTCCAAACAAAAAAAACCGCATTCAAATCGGTCCACCCGTTTGAGCGCCACAGGACACACACACACACATACACACACACACACATACACACACACACACACACACAGACACGTCAAACTTATAACACCCCGTCGTTTTTGCGTCGGGGGTTTAAAACCACACAAAATGTAATACATAGTATCTACCTGTGTTATAGTTATTTATTTAGTAGTAGCTTCGCCTGCCTGAATTTCTGTTTTTCACAAATCCCGAGGGAATCGTGGATTTCCGGTTCCCGTTCCCACTCCCTTTTCCAACCTTTATACCTACTTTCAAGGAAGTTTGCTATGGTAATCTACCTATAGCTGTAGCTATAGATTTCGGTTTTTCCAAAATCCCATGGGAACTGTGGGTTTTTTAGGATAAAAAGGTGTTAAGTCAGGGCATAGTATATCTCCATTCAAAATTTCAGTCAAATCGGTTCAGTAGTTGCGGCGTTAAAGAGTAACAAACATACACACACACACACACACACAAACTTTCGCCTTTATAATATTAGTGTGATAATGTCAGTCCTCTGAACATTCTGCAGCAGTTGATTCGTTCGCGGTAATTTTCAATGACGTTTTCGATTAATATTTCGGGGTTTATTCAGCTATAATTTGTTAGTTATTACTCCAAGTTGGTGTTAGTTAGTGCTCCAACGTTGCTCCAAGGATAAACCCCACAAAAAAACCAGAACCGGTGTCGCAGTCGCACAAAGTGACAACAGGCTGCCGATATCCTGTATCGGCAGCCTGTTGTCACTTTGTCAAGTTTTACGTAAAATAATGCAACCCCTGAGCTTATTAACCCAAACATCAAAAGTTGCACGTAAAGTGTGAAATGTTTCGCCGTCTCGCAGGAACTTCTCTTCAACATCATAGAATAGGGAAACAAGAGATAAAGTTCGTAAACTAAAACCTGACTACGCTTAGTAATTTAATTTAATGGAAACGCGGGGCAAGTAGCTAGTGTCTATCCGAAACTAAATAATATTTTACTTTTGCCGCTCGGACGTCCCTTCTCGATTTTTTTCGTATATAAAATGTCTCCTATGTCACCCAGACCATAACAAAGAATTAATTGACACCTCATTCATCAAAATCGGCCCAGTAGTTTAGGCGCTACGGTGGTACACACATAATCTCATACAAAAATCGGCCACAAACATACATAATACATGCATACATATATATATACATACATACACATATACATACGTAAATACTTACATAGACTGCTAAAATCATAACCCTTCCTTTTGGCTTTGCCGTAGTCGGGTAAAAACAAAAGGACGTCGGAAAATTCTTTCCGTTTCCATCGATTCAGGAATTGATTCAACTGGGAATCAAACCCTGGAGGATTTATAGACACCACCTAACGATCATCAGTAAAATTAGAATAGTTTTCAATAAATTATTAACGAGTTCGGTACAACAGACAACACACAAAACAATTTAGTGAGATGTGTTTATGCGGCGCAGTCGACCGCATCGCTGGGACAAAGGGCGCAAATTAACACTTGTGTTTAGTTCTACAACTGAGGCTGACTTGCTTATAAATATAACTATAGTTATAAATATAACTATAGAAACCAGCAGCTTTTACGTAGCTTTTAAAACAAACACAATTAACATTCCAGTTAAAGTTTATTTCATCAATTGGTGCTGAAAAAGTAATTATTATTTCGATCCGTTTCAGCGCAAACAAACTGTCGGAATCAATCTAACAACCTTAACTGGAAACCGTATCCAGTGATTGAGTTGCACCGCAGCCAATTACTAACCTATTGCCGCCAACCGCACGAATGAAAAACTTTGTGGAAACATTCACGCTGAGCTCAAGTCTTTAATTTATGGACGAAAAATACTATTTGTGCGCTGTAATAAATTTATGAGCGGTGATAACCTAGTACTGCCTCGTTGATCTAGTGGTTAGCATATTCGACTACAGATCAAATATAATGTAATGTAATATAAATATAATGTAAAATATAGTTGATATCTATTTGAGAACAAAGAAAATCAGAATAAGAATGACCTACATTACACTGGTTGCATCTTCAAACGCTATCAAGCTCTGACGCTGATATTCAAAAAGCCATAGAACCGAAGGCACGTCGCACCCATTATTTACGCGGCAGATGCGTCTTATTCTATTGTAATGCTCTACTGGGATCCAATAGTGCAATGTGAGTGCCTCGATTTAAATAAATTCCATGCATGTAGGTATCTATTTCGTGGAAGAAAATAAAAGAAATATTTTATTGATGTCATATCGACCAAAGGTTAAAATTCTTAGTTGTTTAGGTCAGAGAAAAATCTAGGGCACGGAATTTTTCAACGAACGTTTTCAATTCTTTTCAACGTTTTTCTCCGTACAGATAGTTAATATCTGGTTGCATAATACATATGTATGTAGGCACTCGCCTAACATTCCATACGACATGTTCTAGCGGAATTTTCTTGAGAATTGTCTCTGGACTAAAATAGACTGGAATAACATAGAATGCATATGAACGCGAACCCTCGAATCCATAGAAAATGCAATAGCTGCGATAGTCGCAAGAGTAGGAATTCATTAGGTACTGGAAAGTGGAAACGCGAGTGACATCTGTATCGGTTTCGCCGCAAAAATACGGGAGTTTAGGTCACAGCCGTTCCAACCTTTGCTGACGTCACCAATATTTCTTCGATGGACCCGATGCGATCGTAAAAAATATCTACAAACTAGGTCATTTTTAGGGTTCCGTAGTAAACAAGGAACCCTTATAGTTTCGCCATGTCTGTCCGTCTGTCTGTCTGTCTGTCTGTCCGTCCATCCGTCCGTCCTCGGTTAATCTCAGAGACTATTAGTGCTAGAAATCTTTAATTTGGCATAGAAATATTTATATTAATCACGCCGACAAAGTGGTGAAATAAAATTTTGATAAAAATTTTTTTTAGGGTAAAAGTGGGGATGAATATTTTTTTCTCGTCTACCCCATAGTGTGGGGTATTGTTGAATAGGTCTTTTAAAAATACTGTGGGTGTGGGAACATCATTTTTCGATTTCTAGATTCGTTTGTAAAATATGATGTTTTAAAGTGCTAATTTTTATTAGAAAAATACTATTTGTGCGCTGTAATAAATTTATGAGCGGTGATAACCTAGTACTGCCTCGTTGATCTAGTGGTTAGCATATTCGACTACAGATCAAATATAATGTAATGTAATATAAATATAATGTAAAATATAGTTGATATCTATTTGAGAACAAAGAAAATCAGAATAAGAATGACCTACATTACACTGGTTGCATCTTCAAACGCTATCAAGCTCTGACGCTGATATTCAAAAAGCCATAGAACCGAAGGCACGTCGCACCCATTATTTACGCGGCAGATGCGTCTTATTCTATTGTAATGCTCTACTGGGATCCAATAGTGCAATGTGAGTGCCTCGATTTAAATAAATTCCATGCATGTAGGTATCTATTTCGTGGAAGAAAATAAAAGAAATATTTTATTGATGTCATATCGACCAAAGGTTAAAATTCTTAGTTGTTTAGGTCAGAGAAAAATCTAGGGCACGGAATTTTTCAACGAACGTTTTCAATTCTTTTCAACGTTTTTCTCCGTACAGATAGTTAATATCTGGTTGCATAATACATATGTATGTAGGCACTCGCCTAACATTCCATACGACATGTTCTAGCGGAATTTTCTTGAGAATTGTCTCTGGACTAAAATAGACTGGAATAACATAGAATGCATATGAACGCGAACCCTCGAATCCATAGAAAATGCAATAGCTGCGATAGTCGCAAGAGTAGGAATTCATTAGGTACTGGAAAGTGGAAACGCGAGTGACATCTGTATCGGTTTCGCCGCAAAAATACGGGAGTTTAGGTCACAGCCGTTCCAACCTTTGCTGACGTCACCAATATTTCTTCGATGGACCCGATGCGATCGTAAAAAATATCTACAAACTAGGTCATTTTTAGGGTTCCGTAGTAAACAAGGAACCCTTATAGTTTCGCCATGTCTGTCCGTCTGTCTGTCTGTCTGTCTGTCCGTCCATCCGTCCGTCCTCGGTTAATCTTAGAGACTATTAGTGCTAGAAATCTTTAATTTGGCATAGAAATATTTATATTAATCACGCCGACAAAGTGGTGAAATAAAATTTTGATAAAAATTTTTTTTAGGGTAAAAGTGGGGATGAATATTTTTTTCTCGTCTACCCCATAGTGTGGGGTATTGTTGAATAGGTCTTTTAAAAATACTGTGGGTGTGGGAACATCATTTTTCGATTTCTAGATTCGTTTGTAAAATATGATGTTTTAAAGTGCTAATTTTTATTAGAGTCAAGTGTCCCCCCCCCTCTATCAGCCAAATGGCAGTATATAGGAACTTGAAAAAATTCACAGCAGTAGTAGATATAATCAATTTTAAAGGAAAACTATCATGGCTAAGTAGGGTTTACAGGTTAAGGAGTTATATCTGTTTTTCGAGGATTGTGACTACGGAACCTTACACTGCGCGTGGCCCGCCACGCACTTGGCCGGTTTTTTTACAAGGCTTCAATCCTTGGATGCGATTCACATTAGACGCAGCGTGTTGGAGCGCAGCGCGCATTATAATTTGATAATAGTTATAATTGTCATGGATGCTCGCGCACTGTTCGGAATGCTGCATGTCACATAGAAATATTAATTTTAATTGTCAATTTAAATTTTCTTAATTGCCACTGCTATACCCCGACGGCAAACTGATTTAATTCTCTGCTTGCAGAGAAGCGCAATGCGCTATATTTAAATCGAACGATACAAATCGCTATACATGCTAGGCGTTATGTTTGCTACTTCTACGTTAGCAGTGATAGCCAGCGACGATAAATTGATCAAAGGGGGATGAGTTTCGCTTCTGTACGTAATAATAGTTAGAAAGTAGAATTATTTGCACTGCGCTCCTATACGCTGCGTTAAATTTGAATTGTACGTTATTGCGGATATTGTATTAGATCTTGGTGGGTCATCAAATGAAACCAACGTTGTAAATCTAAAATAGCCATCGGGAACGGCATGTCTACTAGGTATATAATAATACTTGCCTTATTTCGTACACGATTTAGAATCAAAGCACGGATTGTGTGACCATATGGCGTCGCACGGAAAAGAGTCCCCGCAGAGTCTTTGGGGTTGAAACGTGGGTTGGTTTTATTGGACAGTTTTGCATAGGCTGTGCCGGTGCTTTAACACGTAACAGTCACCCCGCAGTAAATGGCCCTGGCAGTGCGAGCATGTGTTGTTTCAGTGTTACAACCTATATGTATGTATGTATATAACTGAAATGTAGAGCAGATTTAGTTAGGCGCTTAACATTATTTTAGTAATTTACAAGCGGATACCCGCGACTTCGTGTAGGTTTACCGTATCCACGCGACGGGATTTCCGTCCTCTGTGACGGGATGTTTGACAGTTACGAAAACCGTGAACATTTTGTATGGGAAAATGTTTTTTCTTTTATTTTATTTTTTCGACAATTTTTCAAGGTTTTTAATAGTTATTCTGCTATTCGGGACGGAGACAAATACAACAAATCCATAACCATGAATATCGCTCCAGCCGTTCTCGAGTTATAAGTGTTAATATATAAATATGTCGTGACTAACGTCTAACACGATTTGTTTTATATATATATAGATAGATAGATTTACTTAACTGTTTTAAAACTCAACAGTATAGATGTAACTGTAGTGTGTATTTCAGGAGATATATTAATGTTTGTGTCTTACAAGCTCCCGTCCAAACGTTATGTAAATACCTACTGTATTACCATAACTTCAGGATAGAATCTGAGTGTAGCTCACGAAACTGTCACCTGCAAAGTAGGAATAGCAGAGGCATTAGCGTAATAAATTGTATTTACATAGGATGACAAATTAATAATTTATTGTACCTACATACTTATATTTTCATTTAAATTATTCCAAGTAATTATGTATTAATTGTTATTCAGTGTGCTTAGTCTAAGATCGGAGCACTCGAAAACGAACTCGAAAACTATTGATCGAATCACAAGTGAATTCAGAGCAAAATGAACTCAAATACTCGTATTTTAAAGTCGTAATTCCATAATTCGAATATGTATTTTACAACATTTCTGCTTGGGGCGCTCGTTGTGTTCGAATGCTGAATGTAGTGGCGAACTCAAACCTTAATACAAGCCATTTTAGGTCTATTTTACTCTGAAATCGATCAATAGTTTTCGAGTTCGTTTTCGAGTGCTCCAATCTTAGACTAAGCACTCAGTTCAGTCAGGGAAATCATAATTTTTCTGGTTTCAGCCCTAGTTAGTTACCACCCTACCGGTAAATCTGTGCCGTCAAGCGATATAGCGTTCCGGTACGATGCCGTGTAGAAAGCGATCAGGGGTGTGCATACCTCTTCCAAGTTAGTCCGCGTCCATCTTAGACTGCTTCGTCATTTACCATATCAGGGGGATTATTCTGTAACTTAGTTAGCAACTGAAAATATTTGCCAACGAATTAGTTCGATATACATTGCTGCTTTACTGTGGGAAATTATGAAAACACTTTATATTTCCCACAGTAAAGTAGCAATGTATATCAAACTAATTCGTTGGCAACTATTTTCAGTTGCTAACTAAGTTACAGAATAACCCAGCAGGTGAGATTGCCGTCAAGGGCTACCTTGTAGTTGAATAAAATAAAGAAAAAATATTTTTTACAATTTAATTACAATAATTGCAAAATAAGTCCAAAATGCGGACTAAGTATGTACTTAGCACTCGTAATGTATGTTTCCTACCACTCGGCCTTTTATGTGGTCTTGCGGAAAATTTTAATAGTGCTGGGTGCGAAAAAAAAAACAATAAAAGCCGAGTACAACGTACAAATAATTAATGTTTTATGAATATAAATAGCATTTGCCTGCTTAATTTATACAAAATCTCTGTTTCAAGTGGTTAAAAGTTAGAAAAGTGTAGTAGGTATATCTATGGATAAGACGTGGAAATCATAAATGCAAAAGCTTTTATGAGCGTAGCGTAGCGTACAATTTTCATTACTGTAGAATCGTATTTCATCAAAGAAACTAAAAAATACTTACTACGGGTTGGTTAAAAAGAGAGCATTCTGCTAATAAAAATTTCTTAGCGATATTATACTTTGAAATAGAAATGTTTGTAAGTAAATTGTGACTGACATTTTAAGTTTTAATATTTTTAAATCTCGAATTTCAATTTGCTGTCAGCAGAAGTACTTTGCTCCAAGTACTCTTATCTTAATCTATGTTCTAGATGAAATTACATTTTTCTATTTCCATAGTAGGTACATAATTATCTACATTATCAGTATACAATCCCAAATAGGTAAAAATTTATATTTGAAAGATGTTTTCATTTCAAGAGGTCATAAGCATTTTTAGTATCTACTGAAAAGTGCACCTCCTGGTGTTATATAAGCCCTCTTATGGATACAACGGCCGATCTCCTTAAAATCTTAAGCTCATAGCGATAATCTACCACTCGGCCTTTTAGTACATAAAGGATAATCTTATTGGTACACGTTCCTAAGTTATTTTAGAGTTGGCCATTATGTTATAGTCAACGTGGCGGGTTGGACTTATGGTTGTAATAGGGCCGAATTATGTTCCCAAGTCCTTTGTCCTCTTACCGACAAGAAAGGGATGCAAAACAGTGGACCCCTGTAATCTTATCCACATAATATTATAATCAACCTATTTTGGCGATAGGTATAGGTACCGCAGAACTACAGTATTTCACGCTGCTAGTAATATACCCATTTTGTGCCCATAAATAGCTGACTCAGCCGAACTTCACAGGCGTAATTTTACGTAGGTATTCTATAAGCAGTCTATACCTACGCAGTCAATCTGTAATCCTGATTCGGCGTCAAAATCATAGATGAAAAAATTCTAAGTCTATGCGTAAGACTTTACAGACAACAATCTGTCCTATGACGAATTGCATCGAATGATTAATTATTTATCTATTCTGGCCTGTTAATAAAATACTTAGAGCACTATGTATAGGCTGCCGTGGACTAAAATACTTAGTTATAAGTTGAATCTTCCTCGTTAAACATTTACTTGTTCTATAAGTACAGATTCTACATCATGAGCTCTAATATCTTTCAACTAGCAAATGATCGAGACCCATCACCCATATTACCCATATGTGTCTACGTGGGTTAAGATTTCTTTGAAAATTCCGTGGGAACATTTTTATTTTCTGGAATAAAATATGACCTAAGTCTGACTCTAGAATGCAAACGATCTCAGTGTCAAATTACGTCAAGATAGGTTCTACAGTTGAACAAGATATTTCTGTGCCAAACACCCAAATATTGTCAGTAAGTATTTGTTCTACGGTTGGTACTGTTAATGATAAGGTACCGACAGACACAATTTCGCATCTAAAATATTAGTAGATATGGATGAACAGGTCGGATAGTTACAAGCTCGGATTTAATCAAATCATTACAATTTTGTAAGGTCCTAAAGTTTTGAGCGCCCACGCCTCGGAGAGCACGTTAAGCCGTCGGTCCCGGTTATTATCACTAACATCCGGTGATAAACGTTAAACCTGAGAGTCGAAATAACGTACGTAGTCTTAGTCGAGTCGTACGTACTTATCCGGTAGGATCCGGGAACTCACCTCATTGTTATCTCTAACTACTTTTGACGACGCCCCTGGCGCAGTGGTGGACGTCACGCTATGGTATTACAAGTAGGTGTAAATTAAAAATTAAAAAAATCCCCGACATTTGCCATTTTGTGGCGGCGGCCATTTTGGATTTGCACAGTGCTATTCTACTAGTCAAGCCCTTTCGTTTGATACCCATATTAAGGGAGTTGTGAACGCACACGCACACGCACACGCACACACACACGCACACGCACACGCACACGCACACGCACACACACACACACACACACACACACACACTCATGATGATGGGAGGCTTCAGCCGTGGCTAGTTACGACTACGTGTAAAGCCGTGCCGCAAAGCGGTTTAGCGTTCCGGTACAATGTCGCGTAGAAACCGATCAGGGGGGTTATTCTGTAACTTAGTTAGCAACTGAAAATAGTTGCCAACAAATTAGTTCGATATACATTGCTGCTTTACTGTGTGAAATTATGAAACACTTTATAATTTCCCACAGTAAAGCAGCAATGTATATCAAATTTATTAGTTGGCAACTATTTTCAGTTGCTAACTAAGTTACAGAATAACCCAGCAGGTGTATGGGTTTAATAAAAACTGCCATACCTCTTCCAAGTTAGCCCGCTTCCACCATAGACTGCATCGTCACTTACCATGAGATGAAATCGCAAGGGCTAACTTGTACATGAATTAAAAAAACCCCTATCACATAGCGTGACACATCAACGAGAAATACGACGCAGATAGAAAGTTTTACAAGTATAAATTAAAAATTAAAAAAAAAAACCCCGACATTCGCCATTTTGTGTCGGCGACCATGTTGAATGTGCAATAGTGCTATTCTACTAGTCAAGCCCTTTCATTTTATACCCATATTAAGTGAGTTGTGAAAAAATATGTAATCCGCCATTTTGTAGCGGCGGCCATCTTGGGCCGATTTTCATCAAACATAGCTAACAACACTCTTGACTAATTCACCTTTCAAACAAAAAAACCACATTCAAATCAGTCCACCCGTTTGAGTGCTACACGGGAACAGACAGACACACACACAGACACGTCAAACTTATAACACCCCGTCGTTTTTGCGTCAGGCGTTAAAAATACAGTAGGTAAATGTGAGTCATACTCGTAGTACAATGAAGTCATCTTCTTGACCCAGATAACTAGTGTATCAAAACTTTCTCGAATTCTCTGAAGATACTCTACAAAAGATACACTTTACTTTGTTTACATTATTATACCTTCAAGTATCTAGTTGTTACTCAAGTTCTGCTGACTTGCAGTCGCAGACAACATTGCAACAAACTCGGCGAATTTTGTTGCAATTTTACTATCTATTGACTTTTTACTTTAAATTTAAGTAACTCGATGTTGGTATTAAAGTTGGTACCAGAGATCACACAGTTGACATAGTCACACCCCCGACCCTTCATGCAAATACGTATTCGTAGTATAAATTATTTTTTCTTAAAATACAATTGAAAGGAAGTTGATTGATAACTTTGGTATAGAGCTATCGTTAAATTCATTTCACGGCGTTTTTCAGGTCGTCATTGGAGCAGAATTTGCTGTATAAAAAAGCCTCTTCGCTGAAAATATACCTATTATATCAGCTAGTTGGAAATATTAAGTATATCGCTTTTTAAGCAAGTCAATGTTTTTTTTAATACTGTGAAATCCTGATTTCCCAGGTCACTTTTTAACCCCCGACGCAAAAACGACGGGGTGTTATAAGGTTGACGTGACTGTGTGTGTGTGTGTGTGTGTGCGTGTGCGTGTGCGTGTGCGTGTGCGTGTGCGTGTGCGTGTGCGTGTGCGTGTGCGTGTGCGTGTGCGTGTGCGTGTGCGTGTGCGTGTGCGTGTGCGTGTGCGTGTGCGTGTGCGTGTGCGTGTGCGTGTGCGTGTGCGTATGCGTGTGCGTGTGCGTGTGCGTGTGCGTGTGCGTGTGCGTGTGCGTGTGCGTGTGCGTGTGCGTGTGCGTGTGCGTGTGCGTGTGCGTGTGTGTGTGCGTGTGCGTGTGCGTGTGCGTGTGCGTGTGCGTGTGTGTGTGTGTGTGTGTGTGTGTGTCACTGTGTAGGTAAAATTATGGGTTATGACTATTTGACTATATGACTATTTGTATGTTATAAACATGTTATTATAATATTTATAATATGTACATACATCTGAGTAAAACGAAACAAAATAGATACGGTCACGGCGCGGCGCCCGGAGCCTAAGCCTTTTATAATATCCGGTTCAAGTCTAGTAATAGTATTGGAGAGGAGCCAACAAGAAAACGTTTTTGTTTTCAATATAAACTATCTATAATGGATATAATGGATATTATTATTTCTACGAACAGTTAAGCTTATGTTGGTATCTACTTATATTTCGTGTTGCGGTCGCTCACCTCAATATCTAACTTATCATAAGTCTAAGTCTTAGGGTAATTGTTGAAAATTATATTTCATCGTAATTACGAGGGTTATTAGACTGATAATTAATTTTTACCAAAGTTTGCAACCATCATCAGGCTCACGAAACCGTTGCTAATTATCACACTTTGTAAACCAAACTTAAGTTAAAAATAATACAGAAATCCTAATCTCCTTGGAAGCAACAATGCCGCAACAAAAAGCGTCCGTTACAGTAAACCCTTGTTTGTATCGTCGCGTTTATGCATAATTAGGACTTGACCATAGAGTAAACGACAGATGACATAAGTTAGGACTTATAGTCCTATCCTAATCCTACCCGTGAGTCCTAAAAACATATCTGTCCCGGTGACAGCGGCGCTCGTCGCACATTAAATGTTGTCAATTTCAAAGTGGCTTCATTAATTCCGCTTTCCGCCACCGGTCAGTTAAGTTTGTAGGATACGTCGTTTGTACCTATGTCGTCTCTCGTTGAAACAGAAACACCATTTCCGATATTATACGCAATAATATGGCGGGCTAATGGTGACAAATTCACCTTAATAGAAATCTTACTTCGTATACTTAAGAACCTACTTAAAAACTCACGCTGTAACAATTTGAGCCATCATTATGAACATGCGCCATTTTGTATACCTACTCGTTTTGTGCGAGTCTTATAGTAATGCTATTATATTACTTCTCTGTCTCTCTCTTTCTTATAACTTTACTAACTGGATACTAAGTTCGGCCCGGTCATTACAGATATAGCGTGCCACACGCTTCCAATCCAAGCACATTCTAAATTGTCCCTGGTTTGGTCTGGTGGAAGGTTTTAGCTGTGCCTAGGTACCACCCTACCTCCAAAGCCGTGTCGCTAAGCGATTTAGCTTTCCAGTACGATGCCGAGTAGAAATCCGTGTATATGGGTTTAATTAAAACTACCATACATCTCCCAGGTTCACCTGCATTCATCTTTAACTGCCTTGTCACTTACAATAAGGTGAGGTCAGAGTCAAGGGCTAACTTGTACTTGAATAAAAAAATCTATGACCAGAATTATACTAAAAACACTAAAAACATCAAAATCAGCGTAACTACGTTTTCTTTCGACGTTTTCATCGAAAGTGTTGCAAAAGCTGTGAGATAGAAGTGTCGCTCTGATTGTGATTGGATGCTGACATACTGATAGTGTAGACTGATAACACTGGCATACGTCACGGCCGGGGAACTTGCCGGACGCGCTGCCGCGCGTCTAGACTTAGTAGTAGTTATCGAATCCCAAAAATAAAACAAAAATATTTCAATAGAATGTGGAGGTAATTACATTACATACAGAGGTTGTTTAAAAAGCTTTTCGGCGATGGAATTGCACAAAATTTATATTTTGTTTTTAAAACTTCATATGGCGCAATGTCCGGGGGCTCAACAAAGCATTTCATATTCACAGATGAATGAATTTCATAGTTCCCGCATTGTCAAGAGACCTGATGTTGGGTTTCAAGAGTCGTCTCATTGAGTTAAAACTGGATTATTTTATCAATTTATTGTTTAACTTTTCAGATTTAAGTAGTATTTTATATTTATTTTTTAACCTATACTAGTTACTTCGAAGATATGCTTCAGTTTAGAAATAAGAATAATATCCACTCAATCTAGCTCTTCATTGGTAAGTATAATAGGTATATATACCTAACTGCGGTAATTTTGAGAATTGTAGACAAAAATCGTATAAAATCTCACTGAATACGTTGTTCATAATGGTTTTTACGCCCTTTTTACTGTCATTCCTTCATTGACGTCCATCGTATTTCATGACGCCTGATGTTAAATTTCTATGCAAAGATTATACCTTAGAATAAATAGGTAAAGAAAGGCAGTCGTCGACGCGGCGATAAGCCGTTTTTAACGGGCCTTAAAAGGCTCGATACGTCTATCGTCGCGTCAGTGCTCAACGTACTCATGCGCTTGTGTGCGTGTCGGCAAATGTAATTACAGGGCACACATGGGTTGGTTTATAGCTTACGTTTCGAGCGGAAATTTGTTAGAAACTTCCATTCTAAGCGTAATAGTTCGATGGATTATACTTACTATTGTTCCGTAAAGATGTGAAACTCACTGTTCTCCGCCGTCATCCACGACTTAGTATTATGTAGGTACATTGAATACCGAGTATGAAGTATTGGAGTTTTGTCAATGGTTTATAACTTGATGCAACACCGAGTGCGTATCTGAACACTATTTTCATGTACTAGTTTTCACTAGTTTCAAATACGCACTCGTAAAACTGATTTTTTGACCTTGATCTTTTCTCAATTCAAAAATTTCATTAGTAAATCATGCTAGATTTCGCGATACGATTTCGCCATATCTAAGGTAAAGGCACCCAATTCGGAGGTATTTTCATCAAAACTCGAAAGAACGTCAAAAAATAAGCATTTACTACACCTTTCTGAAGAACTGGCTATTTTTATCAGAAGCGTTATTTATTTAACTCTTGAAATATCCTAAAAGGACAACAATTAAAACTTGATTTAAATATAAAATTAAATAAAATATGAAAAAAGTCCGAATCCCCCAATTCGGAGGTAAAAATCCTAATTCGGAGGCAAATGGCCCCTAATTCGGAGGTACAAAATACAAAGGGAAACGAGTAGAATGAATTCTACATGGTGTTCAAAAATGAACTGTATTTATTAATATATTTCAAAATCAATTCGATACGTATGTAATTGTTTATATGTTTGTGTGTAAAATATTAATATTATATATTAATTTATATATTATAGCTGCTCGTGCTGATTCACTGACTGATTCATCACCTCTCCTGTAAAATTTTGTATGATTTTTTTTTCACTAATAGTTTCGTATAGAGGACAAAAATTCATTCGGAACAAAAATATGGAGAGAGCTGATGATTGAGGATTTCGGAGACGGTTGAAGAGCACGCTTAAGCTATTGAAGATAGGTGGAGGGTGCTCGAGTAAATGTCATTCGAAACGTCATCCAATTGGCAGTGAGCTGAAAAAAAATTCAAAATGGTGAAAAAAAGATGGCCGCCATACAAATTTCTTCGGTCTCCATCTCGGAGGGTATAAAAGATGGAAGAGTGGTTTCTTAGCAAAAGATGATCAGAATCAGAAGGTCTTTTCGATGAATTGAAAAAAAATCAAAATGGCTGAATTTATTTTTCCATAGAAAATGTATGGCGAATATTGAAGAGACTACAAGTTGTAAACTATGCAAGGCTTTGACGCGGTTCTTTGGAGAACTCTCCAAGAAAAATATGGGAAGACATAATGATTGAAGGTTTGGAAGATGTTTGATGAGCCCGGGCAGGGTATTGTAGATAGATGTGGGCTGCTCAAACAAAAAATACTCAAAACCTCATCCAATTAGCACTGGTTGAAAAAAAAACTCCAAAATGGCGGATTCCAGATGGCGGCCATACAAATTTCATCGGTGTCTATCGCACTAAGTATTAAAGATAGAAAAGTGTTGTTTAGAAAATGATGATCAAGACCTAAGAGGTCTACCTAATTGATGAACGGAAAAAAATCAAGATGGCGGAATTCATTTTTTCCTACACAAAATATTTTTTTCATTTTGACATTTTGACATTATGACATTTTAACATTTGACATTTGACATTTTGAAGTTTGACATTTTGATATTTTAACGTTTTGACATTTTGACATTTGACTTTGATATTGACTAAAAGAAGTTCCACTCTAATAAAAAATCCAGCTCTCCCTGAGGATGAGTTGATGAGAGGATGAATTGGATTAGGTTCTGAATATTTTTTGTTTGAGCAGCCCACATCTATCTACAATACCCTGCCCGGGCTCATCAAACATCTTCCAAACCCTCAATCATTATGTCTTCTTTTTTTCGCCATTTTGAATTTTTTTTAGCTCACTGCCAATTGGATGACGTTTTGAGTTACATTTGCTTGAGCACCCCCTACCTATCTTCAATACTTTAAGCGTGCTCCTCACCCGTCTCCGAAATCCTCAATCATCAGCTCTTTCCATATTTTTCCTCTGAATGAATGTTTGTCTTCCATACGAAACCATTTGTGAAAAAAAATCATACAAAATTTAACAGGAGAGGTGATCAATGAGTGAGTGAGTGAGTGAGTGAGTCAGTCATTCAATCAGCACGAGCAGCTATATATATATATATATATATATATTAAAATATATATTTCTATCCATACCACATAATTAGGGGCTCATAGAACCTAATTCGGAGGTAATACCTCGGAATTGGGTTTTGTAACAAAAAACACGTTTCCTAATTCTGAGTGTTAAAAAAGAAAAGATTTTTCCATAATAAACAAATAATTTAACGCTTAATTAGATTACCTTCGTAAATATGTACAATACTCTCTCAAAATTGCATCGAAATATGCATAAATTTAATTTTCTTTTTAATTAATTTTCTTTAGCTTCCCCATACAATCTATCAATAAATTACCTAAATAGGTAAACTTTGATACGGTATAACTAGTGATTTAGAGGCCAAAGTGTACCTCATAATTAGGGCTCTTTAACCTAATAGCCTATTTAAATAATCAAAACTGAAACAAGACGTATTTAACATAAAACGACCCTAAAAATTGAAAAACTTATTAAGTCTATGAAATCGCAATTCTGCGGTATACCTCCGCGTTAGGAACCGGCTAAAATATTTGGCACCTAATGCGGAGGTATTTTCAAAACGTATTTTCACCTTAATTTTTTTACAAATATTCACAAAAGTTGATTGTTTTCGATTGCAAATATAGTCCTTCAAATATTCATATCTAAATAAAAACAAATAAAGCTCTAAATTAACGGATAAACACTATTTAAAAAAACGTAGGTATTTCGTGCACAAGGTCCAAAAGGTATGAAACATGCGTTCGGGCCGGCTGCTAGTGTAAAACTTGCCGGTTATTTTAAAACATATACATATAAAACCAATTATTTCGTCATTTATCTATGGAATGATAAACTATCAATTGATTAAGATATGTTGCAGTAAAAAAGAGCTTGGTGATCGGTTGAAAACGCTGTTTTTCTATATACCTCCGAATTGGGTGCCAATTTTAGAATACCTCCGAAATGGGTGACTTTACCTTATACTAATATAATAAAGCGGAAGAGTTTGTTTGTTTGAACGCGCTAATCTCAGGAACTACTGGACCGATTTCAAAAATTCTTTCACCGTCGGATATGTACGTGATCCCTGAGTGCTATAGGCTATATATTATGTACTACAGGCGAAGCCGAGGCGGACCGCTAGTAACGTATAATATGTCACGTTTACTTACACTTTGGTTAAAAAGTTTGTCAAAACTCTAGACCATTGGCTGTGATATCGACGTCAAACTGATAAATTGGATAAAGCAGGAGGAAATATAAGAGGAAATGTTGCCTCTATTCGAGCACAGACAACCCTCCTCCTTTAATGGACAGCGTTCCGCCATTATCTGGTATTTATTGGCTCTTTGGAAGAGATCCTTGGACGAATTCCGACGCTGTGTTATTGGGCGGTTTATTGAAGACCCATTTGTTTATAGGGTCAGTAACACAACGATTTTATTTGGGTTACAAGTGATTTTATTGGAGCCGTCAAAGTTCGCATCATTTTCAAATCGGTTGCCCGCGACTGTGTGCTTGTTGAATGTGAATGGACATGTGAAATTCACTCGTGAAAATATGTTCTAAATGGCGGTTGAAACCGCATTGAAATCCACTGATCCAAGGTTATTCAAGGGGCGGATCAACAAACTCCTTAAAAGCCGGCAACGCATTAGTGGTTCCTCTGGTGCTGCAAATGTTCATGGGCGGTGGTATATATAAAAAAAAAATCAGCCAAGTGCGAGTCGGGCCTCGCTCTTTCAGGGTTCCGTAAATAATTATGAACAATATAATATTTTGGGTCTAAGAAATATTTAATTTCCGAGTTAGACATCGCAAGAAACCGTGAAAGAAAAACGCAAAATAAGTTCGTTTGTTTTGGTCACAGCTTATAAACTATTTTATGAATCGTTGTTTTCAGTATTTGTTGTACAAATAGAGCATATAGTACATAATATACCGAAATATCATATTCCTAACTAGTTTAGTTTTTTAGATAGCCCCCGTCACAAAAATGGTCTAAAATTGACAATTTTGATGACCCCCCATTTCCTTACTTTTTAAGCAAAAAATTAAAAAAATATATATTCGTACTCTACTCAATGAGCTCTAAACAATGATACCCCACAAGCTAGGGTAAGAAAAAAAATTTTTTTTCCGGCTCCTTTCTCATGTATGGGAGCCCCCCTGAAAAATAATTTAATTCAATTTTTAATTCAATATTTGATTTTGGGTCAATGTTTTGCACCAAATACCAAAATTTCAGGTTTGTAACTCATTTCGTCTGCGAGCTAGAGACCTGTGACCGGCGGACAGACGGACAGACAGACAGACAGACAGACAGACAGACAGACAGACAGACAGACAGCCGAGTGACATTAATAGGGCTCCGTTTTTACCCTTTGGGTACGGAACCCTAAAAACTGAGAAGATTCGAAGTTATACAGACAAACATGGATAACGATTTTGTTTTACGCTAACTGTCAGCACTCAGAGTCGTTAATGATTACTTAAAGAACTACTTATAAATTTATAATTATAAAAATACTTAAATAACTACTTATACATACTTAAAAAATTCACTGTCAGCCAAATGACAGTTCATTTAGAGACTAAATGATAATTAGCTAATGAATCATTAGATTAATTTAATGGATGTCACTAAGTGTAACAGTAAGAATATATTCTCGTATTTAATTTTTTTTATTATTTAAGATAATATGTTATTTTTTTCATAGCAAATGGAATGGAACAACGTGAAGTATGTTCTATGCACGATCCGCCCTACCGCTAATGGACATAATATAGGAAAAGCAAGTAACCAAGCAGTTGTAACCAGTGTCACACAATATAACCTAATCGTCCATAACAAGCATCCTCAGGAAATGATGATTATTTCACAATGCTCTGATTTGCAAAATCTTTCCATTTTTTATTGCAAAAGTGTATCATGGACCGCAAAGCCATGCTTGCTTCTATCGTGAATATAACAAAGTATCTAGAGTATCTTTATTCTAGCCATTTAGAAATATTTTTTTCTGTTGTTTTTAGTATCAAGCGTCAAGAAAAACAAAAGAAGCAATGTTTCTCAAAGATAAAGGATAGTGGATAGGAGTAAGAATTCTATTAGGGAGACCCCTATCTATACCCCGGTTATTTTATGGGTGCTAAAATTTTCAACAAAAAGGAATGTTTGTGAGAAAAATAGAAAAAGCCTTTTTTTTTTGGATATCCTATTTCCATTATCTAATGAGATGTGGAATATTTGTAGTACCTAGCTTCAGATAGAATTCCCCAAAGGAACACTTTGCTTAGATTGAAAACACTTTGGTTCAAATTTTAAGCGCTAGATTTAAACGAAGAATTTTCTACAAGTGATAGCAAAGATTCATAATAGCACTGTGTAAAAAGGACTACTTAGGTTTCAGATAAACGTTACTTAAAAGCGAGTTTAGATACGCAGTGCTGTGAACATCAATCTGTTTCTCACACAGTCCACCTACATATTATGATAGATTACGATAGTTTTGATCGTATTATCGATATCGATATTAATCTACCTACGGAGCGCCTTTTTTAATTTTAGCCATGATGAACATGATTAATATTCCCCTTTTCCTTCCAAATAAGCGAAAGATTAATCCAAATAAGCGAGAGCTTGTGTTAGGTTAGGTTAGTGTAATACTTATGACAATAGCACAGTTATAGTGTAAACGTCGACCTTACGGTTTTCGAGCCACGCCCGACGACCGTTAGCCCAGTGTCGATAATTTTTGAAACAAAGAAAAATCACAGTAGGATGAAACTCATTGGAAATGGAGGAGAATATAATAAGAATTAAAGGAAAAATAATTTACGGGCGATCTGAGCTAGGGGAAAAAAATGGGGGGGAGTTTTAAGGGTAAAAAACGGTTTATCTCGATTTCCGACAAAACTACAAGTCCTATGGAAAAAAGTCCAATGGCAAAGTTGTAGATAATAAAAAGATCAACAACTTTTGTATATTCACTTTTTTCATTAAACCTCAAAATATATGTGAAAAACTCAAAAAACCATGTTTTTGGTTTTTTATTATTATCTTTTATAAAAACATTTTTTTTTCACGAAATTTGGTGAAAACTTACCTTTTCATATCCCAAATACACTGTAATTTATTTGATTTGAAATGTTTATTATTTCTCCTTATTTTGACTTAATATCGAAAAAGCACCCTAATTTTCAATCGAAAAATCATCCGTCAAAATGTCAGCTTTTTTCAAAAAGTAGGTGTGCTTTCTGTTCGTTGAAATCTCTACTTTCCGATGGTGTTAAAAAAAATATATATTACTATAGTAAATGTTTTCAGAAAATGCAAAAAATCGAAAAACTAGAATTCGAAATTTATTTTAATCATTATATTATACAATTTCATCAAAAATGTGACTGCTGCAATTTTTTTTCAATTAAAAATTTGATTTATTAAATGCTAATTACATTTGTGTCATAGAAAACTCATAATATACATATAAAAATAAATGTAAATCGTACTATATTGAATTTAGATACTTTATTTTGATTACGCTATATAGTCATTACAATGTTTTTAAATGCATTAATCTTGTTATTCATAAATACTTTATCTTTAATAGAATAGAATAGAAATGTTTTTATTCAAAGAAACTTTTACAAGTTTTACAAGTTTACTTTCGAATAGTCAATTGAATCTACCACTGGTTCGGAATGCCATTCCAACCGAGAAGAACCAGTAAGAAACTCGGCGATTGCTCTTTTTTAAATTAACAATATCAATATAACAAAAACATTCACAGTTACAATAAAAAGTGCGAATTACACGACAGGCAATTAAGAAATAGAAATAGGCTCGTGATTCCTCAGTTACGCCTCAAAAAGGTTCGAAAGTCGTTTGTGGGAATGGGCGTAATGTTCTATAAAAAAATTCCACAAGCAATCTTAGACTTGCCTTTACACAAGTTTAAGAACTCTATTAAAAGTATTTTCTCAATTGAAGATTATATTATAAATGATAAAAAGTGTGGTTTTGACTCGTTCCATCAATGCGCGAGACGGCAATTCAATCAAGTACTCAACATAAAATTGTTATATTGATATTATTAATTTAAAAAAGAGCAATCGCCGAGTTTCTTACTGGTTCTTCTCGGTTGGAATGGCATTCCGAACCAATGGTAGATTCAATTGACTATTCGAAAGTAAACTTGTAAAACTTGTAAAAGTTTATTTGAATAAAAAACATTTCTATTCTATTCTATTAAAGATAAAGTATTTATGAGTAACAAGATTAATGCATTTAAAAACATTGTAATGACTATATAGCGTAATCAAATTAAAGTATCTAAATTCAATATAGTACGATTTACATTTATTTTTATATATTATGAGTTTTCTATGACACAAATGTAATTAGCATTTAATAAATCAAATTTTTTATTGAAAAAAATTGCAGCAGTCACATTTTTGATGAAATTGTATATATAATGATTAAAATAAATTTCGAATTCTGGTTTTTCGATTTTTTGCATTTTCTGAAAACATTTACTACAGTAATATATTTTTTTAACACCATCGGAAAGTAGAGATTTCAGCGAACAGAAAGCACACCTACTTTTTGAAAAAAGCTGACATTTTGACGGATGATTTTTCGATTGAAAATTAGAGTGCTTTTTCGATATTAAGTCAAAATAAGAAGAAATAATAAACATTTCAAATCAAATAAATTACAGCGTATTTGGGATATAAAAAGGTAAGTTTTCACCAAATTTCGTGAAAAAAAAATGTTTTTATAAAAGATAATAATAAAAAACCAAAAACATGGTTTTTGAGTTTTTCACATACATTTTGAGGTTTAACGAAAAAAGTGAATATACAAAAGTTGTTGATCTTTTTATTATCTACAACTTTGCCATTGGACTTTTTTCCATAGGACTTGTAGTTTTATTGGAAATCAAGATAAACCGTTTTTTACCCTGAAAACTCCCCCAATTTTTTTTCCCTAGCTCAGATCGCCCGTAAATTATTTTTCCTTTAATTCTTATTATATTCTCCTCCCTTTCCAATGGGTTTCATCCTACTGTGATTTTTCTTTACTTTTTATTATTTTTGAAGGGAATTACTCTGGTCTACGTTGCGCTATTGAGACTTTTATTAGTATTTTATGTATGTTTTTCTTATGTACGACGTTATACGCATAAAACCCATATGTAAACCTACACCGATTTTTCCAAGATTGCTGGACTGAAGTCAATATAATTTTTCTTAAAAAATGGCTTGTTACATTTGCGAAATTAAACCCTCACATAATGTTCATATTATGTAACCTAATACTGTATGGCGACATCGACTCAAGGCTGGGAATTTTGTTGACGGGTATATCCTGTCCGTGGGTCGTTAACGTGTGCTCTCAGACGCCGGATGTTGTGTGATGTATCGAGCGGGTTGAATACTTTCCTTTACCTTACATAAGCCATTATGCGGGAAAACGACCGGTGTCAAAATAAGGCCCAACTTCTCTCTACCTACTTATTATTTTGTTCAGTGTTGGCAGTCCCCTCTTCCTCATAGGTGGATCGAGGACATTAGACGAGTAAACGAGTTTGACGCTGGATACAAATGGCATAAGATCGAGGCCGGTGGAAGTCCCTTTAAAAGAGTCCCATGTCCAGCTGTGGACGTCTATTTGATGATCGTTCGTTGGAAGACTTTTAGAAAAGAGTAAGTTATTAGGTTGTATTAATTAGTTTCGATAGGAAGAAAATTCCGAAACAGTGGGTGACAATTTATTTGACTAAATATTATAGAACCTAAAAAAAGTTTCTGCTGCGTTTGTTCCAACATGAATGAACTTAATCTAACGTAATAGCAGAAAAGCTAAACCACGTACCTAACTGCGTACGCATTAATGTAGTACTACCTAACTAGTTAATTAAGTTAAAAGTAACTAAGCTAATCTTATGTACGTAATTTAATTGACGGTAAGTACCTTATCTAAAGTGTAAGCATTTTGATAACAAAAACGATATAAGCACTGTCAGTGCTTATGGGGGTCAAACGGCGGTACAAATTGCACGAAACACATTCCCTCTTGATTAACTCACACAGCCAGCCCCTAACTTGTAACAATATAAATTGGATGGCGCATTAAAGCTCTTCTTTTCCGTTTATTATGCTTTTTTTGTTTCAACAAAACGTTTTTACTTGTCAGGAAAAGAAAGTTCTGTATTTTTATGGAAAACAGCGTGGAAGCGCTAATGGAAACTTTTGATTCCCCATTTATCATTATCGAACAAAGGGCGATTGGTTTTTTTTACGAAAGATAGGCTATGGCGTCGTTCTAATTGGTTAAACGATCGTTTGATCGTACGATCGGTCATCGTACGATGAAAATGAGTATCTACTGCGATCGCGCGATGACTTGCGAGCTTCAATTAAGGACAGTCTTATAGTAGGAACCCACAGAACGGTTTTCAGCCGCGTCCGCCGCGGTTGCGGGACCGCAACACTCGTACGATCACAAAATAGCGCGAGCTTTGCGGGCGTCGCCCGCAAGTTCTGCGGTTTTTCAGCGGGCGCGATCGCATATTAGTATGTTGTTTTTGAAGAGCAGATTCCATTTCTCTTTGCAGTCGTAATTGCCATCATTGCCCGCCAAGTTTGCGGGTGACTATCTCAACCGCGGCGGCTGCGGTTCCCGCACAAACAAGCGGTCTCGTGAGTATAGAAATAGAACTGCTCTTACGCAATCGCAGCGGGCGCGGTTGCTAACCACTCCTACTCTAAAGGGGATTCATATTTTTGATTCGATCGTAACACGAAGTCGCATCGTTTGATTGAACGGTTGTCAACCAATTAGGACGACGCCTTATGCTTGGCTACAATTTATTTTAGTAGAATGGTTTATCTAAAGGTTTTTGTACCAGGGAAACTGCGTCTTAGTGTTTCATTAATGTAGTTTAATCCACCCATGAACACCTTTCCCTTTGCTTAGATGACGTCTATACACTCTGGCTTTAAATTCACTCAAGTTATACGTACGCAGTATCTATTCAGTTAATAAACTTAATTCAGTAGGTATTCAGGGTAACTTTGAAATACTAACAATCTACAACAGGCAGTTTCTATACGCCTTACTAAACAACTTCAGTTGACTTTTTGAAAATCTTACAAAAGTAAAAATTCAAATATTTAAACTGGCTTTTGTAAAATACCATAAATGTTGTGGTTCAAAGCACTGTCCTGATTTAGCTTAAAATAATAAATCAGCCAAGTGCGAGTCGGGCCTCGCTCTTTCAGGGTTCCGTACATAATTATGAACAATATAATATTTTGGGTCTAAGAAATATTTAATTTCCGAGCTAGACATCGCAACAAACCGTGAAAGAAAAACCCAAAAAAATGTTCGTTTATTTTGGTCACAGCTTATAAACTATTTAATAAATCGTTGTTTTCAGTATTTGTTGTTTAAATAGAGCATATAGTACATAATATAATGAAATATCATATTCCCAACTAGTTTAGTTTTTGAGATAGCCCCCGTCACAAAAATGGTCTAAAACTGACAACTTTGATGGCATCCCATTCCCTTATTTTTGGAGATAAAAATTAAAAAAATATATATTTGTACTCTACTTAATGAGCTCTAAACAATGATACCCCACAAGCTAGGGTAAAGAAAAAAATTTTTTTTCCGGCTCCTTTTTCATGTATGGGAGCCCCCCTGAAAAATAATTTAATTCAATTTCTAATTCAATATTTGATTTTGGGTTAACGTTTTACACTAAATACCAAAATTTCAGGTTTGTAACTCATTTCGTCTGCGAGCTAGAGACCTGTGACCGGCGGACAGACGGACAGACAGACAGACAGACAGACAGCCGAGTGACATTAATAGGGCTCCGTTTTTTACCCTTCGGGTACGGAACCCTAAAAATGAAAAATGATACTAAGCAATACTGATTCAAAGATTAAGTACAAGGTAGCAGTACTTAGCAGAGCAAAGCTCCGATGCAAAGCAAACTGTAAAACTGCCTGAACTGTTTCCTACCTTTAATTGGCCCTTGTTTGTGAGTGAGCCATATTTGCGTTCATTTCGTAACTAGACTAATGAGAAATCTCGTTCTCACTAATAATAAACGGTGAAATGGCAAAGCTCTGTCTCGTTAATGTATTTAAGTATATAGCCGTATGTTTTTAGGGTTCCGTACCCAAAGGGTAAAAACGGAGCCCTATTAATGTCACTCGGCTGTCTGTCTGTCTGTCTGTCTGTCCGTCTGTCCGCCGGTCACAGGTCTCTAGCTCGCAGACGAAATGAGTTACAAACCTGAAATTTTGGTATTTGGTGTAAAACGTTGACCCAAAATCAAATATTGAATTAAAAATTGAATTAAATTATTTTTCAGGGGGGCTCCCATACATGAGAAAGGAGCCGGAAAAAAATTTTTTTTTCTTACCTTAGCTTGTGTGGTATCATTGTTTAGAACTCATTGAGTAGAGTACGAATATATATTTTTTTTAATTTTTTGCTTAAAAAGTAAGGAAATGGGGGGTCATCAAAATTGTCAGTTTTAGACCATTTTTGTGACGGGGGCTATCTAAAAAACTAAACTAGTTAGGAATATGATATTTCGGTATATTATGTACTATATGCTCTATTTGTACAACAAATACTGAAAACAACGATGCATAATATAGTTTATAAGCTGTGACCAAAACAAACGAACTTATTTTGCGTTTTTCTTTCACGGTTTCCTGCGATGACTCGGAAATTAAATATTTCTTAGACCCAAAATATTATATTGTTCATAATTATGTACGGAACCCTGAAAGAGCGAGGCCCGACTCGCACTTGGCTGATTTTTTATATTTTATCTGTTTACATGGCTCATACACTTCTTAACCTTGTAGCGTGTTATCTGGATTTAGTCTTTAATAGAAAAAGACCAGCCGACGAAATTAAACCGACTTCTATATACCAAATTTTGCGTAGGTATAACTTCCTACAAAAGAATGATAACTACGCGTGTTATATATTTAAATCTGTCTGAAAGTATGTCGATTGCGATAGTGAAAAAAACATCATAATCGGTTCATTACTTTTTGAAATAATCGCGAACATACATACATACCTAAGCTACGGGTCGAATAGAGAGAACCTCCTTTTTGAAGTCTGTTAAAAATAGATAATGGTCTAGGTGATAGGTCTAACAATGACGCCTAGATGTTCTCTATTTTCAATTTATACCCATTCCCTTTGTGCGGAGGATGCAAGTAGTTCAGCTCCTATTTCAATTGCACTCGATATGTCAGACACCTCGCAAACTAGTATCCTATTTCATTCGCCCTTTATGAAATATCGGCTCAATGTAAGCCGTTATACATAGGTATATTTTAGCATAAATTCAATAGTATAGGCGTGTTTTCTGTCATGACTTATGGATACGAAACTTGGTCGCCAAGTATTGGCTTCATAAGAATGCTCAGAGTCACTCAGCGAGCGATGGAGAGAGCTAAGCTCGGAGTACCTCTGTGAGATCAATTCGGTCCTGTGTAGACCTTAGGACCTCTAGGAGAACTTGTGGTAAATGGGCGGAGCACATAACTTTAACAACTGGTAGATGGGGTCGGAATGGCGACCTCGCACTGGACAGCGCAATGTTGGCAGACGTACAGCCAAAATGAAACGAGTCGCATTGAGCTGCTGGATACAATCGGAGCAAGACTCCGGATGCGAAAGTCTGTACAAGAAACATACTATGTCCAGTTTTATTAATTACACTTCGTGTGAATTAACTTGTAAAGATGGCACACTGATAGTGGTGTACACACATTGGAACTTACTCTTAACAATCTGTCCATTTTTAATCGACTTCCAAAAAGGAGGTTCTGTATCCGATTTGTATATGTATGTATGTTGTTATGTTCGCGATTTCAAAAACCAATGCTCTATGATTTTAATGATTTTTTCATGATCGTTATCTACATACTTTCAAAAAGGTTTTAATATATAACACACCTACATAATTATCATTCTTATGAACGACGACGACAACGATATACGAAGTTACACGCATAAATGTGTCCATATATCACTAATATTTTTGATTGGTACCACGGCATGACCCTCATGCTGTGTGCTGGACGCCTGGGGAACTGATTGGTACACCGATTTCTCTGAGATTGCTGGACCGAAGACTCCGATTTTGCAGTTTCTTCAATAAGATAAGCTACCCAATCGCACTCGGTGCCAGCGTACTTTGATCGTGACAACGCGACTTTAAAGATCTGCGGTGCTTTTCATAAATAGAATCGTAATCTCCTCGAAAAGCTCATTAGAATTTGTATTACGCTGAAAGATAAAGTTCTACAAGTCCTTATTATTTTCCTGGCGGCGTTTTTACAACTCAATTTCAACTTTTCCAGAAATAATTGGACATTACTATCCAACACGGGTTCAATTTATATTAAACGGGAATAAATTTTGTGAAAAATTGCGTCTAGAATTCCGTTGCATATTCTAGCACTATTCTATTCTTAATAATTTTGTTATTGGTACTGGCCCACTACAGTCACGGGTCTTCTCTCAGAATGAGAAGGATTTATGCCATAGTCCACCACGCTGGCCAAGTGCGGATTGATAGCCCTCACATGCCTTTGAAAAGATTATGGAGAGCTCTCAGGCATGCAGATTTCCTCACGATGCTTTCCTTCATTAATATTAAAGCGAGTGATATTTAATTGTTTCCAACATAATATCTATTTCAATGTACAATTATTTTTTACAAAATATATTTTATTAGTGAAATAATTTTAAAAGATTTTAATTTTAAGCATTAAGTGTAAACATTTACGTAGAATCCGGTCGTTATTCACTCAGTTTAATACTTAGCGCAGATGAAGTCCCAGGATTCCTTAATTAGATTTAGCACAGGTTAAATGCATTGCAATCGCGCTGCGAATGTCGACGCTGCAGCTCGGCGTGCGAGTTGAGCGCCGTCGCATTATGGAAACGAGCGAGAAACACAAAGTTCTGATTGAGGAACGAATTTGCATGCCGCTATTTAGATGCCTAGAGTCTCGTTAACTGCTCGATTAGCCATATAATTTGTGGCTACCTATTTAAAAATGTTTATAAACTTAATTTTTTTTTTTAATTTGGAATATGTTTTGAAATGGATTAGTTATTATGCAGCCATATAGAAAAACATCATCAAGAACTAGTCTTTTGCATTATAATCGCCAAAATTAAAAAAAAAGTTCCGTTCGGCGCTCGACGTCACAAACTTGGATTATTACACATGGCACGGCAGTACTCAGGTCTTAATTTACATTTTTAGAGTTCCTTAAAAAAAAAAAAACATGATTGCCCTACCAATAAATGAACTAAAACTGAAAAAAACTATAGCCAGTATCACTCGGAATGATAAAAGGATTCTAATTACTATACGCATTATGTACCTACATCCAAATAATAGGTTAAGTCGTTCAGAAGTTATGGTGAAATAGAAAATCTCACATACATACCTACGTATATCAACCCTGAAAAAATAAACTCCTTTTTTGGGCACTCGTGTAAAACATTTATGGTGCGACTTTGTTCGTCTGTCTGTCTGTCACGTGTTTTTATTAGTGTGTTTGTTGAAAGAAATTTTTGGATAAATCCTACTTTTTTAATATTATAAATGCGAAAGTGTGAATGTTTGTTACTCTATAACGTTGCAACTACTGAACCGATTTGGCTGAAATTTTGAATAGAGATAGATTATGCCCTGACTTAATACATAGGCTACTTATCCTGCTTATTAGGCTTTTTATCCTGGAAAAGTCCACAGTTCCCGCGGGATTTAAAAAAAACCGAAATTTACCGCTACAGCTATAGGTTACTATAGCAAATTTCCTTGAAAGTAGGTATAAAGGTTGGAAAAGGGAGCGGGAACGGAAACCAAAAATCCACGATTCCCTCAGGATTTGTGAAGTTACTAGTTTTAAATAAAATATCAATGTGAAACCGGCGGGATCCGAATCCCACAGCCCCTTGGGAATCACGCCTTGAATTTTGATTGGTTTAAACTTGTAAATATGTAATTGTATTTTAAAATCGTCAAATTGAATCCGAGAGATCAATGTGACGGTCACCACAACTATAAAACCATCGAAATTACGCTTAGAATGGAAGTTTCTAACAAATTTCCGCTAGAAACGTAAGCTATAAACCAACCCATGTGTGCCCTGTAATTACATTTGCCGACACGCACAAAAGCGCATGAGTACCTTGAGCACTGACGCAACGATAGCCTTTTAGGCTTGCTAAAAACGGCTTATCGCCGCGTCGACGACTGCCTTTCTTTACCTATTTATTCTAAGTGTAAAACGTTATTTAATGCGCCATCCAGGGTTATTGACGATTATTTATAAAATTTTCTTTTCCCTTTCAGCAGTTGCAGAACAGTGAGATTACGATTAGCATAAACTTAATAACCGTCGAAAGAATGCTACGAGAAAATTCAAATTTCGCCGCAGTAAAACTATAGGTACTTCGGATTTCCGATTTTAATTTAATCTATAAAACCACTTCGGTCCAAACCTCATTAAAATATAACGAACGCTTCCATATTCATCTGCTTAGTCGAAAAAACTATAGAATTTTCTCTTGGGGTCTTAAAAATTTCATATTACACGTATTCTTAAGAGTATAAATTCAACTTTTCATTAATTTATAAATTCAATTTTTCTAATATTCAATTTGTGTTTTTGTTTTCAGAAAAAAATGAATATTAGAAAAATAAAAAATTTCATTTCATTTCATTTCATTTCATTTCAAAACCTCGTCATGTTGCGGAAACAAAGGAACATCTTCTACTGGTAACACTAGCTTTTATAAACGTAATTAAAAGTCATCTATGAACCATAATGTTAGCCATAATGTTATTAAAGGTCACAAGGCCATGCAATATGGAGTGTTGCAATAAAAATAGGGAAAGTGACATCTCTAGAGCAAGTTTTTATTTTTCTTAGCAGGTTAAAAACATGTTGAAGTGCTAGCCAGGTAACCTCCAAGTGTGCCTGGGTGCTGCTGGTCCTCTTGGATACGTCTGAGGGGAAGAGCAGTATTCGGGCCGGTGCGCCCCGGTAACATGGTTAATAATTTTCCTACGGGGATATTGTTAGCTATGGCCAATGACCTGGTGGAGGGAGGTTTCTCCGCGTGTCCCTCTGATTAGCAGAGGGCACTGCAGATGAAACTGGGGGTGAGACACCCCGGGGCGGGGGGCAGCGATGCCCATCGCGGGAGGAAGAAAACCTCGTTAAAAAATTACGGGAGGGCGCGAGCCTCTGGAGGGACAGCCCAGAGGCGAGCGGGAGCCCCGGCTGGGGCGGCTGCCGGACACCTGGGATGCATACTTTGGGTTCCCCAGGCGTCCAGCACACAGCATGAGGGTCATGCCGTGGTGGTTTTAGTGGGTATACCTGGTTGGAGTCCCACTGCCACATAACCTTCGTTCTGCCGCATTCGGCCGCAGAACGGGGGTACCTATAAAAGGTTTCCACCACGTCAAAAAAAAAAAAAAGGCTAAAAACATGTTGACAGACAGACATATAACGCAGTGACACCAATATATCGTCGGCTTACCGCTAGAACTCATTAGTGACATATTCACAACTTTGAGTAAACGAGGTTTAAACAATTAATTAGTTGTAGTTGTATTGATTGCCTAATATCTTCTAAAACTATGATAAATCATAGTTTTAGAAGATATTAGGCAATCAATACAACTACAACTATAGTTTAAACCTCGTTTACTCAAAGTTGTGAATATGTCACTAATGAGTTCTAGCGGTAAGCCGACGATATATTGGCGCTCTCATTTTGCCCTATGAGTACGGAACCTTGGACAATGTGTAGGTGAATTCACAGTTTAATGGTACTATCAGCCTATGATAGCTGAGCCTTGACCGCAAGCAATTTAGGAACGCGTACGTTCGACGCTGCAAATTGGTAGCCGTCAACATGAATTCGAAGAGAAATGGGTCAAAATGATAAAATAGTGTGGACGGGCCCTAGTTTGATACAGTATCCAGTGATCGAAGTTCACCGCACGCAAATTAAGAGCGGTTCCTGTCGACCTCATGTTGCGGTGTTCCTATCTACTCATATAGTTAAGAGGAAACGCGGTTGCTCTTTTCTCCATACAAACGTTCTCGCGTGTTTTCTCCCTGGTTTATGATCTTAAAGCAATGATTTTTTACAATAAAATTAATATCAACCTCTTCTATGTCCCTATGTTTTCCTTTTTGAAGATACATTATTTTCATAAGCACTAAAACCGTTACAAAATGCTCAAAATTGCCTATTTTAGATCGCTTTCAACAGAGGCCTAATGTACAAATTTGACAATTCATAATCAAAAAAGTAAAACATAGGGACACAGTATAATATATCCTTAATATTCAGTTTACGAAATATCTTTTAAATTGGTCCAATATTAGAGGACGAAACACTAGAGAGCCAAACCTCGAATTGTGACTTTTTATACTTACGGCTATTGAGTCGGATTTGCAGTTGTCCTTATTGCACGAACTTGAGGCGCGGGACGGTCGAACGCGACAACGATAGTTTTTTCAAATACCTAATTTTTAAAAGTCTCTTGGACCACATTTCCTCTTAAGCTTTTCTTACTATCCGATTAACTTTCACCGGTTACAATAAATTGGTATAATGGTGTAGTTAATCTAAAGTCACATAGTATTGTCTGTGTCTATAAATAAGTAATTGCTGTAAGTGTATACTGTATATGTTTGGGTTTTTAAATAACTGCTTCTTTAATTTTGTATATTTGTCTGTTTAACCAGGCTAATCTCGAAACGGCTGAACAGATTTTGACAGGACCTTTTACGGTCGACACAGAAGTTCATACTACTTTAAAATGTACACTCTAGTATCCCGGAAACTCAAATATTAATTAATCTAATCTACATATAAAGTCATTTAACATTTTCGTTCCTGTAAGTATTTTTTCGAATTTCGAATATTTTTTGTCTAAGAAACAATAGAGAGGGCCAGAACTATTTTCATTCTTTATGAATTTGTATTTTAGATATTATAAAGTATGTGTATTTAATAATGTTGTTCCAACTCAATCTTATACAGAAATTATATTTCACATTTAATTTAAGTTCTATAATAATGCTATTAGAACCACTGAAATATTAGGTACCGTTCAAATATTAACATTGAATGTGCGGACAGTATCATATGTATATTATCTTCCGTTATATTCTCGTTACTAACCCGAGTCCTAAGTAAATATTTCAGTTATGTTAATTCACTCATGTGTTACCACACAAATGTGGTAACTAAAACTATCAAACTAAATTGTGGTATTTTAGGTAAAGGTAGCGTGTCTTTAGGGAAGGGATATAATCTAATTCAGTATATTATCATATTTTACTTTGAACACGTACATATACTAAAGTGTGAGTTACAAGTCACGGCAAATAAGTCGAGCGTTGACCTTCAATGAGCTGAAGTCGAAAATAAGGTATGTCGGGGTGTGAGGAGGTCGCAAGGAGGGCGTGGGGATCGTTCGTAAGCACTGATTAGCTCTCGCGGCTCCCTCGTAAGCTCTAATTGGCTCTCCAATCGTATTGTGTCCCGCTCACTCGTACGACGCTGCGCGTACTTAAAGATCAGCGCTCGACTTACGTGCCGGGAGTTATACATTTTGAGAAGGAGCTCAAACACTTACCTTACCTACACTCAGTGTCTGAATACGAAAGTCTTAGAACAATGCGTGTGATTAGTGATGACTAAAATGGAATTTTTTATCCCAACCATGGTCATTAGCACCTTTTCATTTCATTTCGAAAAAAATAACAATACATAGCGCGAAGGCAGCCCGACAGCCTGGACAAGCTTATGGTGCTTGGCAAAGTGGAGGGGAGACGACCACGTGGCCGCTCCCCCACACGGTGGTCGGACCAAGTTACCAAACTCACAACCAAGTGACCACAGCCCTGAGGAAAGCCGAGGACAGGACGGACTGGAGAAACCTGATAAAGACAGTGATCCAGACCCTTGACAAGAGTGGACACGACCTTCAGAAATGAAGTAAATGACCGAGAATAATTTTTTTCAAAGAAAAATGAACCGACTTCAAACGAATCGAACTAAAAAGTTTAAAATATTTTTTTTATTAATTTAGATTGACGATTAAACTACCTAACTCAAATGATATATAATTTTTTGAAGTCGGCGCCAAATGACTTCAAGTTCACTTCAAGTCGTAAATGTGACCCCCGCGTCCCAGACAGCCTCACCCTCCGCAACTATTATGGTTCACCGCGCTCGCATTCAAAAGTGGATATTTTGATTTTACTTACACGAATTGAATGTGGTTTGGCGCCGACTTCAAAAAATTATATATCATTTGAGTTAGGTAGTTTAATCGTCAATCTAAATGAATAAAAAAATATTTTAAACTTTTTAGTTCGATTCGTTTGAAGTCGGTTCATTTTTCTTTGAAAAAAATTATTTTATGCCTTTTAGTGATTAGTTTTCTTTATATTAGGTAATAATAATAATATAAATGAGAACTATGTAAAATAGTTTATGACCTATATATTATTAATTATTATTAAATATCCTGTGACATATATATTTTATGTGTCATACTATAGGTGAGTGGTTTTATAATGTTCTAACCCAACCTAACCTAACTTCTGATCTATACAAGATTAGTTTGTATGCGTAGTACTCTTGTATAATTTGGAAGACCTTGATTAAAAAGTAATTTACAATCTATACGCGACTAGTTTCACACCCTTGCGGTTTGGCTTTGTATATAGAATGGAAATACACGTAACCGTGCACAAACTCCAAGAAATCACTCTATAATATGCAGCTGTACTGACTACGGCCCAAAACTTTTTGCAAAAGGTCAATGTTACGTAGGCGTAGCAGAGTGAAGTCTTTGGACAGAATAGTTATATCAGACTTCAGCAATAGGTCTGGCAATCTCAGAGAACATATTATTAGTGACATATGTGTACATTTATATGCTTATAACTTCGTACGTAAGAATGATAACTCGATGTATTATATACTAAAACCTTCTTGAAAGTAATGTACATAACGATAGTGAAACAATCATCAAAATCGGTTCATTAGTTGCGGAGATAATCGCGAACATACATACATACATACATGCATATACATACTTACATACATACGTACGGGTCGAATACAGAACCTCCTTTTTTTGAAGTCGGTTAAAAAGCAACAAGGATCTCCAACAAGGATGGAGGTTCCTGACCAATAACAGAGTATTATTTTGTGCCGGAAAAGCAAAGAATTTATTGATTAAGTCCTCGCGAAATTAGCTAGTTTTCAATAAATAAAACATAGTATTTACTACTTCATGACTGTTAGCGACTCAAAGGAGAAAGTTTATATTATTTAAGTATAAATAATATAAAACTTCAGCAATTACATTCTTACCTAAACTGGAAAAATACGTGAAACGGTTTTGCAACTCTACTTCAGTAGGTCATTATTATGTTTATAATGAGTTTGTACCTTCTTGAAAAGTTTTTTCATATATCGCAATCTGGTTTTGTAAAACTTAAATTTAGTTTTGTAATGCCCATTTAAACAGGTAACTAAGTACTTATAAGTTTTAATAATACAAGTTATGTCTAGACACCTTCTACACTCAAAAGTTTTTTAAGGAATTCAAGTTTAACTACGTACGAAGGAATAACTATGTACCTACTCACCTACTCATGAGTTTGATAATATTACAAGTTTTGTCTACAAGACCTGCAAGCCCTCGCAAGAGGCGACTGGCGCGAAGCACACAGGGTAGATATTGTGAACGGGTAGTATGGGTGACTTGGACTATGGAAGCTGTGATAGCCTAGTGGTTAAGACGACCGACTTCTAATCGGAGGTCGTGGGTTCGATCCCGGGCATTTACCTCTAACTTTTCGGAGTTATGTGCGTTTTAAGTATTTATATATCACTTGCTTTAACGGTGAAGGAAAACATCGTGAGGAAACCTGCATGCCTGAGAGTTCTCCATAACCTCTCAAAGGTGTGTGAAGTCTGCCAATCCGCTTGGCCAGCGTGGTAGACTATGGCCAAAACCCTTCTCACTCTGAGAGGAGACCCGTGCTCTGTAGTGAGCCGGTAATGGGTTGATCATGATGAGTATGGGTGACAGGGTAGATGTCTAGTGTCGGAGGCCAAGATACACTTTGGGTCAGCGAAGTAAGTACTAATAATAAGAAAAACAAGTGCATTTTCCTTGCTAAACAGCAGTCCTGCATCATCAGGATTGACGTTACGGGACGATACGTACCCACCTGCAACAAATGCTGCTACCTGATAGAAAAAGTAACCACTACAGTTTACAATTGTGAACTAAGTTATACAGTCCAATATTATCAGTTTTTCAATGAAGACTACGGCACTACTGAGGCAATGTGAATAAATCTTTTTGAGTTTAAGTAAAAAGTAAAGCTGCACGGTAGGTTTCTTTTCTCCCCAGAGCGTTGGAGCTGATTAACAGGAACGCTTTCCAGACTTGGCAGCTTTTTGTACGGTTTGTAGTTCTTGTCTGAGTATTTTGGCATTTGGACGTTAAACCAACAAATTGGATACTTTAACTTTATTAAATAACTAGTGGACCCGGTAGACTTCGTCCTGCCCTGTGATGTACCGACATCAGCACCACCTACTAAGACCCGGTAGGTTAGGTACCTGTACTTACCCGGTAATTGCGTTTTCAAACCATCCAGGAACCCATTGAAATATACACACAAAATTTCATCCAAATCGGTCTAGCCGTTTAGGAGGAGTCAGGTAACAAACACACGTACAGAAGAATTATATACTTAGTTACGGTTAAGAGAGTTTACCGTATCGACGGGATGAACATTAAAATGTTTGACAGTTGCCAAACCAATAACATTTTGTACTATAGGAAAATGTTTTTTCTCGTATTTTAGTTTTTCGTCAATTTTCTAATGTTTTTAATATTTATTATGCTATTCTGGATGGAGACAAATACAACAAATAAAAACCATGAAAATTGGTTTAGCCGTTCTCGAGTTATAAGTGTACGACTAACTACGACGAACTAACTACTACACGAACTAACACGACTTTGTTTTATATATTATATAGAATTATAGATAGATATTATGTTTATTTTTCTAAAATAAATAATTATAATTTAATCCGAAATAAACAGGCTCAGGAATGCCAACGCGATGCTAATATTTGATATTTCTAAATTTAGCCAATTTGATTTATCCAAATGATTTAGATTTAAGCTATTCGTGTAGCCGTTTCCGCTTTGATCATTATTTTTGTAAGAGGGTTAAAAAAAAGTAACTACTTAACTAGTTCGATATTACAAACTGACCTTAGTTACTTTTATATCTTTACCTACCGGTTTTCGATTTGCAATCGGAAAAGTTGAAAATTGATATCAGATCGTGTGCTATGAATCAATCATTTATAATTTGATGTACCTACTTAATACTGCAATATTCTAAATGGATTTATTGATTAATATTTTTTACATTAAGTATATCTACAGATCAATAGTAAAAATATTTTTGGCAATTTTGTGAACATTTTAGGTGTGAAAATGCCGTCTTCAGCGATTGTTCCGGAGATTTGGATCAAGTCCAAATAGAGTATCTATGTACACTATACGCTGCCAAAACGGCGTTTAGGTATTACGTTTTAATAAAAATAAGTGTTATCTATCTTCTATATCTTCTATACATATAATAAAATCGTAGAATTACCGTATCTGTACATTGAAGATTTTTGCAAAATAATAACTGGGGGATGTTAGGGATAAGTAATAGAACGTAAAAAAGCTATTTTTGAAATTTTTGTCTGTTTGTCTGTTTGTCGGTTTGTCTGTTTGTCTGTTTATCTGTTTGTCTGTTTGTCTGTATGTTTGTGCGCGCATCACGTAAAAACTACTGAATGGATTGAAATGAAACTTGGTATGATTTAAGTTCATACTACGGAGTAACATATAGGATACTTTTTATCCCGAAATTCAGCACGGTTCCCTTGGGAGAGGGGATGAAAGTCAAAATGTGTACTTAGCTGTAATTCGTTAACGGGTGGTCCGATTTCATTCATTCTTTTATTGTTAGAAAGAAGATACTTCAAAGATTACTGGCTAACCTCCGAAAGGCTGGACCGATTTTGATGGGACTTTCACTGGCGGATGTTTACATTTTGATGTACCTAAACATCCGCCAGTGAACTTTTAACAGTTTTTAGCAAGGTTTAAGCTCAAAGGAGCATAGGAAAAACAAAATGATTCCCACGGGATTATTAAAATCAATATCCACGCGAACGAAGTCGCGGGTATCCGCTCGTTTCCAAAATAATGTCAAGGCAACGTACCTATTAAAATCATTCTTGCCGTTAAAGATTACACAGCCTTTCTAGGCACACAGAGATTTCACAGAATTTCGAGACATAGACCCACGACGGGTTATTATTTTAGTTTATTTGTTGCTTTTCTTGAAAACGGCGTTAAGGTTATAAAAATACACGGGCGTTAAGGTTATTACAAACTCGTGCCGATAGTAAATGGATGGATGGCGTCAATGCGATTGTGAAAATCAATTTTCCGCCTTTGTTTCACAGTACTATTATGAAAACTTATAGACCAAGATCCCAGTGCGATCTGACATAACTTATTTTCGGAAAGATGAAGCTCTCAGTAGTGTCTCATTTGCTTTGAATAACTACGTATAATTGTGGAGTTCGTAACTGGGGTAGATACTTATAGAGATATCAAGTGTGAAAGGTAACTGCTCTCGCGCTCATACTCACGGTTGAATAATTTTTGTGATTAGTGGATGTTTCGTCATTACAATTGGTCTGACTGATGAAATATAACTTTATGATAGTTGTCTTAGTTACATATTTAACAAGTATAAATAAAAAATTTAAAAAACCCCCGACATTCGCCATTTTGTGGCGGCGGCCATCTTGGATTTTCATAGTGCTATTTTACTAGTCAAGCCCTTTCATTTGATACCCATATTGAGGGATTTGTGAAAAAATATGTAATCCGCCATATTGTAGCGGCGGCCATCTTGGATCAATTTTCATCAAACATAGCTAAGAACACTCGACTAATTTACCTTTCAAACAAAAAACCGCATTCAAATCGGTTCACCCGTTTGAGCGCTACAGGGGAACAGACACATGTACACACTTTAAAGCGTCTGATAAAAGTTCTGGCTCATGGAAAGTGTATGATACTGTTGGTAGTGGTTTGGAGTCATATTCTACAATATACTACTCGTATATATAAAAATCAGCCATGTGAAAGTAAGTTAAGTTACTCTTATTTTTAGTTACCCTTCACACTTGATATCTACATAAGTACCCCAGTTACGAACTCCACAATTACGCAGTTATTCAAAGCAAATTATTATATTATATATATTATATCAATTTATTCTTATTCTTAAATTATAGATGAGACACTACTGAGAGCCTAAGGTTTCATCTTTCCGAAAATAAGTTATTTCAGATCGCACTGGGATCTTGGTATATTACAAGCTACGAAAGTTTCAACCGCGCCCTGTTGACAAAAGCCCACAACAAACATTTGGGTAGGTATACTTTTTACTATCACTATAATATATGTATATAATAATAATCCTATTTAACCCCCGACGCAAAAACGTCTGTTCCACCACCACCGTAGCGCTCAAACGGGTGAACTGATTTGAATGCGTTTTTTTTTTGTTTGAAAGGTGAATCAGTCGGAAGTGCGTTACATATTTTTTCACTACTCCCTCAATATGGGTATCACATGAAAGGCATTGACTAGTAGAAGAGCACTATGTAAATCCAAGATGGCCGCCACTACAAACTGACGAATGTCGGGGGTTTTTTAAATTTAAAATTTATAATTTAGAACTATTTATTATATTGGCTATTAAGCAACTCATTCCCTAGGTTTTTTCTCCTTAACGTTATCTTTTAAAATGGAATAAGATTTTTATCAATAAGTTTGCGTTTAATCAGAACTTTGAACTTGTTAAGAGACTTGTCTGCAAAATAACGCTACGTTTTCTATAATATTATCAGTATCAATAGAATTGTACTTAATCGGAAAGTATCTGATCACGTCTCGGAATCAAGTTCGATCGTAAAGAGCATCAATGGCGGGCGTGACCCTGAGGCTAATGATTTCAAATCGGGAACGGGCAAAGTTCGACTGTAGAAGTATAATGGGCTACCCCGGAGGCGATCATCGACATTTACCCCGACCTCACGTCGCCGCCCATTTTGTTCAGATCATGCTATGATACGAGTTTAACTCGCGCTTAAACTCTATAGTTATTCATGCTTTCATACAAAATGGAACTACTAATTGTGTCAAGACATTTTATCTTTTATTAAAATGTAAAAAGGTATTTATTAAATAACAAAAATAAAACGTATTAATCATAAGAAACAAAAATAATAATGGCAATGTTATATAAATCATTTTTACTTCATACTTCATTTTTACTAATTTTTAAATTAGGACAAAATAAATTCAAATTATTATCATTTAAATAAAATAAACCACTCTTATATTAATATTTAACCTGGTAATAAAAAATTTACGTTTCTATTAGTAGATAATATTTTTATTCCTCTGAAATCTTAAACTACTTAGTAAGTAATTAACATTATGATTCTTAGAAAAAATAAATATATTCTATGTACTTAGTTTTAATGTTGTAGTAAAAATCTCAGTAGCTGTAAGTAGGTATACATGCTCAATTCGGGCGTATTCGGTTAAAGATAATTATTTAGGACTAGTTATTGATGAAACTATAATATTGGACACAAGAATTTCTCTTTAATTACTTGAGTGTATAAAAATAAATGTTTTGAATAAGGAGCATTTTATTGTACATATAGATGAAGTATTACGTAATCTATACATATAATAAAATCGTAGAATTGCCGTATCTGTACATTGAAGATTTTTGCAAAATAATAACTGGGGGATGTATCTAAGGGATAAGTAATAGAACGTAAAAAAGCTATTTTTGAAATTTTTGTCTGTTTGTCTGTTTGTCTGTTTGTCTGTATGTTTGTGCGCGCATCACGTAAAAACCACTGAATGAAATTCCGAATTAACGGGTGGTCCGATTTCATTCATTCTTTTTTTGTTAGAAAGGAAATACTTTAGAGATTACTGGCTTATCTCTGAAAGGCTGGACCGATTTTGATGGGACTTTTACTGGCGGATATTTATATTTTACTACTACTACCTAAACATCCGCCAGTGAACTATTAACAGTTTTTAGCAAGGTATGAGCTCAAAGGAGCTTAGGAAAAACAAAATGATTCTCACGGGATTTTTAAAAACCAATATCCACGCGAACGAAGTCGCTGGTGGCCGCTTGTGTAGAATAATATTGTTTCATTATTTTTCATATTATATTACGTTTCAGTATTTTATAGTAAGATTTAATAGTTAATTGAAAACTGCTAAACTTTGAAAGCTCTAATCCAAAATCTCGTACCATTGCTGCGTATGTTGTTTTTAACTCGGCATTCAATATCTTTCTCTACTTTTCTAAGTAATTAATTTTATTTACGCTAATTCCATTCGGCACGGCTAATACAGATTATCGAGGATTTTTTTCTGGGGAATTATTCACCAGACGAGTAAAATTAACACTTTGATGATGATGATGATGATGAAGCGCTAATTTTAATAATAGGATCCTTAAAATTGTAAGCGCTAATTTTAATAATAGGATCCTTAAAATTGTAAGCGCTAATTTTAATAATAGGATCCTTAAAATTGTAAGCGCTAATTTTAATAATAGGATCCTTAAAATTGTAAGCGCTAATTTTAATAATAGGATCCTTAAAATATACAAAGGTACAAAAAATTATATAAATGCCTAAAATCGTCGTTCAAAGATTCACAATTATAATTACTAGTAGGTAAATCTTTTTTGAGCCTACAAAATTGACCAAAATAGGCCAGAGATCCTAAGATTTGAGCAAGAAAAAAAAAACATCTTGAAGTCTTAAACAAGTATTAAATTAAAAAATTAAAAACTCCCGACACTCGTCACTTTGTGGTGGCGGCCATCTGAGATTTAAAATTAACTTAGAAAATTCCCGAGTAATTCACCTTTCAAGCAAAACAAAACCACATTCAGATCGGTTCAATCGTTTGAGCGCTACGGACATACACACACACACACATACACACACACACATACACACACGTCAAACTTATAACACCCCGTCGTTTTTGCGTCGGGGCTTTCTGCATACAACTTGCACTCTTGAAACTATGTTTCCAATGCAAGCAACTTGTATGCAGATATGACGTTATACTCGTATGCAAGACTTGCCTAATGGAATAGCGCCATTGGAATGGAATAATACTATATTAGAACTAGGGCGTAGGATACGTTGTTATAGCACGTTGCGTGTGTTTACAGGCTTTAAACGGAAAATACCTACGCAGAACCACAAAGTACTTTTGTATATTATATTCTGTGATCTAGTTATGATTTTCGTCCTAACTAGATTTAGCTTCTGTTTAACAAGCACTATTCTTAGAAATATAACAAGGTAAAATACAAATGGCGAATCTAAAATAATAATAGACATTTTTCGGCCAGGGGCATAGCCTTCAGATTCAAAATTAAATAAGAATCATAGACAAAATAATTCTTGTCTTAACCCGTATAGAATCAGTTACAGCGCAAATTAATTGATTCGTTTCTCAGATTAATTATTGTATCTAGATATTAATTAAATTTGGAAATCTGCTATATTATGTACACATTTTAGCGCATTGAAAACGGTAATCTACAGATTATCTATAATAGTTCAATTTTTTTATGAAAAATAAGCTTTTTCAGCACATAAAATTCCTCTGAACAAAAAACACAAATACGAGTAGATATAGGAATACACAGTTTTCGCACACAAAAGAATGTGAGATTTTCCAGCATTTTCTACACAGAGTAGGTTATGTAAACGAGATTTTTATCTATGAACCGCTTTCTTTTTCACGAGAAACGCCGTATTAATGAAGCCTGAATCAATGTAGGTTATTCAAGATAAGAAAGCCCTAAACAATTGTGCTTTGTTTGTAAACTTGGGTCTCTTTGATAAAGCGAACCAAAATTATTGCCTTTGTATTTACATTCTCAATTATCATTATCTGACACATTAAGAACATCATTTTCAGTAATCTAAGCCGAGGGTAAAATTTATTAGTTCAGAGGACTCTTTTTATTAAGTAGGTATATTTCCTTTTGGTACATAATGCGTTTATTTTAGTATCATTTTCAATATGACCTCCATGTGGCCGAGTGATACACAACTATAATTGTAGTATTTTAACGCGCTAAAGAAGTTTTACCAAAATTTAGCTGATATTTAAAAAAAATGGCTTACGGACGATAATTTTAGGTGATAAAGTCATAAAAAAACATCGCATCTCTATCGCTTGTTCCGCGCTCTCGCTTGCACGCAGTAAGTGACAATGAGTTATGCTTTTTCGAGCGTGTAGCCGGCGTTTATCGATTTATAAAACGTTTTCACGTCTAAAAATCACTGGCAATAGTGTATTTTCCCGGCCATGTAAAGACAGGATACCTATTTTAAAAGTATAGGTAATTTTAAACAGCTCTCGTAGTTTTAAAGCGTTCCCCTCATGTCTTACCGGTTATGTTGCAATTTTCTTGTATCGGCAATGAAGTGTAACTCCTTCAGTTTCAATTCTCTGCATTGTCTCCCCCGGGTGTATTGCTGACGTTAGAGGTGAGACGAACTACGGTAGAGAAAATCGTGACGGTGCAACGGCGCCTTTTAACGTTAAAAATCGATATTAAGGACCATTCACGCACCCGTCTGTATTCTTTAGTATAAATGAATGTTAATGTACTATCGACTGACTATTCGTTCGTATATTTTCACTGAGATTGTCGGTGATGCGTAATGATTCTATTAACATAGTTTAAATCCTCAGTAAGTATACAACGAATATCTGCAACTTCTTTACGTTGTCACGTCATAATATAATTATAGTTTTTACTTATGTAACGTTTTGTTTCCTCTATTTTAATAGAGAAAAAACAAACGTTACATACACAGACGGACGCCATAAGACGCCTCAATCCAAATGATTTAATTTAAGTTTGTAGGCTCTTAAAATAAACCAAGACTTAACCAACTGAACAACAAAAGCAGAGCAACCGTCAAGAAACTCGGCAGTTGGTCTTTTCAAAAAATAAAAGTTACGATACAATACAATGTTTAGCTAAAGTAGGTACGTCGATATAACAAAGTACTATACTATCACGCAGGCAGGTGAATGCAAAGCCGATTGCTTCCATGCAATTTTCATTTTCATTATGGCTGAAAACAAAAAAAAAATGTTTTTACTTAATTTAACACGTACACTGTAGGTGTAGACGTAGAAAATACTGCTTCTTATTCCAGTTTCTCGTATTACGAGAACGTACTAACATGCCTGATGCCTTAGATTCCCGGCACAATTAATTTGTTTTTGCGCTCTCTTCTTGTCTACCGAGTAGCTTAACCCTTTCTAAGTCTTCACTGGGATCGGATTTCGTTGTTTACGATAATTTATAGAGCAGTTTAGAGGCTTCGTAATTGTGTTTTTACAAGTATATTGAATTTCTTCAAGGATGTTTATATTGCTTTGTTCCAGAAGTGTAAACATAAAACAATTATACCTACGTATTTTTGGAGCAGACTGCTAAATGTTTTCAAGTGTCAGCCACTTTTTTGCGTCCACTGCTGGACATAAAAAAGCGCGCCTCCATACATCGTCCTTCGCGTTCCTATTCTCACCACTATCCTAAGGTTGTCTGTCAAGCTGGGCTGGAGCTGCTTGTCTCACGCTGCGCTTAGGTGCGCTTGAGTTCACTAGGTTATGTAGTATATAGTATTAATCAGTTTTTTTTAGAATAGCCACATCTCGGGTTCTTACGAACCGATTTCTATTAAACCTAGCGCAGTACGTCAGTCTGACGATGCCTTTAGTTATTTTATTGTTTGTGTGCTTAGAAAGTGGTGGTGAAAAAAATAAATAAACAAAAAACATTTAACAGTCATTAAAATGTACAGAAATTATTCAAATACATTTTAGTGCCATAACCCACTGACGCGACGTCAACGTATTTTCCCCATTCTTCACAATCCTATCTGCTTTTCTGCTATCTGGATTTATCTCCGACTTACTCAGGCTTTATCGGATCTCTTAACACTAGATAGCCGTAAACACTAAAAGTTGTTAGAGGGTAATTGCGCTGAGAGGTTCTCTTAAGAATAAGCTCGCTTCTTTTTCATTTTACTTGCGAAAAGCACTTCAATTCCTGAAATAAATGAGTACCGGGCGACTGTTTCAAGTTTTTTTAAATTAATTTTATTGCAGCGGGAGTGTAAAGTAAAGTGGAAGGTTTATTCGGAAAGTTTTGCTCTCTAGCTTTAATTGAGTATTATCCACTTTGCGATAAATTATATTATGGTTGCTTGAAATAAATTAGTAACGCTTTTATACGACGCATTCGATGCTGCTTATGTACCTATGTTACATTCATAAACTGTCGCACAAGTCGTGGTTTTTAATAAAACACCTTAGTATAGATTTAAAAAATTTAACTTTTGAGTCAGTTAATAGGTACTTCATTACGCTTCACTACCAAATGAAAGCCAAATAACAGTTCATTGAAACATGCGTCTTTTGTGCTAGAAGTCAGGAGATGGTCTTTGCGGTGCTCTAGCACCTCAGTCTTGCGGTTATGTGCAATCTCCGTTATAGTATTCTCACTCGATCGTAATAGAGCATACGTTATGAGGTACTAAAGTGCTGAATTCAATATCCCTCTGAAGATTAAATGCTGTAGGTTCACCACTGTGACTCGGGGAAAAATCAAAGCTTCCGATCTAAAACCGGTCTGGAAATGGGTAAATTTTTCCTTAACTTCTGAAAGTACCGAGAAAATATAATAAATGTAGTCGTGACCGTCCACCGATAAAATCTCTCCTGAAATATGCAAAGAGCATCCCATTTTCGCGAGTATTAAACTACAGTTAGGGATTTACGGGGACTTTATTGAATTTGAGTTACCTGCTAACTTGGATAAAGTAGGTCGTCTGTTACTCATTGGATTCGCTGTTCTGAACAGATGTTTATTTTTAAAATAATTTGATTATACCTATTAACTCTATGGCAAATCAATGAAGCAGTCAAGGCCGACGGTGCCCCGTTCATCGTTCATTTTTGCGGTGAACGATGCACGATACGATATTTACTATGGCAAAGTGCCTGTGAACGATGAACGGTCGGTGTTTAGACGATTCATTTTCGATGATTCACCGATGAAGCCTCGAAAATGAAAGCAAAAATCTGGAAAAATGAAGCGTCTAATTTGGCCTTCACTGTGTGAAGGCACTACATCCTAAAAGAACCTGATGGGTTATTCTCTAACTTAGTTATCAACTGAAAATGGTTGCCAACGAATTAGTTCGATATACATTGCTGCTTTACTGTGTGAAATATAAACAGTGATTTCATTTCACACATTAACACAGCAATGTATATCGAACTAATTCGTTGGCAACCATTTTCAGTTGGTAACTAAGTTACAGAATAGCTCCACTGGGCAGGTCATAATAATAATATTTTTATGAGTGAGAGGGGGATTAGTGTAGTTTCTTTATGCAATAACGTAGTATGCTTTAACATCATGGCAGTTGTCAGTTATCGTCTTGAAGAGCTTTAGAAATTTTTAACATTCTAAGCAACTATATCTTGTGACATTCTAAGCAACTATATATTGTGAACGCGAAAGTGTGTCCGTGGACTTATTAAGTACCTACCTCTTCACAGATACAACGGTGAACTGATCTTGAGACATCGGAGAGCGCTCACGGAGCGGTTTGGAATCGCGCCCGCCGCGGCTGCGGGAGAGAGGTTAGAGAGAGCGCGCTCACGAGCCCGCTTGTTTTTGCGGGACCGCAGCCGCCGCGGCTGCGGGCGTCGCCCGCCGAGTTGGCGGGCGACGCCCGCAAGACCGGCGGTTATAGTCATATATGATGAGCTGGCGAACAAAATGTTATATTTTTTAATCCGATGGTCTTTGGCTTGCTGAATAAGAATATCAACTTAATTTTACTTAAAACGGCCCGCAACTGTATCAAAGTTGCATCCATAGGTCGTGGTTTCGATCATAACGGCATAATTACAATAAAGTTTCGAAAGATTTGAATAATCGAGCACGTTTTCGTTCAAAATGAATTAATTTCCATACTTTGTAAGATGTCAATCAAAATGATTATTTCTTTTTCAGAAGAAAAATTTGTTTTTTTTACTAAGAATTTTTTTTTAATTAAAAAGTTTATCATTTAAAAACTTTATCTATACTAATAAATAAAATTGAAGTGTCTGTCTGTAATATCGAAATAACTACCTCATATTAAGCTCATATGGTTATTTGAACGCTACCATAACCGAATCACACGTTTTTAAAATTTTTGTCTGTCTGTCTGTCTGTCTGTCTGTCTGTCTGTCTGTCTGTCTGTCTGTCTGTTTGAACGGGCTAATCTTCGGAACGGCTGAACCGATTTTGACGGGACCTTCACATACAAGTAGAGAATTAACCAGGGAGTAACATAGGCTACTTTTTTAACCGACTTTCAAAAAAGGAGGAGTTGTGTTTTTCTACCTATGTACACCGATATCTCCGAGATTTCTGAACCGTTTTGCGTAATTTTTTTTTAATCGATAGAGAAACATTGCGACCCTGTTCTATAAAAAAATTGGATTCCAACTCCTCAATCCTGATGCTGTAGGGGACCTAATCCCCAAAACTAATGGGTTTTAGAAACTTTTGGTTATTTAAATTGATATTGGGGGTACCAAGTAGAGACTTTATCGTTGAATGAACTCGAGTAGGTACATATCCAACTCCTCAACCCTGATGCTGTAAGGAATTGTGTTCCGAAATCTTGGGGATCTCAGGGGATTTTTCCGTTTTGGGGACGGGTTTCGACAGATAAGCTACGTTTTGTTCTAGAAAATCAAAAGTTCCCACGGGATTTTTAAAAACCTAAATCCACACGGGCGAAGCCGTGGGCATCATCTAGTCGTTTATATAATCTTCAATCTATACTAATAAATAAAATTGAAGTGTCTGTCTGTAATATCGAAATAACTACCTCATATTAAGCTCATATGGTTATTTGAACGATACTATAACCGAATCACACGTTTTTAAAATTTTTGTCTGTCTGTCTGTCTGTCTGTCTGTTTGAACGGGCTAATCTTTGGAACGGCTGAACCGATTTTGACGGGACTTTCACATACAAGTAGAGAATTAACCAGGGAGTGACATAGGCTACTTTTTTAACCGACTTTCAAAAAAGGAGGAGTTGTGTTTTTCTACCTATGTACACCGATATCTCCGAGATTTCTGAACCGATTTGCGTAATTTTTTTTTAATCGATAGAGAAACATTGCGACACTGTCCTACAAAAAATTTGGATTCCAACTCCTCAATCCTGATGCTGTAGGGGATCTGATCCCCAAAACTAATGGGATTTAGGCACTGTCGGTTATTTAAATTGATATTGGGGATACCAATTAAATACTTTATTGTTGAATGACCTCGAGTAGGTACATGTCCAACTCCTCAACCCTGATGCTGTAAGGAATTGCATTCCGAAATCGTAAGGATCCCACGGAATTTTTCCGTTTTGTGGACGGGTTACTACTTACTACAGATAGGCTACTTTTTGTTCTGGAAAATCAAAGTTCCCACGAGATTTTTACAAACCTAAATACACACGGGCGAAGCCGTGGGCATCATCTAGTTCACTAATAAAGTTTTTAAACAATTTATGTTGAAATTGGCCTAAACTAACTTACAAATGTCAGACTGACTTACAAATGATAAATTATTGTTGAAAATTAATTAGAATTTTTAGAAATGGTTTACGAATTATTAATTTCATAATTGAAATAGGTTAGAATTAACTGACATTTGATTCATTCAGTAGCGCCGAACCGCCATCTTGAATTATTGGTATAAATACGGGTACTTCGAAGCCATGAATTGAGTCTCCTCCAAAGACTCAACCGACTATTAGATGCTTCAGCGTCTAGGTCGTGATATTTGATTGAGGGCTACGATAGCAATCACACCCTCATCGAATAAATGCTGCCATTTTGGACTTGGCTGAGTGTAATTAATTAATTAGTATAAAATATATTTGAAAATAGATCTCAGTTAAACTAATCTCTGAGTTGATATAAATTGAGTTATGTGCGGGTGATAAACGCAGATATTTTAATAATAGTTTGATTTAGTTTTAATATTAATTGATAGTCTGCTTCTGGAGTTATGTGTTTACACAAACAAGTTATTGCTTGGAATATTAATTAATGATTGCTTCCGTTAACTTATATGAGATAGCAAACTGAATTTAACATATTATTATGTTCAATAAAGTCACAAACTACGACGGATATGGGTAAATAAAAATCCACGCCAAAAGCTCACTGTAAGTATGTCATTCAGTTTAATATTAATATTTAATAATTAATATTTAATAGGTTACCTGAATCAATACAGGCCATGCCTCTCCAAACTTTTAAAGTAAAACTAAAGAACTGGCTCATGGAGAAATGTTTTTACAATTTAAAAGAATATATGACATAAATTCTATTTATTGCAATTAATTTTATATTTATATCTTTAGAACGGTGACATGTATGCTACTTACGTCATTTTGTTTAGTCTTAAAATCAATAATTCAATTTGCACACTAATTTATTAGTTAAATGTGTTGGAAGACAATAAGCTTTAAGATCCATAATATTTGTACCACATTTTTGCAAATAAAGACTCTTACTCTTTAGTTTGATGCAACTATACCGTTTTGTTCGCCAGCTCCTCCTATAAGAAAAATGCGATCGCGCCCGCCGACAAACCGCAGAGCTTGCGGGCGACGCCCGCAAAGCTCGCGGGCGCCCGCTGCCCGCCTTCTGCGGGAGCCGCGAGCAACCGCCAACTCTGCGGGAGTAAATCGCGTCGTGAGTTTTGCACTCGACATTTGTATGAATTTCGAGTATTGCGGGCCCGCAACCGCGGCGGGCGCGGGTGCGAACCGCTCCGTGAGCGCTCTCTCATTATAGCTTGCATTTCTGAGATCACCATACTTTGATAGGTGTATCGCAGGAGCGCAGGAGACAAAGTCACGGGAACAAATCAGTACGAAATATTACACAACTATAACTCGTAACTATACATAATTCTACTCTAGGCGCACCAGATACTGGCGTCGATACAGATACTTGCCTGTACAGATAGAGATTAGAGGCGTCTGATACTTCCAAGTCAAAATAGCTATTCTGGGTATCGCGAAGATAATGCGACCACATACAAGCGAACCACGTCTCAAAGTCAAAGATCGTATAGGCATTAACGAAGGATACGCCTCCAAGGGCGATAATTTCATAATTATTGTAATGGTTGAAGTTCAGGTTTCCTTGGAGATTATTAAATTCTCACTAAACGTCGTCACTAAATCGTATTTTTAACCCCCGACGCAAAAACGACGGGGTGTTATAAGTTTGACGTGTCTGTGTGTGTGTGTGTGTGTGTGTGTGTGTGTGTGTGTCTGTCTGTTCCCCTGTGGCGCTCAAACGGGTGGACCGATTTGAATGCGGTTTTTTTGTTTGAAAGGTGAATTAGTCGAGAGTGTTCTTAGCTATGTTTGATGAAAATCGGTCCAAGATGGCCGCCGCTACAAAATGGCGGATGATATATTTTTTCACAACTCCCATGATATGGGTATCAAATGAAAGGGCTTCACTAGTAGAATAGCACTATTGCAAATTCAAGATGGCCGCCGCCACTAAATGGCGAATGTTGGGGGTTTTTTAAATTTTCAATTTACACTTGTATGGAAGTAAGCCCCTGAGTAACTAGGTATGTATAATCGATATCCCATTAGAAGTTATACATAGGTAGAGACTCTTATTATCTTTATATATATTAATTAATAATACTCTTAAGTCTTATTATCTTTTATTAGAATGCTATCATTTATTAAGCCGATCCGAAAACCATTTTTGAAAAATTGGCGTTAAGGTATTTGTTTGTAGTAGTTTGATTGCCTTTCAAACTAAAATAAAAAGGTATATAATATAACTAGCGACCCGCCCCGGCTTCGCACGGGTAGTAGAGCATATTATGCGTAGGTACTACCCGCTCAGGGTTTAGGCAGCGTTTTCGATGAAAGCTCCCAGGCGGCTTGACTTTTTACGATATTTTCCACAACGAACTTACTATATCTCACCTTATATCCGAATTACTAATTCCGTGGAATTCTGACGTTTCATAAGGTTACCAGAGATAAAACAATTCCCACAAAAAAGATAAAAAATTCAAAACTTATGCAAATACAAATCAACTGCTGCATGTAGATATGACAAATGCCTGACAGACACTTCATGGTGATAATGTCATTCGACTTCCATTTTTCAATAAATTTTTTCAATGTGCTTCTTTTGTTTTCTATTGCTGTTAGTGTGCACTTTCTAGTTTCCACTCTTAGCAATTTCTATTTTAGGGCGAAACTATTAATATTATTAAGCGGCTTAGAGCTTTATATGTTCACAGGGAATTAAAGTAGTTTGGGGTAAAATCGTACTTCGTAGATGTGGTTAACCCTGTTCTCCATATAAATAACTCATCTGTAAATGACAATGACAGCTATCAGAATTAATTCGATATTAAGTAAAAAATAAGGAGAAAAACTAAATATTTCAAATCAAGTAAATTACAGTGTATTTGGGACATAAAAAGGTAAGTTTTCACCAGATTCTGTGAAAAAAAAATATTTATTTTAAAAGTTAAAAATAAAAACCAAAAACTTGGTTTTTTGAACTTTTCACATAAATTTTGAGGTTATGTGAAAAAAGTGTAAATACAAAAGTTGTAGATCTTTTCATTACCTACAACTTTGCTATTTAATTTTTTTCCATAGGACTTCTAGTTTTGCCGGAAATCAAGATAAATCGTTTTTTACCCTTAAAACTCCCCCCCTTTTTTCCCGAGCTCAGATCGCCCGTAAATTATTTTTCCTTGTATTTTTATAATATTCTCCTCCTTTTCCAATGGGTTTCATCCTACGCACTGTGATTTTTTTTTTGGTTTCAAAAATTATCGACACTGGGCTGAACTGGGCTGGGAGAACCGCGGCCACCGAATAGGTACGCTCCCGCCGCCGCAATTTTTAAATCTGTAATATCTTCGAAAGTATTCATTTAAATCATATGCTGTAAAGGGCCATATGGATTTATATTAAATCAACAATGTATTTAAGGTATTTAATTAGTTAAGGATTAATGCTGTATTGGTTGAAGTCGCTTCGAAAATTAGCCATTATTTGTCGTAAAACGTAAATGACAAAAAAATGTTATTGTGGGATATCCATAAGAGATAGACATATACCATCGCGGAGTTTTCTGTAGACCTTTTCAATGTGTACAATACTTAGTACATTATTTTGATAAATCTCGTAGGGTTCAGCCTGCGTTTGCAATGTAAGCGGAAAAAATGTAATTATTTACGACATCACATTAGAAACCTCAAAAATAACAGTATTTCTCCACTATTTAATGGATGTTATTATACATATAAACCTTTCTCTTGAATCACTCTATCTATTAAAAAAAACCGCATCAAAATCCGTTGCGTAGTTTTAAAGATTTAAGCGTACATAGGGACATAGGGACATAGGGACATAGGGACATAGGGACATAGGGATATAGGGACGGAGAAAGCGACTTTGTTTTATACTATGTAGTGAGTAGTGATATTCTCTAAGGCGGGATTAATACAAAGTCGTGTGATACTTGAGGTGTATGCCCCGTTGACCTACCGGCTTGACCCACTTAGGTCCAAGGGGAATTCGTATTTCCCCGTAGACCTATTGCGGTAGGGTAAAAATTATATATGTCGATAAATTGTATCTAAATGTAAATTGATTCTTATAAATTGTATCTGTAATTGTAATATTGTATAAAAAATATTATCTATAAAAATAGCAAAAAAAAACATGTCTGTTGTATGGGAGCTCTCCGTAAATATTTGTTTTATTTTAATTTAATTATTTATTTTTAAAGTGAATTTTCTGTGAATATTTCAAGTTTACCTGTTGCCGTTTTCAATATCGAGCAAAAACGAACAAAAAAATCTCGCTTATTGTATGGGAGCCCCCTTAAATATTTATTTTATTCTGTTTTTTAGTATTTGTTGATATAGCGGCAACAGAAATACATCATTTGTGAAAATTTCAACTGTCTAGCTATCACGGTTTATGAAATACAGCCTGGTGACAGACGGACAGACAGACAGACAGACAGACGGACAGACGGACAGCGGAGTCTTAGTAATAGGGACCCGTTTTTACCCTTTGGGTATGGAACCCTAAAAATGGAGAATGTTATACATATACGTCCTATATAAATGTTATATGTTTCTCAAGAGGCTTGTCCTGACTTACGGACTGTACGGTTAGTTTAAGATTTTACACATATAAATAGTTTTGCGACTCGTTTGCTCACTCGTTTTAAGAAACTGAACCCAAACACTCTTATTTTAAAGTCGTAATTCCATAGTTCGAATATGTATTTTACAACATTTCTGCTTGGGGCGCTCGCTGTGTTCGAATGCTGAATGTATTGGCGAACTCAAACCTTAATGCAAGCCATTTTAGGTCCATTTTACTCTGAAATCGTTCAATAGTATACTACAAAGTTTTGGAGTGCTCCAAACTTAGACTAAGCACTCTGGATTTCGGCGAAAAGAGTGAGAAAGCGGGTAGTTCGTATAATCCGTACTTCATTTAAATTTTGAATTGTTTTTTGTATTTTAGATTGTTAATTAAACTAACAAAACAATAATAAAGCCGGAGCGATCGAAGTCGTTCAAGTTTACTCTCGACTTACAACTTTATCTTGCGAACTTGATATTAATCCTCTTCAATTAAGTCTTCAAAACTTTACCATCTGGGACGTGTTCCGGACGAGGTAAAAGCGTCTTATTACTAAGTAGGTACACACATCCATGTGTTTTTACATGCCTCGGTTAAGTTTATCATGTTTTGCTTTAATTTTGGTTGTTTTCAATGGTTGTTTTATATTTTTCCAAATTAAGGTAGGCGCGATTATCGCGTGAATTTTTTTCTTAATTTTCCGTTTTTCTACGTCACTATGATATTTTCTTTCTCAAGGATGTAAGCTGTACTTTTTGCCAAGATTTGTTCAACTATTCAGCCTTGAAGAGGTAACAGACTGACAGACAGACACAATTTCGCATTTATAATATTGCTTAATATGAATGGGTGTTGATATAGGTAAGAAATAACGATTTGTTGACAGCTTAGCTTTGTGACTTCCTGAGCTCTAACTATAAAGTAAGATTTACATCTATCAGAGCGTGTAGGATCGTATTGATTAGAATATAATAGAATAGAAAAGTTTTTTATTCAAATAAATTTTTACAAGTACTTTTGAATAGTCAAATGAATCTACCACTGGTTCGAAATGCCATTCCAACCGAGAAGAACCAGCAAGAAACTCGGCGGTTGCTCTTTTCCAAATTTACAATATCAATATAACAATTTTATGTTAAGTACATGATTGAATTGCCGTCTCGCGCATTGCTGGAATGAGTCAAATCCACGCCTTTATATCATTTATATAAGTAATCTTCAATTTTATTCAGATAAACTTTCACAAGCGCTTACGAATCGACAAATGAATCTACCACAGGTTTGGAATGGTGCTTACAATTCTACACATGTGAAGAAGGGCAGACAAAAGTAGCTCCATTTCCGACGGTGGACGGATTAGACAATAAAGAAATCTTCTTAAATGTAAATTTCGACGTTTAAACTCATTTAAACTATATATTTGCATGTGCCATATAACTAGGACGTATTACCATAATATGGTAATCTTCACCAAAACTCTTACATTCGTCACCCTCAGCGCATATCAGGAGTTCCGGGATCTCCTAAGAAAACACCAGTGTATCTCAGTCTGAATATACCATTCCAATATGTACGGTTTTACACCGTTCAACAAATTCAACAACGCATTCGCTTAGAGACAAAAGTTAAAAGGAATAAACAAAACTAAAACAGAAATAAAAAGGAATGTTCCAACCAAGCTTCGAGCGTAATCGACAGCGTTCCGCTATTATCTGGTATTTATTGGCTGGCAGAGGAAGAATTCCTCGCTGCCTGTTATTGGATGGTTCACTAGACGTGTGGGTATTTAGTTGATTCCAAATACATACCAGAGTGTTTCAATGAGTACAAAGAACTTGTGAGTACTCAATTGTGAAATAGCTGACATGAAAACGTAGTATATAATCACTACATAGTATAAAACAAAGTCGCTTTTTCTGTCCCTATATCCCTATGTGCCTATGTATGCTTAAATCTTTAAAACTACGCAACGGATTTTGATGCGTTTTTTTTAATAGATAGAGTGATTCAAGAGGAAGGTTTATAAGTAGAAAAATTGGACCCGGTAGGTGGCGCTAATAGCGGGCAGGACGACGTCTGCCGGGTCCGCTAGTTAGCTTATAAAATAACTCAAAAGTGTAGATGAAATATGGAATGTTCGAATCTGTTGGATTTTATCGACGTAGAGTTAGCTCATGGTTGGAAAGTCGTACATTACAACCTTACTATAATTGGATTATTATCGATGTAATGACCAACCCTATTGTAATATAAAACTAGTTTATGCCCGCGGCTTCGCCCGCGTGAATTTCGATTTTGAAAAAATCCCGAGGGAATCGTGGATTTCCGGTTCCCGTTCCCGCTCTTTTTTCCAACCTTTATTACTATCAAGGAAGTTCGCTATAGTAATCTACCTATAGCTGTAGATATAGATTTCGGGTTTATCAAATTCCCGTGGGAACTCTGCATTTTTCTAGGATAAAAAGTAGCCTATGTGTTGCCAATGCATGCAACACAGCAAACTATTGTACCTAATAATGTGTTATGTGAGCATGATTTACCTAAGAACAGCACCTACGCGCCGCTGGAATGATAAAAATCTTGTTATACTTACCTAAGTTCTGTTTACAAAATTTAAAACTTGTTGTTCTATAATTTTAAACTAATAATATACTAATATATTATTAGCAAATAGTATTATAGCAATAAATGAATATTAATTACTAGTAAATTTGATTGCACTCAATCTGATGCTGTTGCGTCAGTAGTAACATTGACGTGAAATATGTTGAAACATTTATGATTAGAAACACTCTAACATTAATTAGTTAAATTAGTGGCCATAATTTGCACAAACAAATTGCAGTGGAAACATTGAAATGATGTGTTTTCTATTATCATAATTCAATAACTTAAAATATTAGATAGACTATCTGATGCTCATAACTTCGTCCGCGTGGATTTAGTTTGTTAAAATGTCTTCATACAAACTTTACCACCCATTTTAAACTTTTATGGGTAGAATCACAAAAACATCCCTGCCCAGCTCTAGGTCACTCAAAAAATATTTCAGCCAAATGTAAACTCTTATAGGTCCACCAGTTTAGACAGTGCCTTGTGCTTGTCAGTCGGACACGGGAGGTACCTACTGTATTAGGTATAAAAGAAGATAATCATGAAATATATGAAAGTAGTATCTACATAATATGTATCAGTTCTTTGTACTATGTGCCTCATCTAATGACACTTCAGCTTTCAAAAACCCATCATCTACAATAAACCGTTTACATTTACTATATTTTCGTTTCTATCTTGCACTTTCTGAGGCAGGTTGTCTAGGTTCTCATTTTCCCTTTCGTCATTCCTTAACCCTTCTCTGGTGGATACCACAAAGGTAATAAACTGTACCGGCGTTACTGTATATTAAATTCAACAAAACGGAAACTCCGCGAAGCCTCAGGCATGTCGCTTTATAAAAGACAATCATCCCACGCGAAGCTGTCTTGTAATATACTCTACACATATTTGTCGGCATTACTGCAAGCAATACTAGAAAATTAAACGCGTGCCTGGGAGTTGTTCTATACTATTAACACTCTGTTACGACATACGATATTAGTGCTGAAGGAATATGCTTGAAATTAAGTAAGTACATAACATCTGATGTAAAACCAAATGTCTCGATCATTTTATTGTTTGTATATAACAGATTGTTTGTATATAACAGATTGTTTGTATGTATATAACAGTAGGCTGTTATGGAGGTTATACCCACATCATTATCACTATCATCATTATCAACCCATTACAGGCTCACTACAAGGCACGGGTTTCCTCTCAAGTGAGATAGGTTTCGGCCGTAGTCCACCACGCTGGCCAAGTGCGGATTGGTAGACTTCACAAGCTTTTAAAAAAAATATGAAAAACTCCCAAGCAGGTGTCCTCACGATGTTTTCTTTCACCTTTAAACCAAGTAATATTCTATTTAATTGCTTAAAACGCATATAACTTCGAAAAGTTATAGGTGCCGGGAATCGAACTCCGTCTCCCCGAAATGGAGGTCGATATTTAAACACTTAGAGCGGGGCCGCACTGCGAAATTTATTCGCGCGGATTATATTCCGCATTTTAATATATTTTTCTCGCGAATTTTAAATCGCATGTGCGTGCAGCTTCATGCATTTCCATATGTCACAGAATTTTGCGAAAAAAATCGCGCAAATAAATTTCGCAGTGCGGGCCCGGCCTTAGGCTACCACCGCTTGATTGACACATACCTACTTACATGTTTATATATTTTATAGTGTGTATTTTAAGAGCTTAAGTTTATTCTACAAAAAATATCTTGAGATCTCTTTGAGAGATAACAAAAACTTGATTGGTAATGTTAGTATTTCTTTAAACTTGATACATTTTATCTTTCATCTTTCAGATATCTTGATGATAGTTTAGAGCTACAGAAAAGATAAAGGTCATCTTTTAGTAGCGGACTATCCGAAATGGAGAATTATAGCTCCTAAATCTTACGTTACAAGATTATCTTCGGTAAAAACAATCTTTATTGTTCTGTCTTTACACCATAAACAATTTGGAACGACCAGGACCAATAAATCTATATTACGGTCTTTTTTATTTCTTTTCGAATTCTACGGATTTGCGGATATCGCACCCAATCGCCAACCCATGAAAAGGTTATCATAGAATGCGACTGAAGGGAATTGCATATCTCATATTTGACTTAGATTAGAGATGTAGACTCTACAATGCACAGACTCTACTTTGCAGTTGTGCATTGTAGAGTCTACATCTCCTGAGGATGCTCCGGTGTCGGAGCGAAACGATCGTCGAGTTTATTTCGGTGGTGGATTTGTGTGGTGTTACTTGGTGGTGGTGCTTGGGGTCCGCTTGGTTGCTTATTTTTCCTGCTTATTTAACAGCAGGAAGGCTGACAGGGCATAGCACATGCTGCTTGTTGTACCATACGACTGTTTTGCGGATCATAGCAAAATAATTTTGACTTTTTATCATAAATGTAATTGAAATTTAATTTTTTTTTTCGCAGAATAATGTGACATATAGAAATGTAGGAAGCTGCAGGCACACAATTAAAAATTCGCGAAAAATATATATTAAAATACGTTAAATAAACTGCTCGAATAAAAATCGCGCGACGAAATTTCACAGTGCGGGGTAGGCCTAAAGAAAATATTACCCCTTCATCCAGTTCAATCCATGGTATTTATAAATTAAAGTAAGCACTAGTTTTAGTTTTTGTACGTACTTTTTCTGGTTTTCTTTCTTCGAAAGGTCACCTTATAAGAAGCGCTGCCGTAAATTCCCTTAGTCCGTCGTGTTAATTTATCACACTGTTACTATGTAGCTCGTTCTATTGTATGAGGAGATGGATCCCCGCGGCGGCAGTCAAGAACGTCGTAAAACTAAACGAGTCGGACGTTCAGCGCGGTTTTATTTTATTGTGATAAACTGCCTCCTGTTCTGTTAATTCCACGAGAGAATACAAAATGTAAGTATACTGCAATAAAACAAATAGAAGACGTTTTTATTATGATTCCAGGTGGCTTGGTCCACGTTTGAACATACTAACCTTACCTACTTACTGACTTTTTTAAATTCAAGTACAAGTTAGCCCTTGACTGCAATCTGACATGATGGTAAGTGATGATGCAGTCTGAGATGAAAGCGGGCTAACTTGGAAGAGGTATTCATACCCCTGATCGGTTTCTACACGGCATCGTACCGGAACACTAAATCGCTTGGCGGTGCGGCTTTGCCGGTAGGGTGGCAACCAGCTACGACTGAAGCCTCCCACCAGACCAGACTTATAAGAATTAAGACCATAGCGCTCACCACTGCGCCAGGGAGGTCGTCTAAACTAAACTTCTGGCTATCTCAGTGACCCAATGAGGATCTTGGCCTCCGACACCAGAAGCTGTCACGTATGCCTGTCTTGCGCCACTTCACACCAATCAGCTCTTCCAATAGCGCTCACCACTGCGTCAGGGAGGTCGTCTAAACTAAACTTCTGGCTGGCTCAGTGACCCAATGAGGATCTTGGCCTCCGACACCAGAAGCTGTCACGTATGCCTGTCTTGCGCCACTTCACACCAATCAGCTCTTCCAATAGCGCTCACCACTGCGCCAGGGAGGTCGTCTAAACTAAACTTCTGGCTGGCTCAGTGACCCAATGAGGATCTTGGCCTCCGACACCAGAAGCTGTCACGTATGCCTGTCTTGCGCCACTTCACACCAATCAGCTCTTCCAATAGCGCTCACCACTGCGCCAGGGAGGTTGTCTAAACTAAACTTCTGGCTGGCTCAGTGACCCAATGAGGATCTTGGCCTCCGACACCAGAAGCTGTCACGTATGCCTGTCTTGCGCCACTTCACACCAATCAGCTCTTCCAATAGCGCTCACCACTGCGCCAGGGAGGTCGTCTAAACTAAACTTCTGGCTGGCTCAGTGACCCAATGAGGATCTTGGCCTCCGATACCAGAAGCTGTCACGTATGCCTGTCTTGCGCCACTTCACACCAATCAGCTCTTCCAATAGCGCTCACCACTGCGCCAGGGAGGTCGTCTAAACTAAACTTCTGGCTGGCTCAGTGACCCAATGAGGATCTTGGCCTCCGACACCAGAAGCTGTCACGTACAAGAGCTGATTGGTGTGAAGTGGCGCAAGCCTGTCTTGCGCCACTTCACACCAATCAGCTCTTCCAATAGCGCTCACCACTGCGCCAGGGAGGTCGTCTAAACTAAACTTCTGGCTGGCTCAGTGACCCAATGAGGATCTTGGCCTCCGACACCAGAAGCTGTCACGTACAAGAGCTGATTGGTGTGAAGTGGCGCAAGCCTGTCTTGCGCCACTTCACACCAATCAGCTCTTCCAATAGCGCTCACCACTGCGCCAGGGAGGTCGTCTAAACTAAACTTCTGGCTGGCTCAGTGACCCAATGAGGATCTTGGCCTCCGACACCAGAAGCTGTCACGTATGCCTGTCTTGCGCCACTTCACACTAATCAGCTCTTCCAATGGCGCTCACCACTGCGTCAGGGAGGTCGTCTAAACTAAACTTCTGGCTGGCTCAGTGACCCAATGAGGATCTTGGCCTCCGACACCAGAAGCTGTCACGTATGCCTGTCTTGCGCCACTTCACACTAATCAGCTCTTCCAATGGCGCTCACCACTGCGTCAGGGAGGTCGTCTAAACTAAACTTCTGGCTGGCTCAGTGACCCAATGAGGATCTTGGCCTCCGACACCAGAAGCTGTCACGTATGCCTGTCTTGCGCCACTTCACACTAATCAGCTCTTCCAATGGCGCTCACCACTGCGTCAGGGAGGTCGTCTAAACTAAACTTCTGGCTGGCTCAGTGACCCAATGAGGATCTTGGCCTCCGACACCAGAAGCTGTCACGTATGCCTGTCTTGCGCCACTTCACACTAATCAGCTCTTCCAATAGCGCTCACCACTGCGCCAGGGAGGTCGTCTAAACCAAACTTCTGGCTGGCTCAGTGACCCAATGAGGATCTTGGCCTCGCCAAACTTCATCCAACCAGCGATATCGAGGTCGTTTGCCTACTGGACGACCCAGTAGGCAACTAACAGAAGCGTGCGATTCCATCCGCTTTGGTTTAAGTAAACTTATTTCATTAAAATTATAGTTCTCGCTTTTACAGAAAAAAATGCAACATCAAAATTATTTAAACATCACTCTAACTTTGATCTTAATTCCTGAAACATAAATAATTTAGTGAGGCATTATTAATTGATCCCAGTATCAAACGTTGAGCAACGAACGTTGCTAATCATTCAGATCGATTGATTACGATGTTAAACAGCTTCACAATGTCGACATACTTATTGCTTCATTAAACTCCATCTCTGATTAAAAGCCGAGCTAACGCGATTGCTGATTGTACATGCGTTTAGTGAGTTAACATTATCAAAGTTGCTTTAAAGTTACTTATAAATGGAACTGGTGTTTTAATTAGAGCTTCATGTCTATGGTTTTGACTTATGTCTCTAAAAATACAGTACCGTATCCGTTTTTCTAGTGATGGAAGCATTTTTAAAACACGCTTTTTGCCTCCGTAATTTTTTATTGCATTGTGGTATAATTTACCCATACGAAAGTCACTTACAATTGAAGCCTCACACTAAACCAAGTTTGAGACAATCTATCAGTAAAGCTCATCACTACTAAGTATATTTTAAATGCGAAAGTGTTTGTTGGTTTTTTCTTCAATCGTGGAGTTTGATTGAAGAAAACACGGAGTGGAGTGGAATAGAATTTTTACATAGATACATACCTAAAAAGTGATTTAGGTTATATTTATATTCCGGGAAAACAGGATTATTTAAAAAACTAACTCCACGTGAATGAAATCGCGAGAACAAGTAAGTAATAGCTTGTTTTTTACTTTCTATCTATCTTCCAAGGCATTAAATAATGTCATGATTATTCTAAGAGGGTAGTTTCAAATAAAGGCGAATACGTTTGCCAACTCAATATAAGGGATCGCAGCTCGACGAATCGGATAGTCTCTCTTGAGCACGCTTCAGGTGCGGTCGTGTCTGTGTTAAATACTCAGTGAATTGTGGAAATAGGGTGTGGTGCTGTTGGCTGTCGGGTGAGTGAATGACTATCTATTCTAGTTTAGATGTGATTGGTTATTGTGTTGGTTTGCCCATTGTGGGGCCGTCTGGTGGTGCTGGTATGACTAGAAGGGGAGGTCGGAGGTCATACTTTAGGTAGGGCTCCATGTTTCATCCACGCCATGCTGGTTAGGTTAGTGAATTGTTTACAGTAGGGTTAGGTCCACGTGGATATCATGCCACGAGTTGGTTAAAGTTAGCGAAATCTTCACAATATTAAATCAAAGAGCATAAAACAATTAAAAGATAACTGTTATTCTTATTGGTAAAATTAAAACTGTTGATCTACAATCTACTTTTCTTTAGTTGACTTAAGAAACAGCTGAGAAAACTTGCAAACTTTGTTGCGACATTTGTCAGTTAAGGAAAAAAGGAATGTAAATATTATCACAATGAAAATATAATACCATTAAACAATACCAAGTAGCTTTATTTTATAGCGCTCTTGACTTTACACCGTAGGGAACCCTTAGGGCGATGCCACACTGTGCGTTGCGGGGCCGCAACATCGTTTCACTGTGGCAACGTAGTGAATTCGTCGGATTGTTTGCCACACAGCGTCATGCGTCAGTCTTCGTCATATGTAAAGGAAGTAGCGCTGCGGCCTCAGCGCACCGCGTGACTATGGCACATCACGGATTTTTCTTAGAACGTCGCAGAAGCGGCACCGCTTTAACGCGTTCCGTACATAACGCGTTTTTCGAATTGAAACTTCTTAGAATCGTGATTTGAAAATTCGATGAAATGATGAAAAAAAAAGAAACAAACATTTTAGTCGGCGAGAGAATGAGATAGAATACAAGTATAAGAGACAAACATATTCATTTTAACCTGCAAAGTCAAAGTCAATGTCAAACTCGAAGTCGAAGTCAAAGTCAAAGTAGAAGTAAAAGTCAAATTCAGATTTTTTTTTTAATATTATAACACAGGTATGCAAAATTGACCTTTTTGAAAATTGTTTCTTTGAATGGTATCTTTTTTAGGTAATTTTGGGGCGCTGAATGCGAATATGCTCTTGGTTTTTTCTTATCACGTAAGGTTTTTTAGATATACGATATATATAAAAAAACATTTTTTTATGCCCTACGACGACGTTTTAGTAAAATTTAAAAAAACATACAAAGCGTAATTACACATTTACATTTTTATGACATTAGCACTAAACTAACTTACTAAACAAACTAATATAAATCCTTGTAATGCCTCTTCCGTTTGTCACTGAAGCTTCTTTTTAAAGATTTTCATCTATTTTCATTCTTCTCAGTATCCCTCTGCAATAGTCTGAAATCATGTTAACATTTCATCTCCTTTGATAAGGTCTTTGCATAGCCTTTATGTCTTGATGGAATATTACTCCTTTTTCCCTTAAATCTTTTTGTAGATTTTTTGGAAAGAAGTCCAAGTAAAATTTCAGGAAATGAACTTTTAAGCTCATGTTGCATTCCAAATTTCTGAAATTTTAAAATATATTTTCCATTAATTGGACGTAATCTGAACTTTTCTGACAGCCCAGAAAATTTTCAAGAACTTTTTGTAAGAAACCTTCTCATTTCCTTGCTCAAAGTTCATTTTAGTTTTTAAATCTTCATCTTTCATGAGTTTTCGAATATCTGGACCAAAAAATATTCCTTATTTAAGCTTGGCATCTGAAAGTGATGAAAATTTATCACAGAGATATTTGAAACCCTCTTCTTGCTTTGATAGTGGTTTCACAAATTGTTTCATGATATTAAGTCGAGGTAGAAGCACTTTGACTGGATCGACCAAATTTTCTTTCAATTTCAGGTTTCAATGGTACTCTCAAAGGCTAATCCTTTCTTATCCAGTGCAAATCTTTGTTGTAGCTATCCAACTCATACAAAAACATGGAAATTAGATATAATCTGGATATAATCCCGTTGTTGCAATGCCATTACAACCCATTTGAGATTTTTGTACTAAATTTTTTCAAGAATTAGAATTTATTTTATCACGTTCAAATACAAAATGATAATAAAAATAAGAGTCAAACACATTTTACAACATATTTTTAATAACTACACACAAAATAAATAAATATCGAAAATAAGAATTGATAACATAGCATTTGTACTAGGGTAGCATTTATTAAGTAGATTTCTAAAAAACCTTACGTGATGGAATTTTTTCATTATTTTTCCGTTAATCAGCACCTCAAAATCTATAAGAAACCGTTATAATTATTATCCTAATAGGTACTCCTGATACTCTATATATATCTCATTCTCTCGTAGGCTACTTTTCCGAAGTTTCATTTCTGGCGTGTGTAAATACCTACTACTTAAAAAATATGTTAAGAAAATTGTAAGTATGTGTGCAACATACACTTTTTAACATATTTTTTAAGTAGTTAGGCGGAAGCGGCATAGCCGAAGCAACGCACGCAACGCGGCGTGTATTAACGACCTTACACAATAAAGTATAGTGTACCGTACTAGAATAATTAATTGACCGCTGTCTGGGAAAGAACTCATTCTGTGTGAGTTCTCTTCTACTGTATACTGCAGCTTTGCATTGCCTACTTGTGGACCAGTAATTCCATCAATGTCAGCATTCTCAGAGTTAAGCGACATTGCCTTTGACGTTTCTTAATGTTACCAAACATAAAATAGTAGATAAAAAAGATATTAAATTCAAAACTTACATAAATAAAAATCAATTGCCTCATGTAGATTTAACAAATGCCTGACAGACACTTCAGGTAGGTACTTACTTTAGTTTGAGGTAAAATCGAACTTCAGGTGATAAATGTTGAATAGAAGCAGGCGTTACTTTGCGGAATTCCATGATATACAATGAATATAAAATTACTTTGCTATAATCCGCTAGCTGTGATAGCCTAGTGGTTAGGACGACCGACTTCTAATCGGAGGTCGTGGGTTCGATCCCGGGCACGCACCTCTAACTTTTCGGAGTTATGTGTGTTTTAAGTATTTAAATATCACTTGCTTTAACGGTAAAGGAAAACATCGTGAGGAAACCTGCACATCTGAGAGTTCTCCATAACGTTCTCAAAGGTGTGTGAAGTCTGCCAATCCGCTTAGCCAGCGTGGTAGACTATGGCCAAAACCCTTCTCACTCTGAGAGGAGACCCGTGCTCTGTAGTGAGCCGGTAATGGGTTGATCATGATGATGATGATGATAATCCGCTAACAGTGACAAATTTGTAGGCACAACACCACACAAACTCATCACAAAATGAACTCGACGATCGTTTCGCTCCGACACCGGAGCATCTTCAGGAGATGTTGACTTCACAACGGACGATTCCAAAGACGGACTTTGCAATTTGACTTTGGAATTTTATATTCATTGTATATTCAGGTGATAAGCCTGTTTTTCATACAAATAACTCATTTTATTTTTAAATGACAACTGTCAGAATTCCACCGAATTGAAAATCAGACCAAGTATAGACATTTAGTCGAAAACAGTTTTTACTAAAGTTTGATTTATGTGAAAAGTTGTTCCAATCGGGAACTAGCTGAATTTGTTGAAAACTTTCCGACGACTGCCATCATCGACTTTTCATCGTTTTCTCGTTATGATATCTTCGAGTAAAATGATGAAATCGCTTTCGAAGTTTGAAAACTCGATCCGACATTTTGTGAATCAAATCGAAAATATTTTAATGTTATTGTGAAGCATGCTCTCTTATCGCGTATTTTATTTTCTTGGCTTTCCCCTAAAATAGCATTTAGGTACCTAACTATATAATTTTAATTTCATTAAAAAAATACATGTCCATTGTTCTGTTTTTATAAAAACATTATGATAAAACTTTAATAAACGTGTAATACTGGATTGTTTTATATTAAAAAAGAGTGGAAATGCCATTTGGATGATTGTGTATTGTACACAATCATCATTGTACAGAATCTATACATATGTATAATAAAATCGTAGACTTGCCGTATCTGTACATTAAAGATTTTTGCCAAATAATAACTGGGGGATGATAGGGATAAGTAATAGAACGTAAAACAGCTATTTTTGAAATTTTTGTCTGTTTGTCTGTTTGTCTGTATGTTTGTGCGCGCATCACGCAGAAACTACTGAATGGATTGAAATGAAACTTCGCATGATTTAAGTTAATACTACGGAGTAACATATAGGATACTTTTTATCCCGAAATTCAGCACCGTTCCCTTGAGAGAGGGGATGAAAGTCAAAATGTGTACTTAGCTGTAATTCGTTAACGCGTGGTCCGATTTCATTCATTCTTTTTTTGTTAGAAAGGAAATACTTTAACGATTACGGGCTAATCTCTCAAAGGCTGGATCGATTTTGATGAGACTTTCACTGGCGGATGTTTACATTTTGATCTACCTAAACATCCGCCAGTGAACTTTTAACAGTTTTTAAGCTCAAAGGAGCTTAGGAAAGGCAAAATTATTTCCACGGGATGTTTAAAAACCAATATCCACGCGAATGAAGTCGCGGGTTTCCGCTTGTAGGTACATAAATTTGGTCTACGGAATTGACCGTTTGTCACTTTGTCTATAAGCGCTTTGTGTCCTTTAAAATGGACATTAATCTAAGTGTCAAATATATAAATTCAGGTATTTTTGAGATTTCACATTTTGAACATTCATCAGTCTCAAAGGTATCAGCGCAAGTCAGTTGTTGGCGATGGGTAAACAACTTTGACCCAAGTACCTATTTAACCGAATGGGCGATCGACATTGGAGGTCTGAACGTGGCCTTATCGTTTCCTGCGAAAAATGTGCTTGAAAACCCTCCTGTACAGCTAATTTAAACTAATAACTATACAAATCAAGCCCACGTGGAATGGTGCCAAGAATACTAGCTAAATTTTCGCTGAACAGCCAGCCTGACTCTTAATAATCAGCCTGCCTGATTCGAAATAAAGAGAGGTTATAGCACTCCTCACCCTCCAACACTCGTAGTAAAGTTTTAACTGGAGCTTCTATTCTTGCCGAGTTAAAACTGAGTAAAGCCACTGATAACGGAGATGCATTGCCTAAGAGGTGGTATAGTTGGGAGCAAAACACACTCGTTAAACAGAATGAATGGCTCAAACGGGCTGCGCCGCACTAAACTTGTGGTAATGCAGCACTTTATAATGAAGATACATAAGCACTGTGCAATAAAATATTGTACACATTACCAAAGTTACCCATAGATACCTAAAGTCCATGTTTTCGTCACCGTCGTCGTCGTCTGAACCGATGGATGTCCATCGCTGGACATTGGCATAAGATAGTGTTCTGTGGCCGCTTGAATGGAATAGCGACTTGCCGCTTGTACGCAGCGGTAAAGTCGCTATTCCATTAGACAAGTCTTGTATAAAAGTATGACGTTATATCTGCATACAAGTTGCTTGCATCGGAAACATATTTTCAAGAGTGTGCAAATTGCATGTAGGTTTTACTTGCATACAAGTGAAGATGTTCACTAATTGAGGAGGACATCATGGGTGAAAGTAGCAACTTGAATAAATAAATAAATAAAATTAACGTTTGCGCGTTCAATTTGCGCATCACTTGAATAAAAATGTACAATTTCCAACTACGTGTATAGGTATGGAAGTTGTAGCTTGTATACAATGTTGTTCAAGTTGCATGCAATTTGTAATCTGTGTACAACTAACTTGCCTAAAGGAATCGCGCCTTAGGGGGTCGCCATTCAAGCATTTTGGAACCCTAATGTCGAGATCGATCGTCGAGATATATGCCTCGCCTATTGCCACTTTAGATTTTCGACTTGATGAGCAATGTCGGTAACTATGTTTCTCCTACGGATCTCCTCATTCCTGATTATTGATCCCGCAGCGATACTCCGAGCATAGCTCTATCCATCGCCTTGTCAGTGACCCTGAGGCTTCTTATGAGGTCCATAGTTAGCCTAAATCATTACTAGTAATACGCACTGTTTGAAAACTTTCATCTTTACACAATGTGAAATTTGGACAAGATGACACTTTATACTTTTATTTTATTTAGTTTGTATCATTATTTCACCAGAACCACCACAGTCTTTTTACGTCCCACTGCTGGGCACAGGCCTCTTTCATAGGAGAGAGGGATTTAGTGCATAGACCCGCCACGCTGCTCCAATGCGGGTTGGCGGACTTTAACGACTATTGTCACATGATAGTGATAATAACCGGGACCGACTGCTTAACGTGCTTTCCGAGGTACGGGGGTGGAACACCGCCAACTACCAACTCCGGGCTTGTACAGAGAATTTCATGAGAGAAAAACCTACCTAACAATTATTATTTGCCTGACCCGGGAATCGAACCCGGGACCTCGTGATCTGCAGTCGAATATGCTAACCACTAGACCAACGATGCAGTTACTCACTTTCCTCCTTTCTTCCTTCAAAGTACATGTTTAGCAGCAGGTATACTAAACCATCATTGAGATTTCGACGACCTCCCTGGCGCAGTGGTGAGCGCTGTGGTCTTATAAGTGGGAGGTCCCGGGTTCGATTCCCGGCAGGGGCAATTTGGGATTTTATAATTCCTAAATTGTCTCTGGTCTGGTCTGGTGGGAGGCTTAAGCCGTGGCTGGTTACCACCCTACTGGCAAAGCCGTGCCAAGCCGTGCCAAGCGATTTAGCGTTCCGGTACGATGCCGTGTAGAAACCGATCAGGGGTATACATACCTATTCCAAGTTAGCCCGCTTCCATCTTAGACTGCATCATCACTTACCATCAGGTGAGATTGCAGTCAAGGGCTAACTTGTAGTTGAATAAAAAAATAAAAAAAGACAGCAAATAAATTAAATGACGTAGCGGTGCTGTGCAATCACTTAACGAGCTTGCTTCAAAGTGGAACAGCGATGAGTTAGCGCTTTATATGCTCAGGTCCTATTTACGGTACCTTTCATTGCATTCAAAAGATGTTCGGGTCAAGAGTTTTAATTAATATCCACTTCTGATAATAATAATAATAATAATAATAATAATAATAATCTTTATTTATTAACGTACATAATAATAACATTAATATGAAGCCCTGTCTCCTGTGGAAGTAAAAACTGTGTTACAGGAGACAGTGTCTTCCCTACATTTACAAAAAAAGAACAAAACCACGTTTACAAAATAAAGTGTGTCTATGAGTGTGTGTGTGTGAGTGTGTGTGAGGGTGTGTGTGTGCGAGTCCATGTACTTACGTATGTTTTTCACATGATACTAGGTATGTTATATTGTATGTTATATTATTGCTATTGATTTCAAATGTCTATCCATCTAGTAATATATCTTTCACAAAGACTCTACCTACGTATTGGACTGACCCTACATTGTAGGGTATTTTTCACACCTCCATATTAACGTTAATACACTGAAGCCTCAGAATTTCTATTACCAAAAACTTTTAAGTAATAATAAGTTTATGTCAGAAACACTCTTCTAACCCCCGACATAACCTTATGTTGAGTTTCTTCGAAAACAATTATATATTTTAGACTTAATCATAAACTTTACTATGTCCAAATTACCATAGCACTAACCTAAAGGAATAAAACTCGGTTTTAAACATTGTCGGTCACCAAAAGGCTGTATAGAAATTCAAGTCTGATCAAAGGTAGCTGAAAATCTTTGAGCGCAACAGTACAGTACGGTTAGTCTAAGATTTTACACATATAAATAGTTTTGCGACTCGTTTGCTCACTCGTTTTGAGAAACTGAACCCAAACACTCTTATTTTAAAGTCGTAATTCCATAGTTCGAATATGTATTTTACAACCTTTCTGCTTGGGGCGCTCGCTGTGTTCGAATGCTGAATGTATTGGCAAACTCAAATCTTAATACAAGCCATTTTAGGTCCATTTTACTTTGAAATCGATCAATAGTATACTACAAAGTTTTGGAGTGCTCCAAACTTAGACTAAGAACTCAGTGCAAGTGAATCTCGTTTTCCAAAGAAACCGAATGCAAAGAGTAACAGACCTGTTGACAAGAGAACCGGTGCAGAGTAAACATTTGAATTCCTTTCCGGCACGTCGTCGCCACTTCAAATTCTTGATTTATCTCGCGAAATGTTTGCGAACAGATCCACTCTTGGTGGTTGAAGGAAGCCTTGCTAGAATCTAGCGCAAATGTTTTCACTGTCTCTATATTTACATTTTATTCCTTTGGCCGCTGTATTTTTGTGTATTTCTTTCACTTCATATTCCTTTATAGAATTGATGACTGTCAAATGGATGAATAGAATAGAACAGAATAGAAAAGTTTTTTGGTCAAATAAACTTTTACAAATACTTTTGAATCGTCAATTGAATCTACTACTGGTTCGGAATGCGGTGTTCATGTTTATTATTTATATTTGTAGAGGGGACGCCTGCCGTCGCCAGGTATCACGATATAAGGGACATTTCACCCAAAAATATTCATAGTTAAGTGGACGACTGCAGTAATACTATGAAAGTTTGCACATTACACACCATTAGTCGTAGGACACATTTCTGGACTTTTTAGTCACGAAAATAATACCATCACATATCGTCTTCCGCATTATAGAAGTAAATTACGAAGGCCGCAGCGGAGGAATAAAATAAAAGACTTTTCTTGTATAGAAAATTAATAAAAAGATATATTAAACTAGTACTTAATCCTATACTTAAGTCTAAGTGACATCGCGACCCGATATGAGGTGTCGTCGAAATGCCTCGAGTTGCCGCGCCGCATCCTTTTTATAGAAATGGTGACTCTTTACGTCATCTCGGGCTACGTCACGTGGAAGGGTGGTCCGCATATATAACACCTTCCCCATTAGACAAGCAACTATTTGCTAAGGTTTACTGCAAAAGTTGCGGCTCTCCTTTCTTGAATCGAGTTGTTCGTAACTTCCTTATAATTTCATTCTCAGTAATAAGTTCTAAGTAATTCTCAGTAGTTTGTTCATTAATTTAAGGCGATAAGAAAAATGCTGATTAGTACAATTATTGCACTTAGTAATCCAGCTGCGAATCGTTGTGTGGTGTACAATGTCTGCTGTTCCAAGATATGCGCCGGCGTTCCCATTGTTATTTGATTTTCAACTTAACTTGGTTTTGCTGAGTATAATTCTTCAACCGTGAGAAAGATATGATTTCAAAACTTAGTTACAGTGAATTCCGATGATTTTAACTTGCATATTTTCTATATAGTCGCCAGGTGAATTTGGTATTCATATGAATGTGTTACTTTTCATCTACTTCTTGTCTATGAATTATTTTAATCATGAAGTCTTCGTCCTTCTGAATTTGGTATCTCACCTTTGGTTCGCACATGCACCACGAGCTGGTCTTCGGGCATTCTGCCTCCATGTTCGCATATTCCTTAGAGTAGTCGCTACATAGGGATAGAGCAGAAGGATAATTTTATTAGGAAATTTAATATAAGTGGAATTGGGATTAAGGGGAACCACGATTGCGAAATAAGAGCCTAGGCCTAACATGTCAAACTTACTAAAATATCCTAGATGCCTAACTACTTCTATAATAGTACTTGCACTGTGCAATACAGATGCTTTACTTTATAATAAGTAGTATTATAATTATAAAATGGTGCAAAGATAAAGTGTGACTTAAACCTATAAAATTCTCAGAAACTCCTCACGTTACGTTATCGCTAAGCGCGAAGAATTGCACAAAGTTCGCAAAATGTAATGTGAATAGATAAGTAGGTATAGCATAGGTAACTATATTATAGGCAATGTGGAAATGATCTTGACCGTATAATTTGGTATCATAATATTAATATAAATGATTTTACTAAAAGGCTACAATTAGATTAAGATAACTCATTATAGACGTGCAACTTGGTATAAGGTAGAGTGGTAATTGTAGAGCTTCGTAAAAAATAATTTTATCTACTTAGGTTTAGTTCAGCGTTTTCATTTCATGTCGTAAGTATGGATTTTCTTATAATGAAAATTCAACTTATTCCAAAAAATATTCTAAAGTTAGAATTTTCGTGACACTGAAAGATCTGCTTAAGCTTAATCATCATTTCCTCGAAGGAAGTGGCGGAAACCTAAATGTCAGAAATCTTATTCAGTGGTCCCTGGAAACGTTATTAAAATCATGTACATAATTATGATTTATTATATTATTTGTAACTGCTTGTCTCTACTGCAGCTAACTAATCTATGCGAAGATGCGATAAGACGCGACGTATCATGTTCGAGCACTGTTACAAGGTAGGTATCATATGACATTTTAGCTTTAAAAACAGGTAACTATGTGCAATAATCGCTTCATAAAGTAAGTACGATTAGTTATTACAAAAATATGTTAAATATATCCTTTGAAAAATAAATGCATATGAATAATTTGGGAAACTAATTTAATGAAAAGCTTTCTAGTAGGTCAAAGTGGTTATAAAAGTTACGTGTCTAGTAATTGAATTATTCTTATAAAATTCTAAAGTCAGAAGAGAGAGCTTCTTAGGATTACAAAAAATGTTATTGCATAGAACTTAATATCTTACTAAGGATAAAGAGTTATCTTCGAAATCAGGTGCTTACTTAACTTAATTTTAATTCAACTATCTCTATTAATCAATATTAAAACTAGGGAAATATGAGAAGTTTTGTTACTATCTCTTTCCATATATATTTTTTTTAAATCTAATCTTAAATTAAATTTTCGTTTCCTCTGCTCTATGCAAGAGAACGAGTATTTGAAGAAGAATATACATTCCTCTGCATTTTTCTTTGCCTATTCTAACCTTAAACTAAAGGATCCAAATTCTTCTGCGCGATGCAGGAAGTCGGATTTAAAACTTGGTAGAGAAAGATTTGTTTCTCTCTCCAAATTTACTAAATTAATCTTAACCTATGATTGACGTCACTCTTGCACTATGCAGTAGGACGAGCGTGGTTGGGGTTCGATTCCCCTGGGAAAAAGGTGGAAAATTTTGGGTCTTATTTGGATCTCACACAAGGAAATGTGGCAACCATTCACCGGAAAATTGCGTTACTCACAAATATAATCCGACGAATTGGTGCACCGATTCATCGATTTTCAGATGTAGATCCAAGTGTGGGATGTCTCCGCTGGCGGTCACGATTCGTTGATTGTCGATGACGTTAGAGAACGTAGTCAGCACGCACAGTTTCTTTTTCACTTCACTATAAAAGTCACTATGAATGGTTCTGATAGTGTCTTGTAGATAGAGAAGCAGAGTCTTTACGCACTGACTCGACAATCCTACCGACTGCGCCAATTACGAAGGCCGCAGCGGAGGAATAAAATAAAAGACTTTTCTTGTATAGAAAATTAATAAAAAGATATATTAAACTAGTACTTAATCCTATACTTAAGTCTAAGTGACATCGCGACCCGATATGAGGTGTCGTCGAAATGCCTCGAGTTGCCGCGCCGCATCCTTTTTATAGAAATGGTGACTCTTTACGTCATCTCGGGCTACGTCACGTGGAAGGGTGGTCCGCATATATAACAAGTATGCCTAGTAGTATTACATAATATACTGTTGTGCTTTTCTCTATCGATTTATATAGCGTATAGTATTGTCTTTGTTAGTAATATAATACAATATGCTTGTTATGTGTCGGGGGTGTGCTCGTGAGTGGCGTTGCTCCCGATGCAGATGTATTCTTTTAAAATTGGTCCCTAAAGTTACAATAATCAGTTACTGGCATCATTGAAATTTCCAAACTAAAAGTTTGTTTGACCTTATATTATTTGAACGCTTTGAACGCCTTTTTGAACAATTCATTTTACACTTTACAAAACGTAAAATTCCTCTAACTATTTCAACTCACATTAACTTATAATATATATTCAAATAACGAATCAAATTGCTTACTTTTACGATATCACAAAATGGATTAGGAAGGGCCAAGGCCGTCGTGAAAAGGGCATGAATAGTAAAGTAGGGATTACCAGCGTCCACGATCCGTGATCCCGAATTTGTCCATACGTCAACAGATTTAGATCTTTTATACGGACGTCCAGTCGCAATAAGCTAAATGTATACCTACATTTGTTCTCTTCTTAAAATCGTAGATTTATTTATAACAAACACTCTTGTGCAGTAAGTGAAAACACGTTGTCTGAGGCTTTAGTATAGCTTTTCAAGATAACGTATTACGGTCATCTTTGGATTATTTTGAGATGTCAAATCGCGAAGTTAATTTTCATACAGAAAATGATAAAACGTACAGTTAACGTTAACCCGTAAAGTCACTCTGAGTGGTTAGTCTCAGTTTGGAGCGCTCTTAAACTTTATAGTATACTATTGATCGAATCACAGATGACTTCAGAGCAAAATGAACCTAAAGACTCTTATTTTAAAGTTGTAACTCAATAGTTCGAATATTTATTTTACAACATTTCTGCTTGGAGCGCTGGCTGTTTTCGAATGCTGAATGTACTGGCGAACTCAAACCTTAATATAAGCCATTTTAGGTCCATTTTACTCTGAAGTCATTGCCATTCGATCAATAGTATACTATAAAGTTTTGGAGCGCTCCAAACTGAGACTAAGCGTTCCCTTAGACTCATAGTCCAATAAAACGGAAATCCGACACGATCGGGAGTAAATTGGGCGCAGGACTGATGGTTTTACATGCTCTCCGAGGCACGGGAGTGTAATACCGCCAAATTCGGACTGTCTCTCTTAAAAACCCTATAACTATTTGGCCCGATTCGGGATCATGATCTGCAGTCGAATAAAAAGTATAGCTATAACTTGCGGCACGTAAGTCGAGCGGTGACCTTCAAGTGCACGCAGCGTCGTACGAGTGAGCGAGATACAATACGATTGGAGAGCCAATCAGCGCTTACGAGGGATCCGCGAGAGCTAATCAGCGCTTACGAACGATCCCCACGCCCTCCCCGCGACCCCCTCACCACCCGAGATACCTCATTTTCAACTTTTGCGCACTGAAAGTCACCGCTCGACTACGTGCCGCGGGTTATACTAGACCAAGGAGACCAGCTTCTGTAAAACATAAACGTGAACTTATGAATTAAGTATTTTGAAAAACAAACTGTATCAAATAAGATGGTAACTAAATATGCACTCTGTTAATGATCCATCGGCGGTCAAACTCCAACAAGTAATCAAGCATAAGTTTCGAATGCTGGAACAATGGAGTAGCTGTCTTGAACATTGTGTTGGGAATAGTTCATTTTGGAAACCTCACGAACTCTGTAGCAGTTGAAGTTTATTACTCGGAGTTATTGTCCGACGGTGAACCTCTACTAAGGCGGAGTGAAACTACGATTAGTTTCTGAAATTATGTTCAATTATCCTACTAATATTATATATGTGAAAGTGTGGATGTTTGTATGTTTGGATGTTTAGATGTTTAAATGTTTGGATGTTTGGATGTTTGGAAGTTTGGATGTTTAGATGTTTGGATGTTTGTTACTCATTCACGCTGCAACTACTAAACCGATTTGGCTGAAATTTTGAATGGAGATAGATTATGCCCTGACTTAAAACTACTTTTTAATCTGGAAAAATGCACAATTCCCACGGGATTTTGAAAAACCCAAAATCTATAGCTACAGCTATAGGTAGATTACTATAGCGAATTTCGGGATTTGTTTAAAACCGTAATTCACGCGGGCGAAGGCGCGGGCAGATCCTAGTTGTTTAATGTTTTTAAAACATTACAATGATATAAGAGGCACATTAAGGCCTAGCCCGCACTGAGATATTTATTCGTGTGATTTTTTTTCGCAGATTTCCGTGATAGGTAATTTTAATCAACAGTGTCATTGTAAGCAGTGATATGCATATATATGCCTCCTGCAATCCAATTTCGTAAATAATTTGTGATTTGATGAACAGTGGTGGTATAGAAAAACGTGATTATCTTCTGCTGGTTAATAAAATAGATCTTATTTTTAACCCCCGACGCAAAAACGACGGGGTGTTATAAGTTTGACGTGTCTGTGTGTGTGTGTGTGTGTGTGTGTGTGTGTGTGTGTGTGTGTGTGTGTGTGTGTGTGTGTGTGTCTGTCTGTTCCCCTGTGGCGCTCAAACGGGTGGACCGATTTGAATGCGGTTTTTTTTGTTTGAAAGGTGAATTAGTCGAGAGTGTTCTTAGCTATGTTTGATGAAAATCAGTCCAAGATGGCCGCCGCTACAAAATGGCGGATGATATATTTTTTCACAACTCCCTTGATATGGGTATCAAATGAAAGGGCTTGACTAGTAGAATAGCACTATTGCAAATTCAAGATGGCCGCCGCCACTAAATGGCGAATGTCGGGGGTTTTTTAAATTTTCAATTTACACTTGTTAAAACCTGGAATTGTTATAAGGTTCATTCAAATCATGAAATCCGTAAATGCACTTCCGTTTCGAATGTTTCCACAAGACTTGTCAAGCGCGTTCAACGTTCCATTGTCTCGACTTACTATTGAAGTGTGGTGAACCGATTTCACCGATTGACCGAACGATGGGAGCTCCTGTAACCGATAACGTAACATGGCGCATTATATTTAGTCGTAGTCGTCTTCATTAACCGACAGACGTACACAGCTGGATATAGGTCTCTTGTAGGGACTTTCACACGGCGCTGTCTTGTGCCGTTTGTAGCTAGGCGGCTCCCTGCGACTCTTCTTATATTTTCAGTCCACTTAGTAGAGGCCAACACTTCTCTTTCCGGTGCTAGGTCGCCATTCTAGCTTTTGGGACCCCAACATTCATCGGTTCTTCGAACTATGCCGTGCCCATTGACACTTCAGTTTTGCAACCCGTTGAGCTATATCGGTGACTCAGATTCTTCGGAGACGCATCTCCTCGTATCTGATTTGATCGCGAAGAGAAACTTCGAGCATAGGTTTCTCTATCGCTCTCTGAATCACTCTGAGCTTTCTTATGAGGCCCATAGTTAGCGACCATGTCTCCAAGTCGTACCTATGTCATTCGATTTTAGACGGGACCACATTGCGGAGCTTCTCGAATGCTGTCCAGTTTATGTTTATATAATCAAAAATAAAACTTATACATAAAAAGGTGAACAAAATTACCTTCATAGCAATGTAGGTTTTTCATAAAAAAGTTATGAGAACTTACTGAATGTCTACTTACTAATTTTTTTTACAATAAGTATTTATTTATTAAAAAATAAGGGCTATAACATTGTTATATTGCTAAAATTATAAAATAAAACTTTTAAATATGATTTTCTTTTACTATTAGCATGTAAATGTAGGTAAAGGTGAATCCAACAAAAAAGGTAGGTAGAGGGCGGAAAATGGTCCAAAAAGCGCTTAAATGCTTACGTAAACAGTACATTTTAACCCTTTATTGCTAAGGGAAGTTTAAAACCGATTAAGCAGCGTGCACATTACAACCGCAGCTATGCTATTAACTTTTTGTCGGTCGCTCGCAACTACAACCGTTTCACTAAACATTAAAAGTTTTTGCAATGTACCAACCTAATGGCATAGATTTTATCTTTATAACGGAGTGTGTTTGAAAATTTATAACGTTCGTTCCAGTGGTTTTTAACAGACTAAAAACTAAAACTAAACATTGAACAGATGTCGTCAGGATTATGTAATAGTTTTGGTGATTTTCGATTTTATTAATTTTTAGTATAACTTAACCGTTTAAAGTCCTGAGTTAAAGTTTTGATTAGAATAGAATAGAATAGAAAAGTTTTTTATTCAAATAAACTTTTACAAGTGCTTTTGAATCGTCGATTGAGTCTACCACAGGTTCGGAATGCAGTTCCAGCCGAGAAGAACCTGTAAGAAACTCGGCGGTTGCTCTTTTTAAAAATAACATTATAACAATTATTATTATTAATGTACATGATTGAAATGCCGTCTCGCGCATTGCTGGAACGAGTTAAATCCAAGCTTTTTTAAATAAAAAAAATAAAATAAAATAAAATAATTTTATTTCAGACAAAAATTGTCCATAATTCATTTTTTTTTTTTTTACACTCAGTAAAAATTAAAAGAAAATCAATCAAAAACAGAATTAACATAAATTAAGAATTAAAAATTAAAAATTATAAATTAAATAAGTCAAATTAAATAAAACAGTCAAATTAAAAATATAAATTAAATAAAATAAAACATTGAGGACAGTCTTAGATATTAAAAAATTTTGGAACATTATAGTGATATGATTTCAAAGTCTTAATAATTACATTTCTACTATTATTGAGTCTTGATAAGAATCCTGCTCTAGCCCTACGCATAACAGCATAAAAGTCGTCGACCCTGTACATCGCAAACATACCTGACGCGCTACACCTCCATGGCAGCCCCAGCAGAGCTCTGAACGCGTTGTTGTATTGCACTCTAAGAGTGTCAAAGGTGGCTTTGGTGTAGTTGTACCAGAGCTGAGAAGTGTAGAGCGCCTGGCAGTAGGCTTTGAACAGGGTGACCTTTACTTGTCGGGAACAGCGGGTAAATCGCCTAGCCAGCATGTTGCTTTTTGCAGCCAGAGACCTTCTCTGTCTCTCTAAGTCGTCATTGTCTTTCATAGTATCGCTTAATACATGTCCTAGATATTTAAATTTTGTCACATATCGCAAGTCGGAGCCGCACAGTTTTATTGGCAATTAATAGTGTCAAAAGCTTTACTCAGATCCAGAAAACATCCATATACGGATGTTTGCCGGGTGAGATAATAGTTCACAGTACTCTTCAAGGCAAAAATAGCTAAATCTGTCGATAAACCGCTACGAAAGCCAAACTGTCCGCAGTGTAATTCAATATTACAATTTAAGTGAGATATTAAAAATCTCTCAAAATCGAGAATATTGTTGCAAGAGAGATAGGGCGGTAGTTATTAGGGTCGGAGACGTCGCCAGCTCTGTTTTTCACGATCGGTATTACATTCGTTTTCGTCATGTCTACAGGCAGATAACCATGATCTATACATGAATTATACAACATAGTCATTAATCCGAAGAGCTTAGGGCCCCCATACAGCACATGCTCCACACTGAGGTGGTCGTGGCCCGGCGACTTGCCGCGCTGCATGTCGCGCACGCACCGCGCCACCGCGTCGGCCGTCGACTGACACATGCAGCGCGCGCGAGTCTCCCGCGCCCGCGCCGCGGCCGTCGCCCGCGCCCGCTCCGCCACTACACACGGACTCAGCGTCAATCGCTAAAGGGAAGTGATCCGACCAATATACATTATTGAGTACACGCACGGACCTGAGCGCGCGGAGGGCAGCGCTCGTGACTACGGCATGGTCGATCCAGCTGGTCGTGCCGTGCGCGTCGCTCAGGTACGTGTATGCTCCTGACGTAATGCCTAGCGTATGTACATCCGCACAAGTCCAGTCTTCCTCCTTACAGTATGCTAGCAACTCGCGACCGAATAAGCTACCTTTACGAGACACATCACTATTAAAGTCGCCTAGACATATTACACTTTCGACGTCGTCGTGTGTCGCGATCAATGCACTTATTACTGCTAAGCAATCGGTGAATAACGGTAAGTTCTCAGCGACCTCTGTAGGCATGTAGACCGATACCACTATGATACTGCGGCGCGCGAGTTCCAGACGGACTGCAGCTACGCGTGGGTTATTGCAGTCGATAGGGGTAACCTTCGGGAACATATCCTTTCTCCATAATATTGCAACGCCTTCGTATGGTCGGCCCTTTAGTACTCCGCTTGTCGTATCGACCGCAGACACACCGTACGATCCGAACTTGTCATCGATGGTATTTAGGAAGTCGAGGTCATCAGGTAGAAGCCAGTGTTCCTGAATCGCGATAACTTGATAGGCACTACATAAATCTCGAACATGCTGGCACGAACGTTTGACCGATCGGCAGTTAAATGAAATCATTTTTACACTAGTCATTTTTGCGTACGACTGTACTCTCGACGCCCGTCAGTGTAGAGGGCTGACCAGCGGAAAATACGATCGAGCGGTACTGGCGTTTAGGTCTAAATTGAAATAGCCTGAATTCTATACCTACTGGCCAGAGATTGACTGATAGAAGGGTGTTTTCTTCTGTTTTATTTACTGTGATCTTGAACGATGAGAAATTAGATTTTTTGAATTGAACTAACTTTTCAACTCTCACGGGCTCAATGCTATTTTCCAGCAGAAAATCTGAGACATTCCCTTCCGTGGTTCGAGAATCGAACCTGGACGCATAAATGTATGTCATTCGTGGCGCCACCTTTATGTTACTCGATTTTAAAATGCCTGTTCCAATTCTTTTTCCGGATTGAGTAGGTTTCCTTTTATTCTTACGTCGTTTCTTGTTAATGACGGTCTCGAAACCGCCTTCTGCGTCAAAAAAGCTCGGGGACTCGTGAATACTAGAATTAGGGCTACTAGTAATGAGCGTCACTTGCCTTTTGTCCTTTTGTTTACCTCCCTTATGCGACGTGGCGGAGGCGGTGGCAGCGGAGTTTTGGCGGACTCGGCCTTCGTGTGCCTGCACAGCTGGTGCCGAACCTCCAGGAGATGTTGTCGGCGGGGGATCGCAGTGTGGCGGTGGGGCCGGAGTAGCGGGTGTTATCACCGGTTTCGTAATCGCCGGCAACGGTTGCGCCGATGTTTCTTTAACTACCTTCAACTTTTCGTTACAAGTTTTAGGCTGAGATTTTGGAATAAGAGTTCTCAGCTGGTCCAAATCAGTTGAAGTCACGTAATCGCGTTTGATGCTGCTCACGTCTTGCTTCAGGATCAACAGATCCTTCAGCAAGGCCGTAGCATCGACGTGATCGAATGTCACAGGGGGTAGTCGGTGAAGCTCTCGCGCCACAAAGATGGGTAAGTCATCAGGATCGGTTTCCTTAAGGATCCTCACAATCTCCTGCAGCGTCTTCTTCTGTTCTCCCTCTCTTTTCCTGGTGATCCGGTGTTTAGTGATCTCAAACAGAACCAACTTTGCACGTTCGATATCAGATTCCTTGAAACCCGATAAACATATTTGCACTAGGTTCACTTCGTCCATAACACTCCGTTTACATTGCACGAAAGCTAATAATTCATTAATTATCACATTGCAGCTACTGCAGCAATTCGTCATTATAATAATTTCGCAAATATTTCGGTAGGTGCGCACACACGCACTAGTCGCTAATATGCATGACCGCGCTCGACCGTTGCGCACGTCGAACTTGTCGTGTTCGTGTTGACTTGAAACTTGACTTGAACTTGAACGTGTTGTTTTTATCGTTTATATAATCTTCAGTTGTATAATAAGCTTTTTTTATGAGCATACTTTTAAGAAAGTTCTTAAACTTGTGTAAAGGCAAGTCTAAGACATATTTTTTATTCGGATAAACTTTTACAAATGCTTTTGAATCGACAAATGAATCTACCACTGGTTCGGAATGGTGCTTACAATTCTACACGTTAAGAAGGGCAGACAAAAGTAGCCCCATTTCCGACGGCGGCACCCGTTCACGAGCATGACGCATGATCCAGCCATTGCTTCGCTCAACCATATTTGAGGGAACGTAACAACCCGCACCACACGACACCACCACAGAAATGTTTAAATAGAGCGTGACATACTTAGGCTACCCATGATTAAAGCATCGAATTGAACACCAATAATCGAATACTCCTCAAGTTATAATAGCGTATAAAGCGAATAAATTAAATCCATGCTTTTTTATCATTTATATAATCTTCAATTGTATAATATGCTTTTTTCATGAGCACACTTTTAATAGAATTCTTAAACTTGTGTAAAGGCAAATCTAAGATTTGTTGTGGAATTTTGTTATAGAACATTACGCCCATTCCCACAAACGACCTTTGGACCTTTTTGAGGCGTAATCGAGGAATCACTAGTCCATCTCTATTTCTTAACCGCCTATCGTGTAATTCACACTTTTTATTGTAACTGTGAATGTTTTGCTTAACAAAAATTATGTTGTTATAAATATATTGAGAAGCTACTGTAAGAATACCTATTTCTTTAAATTTCTCTCGAAGGGAATCCCGCGGTTTTAAATTATAAATTGCGCGAATTGCCCTTTTTTGTAAAACGAAAATTTTTCCAATATCAGCTGCTTTACCCCATAGTAAGATTCCATACGACATAATACTATGGAAATATGCAAAATAAACTACTTTTGCAGTTTCTACGTCTGTTAACTGTCGAATCTTCCTAACAGCGTAAGCAGCAGAGCTAAGCTTGCCAGCAAGTGTTGCTATATGGGTGCCCCATTGAAGCTTTGCATCTAGGGTTATTCCCAAGAACACAGTTGTGTTCTCAGTTTTCAATGGCTGACCACTTATCTTTAAATTGTTGCTAGTAATCCTTGTATTGGGCAATAAAAACTCGACACACTTGGTTTTTTTAGCATTTAAAAGTAGATTATTTATAGTAAACCAGTGTGAAACTTGAGATAAAGTATTAATTATTTACATCGTCAAAATTGTCTTTAGTTCTATCGACTTTAAAATTTTTAATTAAAACTGAATTAAAACTTCATGAATGAATGAATGATTATGAATTAAAACTTCATAATAATTCATACATTTATAGAATTGAAGAGTTATTTTTATTTATTTAACTCAATCAAAGTATAGGTCAAATAGGTAGGTAAATCAAAGGTTTAGTGTTTCTCTCTATAGTATACCTACATAAGTCAACACTTAAGACAGTTATACATTAGTATAAATTAAAAATTTGAAAAACCCCCGACATTCGCCATTTTGTGGTGGCGGCCATCTTGGATTTATATAGTGCTATTCTACTAGTCAAGCCCTTTCATTTGATACCCATATTGAGGGTGTTGTGATAAAATATGTAATCCGCCATTTTATAGCAGCGACCATCTTGGATCGATTTTCATCAAACATAGCTAACAACACTGTCGACTGATTCACCTTTCAAACAAAGAAAACTGCATTCAAATCGGTTCACCCGTTTGAGCGCTACAGGGGAACAGACAGACACACACACACAGACACGTCAAACTTATAACACCCCGTCGTTTTTGCGTCGGGGGTAAAAAATAATATAAGCGTCGATTAAGGAAATCTAATCGGCTTACTTATTGCGCGTTGTGATTTTTACACTGGAAGCTTTTACTAGGAAAGGAAAAAACACGTCAGACTTTAATAAATTACAATAGGATTTTAACAAACACAAGTATAAATTAGAAATTTAAAAACCCCCGACACTCGCCATTTTGTGGCAGCGGCCATCTTGGATTTGCAATAGTGCTATTCTATTAGTCAAGCCCTTTCATTTGATACCCATATTAAGGGAGTTGTGAAAAAATGCGGCAGGTTATACAGAAGACCGAAGAGTATAACCGGCCACTTTGCTTAGCGTTTGTGGACTATGAGAAAGCCTTTGATTCGGTGGAAACTTGGGCTGTATTGAGATCACTGCAGAGATGCCGGATCGACTATCGGTACATACAAGCGCTGAAGTGTTTGTACGAAAACGCCACTATGTCAGTCCGTATACAGGATCAGAATACGAGGCCAATCCAATTACAGCGAGGAGTGCGTCAGGGAGATGTTATCTCCCCGAAGCTATTTACCGCTGCATTGGAAGACGTCTTTAAGCTTCTGGACTGGAACGGACTTGGCATCAACATAAACGGCGAGTACATTACTCACCTACGGTTTGCCGATGATATAGTCGTGATGGCAGAGACTCTGGGAGACCTCAATACAATGCTCAACGATCTCAGCAGAGTTTCTCAACAGGTGGGCCTAAAAATGAACATGAGTAAGACGAAGATCATGTCTAACGCTCATGTTCCGCTCCACCCGGTAATCGTTGAGAACTCTGCACTCGAAATTGTAGACGAGTACATATACCTAGGACACACGATTCAGCTAGGTAGGTCCAATTTTGAGAAAGAGATCAACCGCCGAATCCAACTCGGCTGGGCAGCGTTCGGGAAACTTCGAGATGTCTTTTCGTCCAATATCCCTCAGTGTCTGAAGACGAAAGTCTTCGAACAGTGCGTGTTGCCAGTGATGACTTACGGATCTGAGACATGGTCGCTGACAATGGGCCTCATAAGAAGGCTCAGGGTCACTCAGCGGGCGATGGAGAGAGCTATGCTCGGAGTATCCCTGCGGGATCAAATCAGAAATGAGGAGATCCGCAGGAAAACCAGAGTTACCGACATAGCTCATCGAGTCGCAAAGCTGAAGTGGCAATGGGCGGGGCACATTGCTCGAAGAACCGATGGACGTTGGGGTCCCAAGGTGCTTGAATGGCGACCTCGCACCAGTAAACGCAGCGCAGGTAGACCCCCCACTCGTTGGACAGACGATCTCAAGCGAGTCGCTGGCAGCCGCTGGAATCAGGCGGCACAAGATCGTGTGCTGTGGCGATCCTTGCAAGAGACCTATGTCCAGCAGTGGACGTCCATTGGTTGAAACGAACGAACGAACGAAAAAATATGTAATCCGCCATTTTGTAGCGGCGGCCATCTTGGACCGATTTTCATCAAACATAGCTAAGAACACTCTCGACTAATTCACCTTTCAAACAAAAAAAACCGCATTCAAATCGGTCCATCCGTTTGAGCGCCACAGGGGAACAGACAGACACACACACACACACACACACACACACACACACACAGACACGTCAAACTTATAACACCCCGTCGTTTTTGCGTCGGGGGTTAAAAACAATTCTCTACACAAATCCGTATAAACAGAAGTGATTTTTTTTCCAACAAAGAGTTATTTTTGCGCTGAATAACGTTTAAGCCGAGTAAAACGCTCACAACAAGGCTTCTAAATTCTCACAGGAAGTGCGCTGTACATTTCTCTTCTGAAAACATTAATAATTTAGGAGTATTAAACAGACGCGGGCTTCTGTAGGGTTCCGTAGTACAACAAGGATATCTTATAGTTTCGTCCAGTCTGTCCATTTTTCTGTCTGTCTGTGTATCACAGCCATTTTTTTCAGAAACTATTAAAACTGCAAAATTGAAATATGGTACTGTAACAGAAAATCTTTACTGCTATTAATTATAATTTATATATTTACATTATGTACCTACCTACGTAGAACATTCATGTAAGTGACTTTTAATGACTTATTATTAAAAATTCGTCGAAGAAAATGCGGATGACATTGTCAGCAATCGGCTTAGGGCCAAATTAGACGGTGCCCCGTTCATCGTTCATTTTTACGGTGAACGATGCACGATACGATATTTACTATGGCAAAGTGCCTGTGAACGATGAACGGTCGGTGTTTAGACGGTTCATTTTCGATGATTCACCGATGAAGCCTCGAAAATGAAAGCAAAAGTCTCGAAAAATGAACCGTCCAATTTGGCCTTAATAAATGCATTAAGGCCAAATTAGACGATTCATTTACGAGACTTTTGCTGTGCAGTGATGCCAAATGCGTCGCTGAAACGTAGTTATTTGTGGGATTCTAGAATCAGTTTGAATGTTTGTGCACTGAAGGGGATTGAAGCGGAGATGTATTCAACAGACCATTCAGATTATTCTATCAATAAACACGAATAGCAGGTATTATACGCCATTGCTCCCGCTTGGTGGATGGCGCTAATGAAATTGGAGTCCATATACTTTAATAAACAATTACAGATAGTACAAAATGTTCATTTCACGATTTTTAACCCCCGACGCAAAAACGACGGGGTGTTATAAGTTTGACGTGTCTATGTGTGTGTTTGTGTCTGTCTGTTCCCCTGTAGTGCTCAAACGGGTGAACCAATTTGAATGCGGTTTTTTTTTTGTTTTAAATGTGAATTAGTCGAGTGTTGTTAGTTATGTTTGATGAAAATCGATCCAAGATGGCCGTAACTCCCTTATAACTCCGTAACTTCATAACTCCCTAATATGGGTATCTAATGAAAGGGCTTGACTAGTAGAATAGCACTATGCAAATCCAAGATGGCTGCCGCCACAAAATGGCGAATGCCGGGGGTTTTTAAATTTTCAATTTATACTTGTCTTAGCTGTTCGTCACTTGGAAACGTGTGCTCTGACTTTATCCATAGCACAAAGACCCAACACAACACTTAAATTGCAATAGGTAAATTAATTGACTTTCATGAAAAAATTCTTTAAGCAAAGTTCCACAGTTCGTATGACCTCCAACACAACTACCGCTACCGCCTTCTGCTTTCAGCTTTTCTGAAGTATCTGTCATTGATGATTAAAGTGCCAAGCCAGCACTTCCCCTCTCTGCTATGCCATACTACGCTCTACTATGCTCCGCTCCGCTTCAGTGGACAGGCACCCTAAGAATCCTAAAAGCATTTCCCAATTTACACAACTACATGAAAATAGTTTAAATCTCCGATATGATATAGATAGTGTGAAAACGCTTTAATGGTACTCCTAGATGTCTTCACACATTTGGCTCTTAACCGTAAGATTTTACATTCAATGTGTCTAGACTTGTTAAGATCATTTTCTAACCATCTAACTATCGTCTAATCCGGATAACAATCGTCTGAGAGGTATGATCTCTTTTTCTAACGGGGACTTTTATATAATACTAGCGACCCAACTCGGCTTTGCACGGGTAGTAGAGCATATTAAGCCTAGGTAACTACATGTTTTTGTGTCGTAAAGCTCCCAGGCGGCTTGACTTTTTCCGACATTTCAACAATTTTCGTCATATTTTACCCAATTTACACAAAATCTTAACAAATTATGCATTTGAACCTTCCTCATGAATGATTATGTCTATTAGTGAAAACGACATCAAAATCTGTTCAGTAGTTTTGAAGTTTATCGTGAATAGACAGACATTGTAGCGGTCGACTTTGTTTTAAAATGTGTAGTGAACCTTGGACCGATTCACAAAATGTACAGAATGGTCAAACTTATTTCTAACTTACAAACTAAATCTTAGGTGAGATAAGTTTTATTGTACCTACTTTTGAACGCCACAGAGTCTCTAGCATTTTTATGTAAATTTTTTTGTTTTACGAGTGTAAATAAAATTGGAATGTGTCTGTGATTTCGTAAAATTGCTTTTTGCCGACTGCGCGACGCAAAAACTATGTTTTTCACGCGTATTTAGGTATGTACTCGTACTTGGGATACTTTATATGCTCGAAGCATCCCTAAGGATGGCTGGATTTTAATCAATGTAATGTCTATCGATTTGTATAAGCGCTAGATTTGCGACGACCTCCTTGGAGCAGTGGTGAGGGATGCGGGCTTACAAGACCGTACAAGGGAGGTCACGTATTCGATTTCCGACAGAGGCAATTTGGGAATTTATGATATCTAATTTGTCTCTTGTCTGGCCTGGTGGGAGACTACTACAGCAGCTAGTTATCACGTTAGCCCACTAAGTCGCGAAATATAGCTAGGACGATTATAAAATAAGTATACCTACGTTTCTATTGTAGATGTAATACACATTTTAAACTAAACAAAACTCATAGTTGAAAATTGATTATTGATCATAATATTCAATTTATGCAAACAACGATGTATGTTTGTGCAAACAATCAACTAATTTAACCCATATTTAACCACACTTTCACAATAGAGTAGATTTAGTTCCGGCATAACGCTCAAGCTATTTGCGGTTATTAAAATCGAGTTAATAATATATTATTATATATTAAGTAGATGTAAATATAATAATCAGACTATTATAATCATTTTAAGTATATATTTTCATATAAAAATATAATATTACGCTTTTTAGGGTTCCGTACCCAAAGGGTAAAAACGGAGTCCTATTAATGTTTGAGTCTTTAATCTCAATTCGCTTTGAGATGGGAAACATTTTTTTCGAAAAAAGTTATTCCATGTACACTTCCATTTTATTTGTGAGGATAATTTTAATTTCCTAAATATACCTACATAGTTTTTTTTTTGTTAATTGTCATTATAATAAAAATAGGTCCTCCTGACCAAATTTCAGTCACGGTGGCCAAGTTCAAATATTCTAAAAATAATCTGTTTTCTGCTCACTTTCATTTTCTGCTCATTTCGCGGTAGTGTAATTTTTTCCGGCTACTCGACAACGAATAAATTTCTACTCAGTTTGTTGCTAAAAATCATCGTAGCAGTCTCTTAAATACTTTATAGATATAACATCAATTTATTTGTAAAACTATCTAAAGTACCTACTATAGTCACACAGCAAACCGATCCAAGCCGCTCTACATCACCCGCTGAGTGAGTCACTCAGTCATTTCTTTGATTCATGATTCAGATTTCTTATCCAGTCAATAGTCAGGAGCTATATCTCTTAAACCATCGTTACCTCAATAAGGTATTAACACTAGATAATATACTTAATTAATAGAGATTACGGAATATGCGGTGCGATAGTGCGGCAACTCAAAGCAAACATTAGCTGTTAACAAACAACCACAACAATCGCGGTCATTAATGCGCTATCAGCACATGAGTAGATATCCCTACAGAGAGGAAGCTTTATACAAGCGGTCCGCTGTAGGTACACTCACACATAGCGCACATTTGTCATCCAACTCAGCCGGTAGGAGGTCAGACGCGGGCGTCCGTGAACCGTCGGTGAGATTGACAGCTCATGTGTGAGGCCTGATCCTGAGTGACGGCGCACTGCACAGGCCCAGTGAACGGCGCATTAAACAACTGTTCGACATCTTTGAAGTTGTCCGCAGTGCGAGCGGGCGCGCACTTCCCCGCGTGTACTAAGGACAAGTACGACGCGTAAATCCGCTCCGCAATCCGCCGTACGCGGTGCGCCGTCACTCAGTACTCACACTGAGTGTACCTACAGCGGGCCGTTTGTATGAAGCTTCCTCTCTGTACGGATATCTACTCATGCGCTATCAGGCAGTGGTCGGAATATCCTTGTGATGGAGTGTCCTTGCGACAGTCTAGATTATCAAGCGTAATTAACATGTCTTGATTACTGTGTACTCAATATACACCAGTTGTGATTATTGTACCAACGGAACTACATATAACTCATACGTAATATTTGAAACGAAAACAGATGATAATACTGATGAATACTGATATTATAGGTAGGTACTATAAAAAAGTGAAAAAATAAATAAATGTAGGTAGTTATTTTTTGTGAAATACCCGTTTTTGGGGGTTAACAGAACTGCAATTGCAAAACAAATATTTCCTGTATTTTTTTTAATTCGTAACGTAATTCAAATAAAATCAGCTGACGCTGGAGGTCAATGAACGTTGCGTTACCTTAACCTCCAGCGTGCAGTAGATACCTATCGTTGCGCGCGATACGTACGCTATAAGGTAATTGGTATTGGATTGGGTTTCGGTAGTACAATAATAGCGCAAAGTTTTCGGAAGCGGTAGCCTTATATCCTGTATGTATTAACCAGTTTAATATTTCTTTAGTTCTTCTTTAGTATGCAGTAAAGTATTTCTAGGAATAAATAATACCTAATAAATAAAATAAATAAATATGATTTCCTTCATTACGAAACTTCCTTGCTACCTTCTTCTATCAAAGAGGATCTTGGATTTCGATACCAATTCCTAGAGCTCCACTAGAGCTGCCTATCAAATTGCGCGACTTCACTCCAATCGACATTTCTAATAGATCTTGCGGATCTTCTCATTGTCACACATTATCTATACTCTATACCAGAGGTTCCCAAACTTTTTTTTCTCGTGGACCACTTTCAAAATTTTGCTGGTTTCGGTGGACCCCCTGCAGCTACATTTCTACCATATTCCCAAAACTCGACAAAAAAATGTGAAGATACGTTGCGGCTGAGTTCCAACCATAAATTAAGTAATAGTTTTCGAAAAAAAAAAGTGAGAATTGATCGGTTATTAATTAAGTCATTGTGCTGTGAGTGGATGTCAAAAGTAAAAATAAAAAGAAGATTTTTTTGTTTTTTTTTTTAATTCAAATATGTAATTATTACACTATTAATTATTAATAAATAAAAATTTTACATAATGTAATTAAAATTAAATATTAATAAAATTTTAATGCGAGGGATGTACATGATGTTTTGCCAGCAAATCTATACATCTTCTATCTATACATATAATAAAATCGTAGACTTGCCGTATCTGTACATTAAAGATTTTTGCAAAATAATAACTGGGGGATGTTAGGGATAAGCAATAGAACGTAAAAAAGCTATTTTTGAAATTTTTGTCTGTTTGTCTGTTTATCTGTTTGTCTGTTTATCTGTTTATCTGTTTGTCTGTTTGTCTGTTTGTCTGTTTGTCTGTATGTTTGTGCGCGCATCACGAAAAAACTACTGAATGAATTGAAATGAAACTTGGTATGATTTAAGTTCATACTACGGAGTAACATATAGGATACTTGTTATCCCGAAATTCAGCACGGTTCCCTTGGGAGAGGGGATGAAAGTTAAAATGTGTACTTAGCTGTAATTCATTAACGCATGGTTCGATTTCATTCATTCTTTTTTTGTTAGAAAGGATATACTTTACAAATTACCGGGTAATCTCAAAAAGGCTGGATCGATTTTGATGGGACTTTTACTGGCGGATGTTTATATTTTGATCTACCTAAACATCCGCCAGTGAACTTTTAACAGATTTTAGCAAGCTATGAGCTCAAAGGAGCTTAGGAAAACAAAATGATTCACACGGGATTTTCAAAAACCAATATCCACGCGAACGAAGTCGCGGGTGTCCGCTTGTTATTAATATTTGGTTTTAATTTTGTTAAAAATAAACACAAATCTCTCCGTTCAGTGATATTTAATCTACTTCTTTTTTTTGTTAAAAGGTTTGTAACGACGCTAAAACTTGTTTCGACAAGATATGACGAAGGAAACGCTATCAAAAGCTTTCTCGCAACTCCCCACAGTCCGGGATATTTTTCGGTTATTTCTGCAACCAAAATGTTTGATACCCTCTTTTAAATTTCACCTTCAGCTCTTCATTAGAGCTTAGCTCGAGTAGCTCCTCTTGTAAAATTACATTCTCAATTTCCGTTTCATCGAATGGATTTATGACCCATGATGGTATTTCCATTGTAAGAATATCTTCAAATCTGATTTTGAAGTCATCATGCAGGGCAATTAAATGTTGAACGTATGTTTGAATATCCTCATCAAGGCATTCTACCTGTGACAAGTTTATCTGCATTGAGAGGTGAAGTCAAGCAAACATTTTAGTTCTTCACTATCGAAAGCAGATAAATTTCCGTGGACCCCCGCTTACGAATTGTGGACCCCCATTTTTTAGTCATGCCAACGTAGACCCCCGTCGAGTCTCCTGTGGACCCCTGGGGGTCCACCTGGACCACTTTGGGAACTACCGCTCTATACTAATGAAATAAAGCGGAAAAGTTTGTTTGTTTGAACGTGCTAATCTCGGAAACTACTGGACCGATTTCAAAAATTCTTTCACCGTTGGATATGTACGTGATCCTTGAGTGCTATAGGCTATATTATATTATGTACCACGGGCGAAGCCGGGGCGGACCGCTAGTGTTTCTATAATAGGCATGTACCCTTATGGAAATGAAAATATCTACCTTGTATCGTACCCGAGAGCGCGAGAGGCGTAAATGATTGATGCCTGTACATTTAACCTTAAAGTACCTAGGTACATTATGATCATGACGTGGAATTCTCTCTTACTATAAAAATAGGCCTAGTTCTCGTTTCCCCTACCTTATTATAGTTATTAGGTAGGGGACATGAGAACATGGGCAGCGCCTAATGCCCGCTCTCGGGTTTCCAGGTTCTCTGGGACCAGTTCGCACCTTGGAGCTACCTCACCCACCGACGGCCACTGTTCCCCGGTTCCCGTTGCTGAACGGAGCCCCGCCTACACCTGCGGACCTGGACCGATTCGTCCTACCTCACACTTGGGCAGAAGACCTCGGCCTGATCGCGGCGCGAGTGTACCTACCATCTAAGGCCTGTGTCTTTTCACTTGTGACCTTTTTCTTTGTCTTGTAAAACGGTGTGGAGAGGTGGAGAAGATATTAAAGGTTTAACTCCACGACCCTGGTCTTTAATTTACCACTACCCTATCTGTGACCCTACCAGCTCACAAACTTCGTGCGTAAATAAACTATATAAGAAACTAGAAAATTGAAAAACGATCGAAGTCTTATATCATAGGTTACTTCATAATAATTACAAATGTCTTTAGTTCATGTAAAAAATTGCCAAATATTTGCTAAAATAGGCGAAATTCCAAACCTAGATTTGCATCTTTTTACTTTGCCGTTTTTCACTAAAAATCATGATATCTCAAGCAAAATTTATTTATTTAATTAATTTTTTATTAATTTATGTATATATTTTTAGTACTCTTCTTTACTGAAGACGTCTCGCTCTCTAAATGCAGAAATCACTGTTTTTAGACTCCACTCACCAATGATTTGTCACTGCCATGGAGAGGGCTCTTAATAAAACCTGTATTTTGTAAACGAGATAATTGCGGCTAGTTCATGTTGTAGTTTTCATAACTAAACTAAATTGACAGGTCTAAATCTAGTACTATTCTTTTCCACAGGGAGTATTGTGAAAGAGATGGGAATAGAATTAGACCTGTAGTTTTAGTTTAGTTTAGAGATTGTGTACAACTGAATTAGTCACTGTCGACTCAACTACTTGATATACTAGTTGATATAACGCTATACTTGTTTGATTTAGCGTTCCGGTACGGTCCGGTGTGGTACATACGTGTAGGAATAGCCGTACCCCTTCTTACTCGTAGTTAGAACACTTTTTAAGAATTCATCGTCACTTAAAACCAGGTAATTCGCTATCAAGGGCCAGCTTGTCATATTGTAACAGTCGTATAAAAAGCTTGTCATATTGTAAAAAAGTAAAGGTGGATTGATCTAAAAAATTATCTGTTTGAACCGGGGAAATACGGAGACCGGAAAAAAATAAACGTGCTTCTTTCGCGCAGTGGGCGTGGGTAAGCCGATTGGGTACAAACTCGAATGAAATCCTCTTATTGCAGCATCTTTTGAACCTATTTGTGAAATATTTGACAAACCTAAAATTAGTTTTTTTTTGTGGTATGAAAATTATTGAAGTAAGTAATATTCTGTTGACAAATGAATGCTACAATAGTTTTTTTTTACACGCTTTATATTAGCTTCACCTGTATGCATGTTTGTAACCGACTTCGTGACATGATTTTTTTAGTGTTTTATAAATAAACCAAACTAAAAAGTAGAAAATAAATAATAGTTTAAAAAACTAAAAAAACACGCTTTTTATAGAAAACCAAACTAAAAAATAGAAAATAAATTTTAATAAATATAAATTAATAATAGTGTGCATATGAAAAAATGTATTTTATTTAAAAAAAGCGTGTTTTTTTTAGTTTTTTAAACTATTATTTATTAATATTAGCGCTGTACGTAAAATAAATATGTCGTTATTCACTTTTTTCGGAGGATTTGAGGATAGATAAAAAGTGTAAGTAGATAAAAATTAATATCGTAATAAAATCTTTCTTCCAAAAGACAACCCTTATTGCGAAATAATATTTCAGTTGCCCATAATATATTTAGGCTATGCGGTCTGGACAATAGCCTACGTACTACTGTAAAAGTAAAGTTGCAAAAAATAGGACAATAACTCTTTCCCGGCTCACCCAACCGCTGGACAAGTAATTTTATTTATAGTGAAAGTTTGTTAACATGTTGTCGGAGTCCTGGTTTGCCACAATTTGTTTTTATTGTCACAGAAAATATGCTGCCGTGGACTGTATAAAATTTAGACATGTTATATAGTATATGTTTCTGCATGCCTCGGTAGTTTTTATTTTTCAACACCGATTTGTAAACGGCTGGTATATTCGCGCATTAAAAATCTTTTGCGATTTGTAGTAGGTAGGCGCCTACAACTCTATGTCGCCTACTCTATGTATGGCGAGTGAGGTCGAGTGTGTTTTGTTTTTACCCAACTACGGCAAAAGGCAGGGTTATGATTATAGCAGTATTAATATATGTTTGTATTTACCTAGACCTATCCATAGATACCCCACTCGTATGGGTTTGATGAAAAAAAAATTTTTGCGTTTCAGTTCACAGTATGGGAAACCCCAAAATTTATTGTTTTTTTTTTTTTTCTATTTTTGTGTGAAAATCTTAATGCGGTTCACAAAATACATTTACTTACCAAGTTTCAACAGTATAGTTCTTATAGTTTCGGAAAAAAGTGGCTGTGACATACGGACGGACAGACAGACAGACAGACAGACAGACATGACGAATCAATAAGGGTTCCGTTTTTTGCCATTTGACTACGGAACCCTAAAAATCATTAATTTTTTAAGGACTATTCTGATTTCAAACACATCGTTGGTGAAAATTCAAACTTTAAAACATCAGGTAAACTGCGATGGCGATCGGGTTTCTCCGGTAATTTCTGCGGTTTGAATCAGTTACTGAAAAATATATTATAGCAACCCGTACATAATTTCTAGTGTGCAAAATAAATCCCAAACTAATTTTGAACATCTTTGGTATCGCTTTAAATAATTTATAGCAAAAAACAAACAATTTGTAATAAACAACCAACCAACTATAGCTTCACATTTTCATATAAAAGCAGCCAAAAATAAATTCGAGTTTGGTTCTGTTCGGAAACCTAACTAATTTATTCTGCGTTTGTGGAAATTAATTACCTAACTCATTACTGAGGTGTTAGATCTGCACAATCTTGGCTTCTCAGTTCACGGTCCCACTAACCTTTTCCAGCCCTCAATAAGGATTCGTATCGAATTATATCGGTATGGGAATGGTGGGTTGCGTGTTTGATTTGTTAATGTTTGCAACCCCCTGATAATAACTTTATTTTTATCAAAAGATGAAACTGTCCAGTTTAATAAAACAGAAATTACTTCTTGGCTATGTTTGATGAAAATCGGTCCAAGATGGCCGCCGCCACAAAATGGAAGATTGCATGTTTTTCAGAACTCTCTCAATATGGGTATCAAATGAATGGGTTTGACTAGTAGAATAGCACTTTTTTAAACTTTTAATTTATACTTGTTATTGAAGAGATTTTGATACATTATAGTAACAACAACAGTACAAAAAAAACATCAAATCAGACAATCCGTTTAGGAGAAGAATTAGGTACTTACCGGAATATGATGTATAGAGACTAGCGAACCCGGCAGACGTCGTCCTGCCCGCTATTAGCGTCACCTACCGGGTCCAATTTTTCTACTTACAAACCTTCCTCTTGAATCACTCTATCTATTAAAAAAACCGCATCATAATCCGTTGGGTAGTTTTAAAGATTTAAGCATACATAGGGACATAGGGACACAGGGATAGAGAAAGCGACTTTGTTTAATCTATACTATAGTGATTAGCAACTAGTCTTTAATCCGTACTCCTAGGATATTGAATGCCCAATAAGAATAACGTATTTATCCAAATCATTATTTTTAATGAATACAGTTAGGTATAACTAGCGTAAAAGTAAAAGTTGTGGTTATTTATATACTCTATTCCAATCACAGTGAAATTGGATATCTGTTAACGGCAAATTGGGTCTAATTGGCGGGATTGAGGGTTCTCCGATGCCTTACTTTAGAGAGCCTCTGCCATAATGTTTATCAATATTTATGGCTCATTATTGACCGGATCGAGGAGCAGGGTTAGGAAGGTTACAAGGTTACGACCCCGAAATTCAATTATCTGTTTATGTCAGCGAGCAAAATGAGACAGATATTAGATTCAGATACAGCTTCTTAATTCAAAATTGCTACATTGAAAATTAAACTGGTCTACGTAATTGCCTAACCATGTAAAACCGCATTATAACGAAAAAGATCCAATTACTACTAAAATAATATTTTGCATAATATTGTAAAAATATATATGATAATTTGAAAACAAACTCAACATAATGTAAAGGATAGAATAAACCTCAATTGTCATCTTTTCATCACGAGCCGGTCCTAAGTAAATAACCTTTGAGGATAACTACATTTTAAGTACAGTATTGAAACGGGTACAATCAACACTGTTGATATAACAACGTGACAGATTGGCCAGGTTAGGATTATACTATATCCCAGAATTTAGCGCGGACCTGAAGTGGAATAATATTATACGTTAAGTAGGATTCCAATGTTCTCGGAGAAAAAATTCCGAGAAATCCAGAATTAGAATTAATACCTATTTATATTATGTTCTTTCCTTTGAGTTCTTAAAGATCAGACTTTGAACATCTCCCGGTCTGTTTTATAAGGCAGTTAAAGTAATGTTACGGTTACCGTTAAATATACCTCCAAAAAATGCCAATTTAGATTCACGTCAGTGTTCAACACACAACAAAATACACACACGACACAAGTCAGTGTTCTTTTTATTAAAGTTTACCTCTTACCTTTAATTGTGGATGGTAAATTTAGGAGTTACTGGCTTCTGCGACCTTCTTTACTTGTTTTTTCAGTGGGCCATTTTACACTTAACTTTAATTATTAATCGCTTCACGTGCAATTAACTGGCCTTTAGGAATGGAACAAAAACGACTGGATCCTAAAAGGTTATTGTAGATCCTTTACCTAAATATATAAATTAATTTAAATATCAAAACAATATTTCGTGGGTCATATAAAATGCAATCTTCGTAAACTGTATAAATCGAATATAAAGAGACCGACAACTCACACCGGATTTTTAAAAACTTAAATGCACGCAAATGAAGTCGCGAGTATCAACTAGAATATTAATATTAATATTCTAGTTGATACTCGTATATCTAACTATAAGTATAATGTATAATATTATACATACACAATAGCTGATAAGTTACAAACGGGTTGTAATAAGCTCACAGAACGAGTCAATTCAATTATTAATTAAGAGAGTTTCTTAATCTTAATGAGGAAGATCATCTCATCCCTTAGCTCGCGTTTCGCGGTTAATAATAACGGGATGATGGAATTAACTACATTCCACACAAGTCAAAGTTAATAAACTCTTAAAATACTGTTTAATTTTGCAACACCATTTCATATTATTTAGAAAGACTTTAACCCTGAATTAAATTAATAAATCACGCGTTTTATGTATTTGCAAATGTGATAAATAATTATTACAAATAGTCACGTTAATATTGTTACGAATGAACCTTATTTCTAGAGCATTAAGGTTCATAATTGCTCGTCACCTAATAAATACCTAATCACCCATCGATGTAAACAACCCATAATGTAAACAACAACAACGCGGCTTTTCTAGAATAAACATCTCCCGGTCTGTTTTATAAGGCAGTTAAAGTAATGTTACGGTTACCGTTAAATATACCTCCAAAAAATGCCAATTTAGATTCACGTCAGTGTTCAACACACAACAAAATACACACACGACACAAGTCAGTGTTCTTTTTATTAAAGTTTACCTCTTACCTTTAATTGTGGATGGTAAATTTAGGAGTTACTGGCTTCTGCGACCTTCTTTACTTGTTTTTTCAGTGGGCCATTTTACACTTAACTTTAATTATTAATCGCTTCACGTGCAATTAACTGGCCTTTAGGAATGTAACAAAAACGACTGGATCCTAAAAGGTTATTGTAGATCCTTTACCTAAATATATAAATTAATTTAAATATCAAAACAATATTTCGTGGGTCATATAAAATGCAATCTTCGTAAACTGTATAAATCGAATATAAAGAGACCGACAACTCACACCGGATTTTTAAAAACTTAAATGCACGCAAATGAAGTCGCGAGTATCAACTAGAATATTAATATTAATATTCTAGTTGATACTCGTATATCTAACTATAAGTATAATGTATAATATTATACATACACAATAGCTGATAAGTTACAAACGGGTTGTAATAAGCTCACAGAACGAGTCAATTCAATTATTAATTAAGAGAGTTTCTTAATCTTAATGAGGAAGATCATCTCATCCCTTAGCTCGCGTTTCGCGGTTAATAATAACGGGATGATGGAATTAACTACATTCCACACAAGTCAAAGTTAATAAACTCTTAAAATACTGTTTAATTTTGCAACACCATTTCATATTATTTAGAAAGACTTTAACCCTGAATTAAATTAATAAATCACGCGTTTTATGTATTTGCAAATGTGATAAATAATTATTACAAATAGTCACGTTAATATTGTTACGAATGAACCTTATTTCTAGAGCATTAAGGTTCATAATTGCTCGTCACCTAATAAATACCTAATCACCCATCGATGTAAACAACCCATAATGTAAACAACAACAACGCGGCTTTTCTAGAATAAACATCGATAGGGGTGGAACTTTCTAGAAAACGCTTAGTCACGCGGTAACGGGTATATAAAGGGACCGGCGAGCTGACGGAGGGCAGTTCAGTTCTGAGAGCCGAGCGAAATACAAGCGAAGGAAGCGATCGGAAGTGAAGAGGATTGGAAGCGAACAACGTGAAGAGGAAGTCTACAAGAAGATCAGGAGTACCTAGTGGAATACGGAAGTGCAGAATAAAGTCTGATCAAGGGTCACCAGGTGTTTTATTCCAAATCTTCGAACCCCAGCACGTAACAATTGGTGTCAGAAGTGGGATTTGGAAGCTATGCCATTGACTCCGAGAGACGACTTCGGCAGCGAGGGTGTCAAGACCAGGGCCCAGCGTGCAGCGGAATCTAGCCGAGCACCTGTGGAGGAGCACCTGGAGGAACCAGCACCTGGTGGGTCCCCCCAGCTGGCCCCGCCCACTGGCCCCACCCACCAGGCCACGCCCCCTGAGACCACGCCCACCCAATCGGAGGCCCCGCCCACTGGCCACGCCCACCAGACCACGCCCCTTGAGGCCACGCCCACTCAGCCGGAGGCCCCGCCCACTGGCCCCACCCACCTGGCCACGCCCACTGAGCAAGCCACGCCCACCGTTGACTTGTCGAGTTTGATGCGGATAATGCAACAACAGTTTGCAGCGATACAGGAAAATCAAGATTGCAAATTTGCAGCGATACAGAAAAATCAAGATTGCAAATTTGAAGGGGTGCAGCGGACTGTTTTGTCGGCCGTTCACGAAGTCGGCGGCATGGTGGCTAAATTGCGAAAAGAGTTGGACCTCATGGACGAGCGAGTCACCTGCCTAGGAACGGACATAGATGGTGTGAAGACTGGCCTCAACGAGCTACAGAAAAAGGTGATACGTCTTGAAACGACAAGACTAACGTCAAGTGGAGCGATGGGCGCAGTTCAGGGACCTAATGTTAAGGTACCCCCATACGACGGTAGCACCTCCTGGCCCGCGTACTGGCAACAGTTTCAGACTGTTGCTACTGCTAACGGATGGACGGACGAACAGTGCTTGACTGCCCTCACTGTCGCATTGAGAGGGCAGGCTCTAACTGTTCTGGAAGCCTTTCCCACTTCAGGATGTGGATACAAGGAACTGTTGGATGCACTCGAATCCAGGTATGGGGAGCGACATCTGGAGCATGTGTTCCGCGCCCAGCTGCGCGATAGAGTCCAGCGATCTGGAGAGGGTCTCCAGCAATGGGCGTTGGAAATAGATAAGCTTGTGCGGAAAGCTTATCCATCGGCCGACGATAAAATGGTAACTGCAAACACCGTGCAAGCTTTTGTCGACGGAATTAAAGACCTGGAGGTAAGAGCTGCCGTGAGGCTTCGTCACCATGCCTCATTAAAAGAAGCATTGGCGCATGCCTTAGAGGTCGAAGCAGTTCGACACGACATTCGGCAGACTAACAGACTACGTGAAGTTGTCGAGGAGGTGAAAGAGGTTAAGACCTCATTCAGGAAGAACTTTGGCGCTGTGTGCTATAGATGCGGTGTGAAAGGGCATCTGCAGCTGAATTGCCCACAGAAAGAGTCGCAGATGTCCCGACTAACGAAAATAGAGGAACGGTTGGAGGAGCTTGCGAAGAGAGGTGAGAATGCAAAGTTCCCTCAAAATCAGGGAAACTAGTAACAGCCAGGACTAAGGGGCGAGTACTGGCTGGCACGGAGGGAGCCCCAGCAACGGTTATCTCACAAGTATGCGATGGGAACAATTTAGCAATACCAGGCACCATAAACGGGATCGATTGCAGGATGACATTGGACACTGGGGCCTCCAGGACAATAGTCCGGCCGGATCTATTGAAATCTGTGTCGAGGTACAGCAAGCAAATCAACTGTCGACTTCTTTCAGCCTCCGGTCAGCCAATACCCGTCCTGGGGGAAATGACTGTTACAATGTACTTAGGGGAGACATCTTATACGCACAACGTGATTGTGGCTGAAATTATGGATGACTGTATCCTTGGTCTAGATTTTATGAGGACACACGACTGCAGAATTGATGTTGCTGACGGAGTATTTAAGTGTGGTACGGAAGAAATCTTCATTCTCGGAGGTGCTAATGGGAAAGTGACATGTCTTAAGGAAATCGTCATCCCTGGACGTGCAGAGGCTCACGTGATGGTAAAGCTGCCATGTACTAATAACACCAAGGAAGGCAGATGTGTGCTGATTGAGGACATTTCCCAGAAGACAGCCTCTCAAAGATTCATGACAGCAAGAACTCTCGTCAATGGTAGTACTAAAGCTGTAGTAAAAGTTCTAAATTTGGATGATCGCGAGATTTACTTCAATAAGGGGGACATCGTCGGAAAGTGCGAGGAAGTTGTGTGGCTGAAGAAATGCACTTCAATGCCAAGCATGGAAAAATCAGGTTCTGGGAAGGATCCTACAGTCTATGAGCTTCTTAAAGACTGCAAAAGCAACCTGACTTATTCACAAAGCATCAAGGCAAAGAAGTTTCTATTACGCTACGCGGACATCTTTTCTAGTCAAGAAGGAAACCCAGGGAGAACATCGTTAGTGCAGCATAGAATTGATACCGGAAATGAGGGACCCATCCGTCAGCGGGCGAGACGGCTACCAATCGCGAAGGAAAAAGAAGTCGAGGATATGCTGGAAGAAATGGAAAGGAACAAAATAATAGAACCATCCGCAAGTCCCTGGTGCTCACCGGTTGTGCTTGTGAAGAAGAAAGATGGAAGCACACGGTTCTGCGTGGACTATAGGCGGCTCAATGACATCACAAAGAAGGATAGTTACCCGCTACCTAGAATCGATGACACTCTGGATACTTTGAGTGGCATGAAATGGTTTTCGACTCTAGACTTAAAATCAGGTTACTGGCAGGTAGAAATCCATCCAAAAGACAAGGAGAAGACAGCGTTTTCAACGGGAAAAGGATTATGGCAGTTTAATGTTATGCCTTTTGGATTGTGCAACGCACCTGCCACCTTCGAACGACTCATGGAATGTGTGCTAGCAGGGTTAGTAGGAGATGCCTGCTTGGTGTATCTAGATGACGTCGTTATCATGGGTCGAGACTTCGAGGACCATTTGCAAAACATGGAGCGAGTCTTCGCCAAAATACATGGGGCAAACTTAAAACTTAACCCGAAGAAGTGTCAGCTATTCAGGAAAGAAGTGAATTATCTCGGCCATGTCATCACAAGTGAGGGCATCCAGACTGACCCGGCGAAAATTGAAGTGGTTAAAAAATGGCCTACCCCTAAAGACAAGACAGAGGTAAGGGCATTTTTGGGTTTGTGCTCTTACTACAGGCGTTTCGTCAAGGGGTTTTCTGAGATCGCAAAACCGTTACATAGACTGACGGAAGAGAAAAGACCATTTTGTTGGGATGAAGCCTGTGAGGATTCCTTTTCAAAACTGAAGAAATACCTGTGTGAAACACCAATTTTGGGATACCCACAACCGGAAGGCCAGTTTATCGTCGATACCGACGCGAGCAACACCGCGATTGGAGGAGTGCTATCCCAAAAGCAGGGAGATAGAGAAGTCGTTATGGGGTATTTCAGCAAATCACTGTCAAGACCGGAACGGAACTACTGCGTGACACGGAGGGAACTTTTTGCCGTGGTAAAAACATTGCAACACTTCAGCAAGTACCTAATCGGCCGAAAGTTTTTACTACGTACGGATCATGCAGCATTGAAATGGCTACTGCAATTTAAGAATCCCGAAGGTCAAGTTGCTCGGTGGATTGAACAACTCCAGGAATATGACTTCGAGACTCAACATCGCAGCGGGAAGTCACATGGAAATGCAGATGCACTTTCTCGGAGGCCATGCCCGGAAGAATGCAAACATTGCATCAAACAGGAGTCGACGGAGCTATCATTGAAACTTACCAGGACGAGTTCCTTAGGACCCTGGGAGGATGATGCAATGAAGATGGCTCAAGAGGATGATGAGGATCTACGGCACATCATCGTGTGGAAGAAAAGAGGAGAAGACGTCAGACCAACATGGAGTGAGGTTGCACCTATGAGCGTTATCACTAAAGCATACTGGGCACAGTGGAGCAGTCTTACTCTACAAAATGGAATACTCTACCGAAAATGGGAAAAGACTAACGGCAGGGAGTTCCATCTTCAGGTAGTCGTTCCGAGAGCCAAGGTACCCGATGTCCTACGTGAAGTGCATGACGGAGTTTCGGGAGGTCATCTTGGCGTCAAGAAGACACTAACGAAAGTACGGGAGAGGTTCTACTGGCTCCATTGTCGGGAGGATGTGCAGGATTGGTGCCGTAAATGTACCATTTGCGCTGCCGTGAAGGGACCGCAGACAAGGAGTAGAGGTAACCTGCAGCTGTACAATGTTGGTGCACCCTGGGAACGTATAGCTATTGATGTAGCCGGACCATTCCCTGTGACTGAATCAGGGAACAAATACTTTATGGTTGTTATGGACTACTTCACTAAGTGGCCGGAAGTATTCGCGATACCTAACCAGGAAGCTACAACTGTTGCAACTAAGCTCGTTGAGGAGGTTATATGTCGCTTTGGTGTACCATTGGAAATCCACTCAGACCAAGGAAGGAACTTTGAATCGCAAGTGTTTCAGGAAGTATGCAAAATTTTAGGTCTACATAAGACACGCACAACTGCATACCACCCGCAGTCTGACGGAATGGTTGAAAGATTCAATCAGACGCTTGAAAGGCATTTGGCAAAGTTGGTTGACGCCCACCAAAGAGACTGGGACAGGTACATTCCACTGTTTCTCCTCGCCTACAGGACTGCAGAGCATGAGAGCACAAAGGCAACTCCGGCGTTAGTCAATTATGGCAGGGAACTACGGTTACCAGTAGACTTATTGATGGGAGGGTCACCGGATGAACCTTGCACCGTACAAGACTACGTCGCCAATCTGAGAGAGAAAATGCGAGAAATACATGCTACAGTTCGGGAAAACGGATTGCAATCGAGTGAGAACATGAAAACCAGATACGACCGGAAATCGAACACGAGCGGATTCGAGGAAGGTGCCTTAGTCTGGCTGCATAATCCGACTCGTCGAAAAGGGAAATCTCCAAAATTGCAAACCAGATGGGAGGGTCCATACAAAGTGGTTACCCGTATTAATGACGTCACGTATAGGATTCAACGTCAACCAAGGGGAAAATTTAAGGTTGTGCACATCGACCGCTTGGCAAAACATTACGGAAGCAACAGTGATGCTCGGGACGAGCATCGCTAAGAGGGGGGCAGTGTTACGAATGAACCTTATTTCTAGAGCATTAAGGTTCATAATTGCTCGTCACCTAATAAATACCTAATCACCCATCGATGTAAACAACCCATAATGTAAACAACAACAACGCGGCTTTTCTAGAATAAACATCGATAGGGGTGGAACTTTCTAGAAAACGCTTAGTCACGCGGTAACGGGTATATAAAGGGACCGGCGAGCTGACGGAGGGCAGTTCAGTTCTGAGAGCCGAGCGAAATACAAGCGAAGGAAGCGATCGGAAGTGAAGAGGATTGGAAGCGAACAACGTGAAGAGGAAGTCTACAAGAGGATCAGGAGTACCAAGTGGAATACGGAAGTGCAGAATAAAGTCTGATCAAGGGTCACCAGGTGTTTTATTCCAAATCTTCGAACCCCAGCACGTAACAATATAAAGATTAATTTTTACTTGTTTGCATGGTTGTTATTTTTTTATTGATAACAAGCTTCTGCCCGCGGCTTCGCCCGCGTTATGTTCGATTTTCCGATTCCCGTTCCTGCTCCCTTTTTCAACTTTTATAACTACTTTCGAGGAACTTTTTGATATAGTAATCTACCTATAACAGTAGCTATAGATTTCGGTAATTTCAAAATCCCGTGGGAACTGTGAATTTTTCCATTTTCCAGATTAAAAGCCTATGTGTTCAGTGTTAAGTCAGGACATAATCTATCTCCATTCAAAATTTCAGCCAAATCGGTTCAGTAGTTGCGGCGTTAAAGAGTAACAAACACACGCACAAACTTTCGCATTTATAATATTAGTGATTAATAAAAAAAATAACAGCAATAGATAAAATTCGAACACACGTAAATTATGTGATTACAGACACGTGGTAGATTTTTTTCTAGTATTGTTTAAAACTGATAAAGTATTCATTCAATCAAATAAGTAGGTTCTTTTACTGTAAAGAAGTAGTAATTGAAAACAGGTCGCTTCTCATCGTTCCGCGGAGATTGCCTTTTTATGACCCAATTTTTCTCATGCCTCTTCATTCCCGCTTTCTCCTTTTCATTTTATTATTCCCTTTTACGATGGAAAATGATTTAGTTGAGTCGCAAGATGTACGCCATTTGTAATTGTACGTGATACTTTGAACTCTTTTATGCAAATGATCAAGTACAGTTTGTCTATTTGTTCGGTTCTATTTTTTTGTTTTTGACGTAACCTATAGATGATTAACTAGTGGACCCGGCGGACGTCGTTCTGCCCGGTGACATACCGACATCAGCGCCCCCTACCGAGACCCGGTATGTTACCTGCACCTACCAGGTAACTGTGTTTTCAAACCATCCCAGAAACCCATTGAAATATACACACAAAATTTCATCGAAATCGGTCCAGTCGTTTGGAGAAGTTAGGTGACAAACACGTACAGAAAAATTATATAGGTACGGGTGAAAGAGTTTACCGTATCGACGGGATGAGCATTAAATGTTTGACCGTTACGAAACCCATGAACATTTTGTAAGTATGGGAAAATGTTTTTGTTTTATTTCATTTTTTCGTAAATTTTCCAATGTTTTTTAATAGTTATTCTGCTATTCGGGACGGAGATAAATACAAAAAAATAAAACCCCTGAAAATCGCTCCAGCCGTTCTCGAGTTATAAGTGTTCGAACAAACACAACTTTGTTATCAAGATCTAAGATATCAGAGATAAGTCCCTACATATAGTCTGATTTTTATTTCCGTGGAATTCTGACGTTTCTTAATGTTACCATAGATAAAACAGTTCCCACAAAAAAAGATAATAAATTCGAAACTTATTTAAATAAAAAATATTTAGCGCATTTAGATAAGACAAATGCCTGACGGACACTTTTTGTTGATCATGTCATTCGTCTTCCATTTTTGAAAGTTCAATGTGTTTCTTTTATTTTTTATTGCTCTTAGTTTGCACTTTCCACTCTTAGCAATTTCTATTTTAGGACAAACGACTAATATTATTACACGATTTACTCATCAGTGATTACACGGTTTAGGGCTTTTTTATGTTGATAGGGATTTAAAGTAGTTTGGGGTAAAATCGAACTTGTGATGGTGATGACCCTGTTTTTCGTACAAATAACTCATCCTATGCATAAAATGACAACTGTCAGAATTCCACCGAATTAAAAATCAGACTAGTACTTCACAACAATAAGGGTCAAAGAAGAAAGAAAATACAACATTTTTGAAGGGTCATGACACTTTCGATTGACTTCCCACCATTGGATGTCGATGATTTTAACAAGGCTCTTGACATGTAGAGACTTGGGTGCTACGTCGTTGCATGGCGTATTGCCTACTCAGTGTAGGGGCGACTTAGATAGCGACATAGAAATCGCGCGTTTACAAGATTGTGCTTAGAGACTTGTTTCAATAATATTAGTAGAATATATCTACTAATATTATAAAAACGTTTTTATCTAAATTCTAAATGCGAAAGAGCGCCTATCTGTCTTTCACGGCTCATCCGCTAAAACGATCATGATCTTGGTACAGCTTGCGTCTTGAAGATGAACATACTTAATATTCTGAGTGCTTAGTCTAAGATCGGAGCACTTGAAAATGAACTCGAAAACTATTGATTGATTTCAGAGTAAAATAGACCTAAAATGGCTTGTATTAAGGTTTGAGTTCGCCAATACATTCAGCATTCGAACACAACGAGCGCCCCAAGCAGAAATGTTGTAAAATACATATTCGAACTATGGAATTACGACTTTAAAATACGAATATTTGAGTTCATTTTGCTCTGAATTCACTTGTGATTCGATCAATAGTTTTCGAGTTCGTTTTCGAGTGCTCCGATCTTAGACTAAGCACTCTGGAATATCAAAGCCTAATTATACGTGAAAGAAGTCGCAGGTATCAGCCAGTATTGAACACGACTCTTTCTCGAGTTCAATAAAATTAATCCAGTACTGCTTCTCAAATTTTCATCTATGTACAGAAAATAATTAATCGGTTGGAGCAATAGGTTCCTTATTAACTTCGCATTAATTTAATTTCTTGAATAATTTAAACGAAAAATGATTAAGTGAGAATACAAAATTAATTAATTAATTACCACATTTTCGCCTGAAATTCAGATTACCGGCTGCCTTTGATGGAAAGTACCTAATTTGGTAATTTAATTAAATTTTTATTAATTTTATCTCATTTTCTCAACTTGAAATCAATAAAAATCTTTTTGTGCGTCGTATACCTACAGGTAATTTCTGAGGCACGACGTTAAATGTTAAGAATTTTCAAGCGATAACAATGCGATATCCCGCCAACCTGCACTAGAGTAACATGGCGGGTCTGAGCTCTAAATCCGTCTCTCCTATAAGAGAAGAGGGGAGCCCAGCAAGGGGACGTTAAAGGGTTTTAAACCAATAGATGTCTATAAGTCTCTTGTAGGGACATCCACACGTGTCGGTCTTGCACCACTTGAATCCAGCTACATCCTGCCACTCATTTGATGTCGTCTGTCCATCAAATGGAGGTTGTTACTCCAAGACTATCATGTTTAGATCTTATCAAACCAAAACCTTCACTCAAAAGCAATGAGAAGATGAAACTTTGGACATAATATATAGCAACACGTACCTATAGAATATAAAGATTGAAAGTTGAATGTTTGTGTATTCCAAAATAAGAATATTGAAAAGTGCATATCCTCGACCAGTCTACGCTGCAACGACGTATGAATATAGAAGAAGTGCAACTGATATCATATTACGGCTATAAATTGAATTTCAGTATGTGTATTGAATATAGTAGGTATACATTTGCATATCTCAAATAGGATGTTTTTGTTTTGACGACTGATCTCAAGCGAAGTGAAACAAAACGAGGTTTGTTTCGCTTCGCTCATGTCGCTAACGCGTCTGTTTATACATCGGTTCCTATGAACTAGAGCTAAACGAAGCCAGCGATGCGAACTTGCGAGCTTTCATTAATATATATATAGCTGCTCGTGCTGATTCATTGACTGACTCACTGATTGATCACCCCTCCTGTAAAATTTTGTATGAAAATTTTTTTTTTCACTAATGGTATCGTATAGAGGACAAAAATTCATTCGGAACAAAAATATGGAGAGAGCTGATGATTGAGGATTTCAGAGACGAGCGAATGGCACGCTTAAGGTATTGAAGATAGGTGGGGGGTGCTCGAACAAATGTCACTCGAAACGTCATCCAATTAGCAGTGAGCTGAAAAAAAATTCAAAATGGCGAAAAAAAGATGGCCACCATACAAATTTCGTCGGTCTCCATCTCGGAGGGTATAAAAGATGGAAGAGTGGTTTCTTCGCAAAAGATGATGAGAATCCAAAGGTCTACTTGATGAATTGAAAAAAATTCAAAATGGCGGAATTTATTTTTCCATAGAAAATGTATGGCGAATATTGAAGAGACTACAAGTTGTAAACTATGCAAGGCTTTGATGCGGTTCTTTGGAGAACTCTCAAAGAAAAATATGGGAAGACATGATGATTGAGGGTTTGGAAGATGGTTGAGGAGCCCGGGCAGGGTATGGCAGATAGATGGGAGGTGCTCAAACAAAAATTACTCAAAACCTCATCCAATTGGCACTGAGCTGAAAAAAAAAACAAAATGGCGGATTCAAGATGGCAGCTATACAAATTTCGTCGGTGTCTATCTCACCAAGTATAAAAGATGGAAGAGTGATTTCTTGGCAAAAGATGATCAAGAACTGAAGATCTACAATTTGATGAACAGAAAAAAATCAAGATGGCAAAATTTATTTTTTTTCACACAAAATATATGGCGAATATTGAAGAGACTAAGTTGGGAAACTATACAAGACTTTGATACGGTTCCTTTTCAAAATTTGTTTTTATGGAAGAACTCTCCTTCTGGCAAATGATTCGGAGAAAAAAATTTGGAGTGATGATGATCGAGGGTTTGGAAGATGGATGAGGAGCACGGCCAGGGTTAAAGATGCTGAAAATGATAGAAGGTGGAGGCTGCTAAAACAAAAATAATACTGAAATCCCCGCGGTCCGCTTTAGCGGGCCGCGCAGCCAAGCGCCCTACTAGTTAATATATATATAGCTGCTCGTGCTGATTCATTGACTGACTCACTGATTGATCACCCCTCCTGTAAAATTTTGTATGAAAAATTTTTTTTTCACTAATGGTTTCGTATAGAGGACAAAAATTCATTCGGAACAAAAATATGGAGAGAGCTGATGATTGAGGATTTCAGAGACGAGCGAATGGCATGCTTAAGGTATTGAAGATAGGTGGGGGGTGCTCGAGCAAATGTCACTCGAAACATCATCCAATTGGCAGTGAGCTGAAAAAAAATTCAAAATGGCGAAAAAAAGATGGCCGCCATACAACTTTCGTCGGTCTCCATCTCGGAGGGTATAAAAGATGGAAGAGTGGTTTCTTCGCAAAAGATGATCAAAATTCAAAGGTCTACTCGATGAATAGAAAAAAATTCAAAATGGCGGAATTTATTTTTCCATAGAAAATGTATGCGAATATTGAAGGGACTACAAGTTGTAAACTATGCAAGGCTTTGATGCGGTTCTTTGGAGAACTCTCAAAGAAAAATATGGGAAGACATGATGATTGAGGGTTTGGAAGATGGATGAGGAGCCCGGGCAGGGTATTGTAGATAGGTAGGAGGTGCTCAAACAAAAATTACTCGAAACATCATCCAATTGGCAGTGAGCTGAAAAAAAGTCCAAAATGGCGGATTCAAGATGGCGGCTATACAAATTTCGTCGGTGTCTATCTCACCAAGTATAAAAGATGGAATAGTGGTTTCTTGGCAAAAGATGATCAAGACCTAAAAGTCTACTTGATGAACAGAAAAAAACAAGATGGCGGAATTTATTTTTCTACACAAAAAAAAATTATTGATGGAAAAATACGGAAAGAGCTGATGATCGAAGATTTTGGAGACGGATGAAGAGCACGGCGAGGGTATTGAAGATAGGTGGGACGTGCTCAAACAAAAACTACTCGAATCCTCGCGGTCCGCTTGCGGGCCGCGCACCCACGCGCCATACTAGTAATATATATAGCAAATAACATGTGCGATATGAGCGAAGCGAAACGTATTTCATTTCATTTCGCTTCGCTCCTAATGTGTCCTGCGCCTTTATAGGTGGGAAGTCTCGAGTCTAGACCATCACATTATTATCCCAAGAATAACCCTTACCATATTGTAATGATATCTGTAATGAGGATAAAAATGAAATTAAGAGAAAGAATAGTGTCGCAACTCGCAAACCGCCAACCCTATGATAGAATAGGTCGTCGTCGTCGTCGTCATCTCAACCAATAGACGTCCACTGCTGGACATAGGTCTCTTGCAAGGATCGCCACAGAACACGATCTTGTGCCGCCTGACTCCAGCGGCTGCCAGCGACTTGCTTGAGATCGTCTGTCCATCGAGTGGGAGGTCTACCTACGCTTCGTTTACTGATGCGAGGTGGCCATTCAAGCACCTTGGGACCCCAACGTCCATCGGTTCTTCGAACAATGTGCCCCGTCCATTGCCACTTCAGCTTCGCGACTCGATGAGCTATGTCGGTAACTCTGATTCTCCTGCGGATCTCCTCATTTCTGATTTGATCCCGCAGGGATACTCCGAGCACAGCTCTCTCCATCGCCCGCTGAGTGACCCTGAGCCTTCTTATGAGGCCCATTGTTAGCGACCATGTCTCAGATCCGTAAGTCATCACTGGCAACACGCACTGTTCGAAGACTTTCTGTTAGATAGAATAGGTAGATACGATAAAACCACAGTTTCATGGAAAATTGTGATAAAACTACGTGCTTAAACCCACTGGCAAAAGTTAATTAATTAATACCTAACAACTACATTACACCAAAGTATTATCGGCGAAAGGAAGCTAGCTGATCTGCGGAAAAACGAGTCAATTTATTTTATCTGAAACGAGGAAATGGAACCTATCGTCTACTCGTGTTATTTCTTGCTTTCACGGATTAACGCGGCAGTCAGCGCTCCCCTATTTAGAACACAAACGGTCGCTATGGGTACAAAGTACCCATAGTTTTACTTAAATAGATTTCGAAATGTAAATTAATTTACGAAAAAAGAGCACAAGCAATTATATAAGCTTATATTATACTAGCTACGTTGTGAAGTTAGTGTTTTTAAAATTAGTTTGAAATTACCCTAAAATTAATAAAAGTATATAATGTGGCTAATTCTGTTGTACACAATCTCTAAACCTAAACTAAAATGACAGGCCTAAATCTATTGCTATCCTTTTCTGCAGTGAGAACTATGAAAGAGATAGGAATAAATTTAGACCTGTCATTTTAGTTTAGGTTTAGAGATTGTGTACAACAGAATTAGCCACACTGTGTAAAAATCTAAAAAAATTAAATTAAAGATCAATTTGATTATTATACTTATGAAGGCATTTATTTTGAAACGTTATTAGGTACTTAGGCCAATAATGGTACTCTTATATTCTTTCAAACCTCTTTAGGGTTTGTACAGATTTGTTTACATTTGAAAATAGGTTACATACGCAGTCGTGGGTGAGTGAACACTTTTTGACGACCAATAACACAACATCATAATATTATATCTTGAATATTATTGATCGAAATAATTTCAGATGTAAACGAACAATCAGTAGCGCGTGAAAATGCCTAGCTTTAACTTTCACAAGTCCATAACGCGTGATAGCATTTCGTATTAATGAAGACTTCTAAGAAAGAAAGCTAATAAGAAAAATGCTAAAAAGAAAGTTTAAGAATTTTGATAGATTACATTTCTGTGGTATTTTATACCCAGTATTATCATCTACCGGGTTAATCATATTAGTGTGATTAAAAATAAAAGGCTGTTAAATGAAACCGATAAAACTCTTGTACAGCCTTCTCTATTATGAACGATTACTTACAATAATCGATTGAGTAAGTTTATTTACTTAAAATTAAGTACTCGCGTGTGCGATACACCAATGGTTATGAGAAGAATTATTGAGTAAAAGGAATGATTCTTTTGTTATAATTTTAACCATAATGTTTATTTCGTAAAATTAAATCAATTTTTATTCACAAATCTTAACAAACCAAAAGAATCAGAACGATTGAAAACTTTCTTTCGACTCGTGTTGAGTTTAGTTGCAAACAAATTGCACTTAACGGAAAAAGTCGAACGTCGCATTACCGACAAAAATAAGATCGCTATTAATTCTTTATCGATATTTCTTAAGAGTTCTTGTTTAACAAGTTCTTGCTGTTCTTTTGTTCTCTTCCAAGTTTTAGTCGCCCAAGCAATTTTTAAAGCTTTCAAACTTTTCTGAGGATCTGTTATATTGTGACGATAATTTTTGTCATTCATTTCCTCCAACTACAGAAGGAAGGAAGGAACAAGTAAAACAACAATTCTTAATAATATTATAAACGCGAAAGTTTGTAAACATGGATGTATGTATGGATGTTAGTTACTCTTTCACACAGAAACAACAGAACCGATTTGGCTGATAGAAATAGAGATAGATTATACTCTGGATTAACACATAGGCTACCTTTATCCCGGAAATGAAAGAGTTCCCGCGGGAACCAAAAAACCTCAATCCACGCGGGTAACATATTCTATGTAGTTTAATTATATTTTTTGGAAACAAACAAATTAAAAGTTTACAAAAAGAGAGTTATGCAAAAGTTAAATCAAAACAGTTTACAAAGGCAAGAATATTATTATAGGGGTAAAAATATACCAGGTCATACAAATTTGATTTTGAAAAGGTTGATTCTGGGTCCACTGAGGATACGGAATAATGCTCTAATACCAAGTGTGCATACGCCAATTAACTAATTGATTGAGTTTCTATTTATGGCGCGAAACGTAACCCAATAATAACCCAATAAAGTGAAAAATTTACTATGGTTAGAATCGAACGCACCAATCTACAAAATATTATAATATTGTATTTTTCTTTGTATTATAAGTATAGATTAAAGATGAGAGCAGTTCTCCGTCAACAAATTGTTATACAGTTTGACGGATTTGTAGTATAGTTAATTATAAAAAATTGTTTGATAGATAAATAAATAAATTTAAAAAAAAAAACATACTATGTTCCCAACCTGTATGCTATGTACGTACGTAGGTACGCATAAAAACCCTAACGTAGCGATCATAAAAGCAATACCGACCATTATTATCTTGTTATTATGGGACAACAAAAATCAGGTAGGTTTCGCGAGACGATAAAAGATATTAAGCGAATTGCGAGCGAAAGCGTCCCGCGAATTCAAATTGCAGGCGTTATATCTGCGAAAATGTCGCTATCTCTGTTATTGCGTTCCCGAAAACCATCTTTAATAATATACTGGAGCGTGCCGTGCTATCATATAGCCGTATTTTGTGTAAAACCAAAAATAATACTCTTAAGTACCTACGAGTTTATAAATGTGGGAGCAGCATTATGACACTATTTTAGTGCAATAGTTATAAGTCCGATAAGTTAAAAAATTCAGTTGAGGCGCAATATTTACAACCCAAGAGTTTAAATAGCGTGGCTATAAAAAGAATACCCGGCTGAATTTGTTGTGTACTCTTCTCAGATCAGGGGTCTTAAATAATAATTATACAAAAGTGTACAGTGTACCAAATATGAAAATAAAATATAATAATTAATCTGAAATCGAATCTATACTAATATAATAAAGCGGAAGAGTTTGTTTGTTTGAACGCGCTAATCTCAGGAACTACTGGACCGATTTCAAAAATTCTTTCACCGTTGGATATGTACGTGATCCTTGAGTGCTATATATTATGTACCACGGGCGAAGCCGGGGCGGACCGCTAGTATCTAATAAGCAACAGTACAGCTGTTACTACCTACTGTATAATTAATGCATTATGTGCACGTTCATGCATTAGAGTCAAACTTCATAGACTAAATACGTGTACAATTTGCTTGACATCGACATAAATATTATTATACTAGCTGCGCCCCGCGGTGTTACCCACGGTTAATAAGTTTGTACACTTAAAAATAATTAAACAGAATCTTCTAAGAGAAACTTAGCATAGAGAACAACAGCAAATTCATGCAAACGCATACAAATGCATGCAACGACAGCAAACTATTACGATAGTGTGTTATGTGAGCGTGTTGTACCTAAGAACAATCAGCGCCATCTATCGCGTTTTTGGAAGTCTATATCTATGATATTTAAGTCCCACAGAAACACTTTTTCGGGGATAAAATGTAGCCTGTGTTAGTCCAGGGTATAATCTATCTCCATTCCAAATAGCCAAATCGGTTCAGTAGTTGCGGCGTTAAAGAGTAAAAAATATACACACATACACACTTACATACAGAGGAATACACAAACTTTCGCCTTTATAATATTAGTGAGATATTCATCGACATGAAAATACAACTCCAACTACAGAAGGAAGGAAGGAACAAGTAAAACAACAATTCTTAATAATATTATAAACGCGAAAGTTTGTAAACATGGATGTATGTATGGATGTTAGTTACTCTTTCACACAGAAACAACAGAACCGATTTGGCTGATAGAAATAGAGATAGATTATACTCTGGATTAACACATAGGCTACCTTTATCCCGGAAATGAAAGAGTTCCCGCGGGAACCAAAAAACCTCAATCCACGCGGGTAACATATTCTATGTAGTTTAATTATATTTTTTGGAAACAAACAAATTAAAAGTTTACAAAAAGAGAGTTATGCAAAAGTTAAATCAAAACAGTTTACAAAGGCAAGAATATTATTATAGGGGTAAAAATATACCAGGTCATACAAATTTGATTTTGAAAAGGTTGATTCTGGGTCCACTGAGGATACGGAATAATGCTCTAATACCAAGTGTGCATACGCCAATTAACTAATTGATTGAGTTTCTATTTATGGCGCGAAGCGTAACCCAATAATAACCCAATAAAGTGAAAAATTTACTATGGTTAGAATCGAACGCACCAATCTACAAAATATTATAATATTGTATTTTTCTTTGTATTATAAGTATAGATTAAAGATGAGAGCAGTTCTCCGTCAACAAATTGTTATACAGTTTGACGGATTTGTAGTATAGTTAATTATAAAAAATTGTTTGATAGATAAATAAATAAATAAAAAAAAAAAAACATACTATGTTCCCAACCTGTATGCTATGTACGTACGTAGGTACGCATAAAAACCCTAACGTAGCGATCATAAAAGCAATACCGACCATTATTATCTTGTTATTATGGGACAACAAAAATCAGGTAGGTTTCGCGAGACGATAAAAGATATTAAGCGAATTGCGAGCGAAAGCGTCCCGCGAATTCAAATTGCAGGCGTTATATCTGCGAAAATGTCGCTATCTCTGTTATTGCGTTCCCGAAAACCATCTTTAATAATATACTGGAGCGTGCCGTGCTATCATATAGCCGTATTTTGTGTAAAACCAAAAATAATACTCTTAAGTACCTACGAGTTTATAAATGTGGGAGCAGCATTATGACACTATTTTAGTGCAATAGTTATAAGTCCGATAAGTTAAAAAATTCAGTTGAGGCGCAATATTTACAACCCAAGAGTTTAAATAGCGTGGCTATAAAAAGAATACCCGGCTGAATTTGTTGTGTACTCTTCTCAGATCAGGGGTCTTAAATAATAATTATACAAAAGTGTACAGTGTACCAAATATGAAAATAAAATATAATAATTAATCTGAAATCGAATCTATACTAATATAATAAAGCGGAAGAGTTTGTTTGTTTGAACGCGCTAATCTCAGGAACTACTGGACCGATTTCAAAAATTCTTTCACCGTTGGATATGTACGTGATCCTTGAGTGCTATATATTATGTACCACGGGCGAAGCCGGGGCGGACCGCTAGTATCTAATAAGCAACAGTACAGCTGTTACTACCTACTGTATAATTAATGCATTATGTGCACGTTCATGCATTAGAGTCAAACTTCATAGACTAAATACGTGTACAATTTGCTTGACATCGACATAAATATTATTATACTAGCTGCGCCCCGCGGTGTTACCCACGGTTAATAAGTTTGTACACTTAAAAATAATTAAACAGAATCTTCTAAGAGAAACTTAGCATAGAGAACAACAGCAAATTCATGCAAACGCATACAAATGCATGCAACGACAGCAAACTATTACGATAGTGTGTTATGTGAGCGTGTTGTACCTAAGAACAATCAGCGCCATCTATCGCGTTTTTGGAAGTCTATATCTATGATATTTAAGTCCCACAGAAACACTTTTTCGGGGATAAAATGTAGCCTGTGTTATTCCAGGGTATAATCTATCTCCATTCCAAATAGCCAAATCGGTTCAGTAGTTGCGGCGTTAAAGAGTAAAAAATATACACACATACACACTTACATACAGAGGAATACACAAACTTTCGCCTTTATAATATTAGTGAGATATTCATCGACATGAAAATTAACTCATCAATGGTACATTGTATGTATACTTCATGTTTATCGTTTATTGCATGAACATTTGCATGCATTACGATATCGGATTTTACATTTTATACCTGTGTGCTTAGTCTAAAGCGGAGCACTCGAAAACGAACTCGAAAACTATTGATCGATTTCAGAGTAAAATAGACCTAAAATGTCTTGTATTAAGGTTTGAGTTCGCCAATACATTCAGCATTGTTCGAATGCTGAATGTATTGGCGAACTCAAACCTTAATACAATCCATTTTAGGTCTATTTTACTCTGAAATCGATCAATAGTTTTCGAGTTCGTTTTCGAGTGCTCCGCTTTAGACTAAGCACACAGTGGGCTGAAGCCCACAATATCGTTTGCGTTGATGACGATTTTTTTAAATCACGTGGGAACTCTTTGATTTTCCGGGATAAAAAGTAGCCTATGTATATCCACCTACGGCATGCAGGCTATCCCTGTTCTAAATATCGGTAAGATCAATTCCGCGTTTAATGTATCTATTCATTTATTATAATATTTTAATACAATGTTGTCTCTAATATCCAAAATCTTCTAATATCAAAAGTTTTTATTTTATTACACAGGAACCCAAATATTTCCGAGATTAAAAGTAGCCTAGGTTATTCCTTGTGTAATTTTCTACCTGCTTAGAAAAATACCATCAAAATCGGTACAGCCGTTCCGTTTTGATTATGCTATTGTTCAAATAATCGTAATATGAGCTCAATTAGAGGCGATTATTTCGAAATCATAGACAGAGACTTCGATTTTATTAATTTGTATGAATTTACATTATTACCATCGCGATTTATGTATTGAATTTGTAGTCAATACAAAAATATATAATACAGTATGATGACTTCTGTCTCAAAATCATCAGCCGGGCATCCATCAGCAAGGCGAAATCCAAAATTAAAATCGTGTTAATTTGGACAACAATAAACTTTCATGGTAGGACTCTGGTGGCTGGGAAGCGGGCCCGTTCCGTTACTGCAACCCTTTCTATCCCTAAGGGGGTTAAATAGGGGATGAAAGTTTGTATGAAAGTCTGTCATTTATCAAGTTACATCCATGAAAATTGGTATTTGGGCTTTGAATAAAAAATAAAAAATATGAATTTCAGGATTTTTGAAAATTCTATCCGCAAGTGAGTTAAGTAGGGGATGAAAGTTTAAATGAGACCCCGTCACGTTTTCGTCACTTATCAAGTTATATCCATGAAAATTGATATTTAGATTTTCGGTTAAAAATTAAAAATTACATGTTGAAGGAATTTTGGAAAAACTACCCCTAAGTTGGTACAATGGGAGATGGAAGTTTGTATGAGATTAATAATAATAATTCACGCGAGTGAAGTCGCGAGCATCTCAGTAAGTAATGTACCTACTTACAGAGCTGGTTCTTTTCTTAAATTGTAGCAATTTTATTCTACTTTAAACACGCCAAAGTATATATAAATAAAGTATATATATATATAAAGTAGTGTCAAGAACTAGTCTTTTTAGATTATAATCGCAAAAATCTGAAAAAAAAATCCGAAATTTTCGCGGTTTTTTCGATTTTTGACAAAGTTGCGTTCGTCGCTCGAGGTCACAAACTTGGATTAATCATTGGGCCAACATCATAAACAAGTCTGCGAAAAATCAGAACTACCCGATTTGACGCAAGGTCGGATTATTAAAGTTACTGGACTAGAAATGATCAAATGAATTCTTATAACCGCACTGGTATTATAAAGACAGAAACCTTATTTCTATACATTTTAATGATAAATCTTTTACTACAGTTTTACGCAATTTCACTTCAAACAAACCTTTCAAAGTTTCTGCGAAATCCTATATTCTTTCGACGGAGCTGAGGGTAAAAATTACGGGAAATTTGTTAAAAATAAATATTTTTTTATAAAGGTAAGGTTATCGAAGCCATATTTCATAGCAGTTATAATGAAAACGTGTTTAATTTTTTACTTGCGCTTTCTTGAGCTTTTGAAATGTGTTTGTAAAAGTATCTTACTTAATGGTTTCACAAGAAATATTACGGTTAAAGTCGGTAAAGCGTTCTTGCAAAAGTAGGAGGTTTAGGTAAGTACTTGTGTAATTTTAGTGATTCCACTACCACCACCACTACATCCTTTTAACGTCCCACTGCTGAGTACAGGCCTCCTCTCTCATAGGAGAGAGCGATTTAGAGCGTAGACCCACCACGCTGGTCCAATGCGAGTTGGCGGGCTTTAACGACTATTGTCACATGATAGTGATAATAACCGGGACTAACTGCTTAACTTGTTCTCCGAGGCACGGGGATGAAACACCGCCAACTACCAATTCCGGGCTGGCACCGGGAATTTCTTGACAGAAAAGCCCAATCCCTAACAATTATTTGCCCGACCCGGAAATCGAACCCGTACAATTTCTACAATTCACTTTCCAAATGATGTTACATGCATGAAAAACACTAACAGGCGGTTGGTTGGTGGACGAAATTACAACTTTCCTATGGTACTGAATAATTGTCCTGAATCTAGCACAAGTGTATGCAAGTTGCATTCAAATCGCGTGCAAAACGATAAACCAACGCCTACGTTATATGTGAGATTCATACAGTATATATTCACAGAAATGAGAAACGATCATAGACTATACTTAAAATCTTTAGAATTATGCCTCTTGCTTTCAAAATTATATGTGACTCTTGGTTAAACATCTTGGCTTGGTTCTAATATTGGCATCATATAACAAGTATAAAGTTCGTAAACTAAAACCCGACTACGCTTAATAATAATTTAATTAGTAGAAAGCGCGGGGTAAACAGCCAGTGGTGCCATCTGTTATGTGGATCCGAAACTAATTTAAAAATCTAGAAAACCGCTCGAAGGTCACTTCTCGATTTTTTTCGTAAATAAATGTAGCCTATATTATAACCCGGACCATAACAACTGTGATAGCAACGAATCAATAGACACCTCATTCATCAAAATCGATCCAGTAGTTAAGGCGCTACGGGCGCTACGGTGGTACACACAGAATCTCAAACAAAAATTGGCCACAAACATACGTATACATACATACATACATACATACATACATACATACATAGATACAGACATAGACTGCTAAAATCATATAACTCTTTTGGCTTTGCCGTAGTCGGGTAAAAAAATTAAGTAGAAAACCTATTAAATATATAATAATTATATTATTATACTGTACCTAAAATTTATTATAACGCTTCACTTGGTAAGATATTTTTCGGTATTCTCTATAAGACCTCACAAATCTCAAGAAGCGCTTATGCATAAAAGTCGGATCAAACATAGGGATTCAAAAGCTTAAGACCAGCTTAAGATGAAATCCAGGCTTAGTGCCACAATGCACCCTTATCGAAGTAAAATGGGTTTGCTCTCGAGAGTCTATACCTACTGTAGTCTGCATAGAATATGATAGGGTGTTGTATACGATAGACATATCAATAATGGGCCCTAATAATAATTTATAAGATTCTAGTCTTTTAGCTACAGTTATCATTTATACAGCATGAATTTTATCTTGCCTATATATTTTTAAGCTGATTAAAAAGTTAAACAAGTCACTTTTCACAGAAACACTTAAGCGACGGAAGGGTTACGCGCAGCGCATAGGACATTTTTTCCGCCAACTAACAATCATGATACTAGTGAAAGACCAAGCTCGTCGCTTACGCTTTCTCCGAGATGTTTTGTGCGATTTGTTTATCTTTTGGCTACGGAAAATAGATTCTATTCTTACATTGTTTCAGCATGCATTTTTAAAGCATGCATTTAGTTGCAGGCACACAGTGTGGCCAATTCTGTTGTACACAATCTCTAAACCTAAACTAAATTGACAAGTTTAAAAATAGTGCTATCCATTTCCAATCTCTTCTTAAGGGTGGTAAAATAGGGGATGGAAGTTTATATAGGGAAGTTTGAATTATTTTTATTATTAACTTAAAATTTGGAAGTTGGGTTCTTTCTAGGGGGTAGGCATCAGCTAAGAAAAAATTGAGAAAAATCCATCCCATAGGGGGTAAAATGGTTTACTTATATTACGACATCAGTTTAAGGTAGGTACCTATTATAATAAAACAGGGATCCTGTACTAATTATTATCGGACATATAATTACAGATTGACGTGATTTTTTTGCAGTTGCATTTTTTTAGTTGAGGACCTGGAGAGTGACAGGCTACTATTTTATCCAGGAAAAACAAAGGGTTCCCGAGGGACTTTTGAAAAATCTAATAGGTACCTACTGTCTAGTCTATCTAGTCGAAATATAAGCTGATTTCTTATCCAGATCCATAAAAGAAACTCGATTTAGTTCGATAGTTTCGGAATTACAAACGAAAAACCTACATCGCGCTAGCGAAGTTTCAATACATCTGGGGTACATAACGCGAGCTCCGCGTTGTGGAGTCGGGAGGACCGTCTCTACATGGGAAGCCGGCGTTGCAGCCGAGCCGGTCTCAGTCGGCCGCCCCATTCAGATGACTGTGTGAGCCAATCAATAAGCGCTTACCCAAGTAACCAATGTACCACAGACCGCAAATGCTAATCAGCGGATAGCCTAACGGCTAAGGAGCACTCCTACCTTGGTGATGATCCTACCGCAAACTCCACCAATGTAGAGGATTTGTCCTTCCTTTTTAGGAGTTCTTTTTAACCCCCGACGCAAAAACGACGCACAGTGGGTCGAAACTGCTATTTGAGGGACATAGGATTTTTTGTTACAAATTCCATTAAAAAAAATACCAATCGAAAGATCTTGTCATTCTGATGAATAATTGTTATTAAAAGTTTTTCTCTAAAACTGATATCTTGCCCGAAAAAAAATATTTTCAGTTTTTGTTGTATGGAATGAAACATAAACTGCTAAAATTTGGCCAAGTCTTGACAGGTCTTGCTTTAAAACTACTTTATTCTTATTCTTTGGCTTGTTGGCTATAATTCTACGCTATCAGCGTGCACCCAAAGTTGCCCGTTCACGAGTTATAAGGTTCACAAAAATGAAGAAAAAAAAGTAATTAAAAAGTACTTTTTAGAATTCTGTACCTCAAAAGGTACCAAAAAAACCCTTATAAGATAACTCTTTTGTCCGTCTGTCTGTCTGTCCGTGTGTCACCACCGATTTTCTCAGAAACGGGTGAACCAAGCAAGTTGAAATTTATACCAGATACTAAAATCTATAGTCCCTATTAGGTGTATAAAAATCAAAGTCCTGAGTTAACATGATAAAGAGATATGGGTAAATTTAGATTTCCGCGAAAACTTGTAAGTACCGAAATTTACCTTAATTTTCAACTTTTTTTATTTTTCGTAATTTTCCCTGTACTTGTGCTTTAAGACCTTACTTTTAACCAAATTTTTTAATTCTAGGTCAACCGGAAGTACCCTATAGGTTTTGGGTCGAAAACCTACATGGTAGTTCCTGTTGACCTAGAATCCTGAAATTTGGCAGGTAGGTAGGTCTTATAGTACAAGTAAAGGAACAAATCTGAAAACCGTGAATTTGTAGTTATATCACACAAAAAAAATTTTAATGTGTTCGTAAACAAATAACTAGTGTTTTCAATTTTCAAAATAAGATAACTATACCAAATGGGATATCATATAAAAGGGCTTTACTTGCACATTCTAAAACAGATTTTTATTTATTTTTATGCATAATAGTTTTTGATTTATCGTCCAAAATGTCGAAAAAAATTCCGTTGCGCCCCCCTTATCTCTGAAGTTTACCAATAGAAAAATCTAAAAAAATTATGGTCATTAGAATTTTATGTACATTTTACCGAAAAAATAAAATCAACGTTCTAACCGAATTTGAATTTATAGATATACATACTTTACAAGATAGTGATAGTGATTAAAATTTGTTAGTTTAGTTTTTTTAATTGTATTAGTTATTTTTATTTAAAACTACAGCTAACATAATTAAAAAAACTATATTTTATATTTTTCAATTGGTAAACTTCAGAGATAAGGGGGGCGCAATGGATTTTTTTTCGACATTTTGGACGATAAATCAAAAACTATTATGCATAAAAATAAATAAAAATCTGTTTTAGAATGTACAAGTAAAGCCCTTTTATATGATATCCCATTTGTTATAGTTATATTACATTGAAAATTGAGAACACTAGTTATTTGTTTACGAACACATTAAATTTTTTTTTGTGTGATGTAACTACAAATTCACGGTTTTCAGATTTGTTCCTTTACTTGTACTATAAGACCTACCTACCTGCCAAATTTCAAGATTCTAGGTCAACAGGAACTACCATGTAGGTTTTCGACCCAAAACCTATAGGGTACTTCCGGTTGACCTAGAATTAAAAATTTTGGTTAAAAGTAAGGTCTTACAGCACAAGTACAGGGAAAATTACGAAAATTAAAAAAAGTTGAAAATTAAGGTAAATTTCGGTACTTACAAGTTTTCGCAGAAATCTAAATTTACCCATATCTCTTTATCATGTTAACTCAGGACTTTGATTTTTATACACCTAATAGGGACTATAGATTTTAGTATCTGGTATAAATTTCAACTTGCTTGGTTCACCCGTTTCTGAGAAAATCGGTGGTGACACACGGACAGACAGACAGACGGACAAAAGAGTTATCTTATAAGGGTTTTTTTGGTACCTTTTGAGGTACAGAATTCTAAAAAGTACTTTTTAATTACTTTTTTTTCTTCATTTTTGTGAACCTTATAACTCGTGAACGGGCAACTTTGGGTGCACGCTGATAGCGTAGAATTATAGCCAACAAGCCAAAGAATAAGAATAAAGTAGTTTTAAAGCAAGACCTGTCAAGACTTGGCCAAATTTTAGCAGTTTATGTTTCATTCCATACAACAAAAACTGAAAATATTTTTTTTCGGGCAAGATATCAGTTTTAGAGAAAAACTTTTAATAACAATTATTCATCAGAATGACAAGATCTTTCGATTGGTATTTTTTTTAATGGAATTTGTAACAAAAAATCCTATGTCCCTCAAATAGCAGTTTCGACCCACTGTGCGACGGGGTGTTATAAGTTTGACGTGTCTGTGTGTGTGTGTGTGTGTGTGTCTGTCTGTTCCCCTGTGGCGCTCAAACGGGTGGACCGATTTGAATGCGGTTTTTTTTGTTTGAAAGGTGGATTAGTCGAGAGTGTTGTTAGCTATGTTTGATGAAAATCGATCCAAGATGGCCGTCGCTACAAAATGGCGGATTACATATTTTTTCACAACTCCCTTAATATGGGTATCAAATGACTAGTAGAATAGCACTATGCAAATCCAAAATGGCCGCCGCAACAAAATGGCGAATGTCGGGGGTTTTTTAAATTTTCAATTTAAATACTTGTGTATCTTTATCTTTACAATAGTATAAAATAAAGTCGCTCCCGCTGTTTGTACGCTTAGATCTTTTTAACTACACAACGGATTTTCCTAGCGGCTAAGGACGTCTATGTTGGTGACCCGACCGCTATACCCCGCAATGTAGAGATATGATTTTGAATGGTATGTTTGTATGTATGTTCATCTGTACCACCATAACTTTTCTAAACTACGAATTATAATTTCACAACGTTTTCTGTGGTTATTACTAACATACAATTGTTTCTAATAGTAGGAGATCCCACCTTAGAAATTTCTACCCTCATCTGTTATTTAAACGAATTATATGTCAAATGAAAGATTATTTTATTCTTAATCGAACCGTATTTGGTTGCCTGGTCAAAAGTGGTGCTAAATCATGGTTGCCTGGATTTTAAGATATAAAATGTTCGGTGCGAGTGTTGAAAGTGACAGAAAAGTGTTGCGCGCGCAATTTCATTTGACAGACAAAGATGCAGTGAGGCAGGCGTGCACTCGGCAGGTGCTTAGTCTATACATAGATTAAAACCATAGACTTTCTGTGCCTGTCCATTAAAGATATTTACAAAAAAATAAGTGAGTGACGTAAGGGATAAGTAATAAAACGTAAAAAAGCTGTTTTTGAAAATTTTGTCTGTTTGTCTGTATGTTTGTGCATGTATTACGCAAAAACTACTGAATGGATTGAAATGAAACTTGGCATGATTTAAGTTCATACTACATAATAGCATATAGCATACCCCTTGGAAGAGGGGATGAAAGTCAAAATGTGTATTTTGACTTTCATCCTCTCTCCCAAGGGAACTCTGCTGAATTTCGGGATAAAAGGTATCCTATATGCTATTATGTAGTATGAACTTAAATCATGCCAAGTTTCATTTCAATCCATTCAGTAGTTTTTGCGTAATACATGCACAAACATACAGTCAAACAGACAAAATTTTCAAAAACAGCTTTTTTACGTTTTATTACTTATCCCTTACGTCACTCACTTATTTTTTTGTAAATATCTTTAATGGACAGGCACAGAAAGTCTATGGTTTTAATCTATGTATAGACTAAGCACCTGCCGAGTGCACGCCTGCCTCACTGCATCTTTGTCTGTCAAATGAAATTGCGCGCGCAACACTTTTCTGTCACTTTCAACACTCGCACCGAACATTTTATATCTTAAAATCCAGGCAACCATGATTTAGCACCACTTTTGACCAGGCAACCAAATACGGTTCGATTAAGAATAAAATAATCTTTCATTTGACATATAATTCGTTTAAATAACAGATGAGGGTAGAAATTTCTAAGGTGGGATCCTAGACCATAAGTTTTTCAAATTTCGAAACATTAATGTAAGTTTGGAATATTACCTAAATACCTAGGTAGCTTACATGTACCTACCTAGATGAACAATACGAAATTAAAAAAAAATGTAAAGCGGCTCTACAAATACTTTACCACGAAATTATAATTTTATAAAAAAAAAATTATTTAAATAAAAGTAATTAAAAAAATGCCTGTTTTACAAATAAAAATGTTTAACTACACTTCTGCGTAGCAAGTTCACATTCCTTTGCCACTTCTAAGTAATTTATTCTGAACTAGCTTCTGCCCGCGGTTTCGCTCGCGTGAATTTCGGTTTTTCACAAATCCCGAGGGAATCGTGGATTTCCGGTACCCGTTCCCGCTCCATTTTCCAAACTTTATCTATTTTCAAGGAAGTTTGCTATAGTAATCTACCTATAGCTGTAGCTATAGATTTCGGTTTTTTCAAAATCCCGTGGACGGGAACAATGGATTTTTCTAGGATAAAAAGTAGTCTATGTGTTAAGTTAGTGCATAATCCATCTCCATTCAAAATCTCAGCTAAATCGGTTCAGTAGTTGCGGCGTTATAGAGTAACAAACACACATACACACACACACACAAACACACACTTTCATCTTTATAATATTAGTGTGATAGGCAGTTTTACCTCAAACGGCTCATTGCAAAAAATAAAACGGGTAGAATAAACTCGCCTCATTAGATGGTTATAAGGTACTGAATACAACTCGGGCGTTTAAACGACCACTTGCAGTTCCGATAGCGGTAAAGATACTTTTTTTCTTAAGCACAGGTATAATGGTAGCTATTTCTTTCGCGCTTGAACGCTTTCAATACCCATAGATAAGAACTTCGCTGGAAAATTATGGCTCTACCAAACAGGTGTAGTACACAAGAGATAGAGTTCGTAAACTAAAACCCGACTACTAATTTAGTACAATGCAGAAAAACGTGTAATCAATACTAATGAGAATTCGAAGAAAGCGTGGGGCAAGCAGCTAGTGGCTCCATCTGTTATGTCTATCCGAAACCAACTTAATATTCTAGTTTAAGTGGCGAAGATCACTTCTCGTATATAAAATGTATGTCACCCGGACACATAACAATGAATCAATTGCCACTTCATTCATCAAAATCGGCCCAGTAGTTTAGGCGCTACGGTAGAACACACAGTCTGATACAAAAATCGGATACAAACATACATACATATGTACATACATACATACATACATAGACTGCTAAAATCATAACCCTTCCTTAAAATTTAATATGTATCTGATTGTGATTGGATATGAATCGAAAATTCATTTCAAGAGTGACATATGCTGGTGCTCTTGAACATTGCTACCGTGCCACTCTTTATTTGTCTTGAAATAAGTTTATTCTTTAAAATATTTTGAAGCCTGGATATAATGGGAATGAAGTTGGGATAGATATCTCAATGTTGTGGGCAGCTCGACGGGGTCGCAGTCTGACAAGCGTTGCCTCAAATCCTCTTAGAGAAGCTCTGAAGACTTACTGACTGATCAACGCTGGAGTATTATTGCACAAATGAGTTTATTTTGCATAATAAATAGGTATTTCTTTAATAATTAATACTTAGTACACATAATTGTCTATAATAGAAGTGAATAAATACTTTTTCATTTATTTTTTATTTTTCGATATAATTGCGGGTTTTCGTAACTTAATAAATACATAAACTGCTTCGTAATCATCCAAATCATTAATTACTTAATGAGTATTTTTCGATTGAAATCAATTCATATACTTAATTGCATTTCAATTAAACGATTTCAATCAAACAGACTACGGATGCTTTCGAAATGTTAATTCACTATAATCAGCGCTTTATATGAATCAGGATCAACATTCAGAAAGAATAATAGGGAACATTATGGTCGGATTAATATATTATTATGATTTAAATTAAGAATACGGCTTGACTTTTTCAACATTTTCAACAATTATTATCGTCATGAACACAAACCTTCCTCATGTACCTATCACTTTATCTGTTGGTGAAAATCGCATGGAAACCGGTTCAGTAGTTATTGAGTTTATCGCAAACAGACAGACGCGGCGGGGAATTTAGTCTTATAATATGTAGTGACTTCTTTAAAACATCTTTTAAATGAGGGAAGATAAAATTAAATGTAATTTGTAACTACTGGCGCAAGGAATCTCTGAGGCATACAGCGTTACCGTGAATATGTGGTTTGGTCCCTTAGAGAAACTCTAACAAGCCCTATCAAACTCGGAAGGATTCTGTGAAGCAGTTAGCAAGATACAAAGGTTGTTGCCGGAACATCTACTTGAAAACTTTGTACTACACAATTCGAGTTTAACAAACTTGGGATGGAAGTTTTAATGCCACGATACGTGATCATAATCGGCAAAAGGAACCGGTGTGGTAGGTCCTTAAGAAATATGATAATAAGTGTAAACCTATAAGCTTAGAACCGAATGAAAGAGAGAATTAATTAATTAATTTTACAGTTCCTTGCGTAGGAGAGTTTCGCTTGTTACGTTCTACACAGAAATAGCAGCGTTCATTTATTAGAAATGATTATTTCTGTATTTAGGTCTTTTACTTCTTAAAAAATTCGTGTTACAAGCAATATTAAATGAATTGGATAAAGGTGAAACTTATCTCTCTAATAGATTTTTTCTAGCTCCTCTAGAAAATGTTTTGCTTCTTCCTAGAAGTGGTTGTGATTTGGAATTGTGATTTCAGAAAATTAATAAAATATTAAGAACTGCTAAGTAGTGAAGATTGTTTAACTTCACTGATCTGTTCAAAAATACTTCTGCTCTTACATTAGCGCTCGAGTTTTTTTATCTTCAAAATATATATTCTTATTTAATGTAGACCAACTATAAATAAGCATTTAGCATTTCGGTACGATGCCGCGTAGAAACGGATTAGGTGGTACGTATTATGCCTCCTCTACATGTCTGCAGACGCGTCCGCGAACGCCCGCAGATGCATCCGCAGATGGATCACCACGAGCTGTCCACACGTCTGCAGGTCGATCAGTCTAGATTTATTCTTGACAGACGCAACACGCACGTTTAAAAATGGATATTGAAACCGTAGCTGCCGCAACTATTTATTTTTTTAGTACTTTTAACTACTACGTGAGTGTGCATACTCGGTGTTCATATTATTAGCCATTTAAATAAGAATTAAACCGCAAGAAGCACGCGTGGACTCTCAATCGCAACTCCGATGAAACTTATGCGTCGCCAGACGTGTGGACAGACGCCGGACGTCCGTGCCGAAACCCTTTGATCTGTGCCACAAAAACCGCCAACAATCGGATTCGAGGCGGACGCGTCTGCGGACGTCTGCGGACGTTAAATACCTACAACAGATGCACAGATTACCCCCTCTATACGTCTGCGGACGCATCCGCAGATGACGTCCGCGGACGCATCTGCAGACGTGTAGAGGAGGCTTTACGGCGGTCTAGCCCTACCATTCACGGGCGCACCAATCTGCGAGATTTGTCGCTGGCGACAAGGCCGCGGACCAATTTTCGTGTGAATAGTAGGATTCGCGGTTCGTCATGAGTCTCGCGGACTTGTTCGCGCCGAGGCTAGCAGCGAGCCGCACCCGCGCCGCGCCCGACTCTACGCGTGTATGGGCGCGCCGTAGATTTGTCCGCGAACTCGAGGCCGAAATTAACTTTACGACTATTGACATACGGTCGCGTGGAACGGTACGCGCGCAGTGTTAGCAAGCAGCAGAGATACGTGCGGGGCTCGCCACAGTTCACATGTGATTGGCGCCAACTGGCACGCTCGCGTGTGCTCGCGTAGTGTGTGGGCGATGACGTATTTGTCGATGGCTCGAGTGCGGCTCGCGGCGCGTCCAATGAATGGGCAGTATTATAACTGGGCATTAGTGAATTAAATATAATGTGACTAGAGAAAGTCCTTTCAAGCGCAGCTTACTCTTGAAAAGCGCATATAAGCAAAGAGAACGCTACTTATTATTTCGTGAAGAGATTTCTACTTTGTTATCTTTGTGGAAAATGTACACTGAATTTTAGTTTTATTCGCTTTGAATTCTTCATGATAAGAGACCGCAAAACGTTCCGTATTTTTAATATTAGATGCGTTGTTATTTCAGGTCATTTCAGTGTACGCTTATGAAGGTTATTTTAGTAACCACCACCACCACTACAGCCCTTTAACCTCCCACTTGTGGGCACAGGACTCCTGTATCATGGGAGATACAGGAGACCTGATTTCTCTCTGGTCGTGTCGCATTGTCGTCCCGTCGGACAATGAGAGTGAAGGAATAGAGAGTGCACTGTGCGCCTGTGTATCACACACTTGTGCACTATAAAATCTCCTACGTTGTTAACTAGTCTCCGCCACGGTTGAGACTGGCCGCCGTGTCCAAAATTCGGTCGCGAGGCGGACAAAGGATTTAAAGGTGCGTCCAGACTTGAACATTTCACCGAACCGAACAGCGAACATTTCGGCGAACTTGTTACGCTCAATGTGGACGGCGCGCTTGGAGCGCTTGAGATGGGTTACTGGGTAACAGTTCGGCGAAAGTTTCGCCGAACTGTTACGCAGTAACCCATCTCAAGCGCTCCAAGCGCGCCGTCCACATTGAGCGTAACAAGTTCGCCGAAATGTTCGCTGTTCGGTTCGGTGAAATGTTCAAGTCTGGACGCACCTTAAGAACACTAAAAAGTACTCCTTCCGATGAATGAATGAATCAAGTTTCTAAGAGAATTATGTCGGGTGTCACACTACGTCACACGGTGTCTCGCATAAAGCGCTTTTAGCTTTCCCGTTTTAAAAAGCAAACTGGCAATGGGTTTCAGGCTACGCATTTCGGTGGAAAAGGACTTTAAAGGTTTAGGAAAAAAACTACTTAGTTACTTACATTAGCTATCTTATAATGTAGTATATTTTGTCAAGTGCTGAAAGATGTTCGACTTTGGTCTGATGATATAGGCTTCGGCAGTGCATGACGTGTAACCATAAAAATTTATTGAAAATCCAATATTGGTTCAGCCGTTCCGAAGATCAGCCCGGACAAATAGACAAACAGACCAAAATTTAAAAAAAGCGTGTTCCAGTAATGGTACGAGTATCGTACATTGAACATACCTATTCGAAATCACAGACAGACACTACAGTTATTTTTATTTGTACATAATATATACGAATATCACTGCCTACTAGGCAGTGATAGCCTAGTAGGCAGTGATAGCCTAGTGGTTAGGACGACCGTCTTCCAATCGGAGGTCGTGGGTTCGATCCCGGGCACGCACCTCTAACTTTTCGGAGTTATGTGCGTTTTAAGTATTTAAATATCACTTGCTTTAACGGTGAAGGAAAACATCGTGAGGAAACCTGCATGCCTGAGAGTTCTCCATAACGTTCTCAAAGGTGTGTGAAGTCTGCCAATCCGCTTGGCCAGCGTGGTAGACTATGGCCAAAACCCTTCTCACTCTGAGAGGAGACCCGTGCTCTTTAGTGAGCCGGTAATGGGTTGATCATGACATGATGATGATATACGAATACCATAATCGCCGTTACATCAGCGCCCCTGGAGCTTGAAGACCAAGAAATCGCTGGCAGGACATCGTGGACGCAGCCTTATAAGTTATTGGACTTACACAAATGCTCAAGACTGGACAAAGTGAATGGCCGAACCCATCAAATAGCAGAGATCAATGTTGATCCCACTCAGTGGGATAACACTCAGCCGTGTCATATCCACAGCGTGGAACTGGAATTAACTAGCAAGTAAGAACATTATTTACTTTGCACGTAATGCGGAACGCTTAAGTTTTCCGCATTGCACCATGAAAAACTTTTCACTGAGACTAAAATATGCCGATACAGCTACTTAAGTGGTTGTCGCCGTGAAAGTTTGTTCGTGCTTAGAAGATGACAAGGCATAAATTAAAAGACTGTTTATTCATAACTAGATGATGCCCGCGACTTCATCTGCGTGAATTTTGGTTTTTTTAAAAATCCGACGGGAACTCTTTGCTTTTCCAGGATAAAAGGTACCTATGTCCGTCCCCGAGATGTATAAGCTAACTCTGTACCAAATTTTATCCATATCGGTTAAACTGTTGAGCCGTGAAGGATAGCAGACAGATAGACAGACAGACACTTTCGAATTTATAATATTAGTATGGAATATGGATAAATATACACACTAGCCGACTAACACGGGTTCGAACGAGTGGCCTTATGATGGAATTAATCTCACTTAACGGAATCGAAGATTTTCACATTTTCGAGTAAGATAAGCTGAGATTAGTGCGAATAAATCGGATATTTCGTAGAGCAGTAACAAAGCAGTAAGCACTAGAGTATCATATGGTTTTCTGGACCCCGAACTCAATTAGTCACTTCCCTAAAGCCCAGGCTTACCGTTACGCAAATTGCCAAACAAATCTTGGACATAAATTTTCACGCCAGTGCAGTGGTTAGAAATGCCTGCAAGTAAATTTTATTGGCCTGTAATTGCTCGTATTTTCTTGCTATAAACTTACTTGCTCGTTTAGAATAAGTATAAAAATCCAAGTGAAGGCAGTAGCACGTCCTCACGCACGCAAGAAGTTCTTGCCTACGACACATCGACACATTATGCTTAAGGCGCCTCTACACGTTGGCCAACATGATGGCGGATATGTTGGAAGGTGTTGGGCGAGGAGTTTGTGTTCGCGTCCACACGTTGGAAGGTCGTTCAGTATGCTCCGGGCCAACCTGCGGGCCAACTTGCGGGCCATCGTTCCAATACCTTCCAACTCCCGCTCTACACGTTGGGCCAACATATTGGGCCATAAGATGGGCCAGCATGTTGGCGAACGTGTGGATGAGCAGTTAGTCGAATCTACTCATGACAAGGGCGACGCAATCCTACTAATATTATAAATGTGAAAGTGTGGATGTTTGGATGTTTGGATGTTTAGATGTTTGGATGTTTGGATGTTTGTTACTCTATAACGTCGCAACTACTAAACCAATTTGGCTGAAATTTTGAATGGAGATAGATTATGCCCTAACTTAAAACATAGGCTTTTTATCCTGGAAAAATCCACAGTTCCCGCGGGATTTTGAAAAACCCGAAATCTATATCTACAGCTATAGGTAGATTACTATAGCGAAATTCCTTGATAGTAGGTATAAAGGTTGGAAAAGGGAGCGGGAACGGGAACTGACAGATCTATTAACGCATAGCTCAAATCATTGTACGGATTGAGCTGTTGCTGCAGCAGCTGGACATGTAACTATTATGACGTAGGCATCCGATAAGAAAGGATTTTTGAAAATTTAATTCCTAAGGGGGATTTTTTTTTTGAAAATTATAGATGAGGAACGTGGGCATTAACTAGTTGTATATGAAATCTTATTTTCTGTCTTATTCATGGCTACGTTCATTTGTATGTATGTATGTTATACTGTTTGGGAGCTAAATCCTCATCCTAATCGTCCGTTAAGAAGCTTCCCTGGCTCACCGTGATTCTTCTTTTGTCAAAGTATCAACCGAGGTGTTGTAAGCTTAATCCCTATTGGCTGTTAAATAACAATAAGAATCGTTCCAAGTCCTACCACTTTCAAAAAAAAAAAAAGTTGGTTGTGTATTATTAATTATTTATTTGTGTTTATGTACTCCCAAACATATTTCTTCATTGTGTTGTACTGTGACACAACATACCACATAGGTATATAAAACTATTCACTAATCAGAAGGCTATCGGAGTCATACATTTTTGTGAAGATGGCCCCCCGAGACTTTAGACCCCAGTTTTGTTTAAGTTAAGGATGACAATAATTTTGAAAGCTAATATTAAATTGCTTTTAGTTCCAAGACCTCCGGGTAAAATAAAGTCAGTCGGTTCTCGTCGACGTTCGAAGTTAAAGCAAATAGGAATATTTTTGCTACGAAGACTTCGCTACAACTGTTTGCGGCGGAACTTTTCTTACGGGAGAATATTTTGAAGTATGTATCTACATTAAACTTGTTCATTGCCTTCGACAAGTTTTTGAATTCATTTCAATAATGCTTAGTTGAAAAACTTGGCCTTTTCTCTATTATGTTGATATCATTTTAATTCAAAAATCTTTAACTACAAAAATTGTTTTATAGATAGATATAGATTTATTATTAAAATGTACTCTGACTGCCTGACTGCCTGACAGACTGCAAGACAACGTACAACCTAAATTGGTGAACCTAGAAATTTGGAACTTGGAGGAAATATTTATTATACTTGAGTATGTACCTTAGAGGTGTTCTAAGAGGATTTTTTTTGAATCCATCCATAAAAGGAGGAAAAGGGGTGGTAAAGTTTATATGAAGTAACATTATTTCAAAACGTAAATAATTCCAGGTGAAAGAAGTCGTACCAACTAATTACAAAGTATGAACCATTTCTATAGTAGTACTTAGTCGGGTTTTAGTTTTTGAACTTTAACCTATAGTCAAATAGGCATTTGTTCAAGATGGTTGTCCATTGAAACGAAGCGGAGGGGAGACGTGTTAGGTCTCCGCTCCGATCCAGTGGACAGGCACCTTTAGGGACCTTTCAGATAGACCGGCGCGGAGAGCAGAGCAAATTTTAATCGCATTTCAAATAGAATCTTAAGACATTGAAGTAAGCTTTATTTTTAACCCCCGACGCAAAAACGACGGGGTGTTATAAGTTTGACGTGTCTGTGTGTGTGTGTGTGTGTGTGTGTGTGTGTCTGTCTGTTCCCCTGTGGTGCTCAAACGGGTGGACCGATTTGAATGCGGTTTTTTTTGTTTGAAAGGTGAATTAGTCGAGAGTGTTCTTAGCTATGTTTGATGAAAATCGGTCCAAGATGGCCGCCGCTACAAAATGGCGGATGATATATTTTTTCACAACTCCCTTGATATGGGTATCAAATGAAAGGGCTTGACTAGTAGAATAGCACTATTGCAAATTCAAGATGGCCGCCGCCACTAAATGGCGAATGTCGGGGGTTTTTTAAATTTTCAATTTACACTTGTTACATTTTATCTCTTTTATGATAAGAGGATACTCGAGAATGCTCCCAATACGCTCGGTGTGAAATATTAAGAGCAGCCGCTCGGCTGCTCGTTGAGCCGGTCGGCTGCTCCATGCTCGTGCTCTTTCGCGCTCGAGCATCCGACCGGCTCCGTTCGCGTGCTCTTTCATGCTCGCGCAGCCGACCGTAGGCCGAATTGCTCTGCCGACCGGCCCAAGAGCGTACGCTCGGCTCCGAACGCATCCGCGTGTCCGTTCACACAGACCGGCGCGGAGAGTAGAGCAAATTTTAACGGCCGGTCTGTGTGAAAAAAAAAAATGCTCTCCGACGCTCTCCGCGCCGGTCTATCTGAACGGTCCCTTAGTCAGTGACATTATGGGATGGAAATTTATTTCAGTTAGCAAAGTAAACTGAATAACACACTCGCTGTTTAATTATTACAAAGTTTCGACACGTTGTTTATAAACTATGGTAGTTGTAGCCGGAATGTTGCCCCAATAAATAGCAGCTACAAATCAAACGGGCATTGATTTGGACTACGGAAATTTATTACATCTCTGTTAACAAAATTTTCGAATTAGTCAAATGTTCGAATGTTTCGGACGTACCTAGTTCAGTGTTCTATGAAATTGTGAATATTTTTGTTGGAAATTATTTATTCCAATGTTCGTTATGCTGCCTCGTTGGTTTAGCGGTTAGATTCTTCGGCTGCATATCGCGAGGTCCTGGGTTTCAGTCCCGCGTCGAGCCTTAAAAAGAAAAATTATTAGGTTTTTCTGTCAAGGCTGTCTCATTAGCAGCCCAGAGTTGGGAATTTGGTGGTGTTAGATACACCCCCGTGCTCTGGAGAGCACGTGAAGTTGTCGCTCCTGTGCCTGATCTCTCTCCGGTCGTGTAGCATTGACGTCCCATCGGACTATGAGAGTGAAGGAATAGACTGTGCACAGGTCATTGCGCGATAACTTCCTATTAAACAAAAACGACCCTTCAAGTAGGTACTACTTGAGTTTTTCGAAAACAATTTTTTTATTTGTATAAATAAAGCGGCTAGAAGTTTTTTTGAAAAAATAAAATAAATAATATTTGGTAAAAGAACATGACGTCTGTGTACTCAAGGGACAGTTTAGAGTGCCTCAGAGGGCACGAGAGTAGCGCCCTTGTCACTCACTTGCCAAGGGCAGCCCGACCCTGCATTAGCATTCAAATTGATGGCTAACGGCTAAACTTTTTTATTGTAAAAGATTTGCGTTACTCTGTGAGACATTGTTACAATAAGGTGTAATAAAGTCGTCTCAATGGATAGACGCTCACAGCTGGACATAGGGCAGGGGCGTAGCTACCGCCGTATATGCCGTATCAATTATACGGGGCCCCCAAGCCACGGGGGCCCCCGACGTGCGTAAGTAAAAATTAACAAAAACTTCCCATATTTTTGTTTATTTCAGAAATGACAAAAGTCAAAAAATTTTGTCCAAAAAGTTGTCCATAGAGGCAGAATCTTTAGAAAAACAAAAGTCATCATCAACTATAAATGATTTAATAAATCAGTTTGCCGAAAAAAGGGCAAGGAGAGTATATATTTAATTTGGATTGTTTGTAAAAATTTTAGAAAAAGTGACAGATAAATAATTATGATGCTTATATTGCTTTTAATTTTATGCAAACATTTTTTTTTCTTTTGTGAGAAATCTTTACCCTTCATAAGGGCCCCCAAACAAATTTTTATACGGGGCTCCGCCAAGGTACGCTACGCCACTGACATAGGGCTCTTGTAAGGATCGCCACAGAACCACTACTGTCTTCTATCTAGCGACTGCCAGCGAGTCGCTCCGTCGCGAGTGATCTTCCATCTACCTAGTGAAAGTTTCTCTAAGGCTACATAGGCTATGATACGATCCCGAAGATACTCCGAAATATATTCAAAAACTCTATTTTTTACTTTCAAGTCAGCTGCTCTAAAGTTAATTTTACTTGCAGTAAAGTTACATACTTATACCCGTTAGACTTTGACCACTAAAAAAAGTAAACTGAGTCAGGTTTCATTAGATGAAAATTTTACCCTTAATCTTAACCATGGAATGATCATCAATTTGTACAATTCATTTTGCTTTTTTATGGACGTCAACGTAACTTTATCCGCCTATAGCGCAACTTCTCAAATCCTTTGGCGTAAGTTTTTGCGCTACGATATCCTACCGCGGTCAAGCTTCTTCGTGTTTGTCACTTTTCCTTCATGACACGAAACTTGTTGACGTTTGTCAGAAGAAGAAGTGTGAAAAAAAGTTCACACTTCTTCTTCTTCTTCTTCTTCTTACGTACCTATTACGTATCCATAAAATTCTATTCCCCTTCTTTATCGACGCACATATCTGAAGAGCAAAGAGTTCCCAAGAGGGAGTAACGCGAAATATTATTACTCGTCAAGACGGCCGCGACTACTGCCAATGTGTGCGTGACCTCGGTAATCGCGCCGTGTACGATACAACCTCGAATCGCAAATGTGTGCGCGCCTAGGGATACCGGTTATTTGGACAATTGCACAATTTTTATAGATAAATCAAGTATGGTGTAGGATAAAATTTTGTTTTTATTAATTATTTATCTTTAATCTACGTGTGTGTAAAACTGTTTGTTTAATGTAAATCAATAGTTTGCCATGGAAACAGCATTAGTAATTACTTGATTACAGAATATTCATTAGGTATCTACTTCATTATTTAAATATCGGCTGGACCGATTCTGATGGAATTTTTGGTGTGTGTTTGTGTGGGTAAGAAGATAGTTTGTATCTACAATTGGACCCGGTAGGTGGTGCTGCAGTCAGGTTCTAGGATTTTTTTTGTTACGAACAAATTTTGTAAGTTTCTTGTCCCTGGGGAGTTTAGATTCATAATACCTAATTGAATCCGGTAGGTGGCGCTGCAAATTCGTAACACTAGATACTAAATAAAAATTATTTCTTGATTTAGTCAAATACTTTTATATTACGTTTCCAACAGTCGTCATGTCGTGTCCTTCTGATGACAGCTGTCCAGCGATGTCTTAGTATTGGATCCGTTGGAAATCTACATTAAGTATTAATAATAATTATAAACTAATTAGAAAATTTATTTTTAATTTTTATTTATATAATTTATATTTATAATCATAATTATTTAGAATAATTATTATTTAAAAAAATTATTGAAGGTCAAAATTCAGTAAGTATAATATTAATAATAAATATTTACTATATTCCGGGACTTCCCTATATTTGTGGCAAATTACCTTACTACTGGCAACAAATTGATTTTATTAATAATTATTAATGTTCACACACGTATAACATACAATAATATATTTTTGCACAATAATGTGCAAATTTCACAATAATGTGCAAAATACCACAATGCTGAGCTGGTATCACCGGCCAGTTCGACGTACCTATAAAACATCGAAATTAAAAATCCTATTTTCTCAAAAAAACATACGCAAATGTAAAAACTTACTGATGATATGAGATCTTCGACCTCTTATTTTGTTGTGAAGGATAATTACGACATAATTTCACCGCACAAACCGGCATATTTTTTTATTTTTCGGGAGCTGTTTACTGCGTAGTTTATTAAGTGACACTGAAGTAGGTGAGAGCGATCCTACCAATTTAAGTGTACATTTTTTAGGGCGCGCTCGTGAGTTACATGCTCAATCTGGGCATGTGGATAATCAAAGCTGAAGAGCCTTTCCTTTTCTCTGTAACACAATGTTCTTCCGTTTAAGATGTTAGGGTTTCTTTTATCATTTAAAATTTTTTGCTTAGAGTTTTCTTCCTCTTTTATATTTCATTTTACATTATAGAGCTTTGAAAAATTCTAAACTATGTTTTAAATATGTAAATCTACGATAAAATCGCAATCTCAGTAAATGCTGAGAAACTGTGTTAGAGAAAAACTTTATAAGAGCGCATTTTTACGATAAAACTACCCGATTTTCTTTCCAAAACGCATACAAGCAAAATGAAGATTCTGCGTTGCCATAATATCGTAGGGAATGTAAAATCTAAGTTTAGTATTATGCGCTTGGATTTTTTATGAAGTAACCGCAAGGAGCTCCGATGTTTTCAATCTAATCTGCAATGTCAGTACAAGATTATGTTTCCCAGGAGATCTTGTGGTTAAGTCAGTTATCTCGTGTATTAGTTTATATTGAGTCTATCTCCCTATATATGTAAAGTTTGATTCTTAATTAAAAACATTTTAACTAATCAAACTCGATGTTTGTAGACACGTAGGTACATGATGTTTGATAGTATTAACGTTTAACTTCAGACAGATTTTACACGTTTCATTGATAAAAACCAAGTACAAATCGATCTTTATAATAATAATATTAACTACTATGCCTCGTCTTTTAAACTAAGTCTTAAATGAACCCAACATTGAGTTATTTTATGGCGATTTTAACTTTGTATTTCATTAAGTAGTTTTTTCTTCTATTACTATCTGTTTGCACCATATTCAAAGATACTTATTAAAACCTGTAATTGGCTTTGAGCAACCTAAATATTTGACTACACTGAATGATAATTACGGAATATTTAAGATCTTAGACTTCTACTAGAATCTAATCTGTATTTTAATACACTCTTTTAGCATGACCTGCCGTGGGATTTGACAAACTTTTATAGAAATGATAAAATAGTATAATATAATTTTATAAATCTTCTTAATATCCGGATTTAATAAATATCTAGATGGCAACCCTAGAAGTTTCACAAATGTTATTATCTTTACGTGGCCTGCAGCTTCAAGCGACGTCGTGTATGTAGGCATAACGGTTGAGTAATTTTCTAAGGACCTAAATCTCGTTACATCTCGTGTCTCTCCTGCAGTTTTAAACTTTGTAGTGGCGTTACAGTGTCTGTAAGTTTTTTGGAATACCAATTTACATTACTGTATAGGAAGTCTACCATTAGAATGTTAGCACTGACGATTTGTCATAAGATAATGAAAATAGTACTTTTATAATAACAAGATATGATTAAAAAAATAAAAACCCGACTACCATGCTAAAAAAGAACTAAAAAATTAATAAACTACCACCGTGTACTCACACTGTAGTTATTTTTAACCCCCGACGCAAAAACGACGGGGTGTTATAAGTTTGACGTGTCTGTGTGTGTGTGTGTATGTGTGTGTGTGTGTGTGTCTGTCTGTTCCCCTGTGGCGCTCAAACGGGTGGACCGATTTGAATGCGGTCTTTTTTTATGAAAGGTGAATTAGTCGAGAGTGTTGTTAGCTATGTTTGATGAAAATCGATCCAAGATGGCCGCCGCTACAAAATGGCGGATAACATATTTTATCACAACTCCCTCAATATGGGTATCAAATGAAAGGGCTTGACTAGTATAATAGCACTATGTAAATCCAAGATGGCTGCCACCACAAAATGGCGAATGTCGGGGTTTTTTTTAATTTTTAATGTATAATTGTTTATTTTGTTTTCTATGCTTTGTCACTCCAAACTGGTTTCAAACATATAGATTGGATATAATTTCGTACTCGCCTTTTAAAGCCCTTTAACCTTTAAGTACCGACGTGTGGTCTGACAGACACCTCGAGAGGTCGAAAAGTCTGATTACCTATGTTAGCGAAAAAGTATCTTCCTGGTGCTTCTCTCTACCCCTCGGGAAGTCGCCCAGCAGCGTTCCTGCAGACTGGCAACGTCGGTGCGTACGATTTCGGTAAGTTTTGATTTTTATAAGATCACGAGTGGTCTGTCAGACCACTCGTCGGTACTTATGTAACTTTTTTTGGATGCGACTTTTTTCAGATTATATTGTTTTCTCTTTTATTTTCAGTCAGTTATAACAATGGATCAGCCAGGTTCTTCAGACATGAAACGGGCAGCCATAAATAAAAATGAAAGTGTTCCTGTACGTAAGAAAAGATATCAAACACTGCTTGAATATTAAGCCCACTAAGAACGTTTAGTGAAATGGCTAAAGAGAGCTCAGAGTCCGAATCTGAGAATATTTATCCAAATTTTACTGCTGGAGAGTGACCATGATTCAGCACCTGAACAGACTGTGATACTTGTATGAAACACGTGTGCCTACAATGCAGTAAGCCTATGCAAAGACTGTTTGTAAACTTTGATAGTTCCTGCAATTTGATACCTTGTGATTTTTGAGAAAACGGTTGATTATTAAGGTTTTTTTTTATTTTTGATTATTTATTTAGCTATTAATCTTTAAGAAAAAATTGTTTTTAAGAAAAAATAATAGTATTACTGATACATATGAATTATTAAGATAAAAGATATTTTTTTCAAACGAAGAATTTATGATTGCTATATTAATGCTTATAATTAGTAATAAATGTGAAAACTTCTACATTTTGTTTTACTTATACAATAAGTAGGTATTTAACAATACATAGAAATATTTTTTTTAGAAGAAGAATAAGAAACGCAAAAGTTTTCGATTGGAAAACTATGGTGGTCTAGCAGACCTCACGTCGGTACTTATGTAACTAAAATAGGATGTCGGTACTTAAAGGTTAATATCCCACTCGAGGGTATTGAAGAAAAAAAAAAATGTTTCAGCCCGCACATTAAAGCGCATAAAGTCCGCCATTTTGATTTTTTTTTAATTTAGGTACCTACTCAGTGACACTCGCGTCATCAAGACAAATCTAATGACGTATCATTTATCAAAATCTGTTGAGCCGTTGAGCTTGTTGTTGTTTAACGTTGTTGATTAAGTTACAAGCGGACATAGGAATGGACATACATACACACAAGTCAAACACATAACCCAGTCGGGTAAAAATAGTACAATGTAACCAAATTAAATGTTTCACGGTACATCCATAGCTAATCGATCATAGTAGAGTACTACTATTCAAGGGCGTCGCCAGCTGATGGCCAAGGGGGGGGCAAGTTGATGATATTATAGTTTGGGAAAAGTACAAAGTATTGTTGGTACAGTCCAGAGCTTTTGAAGCTGGTTACGAGCTCTTAATTTATTTTCGAATTAGAATTTTTCATTGACCTCGTTTCCATTTGCGCCAGGTTTAATTTAGATACTTAATGCAAAATATAGCATATCTATATTTTTTCAAATCTCTAGGGGGGGGCAGCTGCCCCCCCCTGCCCCTACCTGGCGACGCCCATGCTACTATTAGATAAGTAACGTAAGATGAGGGCTGCAAAGCGGAAGAAGTCTTGAACAATCTCCGTATGAAAGGCTAATTATTGTGCGGTAATTTCCTATACAACGGAAACGATTCTAGGAGGATATTGCATAGCCGTAAAGTCAGAACAAAGACTGTTATGCTACTTTAAATTTCTCTATTATAACTAAGCTTATACATAAAACGCGTTATAGACTTGAAACAAAATTATTTAAGATATAAACAGTGTGCTTAGTCTAAATCGGAGCACTCGAAAACGAACTCGAAAACTATTGATCGATTTCAGAGTAAAATAGACCTAAAATGGCTTGTATTAAGGTTTGAGTTCGCCAATACATTCAGCATTCGAACACAACGAGCGCCCCAAGCAGAAATGTTGTAAAATACATATTCGAACTATGGAATTACGACTTTAAAATACGAGTATTTGAGTTCATTTTGCTCTGAATTCACTTGTGATTCGATCAATAGTTTTCGAGTTCGTTTTCGAGTGCTCCGATTTAGACTAAGTACACTGAAGCCATAGGTAATATCTATACAAACGACAATGATTTATAATTAATTAGATCTCCTAAAAAGGCGATAACAAGTATTAATTAAAAATTTAAAAACCCCCCGACATTCGCCATTTTGTGGTGGCCGCCATCTTGAATTGACATAATGCTATTCTACTAGTTAAGTCCTTTCATTTGATACCCATATTGAAGGAGTTGTGAAAAAATATGTAAACCGCCATTTTGTGGTGGCGGCCATCTTGGACCGATTTTTATCAAATATAGCTAAGGACACTCCCGACGAATTCACCTCTCAAACAAAAAAAAACCGTATTCAAATCGGTTCACCCGTTTGAGCGCTACGAGGAACACACACTGACACATGTAAGCCACACTTTAAAGAGCTCCAAATTCTAACTTTTCCCTCTCTCTTCATTTATGAGACGGTCGTTTTTGTCCATTGTAACATCTCATCATACAAAAACATGAACAACAGTAGGTATCCGTTAAGACAGCAAAAATGCGGAAAAGCTTATTTTGCCTATCAATTATGATTTATAATAAATTATCTAATGACATAAAGATAACACAAGATATAGATATAAGATAACAAAGATACACACACACACACACACACACACACACACACACACACACACACACACACACACACACACACACACACACACACACACACACACACACACACACACACACACACACACACACACACACACACACACGCAGACACGTCAAACTTATAACACCACATCATTTTTGCGTCGGGGGTTAAAAAGTAAAGTCACTACCAAAAAACTAGACAGAAACGAAATTAAAGCTTGCAAAATGCTCCCAACTTTTAAAGGCAGAGTCAAGAAGTTCGCGACGCGCCTTGCTTCGTTCAAATAAAAAACATTTCTCATTTGAACAAAGTAGGGAGGCTCGTCGCTGACAACTTCTTCACGACAGAATTACTCTTGTCTTCCTCCTTAAATTGTTAAGTAGGGTTGCGTTTGGTTACGCGAGTGCACTTGTCGGCTAAAAGCTTTCTCTTGTTTGCCAAGTTACGATTCTTCGACTAAATTTCATAGCGGGCTAATGATCGTGGCCTTTTCGGACACCGAGATAATCAATGACAGTGATCTGAGATCTGCGTCAACGTTTTAAGCTAAGTAACGTGACGTTAGCATCGGGGTAATTATCTATCATTTAGTATGCACAAGGTGCTTTAGTTTATTCTGTGGTATGGACGAGAAAACGTCGTGAGTTGATATCTTCATACAAAAGTAGTCGACTTACTTTTATTTATCACAGTGTACTATTTAAATGCACAGTCATAATTTACACACGAATGATATAACGATAGATAATTTCGATTACTCACACCCTATGTGTGAGTAATCGAAATTATCTATATTACATATAATAAAATCGTAGACTTGCCGTATCTGTACATTAAAGATTTTAGCAAAATAATAAATAGGAGACGTTAGGGGTAAGTAATAGAACGTAAAAAAGCTATTTTTGAAATTTTTGTCTGTTTATCTGTTTGTCCGTGTTTGTGCGCGAATCACGTAAAAACTACTGCATGGATTGAAATGAAACTTAGCATGATTTAAGTTCATACTACGGAGTAACATATACGATACTTTTCATCCCGAAATTCAGCACGGTTCCCTTGGGAGAAGGGATAAAAGTTAAAATGTATACTTAGCTAATTCATTATCCGATTTTATTCATTCTTTTTTTGTTAGAAAGGAAATACTTTAAATATTGTTCCGTAAATATGTCAAGATTATCGGTTTTGTAGTTCAGAAATTACAGCCATTACAACCCTCAGTATTCCATATGACTTGGAACCCGGATTGCAAAGTAACGTTTAAACGTACGGATTATTATCTGGGGTGCATTAAAATTTGTGTTTGTCTGTCTCTGAAATGCTGTACCTATTTTGATGGGACTTTCATTGGGAAAACTTTAGTGATGGGAAATATGTATTAGAAAATTAATACTGTAGTTCCATTTTAATGTAACTTTTAACAGTATGAACTCAAAGGAGCTTAGGAAAAACAAAGAGTTCCGGCGGGATTTTTAAAAACCTACGAGAAGTCGCGGGCATCCTCTAGTAGTTAAATATTTTTGTCCTAAACACGTCTACCTCATACACTTTCTCTCAGTCTTGCGATAGATATACTTACTACTACTTCTTTATATTATAGCTGAGCTTCCTTTGAACTTCGATATCGATATTTTAATTCTAAGAAGTAATATTTTCCAACAGACAAGTGCTAACAGCTGTCGCTTTGTAGTATTACGATATGAAATCGTTTTCACGAAACCAATGCCCAATATTTTTCCTCGAGATAAGATACGGGCAATAACACCATTTTGTTTATGTTGACGACGGTCTAAGTCCCGTGGGATCGCAGGGTTCGACGAAGGTAGTAGCTTACAAGTATCGAAATAGGTTGACCATCCACTTAAACTTGGTCCGCCCCACCTCCTTTGTCTATAATCCTTACAATGTAAAAGGGGTAGCCATTATATTCGTTGACAGTTCTCTCTTGGTTGGATAGGAAAGAAATGTGTGAAGCTTATCCAGTATGCCCGTGGGGAAAATCCCTGTTCAAGTAGCTAATATAGTTGATACCGTAATGATACTGCTTTCGGGGAGATATGTGGCATCTTGCATCAAACTGTTTGACTTAAAAAAAAATTTGCTTTGCACTAGTCTAGGCTAGGAAGGTGAGTTTCAGTGCCCAGTTGCAACTTCCATCGTCAGACAGGCTCATAAGTTATGATTATATTCTATTGTCATCCAAACCACACATATCTGTTTTGAAGGCCAATGTTCAATAATAATTTTTATACTGGACCCATCATCAAAAAGCCTACCTTTTGATGTTAATATATTTTTTGATGTCATAAGCGAATAATGGTATAAACTATAAGCGAATAAACCTCTGATGTGTACGCGTTATTAGTTACCTTTTGAAGCCAGAGTGTAATCATGGTCAAGAAAAAGTTTTACGTAGCGCCAAAGGGACAACATTTTCTTTTTAATATCATACTTACGAAACACAGGATCAACGAATAATATTTTGAGACCCGAAAAAGATTTTTCAACTTTATCCTTGTTATGATATTGTGAAAATAACGATTACGGATTTTGTTAAGAAAATAACGAAAAAAAATATTAAGTATAAGTATATCTATATTATTAAACTAAATGTTTGACTAGTAGATGTGGTGTCTTCTACGAATATCTTTGTAGTGTTCCGTAGGTACTTGAAAATATCGAACTACGTACGTATGTAAAAGCTGTGATAGCCTAGTGGTTAGGACGACCGACTTCTAATCGGAGGTCGTGGGTTCGATCCCGGGCACGCACCTCTAACTTTTCGGAGTTATGTGCGTTTTAAGTATTTAAATATCACTTGCTTTAACGGTGAAGGAAAACATCGTGAGGAAACCTGCATGCCTAAGAGTTCTCCATAACGTTCTCAAAGGTGTGTGAAGTCTGCCAATCCGCTTGGCCAGCGTGATAGACTATGGCCAAGACCCTTCTCACTCTGAGAGGAGACCCGTGCTCTGTAGTGAGCCGGTAATGGGTTGATCATGATGATGATGATGATGTACGTATGTACGTCTACCTATCAGAAACAATTTGAGCTAAGACTTCGATAAGTGCATAATTTTAATCAGAGACTCGTAATTGCTACCTAATGTAGCTGCGTATTTGCATGTAAAATCGTCGGTCCCCGTTACCGTTACCTCTACTGCTAAACGGATCTTGACGACTGACTTGGCTCAGATTTAGCTTTTATCCTGAAAATGGACACAGTTTACTTTTTAGGGTTCCGTACCTCAAAAGGTAAAAAAAGGAACCCTTATAAGATCACTTTCTTGTCCGTCTGTCCGTCTGTCCGTGTGTCACCACCGATTTTCTCAGCAACGGGTACACCTAGCAAGTTGAAACTTATACCAAATACTAAGGTTTATGGTCCCTATTAGGTGTATAAAAATTAAGGTCCTGAGTCTACACAATAAAAAGATATGGATAAATTTAGATTTTCACGAAAATTTATAAGTACCAAAATTTACCATAATTTTCAATTTTTTTTATTTTTCGGAATTTTCCCTTTACTTGATCTGTAAGACCTTGCTTTTGTCCAAAATTGACAAATCTAGGTCAACCGGAAGTACCCTATAGGTTTTGGGTCGAAAACCTAAATGGTAGTTCCAGTTGACCTAGAATTACGAAATTTGGCAAAAAGCCAGGTCTTACAGCACAAATAAAGGAAAAATTCCAAAAACTAAAAAAAGATGGAAATTATAGGGTGTCCCCCATACATACATAGTTGAGCCAATTAAGATAGACCTCTGAGTTATATGAGTGCTCATACAATTTAGAGGCCTAGCTTAATTAGCACCTTACCTTTTAAGACAAACTAATGAAAAAGAGATTGTACTTATACTTCTGGAGTACGGAACCCTCGGTGCGTGAGTCTGACTCGCAATTGACCGGTTTTTTAACCCGAAAATGAATGAATTTCCAGAGGAATAAAAAAAATACCTAAATCTACGTTGACGAAGTCGCGGACATCACCGAGTATTTTTATACATCGCTAATTTACTGTGGAAAGTAAAGACTTATTATAAAAAAGTAAAAAGAGAAAATATTGCTAGTCATTTTCCTATCCTGGATTATACTAGTCAATTCAACGCAAGGATAAATCTATATTATTGATTCAGGCTCGCTCAGGCCTTGAAATAACTCAAATCTCGCAAAAGATTGACTGTATAAATATTTTATTATTCATAAAAGCTTTTTATGTTGAAACTAGGTTTACAGTGGCTATTCGCAAATTATACGTTTTATATAAAATAATTTATATTTAAATACTAGCTGACCCCCGCGACTTCGTTCGCGTGTTTGTCTTTGCTATAAACCTCACGGAGCCCGAGACCTTTCCAACGAATGCAAAACCGTGGAAATCGGTTCGTGCGTTCTAGAGTTATAGCGTCAGGAAAGAAAACCCGACTTATTTTTATATAGTAGATTTAATATTATATGTGATAGCAATAAAAACTATGTTAAGTAGCCTAACTATGGGCCTCCTAAGAAAACTCAGAGTCAAATCAAAAAGTTTCAGCGATAACAATCTATGTTTCACGCATTCACGCCGCTACAGTGCTACGGATCGAAGTTTTATTTGTGAGTTGAGGACCTGAAGAGTGATGTACCCCACCACCACCACTACAGCCTTTCGACGTCCCACAGCTGGGCACAGGCGTCTCTCATTGGAGAGAGCGATTTAGAGCTTAGAACCGCCACGCTGATCCAATGCGACTTGGCGGGCTTTAACGACTATTGTCACATGAGAGTGATAATAACCGGGACCGACTGCCTAACGTGCTCTCTGAGGCATGGGAGTGAAACACCGATAAATACCAACTCCGGGCTGGCACTGAGAATTTCTTTACAGAAAAATCCAATACCTAACCGGAATCGAACCCGGAACCTCGGGATCTGTAGTCGAATATGCTAACCACTAGAGTATTAAAATGGCGAGGCAGTGACGTCTAGAGTGACGTATAAACATAAATCTACGCGGATGAAGTCGCGAGCATCAGCCAGTCATCTCGTAAAAGTTTGTCCAATATCTCCGTGTCAATGTCACGCCACGTCTTTAGAGCGAGGCTCGGCTTTTCCGCTCGATAAGGCTTTTCCGGTTGAATGCGACGCCGTAGGTATATTCGTACATGAACACCAGCCAGTTTAGCAAATTGCCCGCTCGGAGCCATACTTGAAGGTAGCAAGCATTAGAAACACGCTTTTACTTTGTACTAGATGATGCCCACGGCTTCGCCCGTGTGGATTTAGGTTTTTAAAAATCCCGTGGGAACTTTTGATTTTCCAGAACAAAAAGTAGCTTATCTGTTAAGTAACCCGTCCCCAAAACGGAAAAAACGTAGTTATTTCGAAATTACAGACAGACAGTTCAATTTTATTTATTAAAGTATAGATATGCTTATGTTGAAATTACATCTAGCAGCATCGATTCACATTTAGTTGGGTGATTTTGGGTACACTTATTGCCGCTGTGGCGTGGTTTTGGAGCGTACCTTAAAGCACAAATTAGACAGTTAAATTTTTGGGGTTTTTGCTTTCATATTCGAAGCTTCATCGATGAGTCATCGAAAATGAATCGTCTAAACACCGACCGTTTATCGTTCACAGGCTGTGTGCCATAGCAAATATCGTATCATGGATCGTTCATCGCAAAAATGAACGATGAACAGGATACTGCCTAATTGGCTATTTTTAACCCCCGACGCAAAAACGACGGGGTGTTATAAGTTTGACGTGTCTGTGTGTGTGTGTGTGTGTGTCTGTCTGTTCCCCTGTGGCGCTCAAACGGGTGGACCGATTTGAATGCGGTTTTTTTGTTTGAAAGGTGAATTAGTCGAGAGTGTTGTTAGCTATGTTTGATGAAAATCGATCCAAGATGGCCGCTGCCACAAAATGGCGGATTACATATTTTTTCACAACTCCCTCAATATGGGTATCAAATGAAAGGGGCTTCACTAGTAGAATAGCACTATGCAAATCCAAGATGGCCGCCGCCACAAAATGGCGAATGTCGGGGGGTTTTTAAATTTTTAATTTATACTTGTAGTACTATGTGAACAATTGAACTTAACGAAATACCTCTATTTACTTCTCAATTACCGTGAGGAGAAAATTTGTTATCGCGTGCTCTTTCAGCTGTAAAATAATCTTAGTGAGGAGAGCATAATATTGACTATAATAGTAAAAGGGTAGACTCCTAACATTTAAAGTAGCTTTTTGAGTTAATCATTAAGTTCAAAAACCCAAGATATTATTTCCAAAGTATATTTAATGAAGAATTAATATTTTAATTTCTCATCGCATTATGACACGTCAACCTCATGAAAATCTGATCGAAGAGAAAGATCACAAAATCAAGTTCGTATTCGAACGCATTATTGCTCGCGCCCCCATTTATTCAAAGTGTACACTGCATAATAAGAGAGAATAAATAACAATTTGAATTTCTGAAGTAGGTGGATAAGTTAGCACGGCGTGACTTGCGCATTTCACACGGCTGTTTCAGGAGTTCAGGCTGTGATATGACGGTGAAACAGTGTTCCTTTGGCCACCGTTGGGGTTAGACGCGTGTCTCTGTGAATCCTCAATATCCGTGTTCATAGACGAGTATAACATTATATAACGCGGCTTGTGTAGTTTGTTTTGTGAACTGTTTGCAACCGGGATTGCGAGAGACATCGAAAGGTATTTTTGCGTGTTTTTTATGATTTATATACTTACTGATTAATTATATCTGTATAAAAATTTGTAACCTAACTTTAAGAGCCGGGTTTATGATTATATTCTCTCTAATGACGGTAAGAAACTAAAGATTAATTGCCGACTACAGCTTCCTTAATTATTCGCAACATGATTCCGTTCTCTTGTAATTCAGGTATACAAATTAATTCACGTGCGGCTTTTAAAGGCTTTTTGAACCAGTAATTTAATTAAGTTTATTTTGTTTAACAAAATGTAAAAATTTCGAACTATCGATTAAATGATCTACTCATTATATATTTAAAAACGTAATCAGTCTTATAAGTGTTACTTTAGTTAGGTTCCTACTACAGTGGGATTTTAACTATTATACCTTGATAAATAAATTAATGCGACCGCATTTATTCCGTTCACTTGATACGAAATTATTTGCTGCATTTCCCTATTCGGAATATGAAAGTAGTCCGACTATTTTAAGTACGTTTACTTTGATAGAGCTCTTGTCTATCGATTGTTGTTTGAGTGTAATGTACGATTATAAGTAATCTTGTTTCATAATTAATCTGAATCTTAAGCCCTCATACGCATTAGCGGTCAACCGCGTACGCGGCTGACCGCGCGGCTAGCCGCTTTTATATTTTTATATGCAACCGCTCATTTCGTACGCACTAAACCGCGACAAAATTCTATGTAGAGGCTAGCCGCGCACGCGGCTGACCGCTAATGCGTATGAGGGCTTAGAGTCTGTTTCACCACATACTGCTTCGGATAGCTTGTTCATTTTGTCTTTGTCACTTGACATTTAAAAGTAAAGAAGTGACAAAACTTACGTTTAGGCAAACCAACACTTATCAGAAGGTGGTGAAAAAGGCATAAGTGTAGTTTTTTCATAAAGAAATCTTCGTTATTGAAATTGACATTATTTGTATACTGAGGGACTGAGGGTGAGCATATTGGCTCCTAGCATCACTGCAACCTTTAGAATCTTAATGATAATGAATGATCTACCAGTTCTTAATTTTTTATCAAGGCGTACCGAGATTATAATGGATATCGAGATAATAATAAAAATATGGATATAAGACCTTGGCTGTAGCTATCTCTGAAGTTAGTTTCAACCTTTGTATGAGCCGTGAAATTAATATTATTTACGTTATGCTAGCTTTACAATTCTTTTTACACTACCCTGCCCGGGGATGAGCAAATCGAAAATAATAATATACGAGGTAAGGTAAATAAATCAGGCCCTATCTGTCAAAGGGTCTACTAATAGGGGACAAGGATGCTGACAATTTAAAATTCATGATTAATATTACAAAATTTAACAGTTGGTCTAGTTAATGAGTTTATAGTTTTTAAGCAGAAAATTGCAAGAGGCTCTAAATTTTTCATCACCAAGTTTTTTTTTTATTTGTTACTTTTTCTGGGGGATGGAAGCTTCGGTTGTGGCTACTTACCATCCTACGAGTTGCGATGTCATACTGAAACCGATAAGGGGTATGAATTTATAATCTTCCATGCCTCTTCCAGCTTAGCCCATTCTCATCTAAGACGGCGTCATTACTTACCAAGTAAGATCTTGTCATCAAATCAAAAAGGAACATAAAATGATTATAAACCTTATACCTACTCATTAACCCCCGACAAAAAACGACGGGGTGTTATAAGTTTGACGTGTCTGTGTGTGTGTGTGTGTGTGTCTGTTCCCATGTAGCGCTCAAACGGGTGGACTGATTTGAATGCGGTTTTTTTTGTTTGAAAGGTGAATTAGTCGAGAGTGTTGTTAGCTATGTGTGATGAAAATCGATCCAAGATGGCCGCCGCTACAAAATGGCGGATTACATATTTTTTCACAACTCCCTTAATATGGGTATCAAATGAAATGGCTTCACTAGTAGAATAGCACTATGCAAATCCAATATGGCCACCGCCACAAAATGGCGAATGTCGGGGTTTTTTTTTAATTTTTAATTTATACTTGTTTTTTTAAGCCGAGTCGCAATCGAGAAATTTGTAGTTGTGAAAATTATAGGTACTTAATCCTTATAACACTGGTTAGGCAAGACTAATGGCACAGTATAGCGATATTTATGGCTAACTCTAATAACAGCTTCGGCAGAGTTTGAAACCACTGTAAATCATGCTAGTGATTTAGTACACGTGCAGACTTTATTTGTCCATTGGGAGTTGGTACTAGAGCTGTTTGTTGCTTTGCTAATTTTGCCGTATATTCCAACACGAATCTAGCTGAATCGGGGTTATTGCACTATTAATTCACTATTAAATCTTAACGGCTTTGCACAGACGCAATCGGCTTTGCATTGCCCACAGAATAGTGTTATAATTTGTTTTATTTTATTTTATTTGATGCTGCAAATATTGTTTTTAAAATACCTAGCAACTGCTGAATTTCTTGCGGGCCCATCTTTGTAGATTCTATTTTTTCCAAAATAAGTGGTGGTCTTAATTTATCTATCTTGTCTAGATAAAATAAGGAATTTCTTGTCGTCGTATGCAGGAGGCCTACTACAATCTTTAATCTAACGATCCAATTCCGATGCTATTCAATATCGGCGCTTAAAATAAATCGCATTGAATTCGTACCATGAAGTATCTTTTTGTTTCTATATTTTTATACTAGGTTTTTGTTTCGTTCATGACGTCATGACGTCTATTGGTCGGATAAAAGAGTTCATGGTACGAAATAGCGATTCAGTTCAGTTTAGGTCTTTAATTGAGTCGCGATTATAGTTGATGGTAGACCCACAGGAGTCCAAACACTAGTTTAATCAACTAGGTTCTGCTTTTTTGTAATCAGCAAAACTTTATTCATTTATTTTATTTTTGGCTCGCCCCAGCTTCGTAGAACTGCTAAGGAATTTTTCTCAAATATATTAAAAACCACAATGAAATCCACTTATAGAGGTTTAAAAATATATAAGCGAATAAACAGACGGAGGCGTATTGTGATATTGTTTTATGCTGTATTTTCACGAAATTAATGAAGGTATAAAACTATCAAGTTATGGCAATGATGATAATGCGACAATCTCTTAATCATTTTTTGGTATCTAGAGTCAAAAAATATTTGGATAAGTTGGTAAACGCATTTACCAGCTTATCCAAATATTGTTTATTAGTTAGCTGTAAGTCATTATATTTATTTAAGGATGTTTGCCAGAGATGCTTTGCATTCTGGTAACAGAAATAGGCTCCTTTGATAATGTGAGAAAATTATCTTAGTCGTACATAAATAAATAAATTATGTGCGGATGAATTTCCGGGGTGCAAATTGTGCCTATAAATAAAATCTTAATCACAAATGCGGCATTTTAAGATCGCGTAAATCATGAAAATGACCTCAGCTAACGGATATTATTCGGTAAACTGAATTTCGCCTTCATGATTTTGTTGTTTTGAGCTAAAGAAAAATTAGAAAGCCTAGAGATTTCAATTCTAGTGTGCTTTTTACGTAAATTAAAATCAGTTTTTTTTTAAATTCTACTTTTAGCTCGCGGTACTGAATATATCAAAGGGATTTCAGAAAACGGATTCCTCTTTTCTAATTTGCGGTGGCTTAGTACGCTGGATTGAGCAAATTTCTAATCAAAACTTCGCTTTTTGCGTTGTTACTGAAATCTGAAATCATTGGTTTTTAACCCCCGACGCAAAAACGACGGGGTGTTATAAGTTTGACGTGTCTGTGTGTGTGTGTGTGTGTGTGTGTGTGTGTGTGTGTGTGTGTGTGTGTGTGTGTGTGTGTCTGTCTGTTCCCCTGTGGCGCTCAAACGGGTGGACCGATTTGAATGCGGTTTTTTTTGTTTGAAAGGTGAATTAGTCGAGAGTGTTCTTAGCTATGTTTGATGAAAATCGGTCCAAGATGGCCGCCGCTACAAAATGGCGGATGATATATTTTTTCACAACTCCCTTGATATGGGTATCAAATGAAAGGGCTTGACTAGTAGAATAGCACTATTGCAAATTCAAGATGGCCGCCGCGAATGTCGGGGGTTTTTTAAATTTTCAATTTACACTTGTATAATCCTACTTTATTGCTAGCTACTGGGATTCACAAAGTAAAATTCCAACTTACAAAATAGCCACTTACACATTAGGCGGTTACAGTAATGTTACAGTCAAAGTTAAATTCGACCTCCAAAAAAACCACTTATCGTTACAGAAATCGCGGTTCTTTAACTTCGAGGTACGAAAACTTGTAGCTATCCACTTTACTGGTGTTTTGGTGGACTGATTTAACTTTAACTATTTAGATGTGCAATTGGCCCTTAGTTACCACTACACATTATAAAACAAAGTCCCCCGCCGCGTCTGTCTATCTGTCTGTTACTAAACTCAAAACTACTGAACGGATTTTCATACGGTTTTTACCACTAGGTAGGTATACAGAGTGATAAAATGTTTCTTCATGAGGAATTTTCAGATGCATAATTTATTAAGGTTTTGTGTGTTTTGGTTATGATGATAATCGTTGAAAATATCGGAAAAGTCAAGCCGCTTGGGAGTTTTCATCGAAAACGCTGCCTAATCCCTTTGAGATATAACAAAACAATGTGTGGTGGGATATTAGAAGGTAATTATTACCCGTACAAAGTCGGGGCGGGTCGCTAGTGAAATATAAGACGGTGCCTTAGCTCCTAAAAGTACTTAGTTTGTTAATTAATTGTCATACACTTTCACTTCCATCAATCTTAGTCAGAAGCCGTTCATCCAAATTTTATCGCGAATTTTATAGCCGGATTATTGCGTTGCGTCTGATCGAGGTTAGTCGAGATTAATTGTTAACAATGTCTTTAACGGCTTCTTAATTATCGCACTGGAATTCGAAGCCCTTGAAGATATTGCACGGAATTAGAGTATCTAAATAAGTATTTTAATGTTTAATGTCTTTTATTGTTCCGAGGGAATAAATTATTCTTACTTAAAACTATAGATCACTAGCATCTGCCCGCGGCTTCATCCGCGTGAATTTCGGTTTTAAACAAATCAAATTTTTATTCCGTGAAAATCCATAGTTCCCGTGGGATTTTGAAAAAACTGAAATCTATAGCTACAGCTAAGGTAGATTATAGATTACTATAGCAAACTTCCTTGAAAGATAAATATATTTCTATGTCATCAACCGACAAAGCTGAACATAGCTAGAGTGCACTCTACGCACTCTACCTGCCCAAGTGCAGCGTTGTGCAGATGTGACGTACTACTACACATCTTGATCAGGAAATCAAAGCATTTTGGAAGCGGTTTTGGTATTTGCCTCAGTGTATTTCCCGAAATTGAGATTGGGTCAAATGTCAATATCTAAAAACTACTAATATGGTCACTAACTAGAAAAGATACGCTCTGAAAAGTAGAAGTACAAAGTGAAGGGACTTTTTAGCAGTTCTGTGCAATTTCTAACAAAGTTATCTCATCGTCGTCGTCGTCATCTACCAATAGACGTCCACTGCTGGACATAGGTCTCTTGTAGGGATTTCCACACGATTGTCCAGAGGCTCCCTGCGACTCTTCTGTTGTCGTCAGTCCACCAAGTGAGGGGTCTACCAACACTGCGTTATCCGGTGCGAGGCCGCCATTCCAGCACCTTGGGACCCCAAAGTGTATCAGTTCTTCGATATGTCTGAAGTTATCTATTGCTGGCTTCATTACCAGTTCTATAGGTCGATTCCTTGTAAATAATGCAAGCGTATTGAGTTGGAGAATAATTCCTAGGGTTTTACCAAATTATTCTATTTGTATTAAATTATTAACGCTATGGTCTAGCTAAATAATGTTTGCAGTTTAGATTTAGATAACTTACCTAATTTACTATGTAAAGTTTAAATATTAGTTATTAAATACTTATTTATTTTGACTATTAATTTTATGCTACAATATAATTCAATGAAAAATAATAAAGTCGTTTCTCTTAGTTATTTCGAAGATTTTATAGCACTTGGTATTCCAAGCCCAAAAATAATACTTGTTATACGAACAAAAATAATTATTCGTTTATATTATAACTAATTACTTAATATCGAGGCTTGTTGAACTATAAAATAACTTTTGAAACTAATTAATAATGCAATATTTGAAGTGTTTCTAAACTAAGGGCTATTTATTTATAAAGAATATTCCTATAACCTCAACTTAAAACATAAAACACGTCGTGTATATAGAATAACTACTATATGTTATCCTTACTAATAATATAAATGCGAAAGTAACTCTGTCTGTCTGTCTGTTACGCTTTCACGCTAAAACTACTGAACCGATTTAAATGAAATTTGGTGCACAAATACTATAGAACCTGAGAAAGGACATAGGCTACTTTTTTAACCGACTTTCAAAAAAGGAGGAGTTGTGTTTTTCTACCTATTTACACCGATATCTCCGAGATTTCTGAACCGATTTGCGTAATTTTTTTTTAATCCATAGGGAAACATTGCGACACTGTCCTATAAAAAATTTTGATTACGACTCCTCAATCCTGATGCTGTAGGGGACCTGACCCCCAAAACTAATGGGATTTAGGAACTGTCGGTTATTTAAATTGATTGGGGGTACCAATTAAATACTTTATCTTTGAATGAACTCCAGTAGGTACATATCCAACTCCTCAAACCTGATGCTGTAAGGAATTGCATTCCGAAATCGTGGGGATCTTACGGGATTTTTCAGTTTTGGGGACGGGTTACTACAGATATGCTACTTTTTGTCCTGGAAAATTAAAAGTTCCCAGGGGATTTTTAAAAGCCTGAATCCACACGGGCGAAGCCATGGGCATCATCTAGTTAAATATAAAAGCAATTATACAGGTACGAGCATAACATTAATTTTGGTTCACGTAACATATTTTGTTGATCTACTGTTATTTGGGTACGTTACATTAATTTCGCCTAAGGTTATTTGGCTTTTTTATGTTCTATATTTTACATTTCTACTTTTATACTAAGTAGGTATATGACCCTTTTTGATGTATTTATCTTCTTTTTTGTGTTTTAGTGACCTGAAATTATTAATTTTGGTAAATGTAGGTTGTAAAGATGTTATATTGTTAGGGTAGTGTTAGAAACAAATCTCTTCGTATTGAGATGCTATTTACTACGTATAACTTTATATACTGTTTAGTATAGTAGTACTAAAATGTACTTTATCTTAAAAACAACTAAATGGATGATACTGCATGAATATTTATTCGAGTTTTCATCAGTATAGTTTTTTTTTTACTTTCCCGAAGTCAGACTATTTATTTTAGGTTTCAAATAAAAAATTAGAGTTTGTAAAATATCATATTATATTATTATACAAATGCACTTTATATTTAGGATTCAGTAAAAGAAAGAACATGGTAATATTGTGATTTACATATTTTAATATTAACAAACAGGTTGGCATAACACACCGGTCCTCCGAATTACGTATATGGGTAGGGCTGTCGCATTTTTCATAAATTGTGTTATTGGTTATAATAAGGAGTATTGAATTAACCAGCTAGGCTGCTAGTTTTCGGTTTAGTGGCTACCTTATCGTCTAGAGTTTGGAATTAAATTGCAATTTTTGTCTCAGAATCTACATGAATTTGCACTTTGTCCGTCGGTTTTCAAGAGCTTCATAATTTTAGTCAAATCCAGTACTTAACAACACACATTAATCAATTATTATATGACCTATTCTCGAATATTTTTTCGAGAGAGCAATAGCATAATTGAAGTATCACCATAATTTTACACTTGTGTTGTATTTCTTGACTAAAAAAGATAAAGCAAAAACCACTTAAATATTGTTTAAGGGTGACACCCCTATAATATTCAGCCGGCTGAAATATTCATCAACCTTGTGGTACAACGTATCTTCATGGACACGCCTGTGGTCCTTATTGCTTTAAAAATAATATGTTTTATGTGTAGTGAAATTGTTATTTTTAAAATAAGTATGAAGCTTATTTCGGGGTACCTAGTTTAGCAAGCGCTTTCTGCTCTTGAGAGTTTCCACTACCACCACCAATTCAGCCTTTTTACAGGCTTCCTCTCTCATAGGAGAGAGGGATTTAGAGCTTAGACATGCCACGCTCCTCCAATGCGGGTTGATAGGCTATAACGACTATTGTCATATGATAGTGATAATAACCGGAACAGACTACTTAACGTGCTCTCTGAGGCACGGGGGTGAAACACCGCCAACTACCAACTCCGGGCTGGCACTGAGAATTTATTGACAGAAAAACCCAATACTAATAATTTGCCCGCCCCGGGATTCGAACCCGAGATGACCTCGTGATCTGCAGTCGAATATGCTAACCACTAGACCAACCAGGCAGTTGATAATTTCAGGTGTCATTGATTTTTAAACCCCGACGCAAAAACGACGGGGTGTTATAAGTTTGACGTGTCTGTGTGTGTCTGTCGCTTCCCCTGTGGCGCTCAAACGGGTGGACCGATTTGAATGCGGTTTTTTTTGTTTGTAAGGTGAATTAGTCGAGAGTGTTGTTAGCTAAGTTTGATGAAAATATATCCAAGATGGCCGCCGCTACAAATTGGCGGATAATATGGATATCAAATGAAAGGGCTTGACTAGTAGAATAGCACTATGCAAATCCAAGATAGCCGCGACAACAAAATGGCGAATGTCGGGGGTTTTTGAATTGTCAATTTATAAACGTTGTTGTTTGGTCTTCTTAAAAAATATTGAACATTATAAAACTTGAATAAAGTGATAGTGGCATTGCAGTATGTTACTATGTATGCTTCTATAAAAGTCCACGAATAGATAGCTGAGGCCCTATTCATAACATATACCCACTTCTTTCAGAACGGCTCAAGTAAAAGAGAAAAGATTTGTGTATTAGAAGTTAGCTTTCATCTTTGATGAAAGTTTTTGGTCGTTTTGAGTTGCCGTAGATTTAAACCGCTGAAAGCCTTCCCAAAAGGGTTAAAATATTCCATTATTGATTTGGGGATCCTTTGGTGTATGAAGATTTTTCAGTCTACATATCCTTTTAACCGATTAACATAGCTATATTCGACAACACTGCATATTCATTTTAAGAGGGCAAAAATTTAAATTATTAACACATGCGAGTATTATTATAATTGCTATCAGTAAAGAGTTATTACTTCTTACACTAACCAACAATATACTATTATCAGGTAAATAGGTACATGCTATGATGGTTGTCTTTATGAGGATCAAAATGAATGTGACTGACGTAACTTATAGGTGTTAAAACAGAGGACAGGACTGACACAGAATAAATTGCCGCTGAGAAAGACGTGTTCTTGAGTGGACATCGTGTATACGTAAGTCCAGCGTGGGATGTTCTGCAGGCTCCAACCCATTGGATGGCACTGTAAAACGAATCGTGGCGTTAATGGTTGAGATTAGGTGCGACGGAGGACCATTAGTGGTGGCTGGCTCTATGGCTGGTTTTAGTGTCACGCTGATCGTCAGCGCTGACATGCCAATATGTATGGTTGCTATAGAAGCGTTTTAGAATAACGCCGACCGCTCAGCGCTGACGCTCATCAATTCCACACTACGCGCGCTCACTAAAGACAGAGGTGCGTGCGGCGGTCGGCGCCGACCAACTACGCCGAACTCTCAGCGCTGACGATCAGCGTGACACTAAAACCAGACTATGAAATACCCATGGTGCGGACGAAAACAAGAAAGACATTGTTTGATTATTGTTTTTATCTATGGTCCAAAAGCCACATAAAAAAAGTATAAGCCGAAACTTCAGGACTGTAAACTTGTAAAAACTAAAATCATTAAAATTGTAAACTTACTTGTAATATCGAGTTAAAAAAAATGCTTTACTTTGACAAATTTAAATGAAGGGAAATTTAATACGACATCAAATACTTTTTAAGGTAGAATGTCACAGTCGCTCCGAGCCATAGCTTCAAAGGGCTGTGGTATTTTGACCGAAAAATATTATTCGGGCCGACCTTGCAGTGCCCTTTGATGATTTACGTCACAGGCCACAGCGATATGGTTTTGCAGTTATAAACACTTGTATACAACTTTATAAATGTTGGTATTGATTGCTTTGCTCAGGTAACTTCAAACGGACTTCATTTTTACCCGACTACGGCGAAGCCAAATTGAAGGGTTACGATTTTAGCAGTCTATGTATTTATTACTTTTTATGGCCGATTTTGATATGAGATTCTGTGTTCCACCGTAGCGCCTAAACTACTGGGCTGATTTTGATGAATGAGGTGTCAGTCTGCCAATTGATTGATTGATGTCAATTGGTTCGTTGTTATCTAAGATAATGTAATGTTGTTATATTATCCGGGTGACATTGACTACATTTTATATACGAAAAAAGTCGAGAAGCAACGTCCGAGCGGCTAAAGTAAAATATTATTTAGTTTTGAATAGACATAATAGATGGCGCCACTAGCTGCTTGACCCGTGCTTTTTGCACACTAAATTATTATTTTATATTAAATTAAATTACTAAGCGTAGTTGGGTTTTAGTTCACGAACTTTATCTCTTATTAATTTTAATTTTAACGAAGTAGTGTTACCATCATCGTCATCACCCTGCTTGCTACTGCTGTACGTAGGTTCTGAAAGCATGCCACCATACACACATGGTTTCTCCCTCATCCACCCACCTCCCAACATCGGTCATCGCGGTCTAACGGGCTGAAGGTATAACCCCCGGCACGTAAGTCGAGCGGTGACCTTCAAGTGTGCGCAGCGTAGTACGAGTGAGCGGGATACAATACGATTGGAGAGCCAATCAGCGCTTACGAGGGATCCGCGAGAGCTAATCAGTGCTTACGAACGATCCCCACGCCCTCCTAGCGACCCCCTCACACCCCGAGATACCTTATTTTCGACTTCTGCGCATTCAACGCTTCAGGTCAACGCTAGACTTATTTGCCGTGACTTGTAGTCCTACGTTGCGCTTGTGGTCTCCACTTAAAAACACGTCATTTCGGTAATTGGTTCTACGATACATGTATCATAGGACCTACCTGTTACCACTTTAACATGCTAATCTTTTAGGCTATCGGTCACTTTGGTCCTCCCATTTATTGGATTACCTTGTAATGATTTTTGTCTCTCAGTGTGTTCACCCCACATAAATCCTTTGCGCGCTGGAATACCATAAAATTATTTTACTATCATGTACAATGTTATAAGTTTATGCACTTGTAGATGTGTACTGCAGTAGTGCACTTGATATTATATTATGCACTGAAGTTAGGACAGTGGACATTTCATTATTAGTGTATTTATTCTGGTCACGTTTTCTATTTCTGCAGTCGTAGTAAACACCGGCACGCTTGTTTCACATGGTCTGCTTATTTTCTTCACTCCCACGTTTCGTCCGCCTGATTTATTATTAAACAGAACCTTCCTGACCTTTGTGAGTACTTAGGCGACCAAATATTTATATTAGCTTTCATGTACGTACCAACCGCTGCGTTGACTTGGCATTGTCCTCCACCTCAATAGAATTGATTTTATATACGAACACGTACATAACAATGAACCTTTCTATGGACGGAAACCTGCTGCTATACCTCTAACGCCACGAATGGTTCCGGTAGAGCTTTACCCTCAATAAATTAAAAATTAAAAAAACCCCCGACATTCGCCATTTTGTGGCGGCAACCATCTTGGATTTGCATAATGCTATTCTACTAGTCAAGCCCTTTCATTTGATACCCATCCCAAGTAGCAAAATAATGTCATATAAATGGTACAATAACGTTTTTTATTTAACTTCCAGTCATATCCATAAGTTTTATAAAAGTTTTATAAGTACTAATATAACGCGGGTTTGGGCGCAGCTTATACAACATTTAAATCGTGTAACGATCGTTTTGTGGTCGCATCGACGTCAATTAAGTTGTGTAAAAGTCACATAGACATTGTAAGTTTAACTAATAAGTTTTTCAATCATATATAGTTATACTCCTACATGACTTTAAGTTGTGTAAAAGTCAGATAGACGTTGTAAGTTTAACTAATAAGTTTTTTAATCATATCTAGTTATACTCCTACATGAAAGTAACACAAAATAATCATGTTACATTTTGTTACAAAGAGGTCGCAGTATTGTGCAGGCTAATAGATATTATTAAAAATTACTGTGTAAGTCCAAGTTTTAATCATTTATTATTTATTTACTAGAGTCCATATTGTGGTGGATATTAGAAGTAAATATACTTGGGAATTAAAATTTTCTGATGTTATGTATGATCATCCTTGTTAGTATTTTAATGCGCCTACATAATATTGGTATTTCAATATTGTATATTAAAATAAAATTCATTAATTTCCATCAACAATTTTCGCCATATTTCCAATAAAGATTGGGCGACCGCTTCACGACATGTATATAACTACAGGTTTTATACATGTTTTTTATACAATTTAAAGCGTCCACCATGATACTTGCAATTAGAGTTCTGTTGAAAGATAGAAAAAAACCTTTATTTAGTACTTCTGTTTTTTTACAGGGATATCATGGTGATATTTTTAGACAATGATAAATTTTTAACAAAAAAAAGAGTTGAAGTGACTCCAACATTAAAAATGGCCATGGGATAATACTCATTTTTATTTTCACAGAAGTGCCATGGATCATCATCCTACCAACTCGACATTCAAACATTTTATCATCCATGACGATAGAAAAATAAAAATACTATTCTGTGCCTCCTGTGATGAGTGATCTAAGTCGAGTTGTACCCTTTTTGAGATTTTTACATAGAAATGATCAGAAAAAAATTAGCTTTTTTTTGGTCTAACCCACGTTCTTCTAACTATTATAGTTTCGGAGATAATTTTGTGCAAAGTGATATAAGTGGCAGCATTTTTGCAAAAATATCGTGCATATAGATATATTTCAAGTTGTAACCTCAATAAGTAATTTTCTGCATGCATTATTTTTCGTGCTTCGTGGTATAAGTGCGATTATATTAATTTTCACATTTTATTTTTAGTATATTTATCGTGAATATTGATATAATTAGAGTTATATCACTTTGAACAGATTTTTTTCAAAACTGATTAGGGTACAATTATACATATACCTAATAATCACAATATAAAATTTATGCCTAATTTGTGATCAGTGATACATCTCGACTTGCATCATTGTGTACAAATCAACATTATCTGTGTAAACGAATATAAATTGAATTGTATCTAAAACTCAAACCAAATCTAGAAAAAATGTATGAAGAAGGAGACGTGCTAAATGATACAAGTGAAATCGTCAAGTCATACTCTTATGGAGATTGACACCAACCATGCGTTAATTGAGCGTAAGAAGAAGCACATGAGTATGGTTATTCACTTGCAAAGAGATTGGTACCAACTAGTGCGTACAGCTTCAAACAAAACAACAAAGTTTAGGTAGGTACTGTTATTTAAATGACTTGTGATTCAACATGTTTTCAAGCAATTTCTTACTCTTGCATTGGAAATTGATGTGGTGTGATGTTCGATCTGTTTTGCATACCAAAGAAAATATTCCCCGTTTTTCGTACACAAAATGAATTCAAGGATGATGAATACAAGACTATAGATTGTTTGAAACGAGGTAAAGCTTACGCTATTACGATTACAATAAAGACAGTACCAATAGCCTACCACTTCATTCTGTTTCAACCGATAAGAAGTAATATCTGTTTTGCTATGCTTTATTCAGGAGCGCGATCATGAGTTTTACAGAGTTTTAAAATATTAGGACTTTGTTATTGAGTTGTTTTCCTTGCAAGAAATTGACTAAATTCCGAAAAAAGTAGTAATCTGTTGAAGCAAACTCCCGGGGAGAGTGATGGGTGTTGGAGATATTTCAATCGCAGCACCTTTAATTTAGCGACTGTCTGTTGTGAAGTATGAGGTCTAGCGTTGGTCTAAGTTAAGAGCATTGGGCAAGAGAAATGACCAGTTTCGGTTGTTTAACTGCTGACGTTTCCATCATGGTTTGAAATTGTTGATCTATCTTTATTGTCTGGCCAGATCTTAGGAAGCCATAGTGTATGATACCAGCACTGGTCCACCAAACACACACTAGTAGTTTTTTCTGAGTCTACTTTCGTTTAGGACAGTTTCACCAGTTGGTTTTCGCCAGTTCTCTTGGATTCAACCACTGTGATGAGCATTTCCAACTGTCGTACACCATTTTTCATCACTGATAACAATACGATTCAAAATTCCGTCGTTATTGTGACAATTGAGTAATGTAACGCAGCACTTAATGCGTGTTTATTAGTGTGCTCCACTCAATTCATGCGGTAGGTACCTATTTCTCGAGTTTTTCACTTTTCAAATTTGTTTTAAGTGAATTAATATTATTATATCACTCACACCGAAGCCTGCCACTAACTCTAACGTAGTTTGCGATAGATCCGCTACCACAATCATCTTTAATTCTTCATTGTCAACTAGGGTTTCCAGCCGTCCACCGTCCAGGTTTGTTTTTAGGTCAAAATTTCCAGAACAAAAACGTTGGAACAAAAATCGTACCATGCTTTCTTTTACAGTAAGGGTTTCCCCATACTTATCATTAATCCTTCGAATTGTTTTTGCAGTACTGGTGCCACTGTGGAACTCGTATTCGTAAATAATGCGATAAGTTTTCCATTTTTTGAACAGATCGATGTCAAAGAAAAATCAAATTGAGCGAAAACAAATGAATCACTAGATTCAAAAAACAAATACATAAACCACTTTTGAAATAAATTTAAATTTGGAATACGCCAAGATATATGAGATCATAGTAGCCAGTTCGATAAAACGCCAGTTTCATAATATGTAAGGACTTAATCCACACTAATATTATAAATGCGAATGTAACTCTGTCTATCTGTATATTATGCTTTCACGCCTAAACCGCAAAACCGATTTTGATGAAATTTGGAACAGAGATAAATTAGACTTTAGAGACCAACATAAGTTATCTTTTGTTGCGAAATAAAGGCTTGAAGGGGTTGAAATAGGGGTTACATCTTGGTGTGGGAGTCCATCATATTGAAGATAAAAACCTTTATATTTTTGCAGTTTACATCCTTGAAATCGATATAAGATACTTCTAAGAATACACCCGAAATGAAGTTGTGGGCATCAGCTAGTATTTTATTAGTGAATTATTGGTTTAGAAGAAGTTTCACAAACGTTGATTTATTTTTGTAAAACTTGTATTTATTTGCACCATAAAAATTCATTTTAGTGAGGGGTATAACATGAGTTGTATTATTTAACACATTTTTCAGAAGACCAAAATTTTAGCAAACTGATACAATTAATCTAAATTGTTAAAATAGGGGACTGATAAGTAAAAAAATCTCATCTTTGAGATATTACATTTATCCTTTGTTTGAGCACCATTGGGTTGGGAATATATTCTAATGAGTTATTAGATATTTTTACTTTATGTATATCAATTTACACGAAGACAATGTATAGGTGTAACGTAATTTAACTGTACTTGTATCATTTATCACGTAATTTTAGCATCGATTAGAAATTAAAAAAGGTACAACTCACAGGTTTTTCAAGAATTACTTTAAAACTATAATATTTACCGCAAAAATTTAAATACACGGTGAAAGTGAATGTTTTTATCTACAGAAGAAAGCACTCAAGTTTAACCTAGCCCAATTAGATCGCGAACTAGAATTTTTTTAATCTTGTTTTTGCTCTCCTGTAAAATGGTGATTTTTGACTTGTATCACCTGTCACAGGAGGCACAGTATTAAACTACGAGTTTTTTTTGGTGCCATAACTGTAAAAAATTCGCCATATACGACCATTATACCGATGAATGTTATTGCAATTGTTAAATTTCAATTTGTTTTTGTACTTAATAATAAAATATTAATATGGTAATTACTTAATCATTATTTTATGCTGTTAGTTTACCTACCTACTCTCAATTATTATTACTTTACATAAGATTATTATCATTAAGATTTTAATATTATTAGTTATTATTATATTATAAGATCTATATTCATTATCTAGTGTGCCTTCTGTTAAAAGAAGATGAGCAGAACCATTTTGATTTGTATAACACCTGTCTTCACTAGGGCTGGCATTTGCTTGATAAAGTGTTGAAAAATGTACGGAACCATTTTCATTTAAGCCACTTTCTTCTTGACTGGGTCCAGTGTTTTCCAAATTAAATGTAGGTGTTTGCTGTTTTTAATAATTGATAACTGTTATTTACTTTTTTTCTAAAACCTCCACTTCGTTTAATCCACTTTTCGAAATCCATAATGATTAATTTAATGAAAAATGGCGACTGAGTTATATAAAAGTTACTAATTATTGTTTAAATAATCAAGTGACTTATATAAGTTATATAGAATAACATTTAAAACTAAAAGTTATATAAAAGAAAAAGCGTACGACTTAATAAGACTGTTTTATAATTGTTAATTACAAAATCTTTATAGGGCCGTTTGTTATTTAAGTGTTGAATAAAAGTTTCTAAAATTATACAAAATGGCGGCTCAGGACAATTACCTGACTGAAACGTTAACTCGACTTGAAGCCTTGTCGCGTAAAGGTCGTGGAAGAAACGTTATACAAACGTCATATAAATTCATTGTGATGACGTTTAGTAGACACTTTCATATGACTTAAATGATATATAACTAATACATCGAATTAAATACTACTTCACAACTGTTTGGGTGCTATAAAACTGTTATAAATCCCTTATAAGTCCATTAGTTGTATAATTCTAATATTATACAACTGTTTTGCTACTTGGGATATTAAGGGAGATTTGAAAAAATATGTACCTAATCCCCCATTTTGTAGCGACGGCCATCTTGGATCGATTTTCATCAAACATAATAATTAACAACACTCTCGACTAATTCACCTTTCAAACAAAAACCGCATTCAAATTGGTTCAGCCGTTTGAGCGCTACAGGGGAACAGACACACATGCACAGACACACACACACAGACACGTCAAACTTATAATACCCCGTCGTTTTTGCGTCGGGGGTTAAAAACTATAGGAGACAGAAAAATCTCTTATTTGTAGTTCTCATTCCTAAAGGTCGAAAACTTTTTTATTCTGTTAACCATATAGGTAAGTGTAGAGGATACCGTACGATACCAACCATAAGGCTAGGAATCATTTAAATGGTGAAGATAATCTTTTTTAGTCGGCTTTATAGTATTCTTCTATCGTCTCTATGACATAAAAAAGTGGTCGCGCTATCCTCACTCACTGTTGCCTCTTAGATCGACGGCTCTTTGTTAATTTTTGATTCAAATTTTACATCGAGTTCTTTTGTGATGTAAATTCTGAGAGAATTACTGGTCGTATCTGTCCAATAATAAATATAGCGCTCGCCTTGCTAAGAGGCGGTTTTTGATCAGTCACTCAGGTAATTTATAGTGTTTTTAACCGACTTCAAAAAAAGGAGGTTCTGTATTCGACCCGTATGTATGTATGTATGTATGTATGTATGTATGTATGTATGTATGTAAGTATGTTCGCGATTATCTCCGCAACTAATGAACCGATTTTGATGATTGTTTCACTATCGTAATCTACATACTTTCAGGAAGGTTTTAGTATAACACATCTAGTTATCATTCTTACGTACGAAGTTATAACCATAAATGTATACATATGTCACTAATATGTTCTCTGATATTGCCAGACCTGTTGCTGAAGTCTAATATACCTATTCTGTCCAAAGACTTCACTCTGCTACGCCTACGACCTTTTGCAAAAACTTTTGGGCCGAAGTCAGTACAGCTATACTATAGAGTATAGAGTGATTCCTTGGAGTTTGTGCAGGGTTACGTGTATTTCCATTCTATACAAAGCCAAACCGTAAGGGTGTGAAACTGGTCGCGTATAGATTGTAAATTACTTTTTAATCAAGGTTTTCCAAATTATACAAGAGTAGTACGCATACAAACTAATCTTGTATAGATCGGAAGTTAGGTTAGGTTGGGTTAGAACATTATAAAACCATTCACCTATACTTAGTATGACACATAAAATGTATGTAATATGTCACAGGATATTAAATAATAATTAATAATATATAGGTCATAATCTATTTTACATAGTTCTCATTTATATTATTATTAATATTATAAAGAAAACAAATCACTAAAAAGCATAAAATAATTTTTTTCAAAGAAAAATGAACCGACTTCAAACGATTCGAACTAAAAAGTTTAAAATAATTTTTTATTCATTTAGATTTACGATTAAACTACCTAACTCAAATAATATATAATTTTTTGGAGTCGGCGCCAAACCACATTCAATTCATCTTAGTAAAATCAGAGTAACTATCCACTTTTGAATGCGAGGGCGATGAACCATAATAGTCACGGAGGGTGAGGCTGTCCGGGACGCGGGGAGCATATTTTCGACTTGAAAAGCATGAGTCATTTGGCGCCGACTTCAAAAAATTATATATTATTTGAGTTAGGTAGTTTAATCGTCAATCTAAATGAATAAAAAATTATTTTAAACTTTTTAGTTCGAATCGTTTGAAGTCGGTTCATTTTTCTTTGAAAAAAATTATTTCAATAAATATTCATAAGCATCAGCAAGTTCAACCCTTACCAATATCGAACAGGGTCTCACCCACGGATAAACCCTGGCTTGAATCGATGTCTATTAATATTGGAAGATTTTTAACGACTATTTCCCCTTTCCTCTCAATAGAGATAATCCACAATTCCTCCAAATCAAGCAGAATTCTTATGGGTACTACTATTCCACTATTATTGTACTTATCGTACGATACGATTATATCGTAAGTACCTACCTATTAACGTACTATTTAAACTCCTTTATATAGTCGTCCTTTCAGATTTCATTCCGCTTCTTCCCCATTGACCTATTGAGACTCTGAAAAAGCGGATTCTACATTGAACCTAAGGCTAGGGAGAGAGCCGCAGATCCTAATAAGAAGGCACTAGAAATGCTGTGTACGCATGACCTTATCGCCGCGCCGTGCTGAGGACGCGGACGTCGCAAGCGCAACGATGTGCGAGGTAAGCGAACAGATACAACGATGTGTGAGGTAAGCGAACAGATACAACGATGTGTGAGGTAAGCGGACGATGCGACGCATTTGCAACCTTAACGCGCTAATCCTACGGCTTAATTCTTTCTGCAAAGCATTGAGCGTAAATGTGTTTGCGTGATGGGTATAACTATGTTTTTGTATATAGTAAGGCGGTGACATGCGTTCTGTATAGTTTGAAGAGGTACACAGTAGTTTTAATGCCCCATTATTAGGATTTCTGTGAAGGTAGCTAATTCAGGGTATATGCTTTTGCGGAAATACCTCTTCAATTTTTTTTAAGGTAGGTATTAGGTACGTACGCATCATAGCGTAAAAGTTGTTGTTGAAAGTTGAAACCAGGAAGAATGAATTGAAACTCAAAAGACGAAAATAAAGATACTAATCAATAGTACCGAAGTTCTACCGATATTACCAATACTCCAACACTTTAGTAGTAATCTCACGATTTCGGTAGGTTCCACGCCCCCCTTTTGATATGCAAATGTACTAAGGCATCAGAAGAATTTCTCAGTCTTATCTCGATCACAATAAACGAAAGAGGCGATTCCGGAACAGTTTCACGTAATGGTGGTGGATTTCCGTAAAATATTCACGAGCCTACTCGAATAATCACGAATATCGTGCGACAGGCAATCGCTTGTGCTGATACCAATACATATTGAGGCATTTGAGGTTATGCCTCAGAGGATCTAGTGTAAGTTTATTCTAGTGTAAGGTTAACGTTAACTGGCATTTAGTATGCATTTAGACGGCAATTCAATCATGTACCTAACATAAAATTGTTATATTGATAGTGTAAATTTGGAAAAGAGCAACCGCCGAGTTTCTTGCTGGTTCTTCACGGTTGGAATGGCATTCCGAACCAGTGGTAGATTCAGTTGACTATTCAAAAGTACTTGTAAAAGTTTATTTGAATAAAAACCTATTCTATTCTATGAAAATGTGGCTAATTCTGTTGAAAACAATCTCTAAACCTAAACTAAAATGACAGGGCTAAATATATTCTTAACTCTTTCATAGTGATACTAGCGGAATAGGATAGCACTATTTTTAAACCTGTCAATTTAGTTTAGTTTAGAGCTAGCCAAAGAGAACTTGATAATTAATCTGAGGTTTAGAGATTGTGTACAATAGAATTGGCCACAATGTCTTGTTTCGTTTTTTCAGAAGGTAATTTCCATACTACATGACACATTAATACGTGAAGATAACGTATCTATAGTTTCACTTAATGTATAGTTTTTCAGTCAAATCTCGATGCATCTAGGATGGATGATCTCAAGCGTGTTGCTAGCGGTTGCTGGACACAAGTGGCACAAGATCGTGGCGACAGACACATTTTATGTCCAGCAGTAACCGTCTATCGGTTGGAACTATAGCCTCAATACGGTCGTCGGGCGTGGTCGACGTTTCAAACCCCACCCGTTAACTATTGTTATACCCACTTCTAGCACAAGCTGTAGGTACGCTTATTTGGAGAGGAAAGGGGAAAAAGAAAATAATCATTTTCATCATGGCTATAATATTCTTTAATAAAAAAAACTGTAATGATGTCTTCATTGAACATTTTTCTTCTTTCACGGTGTTAAACAATTTATATTTCCGATATATTCTTATTAGTAGGTACTGTCGCCTGTCAGCAATGAAATATTCAAGAGGCACGAATATCGAGTAGAATCGTTAGACACGTATCGAGTGTGCTAGACCGATCCATCTTCATCTCCATATTGATGTCGTGTGGTTGAATTGATGAAATTGAAATTGATGAAACGTTGGGTTCACGTTGTATAATGGCGGCCGCATCCCAAACCTATCCGATCTATCGCTTCTGATGCCTTACGCCGACTTTGTACATAGTGGCAACGATGATCGAAATTCAAGTATCGATTCACAATGACTTCAGAGCAAAATGAATCCAAAGACTCTTATTTTAAAGTCGTAATTCAATAGTTCGAATATTTATTTTACAACATTTCTGGGGCGCTGGCTGTTTTCAAATGCTGAATGTTTTGGCGAACTCAATAAATCCATTCCATTTTTAACCCCCGACGCAAAAACGACGGGGTGTTATAAGTTTGACGTGTCTGTGTGTGTGTGTGTGTGTGTGTCTGTCTGTTCCCCTGTGGCGCTCAAACGGGTGGACCGATTTGAATGCGGTTTTTTTTGTTTGAAAGGTGAATTAGTCGAGAGTGTTGTTAGCTATGTTTGATGAAAATCGGTTCAAGATGGCCGCCGCTACAAAATGGCGGATTACATATTTTTTCACAACTCACTTAATATGGGTATCAAATGAAAGGGCTTGACTATTAGAATAGCACTATGTAAATCCAAGATGGCCGCTGCCACAAAATGGCGAATGTCGGGGGTTTTTAAATTTTCAATTTATACTTGTACTCTGAAGTCATTGTGATTCGATCGATAGTATTTAGTACCGTTTTCGAGCTGAAAAAACTGAGACTACCGGCACTGATAAGACAGCAAAAAAACTACAACCGTGTTACCGTAACGTGATAGGTTAAGATCATCTACATAATAAAAATTAATTGCTATTCGTTAGTCCCTCTAAAACTCAGAAACAGCTTAACCGATTCTGATGAAATTTTGTGTGTGTAATTGAGTAGGTCCAGGAATGGTTTAGAATCACAATTGGACCCAATGCCGCTGCAGTCGGGTATTCTAGGATTTTTTATTTTATTTCGAGCAGATTTTGATGAAATTTCTGTATTGTGTTTAAGTTGGTCCCTGGGGGGTTTAGGTTCACAATAATTGGACTCGGTAGGTGGCGCTGCAATCAGTTTCTAGATTCGATGCAGGACAACGTCTGCCGAGCCCACTAGTTTGTTATAAAACTGTCAGTTCTGTTAATCATTTATTCATTGACGATGACATTCGTTAAGAAATTTAGTAGGAAGTTACAGTAGTACAAGGTGTATTGATATGCCAGATGCTTGCAGCACAGTACCTACAGAGGGGAAGCTTCTACAAGCGGCCCGCTGTAGGTACACTCACACATATGCGCATGTTTGTCACCAACTGTACCGGTTAGTGGAACAAGCGCGCGTCCGTGAACCGTTGGTGAGTGTGTTTGTGTGAGTATACCTACAGCGGGCTGCTTGTGGAAGCTTCCTCTCTGTAGATTTACTACTCGTGTGCTTGCAGTACAAGGTATTATCAAAATATATATCTTGTTCCATAGATAAGTATATAAACATTATATCGGGCCAGCAAACAACTTTCAGAAATGCAGGTGTATTTACTAGTAGCTAAGTAATGTACACCAGTATCTACTAAAAAATATACTTGCCTCATCTTGAAAATAATGTACCCACCTATCTACTTGATATCCTTTATGATATCCTTATGGGCGCTACATACCTTCAGTTATAACTGTGCGATTTAACTGTACAGTCAAACTTTACAGATAAATCGTAAGTCCATACAGCCTACACACCTTCAAGCAAAAACGCGCGACCTTTCAGTTTTTATCAATATGGCCTCCAGAGACGACGCTTTAGCGATCGTAGGGCTAATGTGTGTGTTAAATGAAAATAGAAGAAAACGAAAAAAACGCGAATTGTGGTGTAAACACTGGCTTCTGTTGAGAAAATCATATTCACACACCTCCTTGATAAATGAATTGAAAATTACTCCAAAAGATTACAATAATTATTTGAGAATGAATGAGAATACCTATTTGCACCTGCTGTCTTTAGTGACACCATTAATAAAAAAGCAAGACACCATATTGAGAAATGCTATAACACCTCATGAACGATTAACGGCAACTTTAAGATTTTTAGCTACAGGGAGATCTTATGAATGTTTAAAATTTTCTACAATAATATCACCACAAGCACTTTCCGCCATCGTACCAGAAACTTGTGAAGCAATTTATAAGGTTTTACACAAGGACTACTTAAAGGTAAGTAATAAAATTACTCATATTATTATTATTATAAATTTATTGAATCAAATAAATCATGTTCTCATCACATCACATCAGTGTTGTGTTTGTGTTACAAATCGCGATACATATGATCCAGCTGTATCCTCTGTCCAGTCTGGAATTGACAGTTGCACCGTAGTAGCACTCATAGTATCTATTATTGGCGTCTGAGGAGCTAGTGTGACAGCATAATACTGAGGCTGAGTTATGGGTGACTGATTTGGAGTACTTATATAATGCGATGGTGATGGAATAGAGTTATGAGATGGTGATGGCATACAAGTTGAAGTACTTGATTGTGATTGAATATCATTTAATATCATTGTTCTTGGAGCCATTACCCTATGTGACATTGTAAGATTTCCCATCTCAGCTTCGAATAACGTTTCGTTTATTATTTTTTCTGCTAACAACTGTTGTTGTTTATTTTTAAATTCTCGAAGTTTCAATGCTACCATTTTTCCAATAATATCGTAGCGATCCTCTTTATATGTCGGCTGTTTAAAGTGGTCCTGAACAGATTGCAAAACTTCTTTTGTTAAATCTTCATTATTCTTTCTTTTCGGTAGCCGTTTAGGTGCCGAACCATGACCACTCGAAGTTGAAGCAATGGTTGAGATAGAAGCCGTAGGACTCGCAGCAGAAAATTTTTCAGAAACATCTAACTCCGAATGCGCTGCCTCATTTTCAGACACTGATGTTGCACCTGATGATTCCATCACGTTAATCTGTAACATTTTCTTTGTTTCAGTTTCCACGAACATGCAATGAATGGAAAGCAATTAGTGCGTTATTTGAAGAAAGGTGGAACTTTCCACATCTACTTGGAGCAATAGATGGAAAACATATTGCTATTATTCCACCTAAAGGATGTGGATCGGAATTTTACAACTATAAAAAACACCACAGCATGGTACTTATGGCTGTTGTTGACGCTCAATATCAGTTTTTACTATGTGATTTCGGTACGAACGGGCGAGTTTCAGATGGAGGCGTATTGCAAAATACAAAATGTTTTGAAATGCTCCAGAATAACCAGTTGGAAATTCCAAGCGAAGAAGCTGTAAGAAATAGTCAGAGACGTTTGCCATACGTTTTTGTTTCTGATGACGCGTTTCCGTTGAGATCTGATATAATGAAACCGTTTAGACAAGCAGAATTGACTTCAATAGATAAAAAAATATACAATTATCGTGTTTCACGAGCACGTCGGATTGTGGAAAATGCCTTTGGCATCCTGGCCTCACGTTTCAGAATCTTTCATACAGCTATAAATTTACAGCCAAATAAAATTGAATCCGTCGTTATGGCATGTTGTGCATTGCATAACTATCTAATTAAAAAAATGCCTAATTCTTATACTAATCCAGATTGTTTTGATCGAGAACAAATTGATACTGGAACCATAATCTCAGGATGTACAACAGACATTTCGACTATGGAACCTATAGAGAGAAGAAATACGGGAAACATAAGTCGGGCACCCAAAATAATTAGAGAAGAATTTATGAACTATTTTAACAATGAAGGTCAGGTTCCTTGGCAAAATAATTTTATTTGATTAAATAAAGTTATAGTTCGATCACAATAAATTGCTCAAAAATGGACTTAGCAGGTTAACAAATTAGGCCGACGATATATTAACAAATTAGGCCGACGATATATTATAAAGTAGGTAAATCCACTTGTAAAGTTCCTCGTATATAAATTTGTCTACATAACATTCTAGAATTATCGGGCTTGTTTGATATTATTTACAAATTTTATTGTATTTTGACGACGTGAGCGCTGTGGTCTTATAAGTGGGAGGTCTCGGGTTCGATTCCCGGCGGGGTCAATTTGGGAATTTATAATTTCTGAATTGTCTCTGGTCTGGTCTGGTGGGAGGCTGTAGCCGTGGCTAGTTACCACCCTACCGTCAAAGACATGCCGCCAAGCGATTTAGCGTTCCGGCACGATGGCGTGTAGAAACCGATTTAGGGGTATGGGTTGAATGTTCACTGCCATACCTCTTCCAAGTTAGCCCGCTACCATCTTAGACTGCATCTTCACTTACCATCAGGCGAGATTGCAGTCAAGGGCTAACTTGTCATCGAATAAAAAAAAAAAAATATATACCTACCTATAATCATCGATCTCTAATAAATATCGATGCCTACAACCTTTAATGAAATAACTTTTGTATGAAAATTAATAAAATAAATTAGATTATTATTAAATTAATAGAGCTAAAACTAAATTTTATTTACCTACCTCATCTTCTCTATCCTCCAAATTAGACCGACTAGGCCTTGGTATATTTTGATCGTCTAAGAAACGTAATAATGAGTAATACCATAACTTCGGCTCATATATGTCTTCGGCGCCTGATCCAGATTTTGAGGCCATGACTTTTTTGTGCTCCTTGTTATATGTACAGCGTAAGTTATTAATTTTCTTTATAACAGCCTCTTTATTACTATTAGGATCTATTTCCCGTAGTTTTAAAATGAGCTTCTCATAAGCTGAATCTTTTTTTACTCTATTATGGTATTCCTTGCTTTTGATTTTCCACAATGAAGGCTCCGATTGGTATAGTTGTATAAACTCTTCGAGCCATTCGCGTTGTGCCATGGTCGAGCGTTGACTTTTCGTAGAAGCGATGAGTAAGACAAAATACGTATTCACTTCACGCTCGCCGCGACAAAACTGACGAAACTGCACAGTTTTCGACTACACACTCTCAGTTATCACTGTACAGTTCTATCTGTACAGATTTATCTATTGATATTTTGATTAGATCTCAGTTAAACTGTACAGTTGAACTGTACGTTCCACACACCTAACGATTTAACTGTACAGTTTGACTGTACAGTTAAATCGCACAGTTAAAACTGAAGGTATGTAGCGCCCATTATAAAGGATATCAAGTAGATAGGTGGGTACATTATTTTTGAAGATTTTTTTGGTTATAAATAAATACGATTTCGTAAATAATGTGATTGCATCAAAGATTCTTACGGGCACCTATAGAAAGGCCGTAAACAGGGTCGTTAAATAAAATTTTATAGCGCACAGGTCGTGAAGGTTTTATAGATAATCTCTTTCAATCTACGCCAGTATGAACAACGTTACGAGCCTGGTTGAGTACTTATAGGCTCTAACGCAGGTTGTCTCCAATGTTCTTACATACAATATACATACATTGAAAATAGTCTCATCGGTCTATGTGAGTGAGGGGGTAGAGAGTGCACCTAGGCTTGCGCATTGTAAGTGTAGTTGGTTAGTGTGTTCAAAACTACGCTACTCATTTCACATCAAATTTTGAGACTATTTTCATCATCATCGTGATCAACCCATTACCGGCTCACTACAGAGCACGGGTCTCCTCGTGCCCATATTTATTTATTTTTATTTAAATACTTAAAACGCACATAACTCCGAAAAGTTAGGCGTGCCCGGGATCGAACCCACGACCTCCGATTAGAAGTCGGTCGTCCTAACCACTAGGCTATCACAGCTTTTTTTTTTTTTCTATTTTTCTATTTATATTATTTCTATAATATTGACTATTTTCACCATAAATAAATATATTATCAAAGATAGGCCAGCCTTGTGAGAGGAAAACGCGTGCCAAACTTGTGTACACTTGTACACAAGTTTTCGTAATCTAAATCTATGGAACGAAATCTCAGTACGCACTGAGATTTAGATGTAATTTATTTGTTTTAGTGCACACAAAATATAACTGTACATGTGCCACTTTGCGCTATTTCGAACTATAAACACAGAAGTTCAGAAATAAATCGCAAAAAGGAGATATTTTCTATCATAATAATATGTAAGTGTTTATTTCGGCACGCGTGAATTCTTAGTAAACAGTGATGATCGCTGATCTACTTTTTATGTGTCTGTGATTTTCACGGTGAATTTTCTTTATTAACTGTATTTGTTTTTGCGTATAAAATAGTGATCAAAATCAAACAAAGGCAACGTTCAACCAATCGTTAATCCATTTGAACCCGGGCTAGGCACGGATAAGACGTGGTCCAGTATGAATTAATTCATACAGTAGATTTAATTATTTCATGCACAATTTTTAAATTAAACTAAATTGCCAGAAAATAGTGCTATCTTTTTCTTAAACAATCTTCACTAGCAGTTTTGCTAATTTATTGAAGCAAATTCTTAAAAAAAAATTCCAGAGAGCAAAAAGCAAATTCTATCTTACTCTTCACATTTTTTAAAGGAGCTAGAAAAAATAGTGCTATATTTTTATTAATATTTTCCAAAAGGTAGAGCTGTCAACTCAGTTTAGTTTAAAGACCTAGATACAACAGAATCACTACCAGTGCCACAGCTACCACAACCTATGGACGGAGATTAAATTCGTCATAAAAATTGACAGTAAAATAAAATTATTCCGTCATTATAGTAATCATAGAGTAGGATAGTCTTTGATAAATTACTCTCAAGATAGAGCGAAGCGCTGCAGTCGCAACAAAAATAACAGGCCAACTTTGAAAGCGCTGTGTGCGTATTACGCACACACGTGTACGTAGGCGCGCGTGTTTAACAAGCGCGCTGATTCATGTGGGCGTGCGCTGAGTGATACCAGTTCTTGAATATTTCCCATCAAGTAGGGGAATATTATATTTTGATTTTGAGGTGCATATTATCTATTATTTGTTTTAAATTTAATTATTTTACATACTTATTAGGAGTTTTTTTACAGTTTATTTAAACACTAGCATCTGCCCGCGGCTTCGCCCGCGTGAATTTCGGTTTTAAGCAAATTAAAAAAATAAAAGCTGATCAAGGTTTATATACCTACTATCCATGTATGTGGACGTATGTTTCAAAAACGGAAACTCTAAGTATGGACTTAAGGGAATATAGACGCCATTTTGTTTTTTTTGTTAATGGACCGAATTCTCTCAAAATCGATATCTGAAGTTCTTTGTGATCGTAAAAAAGAAAACTTATGTCAATAGCAAAAAATGGACGCCATTTTGATTTTTTTTGTTAATGGACCGAATTCTCTCAAAATCGATATATGGGGTTCCCTGTGATCATAAAAAAGAAAACTGATGTCAAAATAGCAAAAAATGGACGCCATTTTGATTATTTTTGTTAATGGACAGAATCCTTTCAAAATCGATATATGGGGTTCCCTGTGATCATAAAAAAGAAAACTGATGTCAAAATAGCAAAAAATGGACGCCATTTTGATTTTTTTTGTTAATGGACCGAATTCTCTCAAAATCGATATATGGGGTTCCCTGTGATCATAAAAAAGAAAACTGATGTCAAAATAACAAAAAATGGACGCCATTTTGATTTTTTTTGTTAATGGACCGAATTCTCTCAAAATCGATATATGGGGTTCCCTGTGATCATAAAAAAGAAAACTGATGTCAAAATAACAAAAAATGGACGCCATTTTGATTTTTTTTGTTAATGGACCGAATTCTCTCAAAATCGATATATGGGGTTCCCTGTGATCATAAAAAAGAAAACTGATGTCAAAATAGCAAAAAATGGACGCCATTTTGATTTTTTTTGTTAATGGACCGAATTCTCTCAAAATCGATATATGGGGTTCCCTGTGATCATAAAAAAGAAAACTGATGTCAAAATAACAAAAAATGGACGCCATTTTGATTTTTTTTGTTAATGGACCGAATTCTCTCAAAATCGATATATGGGGTTCCCTGTGATCATAAAAAAGAAAACTGATGTCAAAATAGCAAAAAATCAAAATGGCGTCCATTTTTTGTTATTTTGACATCAGTTTTCTTTTTTATGATCACAGGGAACCCCATATATCGATTTTGAAAATATTCTATTCATTAACAAAAAAAATCAAAATGGCGTCCATTTTTTGCTATTTTGACATCAGTTTTCTTTTTTATGATCACAGGGAACCCCATATATCGATTTTGAGAGGATTAGAATAGAATAGAATAGAATAGAAAAGTTTTTTATTCAAATAAACTTTTACAAGTGCTTTTGAATAGTCAGATGAATCTACCACTGGTTCGGAATGCCGTTCCAACCGAGAAGAACCAGCAAGAAACTCGGCGGTTGCTCTTTTCCAAATTTACAATATCAATATAACAATTTTATGGTAAGTACATGATTGAATTGCCGTCTCGCGCATTGCTGGAACGAGTCAAATCCACGCCTTTTTATCATTTATATAAGTAATCATAATTTTATTCAGATAAACTTTCGGAAGCGTTTACGAATCGACAAATGAATCTACCACAGGTTCGGAATGGTGCTTACAATTCTACACATGTGAAGAAGGGCAGACAAAAGTAGCCCCATTTCCGACGGTGGCACCCGTTCACGAGCATGACGCATGATCCAGCCATTGCTTCGCTCAACCATATTCGAGGGAACGTAACAACCCGCACCACACGACACCACCACAGAAATGTTTAAAGAGAGCGTGACATACTTAGGCTACCCATGATCAAAGCATCGAATTGAACACCAATAATCAAATACTCGGTTTAAGACATTGAGAAATTGCTCCATGCTTTTTTATCATTTATATAATCTTCAATTGTATAATATGCTTTTTTTATGAGCATATTTTTAATAGAGTTCTTAAACTTGTGTAAAGGCAAGTCTAAGATTGCTTGTGGAATTTTATTATAGAACATTACGCCCATTCCCACAAATGACCTTTGGACCCTTTTGAGGCGTAACTGAGGAATCACGAGCCTATTTCTATTTCTTAATTGCCTGTCGTGTAATTCGCACTTTTTAATGTAACTGTGAATGTTTTGCCTAACAAAAATTATATTGTTATAGATATATTGAGAAGCTACCGTAAGAATACCTATTTCTTTAAATTTCTCTCGAAGGGAATCCCGCGGTTTTAAATTATAAATTGCCCGAATTGCCCTTTTTTGTAAAACGAAAATTTTTTCAATATCAGCCGCTTTACCCCATAGTATGAGTCCATACGACATAATACTATGGAAATATGCAAAATAAACAATTTTTGCAGTTTCTATATCTGTTATCTGTCGAATCTTCCTAACAGCGTAAGCAGCAGAGCTGAGCTTGCCAGCAAGTGTTGCTATATGGGTGCCCCATTGAAGCTTTGCATCTAGGGTTATTCCCAAGAACACAGTTGTGTCCTCAGTTTTCAATGGCTCACCACTTATCTTTAAATTTTTGCTAGTAACCCTTGTATTGGGCAATAGAAACTCGACACACTTGGTTTTTTTTGCATTCAAAAGTAGATTGTTTGTAGTAAACCAGTGTGAAACTTGAGATAATGTATTATTTACATCGTCAAAATTGTCCTTAGTCCTATCGACTTTAAAAATCAAAGACGTGTCGTCAGCAAATAGTACAATATCGCAAGCATTTTTGACAAAATGTGGTAAATCATTAATATAAACCAGAAACATGAATGGACCCAGAATAGAGCCTTGGGGAACACCCATTACTGAGGCTGATCCGGACGACTTAACATCATTGATACATACTCTCTGTATGCGATCACTGAGATAAGAGGCAATAAGACTGAGTGCAGTTTCTTTAATACCATAGTGGCTTAATTTTCGTAAGAGAGTCTCATGATCAACGCAATCGAATGCTTTTCGAATCGAATTCGGTCCATTAACAAAAAAAATCAAAATGGCGTCCATTTTTTGCCATTTTGACATCAGTTTTCTTTTTTATGATCACAGGGAACCCCATATATCGATTTTGAGAGAATTCGGTCCATTAACAAAAAAAATCAAAATGGCGTCCATTTTTTGTTATTTTGACATCAGTTTACTTTTTTATGATCACAGGGAACCACATATATCGATTTTGAGAGAATTCGGTCCATTAACAAAAAAAATCAAAATGGCGTCCATTTTTTGCTATTTTGACATCAGTTTTCTTTTTTGTGATCACAGGGAACCCCATATATCGATTTTGAGAGAATTCGGTCCATTAACAAAAAAAATCAAAATGGCGTCCATTTTTTGCTATTTTGACATCAGTTTTCTTTTTTATGATCACAGGGAACCCCATATATCGATTTTGAGAGAATTCGGTCCATTAACAAAAAAAGCAAAATGGCGTCCCTTTTTTGTTATTTTGACATCAGTTTTCTTTTTTATGATCACAGGGAACCCCATATATCGATTTTGAGAGAATTCGGTCCATTAACAAAAAAAATCAAAATGGCGTCCATTTTTTGCTATTTTGACATCAGTTTTCTTTTTTATGATCACAGGGAACCCCATATATCGATTTTGAGAGAATTCGGTCCATTAACAAAAAAAATCAAAATGGCGTCCATTTTTTGCTATTTTGACATCAGTTTTCTTTTTTATGATCACAAAGAACTTCAGATATCGATTTTGAGAAAATTCGGTCCACTAACAAAAAAAATCAAAATGGCGTCCATTTTTTGCTATTTTGACATAAGTTTTCTTTTTTACGATCACAAAGAACTTCAGATATCGATTTTGAGAGAATTTGGTCCACTAACAAAAAAAATCAAAATGGCGTCCATTTTTTTGCTATTTTGACATAAGTTTTCTTTTTTATGATCACAGGTCTAGGAGGAGGTACTTATACTTTCTCTTAGTCACAGGTATATCGATTTTGAAAGGATTCTGACCATTAACCAAAAAAATCAAAATGGCGTCCATATTCCCATATTCATACTTAGAGTTTCCGTTTTTGAAACATACGTCCACGTACATGGATATAGTATATAAACCTTCATCAGCTTTTATAAAGACAATTAATTACTATTGAACCATACGGGTAAATTCGCAATCCAAACTTGACAACACCAAAAAACGACGCGTTGGTTTTGTGAAAAAATGTATCAATATATTAGTTTTGTTTTTGTAAATTACTATTAATTATGAGTTACTTACTGATGGTAGGAGATTTTGTTAGTTGCTCGTAAACGTCCTTTGTAATTTCTGCAGATTTTTATCGCGCAAGTAGTCATTTTCACCAAAATAAACGAATGCAAAAAATAAGCCGTGCGTGCGTATCCCTTGAGGTTACAATCGACACTGCGGAGCGGGGAGCGCTTTAAAGACTAGGAGTTCCCCCATATTTTTATCTACGCTGTGGAACCACCGTCGCTATATCTTGAGAGTAATTTATCAAAGAGGATAGTATATGAGTAGGTACTGATGAGAATATAATATAACACGAGAGCAAAATATGAACTAAGTAATCAGGCCTCGTTATAAAGTTATGTCACCAGCAAATTACGGCTTTTCAGGCGCCGCGCTGATGAAAATTAGCTGTCATTATGAGAACATCAGCTGAATGTCATGTTTGTAAAATTATGTATATCACTGAATTCTCAACGCTTGATTCCGCTTCACGCAAATGGATTAAGAAATGCCGGTTTTTACTTTCTTTTTTAGGCTTCCGTACCTAAGGGGTAAAAAGCTCTATAGTTACCTGTCTGTCCGTCTTTCCGTATGTCACGGACCTATAGCTCGTAGACGGATTGACACGTAAAATTCGGACATTTGGTGTAGAATGCTGAATAAAAACCGAATGTTGAATAAGAAATTCAGTTATTTTTCAGCGGATTCGGGGGATCATACGTGGAAAATAAATTTTGGGTAAATTAAATATCTAGTATAAAAAAAGTTAATTGTTTATATATACGGATCCCTAGACTTCTAGAGGAAGGTCCGACTCGCACTTATTGTTGGCCCAATTGTTATTAAAGCCTTATTGCTACGAGTGAGTATGCCCTTCGACATTATACAAATCTGTTTAGCATTTTACCTAAATCAGCTTTTCTTTCTTATTAACATTTTCAGTTTGTAGCCACTACTACCTACCTAGCTTGTAGCAAACCATAGTTGCAATGAGATGTCACTTACAATTTAATTTATTCATTTTCTAACTAAAATTTTCAACGGATTAAGTCGAATGAGGCGGATTAAATGCTACATTATTTACACATATTAATTTCACCGGGTGTCACTATAACATCAAATTATTACAAATTATAAGTAGTTTATTTTAACACTATGTACCAAAAATAGTTCAAACAAGTATGTATCTAATTTTGGCAATTTCGTCATTAATATCGTATCGTAACTGAAAAACAGTCAATGATATAGTAAGGTATATTTTGACGTCAGAATGAAAATAATTCTCTACATCACTATACTTTACTTTTAAAATACTATACTTTTAAAATGAAAAATTTTCTACTAAAATGTAATTAATTGTCAGTTTGAGTAGTAGTAAGTAGTAGTATAGTAATTGCCAATTTGAGTAATTATGGCCTATTCCACTAGTCCCTACCATGTATCCCCCCTGGGGGGTAAGAGTGGAATTTTTTTTCCACCTATCCCTACGGTAGGGATGAGTGGAAAAAATATTTACACTTATCCCTACCGAGTGGTTTTAGTTATTGATAAGTAGGTACTGTCAAGAAGAAAAATATTTATTAATACATAAAAAGTTAGTTTAAATTAAGTAATTAACTACTACTGCTCAAAAATTAAAAGATTTTTTTTTAATTAAAAATGCTCTTTTTATTTAGCATTTTTATTACTTGCAGACTGCAATAGGTAGTTAGTGACAAATGGTATCTTAGGAAAAGTCTAATAACAATAAATATTGTTATTAAGAATTAAATATTCACATACATTTTTGCTATAACATTGTTTTTAACTTAATTTCCGTATATAAACCCGATAGGATAATAAGTCAATCAATATTTATTTATTCAATTTAGGTAAACTGTATTTCAGGCTTTAACATTATGGTGGTAACCAATTACGGTCTCTTAAAACTAAAGCTATGAGGGTTCCAAACGCGCCCTGGTCTGAGAAGAGCCCACATCAAACTCAGCCGTGTTTTTTATTATCACCATCTTACAAACTTCGTATATTTAATAGAACTATAATTAACAATTTGTTTAATTAGTCGCTGGAATAATTCATTCCCCTGCTTTTTAAACAATCCTTTTAATTGTAATAAGATTTTCAATTAGTTTACGTTTTACAAAAACAAAACCTAAAAACCAAAAAGTGCAATCTTTGACCCAGTGAAATATTAAGTGCAAAATGCATGTACGTATTGATAATATTAAAGAGGTTCATATTATGGAAACAAAGTTTAGATACTTATGTACAGACATGTGCTTGTTAACAAAAATGGCCCACGTTCAATTCGGTTGGGATAAGTGTAAATATTTTTTCCACTCATCCCTACCGTAGGGATAGATGGAAAAAAAATTCCACTCTTACCCCCCAGGGGGGATACATGGTAGGGACTAGTGGAATAGGCCGTAATTATAGTACTCAAATTGGCAATTAATTTCTACAAAACTTTCTGATCGGCCAACGAACTTCACAATTTATTTTGTCTCGAAATATAATAATTACGTAAAACTTATATTAAATCTTATTTAAACTTTTATTAAACTTACAAGCGGACACCCGCGACTTCGTTCGCGTGGATATATTATATTGGTTTTTAAAAATCCCGTAGGAATCATTTTGTTTTTCCTAAGCTCCTTTGAGCTCATATCATGCTAAAAACTGTAAAAAGTTCACTGGCGGATGTTAAGGTAGATCAAAATGTAAACATCCGCCAGTAAAAGCCCCATCAAAATCGATCCAGCCTTTTAGAGATTAGTCGGTAATCTTTAAAGTATTTACTTTCTAACAAAAAAAGAATGAATGAAATCGGACCACGTTTGGACCAATGAAACGTTTATCGCTAGGGCAGCCGTAGTGTTGCTAACTTTGGAATTTCATTTCCCTATTTTTCATGAGATTCTGGTCGATCTATACCTATAATATAAAACAATCGAAAGTTCCTAAATCCTCACGGCTTAGTAGAGTACAGTACACTGTAGCATGTTTAATAATGTAGTCTATACTTGATACCTATACAATATCACTTCATAATTGACTAAATGATCACAGTTTAGATGAGTCTTGAGTGGTACCTTTATAGCATCAACTCCTTAATTCTGTGGCATCTGCAGCATTGAGGAGTTGGAGCTAGTCATTTTTTTTGAAACCATTTCGCTAACTTCATTTCTCGACTTAAAAAAATCGCGAAAATTGGTCCAGAAAACCCGAAGAAGACATGAGACATACAAAGAAAAAAAAGATGCGAGTCTTTTTGAGTACCTACCTCCTCCTATTTGGAAGACGGTTAAAAAAAATCAATGTACCTACTTAGACATCGTTTTAATCTTTACAATCTTTTTTGTTTTGTCTAAAGCTCTTTTTTTATTCAAACATGGATATAACGTTAATTTCGTTAATTATCGGTTGGCATGACAAGACTGCGCACGGAAGGCAGAGATTAAGGGGTTAAGTGATTAATTGCTTATACATAATACATTTTCCTGGTTTCTGTTACGGCAAAACAAAATTAAGTTACCTACTGCTTGTTAGTGCCACACCGCACAGGTACGTAACTCCCCTTTCATTTGGGGTTTTACTCCTAATATTACATTAATTCGAGCCTCGTAACTTTTTGGCTCTGTCTCGTGTCTGTAGTTAGTGAGAAGTGTCAATGATATGTTGCGGTGTATTCTCGATAAGTTGTTTCGACAAGTTGAGGTTTGTTGCTGCGCAAAGGCCTCCTCTCTCATAGGAGACAGGGATTTAGAACTTAGACCCGCCACGCTGCTCTAATGCGGGTTAGCGGGCTTTAACGACTATTGTCACATTATAGTGATAATAAACGGGACCGACTGCTTAACGTGCTCTCCGAGGCACGGGAGTGAAACACCACCAACTACCCACTCCGGGCTGGCACTGAGAAAGAAAACTCAATACCCAACAATTATTTTTCCGACCCGGGAATCGAACCCGGGACCACGTGATCTGCAGTCGAATATGCCAAACCACTAGACCAACGAGCCAGTTTTTGAGGCAAATCAGTATAATGGATTGATATTGCATTCCAGTGTACTAAATATATTATACAACTAGTATGGCGCGTGGGTGCGCGGCCCGCAAGCGGACCGCGAGGATTCGAGTAGTTTTTGTTTGAGCACGTCCCACCTATCTTCAATACCCTCGCCGTGCTCTTCATCCGTCTCCAAAATCTTCGATCATCAGCTCTTTCCGTATTTTTCCATCAATAATTTTTTTTTGTGTAGAAAAATAAATTCCGCCATCTTGTTTTTTTCTGTTCATCAAGTAGATTTTTAGGTCTTGATCATCTTTTTCCCAGAAACCACTCTTCCATCTTTTATGCTTGGTGAGATAGACTCTGACGAAATTTGTATAGCCGCCGTCTTGAATCTGCCATTTTGTTTTTTTTCAGCTCAGTGCCAATTGGATGAGGTTTTGAGTAATTTTTGTTTGAGCACCTCCCATCTATCTAACATACCCTGCCCGGGCTCCTCATCCATCTTCCAAACCCTCAATCATCATGTCTTTCCATATTTTTCTTTGAGAGTTCTCCAAAGAATCGCATCAAAGCCTTGCATAGTTTACAACTTGTAGTCTCTTCAATATTCGCCATACATTTTCTATGGAAAAATAAATTCCGCCATTTTGAATTTTTTTCTATTAATCGAGTAGACCTTTGGATCCTGATTATGTTTTGCGAAGAAACTACTCGTCCATCTTTTATATCCTCCGAGATGGAGACCAACAAAAGTTGTATGGCGGCCATCTTTTTTTCGCCATTTTGAATTTTTTTTCAACTCACTGCCAATTGGATGACGTTTCGAGTGACATTTGCTCGAGCACCCCCCACCTATCTTCAATACCTTAAGCGTGCTGCTCACCTGTCTCTGAAATCCTCAATCATCAGCTCTCTCCATATTTTTGTTCCGAATGAATTTTTGTCCTCTATACGAAACCATTAGTGAAAAAAAAATTTTTCATACAAAATTTTACAGGAGGGGTGATCAATCAGTGAGTCAGTCAATGAATCAGCACGAGCAGCTATATATATATTAATATACGCATAAAAGAACGATACGGGGTAGAGAGCTCAACTCCCTCGGGTTCCCGAGGGAGTTGAGTATGCATATTACTGAGGATTATATTCACTAGAATATAATATAATTCATTCAATAGAAATTAATTCAATAGTATATCTAGAAATATAATAATCTTACTCAAGTACCCTACTAACTTGATCATAAAGGCTCAAAGGTTCAGTGTAGTTAGCCAACATAAATGGTCTAATTTTTTTTACATCTTCATCACGAAGTCTTCAGATTCAAAAACATTGAGCATTCAAAGCAACCAGACTAACAAAACGTTCTCAAAGGTGTGTGAAGTCTGCCAATCCGCTTGGCCAGCGTGGTAGACTATGGCCAAAACCCTTCTCACTCTGAGAGGAGACCCGTGCTCTGTAGTGAGCCGGTAATGGGTTGATCATGATGATGATGAGACTAACAATACCAGGTACTGTGGTGTTCCTGGTATTGTTAGTCTGGTTGTTATCCTATTGGATACAATTAACTCTGTGGTGAAAACTGTAGAACCGACAAACGTTGGTTCCCTAGGTGCTCGAATGGCGACCCTGCGCCGGCAAACTCAGCGTTGGAAGACCTCCCATTAGATGGACGTACAATGTCAAGTGGGAGGTCCCGGGTTCGATTCCCGGCAGGGGCAATTTGGGATTTTATAATTTCTAAATGGATTCTGGTCTGATCTGGTGGGAGGCTTAAGCTGGCTGGCTGGTGGCTGGTTACCACCCTGTTGCAATACGATGCCGTGTAGAAACCGATACCCCTGTATATAACATATACCTACCTCTTCCAAGTTAGCCCGCTTGCATCCTACACTGCATCATCACTTACCATCAAGTGAGATTGCAGTCAAGGGGTAACTTGTAGTTGCATAAAAAAAGTACCTACTCAAGAAGATTGCATAAATCAATTTCGGTATCAATTTCGCGATTCAAAGATTAATCCCGCAACTTGATTGGATTCGATACGTATCCCTAGAGCAAGAAACGGATTGAAGACAAAAATCCAATTTCAGTTTATACAAATACGGTATCTAGATATATCTAGCACTGAGTTAATGATATGGCAAATAAATGCATGAAATATAAGGCAGAAGGCTATTATGCAAATATAATGTAGATAAATATATCGCGTAATTTTTATGATGCTTGAAGCATTATACTCGTACATAGGTACGACCAAGTTTGCATCACTACCTATCTAGGCTTATAAGGTTAGTATAATTATTTAAACAAAGTTTTATTTCAGAAGTTTATATTATGTTTGTTTTCAAACATTAATAAAATGATGCAATAACGTACTAAAACGCAAGGTACCTAATGATGTATGTAATTAATCAAGATGTCAGACTAAGTTTGAGTACCTCAAGTGTAATTAAATTTTCCTTAACTTCAGCCGTCCCATTTCGAGGAATTTCGGCTAGGTAACGAACTTTCTGGAGATGTTCTAGACATGTTTAATTGCCTATATAGACCACGTTTCATATTGCTTATTAGGGTCACTTGGTTTAACTTAAGTATCTCTTAGTTTTCACGAAGTACTTTGACCTTCTAGAATCATCGTATCTACGCGCATATTACTCGTTCTGTGCCTAAATTGCGTATAAGACAAGTATAAATTAAAAAATTAAAAACCCCCGACATTCGCCATTTTGTGGTGGCGGCCATCTTGGATTTGCATAGTGCTATTCTAAGCTCTTTCATTTGATACGCATATTAAGGAAGTTGTGAAAAAATATGTAATCCGCCATTATGTAGCGGCAGCCATCTTGGATCGATTTTCATCACACATAGCTAACAACACTCTCGACTAATTCACCTTTCAAACAACAAGTATAAATTGAAAATTTAAAAAACCCCCGACAATCGCCATTTTGTGGTGGCGGCCATCTTGAATTTGCAATAGTGCTATTCTACTAGTCAAGCCCTTTAATTTGATACCCATATTAAGTAAGTTCTGAAAAAATATGTAATCCGCCATTTTGTAGCGGCGGCCATCTTGAACCGATTTTCATCAAACATAGCTAACAACACTCTCGACTAATTCACCTTTCAAACAAAAAAAACCGCATTCAAATCGGTCCACCCGTTTGAGCGCCACAGGGGAACAGACAGACACACACACACACACACACACACACACACACACACACACACACACACACACACACACACACACACACACACACACACACACACACACACACACACACACACACACACACACACACACACACACACACACACACACACACACACACACACACACACACACACACACACACACACACACACACACACACACACACACACACACACGTCAAACTTATAACACCCCGTCGTTTTTGCGTCGGGGGTTAAAAAAAACTGCATTCAAATCGGTTCACCCGTTTGAACGCTACAGGGGAACAGACAGACACACACACACACAGAAACGTCAAACTTATAACTTATAACACCGTAAGGCTTTGAAAAAGTAATGGAACATAAGTTGTTTGGTATGACGCGAACGTATAAAAGTTGCCTGTAGAAGATTGTTGGTATTGTTGAATTTACTATGTATAAGGTAAGTGACCCTACAATATGTTTGCCGAGTAGGTACATTGGCTGAGCGCTTTGGAGCAATGTGTACAAGACTATTAACTATTTTCAAGTGACTCACATGCGATACCTACAACAACAAAATACACAATAAATCAGATTTCACGTAAATCAGGAAAACTTTCAAAACTCGAACGAAACAACTATTAGGTAAGTTCCGTATTTCCGTGATCGTAGTAACTCGCACAAAGGGTTCATATTATGTACAATGAACTCTGCCTATTATCCCCATAATGGTGCTGGCAAATTGCTGATAGAGAAATTGTTCTATAACAAATTGAGATAATTTGTGCTCGGGTGCTCCTAAATTTAAGCGTCACATTAAACAGTTAATTATTATTTGAAACTCTATATTATGTACTATACTATATTTATAGTAGCCTGTCTATCTTTTTGGCAGTTGAGTGAACAATTAGTGATTATAAATCGTTTGCACTGACAGTCTTTAGAGTAGGTATTCATGAGGTAGATGTCCAAAGACTTGAAAAACCTGTGTGGTTAGTCTCAGTTTGAAGCGCTCCAAAACTAAAAGTATACTATAAGTATAGTATTGATCGAATCACAAATGACTTCACAGCAAAATGAACCCAAAGACTCTTATTTTAGGTCCATTTTACTCTGAAGTCATTGTGATTCGATCAATAGTATACTTATAGTATAATAAAAAGTTTTGGAGCTCTCCAAAGTGAGACTAAGCACTCTGAATCTGTTTGTCGATTTCACTAACTTTAACGATAACTGTAACTTAACGATACATCAGAACCTCAGATGTTTCAACCGTATGTCAAACTGAATAATCTAGTCAAAACAGATAATCGGCAAGGTATAATTTTAAATAACTATAATAAGTACATACCTAAAACAATACTGACTGACTGACGGACAGACAACCACCACACCACCACTACAGCCTTTTAACGTCCCAGACTACAGCCTTTAAGAGTCTGTATACAGACTCTTCCCTTATAGGAGAGAGGCATTTAGAGCTTAGACCCGCCACGCTGCTCTAATAGGTACGGGTTGACGAGCTCACATGATACCGGTGAACCAAGAGACTGTATTTGAAGGAAACATTACGTGAATAACCTAGAGGTGTTCTACGGAGGAGCCTTTTATCGTAAACTTTGTAAGAAGAAACATTGTTTTAAATCCACAAAGTCAAATTCAAAAAAACTTTGTTCAAAATTGGTACACTGTACACTTTTTGAACGTCAATTTAACAACATTGAGGTAAAGGTGATAATTACTTACGAAAACATAAAACTAAAACTACGAGGGTTCCAAACACGCCCTGGTCTGAGAAGAGCCCACAACAAACTTAGCCGGGTTTGACACAAAGTCATTGACACCAGCTAATATGTAAAGGTAATAATTATTATACAAATGAATATGAAATTATATGAAATAATTACCTACTAGGTATACAGTAAATTTAAATTTGATATTATGAAACATTATATTCGCTTCGCTTTTCCATGTCATTGAACTGAACTGTATTCATGAATAAATTAATTGATGTGTATAATTACGTGTTTATAATCCACCATTCTGAAGAGAGATGGAATTTAATCTTAATCAGTAGAGAATCACCAATAATATATTCAGCGAATCGAAATTCAATAAATAAATTGTTTATTTGATAACGTAGATACTAGATACCTAAATCATGAAGATAGTAAAATAGGTATACATTCGTACCTATATACATACATATCACACTAATATTATAAAGGTGAAAGTTTGTGTGGTTGTGTGTGTGCGTGTGTATTTTTACTCTGTGTATGTTTCGCCGCAACAACGGAACCGATTTAGCTGAAATTTTTAATGGAGATAGATTATGCCCTGACTTGGCTGGGAAAAAGCCTATGTGTTGGCTTTTTATCCTGAAAAAATCCACAGTTCCCGTGGGATTTTGAAAAACCGAAATCTATAGCTACACCTATAGGTAAATTACTAAAGCAAACTTGAAAGTAGGTATATAGGTTGGAAAAGGGAGCGGGAATGGGAACCGGAAATCCACGATTCCCTCGGGATTTGTGAAAAACCGAAATTCACGCGGGCGAAGCCGCGGGCAGAAGCTAGTGCACCATACGTATTAGAGCTACGTTTACAGTATAACCCAATGTGAGCGTGTGATATCGTTGAGACTATTCCGAGATAAACAATCTTGAGCAAATTGCTCGTACAAACCACAGAGTAAGTTATTTCATTCACGATACAAACCCACCAAATAAAGCTGATAGCAGATTAAAACCGCAGCGAGCGCGATGCCTGCACCGCGTCCAGTGCTGCATGCATAGACTTAAATAGTTAGTTTATTTCACGAAGACACGTAAATGATTGCAATATAACTCATAATGTATAAGTCATAAAAGTCACAGTACGAGTCATCGTGAAATGAACCAAGTATATAATATTATTATATTACTTCGCAATGTTTCCCACACCAAAATATTTTGAAGACGTCCTCAGCCCACTCGTGTCATAGTTTTTTTATTCATATAAACTTTTACAGAAGAACCAGCAAGATTCTCAAGATTTGCTCTTTAAAATATGAAATACAATATTAAATCTATAATGTTGTGTACATAATAATTAGGTAATTAATTGTCGTATTGCGCATTATCAAGTATCATTTATTTTTATATCAGATACTAAATCTTCAATTGTCATACGCTTTTTTACCCGACTACGGCAAAGCCAAAAGGAAGGGTAATGATTTTAGCAGTCTATGTATGTATGTGGCCGATTTTAGTATGAGATTCTGTGTGTACCACCGTAGCGCCTAAACTACTGGGCCGATTTTAATGAATGAGGTGTCAATTAATTCTTTGTTATGGTCCGGGTGACATAGGCTACATTTTATATACGAAAAAAATCGAGAAGCGACGTGCGAACGGCAAAAGTTTATTATTATTTAGTTTCGGATTTCTAGCTTGCCCCGTGATTTCGGGTTCGGTTGCGTAGTCGGGTTTTAGTTTACGAACTTTATACTTGTTATGAGCATACTTTTAGTAGATATTTAACCTGTGTAAAGGCATGTCTAAAATTGAGTGTCGATTTTTTTTAATAGAACGTCATGCCCATTCCCTCAAACTACACGGACTTTCTTGAAGCACAGATAAGCAATCATGAACCTAATTCGATTTCTTATTTTCCTGTCATGTAAATCACCTTTTTTTTGTTACTAAAAATGTTTTGTCTAACGGAGATTATGTTGTTTTTGAAAACCTGCATCTTTTACGATTTTAATTTTACAGTTAACCAGTTTGAGACGAGCCATGAATTCAATTATTTATTAGAACTAGCAATACATACTGATGATGTCAGTGTCAAATGTCATTTTTGAATTTCAAATTCTGTATCAGAAATTCACCATGTGCCGATCGACTGAGCTGTAGTGTGCGATGTCCTTATTTTGGCCAGACGTCATCGTCAGACAAAGCAGTAAAATTTATTGGTGTCGACTGTCGAACGTAGATTGCAGAGACATTAAGAGAGAGCGCTCACGGAGCGGTTCGCACCCGCGCCCGCCGCGGTTGCGGGCCCGCAATACTCGAAATTCATACAAATGTCGAGTGCAAAACTCACGACGCGATTTACTCCCGCAGAGTTGGCGGTTGCTCGCGGCTCCCGCAGAAGGCGGGCAGCGGGCGCCCGCGAGCTTTGCGGGCGTCGCCCGCAAGCTCTGCGGTTTGTCGGCGGGCGCGATCGCATTTTTCTTATAGGAGGAGCTGGCGAACAAAACGGTATAGTTGCATCAAACTAAAGAGTAATGCCCGTTTTCACTAACAACAAACAAGGCAACGCCTAGTTAAGTAATGCCTAATCTAAGGAGATCCCTAGGCATACATTTACGTTTCACCAATCCATTTTCACTAGGCAATTCCTAAGCTTTGAATTGCCTAAGCTTGTCTATGAATTTTTGTTTCATGCTGTCTATACATACTCTGAGTGTACAAAAACTGTCAGTTTTTCTATTTGACGTTTAACAGATAGTCTTTCTCTGTGGTCTGTGCCTGCATCCTGCGTCTTACGCGATGTATTTTGTGTATAAACTTTGGAATTGAATTAAAAAACAACTGAAAATCGATCATTTATTTCGCAATTTTACTTATTATTAACATAAGATATAATATTAAAACACTGTGTGAACATTCTGTATCTTTTGAAAAAAATTACATCATCATATTAATTTTGGATGTTATTCATTCTAGGTCCAATCACTCTTGGTCTAGCATAAGAACGGATGTCCAGATCATTTACATCATTTAAAAACTCCAAAAACTCTAATATATTTTCTGAACTCATATTAAAAGTTAATTTAATTAAAAAGACAATAATATACGATAGCAAACACAAAATGACCACAAAAATAGAAAACATATATGAATCTGAGCGGCAGATGACATACCTAACTGTCATTTTATGGGTTACCTAGCATTACGCACCGCCCAATCGGTGTCGTAACTTTAGTTGGCGCCTAACGTCGTTAGGCATCACCTAAGGGTTGGTGAAACGTTTTTTTCCCCTAGGCATGTCCTAAATATCTAAGCATCCGATTTAGGCTTCTCCTAGGTTTAGTGAAAACGGGCATTAGAGTCTTTATTTGCAAAAATGTGGTACAAATATTATGGATCTTAAAGCTTAATGTCTTCCAACACATTTAACTAATAAATTAGTGTGCAAATTGAATTATTGATTTTAAGACTAAACAAAATGACGTAAGTAGCATACATGTCAACGTTCTAAAGATATAAATATAAAATTAATTGCAATAAATAGAATTTATGTCATACCTATATTCTTTTAAATTGTAAGAACATTTCTCCATGAGCCAGTTCTTTAGTTTTACTTTAAAAGTTTGAAGAGGCATGGCCTGTATTGATTCAGGTAACTATTAATATTATATATTATAATATAGGTAAATATTAATATTAAACTGAATGACATACTTACAGTGAGCTTTGGCGTGGATTTTTATTTACCCATATGTAGTTTGTGACTTTATTGAACATAATAATATGTTAAATTCAGTTTGCTATCTCATATAAGTTAACGGAAGCAATAATTAATTAATATTGCAAGCAATAACTTGTTTGTGTAAACACATAACTCCAGAAGCAGACTATCAATTAATATTAAAACTAAATCAAACTATTATTAAAATATCTGCGTTTATCACCCGCACATAACTCAATTTATATCAACTCAGAGATTAGTTTAACTGAGATCTATTTTCAAATATATTTTATACTAATTAATTAATTACACTCAGCCAAGTCCAAAATGGCAGCATTTATTCGATGAGGGTGTGATTGCTATCGCAGCCCTCAATCAAATAATATCACGACCTAGACGCTGAAGCATCTAATAGTCGGTTGTCTTTGGAGGAGACTCAATTCATGGCTTCGAATTACCCGTATTTATACCAATAATTCAAAATGGCGGTTCGGCGCCACTGAATGAATCAAATGTCAGTTAATTCTAACCTATTTCAATTATGAAATTAATAATTCGTAAACCATTTCTAAAAATTCTAATTAATTTTCAACAATAATCTGACATTTGTAAGTTAGTTTAGGCCAATTTCAACATAAATTGTTTAAAAACTTTATTAGTGAATAAAGTTTTTAAATGATAAACTTTTTAATTAAAAAAAAAATTCTTAGTAAAAAAAAAAACAAATTTTTCTTCTGAAAAAGAAATAATCATTTTGATTGACATCTTACAAAGTATGGAAATTAATCCATTTTGAACGAAAACGTGCTCGATTATTCAAATCTTTCGAAACTTTATTGTAATTATGCCGTTGTGATCGAAACCACGACCTATGGATGCAATTTTGATACAGTTGCGGGCCGTTTTAAGTAAAATTAAGTTGATATTCTTATTCAGCAAGCCAAAGACCATCGGATTAAAAAATATAACATTTTGTTCGCCAGCTCTTCATATATAACTATAACCGCCGGTCTTGCGGGCGTCGCCCGCCAACTCGGCGGGCGACGCCCGCAGCCGCGGCGGCTGCGGTCCCGCAAAAACAAGCGGGCTCGTGAGTGCGCTCTCTCTAACCTCTCTCCCGCAGCCGCGGCGGGCGCGATTCCAAACCGCTCCGTGAGCGCTCTCCGTAACATCACTTCAATAACCGAACAGTATGATTTGATTATATACCGAAGATGGTATTTTTGTTATATCATTTTTAAAATAATCATTTTTCGAATTATATAAAAGTGCTCTTAAATATTCACAAAAAATTTCAGTAAATAGATTAATTATCATAGATTTTCTTTATTTACTGTTGGTGAAAAAATAGTAAAAACAGTTTTTTTGCTATTTTTATTGATACTGTTATCAAACCTACCTACTGTATGTCTCGATACGATTAGATTAATTATTGTTATTTTTTTAGAGAATATCAACCATTTTTTTAAACAATATAACGACTCATATTCCTCATTCCTTTCTATGTGCATTCCTTGCGCACAGTACTGTACTAGTTCAACCATTAGATCTGCCATAGGATCTCAGTTCAGGTCAGTCCAACCAACAATCTCTATGACTAGATATATCTATACGTCCAACTCTCTAAAACCTTTGAGCCTTTGAGGTTAAATGGATTGAATTGTTTGTAAATTCCTTTTGACAAAGATAATATTGGAAAGTGTACCGACGTACAATGATTACACATATATTTTTGAAAGTGTACTTTGATGAACTCTCTAGAATAATGGTGAGTGCTGTGATTCTATATAAAGTCTTGGGTTCAATTCCTAGAAGGGGCAATTTAGGAATTTATATTATTTCTAATTTTTCTCTGGTTTGGTCCGGTGAGAGTCTTCGGCTGTGGTTAGATACCATCCTACCGGCAAAGAGGTATCTTCAAATAAAAAAAACCTTTTGCAATAAAATGTTTGAATTTATAGCATACCTAATTGCTTTATTAATTACATAATAAATTGAAATTATCCAAATATTTAGTTCAAATTGTGCTCTACAAATATGTAAATAGAGGGAATATTAGATACGCATGTAACAGAAAGTAAATAAAGAGCGAGATTTCAATTAGGAACATCAAGTAAGCAAATCAAATGAGGTCGCTGTGTAAGTAATTTTGTCTCTCTTGATCTTTTATCTCAGAATATGGGATTCGTTGATCTCATCAGAGATGAATGACTGTAATGGATATTAATTTACCGTACAGATAAAATTTGATTTGCCAGCGTAGATGGAAAAATTAAGTATATTACTGAATATTATTTACAAGCGGACACCCGCGACTTCGTTCGCGTGGATATTGGTTTTTAAAAATCCCGTGAGAATCATTTTATTTTTCCTAAGCTCCTTTGAACTCATACCTTGCTAAAAACTCTTAAAAGTTCACTGGCGGATGTTTATTTAGATCAAAATGTAAATATCCGCCAGTAAAAGTCCCATCTAAATCGGTCCAGCCTTTCAGAGATAAGCCAGTAATTTTTAAAGTATATCTTTTCTAACAAAAAAAGAATGAATGAAATCGGACCACGTGTTAACGAATTACAGCTAAGTACACATTTTGATCTACAGGACAGGAGGGGACTTTCATCCCCTCTCCCAAGGGAACCATGCTGAATTTTGGGATAAAAAGTATCCCATATGTTACTCCATAGTATGAACTTAAATCATGCCGAGTTTCATTTCAATCCATTCAGTAGTTTTTACGTGATGCGCGTACAAACATACAGACAAACAGATAAACAGACAAACAGACAAAAATTTCAAAAATAGCTTTTTTACGTTCTATTACTTATCCTTAACATCCCCCAGTTATTATTTTGCAAAAATCTTCAATGTACAGATACGGCAATTCTACGATTTTATTATATGTATAGAAGAATAGATGTAATATAGATGTATAGATAGATATAGATTCACTAAATACAAGTGTAAATTAAAAATTTAAAAAACCTCCGACACTCGCCATTTTGTGGTGGCGGCCATCTTGGATTTGCATAATGCTATTCTACTAGTCAAGCCCTTTCATTTGATACCCATATTGAGGGCGTTGTGATAAAATATGTAATCCGCCATTTTGTAGCGGCGGCCATCTTGGTCCAATTTTCATCAAACATAGCTAACAACACTCTCGACTAATTCACCTTTCAAACAAAAAAAACCGCATTCAAATCGGTCCACCCGTTTGAGCGCCACAGGGGAACAGACAGACACACACACACACACACACACACACACACACACACACACACACAGACACGTCAAACTTATAACACCCCGTCGTTTTTGCGTCGGGGGTTAAAAACCAGTCAAAGATATTATTCACTTCGAACCTAAATTACGGTAACAACTTTCAGGTTGCACAGTTTTCTTTTAACCTGAAGCTCAATTTTATAATCAAAAGATCCTTTCAAATTTATGGGAACATTGTTCCTACAGCTTAAGATTGAAGAGTTGGCACCCGGGATTCAATCACAAAATAATACCAACAATATCAACTTTTAATCGAAAAGTTTGAATCAATAATTAGAAAAGTGAAGCTAAATAAAACTATGTTAAGGCCGCTCTCTTCACGCGCTTCTCCATACAAACGTATTACGCCTATTATTCTAATATTTGTCGCAATAGGTCTAAAGTTAAGCCAGATATCAATTTATATCTCCATTATCTATGCCATAAAATAAAAATATTAGTAAAATTATATTTGTTTTGAAAGTTATGACGCTTGAAAAAATCACTATTTTTGGGCAAATTTTGGGGCAACTTCGTGCGTAAATAAACTATATAAGAAACTAGAAAATTGAAAAACGACCGAAGTCTTATCATATTAATAAAATAAAACACGTTTGCTCAGTGGAAGGCAACTGACAGAAGGAATGACTTTATTAAACCAAAGAGTTTCATACATTGTACATAGACAATATTAATTAACGTTCGGGAATAATGATATTTTGATAGAAATTACAACACCCCCACTCTATCAAAATAAATACATAAAGTTCTACTTATAACTATACTCATACACTCTGTATACCTAAAGCATCCATGAATTTATAATGCTTACTGCTATTTAAAGCCTTAGTCATTAAATCAGCAGGCATATCATTAGTCTGCAAATAATACAAGTTAACAGTTTTATTTGACATACATTCTCTAGTAAAATGGTAACGGACATCAATGTGCTTAGTACGCTTGTGACACATATTATTGGAGGACAATTTTAAAGCACTTTGATTGTCATTATACAAGGTTACAGTGTATGATTCTTTATTTATATCATACAATAAGCTACGCAGGTATATAGCTTCTCTACATGCTTCTGTAATACTCATATACTCGGCTTCTGTGCTTGAAAGAGCCACAGTTTTCTGTTTTTTAGTTTCCCATGAAATAGCACAGCCAGACAAAACAAAGCACAAGCCTGTATATGATTTCCTATCAATATGATTGCTAGCCCAATCAGCATCCACAAATCCTTGTAACTTTTTATTCCCTCTCTTAGTATATTTTAATCCAAAACTTTTAGTTTTCTTTAAATACTTTAACACTCTTTTGGCATATAACCAATGTTCATTAGTATAACAATTATTAAACTGACTTAGATAGCCAACTGAAAAAGTGATGTCTGGTCTTGTCAAGACCGATAGGTACATCAAGCTTCCAATGAGCTGCTGATAAGGGACATTACAACATTTATCACTAGACCTATCCAGACATAACTTTTCTTCCATGGGTGTTGGGCTAACTTTACATTCAGTCATACTAAACTTAAGTAACAGCTGGTCTATATAACTTTCTTGACTCAAACAAATTATACTTTTTTGTTTATCAATAGTTACATTCATTCCTAGACATTGTTTCACCTGCCCTAGGTCTTTCAACTTAAACTGTGATGACAAAATTCCTTTTAAATGTTCAGTTTCCTTTAAATTGTTGGAAAATATAAAAAAAAATCATCTACATATAATGCTACAATGGTTCTTAAGTTATTTCTTTGTTTAACATATAAACATGGTTCTAATTTAGATCTGTTATAACCATCATTGATTAAACAATCATCCAAGTGTGTAATATCTAAATCTAATAAAATACATACACAGATTGAAATACATGCACAGACAAAGCAAATAAAAGTCTTATGCCTTACCACAGGAGAGAATGTCTTCTCATAGCCACTAATCTAGCCCTATAGCGGACTTTATTATCACTATCATATTTCTTTTTTAACACTCACATATTTATTTATTTTTAACATTCACTTGCACTGCACTACACTTCTAACACAAGCGTTTGTGTAGCCAAATCTCTGGACTACTTTCCTCTCTCTCTTGGGTCTATGTTGGTATTGCTCCGTTACAATCGGACTGGAAATGTGTGAAGATTCAGTCTTTTCTGAAGTTTCTGGTGCGATCAATGTTAGGTCACCATCTTCTCCATCTGCATATACTGATGAGTCTGATGAATAGTCACGCTGAGATACTGGGGTACTCAGAGTAGATTCCCCCACTGAATCTGTACACCCTTCAGCGCTGTTCTTAGGTTCTGTCTGAAGCCAGACGGTATCTTTGTCTGCATTCCCTACACCTGTCTTCTCCTCCATCACAACTACATCTCTGCTGACTGTAACTGTGTTCTTATGTGGATCATAAACACGATAACCCTTCACATTCTCCGCATAACCAACCAGTATACATTGCATTGCTTTTCTGTCCCACTTTAGTCTCCGTTCTTTTGGAATATGGACCATTACAGGGCTTCCAAATAGACGTATGTGGCTCAGGTCTGGTTTTTTACCATACCACATCTCATAAGGAGTTTTATCATGCAGCCCCGATGCAATCGATCTGTTTTTCAGATAAACGGCTGTATTAACGGCTTCAGCCCAAAATTTTTTATCCATCTTGGTGTCAAATAACAGGCACCTAGCTTTTTCAACAATTGTCCTGTTTACTCGTTCACACAGGCCATTTTGTTCTGGCGTGTAAATATTTGTTCGTTGATGACATATACCATTTTCTTTCAGAAAATCTTTAAATTGTGTGTTACAAAATTTACCGCCATTGTCACTCCTTAAGATTTTTATTTTTGTGTTTAACTGATTCTCAACTTCAGCCTTAAATTCTTTAAAACATTTCAGAGCTTGATTTTTGTTCTTCAAAAAAATATACAAATGTCATTCGGCTGTAGTCATCAACAAATAACAAATAATATCTCGAACCACCAATAGATGTTGTCTCCATAGGACCTGCAATATCTGTATGCACTATATTTAATAGCGTATCACTCCTGTTGCCTTCTTTCGGAAAAGGTAAACGACATTGCTTTCCCTCGCAGCACACTGTACAAGTTGACTTACATATGTCAGTCTGCGAATCAAAACTGACACCTTCAACTGCACTCTGCATTTTATTCAAGTAGCTGTTATTCATGTGTCCTAGACGGCGATGCCAAGTTTCGGCAGACACTGCCATCGAAGTTATTTTCGGCAAGTTCAATTTGTAGACACCATTTAATAATGAAGCGGTAGCTACTAGTTTGTTTTGTTTGTTATGAATATAGCAAACATCACCTTTAAAATCCACCTTATTTCCTTTTCTTATTAATTGGCTTACTGACAGCAAGTTAGTTGTTATGTCAGGCACACACAAAACGTCTTGCACTAAAATATCGAAATCGCCATGTTTTGTGTTCGTCACTAATTGCACGTCTCCGGAGCATAACACTGGAACACTTTCCTTATTAGCTACTATAATTTCGCTAATTTTCGGTTCATACGAAACATTTTTCAACCACGACTTGTTTGCTGTGAGATGCGCGCTCGCGCCGGAGTCGATGTACCACTCATGTTTATTGAAAACTCCGCTCAAAAACACAGCACTAAATGCATTCATCTGCTTTCGCGAATTCGAATTACCGTTATTACTTGGACATTGATTTCGGTAATGACCAATTTCCTTGCATTTAAAACACTTTATAGACATTTTAGAATGATTAGAATTCGCTGGCGTCCTAATAGCTTTTTCGCCATTTTTATTCGAACCATAGACTGTAGATTTATTATTTTTCTTATGTTGGTACGAACTAGCGAATGCACTCTCTTGAATGGTTTCTTTTTCGTTCCCATTCTCATTCTTCGGAACTTCCATGTCCAACAACTTTGTTTTTATGGAATCCGTCGTGATGCTTATCCCGGAATGTTCGATGGCCATTATCATTGGCGCATATTTTTCAGGTAATCCTGCCAATAAAAGAGATCCGATCCACTCATCGTTGATGTTAAAACCCGTTCCACTCAACTTTTGTCCAGTTTCTACGATTTGCGTCACATATGAGGTCATTGAACTGCAATTTTCTAGACGAATAGATATGAGGTTGCGTAGTAAACTGATTCTTCTTGTGAAACCTGAATCATCAAATAACGACTTGAGCTTGTTCCACAGCTGTGAAGTTGTTCGTACATCTTTCACGTGGACGTATAATGACGGATCTATCGTTAAGATCAGCTTTGCCTTAGCTCTCTGATCATCGGTGACTTCTGAACCCTCTGTACCTGGTTCTTTCTTTATGTACTGCTGCGTTCCTTCCAGGATCAGGAAATTTTCTGCAGCAAACACCCACTCGTTGTAATTCTGACGTCCTAACAACTTCGGAACGTTCACAACGTAGTTTGCCGTCGTCATTTTTCTCTAGTCATAGATTACGAAAATATATGAAAATATTTAATCACGAAATCTAACACTGACTAACTGAGAAAAAACTAACAATTTAAGAGAAATTAGGCAATAAACTGGGCGACATAACCTATTAATAAAATAAAACACGTTTGCTCAGTGGAAGGCAACTGACAGAAGGAATGACTTTATTAAACCAAAGAGTTTCATACATTGTACATAGACAATATTAATTAACGTTCGGGAATAATGATATTTTGATAGAAATTACAACATATCATAGGTTACTTCATAATAATTACAAATGTCTTTAGTTCATGTAAAAAATTGCCAAATATTTGCTAAAATAGGCGAAATACCAAACCTAGATTTGCATCTTTTTACTTTGCCGTTTTTCACTAAAAATCATGATATCTCAAGCAAAATTTATTTATTTAATTAATTTATTATTTATTTATGTATATATTTTTAGTACTCTTCTTTACTGAAGACGTCTCGCTCTCTAAATGCAGAAATCACTGTTTTAGACTCCACTCACCAACGATTTGTCGATGCCATGGAGAGGGCTCTTAAGTTCGCTGTCTACTGGGGATTAAGATGTTGACGTTTCTATTGTTTCAGAATGCTCAAGATGCTGCAAGTGATCAAGGATGTGTAACGCTTCACCAAGAACAATATACGGTGCTGCACGTAATGTGATGTAAACAGTATGTGCAGGAGGTGGCTGGCAATGGTGATGGTGACTGTAGTAGTGGTGGCGGGGGTGCGGGGCTGGGACTGTGTGTGCAACCGGCGCGAGTGTGAGGCGCTGGAGCCGAGCGGGTGTCCAGGGCTGGGCATCGTGGTGTGGGATCCGTGCAGGTATTTTATTAACTGTTTTTAACCCCCGACGCAACGGCGAAGGAAAACATCGTGAGGAAACCTGCACGCCTGAGAGTTCTCCATAACGTTCTCAAAGGTGTGTGAAGTCTGCCAATCCGCTTGGCCAGCGTGGTAGACTATGGCCAAAACCCTTCTCACTCTGAGAGGAGACCCGTGCTCTGTAGTGAGCCGGTAATGGGTTGATCATGATGAACCCCCGACGCAAAAACGACGGATGTTATAAGTTTGATGTATCTGTGTGTGTGTGTGTGTGTCTGTCTGTTCCCCTGTAGCGCTCAAACTGGTGAACCGATTTGAATGCGGTTTTTTTTGTTTGAAAGGTGAATCAGTCGAAAGTGTTGTTAGCTATGTTTGATGAAAATCAATCCAAGATGGCCGCCGCTACAAAATGGCGGATTACATATTTTATCACAACTCTTTTAATATGGGTATCAAATGAAAGGGCTTGACTAGTAGCATAGCACTATGCAAATTCAAGATAGCCGTCACCACAAAATGGCGAATATCGGGGTTTTTTTAAATTTTTAATTTATACTACTTGTAATAGACGTGTATTAGACACGCACGGAATATGTGGCACCGCTGTCGCTACGATAGTTCCTAGATAGGTCGTTTAATACCCGAAAGACGATGAACTGCGTAATTCGACTACAATTGAAATTCAGCTTTAGCTACCTACTTCAATATGCGGCTAGAACGAGTTAAATTTACTGTAGAATTGCATTGCATTGCAATGTGTACATTGTAGAATTTCGATTATATTATCATTATGATCCTTAAGCTAGCATGCATCCACATTTTCACCAAGAGAGAGGACTATCATAAGTAGAGTAAACTTGCTCTATCCAATCGATGCCAGCCATCTTTTGGATATCGTAGCTTCACCTTGCTGGAGGGCGCCTAAAACTCCGTTTGCGTAGATTTATTTATTTATTTGGCCAACCAAAAAATTGTTACATCAATAAAAAACTTCAAAAAATAAACTATACAAATACACACAATTAGATGCACAACTTATAATTAAAGGTCTTACACACAGCATTTAACAAAAAAATTAAAAAATTATTATAATTATTATAAGATTAGAATTAAAAATTAAAATTAAAATATTTGAAAATACAAACCAATTGTTTTATGTACCTAACTTATAGATGAATTAAAATAACAATAATAATAATGAGGCCGTCAGCGCATAAGCGGCCTAACCCACATTTTTTTAAGTTCTTACTTATAGACCTAAACTGATTACAAAAATGATAATTCTTTGCCTAAAAATGGCGTAACTATAGTTATCCTGTTATGTAATAGATGGCGCAACAAAATCCATTTTTGTATTTAATTATTTTCGTCTTTTATTTGAGCAATGATGTCCTAACCCGCCACTAACTAATACTAACTGTCTCAGGTTTAGGCCATTTTTGCGCTGACGGCCTCTATTATGAACACTAGTAATTAGGAATTAACGATGCAGTCTACTCAAGAACTCCACCCAAGGACCTTTCGACTCTAACGTCTTCCGACATACATGACCGGACAATATGCACTTCAACGAATTACCTTATCTCTGCGTTGCGGACTTTATCCCTCAAAGAAATTTCGAACGTAACTTTTTCCATAGCGCGAGTGACTTGAAGTCTTTAGATTAGCCTCGCTAAATTTAGTCTGCAAATAATATTACTCGTTATTTTTAAGGATCGGACTGGAGGCGGCTGGCTACGTTAGCAGGCTTTGTCTATTGATTATAGTAAATTTATTTTCAAGTATAGATATGGCTAAGTATGGCTCACAGACTAGTGGAAAATGGACCCAAAATATCGGATGAAACTCTGTTTTCGTTTGATTAAAATAATTTCTAGTAGGTAAGCTAAGTAATATTTACTAAATATTTTTTTTGTTATGCTTGTCACTTGTGATCGATCACGTTCAAAATTTTAAATTTTATCAAACAATTTTTAAATATATGAAAAATATCACTAAAAATATAGAATATTCACCATGACTATTACAAAAGTAAATAGTCATTGTAGTTATTATGCTAACATCGCATAAAATATAATCTATAACAAGTATAAATAAAAAAAAATAAAAAATACCCCGACATTTGCCATTTTGTGGTGGCGGCCATCTTGGATTTGTATGGTGATATTCCATTAGTCAAGTCCTTTATTTGATACCCATATTGAGGGCGTTGTGATAAAATATGTAATCCAACATTTTGTAGCGGCGGCCATCTTGGACCGATTTTCATCAAACATAGCTAACAACACTCTCGACCAATTCACCTTTCAAACAAAAAACCGCATTCAAATCGGTTCACCCGTTTGAGCGCTACAGGGGAAAGACACACACACACACACACACACAGACACAGGAAAATTATAACACCCCGTCGTTTTTGCGTCGGGGGTTAAAAAGGTTATTTCAGTGTGCTTACTGGCGCTGAATAGCGTGCCGATATCGTGAAAAGTTTTCGTTATTAGTTCCCCGTGCACCTCGCCATTTAGATGAAGTTCTTCCAAACTCCAAACGACTTCAAAATAAGAGACTTTGGTTGCGCGTCTAATGCAATTATAAAGTTGCTTGGAACTTGCTACGTTTTCTTCTTAAAAATCCGAGTAGGAACTTTTATTAAAGAACTTTCCTTTATTGTATTAACATCTAATAAATTTATTTATAACGGTTTTTTAAAATAGGCATTAATTTTATGAGGGTGGATGACATAAACTGAATAATTGTCGTAGCTAACACAAGTTTAACTACAATTTTGAGGAGGAGAAAAAAATAGGAATATCGTGTCACAATAGTCATTAAAGCCCGCTAAGTCATATTGGACGCTCGTGGCGGATCTAAGCTCTAAATCTACTTTATGAGTTGACTAAATCTACTTTCCGATTGCATACCCTGGCTTCAAACCTTGTGCACGCACACGCTGTAGGGGTGGTGGTATAGTTCGAGTCTTTGTATTATATATATTGTAATATTCCGTGGAACTCTGACGTTTCGTCATGTTATCAGAAATAAAAGAATTCCCACAAAGAAGATAAAAAATTCAAAACTTATGTAAATAAAATCAACTGCCGCATGTAGATAATCTATAATATAATAAAACTGTAACAGATCCAATTCTGTACATTGAAGATGTTTTGAAATTTTTTATTGGAGGGCACTCTATAATCGATACTGAAGCCAAAACTGCAATTTTTTTCATTTTTGTCTGTCTGTCTGTCTGTCTGTCTGTATCTTGGCCGCGCATCACGCCGAAACTACTGAATGGATTCGAATGAAAGTTGGTACGATTTGAGGTTGTACTCCGAGGTAGGTTATAGGATACTTTTTATCCCGAAATTCAGCACGGTTCTCCCAAGAGAGGGGATGAAAGTTAAAACGTGTAAATAGCTGTAATTCATTAACGCGTTGTTCGATTTTACTCATTCTTTTTTTGTTAGAAAGGTAGTACTTTATATATTATCCCATAAATATTTCAAGGTCATAGGTCTTATAGTTTAGAAATGACAGACATTACAACCCTCAGTATTGGGTTCAAATAACTTGGGACCCGGATCTTTGAACGTACGGCTTATTTTAAACTGGTGTGTGTTAAAATTTATGTTTGTCGATCTGTCTATTTGTTCCAGCTAATTTCCGTAACGGCTGGATCGATTTTGATGGAACTTTCTATATCATATAGGTGATGTTATAAGGAGTACCTAACTTAGGCTACATTTAGTTTAGGTACAAAAAAGGATTATGGGATCCAATCCGATCCTATATAAAAGCCTATATCCACGCGGACGAAGTCGCGGGGATCAGCTATTATGACATATGCCTGACAAACACTTCATGGTGATAATGTCATTCGACTTCCATTTTTGAATAAATTTTTTCAATGTGCTTCTTTTGTTTTCTATTGCTGTTAGTGTGCACTTTCTAGTTTCTACTCTTGGTGTTTTCTATTTTAAGGCGTAACGACTAATATTATTACGCGGCATATGGCTTTTTATGATGACAGGGAATTAAAGTAGTTTGGGGTAAAATCGTACTTCGTAGATGTTACCCCTGTTCTCCGTACAAATAACTCATCTGTAAATGACAATGACAGCTGTCAGAATTCCACGGAATTACAAATCAGAGTATAGACAAATGGACACAGGGTACTTTTTATCCCAAAAATCGGGATTTTTAAAAACCTAAATCGATCAGCTATTTACATAATCCCTATTACTATATAATATTGTAGAATTAGATAATATTGAATTAGACAGACTGTCTGTCTATCTGTTATGCTTTCACGCCTAAACTACTAAACCGATTTTGATGTACAGAGATAGATTAGATCTTGGAGAAGGATTAGGCTACTTTTTTCCAGAAAAACCACGGGATTTTCTAAAAATCTAAATCTATATATAATTAATTGTAATTTATTCATTATACAGGTGCTGCAAAGTGTGCGCAAGAACGCACGGCGAGGACTGCGGCGGATTCAGAGGCACGTGCGAACCCGGCCTAACGTGCAGCGACGGATCGTGTACGCCGATAAAGTGAACGAGCCGACGAACTGTCATTTGTAACCTGTATTATATGTGTATAGAAATGGTAGAACACGAGACATATCTTAAACAACGTAGCCAACCAAAGGACCAGACAAAACGAAGGTATGCAATCGTAAAATGAAATCGAGGTTCACACAACAGCTCGCCTCGAACAAACGAAGTTTGATTCTTATTTGAATATTGATTCAATCGATGAATGAAAACTTGTAGACACAGTCTAGATAATGCATCTTTAAGGAAAATTACACGGAATGAAAGAAAATCTTTGAGCTCGTGTAATGTTGATGCTACATATTTTCTGTAAATCTGACAAAATAATAATTATATTAGTTTCTATAACGTGTCTACAAAATTGTATTGACTTTTATTTGGTAACTAAGAGTGAAACTTCGTTTGTATGGAATGCTCCAGTGCACTCGAGGGTGACTTCCTAAAGGCTGAAACAAACTGAACGCGAGATGACAGCGTTGCGTCGTCTCACATAAGTGTTTATGATTTGTATTACAATAGACTGTACGATAGACGCTCTACAGAAGAGCGTCTATGTGATACGCGCTTCGCAGTGGTGATGCCTTCATACAGTTCCTTTCATGACAAGTTTTATACGCCGCGTTTGTCACAATGCCGTCGCGAGTTATGTGTGTTTCAGGCTTTAGGGTCGGGACTGACAATAAATTATTTAAACGGGCAAAATTAATTTTGAAATTACGCGGAAAGCGAAGCGTCAGAGTCACGGCTCGGTGTGAAATATCAATGAAGGTAACTAAGTTAACAAGGTTACTTTTCGTCAATGTTGTACATAAACCTAGCACATAGTACCTTATATGTTGTTTTAATACCTACTAATAAAATCGTCTAAAAACGTTTGAATAGAGACGAAACAAATACTACAGACTAAAATTAATATACCCCCAAAATCCGTATATGGACTACCCTTGAAATATATAAATATGATATATATCCCCTTGAAAATCAGTACCCTTAGTCGGTACGAGTTTTCAAAACAACGTTGTCAGACTGACAGATCATGACTTTTATCCAGTTACTTTGTATCTAGGAAGATGTATTTTTATACTTTTTCCTAGCTTTGTATACACATAATGGAAATTGTAAACCGTATGATTTAAAAAATGCAAAGTGTAATATAAATAATGAACTTTTTTATCAGGACTTAAGAGAATATTTAATTATTATAAAAATAAAATAGAAATTGGCTTCAGAAGAGAGTAAATTACGATTGCTTGCGGTAATTAAGTTCCATTATTTATTCTAGAAGATCAAAAGACAATTTGTAATAAGTACATGAAACCTGATAAATTAGCATTACATTTCATAAATCCACAAATTAATTCAGCTTAAGTACAAGGAATTATTAAATTCTACCGTAAATATTCAATATAATATTATAATTTGAATCGGAGCTGAATTAAATATGTTTGAATCTCGCGTTAATTAGACGGTAATTCTATCAAATGCACAGTGCCGTCACAATTTAATATTAATTCATACTACAATAATATTATTGTTTTAATGGATTCCTGGAGTACCTAATGTTAAATCATTATTATTTATCTTTTGACAGCGAACTATTATTGGGTTTTTGTTTAATAATTACTATTTGTAGGTACTATTTTGAGATATTAAGTGCAGGTAATAAATAATAACACCTATGCTAAAGTGTATAAAGTTGATTAAATAGAAATAGTGATGACAATTTTATTTCAAGAACATTTGAACACAAAAAATAATAACTAATTATTGTGAATTTGATTCCACAATTAAAATGGTTAGTGTGATTCTTTATTTTACGTTATTAAGGGCCTGTTTCACCACTTTTTGATAAGTGTCGGATAGCTTATTATCAAGTTTTGTCTTTGTCATTTGACATAAAGTAAGAAAGTGAGAAAACTTACGTTTAGGCTATCCGACACTTATCAGAAGGTGGTGAAACAGGACCTTATTATTACAGCCTTAATTATTATTAATTAAATTATTTATTCAAAATATGCAGGCTTTCATAATATCATATTTTCCAAATAACCAAATTTTTATTCATTCGGTGATATAAGATATTATTCTACCCAAAATTGTATCATATGAAAATATACTATAATTATTGTAATAAATTAAAATGTATCTACGATTATTTCTGTGTGCTTCCAGGTTACGAGTAGAATTAAGTATAGTACTTATAATTATTGTTCAATGGTACAATGTAAAACAACATTTATAAGTTTTCTTTTTGAGCCCGCCTAAATAACCAGTCAAAGTAAACGAAATTTTTTAAATTATAATATTTTATGTTTGTGTAACGATACTTAAATATTTGTATAAAAATTAAGCCTTTATCGGTTATTAATATCAGTATGTTTTTTTGTATGAAAGATCCTGTTTGACTATGAAAATACATATTTTTTACCGAAACCAGATAAACTACAAATACATTGATATTCAAATAAGAGACTTCGTTTGTATGTGGCGGGTTCAAATTGTAACTCCCCTTAATATAATTCAAAAAGTCTGTAAATATTAGGTATCTGAATAGCATTTTTATCCTGGTATTAAGTATTTATAATTCTAGTACATACTACTCGTGTATTTAGATTTAATCCCTATAGTGTATTGAGCATTTTAAATACTCGTACCTATACGTATTTGAATATTGGATGTTTGTTCCTTTGTGAACGTTTTTAATTTGGTCAATTGAAATCCATAGCTTTCAATATAACTGATTGGTTGTTTGCTATGTTTGCTATAATACCTATATTTGCGTTGTACCTTCCAATCCAGTATTTCGTAACGTAGCTATATACCTACAGGTACTATAATGTTTTATTTTTGCTAAATATTTAAAGTTTTAGTACCTGCCGTTTGGCGACGATAAAGAAATATAAATCTATTTATTTTAACATATTCCACAAAATTACTTGTATTACAGGTAATAAAGTTTGGGAGTCATGATGCTATTTTACTTTGTACATAAAATGTAAATAAATGAAAGTAATTTTGTTAGTAAATAATTGATTTTAAAATATCAAAATCAATAATACTTAGCTAATATTTTAAATTATTATTGTTTGAAAACATATTGCTTTTTTAATTTTATACGGTAGGCACTTAACAAAATTCTCATTAGAGTTTAGACAAAACAAAAAATAAAGTCTAATTTCAAGATTTAGATACATTCAAGTCAGTAGGTACGGTACAACTTACTTTTTATACGGTTTTAGATTCAAATTAATTTCAGCTAAATTGCTTGTTTATTCTTTGCTAATAAATGGAAAATTACTGAGACAAAGTACGAGTTTATTCTTTTGTTTTGTTAAGAAACATAATATCAAAACGATTTCAATTATAATACTGTCGCATCTATTAATTTATGTCTGTACATATACGTGTGAACACGTAAGTAAAGCCTTTAGTGTAACTTTTGAAGGTAACATTAACTATTCGTAAATCTGTAACTGAATATGGAGATATATTTTTGGGAAAATTCATGGTTTTACATCTCCTAACTAAATTACTTACACACAGTTTTTAAGTTGAAAAGTTACATTAGGGACTCAGGACTCGTTTCCTAGGATAGTGGTGCACTGAGACAGTTCTTGACAATTGACAATTTTTTGACAATTGACAATTGAAAATTTTTTGACAGTTGACAATAATTGACAATTTTTTGACAATTGATTTCAAAAAACTCTAAGCACGCTATCTCGATTCAGTAGATAACGTTTCAATGACGTCATTCGAGGCTATATATGTGATGACACCGCTATCTTGAGAAACTAGAGCTTCAGGTAGTATCGTTTAGAATGAATTGTATAAATTGATAGCATATTTAAAGCTACTTGTTAAATGTGCACACATTGATAATTAAATAAGTTATATGAAAGCGGTTTTTTATTCAAAACCCTTTCTTAGAACCTGTAATTGAGTATAATTCGAATTAATTAATATTTCGAGTGTAACGACAACTTTTGAGGCAGAGGAATTATACTGGTCCACACGTATGCAACGCATTACGATATATGATTTTATATGAAAACATAATATCTATGTATTAAGTTTTCGTCATACAGTCCGATCTAATCCCGTGATCTTGGACATTACAGATCGCGATCTTGGATATTTTTTAACCCCCGACGCAAAAATGAGGGGTTGTTATAAGTTTGACGTGTCTGTGTGTGTGTGTGTCTGTGTGTGTGTGTGTGTGTGTGTGTGTATGTCTGTCTGTTCCCCTGTGGCGCTCAAACGGGTGGACGGATTTAAGTGCCGTTTTTTTTGTTTGAAAGGTGAATTAGTTGAGAGTGTTGTTAGATATGTTTGATGAAAATCGGTCCAAGATGGCCGCCGCTACAACTCCCTTAATACAGATATCAAATGAAAGGGCTTGACTAGTAAAATAGCACTATTGCAAATCCAAGATGGCCGCCGCCACAAAATGGCGAATGTTTGTTTTTGAAAAAGTTCACAGATTGATTTGATATATTTTTTTAATTTCTTCTCATATTATACAGGGTGTAAATGACATCTTAATGAAAACTGAGGTAAGGTTGCATTTAATGTGAGTGAAAATACTGAATTCATTTATGTCAGAAATGATTGGTTTCAAATATTGCCATTTTTGAGCGCGCAATGTATTGCATACAACGCGATCACAACGCACGCAACGCTCCGCGCAAAATTCACAATATGAAACTTTTATGAGTTAAAGCGTGGCCTTGACGTCGTGCGCCCGGCACTTCTTTTGACTGTGCCGCGAGCCTCATTATAAATTCAAGGCCAGTACGAATGTAGGTTAACGACCTGTATTCACACTAGTTCACTAGCAATCAGCTGTTCGACGAAAATCTTAAATTTGATAACATTACCGTTTTAAGTGAAAATAATGAAATAATTACTTTTTCATTTATAATTGCGTTGAGACAGATAGTAATAATGATTTTATACAGTATTCAGTTAAAAAAGAGGTAAAAAATATCGGAAATTTCATGGAAAATTCGACGAAAAATTTCACCACTGGGGAACCTAGAATCATGTACTGAATCCGTGGGACGCGTTTTGGAAAACATATCTGACACACCCTTTATTTACTAGCACCCATATATTACATTTCGCATTGAGAGTATCCTGGCAATCTTTGGATCGGAATTCTCCCGAGATATGGAATATGGATGCATAATTTGAATTTCTTTGAAATGATGTATTCCTTCATCGAAAGCCGTAGAAATCTTTATGACGTATTCCCGTAGGCATCTCACGCTCAGACTTTCCCTCTAATGTTGCAACTGTAAAAAATGAATACAACTGTTGAAAAATAAAGTTACTCCATCGCGTCTGTATATTTAAAAGCGCTAATCTCAAAAATACTGAACGGTTTCAAGTTTTCACCAACGCGACGGATAGACTTTCTATTGATAAGATTAAAAACTTTGGTGGTTTTCTGCGCGAGCACATTTTATCCATGCTAATATTCTTATCCTGGTCAATAAGTTCGAAAACGTGAAAAATAGAGATAAAGGTCCTCAAAATATGAGCGATAGCTCATTCGACTCGGAATCACCTCTAGAAAAATGTTTTTGAACGTTATTGGTGCAGGTGAAAAATTGCAATTGTTATTAACAAAATAAGATGAAAAAAAAAAAAAAGATATTTTGTTTTGTGTTAATAACTCGAAGAATATTTTGCATATTATAAGCAATTTTGAAAAAAGTTCGTTAAAGAGGAGGAAATTTCCAATAAAAAAGTCTCAACTTCCGAAACTCGTTGAAAATGGGGCTTCGCGCGGCGTTTACGGCAAGCGCGCGCGAGCCTTCAGCAATGAAAATAATTTTTTTATAACATAAAATGTCATTTTAAAAATTTGAAAAAATTCTAGTATCTTTTTAACACTTGAAAGCATCGAGCCCTGAAGAAAAAAAAGTTTAATCACCATTTTTCAATAAGTTATTCAATTGTAAATTAACAAATTTGTCCCCAATTTCCGTTGGCATAAACAATGTGATGAAAGGTATAAATAATTGACCTAAAAATTTTAAACTTCGTGGAGCCCTTCTGTGTGCTTAGTCTAAATCGGAGCACTCGAAAACGAACTCGAAAACTATTGATCGATTTCAGAGTAAAATAGACCTAAAATGGCTTGTATTAAGGTTTGAGTTCGCCAATACATCCAGCATTCGAACAATGCTGAATGTATTGGCGAACTCAAACCTTAATACAAGCCATTTTAGGTCTATTTTACTCTGAAATCGATCAATAGTTTTCGAGTTCGTTTTCGAGTGCTCCGATTTAGACTAAGCACACTGATATATACATATACTTCATAAGATCCTGCGATAAATTTTCGTAAAAGTTTATTAATTTGTTAATTATGATTTTGTATAACTATTGAAAAATCGTAAAAATCATGTAAATCATATGATTTGTACACAAATTTCCAAAAACGCACTCGGCCCACACCGAGATTTCGACGTAATTTATTTATTTTAGTGCACAAAAATAACCGTAAAAGTGTAATTTTGCGCTATTTCGAACTGTTCACAAATAAATCGCAAACAGGAGGTAATTTGATATATCCTATCACACGTAAGTGTTTATTTCGGCACTTGGAATTCTTAGTAAACAGTGTTGATCGTCGATCTACCTACATATAGTATATCTGTATATGTATATGTATACACACATCAACACTGTCTAGGGATATTCTGATTTTCTCAATTTATTCAAAATTGGTTATAACTAACATACAATATGTATATATTTTTGTAAAGCCTATTTATCAGACTATCTTTTAGAATAAAACAGAATTAGTTTTTTTGTGTAAATAATTTTTTATTGAAATAAAGACAAAAAGTGAAATGATGGTAAACTTAAGGATAGATGTCTTTTTAAGAAAAAATATAATTTTAGCAAAATTATCAGGATTTTTGCAGTTACGTGAAAAATTATTTAAAATTAGTAGTCAGTAAACCACCCATGGACGTTAACCACGGTCCTACAACGGCTTTTCATGCTTTGAATCAAGTTATCAAAGTCTTGCTGTGGGATATTGTCCCAGGTCCTGCTAAGATGCAAAAAAAGTTGCTTTGCAGTCGCAATGAAAACTCCTCAAAGCCCTTCTTTGGAGCATGTCCCATGCGTGCTCTATGGGGTTTAGGTCTGGTGATTCAGCGGGCCAGTCTAAGATCGACACATCGTGCTCTTGTAGCCAGCTGGTCACCACTCGCGCAGTGTGCGAACGGGCTTTGTCGTGCATGAGCGTGAAAACTTAGTCCATTTGCAGTCGATGGGGATAGATTATTGGTGCTAGCACCTGATTACGGTATTTTTCAGAAGTCATGGTGTTTCTGATCCAAACGAGATCTGTTCTTCCATCGATACGAATTCCCGCCCAAACCATAATTGTTTTGCCGTGGTATGGCTGGACTTCCTGACGGTGTCGCAGACGGTTGTCACGACCAGGAGCTCGCCATACACGTACTCTTCGTAAATCAGGATGAAATCCGAATCGGGACTCATCGGTAAACAGCACTACAGACCACTAGTTATCTTCCTAGAGCAAATGTTCGCGAGCCCACTGTAATCTTCGTCCACGATTTCCTCTGCGTAGTGCTGGAGTACGAAGCGGCCTGCGAGCATGAAGGTTAGCCTCGTGCAGTCTTCTCCTCACAGTTTCGTCACTGACAAGCAAATGGTGGTCTGACTGGAGCCTTTAAACCAACTGCATGGCTGTAGCATTTGGTTATCTTCTCGCGGTCATTTGCAAAAATCGGTCCTGTCTTCGGGCGGTTATGCGCTTCTCGCCTGGGTGCCGTTCAGCCACTTCACCAGTGGTGCAATAACGTGACCACAACCTTGATATCACGTTTTTTCTTGTTTCAATCGCCTCGGCAATACTTCGTTGAGGAGCCCCAGTTTGGAGCGTACCTACTGCCCTTAACATTTCGTCTCTTGTTAAATGGCGCCTCTGCATGATGCATACAGTTGCATAAATTAGAAATTAACCAATAATTTTCATTGAAACTTTCATTTGATACAAAAATATACCAAAAACTGGGTTAGGTCAATTGAAACTTTCGAACTTCGCTACAATTATGCCGCACAAATCATTTGTTTTCAATTTATTTTTTCAAATTCAAATTTAGAATCATTTAATATGGTCTACAAAATAAGCTTTCATTAAAATAATTTAAAACCGATTAATATTTTTCGAGTTTCAGAACTTTATACAAAATATCCCTAGACATTGTTGATGTGCATATATGTACCTATATATCTGTGCTCATTTAGCTTTTACACCAGAAGCCTGAGGTCACGGGCGACCGCCTGCGGATCGTGTCATTTTTATTATGAGGTAATAACGATTCCGCGGTTATTTCCATAAAAGTTTTCTTGTTTCAAAAACAGATAAACCACCGCCGATTCATTTGCATACGGAAATTAAAGAAGTTTCAACAAAAATACGAAAGGATTTGATAGGTACCTACAGAAGCGGCGAGCGGCGGAGATATGATGGCGTGGGTATTTGTAACTTACTTATAGGTTTTCGGACTCGGTGTGGTAGTGCTTGTTTCTCGCCTTCTTATCTATACTTATCTAAGGTAAAGTCCCCTTATTCCGTGGTATTTTCATAAAAACTCGAAAGAACGTCAAAAATTAAGCATTTACTACACCTTTCTGAAGAACTGGCTATTTTTATCAGAAGCGTTATTTATTTAACTCTTGAAATATCCTAAAAGGACAACAATTACAACTTAATTTAAATTTAAAATTAAATTAAATATGAAGAAAGTCTGAATGCTCCAATTCCGAGGTAAAAATCCTAATTCCGAGGCAAATGGCTCCTAATTCCGAGGGTACAGAATACAAAGGGAAACGAGTAGAATGAATTCTACATGGTGTTCAAAAATGAACTGTATTTATTAATAGATTTCAAAATCAATTCGATACATATGTAATTGTTTAATTATGTTTGTGTGTAAAATATTAATATATGTATATTATTATACAGGATGCTCACAATATTTCAGTATGGTTTCAGTTACACCAAGTATCATTCGCGTTCAGTCACGCAAACATTCATATTCTAAAACGTTTATCTTATTATTGCTCGTGCTGATTCATTCACTGACTCACTCATTGATCACCTCTCCTGTAAAATTTTGTATGAAAATTATTTTTTTCGCAAATGGTTTCGTATAGAGGATAAAAATTCATTCAGAACAAAAATATGGAGAGAGCTGATGATTGAGGATTTCAGAGACGAGCAATGGGCACGCTTAAGGTATTGAAGATAGGTGGCGGGTGCTCGAGCAAATGTCAGTCGAAACGTCATCCAATTGGCAGTGAGCTGAAAAAAAATTCAAAATGGCGAAAATAAGATGGCCGCCATACAAATTTCGTCGGTCTCCATCTCGGAAGGTATAAAAGATAGAAGAGTGGTTTCTTGACAAAAGATGATCAGGATCCGATGGTTTATTGGATAAATAGAAAAAAAAATCAAAATGGCGGAATTTATTTTTCCATAGAAAATGTATGGCGAATATTGAGAGAGAGAAGTTGTGAACAATGCAGGCCTTTGATGCGGTTCTTTGGAGAACTCTCAAAGAAAAATATGGGGAGACATGATGATTGAGGGTTTGGAAGACGGTTGAGCAGCCCGGGCAGGGTATTGTAGATAGGTGGGAGGTGCTCAAACAAAAATTACTCAAAACCCCATCCCATTGGCACTGAGCTGAAGAAAAACCCAAAATGGTGGATACAAGATGGCGGCCATACAAATTTCGTCGGTGATTATCTCACTAAGTATAAAAGATGGAAGAGTGTTTTTTTTAGCAAAAGATGATCAAAACTTAATAGGAGTCAAATAGTGGCCTTGAAGTCGCGTGGCCTTTACTTCCTTTGACAGTACCGCGAGCCTCAATAAATTCAAGGCGGTGCGTACGAATGTAAGTTAACGACCTGTATGGTTAGTTCGAGCTTGCACACTTCGAAAACGGTACTAGATTTGAATATCGAAAAACTATAATATCAGAGCAAAATTAACCCTAATGCTCTTACAGTCAAATAAGATTTTTAAGTCATAATGTAGTAGGGTACTTCGAATATTTATTTTAAAAATTTCTGCTTGGGGCGTAGACGAATGGCTAAATATATTGGCGGACTCAAACCTTAAAACCAGCCAGTTTAGTTGCATTTCACTCTCAAGTCATGTTAGTCTCGATACTCGAATTTCTATCATCGTTTCCCCAATGTACAAAGTCGGCATAAGGCCTCTGTACTCACTAGGTTAGCAATCAGCTGTTCGACAAAAATCTTAGATTTGATAACATGACAGGTTTAGGTATGACGGTGTGACTCTTGTTCCATGAAAGCAAAGGAGGTAGCTTGGATGGGATGCCACGTGTGTGGATACACTGGCACTGTCTCACATACAGGTGACCTCCGTGGCGGCCGGAGCGGCAGCCACTAAGGCGGAAAGGGCCAAGAGGCGCAAATATGAAAATATAGAAAATAATTTCATATTTGTGCCTTTTGGGGAGGAGACAATGGGTTCGTAGGGCGAGGATGCTAAGTCCTTTTTTAAGGGCCTGTCATCCCGTCTCGTGGAGTCCACGGGTGACCGGAGGGCTGGCGCCTGGCAGTAGGTATAATATTGTACTCTGTATTACTACTGTATAATATTGTACTACTGTATATATATAATATATACTCCTACCTATCTAGAATGTGCCCCTGGCTGTGCCCCTCACCCATCTTTCAAACCTTCGATCATCATCTCTCTCCGTATTTTTGCTCCGAATAATTTGTAAGGATGAGATTTCTTAAAAAAAAAAACTAATTTTACATTTGTACAATCGTTTTTTTTAGCTCGCTGCCAATCGGATGATGTTTCGAGTGATATTTGTTTCAGCACCACCCACCAATCTTCAATAGGTGCACTGGCCGTGCTCCTCATCCGTCTCCTAAATCCTCAATCATCAGCTGTCTCAATATTTTTCCTTCGCATGATTTTTTGTCTTCTATACGAAACCATCAATAAAAAAACAATTTGTACGGAAAAATAAATCCTGACATCTTGATTTATTTTCTATCCATTTAGTAGATCTAAAGATCTACTAAATGGATAATCAAAACCTAAAAGGTCTTGATCATATTTTGCCCAGAAAATACTCTTCCATCTTTTATACTTAGTACGAGACATCGACGAAATTAGTATAGCCGCCATTTTGAATCTGCCATTTTAGGGTTTTTTTCAGTTCAGTGCCAACTTGATGAGGTTTCGAGTAATTTTTGCTTGAGCACCTCCCACCTATCTACAATACCCTGCCCGGGCTCCTCAACCATCTTCCGAACCCTCAATCATCATAACCCATATTTTTTTTGAGATTTCTCCAAAAAACCACATCAAAGCCTTGCATAGTTTACAACTTGTAGTCTCTTCAATATTCGCCATACATTTTCTATGGAAAAATAAATTCCACCATTTTGGTTTTTTTTCTATTCATCGAATAGACCTTTGGATCCTGATCATCTGTTGCTAGGAAACCACTCTTCCATTTTTTTTACCCTCCGAGGTAGACACCGACGAAATTTGTATGGCGGCCATCTTTTTTTCGCCATTTTGAATTTTTTTCAGCTCACTGCCAATTGGATGACGTTTTGAATGACATTTGCTCAAGCACCCCCCTCCTATCTTTAATACCTTAAGCGTGCTCTTCACCCGTCTCCGAAATCCTCAATCATCAGCTCTCTCCATATTTTTGTTCCGAATGAATTTTTGTCTTCTATACGGAATCATTAGTGAAAAAATTTTTTTTATACAAAATTTTACAGGAGGGGTGATCAATGAGTGAGTCAGTGAATGAATCAGCACGAGCAATAATAAGATAAACGTTTTAGAATATGAATGATTGCGTGACTGAACGCGAATGATACTTGGTGTAACTGAAACCATACTTAAATATTGTGAGCATCCTGTATTTTATTTCTACAGGGTGACTGGAAACAGGATACATTCCTTGCAGGGGCTTAAAGTAGAGCTCATTTGCAGCAATTTTTTTCATATAATGTCCTATCCGAAACTTAGTCGTTTCCGAGTTATTGAAGATTTAAGGTTTTTAGCAAAAAATTCCAGTTTTAAAGTTAAAATTAGTTGCTGAAGAAAATCATACCCGGTTTTGTTGGTTTTTTTGTAGTTTTCTGATAGAAAAACGTTCAGAAACTCAATCAAAATCAAAATAAGCTAGAAAATACCGTTAACTTTTCAGTTAAAGCCTAAAAACCACGTATTATTTTTAAGAAAAAAATCGAATTTGATGAAAAGCAATAGTATTTCTAAAAAAAAATGTATGGAACGTTACGTACACATTACTGAAATAACTTCCTTGATTCATTAGCTATCCAAAAAGGTACAGATGTCTACGACTTTTTTAAAAATCTTGATTTTATTAACAAAATTCTAAGGACTGACGAGTCTCAATTTGACCGGGATGGAATCACAAAGTATCATAATTTACATTATTGGGCGGCAAAAGGAGAAAACCTAAAGAAGAAAAAGAAAGGGCACATCAACGGAGGTATTATGTAAAAGTATGGATAGGATTAATCAATTAGACATCTAATTGGCCCGCATTTTTCTCTCAGAATTTAAAAAATACGAATTAGGTGAAAAGAATATTATTTCTAAAAAAAAAATGTATGGAACGTTACGTAAAAATTACTGAATTACCTTCTTTGATTCATTATCTATCCAAAGAGGTAAAGATGTCTACAAAAAACTGCAATAACGATAGGTGAACCTATTCCTTGTCCAGATTTAACGCCTTGAAACTTTTATCTTTGGGGCCACATGAATGATTTGATGTACGCTTACCCCATGATCACAGATGAGCTTCGCGAGGACTCTTCGTGCAGCTCATGAAATGCGTAAGAATTAGCCAACAAGAGTAACTTAAACGGAAATACGAAAAAGGCTTTGGGCTTGTATCAAACAAAGAGGTTCACATTTAGAGCAAGTTTAAAATTAGATTTAGATTAAGATTAAGACTAACACTAAGCTTTAGAATAAAATAAAGATTAAAATTTAGATTAAAATCATAACTAGTTTTTCTTTTGCGAACCTAAAATATGTAATTACTAATAATTATTAGTTAGTTTATTGTTATTCCTAAAATTAATCAATTAGTCATTAAACTACTACAAGTTTCAAAGTGAATTAAAAATCGTTCTTGCAGTTTTTTGTAAACATCTTTACCTCGTTGGATAGCTAATGAATCAAAGAAGTTAATTCAGTAATTTTTACGTAACATTCCATAAATTTTTTTTTTAGAAATAATATTCTTTTCACCTAATTCGTATTTTTTAAATTCCGAGGGAAAAATGCGGGCCAATTAGATGTCTAATTGATTAATCTTATCCATACTTTTACAGAATACCTCCGTTGATGTGCCCTTTCTTTTTCTTTTTTAGGTTTTCTCCTTTTGCCGCCCAATAATGTAAATTATGATACTTTGTGATTCCATCCCAGTCAAATTGAAACTCGTCAGTCCTCAGAATTTTGTTAATAAAATCGAGGTTTTGAAAAAAGTCGTAAACATCTGTACCTTTTTGAATAGCTAATGAATCAAGGAAGTTATTTCAGTAATGTGTACGTAACGTTCCATACATTTTTTTTTAGAAATACTATTGCTTTTCATCAAATTCGATTTTTTTCTTAAAAATAATACGTGGTTTTTAGGCTTTAACTGAAAAGTTAACGGTATTTTCTAGCTTATTTTGATTTTCATTGAGTTTCTGAACGTTTTTCTATCAGAAAACAACAAAAAAACCAACAAAACCGGGTATGATTTTCTTCAGCAACTAATTTTAACTTTAAAACTGGAATTTTTTGCTAAAAACCTTAAATCTTCAATAACTCGGAAACGACTAAGTTTCGGATAGGACATTATATGAAAAAAATTGCTGCAAATGAGCTCTACTTTAAGCCCCTTCAAGGAATGTATCCTGTTACCAGTCACCCTGTATACATACCACGTAATTAGAGGCTCATAGAACCTTATTCCGAGGTAGTATTTCTATCCATACCACATAATTAGGGGCTCATAGAACCTTATTCCGAGGTAATACCACGGAATTGAGTTTTGTAACAAAAAACACGTTTCCTAATTCCGAGTGTTAAAAAAGAAAAGATTTTTCCATAATAAACAAATAATTTAAAGCTTAATTAGATTATCTTCGTAAATATGTACAAAACTCTCACAAAATTGCATTGAAATATGTATAAATTTAATTTTCTTTTAAATTAATTTTCTTTAGCTTTCCCATACAATCTATCAATAAATTACCTAAATAGGTAAACTTTGACAGGGTATAGTTAGTGATTGAGACGCCAAAGTGTACCTCGTAATTAGGACTCTGTAACCTTATTGCCTATTTAAATATTCAAAACCGAAACAAGAAGTATTTAACATAAAACGACTCTAAAAATTGAAAAAGTTATGAAGTCTATGAAATCGCAATTCCGCGGTATACCACGGCGTTAGGAACCGGCTAAAATATTTGGCACCTAACGCCGAGGTATTTTCAAAACCTATTTTCACCTTAATTTCTTTACAAATATTCACAAAAGTTGATTGTTTTCGATTGAAAATATAGTCCTTCAAATATTCAAATCTAAATAAAAACAAATAAAGCTCAAAATTAACGGATAAACACTATTTAAAAAAACGTAGGTATTTCGTGCACGAGGTCCAAAATGTATGAAACATGCGTTCGGGCCGGCTGCTAGTGTAAAACTTGCCGGTTATTTTAAAACATATACATATAAAACCAACAATTTCGTCATTTACCTATGGAATGATAAACTATCAATTGATTAAGATATGTTGCAGTAAAAAATAGCTTGGTGATCGGTAGAAAACGCTGTTTTTCTATATACCGCGGAATTGGGTGCCAATTTTAGAATACCACGGAATAAGGAGACTTTACCTTATACTAATATAATAAAGCGGAAGAGTTTGTTTGTTTGAACGCGCTAATCTCAGGAACTACTGGACCGATTTCAAAAATTCTTTCACCGTTGGATATGTACATGATCCCTGAGTGCTATAGGCTATATTATATTATGTACCACGGGTGAAGCTAGGGCGGACCGCTAGTGTCATAATACAAGTATAAATTAAAAACCCCCGACATTCCCCATTTTGTGGTGGCGGCCATCTTGGATTTGCATAGTGCTATTCTACTAGTCAAGCCCTTTCATTTGATACCCATATTGAGTTGTGAAAAAATAGGTAATCCGCCATTTTGTGGCGGCGGCCATCTTGGACCGATTTTCACCAAACATACGCTCCCGACTAATTCATATTTCAAACAAAAAAACCGCATTCAAATCGGTTCACTCGTCACACACACACACACTTACACTTACACACACACACTTACACACACTTACACACACACACACACACGCACACACACACACACACACACACTCACACACACACACACACACAGAGACACACACACACACTCACATACTCACACACACACACACACACACACACACACACACACACACACACACACACACACACAGAGACACACACAGACACACACAGAGACACACACACACTCACATACTCACACACTCACACACTCACACACACACACACACACACACACACACACAGGCACGTCAAACTTATAACACCCCGTCGTTTTTGCGTCGGGGGATAAAAACCCGGCTTATGGTGACGTAGAAAAGACTAATGGAAAAGAGACATACATAAATACTCATATCCTTATACCATTCATATCCTATCCTATTCTGTATCATTCTAGCCTGTCGAGTAAGTCGAGCAATTGACGTGGTGCGGGATAGCTACGGTGAAAGTCTATATCTATTTGTGAATCTTTTTTTTTTTTTTTAAAGAAGAGCCATGAACATGACTAATATTTCCCTTTCCCCTCCAATTAAGTGAAAACTTGTGTTAGGAGTGGGTACGACAATAGTGTAACGGGTGGGGTTTGAACCGTTGACCCTACGGTCCCCGATCCGCGCTCGACAACCGTTGCGCCATTGAGGTTTTAAATTGGAGGAAATTGAAGTGTCTGTGTATGATTTCAAAATATTTGCCTCTCATTAAGCTTATACAACGTTAGTTTTACTTGAAGCAAAACCTGAAAGTTGTTTGCTCAGAATCAGTAACAGAATCGAATCCAAGTATTCTTATACTGTGTTATAATTTTGTCCAAAAACATTTTAAAATCCTGCAAGCTTAGGCACAGTGGTTGAAACGCGCATCAGCTGACGATCGGCATACTGCGCGCGGTCATTCAACTCGGGAGTCAAGGTGACTATGGCTTGCGAGTTGGGGTGACCATTTTTTTTGAGGACAATGACACAACAGAAGAAGCTTATAACTTCGTAAGTTTACATTATATGTTTTCGAAATTTTGTATAACTATTCCAAATGTAAAAATATTTGATACGTGTTTCGGTTTTTGCGCAAAGTAAAACTAACGTTGTATAATTATTTGTTTGATGGCATCCGAACTCCAACACCCATTTTTTTGTTTATCTGTCTGTTTGTTTGTACGGGCCAATCTTCGGAGCGTAATGTACCTACAACACGTCAGACTTCTTCTCTGTTACTCACCACTATAAACCGCGCCTTACGTGCGCAAAGTTTAGTGTTATTTTCACAAATTGTATACGACGTAACTACGCCAAAAAAAGGAATGGATTTTTCCCTTCCCATAATTCCCAAAGGGTCCGACTATGTTTCAACCCTTTCATTACTTAGGAAGAAATTTATTTTTTTGAGATTTTTACGTAAAACATATTATACAAACCTTGAAAATACATTAAAATTTTTTGCTCATGAATATTAATCATTTTCCTCAATGTTTGTCTGTAAGTTAGAAAACTGTTTTTCAGTTAGCTGCATAGAACTTTAAAAACTTTTTTACTTAGAGTAAAAAACTACGCCAGCTAGTACGCTAGTATGCGCCAAGTAGTATGATAAGTCTCTCTGGTACGATACTAAAATTATGGAGAAAGACTATCTAAGTTATTCAAAACACATAGGTATACGTTCAATAAAATTTAATATACCTATTGTGTCAAGAACTAAGAAGTAACATCAAAAAGACGATTGTTTCTTGGTTGATATTTATTTAATTTGAGGTCTACGAGGGTTTGCAATTTTGCAATTTTAAGTATATAGAAGACATACTTATAATTGCAGTTTTTGTGCATTAACAAAACGCAGAGACTACAAAATTGCAGTTACGAAGCGGTTAATAACAAAATCGTAACTGCCGACAGGTTGCACAATCAATCGACAGTTTCGATGTTGTTATTTCAACTGCAATAGATCCGAGTCGAAACGGCAAATGTCAAAATGTGCAAAAGTCAAATCGGCTTGCGGTCAAAATGTAGTCCGTCTATAGCTAAGATATAGCAGTCTATAGATAGAGATACTAAGTTAGAGCAAATAAAGCTGTTCAGTCATCACATGTACCTACTCTATCTACATCGCAACAAACGTATATAGAAATTCATCATGAGTAAAAACATTATTTATCAACCAATTACATATACACATATACATAATAATACCAATACATATATACATACCACAGTGGGTGTCGGTTGTGTGTGCTGAGACAAGAAGATTATCTTTAATACACCCATATATGTTTGTACGTAGATTACACACGGCAATTTCCTCCTCATCCGCCGTAAGACTACTAATATATGCGGTAAGCCGGCTGATTTTACTGCTAATACTATAATCCTTTACGTTCGCCCAGACTCAAGCCTATACAAATATGTTATCCTAACTTTGCTGACTAGTCGAGCGACGGTGAAAACAGTGACATAGGTAAGTGAACCTCAAACACAATGTCGAAACAATTAAGTTACGGTAACTACTTAGTTGCCTAAACATAAAATGTTAAAACTAACCTTTAGTTTTTAAAATGTTATCCAAGAATAGGCGCATATTAGCGTTCGAACTATTTTTCTTTTTGGATTTTTGCTTTACCTGGAAGAAACTTGTAAATATTTTGATGTGAGCAGTTTCACAAGGAGTGTGTGTGTAACCAAGGCCGCAAACATCCACTTATTTAATTGAATAACCATAGCTGGGCGTGATTGAAAAACCTCTTTATTATGAGGTGAAAATAAAATTATCACAGATTTATCAGAGTCATCTTTGACTGTAAAACTTAGTCTATAGCACAGTATCATCATGATCAACTCATTACCGGCTCACTACAGAGCACGGGTCTCCTCTCAGAGTGAGAAGGGTTTTGGCCATAGTCTACCACGCTGGCCAAGCGGATTGGCAGACTTCACACACCTTTGAGAACGTTATGAAGAACTCTCAGGCGTGCAGGTTTCCTCACGATGTTTTCCTTCACCGTTAAAGCAAGTGATATTTAAATACTTAAAACGCACATAACTCCGAAAAGTTAGAGGTGCGTGCCCGGGATCGAACCCACGACCTCCGATTAGAAGTCGGTCGTCCTCACCACTAGGCTATCACAGCTTTTTTTTTTATAGCGCAGTATATCATAGAGTTATACTTATGCAGATCCAATGATGAGTACAAGCTTCTCTATTATGTAAAAAAAATATGGAAGAGGCCAGATTTTGTTTTCATGATAAGTAAAAAAAAGTTAAAAATTAAGTCTAATCACCACAAGATAACCCGGCGGGTATGAACTGACGAGATAGCGTTCGTGTCCCCGGCAGTGGCCTGTGGGTCATTAAAATGAAATTAGCTTTCATGCTGGCGCGCGGTTGCATGTTCGCGAGGGAAAATTTTCATATAAACGGAATAGGTTGCAACAAAAGACGGTAGCAGGAAGCGCTCGGCTGTTGGATTTCTATGATGGTCGTTCCTCACGGACATTACGTTTTTAATATAAAATGTAATTTTATTATATAAACGATCTCGATTTCTCTTTCGATGCATATAATAGTGTAACAAAATCACTAATCTAGCCAACATGGCGTGGTTGCAACATGGGGCCCTACCTAAGAATATGACTTCCGACCATCCCCTTTTAGTCATACCTTCGCCACCAGACGGCCCAGCAGTGGGCAATACAGAATCACAGTTTGTCATCATAAAATTGGAAAGATCTCACCAAACATCCAGTAAAATCACAGCTCCTACACTCACGAACTGACTGACATGGTAACGACAGCGATAGCCTCCCGCCTCCAGGCCTCGACCAATCGAATTGCTGGTTAAATCCAATATGAGCACCCAAACATTCTTTTCTAAAAAACCAATCTAAGAAAAACATGATTCACTACCATCCACCGCGCGGTCACAGACAATAAAAACATGAGACTTTATGGCACTAAAAATGGCGAGTCATTTAATGTTAAGGGTGGATTTCCCAACAGCAAAATTCGCACGGCATGGGTGAAATCGGTACTGTCCAACGTTAGTATAAAGATCTAATATTTTTTTCTAGGTAGAATAGGTAGATACCTATGCGAGACAATAAATATTTATTGATTAGGACTGCAGTTTAGGAAATAAAAAATTTTTAAAGCCCCGAATTTATCATTTCGGTAGCTGTCCTCACAACCTTTTTCAATGTAATTTCCCTCATAAATCAAAAAGTATTGCTTATTTAGGTATATGGCTACTTTTATTTAAATTGTGAATAGTGACAGTATAGTTATAAAATAATTTTATGATAATATCTACTTAGTTTAATAACTGGTAAGTAAAAATGCTTGTGTCCCAGAAAGTCCTCTCATCTCGGTGTTTTTTTTTTAATCGATTGTAGTTTTGCATAGGACAACTCTAGCTTCCCCCTCGTGCGCTTAAAATATACGTAGCAGTGTGGTCTATGTACTTATCGTGGGAGGAAATGCGCCGCTTGCCTGCGTGTTCCCGCAAAAAAAGTAAGTAGTTCAATTCGGTGGCATGTGACAAACTTCTTATCATTTCCGTGTACAGGTATAACTTGTCTTGCAATTAGTTAATACACATAAAATACTATTCAAGAGTGCGTATTGGCAATACGTTTATTTGTGTAATATTCATATCATCTTATAATAAATAGTCTTCTTGTAATGCAAATTTTTGTCCATATTTCTAATTTCGGTGTTATCATTTCGGTGGATTCGGTGGGCTAAATTGTCAACCGAAATGAGAAAAAACTCACCGAAATGATAGAAATTCTCATTTCGGTTTTTTTTAATCTTAATTATATCATTTCGGTGGATTGCTTTATCATTTCGGTGTTTAATTGTCTCATTTCGGTGGATTATTTTATTATTTTGGTAGATTATTATTTGTTTCGATGAAAATTCAGGCCAGCAGGTAATTTTTTAAGTAAACCACTTCAAAAAAAGAGTTTATGTATTTGACCCGTATGTATGTATGTATGTATGTATGTATGTATGTATGTATGTATGGCCGCAATTATCTCAAAGTCTAATGAACCGATTTTGATAATTTTTTCGCTATCGTAATTAACATACTTTCAGGGAGTTTTTAGTAACTATATTATACCTACGTTCATATAATTCATATGTACAAATTAATATAAGTGTACACTTACTTATGTCATCAAAATATTGAACCTGTACACCGATTTTCCCCATATTTGGTTCTACACTAATTTTTTTTGTTACTCAATAGAGAAAGTTTATGAAATGGTCGCAAAAAGAATACATGAACTGTTGGTAGGTAGAAGGTAGGTGGTCAAAAACACTGAAAAATAAACGAAAACCAAACCAAAAAGGAAAAATTCTAGTAGATAACGAGCTTAGCAGTTAGCACCTATGTATATTAAAATATAAGTTTTGATTTTTCGTTCATCAGTTTTTTGTAAAATCATCATGATCAACCCATTACCGGCTCACTACAGAGCACGGGTCTCCTCTCAGAGTGAGAAGGGTTTTGGCCATAGTCAACCACGCTGGCCAAGCGGATTGGCATGCTTCACACACCTTTGAGAACGTTATGGAGAACGTTATTTATTTTAAAGTGTCAGGTGAATTCAAAGTTGAAATGTAATCTACTAATCTACTAACTATTATTGACGTAGTTTTTTTAGAATGCCGAGACGAACATTGACCGAAGATGAGAGAAAGGAAAAAAGAAGATTATACGAACAGAAAACAAAACAACGAATTAAAAGCGATCGAGAAGAGTTTCTTAGAAAAGATAGAGAGAGATATGCAAGAAGAAAAGCTGCAGGATTAATTTTTTCGAGGAGTGCATTAAATTCTCACAAGCTCCGAAATCTACGCAAAAAAAAAAAACGCAGCCAGTTCGAAAGCATAATAATATAAGAAAAAAAATACAAAATTCAGACAACTCGACAAACCTTAGTGGCACACTCAATTATCAATGATGATTTAGAATCTAATGGAACTTCAAATACACAGTCAAATAATGCATCTGCATTATCTATACGTTATCATATTCTTGGTTGGTCACTGACTTTCAAACTGTATGCATCATAAGGTAAAGTCCCCTTATTCCGTGGTATTTTCATAAAAACTCGAAAGAACGTCAAAAGTTAAGCATTTACTACACCTTTCTGAAGAACTGGCTATTTTTATCAGAAGCGTTATTTATTTAACTCTTGAAATATCCTAAAAGGACAACAATTACAACTTGATTTAAATGTAAAATTAAATTAAATATGAAGAAAGTCCGAATGCTCTAATTCCGAGGTAAAAATCCTAATTCCGAGGCAAATGGCTCCTAATTCCGAGGGTACAAAATTCAAAGGGAAACGAGTAGAATGAATTCTACATGGTGTTCAAAAATGAACTGTATTTATTAATAGATTTCAAAATCAATTCGATACGTATGTAATTGTTTAATTATGTTTGTGTGTAAAATATTAATATATGTATAGCTGCTCGTGCTGATTGGGTCACTGACTCACTGATTGATCACCCCTCCTGTAAAATTTTGTATGAAAAAATTTTTTTTCACTAACAGTTTCGTATAGAGGACAAAAATTAATTCGGAGGAAAAATACGGAGAGAGCTGATGATTGTGGATTTCAGAGACGAGCGAATGGCACGCTTAAGGTATTGAAGATAGGTGGGGGGTGCTCGAGCAAATGTCACTCGAAACGTCATCAATTGGCAGGGAGCTGAAAAAAAATTCAAAATGGCGCAAAAAAGATGGCCGCCATACCAATTTCGTCGGTGTCTATCTCGGAGGGTATAAAAGATGGAAGAGTGGTTTCTTCGCGAAAGATGATCAAAATTGGAAGGTCTACTTGATGAATAGAAAAAAATTCAAAATGGCGGAATTTATTTTTTCATAGAAAATGTATAGCGAATATTGAAGAGACTACAAGTTGTAAACTATGCAAGGCTTTGATGCGGTTCTTTGGAGAACTCTCAAAGAAAAATATGGGAAGACATGATGATTGAGGGTTTGGAAGATGGATGAGGAGCCCGGGCAGGGTATTGTAGATAGATGGGAGGTGCTCAAACGAAAATTACTCAGAATCTCATCCAATTGGCACTGAGTTGAAAAATAAAACAAAATGGTGGATTCAAGATGGCGGCTATACAAATTTCGTCGGTGTCTATCTCATCAAATATAAAAGACGGAAGAGTGGTTTCTTAGCAAAAGATTATCAAGACCTGAAGGTATACTTGACGAACAGAAAAAAAATCAAGATGGCGGAATTTATTTTTTCACACAAAATATATAATGGCGAATATTGAAGAGACTATAAGTTGGGAAACTATACAAGACTTTAATACGGTTCCTTTTCAAAATTTGTTTTTATGGAAGAACTCTCCTTCTGGCAAATGATTCGGAGAAAAAAATTTGGAGAGTGATGATGATCGAGGGATTGGAAGATGGATGAGGAGCACGGCCAGGGTTAAAGATGCTGAAAATGATAGAAGAAGGTGGAGGCTGCTAAAACAAAAATAATACTGAAATCCTCGCGGTCCGCTTTAGCGGGCCGCGCAGCCAAGCGCCCTACTAGTTAATATAATAGCTGCTCGTGCTGATTCATTCGCTCACTGACTGACTGATTGATCACCTCTCCTGTAAAATTTTGTATGAAAATTATTTTTTTCACAAATGGTTTCGTATAGATGATAAAAATTCATTCAGAACAAAAATATGGAGAGAGCTGATGATTGAGGATTTCAGAGACGAGCGATGGGCACGCTTAAGGTATTGAAGATAGGTGGGTGCTCGAGCAAATGTCACTCGAAACGTCATCCAATTGGCAGTGAGCTGAAAAAAAAGTCAAAATGGCGAAAATAAGATGGCCGCCATACAAATTTCGTCGGTCTCCATCTCGGAAGGTATAAAAGATAGAAGAGTGGTTTCTTGGCAAAAGATGATCAGGATACGATGGTTTATTCGATAAATAGAAAAAAAAATCAAAGTGGCGGAATTTATTTTTCCATAGAAAATGTATGGCGAATATTGAGAGAGAGAAGTTGTGAACAATGCAGGCCTTTGATGCGGTTCTTTGGAGAACTCTCAAAGAAAAATATGGGAAGACATGATGATTGAGGGTTTGGAAGACGGTTGAGCAGCCCGGGCAGGGTATTGTAGATAGGTGGGAGGTGCTCAAACAAAAATTACTCAAAACCTCATCCCATTGGCACTGAGCTGAAGAAAAACCCAAAATGGTGGATACGAGATGGCGGCCATACAAATTTCGTCGGTGATTATCTCACTAAGTATAAAAGATGGAAGAGTAATTTTTTTAGCAAAAGATGATCAAAACTTAATAGGAGTCAAATAGTGGTCTTGAAGTCGCGTGGCCTTTACTT